>CAWUFW010001113.1:1910000-3153872 GCA_963921515.1 Calotriton arnoldi
AAGGCCCTGGGGGATGGGGTCCCCAGGGCCTAAAAATAGGAAAAAGGAAGGGGGTCACACAGCCCCCTTCAGGGAAAAAAAAAAACGATCGGGCCCGCAGGCCCCGCCCCTTCCTTCACCACTCTGCAAACGCGCCTCCTGGCGCGTTTGCAGAGAGGAAACAATCCCCTTGAATACTGGGGGTCCCTGGGGGCCAACTAGCCCACCAGGAACCTCCAGTATGCGCCAGGGAGCTGCCTTGCAGAGAGGTGTACAGAGGCCACGCCCCTTTTACACCTCTCTGCAACGCAGCTCTGTGGCGCTTTTGGAGGTATATGGTGGGCTAGTTGCACCCCAGGGACCCTCAGGATTCAAGGGGAGTTAATCCCCCGACTTAAAACGCGCCACGGGGCGTGTTTGCACTGTGATGAAGGGAGGGGGCGGGGCTTCAGGTGACATGTGTGCAAACAGGCCCCGTGGCGCGTTTTAAGATGGGGAATTAAATCCCCTTCAATCCTGAGGGTCCCTGGGGGCCAACTAGCCCAACAGGTACGTCCAGAAAGCGCCACAGAGCTGCGTTGCAGAGAGGTGTAAAAGAGGTGTGGCCTCTGTACATGTCTCTGCAACGCAGCCCCTGGCGCATACTGGAGGTTCCTGGTGGGCTGAGTTGGCCCGTAGGGACCCTCATGATTCAAGGGGACTTAATCCCCCAACTTAAAACGCGCCACGGGCGCGTTTGCACAGATGTCACCTCAGGCCCCGCCCCTCCCTTCACCATTGTGCAAATATTCCTCTAAAATCAGCCGAAATACGAATTCTGATTTACTCACCTGTTATCAGGAGAGACCTCAGTGCTGCATCTTTCAGCCCAGTACTAATCCTGAAAAGTAATTTTAACCGTACTTACCAGTAACTTGAATTTCCTTCCATAGGCTAACATTGACTGGTTTCACTTGGAAATTCTTCTAAGTGTGGAGTTTTGGAACTTTAAAATATTCCTCTAAAATCAGCCGAAATACGAATTCCGATTTACTCACCTGTTATCAGGAGAGACCTCAGTGCTGCATCTTTCAGCCCAGTACTGATCCTCAAAAGTAATTTTAACCGTACTTACCAGTAACTTGAATTTCCTTCCTTAGGATATAATTGCCTGCTTTTTGCTGAAAAAGTTTCTAAGTGTTGATTTTTGAAACATACAAATATTCCTCTAAAATCAGCCGAAATACGAATTCCGATTTACTCACCTGTTATAAGGAGAGACCTCAGTGCTGTATCTTTCAGCCCAGTACTGGTCCTGAAAAGTAATTTTAACCGTACTTACCAGTAACTTGAATTTCCTTCCATAGGCTAACATTGACTGGTTTCACTTGGAAATTCTTCTAAGTGTGGAGTTTTGGAACTTTAAAATATTCCTCTAAAATCAGCCGAAATACGAATTCCGATTTACTCACCTGTTATCAGGAGAGACCTCAGTGCTGCATCTTTCAGCCCAGTACTGATCCTCAAAAGTAATTTTAACCGTACTTACCAGTAACTTGAATTTCCTTCCATAGGATATCATTGCCTGCTTTTTGCTGAAAAAGTTTCTAAGTGTTGATTTTTGAAACATACAAATATTCCTCTAAAATCAGCCGAAATACGAATTTCGATTTACTCACCTGTTATCAGGAGAGACCTCAGTGCTGCATCTTTCAGCCCAGCACTGACCCTGAAAAGTAATTTTAACCGTACTTACCAGTAACTTATATTTTCTTCCATAGGAATCCATTGTCTGGTTTTCAGCAGAAAAGTTTCAAAGTGTCGATTTTCACAAACTACAAATATTCCTTAAAAATCGCCTGTATGACTTAAACGCATTCTTTCAACTGTTTACAGGAGATGCACCAGTGCTGGATCCAGGATCCAACACTGAGTAAGAAAAAGTAACGATAACAGTTTTTACCTGCTAAGTGAATTTCCTTCCATAAGATAACATTGGTGATTCTATGAGAAAAAGTTTCTAAGTGTCAACTTTTAAAATACAATAATATTCCTTAAAAATCACGACTGTAACCAAAACGCTTTTACTCAACTGTTTACAGGAGATGTACCAGGACTGAATCTAGGATCCAGTCCTGTGGTTAGAAAAGTAATCCATAAAGTAACTAATTTCATTTAACTAGAAATTCACATTGAGCTGAATGTTGCATTGTGTTTGAAAATGTGGTGCCCATTGCAACAACTGTAACTACTGTACTTAAAAGTCTATTGCCTATGTGCAAAGTATTTAAACTAAAGTAATTCATTCTGAGAAAGTATTTTTTGTAATGTAATGTATAATGTAATTACAATGTAATTTAAAAAATAAAATATGTAAAAAAAATTGTTTCTAAAAATGTAGTAAATCAGTATGAAAAAAATTAATATAACAATTAATACATTTAAAAATTGTCATTTACAAAACCTTTGAAATTCACTGAAAAAACCGTAGGTTTCAGACATGTTATAGTTAGGAATTAGCATTTAAAAAACCTTTGAAATTCAACTGAAAAAACCATAGGTTTCAGATAAGTTATAGTTAGAAATTAGCATTTAAAAAACCTTTGAAATTCACTGAAAAAACCATAGGTTTTAGGGACAGTTATAGTTAGTTGGACATTGCACTCGTACAAAACCCGTGAAATTCCCCGTTATAGTTAGTTCAGCTAACTATAACTCGCGCCCCGCAATGCACTGCTGATGACGTCACATATTACATCACTCATGACATGGTCAGTGACATCACTGATGACATCTCAAATGACATCACTGATGACATCATCCACGTGATAATCTGATGCACCTCCTCACACCCTAATATAACCTTTGATACACCCAATCTAAATTACAGACTGCCATTCGCAAAACAATAGACACTCCAACACCAATAACTACATACCCACTCACTGATTCTTAGGTCTACACACACACATCCACTCACTCACCCGTACAGTCACTCATACTTATGTTTACTCAGTACAGGACAATCATATGCACTCTTACTCCTATATAGACACTCAAACACCGCCACTCATCCATAGAGGTACTCACACACCTAGTCAGTCATGCAAATAATTAAACACACTGCCATTTACTCACCTATACAGTTATACACACACCAGCTCACTTAATCATACAAATACTAGCACATTGTTACGCTCTTATACAATCACTGATACAAGCACACACTCATCCATACAGCCACTATCACAATCACTCACTCTCGCTTATAGCTATTTATATACTCCAACACACATATATACTGCCCTTCACATATGTAGTTACTCACACATGTACCACTGGGACATACATTCACTCACTAACACACTCTTACACACACTTACCCACCCATACAGTCTATCACAGATGCACTCTTGAAACCATCCACCCAGTGAATCACCCACTCACACATCTATGCACAGTCGCACACACCCCATCCACACAAACACTCAGGCACCCATACAGATACTCAGACAACAAATCAATAACTCTTATAGACACTCATGTAGCTATTCACAAACCCATGCAGCCACTTACACAGCAACAGACAGACGGATACAGACATTCACCCAGTTTAGTCACTAACCCATGCATTCAGTAAGATACGTTAAATCACTCACTTATAGAGTCAGTCACGCACCTACTAAATCATCCATACAGACACTTACACACCCACTCATTCTTCAATACGTCTTTTCCTATATATATTAAAAATATTTAAACTTTACAGAAACACACAGTCACTGGATGATGTCATCAGTGATGTCATTTGAGATGTCATCAGTGATGTCATCAGTGATGTCACTGACCATGTCATGAGTGATGTAATATGTGTCGTCATCAGCAGTGCATTGCGGGGCGCGAGTTATAGTTAGCTGAACTAACTATAACGGGGGAATTTCACGGGTTTTGTACGAGTGCAATGTCCAACTAACTATAACTGTCCCTAAAACCTATGGTTTTTTCAGTGAATATATATATAGACACACACACACACACACTAGTTCTAGAAATGTGGATTCATTTAAATGTTGATATTTTTAAAAGGAAAATGTATAAAATTAATTTTTAACTGTTTTGAATTATTCCTCGATCAATTCATACTGTGATAATTATTTGTACTTTTATGCATTTACTAAATGCAAATAAAGTTATTTGATTGATTGATATACATATATATATACATATATATATATATATATATATATATATAAAAAATCACCAAAATCCTTCATCCGCTCGCAGCGCCAGTCCACACCACTTCAGCTACAAAGGATTCACGAACCACCGAAACTGCAGGCAAGTGAAAATGTTATTCCTGTTTCCTGATTACGCGTTTCGGGCACCACTTGCCCTTGTACACATGTATATATATATACACACACACACATATATATCATTACAGGAAAGTCAGAATCTCTCTATGTTTCAACACAGCACTTTTTAAATCTGATTTACATGAAACTAATCCCAATATTAATATCTAATAGTTGCTTTTTGGAGTGCAACTCAATTCAATATTCGATTTTACGTAAAAATCATAAAAGAGCACAATACAATTCATCGCTGCAATAAAAGGCAATAAAAACAGATCCATAAAACTTCAAACATTAATACAGATCAGGTAAAAATGTATCTCTGTACAAAAAAAACTCTACAATAAAGTGCATTTACACAACAGGGAGACACCACCACTAACCAACGTGGGTGATCTTGGGCAGGGCGATGGGGTTTCAGCAAACTGTTCTTAATGCATACGCATAACTGGTGGTAGCAGGTAGATAAGCCTTCTCCAGAATCCTCTGTCAAACACCCCATAAACACTGACAGATGTTTTTTAAGAAGGCGACCAAGCGTGGACCTGGGATCCTTCAAAGACCAAACCAATCTGAGCCCATCTCACGAATGCTGGTTGATTTCAGTACAAACTATGGGCGGTTTGTCCTTGCCCATGGGGAGGACCCCTTCTATAGACAATGCATTATGATCCCCCCATTGAGTCTCTATGATTGAAGTATTAAAGCACCACTAAAGAAATTTTCTGGGAGCAAATAAGTAATTCATAATGGACATCTGCTCCCCCCGCGCCCCGGAAGTGGGTTTACTCAGTTCTTCACCCTGAATAAAGTTGAATAAATCCACAAGATCGTTTGGGACAAAAAAAATCCTCAACTCTCTCCCTCTAATATCTAGGGGACCTTCTTCCGCAACAGAGGCCTTAAAGCCCAACTCCTCAAACTGACCCCCAAGTTTGGCATTGAAGTCCCCACATAGAAAAAATCTAGGTTTCAGTGTAGCCGCGGACCCAATTGGTTTCATACTCATTATAAAACAAAACAACTCCTCAAATAAATGGCAAAAAGAATTAGTGAAGTTGTTGTTATAAAAGTTTACCAAATAAAAAAAAAAAGAACCCAGACTATCTTTAATAAGCAGAGTATGCAGGACTATCTGCATCAATAGTTGCCTCTTCCACTCTGAGATTCAATTTTACCCATATTGAGAGACCACCCCTAGCTCTCCCATAGGAAGAGGGTAAAGCAGGGCAAGAATAGAAGGAAAACCCCCTGCATGAGATTGGTGTGATAACCCAGGTTTCCTGCAAACCAATGAAATCAAATGTATCTACAAAATCCAACCATTCTGGGTTTAGAATTTTATCTTTGAACCCTGCCACATTCCATCTCACTAGGGAAAAAGAATAGCTGAGTCTTACAGACCCTGTAACAACAATCCTCTTCTCAGTATTTTCTGCCCCCTTCCACACATCAATAGACATGCTTCCAGTAAGAGACTGCGAGAGCCAATTATCTTCAGATAAGACATCAAACCAGTTCCCTACAGGTACATTAAAGTGAGCATTAGTGGAAACAGACGAGGTAACAGATGAACTGGGCAGTAATGGGGGCTGGTCTCACCCCAAAGTGTTCTCAGCTACTCTCCCACATGCCGCCGTTGTCTGTGGATTATGAAGAGGCACGGGCAAAAAGCGGGGTTTGTAGAAATATCCATATGGAACTGGGACTATAGAGCTCCCAGAAATGCACCTGCTCAAGTTCCCACACAATATATCCTGAGCCACTGGTGGAGATTTAAGATTAATAATAACACAGTCCCCTTGAATAGCGATAGGGCCAGGGCCAATTCAATTAATTCTTCACATGAACAAAATCTCTCCAGAAAGGACAAAAGGAAAATCCCTGTGTCGTACTAACCAGTACACCTTATTGTGCAGCTACCCACAGGACTCCTCACAATTCTTCCATAAAGGGGGGATGCCAGTCAAAACCACAACATAAGGTCAAACAGCAGGAGGAAGATTTAAGATAGTCCGATTTGGGAGCGAGTCTGAGTTAGAAACCTTGACCACAGGTTCTTCTGCCATTGGAACAGCTGCAGATGCTTGGACAGCCAGTGGAGTTGGGTGAACAGGGCCTCTAGATGATAAGACCACCCCTGCCGGCATTGAAGGTTACTAACTGGGAAATTTCTGATGCTGGGTTGGAACGGTGATGCTTGACAGATTGTCCTCTGTGGGTCACTTGATAGCAATGGTTGCTGTGCCAAAAAAGATGCAAGCTGGGTTTCAATAGATCCCAAATGAGCTAGGATTGGGAAACGTTTTGCCTGTACCAGATCCTTGAATTTTATAATACAATCGTCTATGAATTGCTCTTCCTGGCCAATATTGTGCAAAGGTGCAGCCACACCTGCCTCCAATGACTGGGGTATGAGGATCCCTGGAGCCAGCCTCGCCGCATTTTCTAACTATGTGGCTGTCCGTGTGGCTGCATCAGACACACCGTACCGAAGCCCCTGTTTGAGTTTGTTCCCTGTGGCAGGCACCTTATAGCCTCCAGCATTAAGAGGGGCAGCCTTTTCCACTTGCAGGGAGTCTGGATTTAAGCAAGTGGCAGTGGGGCTGGACAAAAGATCCGGAAGTGCTTCATCCACGGGCACTGAATTGATGCATGAGTTCATGGACAGCCTTCTCTCAGTGAGTGCTATTTCTGTACTTATGACCATCACTGCCCTCTCCAACATCCGATCAATCAAAGTACACTTCATTGTGGGAGTGGGGGCTAGAAATGCACCAGAAGCTACCCCATAGCGAACAATAATATAAAATATTGATAAACATCAACCAGCACAGAAGAGGGTACCACTTAACTCTCCCCTCTTTGACAGAATAAGAGTTTTAATAGGAGCCAAGCAAAAACAAAACAACAGCAAAACGGAAATACACCACCAAAGCCGGGTAAAGACTGCTCACCTGAGCACAAGTTTTTCTCGTGCAGGTAGACAGTTTTTTTGCCGTTCCCATGGCAGTGCCAGAAGAACAGGCACCGCAATGGGAACGGCAAAAATGTTCCAGCACAGCATGGACGGTAATGTCCATGCCGTGCTGGAACTGGGGGTGCGAGAAGACAGGGGGGGACATGTTGTGCCCCCCTGATTGCATCCCCATGGCGGTGGGGCTTTGGGGCCCTGTAGGGCCCCCATTGTTTCCGCACTGTCAGCTTTTTCATGGTGGACTCATGCCGTGAAAAGGCTGGCGCTGGGAGAAACTCGTGATATGCTGGGCGGGACAGCGCAAGCCCCGCTCAGCATATTGCATTGCCCCTCCGCTGTACCACCGCCAGGGAACAGCAGTTCCCTGGCACAGTCGACGGTCCACCGCTGGAACGACTCAGAGTCGTAATCCGGCAGACGGTGGACCGCCACTGGTGTGCCACCACAAGTGCGGCGGTCATAAGACCCACGCACTCATAATCAGGCCCCAACTCCTTTTCTAACAATCATTAAAAAAAGACATTAATTAACATTAGATATATAAAGGTCATTTATTAAAAATAATTTTATGATGATAAATTAAAGAAATCCCACGCTCACTAACATGTTGATTTTTATTTAATATATAGTAAATATTGTTAGCAAAAATATGTTTAGTTAATTGAAATTATTTACATTTTTAATAAACGTTTAGATGTTTTAAATTAAGTTTATTAAATTTTAAAATAATAAAATAATGATTTAAAACACACACACACACATTTATTTAAAGTGCAAAGTCATTTAATTATTTTAAAATTAGTTCCTATGGGATGTTATTTTAATTCCCTGACTACACAGTTTTTCATGGAAATGTGTTGCAGTACCTGTGAGTGGCCACATATGCTGCTTGACTTACTCCAACGCTAGGCTAGAGTACATTTACACCTCTACTGACACCTTTAACACTGTAGTGATTTGAGACGTGTAGTTTGTTTTTTGCAACTGTCTTACTTTTTTGAGGGTGTATATCTGCATTAGCATGTTCCTCCTTAGACCCCTACCTAACATTCCCTAAACTCCTCCCATTTAGTAGTACAAACTTCTCCATTTCTAGCCACTTCCCCTCGTGCCTCCCACATTTACTTCTGAAATATATTTTTTAACTCCTCCCATTTAGTAGTACGAACTTCTCCTTTTCTAGCCACTTCCCCTCGTGTATCCCACATTTACTTCTGAAATACATTTTTACTTGTGAGATCACTGCCACCACGGAGCCGGACCCCCACACAAAAAGGATAGGAGAAGTGGAGGCCTCTGCCTCGTAGGTTTGAGAGTAGCATTTTGTAGATTGTAAGCAGCACTACTGTGGAATTATTTTATGTACTATAAAATGCACTTTGTGAATAGGCCCCACTGTGCAGATCCTACATGCATACGGTTATGTAAAGAGTAAAATTTCTATATATTTTAATTTCCTTTTTTCTTTTATTAAAGATATTTGCTTATTAAATGCATTTTCTTCTTACACGTCGCCTGTATTCATGAGGATGTTCATAGACTTTTCTGCAGTTTCTGCACCATATACTGCTGGATCAAACTTGTACAAACTACATGTGTTGGTAGGTGAGTGGGATCAATGCACTTGCAAAAGTCCTCAATTACCCACAAATTTTGCATTACATTTATTTGGCCATTCTACGGACACACTACTGGAGATACCTACATCTAAATATTCAGGTGACACTAATGAGTGCATAAATGTACATACTATGTGTAAGTTCGGCTCATGTGATGACACCTCTGCATTAGTAACTTGACTGTTTCTCCCTTTGTGAATCACCACAAAGTTGAACCTTTTCCATGCATTGGTCAGGCTTGTATAAAGAAAATCTTTGTGAAATGTGACCAATGGTGTTGAGCATCCTGCCAAAGAGAAGTAGGTTGGTATTGTGGAGTGTAAAAGAACCAGGGTACTGTAGTACATTCCTTGCATGCCTTGCAGTCTAGTGTTTCTAAGAATGTACTTGCCTGATCATTCTATGTTTGTACTTGTACCTGAGTGTTCTGTTCCAAAGCAGTTACTCTCCACTCCTGCTTGGAAGAGTCCGCTCTCGTCCTTCTCTGTGCTTACAATAAAGGTTCCTGGATTTACTCTCCGCATTTGTACACTTGTACTTACTACATTTTGGCGACGATTCTCATCGGATGCTTGCGTGCAGACCTGCTCCTTCTGCTCCTGGTTTCCATTTCCTTTGACGAGTGTCCAGAGCACAGCTCGCACCGGGATGAGAACAGACGACTGACACACAACTCTAGGACGTGTCTCCTCTTCTTCAGACGTCGTCACAGCCCAGCGGGTCATTTTCAGGAAAGAGGTACCCATTCCATGTGTTTTCCTGGTGATGACGTATAGACACGGCGGTTGCCGACAGTGACGTATCCCGCTCAGCGTGCCAGCGTTTCCACGACAATGGTAAGCTCCTCACTCAAGGAATCGTTCCCTAGCAACGCTTACCCAGTGATCTACGCCGCGTTGATGCACTTCGCTGTTGCGCGTGTTGGCAGTAACACGAAACGTCAGCCCTGTTGTACGTCCTGCGTCAAGACGCCAGTGTGGGCACGTTGTCGGCCATTTTCTCGGCTTTTCAACACTTCGGTTTCCCTGGCAACCCTCCACGGTGTGAACCCGTTTGCAAGGAGTTCACCGAAGCTGCCCAGGCTCTCACGCCGGAGCACCGGATCTGACACTCACTGCGATATACACGCCCGTTGTATATTGCAACTCATCTGGGATTGCTGATACTTCTTTGAAGGTATTTCTCGATAATTTACACTCGTTTTTACTTTAACTTTCGACATGTCTTCAGCACATATTTCTGTCGTACCACCCCCTAACTTCTTGTCACAACCGGGTCCCCCTAGCATTCCGTGGGAGGATTGGATCCTCATGTTCGAAAATTACCTGGATGCTTTGGACGTACAAGATTTCTCTGCTAAAAGGAAGAAAGCCCTACTTCTAAGCACCTTAGGAAAAGAAGGACATCGAATTTTTCGCTATCTTCCACAAGCTTTGCAAGCTAATGGGCAAGTCATGCCTGATGAATACAAACAAGCAGTCTGTAGATTGGAAGTTAGGTATGCCAAAGAGGAGAACTTAGTAATGATCAGATATACATTTTACACACAACACCAGAAACAAGGAGAATCCATCGATAAATTCATCTCCAGACTCAGAGAACTGTCCATTAAATGCAAATTTGGTACAATGACAGACGAACTAATAAGAGATCGACTTATTGTCCAATGTAATAATAAGAAGATTCAAGAGCGACTATGGGCGGCGAAGAACCCTAACCTTAAGACTGCTATTGATTTAGCTAAAGTTGTTGAACAATCCGAAGGGTGTATGAAAGAACAAGAAAAGAGAAATAACAGTCATGATATTAACAAAGTTTCTTTGCAGGAGTCTCATGACAACGGCCGGGGTGATGATGTTGCATGTACTATTGCCACTGTTAAAAATAGAGGGACATTTCTAAAGAAGCCCTTCAACCCCAAGTCTTCTGGCTTCAAAATGTGCAATAGGTGTGGTAGCAGCGCACACACTTCAGACTCAAAATTTTGTTTTGCCTCCAAGCAGGAATGTCTGAAATGTGGTTACATGGGTCATTATGCCATAGTTTGCAGAAGCAAATTTCGTTCTACAGTAGTTAGCGTACAAGGAGCTGAGAATGTTGATGACCTCGATGGTGGCAAAATTTTAGTGGTTGAGTCGAAAGATGTCTCGGTTGATGATGACAGAAGGAAAAATAGACCTAAGGCTATATTTTCCATAGATGGATGCGATGTGTGCTTGATGGTTGACACTGGGTCAAAATTCACCATTATCCCTTAAATGTATTTTCTATGAGAATTGGGGCAACAAACAGCTCCTTCCGAAAGACATTTCCCCGGGAGGCTACCAAGGCGAGTCAATAGAGATATTAGGTTATTTTGAGGCACAAATAATTTTTCTCTGACAGGAAAATTCAAGGAAAAGTTTATGTAGCTCAACATGGCCCAGCTATCCTAGGGTGGGTACACCAGTATGACTTACACATAATAGTCAACCCAAGAGCCCCTATGCAGGTTATGGTTAATGAAGATGAAAGTTTAGAGAGTATCCTTAAAGGGGCAGACAACGTATTTAGAGAGGAGCTTGGCCGGCTCAAAGGGTATGCTCATCGCATCTTACTCAAAAAAGATTCCATTCCTGTTCAACACAAGGTCAAACTCGTGCCCATTGTAGTAAAAGATGAAGTAAAGAATCTAATTCAAGAAATGCTTACCGCTGGAGTTATCGAGCCAGTGGAGGCTTCTCCAAGGATTTCTCCCGTCGTAATCACTAAGAAGGCTGACGGCAAATTGAGATTCTGTGTTGACTTGAGATCGTTAAACCAGTGCGTAGTAGCTGATACCTTTCCCCTCCCCAACATTACTGAGTTAGTAACCACTCTCAAGGGTGCCAAGGTATTCTCAAAGCTCTATCTCAAGAGTGCGTACCATCAGATAGACTTGCATAGAGATTCTAAACACCTCACAGCATTTATTACCCCAGAGGGAACTTTCCAATTTACACGTTTGCCGTTTGGTTTGAATTCAGCCGCCAGCGTTTTTCAACGCATGGTCTCCAATATATTCATAGGGGTAGATAACACAATTTACTTTCAAGACGACATCTTAATCTATGGTCAGTTGGTAGAGGAACACAACACCATTCTCAAAACTGTTCTTGAAAGGTTGTCTGAAGCTGGGCTTACTCTCCGCAAAGAGAAGTGCAAATTTCTCGTTGACAAGATCGATTATCTGGGCTATACCATCAGTGCTGCTGGGGTCACACCAAAGGAAAGCTTGTGTAGTGCCAAAGACTTGTCCCCGCAGACAAGGACCAACTACGATCATTCATGGGTACTATGGGTACTATTCCAAACTTATAAAAAAATTCTCTAACAAATCTTCTTGTTTACGGGGCTTGCTCAAGAAGGGTGTGAGTTTTGTATGGAATGGGCAGCATCAAGAATGCTTTAACAATATCAAAAAAGAAATTTGCGAAGCTAATGTCTTGTCTCCTTTTGACGTGAACTGCAAATCCATCCCTACGGTGGATGCAAGTGCCACTGGGTTAGGTGCAATGTTATCTCAATGCAGGGCCGGTTCTGAAAGGACAGTAGCTTTTGCCTCCAGGACGCTAACCGATGCAGAAAAGAACTAGTCTGTCATCGAGAGGGAGGCACTCGCTGCATCATGGGCTGTTGAATACTTTCGGACTTACTTGTGGGGCACCAAATTCCTTATCAGAACCGACCACAAACCCTTAATCAAAGTTCTTTCTCCTGGTGGTACTGGGAAAGGGTCAGTGAGACTCTCCAAGTAAACTCCAAGAATTTCAATACCAAGTGGAGTACATTCAAGGCTGGAGGAACGTCCAAGCTGACTGTCTCTCCAGAATGTCGCTTGATTGGAAGTCTGTGCTTGACCCTGCTACGTCTGAAATTGATGAGGATATTGCTGTAGCCTCAATAGATGATGCTGTCTTTGTGGGTGAAGGTGTGTTTGAAGCTAACGATTGGAAACGTGAGATGGCGAATGATCACACTCTACAAGAAGTAGTCAAGGAGTTGAAGTCCTGTCCTAGAAGGGAGAGTTGTCTACCAGTCTCAGTCCGGCCTTATGCCAAAATTCTAGATGAGTTGTCGTTAGGCAGTGATGGGGTGTTATTCAAGGGTGAGAAGTTTATTCCTCCGTTTGGTATTAGGAGGAAACTTTTAACCTTAGCCCACGAAGGTCACCTTGGCCAAACCCTCACGCAACGTCGCTTAAAGAACCACTTTTGGTGGCCTGGTCTGGATGCACCACTGGTTGATTGGGTTGAAAACTGTCCTGTGTGTAAGCAGGGTGAGAAAAGATTAAAAGTGGGTTGCAAGTCCAATAGCACACACATTGAGAACCCCGGTTTGCCCTGGCACAGCATTTGTCTTGATTTTATCGGTCCCATGGGAGAGGTACACGAAAGAGACAGATTTACCATTGTGGTGATAGATGTCTTTTCCAAATGGTTGGTTGTTGAATTTACTAATGGCATAACTACTGAAAGTACCATCAAGTTCCTGGGAGAATTGTTTAGGGACGAATGCATCCCTCCCATTCTCATTACTGACAATGGCACTCAATTAGTGTCAAGGGAGATGCAGACCTTTTTAAGAAATTGTGGGGTCTCCCATCACTGTACCTCCCTTTACAACCCCCAAGGGAACGGCTTATGTGAGAGGGCTAATAAGGTGCTGAAAGGGATCATCCAGATGGCTTCTGCTAATGGTTCGGTAGTGCGCAAAATGGTAAATGAAATGCTTTGGGCTTACCGGACCACTCCCCTGGTTGACGGATGCAAGTCTCCATTTGAGTTGATGAGGGGCAGGACCCCTGGCTCAAAATTGGTTCCGACTTGGATGAAACAGGTAGTTACTTTATGTGATATTCCATTTGAACCCCAGAAAGTTTTAGACATTCCCTGTCGCTTCAACGTAGGTGACCTAGTCAAGATCAAAAGTGGCAGGGTTGGGAGGGGTCTTTCAAAACTTAAAGGGCCCTTCACTGTCAAAAAGGTTCTTCATCACTGTGTTATCTTAAGCAATGGTGAATGCTGGAACTTCCGACGAGTTGCCCTCTACCAAAGAGGTGGTGTGCACCATAAACAAAGCAAACATGTGGACACCCTCAGTAGTAGTGGTTATGTCCTAGCTCAAGAATCTGAGGACGTCTCACATCCTAGGCTGTCTGTTACGGCCCTTGGTGGGGGAGATTCCTTGATTCCTGTGGGTTCTCCCTCAAGTTGTTCGCTTCCCACTCAAACCCCAGGTTCTGTTTCAGGCACTGGAAGCCCCTGTTCTTCCCGCTCTCTCAGGTGCCGCAGACCACCTGTTTACCTCAAAGATTTTGTGTGTTAGTTTTTTTTTTTCCTTCACTTTCTCTCCTTTTCATCTCTACAGTTTAACATGTTGCTTTCGTTACTTTGCCATTGGAAAGGGAGAAGATGTGTAGTACATTCCTTGCATGCCTCGCAGTCTAGTGTTTCTAAGAATGTACTTGCCTGATCATTCTATGTTTGTACTTGTACCTGAGTGTTCTGTTCCAAAGCAGTTACTCTCCACTCCTGCTTGGAAGAGTCCGCTCTCGTCATTCTCTGTGCTTACAATAAAGGTTCCTGGATTTACTCTCCGCATTTGTACACTTGTACTTACTACAGGTACCTAAGAACAGAACTTGCCCAGGAATCTTTTTGGACAACTATGGATCCGTATAGAGTGCACTCTGGCGGTAGTGACTGGGAGGATACACCATCTGGCCAAAAATGGCCCTGCTGGGGCTGATCGAAGACAGTTCATAATATGGCCAAATGTTACTAGGGGTAGGATGTCTAGTGGCCAAACGTAATTTTGCCTGATTATGGGGCTCTAATGAGACCCCAAACCTCAAGTTACGGAAGAAGAGAATGAGTCATTGTGCCCTGATTGAGAGGGAGATGTATAGAGCCAGAAGATGCACCCTAAAATATGAGAAAATCTGTGGCCCTTGGTTGGCATACAATCAGGACAAGGAACTGTGTATGCTTCATACATGCAATCCCCGGGGGACTGAGGTTAGGAGCTGCCCCGATGCTATGACAATAGGCTCGGCCTGGCATTGTCATTTATATGGAGTGAGTAAGGGAACCCTGGTTGAAACCTACAGGCCCTACTGCTCCGAGTCAACTAATATTATAATTTCGTCCCCAATTGTACACTCTCAATGATTGGGATGCACTACGTAAGCACAAGTGTTTTGTAGTGCTTTTTCCTTACTTATTATGGTACACAAAAAATTTTATTAAAAAAAATAACTCACATGGGCCTTATGCATATGGAGAAAACCTGCATGTCAGGCTAGTTTTTCAGAAAAAAATCACCACTTAGAGGGTTTGTTTCTGAAAAAGTCAAAGAAATGCCAAGCAGGCCGAAAATACATGGCAGTCTGCGCTGCACTAGACATATCAAATGTACTTCTTCTATACCGGCAAAAGTACATCTGGCAGGAAGGGGAAGCAGAGGTTAGCCAGGACTTTTGCTGACTTGGCAGTCTTCGGGGCTGTCCGGTCTAAGTGTCCAATTCTAAGTGACCAATCCTTTATTTGAAGCAGTCCCTAGATTGTTTCAAGATTTACCTTTGTTTTTTTGGTTTTATTATATTTCTCTGTGACTGTCCCTTGGCTTTACAATTCACTTCGTTTTTATCTTCACCAATTCTTCTGAGAGATCGTTAAATGCATCACTTACCTACCGTGCTCACATAGTGGACTGTATGCTATTGCGACTGCTGTCTTAAGTGCAGGGTCGTCTGGACCAGAAAATTGACCTGGGCACCAAATTAAAAATGGTCCCCCAATAGTGAGTCATTAGTGAGTCAGATAGCTAAAACAGTGGCCCACAGTTGCAAATCAGGACAGTTTTAAACTTGTGAAGACTAGCTGTATAGGTGTTTTGCAAGGTATGAGAGACTACATGCATTTGTGGTTGCTGCAAACAATGTTTGTTGGAAATGTTGAGAATTCAACACTAAAAATCGGCCCACAAGACCAGAACATAAAACTGTTTAAAAAAAGTCCCACACTGACCAGTTGGACAGGCCCTTTGGGCACTGCCCGATTGTCCTGTAGGGCAATCCAACCCTTCTGAAGTAGCTAGAAGAGGACATGTATGCTTACTAAACTGAAAAATAAAGAAAGAAAATATGCCTTGAGTTGTATGCATAGACTGGTTATTTATCGTTTTTCACAAAGGTTAAAGTAACAATACCACCGTAGTGTAATGACAAGAAATATAACACACATGCATACAAAGCTTTCCAGCACTTCAATCAATCTGCCATAAACAACAGTTGTGTTAATGGATAGTGCAGTATCACATGTATTTGCTCAGTGAGATGTGCAGAACTGAAAGATCTCATATGCAAAAAAAATAAGCTTCCTTCGTTTGGTCAAAGCTGCTAAGAATATACACTTCCAGTTCTTAGCTGCTCCTCCAAGTGCTGTTACAGTGGCAAACTGTCTTCAAGTGCATACACTATTTAACTAATATAAGAGATGTTTTCATATTTAAAACTCATATTTTTCAAAATCATTTTCATTCCTATTAGTCCTATTTGGGACAAGAGCCAGGCCTAAACAGAACAGGTGAGAAAATTAAAAAGTGATGGATGAAAATGCTTGACCCAAAACCTCTAATCTACAGATAGTTCCTCTGGACAACTTTCCAATGCATCATTTGTAGCTCTTCCAATGGAACACAAACTATAGACTGGGCCTCAGAGGTGAGCTGTGACTTGAATAAATCAGACTCGGCCCGCCCCACAAATGAGCGGTCCAGAATGTAAATGACTTCGCTGTAAGGTTTCAGCAGCTCTTTTTGGGGCGGGTCACGACTCATTTGCATATTTATACAAGGTCATCACCCAGAAGTGACGACGATTTGAAGGTCTGGAAATAAAACCTTAACGTGCAACACATCCTCAGCAAGTACTGCATCTAACGATTATATCAAACACAATTGGCATGAAGGGAGATTATTGTACGTGTGAGCCATTTGCACAGGGTTCTTAATTCATAGCAGTGTACATCCAAATTTAGTGGGCATCTCTTTTCACGCTGCTGTGACATTACAGCAGTGCATGATCACTTCCCTACACATCTTGTGAAAGATAGAAGGGCAAATGGTGTGGTAGCACATCCTCTTGCCGTCCCCATGCCTCCTGTGACTGTACGCAGGGCCAGCTCTATGCACGGGCAGTGTGGGCAGTTTCCCAGGGCTTCTCCCCTACTCACAACCATGGGGCCTCGCACCACTGCCCACCTTTTCAAAGACGCCAGTGTTACGAGTCCCACGGGATATGCAAGGTCCCCTTCCCTGGCCTCACAGCCCGGGTTAAGTGCTGCGAGCCGAGGCCCAAGGGAAGGGACCACCTCCTCTGGGCGTGTTGCAACGGACAGAAAGGATTTCAACAGTCTGCCAGGTTCCATGAATTGGGTTGGGCTTCTGGCTGGTAGTTCAATTGGTTGAGCATCTTTCAGTTGCACTCTGTTTTTGTCAGCTTTCCCTTCTGGCCTCTCTCTTTGGGCCTAATTGCTGTATCTCCATGTCAACAGTGATTGGACGGGTAGTTAAAGTGCCATTAAGTTTGAAGTGCGCCTAGCCCCTGCATGAGTGAAAAGCAGGGTATCCTGCAGGGCTCACACACAAAACAAAGAATGATGTTGCAGCATAATGGTCACTGTTCACCTAAGATGATGGATAGCGAGAAGAGCACAGCATGGCGGGAGATCTGAATATAAAAGGAGTAAGACAAATTGTAGAATGTGAGAGGGGTGAGCGCTTATAGGTGAGAGTAGGGTAGGAAGGACAGAGGGTCAGAATCAGCAAGAATGAGTAAATTACTGTAGGAAAAGAAGGTGAGGGAAGAGGAGAGGTGGATGTAACGGGGAGAATCAGTGTGGAAAGAAGTGGCTGGGAGATAGCAGTAGTTCAACAAGGATACCATGGCCCCTGGTGCAAGAAAGGAAAGTGGACCCCTGTGCCTGCTGTTGGGGTTGTAAAATACAACAATTATTAGGGTTCCGTTTGCTTCTTAGGGCTGTAGGTCCTGGTCCATTGCACCTGCTGCACCAGTGGAAGTTACAACACTTTGAGAGGGATGAGGTGAAGGGCATGGCATCCAAAACAGAGGGATGTAAAGGGGTAGAAGCTGCTCAAAAAGGTATGGAAATTAGGGATAGATGGAGGGTGGAAGGGGAGAGGTGGATATAAAGGAGGTGAAGTGAGATAAGGGGCTGGAGGAGAAACATGGTGAAGATCAGCACATGGCGGGGAGAAGTGAATGTTATAGGGTCAGACCTCCGAGAGGACGGTAAAGGCAGGCGAGAGATAAAATCTGAAGAGTAACACATCGAGGGAAGAGGTGTATGGTAGTGGGCCAGAACGAGCAAGAGGAGGGTAGAGTAAGGGTAGGTATGAAACATGAAGAGTAGAACATGGTGGGAATAAGTGGATATAAAGGGTGCAGAACCAGCAAAAAATGTTGAGATTGGAGGGAAAGATAAAAGGTGAAACGTATGGCATGAATTAGAGATGTAGATATAAGTAAGACAGAATCATCAGGAGAGCTTATGTGTTGGGGAGAGGGAATCGTAAGAGGTAGATGTAAGAGGACAGGACTGCCAAGAGCAGGTAAGAGGCAGGGGGGAGAAAGGCAGGGGAGAAGTAGATGTTAGAGGGTTAGAACCGGCAAGAGAAAGTTAGAGGCTGGGGAGAAATGAGAGGTAAAGTGTACAGCAGAGAGGAGAGAGATAAATGTAAGAGACCCATAATTATTGAGAAGGGTAAGAGGCAGGTGGAGGATCAGGTGAAGTGTAGAGCATGGAAGGGAGATGCGGATGCAAGAGAGGGAGAAACAGTGAGACAAATTAAGAGTTTGAGGGGTAAAAGGGTAGTGGTGGGTGTAAAGGGGGCACACCAACAACAACAAAGTTAAGTGGTTGGAGGGAGAGATAAGAGGTGAAGGGTAGGACATGGGTGGGAGATGCAGATGTAAGAGAGACAGGAGATCTTAAGTGGAGAGGAGAGAGAGGGAATAATGAGAGGTGGATGTCAGAGGGGTCAATCAGTAAGAATGGTAAGAGGCAGAGAGATGAGATGAACTGTAAAGAATGGGGGAGAGAGGTGGATATCAGAGGGATAGAACAAGTAAGAGAAGGGATGAAGCTGGGGGAGAGGGGAAAGATATATGTCAGAGGGGTAGAATCCACAAGATAAGGTAAGAGGCTGGGGGAGAGAAGCAGAGCAGAGCAGGGAGGGGGCCGAGGTGTATGTAAGAGGGGTAGAATCAATGAAAAAAGATAAGGTGCTTCGGAAGGATGGAAGGGGTAGAACAAGTGAAAGAGGTTATGAGGCTTGGAGAGATGAGAAGTGAAGGGTAGTGTAGTGTATGGATAACAGATGTGAACATTAAAAAAAACAGAACAAAAAGAGAACATAACCAGTGTGAACAGAGAAGCAATTGTGACAGATGGATGGAAGAGAGCAGAACGTGTAAAAGATAGTAAGAGGTTTGGGATGGAGGCAGGAGGGGAGAGGTGGATGTTAGATGGGCAGAACCAGCAACAGAAAGTTAAAGGCCTTCTGTGAGATAAGGCATCGATCAGGGAGTTCAAGGCCAAAGATGGGCAGAACCAGCAAGAGGAGGTAAGCGGAAAGAGGGAAGGAGATAGGTGTATCTAATAGGGGCAGAACCAGTGAGAGAAGATAAAAGGGGAAAAGGAAGAGGGATGGGTGTATTTAGGAGGGCAGAATCAGCAGAGAAGATAAAAGTTGGGTGGAGAGTTGAGAGGTAAAGTATTGGTGCAGGGAAGGGAGATGTGGATGTAAGAGGGGCAGGCCAGTTAGAGAATGTAAGAGACTGGCTGGAAAATTGAGAGGTAAAGAGTAAAGCATGAAGAGGAAAGACTTATGTAAGAGTGGCAGAATTAAAGAGAAAAGGTAAGAGACTGCAGGAGAGATGAGATGCGAAGAGGAGAGCATGCAGGAATGAGGATGATGTAAGAGGGACAAGAGAAGGTAAGACGATGGGCAAGAGATGTGCTGAAAAGTAGAGCATGGAGGGGGAGGTGGATGTAAGTGGGCAGAATCAGTAAAAAGTAATAGGCTATAGGAGAGATTAAAAATATCTTTGAACCTGCGTGTGCTGCTACATCCATCAACCCTTCTGACAAAGTTTGCACTACCCTCTCTCTTTGTTTTCCATGTAAAAAATTGAAAAAAATGCAATAGTTTTGAGACGTGTGTTATCCTCCACAAAGGGTTTTGATCTTGATCTTTCCTTGATGTGTATGCAGCATTTCAACTTGATCTCTGTGTAGTCTGTTACTCTTTTTGACATTTCTATTAAATTTAGCTCCCTGTGGGACCCTTTCCTGCTCATGTCCCCACAAGAGATTTAGCCATCATAGCTTCTGTCCTGGCCTTGCTTTGGAATACCTCCCTTGCGTCGTGTTTGGTTCCTACCAATCTAAAAAACTGAAAAATCTGTGGTTGTTCCTCTGCTCAAACAACCCTTCAGCAAGCTCATAACGTCCCAGCATATTCAGACATATTTTTTTGTTGCCCTTTTCTCGAAAATCCTTGAAAAAGAAGCTTACCACCAAACCTCCTTCCTTGAAAGTAATTTACTCATCAAACAGTTGGATTCTGACCTCTCTATGAGTTAGAAGCAGCATTTCTTGCTGTGTCAGATGATCTGTGCCTGATTCTTGATCAAGGTGATAGAGCAGCTTAATATTACTAAGTCTAAGTGCCACATTTGAAACTCTTTCCCAGCCATGGCTTATGAATCAACTGAAGCAACCTGGACTTCAAGGTATTTCCGTGGTGTGGGTTTACTCTGTTCTATCTGAGAGGTCTGAAACAGTCCACTCGGCATCTTTTTCTGTAATGTACTAGACCTCTGATGTGTGGAATTTATTGGGTCTCTACTATTTAATCTTTATCTTTCCCAGTTAGCCTTACTCATCCTTACTCAATCCTTTGGTTTCTTGCTGAAATCCCACACATATTGATACCCATTTCATCATTTGCCTAAGTGACAATCTGGACTGTCCAAGAAAATGTTATGGATTGCATGCTAGCAGTTGTTTTCTGGATGAGGACAAATTCATTAAAACATTACAACAACAGATTAGGGGTCCTCATGTTTAATGGACCTCATGCCATGTGATGTTCTGTTTAGTGGCTGAGGAGCTAGGCCAATTGCCCATCCTGGTTGTGTCAGCAAACAGATCTTGGATTAATTTTCTAGCATCTTCTTTGCCCATATGAATAGATTAACAGCGTTTCAACCTCTTGATTTTATTACATCCATAAGCAACATAAAATCATCCCTTTTCTTTCCTTTCACTACTGTAAGGCTGTTGTACAGTCAGTTATCTTCTCACAACTAGATTATGCAAATGTTCTGTATCTTGGGCTTCCTGCCTTTTGCGTTTGGTATCCTTCACACCATTCAGACCAGTACTTGGCTCCTCATCTAAGACTGTCCCCTCGCTATGCCATTTCTTCTCACCTTTCTGCTGTCTCTTGGTTTCCCATTGCCAAATGATCCATCTGCAAAGCATGGCCCATTTGTCATTGTGTACTAGATAAAAGGTGCTCTCTTTCTTCTGCTCCATATTACCCCTTAAGTTCATTGCAAATCCTATACTGTGTGACAACGATGCTCCTGTCTGTCCTAAAATTATAATGGTACATATTGGAGGCAAATCCTTCTCCTTTTACTTGTGCAGGACTGGAAATTTCTCCCTGTTGAGCTATGATATAACTGCAATCTTATGGAAAATCATTTAAAACTGACCTTACCCAACATTAGTACAGTCTGCTCCTCTTCTTTGGAAATCTCTTAGCGCCAGGATTCCCCGTTAGGGAAATATTTTCATTCATCTCATTTCATAGAGCCATAACTAGAAAAAGGTGCTTAAACCGCACCATTTCCTGCAATTTTACAAAACATCCTGGGAAAATGGGGATGTAAGGAAGCCCAAATATATTGTAAATGAAGACCTACTTGGTTGATGCCAATGTATTTGCCCCAGTGTGTTTAAGAGGGCATCATTTTCCACTAACTGTCAACTAGAACCATATATGCCACACTGCTACTAATACTGTCCCATAGTATATAAAAATATGACATTTACGATTTGTTCTGCTAAAATTCGTTGACTTAGAGCCCGAAACGTCTGTAACGGTTGTTAAGTGCTGTTATGCTAAGACCAGTGTTACAGGCCAATGTGCTTTAAAATGCACAGTTCACCACATATTGTCCAGAAAAATTACTCCTCGTCGATCACAACAGAGAAGGAATACCCTACAAGTAATTTTAAGTCAGACATTGAATTTGTCTCCACCACCTGGGTTTGAAGTGTCGGCGTCTCTGAAGTTTTGGTCTAGGTTCACCCTTGGTCCAGCACCGCAAGGCCCAGGGGAAAGGCACCTCCTCCACTGGGCATTGCACCCATGGTCCAGCAGGCAATTTTAGGATCTGTTCATGGAACATTAATGGTCTGTCAGAGAACCTCCCCGACAGTGAGACTCTAGAATTTCTGACATGATTTCATATTATCTTACTACAAGAAACCTGGACAGAGATGGCGCCCACGATCCCAGGCTGCATCAGCTATTCGGTTCCAGCAACAAAAGAAGCCATTTACGGCCGACACTGTGGGGGACTGGCTAGTTACATTCAAACAGCCTTGAAGGGTGATCACATAATGAAACCAACCAAATTGTACAAACCAGCCTCAGCAAGGCTGGATGCTTAATCTGGCACTTATGAACATCTATGTACCTCCAAAAGCGACAACTAAACAAATAGCTATTGACCATCTAAAGACAGAAATCTGTAACCTTCAAGAATGGCCTGTGTCAATTGAAATAATTCTTTCAGGGGGCTTCAACATGCTTGAGACACAGGAAGATGAAGAGATTCTAACCTCTGAGAATGCGTTTTGGTCAGTTCCAGAGCAAATCCCAAATCCCTCCTTTAAAAACGACAAAAAGGGCAGAGAGCTAATAAAGGAATTAACATTTCTTAATCTAAGAGCTAATAATGGCCGCTTTCCGACTGACAGGCCTGCTTCCTTTACATTTCATAATCACAAAACCAGCTCTTTGATAGAATTTACTGTGTTCTCCGCTCCCTTTATCCATCTAGTCATTAGCTTCTCAATAACATCAAGGGGAGAAAGCGACCATCTACCGCAGGAACTGTGCCTCCCTATTATCACAGATAACCATCCATCAGACAAAGTGATACATGGCAGCACTCACACGATAAACAATAAAAGATTGAAATGGACATCTAGCACAATTCATGGCCTCTCTAAATCAGCAAAAAGTATGTTCTTAACTCGTTTGTCAGACACGAATGCCACAGTCAGTACCTGAGACCAATTCACCACACAATT
The DNA here is from genome assembly GCA_963921515.1 of Calotriton arnoldi. NCBI lineage: Eukaryota > Metazoa > Chordata > Amphibia > Caudata > Salamandridae > Calotriton > Calotriton arnoldi. Next base: position 1,933,348 of record CAWUFW010001113.1, read on the forward strand.
TGTCATCCAACACATGACTTCAGGAAGAAGTACTAGTTATCAAAACACAGCGACAATGATGAACGCAAACAGAAACCCCAAAAAATTAAATCACTCTTTAAACCAAGCCCTTTGGGCTTACCGAACACCTCCAAACAATTACCCCTTGAAAGTTAAAATGGTTAATGTGAAGGCCAGCTATAGAAAATATATGTGGGAACAAAATAGGGAGGCAAACAACAAACTCTGTGCCAAACTTCTACATGATTTAAACACCAACGAGAAGTTTTGGAAAACAGTGATAAATTTAAATACCTTGTCAAAAACCAAAATATCCAAGAAGAGTGTTGGCACGAGTATCTCTCAAAGCATTTTGCCCAATCTGAGAGAGAGAGCTGCATCAGAGAAAGATTACAACTTACCAGTCAATGGCCTCACAAGAGTCTGTACATGATACCAGAATAACGCAGGCCTCCAGCCCTCTGAAATTTCAGACAGCAAAATTTGAACGCCAAATCTTTAGAAGCCGCAGTGGAGGAGCGCCTGGTCCAAATAGCCTTCCATCAGCCATTTTCAAAGAGGACAAATCTTTCTGGGCAAAAAACTTGGAGCCAGTGTTTGAGAGCAAAATCACTCTTAACCTCATCCCCTCTTCTTGGAAAGGCTCCACTATATCCCTGATCAGCAAAGGCAGACACAATTCTGATCCCACTAATTACTGACTTCTAGCACTTTTGGACGTTGAATCAAAATATTCCGCTGGCTGTCTCCTTGAGGAGCTATCACCATGGGCTGCCGGAAGGCGTTTCATTCTATTCAACCAAACAGGGTTTGTAAAAGGCATAGGAACAATATCAAACTTACTGGCTCTATCACTACTGTTTGATCAGCACAAGAAAAATATTCAGCCCCTCTACCTCTGCTTCATAGATTATAAAGCAGCATTTGATAGAGTACGCTCTGGAGTAAACTCACCAGCTGGAAAATACCTCACCCACTGATGGAAGCCCTGATCCTTCTCCATACTGACACCTGGGTTGGAATAAAGCTAGGGGATGGCGTCCATCTATCTAGAAAGACCCAGACCCTTCAGGGTCTAAGACAGGAGTGAGTGTTAGCTCGCATTCTCTTTCATCTTTTTTAAGCAGATCTTCCTTCCAGCCTTGATCAGGTAAATTCACACGCCTCAAAGCTAGGAAACATTCTGCTGCCAAGTTTAATATATGCAGACAATCTAGTCCGGTTTAGCCGCACAAAAGTTGGTCTTTAGAGACTCTTGAATGCCACTGCTCTATATTCCAGAACGAACTCAATGGAAATTAATTTGAAGAAAACAAAAATCTTGATTCTAGGCAAATCTTCTTTAAAGCCCATCAGTAGAATCTGCGAGAGGGGAAAATTGAGGCGGTACCAGAATATAAATATCAGGGCATGCTATTTGATAAACAAGGCTCCTTTAAACAACACATGGAGCGCATGCGGCTGAAAGCTAACTCCCTCACTGCAGCCTTCAAACACCAAATTCTGTAATTGCAACATCGAAGTACACACCTCTATTGAAAGTTATGCAGGTCAAACTGGTACCAACTATAGCCTACGGCAATGAAGCACTGAAAGACAGAGATGCTTCTCACTTGGACAAACTCATCACCAGGCTCTTTAGGTTGGTCTTTTTATTACCACATCACTGATCTCCAGCCCAATTACGATTAGAATTTGGTCTCACTAACCAAGTTCTGGTGAAGCAAGGAGCATTCATTAAAATATGCCACAAATTAGAGAACGCCGACAATGGCACACCGAAATATCCATTATTGGGAAGAAATCAGCAGCAGAGACCACTCCCTGACTAGGAGCAAACCTGTTTCTTCCTTAACTATCCCTTGGCCTAAACCAAGAATGGGACTCAGTAACCAACTACTCACTAGTCAATGCCACAGCAAACAGAAGAATCAAGTGCACCTCCTTATTGTATGTCAAGGAGGTATTATCACGGCGACAACATGCTTGGTTCACAATACGATCCTATGAAAAGCTAGTACCTCATCCGTATCTAGAAGCAAGCATCAAAGCCCAGACCAAAAGATCTTTTTTGAAATACCGCCTGGGCTGTCCAACCATCACTTCTACATTTGCCACCTTAGAAACGCCCCGACAGTATTGAGGCATGTAGACTTTGAGGACAATCACTGGAAACTATAGCACACCAAATCTGCACATGCGAATCAAACTTGGGGGATTGGAGAGATATATTAAGACCAGCATTTACCGCGACGGGGCTACGCCGGTGCAGGAGAGCCATTACAGTCTGTTTTAACTCCTCAGACATTCAGCTAAACTGTAAAATGGCGAAATACCTGACAAGACTAGAACTGAAAATTAACCATTTAGGGGGCAGTGCAATATCTGGGTCGAATCAGGTATCTTGTATTCTCTTCTTTGCGCAAGTCTCTGTAAGCATTGACACTTTATCATAAACAAACTGGATTAAAAAGATACTCTGACTCTCCTCTGCACAAGATCGTAATTGCACTGGCACTTTATCACTACCCAGCACACGCACGCTACAGACTTAAAAATGATTATCTGCTTTTGAGCAGTTGATTGGGGAGCTTTTCCACGGTCTAGTAGCATGTTAAAAGTTATCAGGGGCTTCACGTCATGACCCGCCCCCGCACAAAGATTTCGCTTGCACTTTCACTTTAGTACAAGACTTGCACTGAAAAGCAACAATCTAGCAGGCGAAAATGTACCTGGACTGGACCTGGTGTCCTGCCCCCCTTGTTGCACAAGACTCTGACTGCAGCCACTTTGATGCGAGCACTAGCACAATCAAGCACCAGCCCATTATGGATTTTAAACTGATCAATGGGCTTGTATGGTTGAGGGGGCAGCCTTCTTACGGCTGACCAGTCCGCCACCTAGGCGCAGAGCTTCAAGCTGAGTCATTTTAAGTACTGAACCTGTAACAATCAGAATTTCTGTATTTTATTGTTTTATACACAGCACAACACTGCACATTTAAGCCATTTGTATCTAGTATAATCTGCTTCTTCTAGCACTTTAATACTTAATACAAATACATTTGTTTTAACTTTTCAAGTGCAAAGTTTTAATTAACTACGCACTCAAAATAAAATAAACTTGAAACCTGAAAACATGGTCCAGTGCTGCTAAGCACAGCGGAGGACTCTTGCCTCCTCTGGGCCTCACAGCGAGGATGAAACAATTGACCAGACTTTAGGGTGGTCTCCTGCTCCATGTTCTGCTGGTTTGTCTCACTTTATGGTGGACAAGACACCCAATGGCATGCACTATGCTGTGTTCAGGGCAGCATACAAAAGGCTCATCAAGAGCCTATGAGAATCCTTGCAGGGTTGCCCTCTCTCGTTTTCAACCCTCCATGCACTGTAAAGAGGTGCCTGGAGGCTTGCTTTTCTTTACTGCTAGGCTGTAATGGGGAAGCTGCAGCACAGGAGGGATCCTGTGCAGTGCATCTTCTGGGACGCAGCCGTCTTTAGAGATGCTAAAGCGTAATGTGAACAGCTACGCTTAAAGACCCTACTTTTGTGAATCAAAAACTTGCTGAGGTATATACTGGAAATACGTCTTTGGTATTTATTTATTTATTGAAGCCTGAATCAAAGTACACACATGTTGTCAGATTAGGGGATCGCACAGATATTATGATAACTTTAATAAAGCAGGAGACCTGAGACTGCAACACAGTACTTCATGCTCTAAACACTTTACCACCCTATTACAGTTTTGATAATAAACAATGAGATTGGGCAATGTTGAAACTGCTAAGCCCCAAGGTAATATTCAGTACGTTTTTGTTTTTTTCCACACATACTTATAAAAGCTTCTAGATTGTTATGAAGGCGCCAAGTCTTTGTACCAAATGGGAGCAGAAGAATAAGATTAAAAATTGGTTGCCAAAGCACACACAGTTTGGCCAAATAAAAAGGCCGAGATTACAAACCATGTCTCCCGGACCACAATTTGCATGGCAGTGACTCTGATGGCAAGGCTAAGAGACTACCCTTCCCATGAAAATGTCACCAAGTTGTTGGCTCTGACAACATTGATGATCCAGTCTTTGTTCTCAGCATATTTGGGTAAAGTGGTAAAGCCAGGATTCTATGTAAAGTCTCTTAGTTCCATGCTAAAAGGTACCACTCAACCACATCTAGTGGTAGTGTTTGCCCACTCCAGTGAATTGCCCGTGTTGCTAGGGGTCCTATCAATGTGTTTTTTTTGTTTTTTTACAGTTGTCACTACGTGTATTGGGCCTTTTTAAGCTCTTCCTGTATTTTTATCCAGTGGAAAAAATCAGACGTTTATTGGGAGTCCTTTACTTTGAGTCTGGGAAGTAGGTGATTAATTGGCAGGATCCATGGTGGATACCATTGTTTACAATTGCTGTTTCAGAATTTAAGACTATTTCATTTCATTTGGATGATTTCTCCATTTTGGAAACATGTCTCTCCAGAGTGGCATTAGCGAGCAGTCAAAGCTTACTCCAGGAGGTGGTAAAGGTATTGGACCACAAAACAGCATGTCACAATAATCATTCCATATAAGCACCATAGCCAGCCATTCTAGTTCTCTCTTTAAAAATGATAAGATTTAGAGAAGGTGGTTATTAAATGAAATACCAAAAAGCCTCTCTGTCAATAATAGTTTTCAAATTCTCAAAAAACATGTTACAATGTCCCTGAGTGCGCAAAGTGTCCTGTGAAGTGGTAAGGAAAATAAACCAACCTGCAACACTTAAGCACTGTGAAGCCGAGGGCAAGGGGCCAGGCTCAGTTAGGCAAGGAGCAGGAAAATCCAAAGTTGGCCGATGGGCCTATGGTTGGACATTTTATTTTAGGTGAGTGATTAAACTGGCCCCCTTGCTGAACTGGCTTGGCTATTGGTGCTCAGCCCAAAAGGCTGTTGTAGACTTACAGTTGGTGTGCACAGTGTAAGTCTGACCATGTTCACAAAGTCAGCCAGCTCATTCTCATGTGCAGAATTACAATAGGCTGGCCTGGAGAGGCATGGTATGGGTGCGTTTTCTCCCACAACAAATAATCCTAGAACTCATGGAGTGACAGCAAAGCCTGGGGAAATTGCTGCTTTTCAGTAACACAGTGTTAATTGGCCTCCTGAAGGAGGTGAGCAGAAGAAGGGTCTGTGGATGGGAGAGGCTAAGGAATGGGATGTGCGTTCCATAAAGTACATGGAGTGATCTGCCAATCATTGAGACTATACAAGTAGGTGGCCATAAATTTCAAGGAGGCAGATGTTGCATTGGAGGTTGGAAGAACCAAAAGTGTTTTGTAAGAAACCTAGGGCATGACTGGAGTAATTTATGGATGATGGAAAGGTGCTTACACCAGTCTTACATTCAGTTATCTGTTTAACCAAACTCCAGTGCATTCCCCTGAGGGCAGGTGCAATTTGGTTATTACATCTTATGATAAATATGAGTCGAGTGGCTTGGTTCTGGACCCTTTGCATTTTGGCACGTTTCTTCCCGTTTTAAAACTGTAAATCTCTAAGATTTCAGTAGCTTTATTTTGTAAGTTAAACACCACCTCCCACAACCTATACACATTCCCCCTGCTGGATTTCCTGTCCTGCACAAAGTCTACTATAATAAGTCCCTCTTGTTTTGTTGCTTTAAATTACTTCTTGCATGTTGGGTGACTGGTTCGGTTTGGCTTTTGGTATGTTTTTTTTTCTGATGGCCACCCACTGTTGCCCTTTTTTAGTCAAATCTTCTTTTTATCTACGTTAGTTCAGCTTTTTGCATCTATTAAAATGGAATTTGAGATTAGTTGCTGTGTTTAGGCTATAAGTGTGTGGCAGTGGTCCAGCATTTGCTGCTTCTGCCTGCCACCACTCGTGTGTAGGACATTTGTGCCTCCTCCTCCTCCAATCTCTTGCAATCTCCGCTTTCTGTTCTTTGCTGCAGCACTTGCAGTTCACTCACTTGTTCCAGCATGTATCCCTTTGTATTGATCCCCATGCCTGCTGAAAACCAAATGCCGTATCTTTTGATCTAACAGGCATAAAGGAAGGTTGCAGAGTTCATCATTCACTAATCTGGAAAGAATTAGTGAACATCGTACGCCTAACATTTACACCTAGTTTGATTAATTTAATGATTTCCACTTAACAGAGCTATAAAATATATGCACTTATTTGATTAGGATTATTATTATTTATATTTTTTGTCATTTTATTGATATCCACACTAGGTTAAGCAGCTTCGTGCAAAGTTGCTTCAACCATGCCAGGGAATTAATGGTCAATTGTGAGGTCACTTCCTGTGAGGTTACATCTTATGCAAATTATAGGGCCTCACTCGTTCCTATTCTGCCCAGGGCCCCACCAATAATACAACCAGCCCTGACTCTATGGGCCAACAAGAAGTAGGGAGCAATGTTTATATTTACCGCTAAGTTATCCATTCCGAAAGGGACACGGCAGAGTGTGGTGGATGGTCCGGCACAAACAGCAAGTTCAATGCTTTCATAGAAGGAACAGGACTTGAGGCGAGGGGAAAAGTGCTGAGGAAGGTGGCTGAATGAGGCAGGAGACCAAACATAAAAAAAAAAAATACATTTGGAAAGTAAGGGGGAGGAAAGCATTCAGGTGTTGCGTGCAGGACCTTGGGCATTTTTGCAAATACATCAACTGAAGAGAAAGGGCAGCTTTATGCAAAGTGGCGGAGACACTGGCAAATATTTTTTCAATATGTTTGAGGAGGAGTGACTTGAACTCTGAACAAGTCGTAGTGCCAGGATGGCAGGTATTTAAGTATATTCAAAGGGGAGTGGGTAGAGGAGCTTTAATAGAAGTTCAGAAATGGATGAATACAATTTATTTTGTTTATATTTGTTGTACTCGAAACATCCACATGTAGGTTGGGGCAGGGTGATAAGAATGCAGGAACTTGTTTTTGTTCATTTTGTTTTTGTTAGTTTTGTGAGAAGGATAGGTTATGTATAAGTCTCCTCTGTTATGTATAAGTCTCCTCTGTTCCTATTTGTCTCCTATACATCTCAACACTAAAGAGGAACAAGGGGCATGGGAGAAAGACACATGCATATCATAACAATTTAGGTCACTCAGTACAGTATTAAAAAGTGGACATTTTTCATCTTTCTGCACTAGATAATTTAGTTTGGCTCTCACTGTCTGTGTTGTCCCTTAGAATCCTATGGTGGAAAACATTCCCAGCATTACTACTTATACGTGTACAATATTCACTCTGTACAAGTCTCTTGGCGCTACCTCTAGGACATATATATTGATTATACCAGCGTTAAGGGTAGATGAAGCATTAGACCACAGGGATTCCTCTTGTCAGGTTTCATATCTTCTGATGAGAATAAGCATATTTAAACTTTTTCTCATCCCAAGTAAGGCTGGCTCATATTGTCTAGGTAGAGGAATACTGTTCCAGAACTCAGAGACTGCCACCCTGAAACTCTTTCTTTAAATGTCTTGTTTATTGTTTTTGGGATAGTGAAGAGGGCCCAAAATTCTGATCACAAAGCCCAAGAAGGGCATACTTTAAAAATGTATTTCTCAGAAAGGAGGTGTTATTGGAACATACATATGTAGTTTTAAACCACTCTTGTATACAGCATACATATTGAAGGAATAGGATATCTGCAGTAGGATACACTTTATAAAACTATAGCATGAAGTAAATTGATATGGCCGCCCATGTTGGGACAGAAGTGCCAGTGTTTCTGTGTGATATCATCAGTGAATATAAGAGAAACATTTTCAGCTTGTATTTTAATTTACAATTTTACTAAGTTTTATATTTATGTAAGTGAATAGAAGTATAGTTTTGCAATAGTTTAAAAAACTGGAAAAGTTAAATAATCATACAAGATATGTTTAACCTTAAATATGTATTTGCTTGCAAGCGAGTGCATAATGCATACCGATACACATGCTTGCACCCGCAAACAATACAGTGTCATATTGTTTATTGCCTAATGAGGAGAAGACATGGTGCCAATGCTTTATTACCTCACGTGGGGCATACTATATATTATACAATATTGGTCACCATACATGCACCTCATTATGCGCGCAGAAACATGTGTAAATGTATAGAACATGTGTTAGCAGGCGCTGTAAATAGTTTTTATCTCAGGGTAGGGCAGTCGTTCATGAATGCCTCAACAACTCAGTGATGCTGCTACTTTCAACCGCAAGTAGCGAAATAAATGTGATATTACAGCATCTCCTGCTGTGTGCGTTGCTCATATCGGATTCATACAAATTGTGAAGTAAAACAGTGCTCAGATTTATTGCCACTCTTAGCAACAATAAAATGTCTTGGGTATACTTAGCCTCAACAATACAGCATAAAAAGCCCACCCCTTCTAAACATGAATACATGTCCTTCATATAACATGGAAAGGCCTGGACAAATGGGAGGCAGAAGGCGGGTACTATGTGCACTCTCGCTTTTAAAAAAAAGAAAGATTGACTAGATATCAGCACAAATAGCTTTAAATGTGAAGCTGCCATAAAAGCAGGCACATAAATGTAATTCTCCAAGTCGCTATTTTGATGCACATTTTTGATTCCATGAATATTTTATGAAATGGCCCAAGCTGAAGCCATATAACATTCCTGCTTTACTGATGCTTGCGCCCGTGAGCCACAAACATTAAAGGCATGATTGAGTGCATTAAAATGAACTCATTCAGCAGTGCATTGATTACTTGAACGGGGGCGAAAGGAAGGGTTACTCCACTTAAGGAAAGCAGGAGACACCTCTCACATTTTCATTGCCGGGTTAAGGCTAGCGAGCTTGACAATGCTGAAATAGGACGCATACGGACGTAATGCTGCAGCTCGCCTCACATATGTCTGACATTAATTAGGGAGGATGTTAATTAGGTCTAACGATTGCTTCCGGTACTGTTCAGGTAATTTGAACTGTCACAATCTGCAAGACGCTCTGACTGACCTCTCTAAGCTCTGTGCATCAGCAGTACCGAGAGGAGCTAATTATTTCCTTTCCTATCAATGTGTACAATTTCTCCAGCAGAAGAAACACGGAAGCAAAAACAATTGGAAGAAAATAATTTGACAGGTCCATAGGGCGCATTCTTCAGCAGAAAGGGGATACGTGAAAGCGCACACAGCCTATTAACACATGGCACAAACAAAAGATTTTACATACAGAGTTAAGATAAATGGCTTGCCCGAGTCCGGGACTTGGTTAATGTCCTCCTATAAACTTCTGACAAGCAAACATGCTGCACGTACATATAGTTATAGTCACTGAAAAAAACAAAGGTTAAAGTGAAGTTAGTTAGGTGCTGAAATAAGGTAATAAAAACAAAAAAGAACATTAAAACTCACAAATTAAAGTTTATTTAGCTAACTATAAACTTGCGCTCCAACCATGCACTACTTATGACCTCACATATTACATCACTCATGACAGGTTAAATGGCTTCGCTGATGACATTTGAATGCTTGCGTGCCCAGACCCCTGCCATGGGCACCAAACCGTTGACTGTGTGCAACAGGGGGTTGGCTGAAGGGCCTTGAATCTCGCCAGGCCATGCACCGATCCCCGCCACGTGCAACCAACCCCCTACTACGCACAGCCTTCAAGTCCTACACAGCAGGAGGTTGGCTGTAGGGTCAAGCCTGTGGTCACGATCTCTGCCCAAACCCGCTCAGTTGTCCAACATCCCTCTGCACACAGCCCTCTGCATACTGCCTTTGGCAGTGTGCAGTGTGGAGGTTGGCAGCTGGAATTGGTTCTTGGCCAAACCCTACACCTCCAGAGCCACCCAACCTCTAGTTTCACTCTGCCATTGGCCGTGTGCAGCAGGGGGTTGCCCGGCCTGGGACCAAAGCCCGCAGGAGGCTCCCAACCCTCCGCTGAACACATATTAATGTGTGGTGAAAGCTTTAGCGATGACTCCCATGGGACTACCGTGTAAACTCATGGGAGGGCTGCGCTGGATCCCGTGGAAGTACTGCGGTAATGGTGACACTCAATTTTTCTTTAATTTGGGCCCTGGACCGATCCAACTGGCTCTCCCTAGTAAGTGGCTGGGGGTCAGTGTGTCCCTAAACTGCCCCCTTATGCCCTACTTCCAAAACATTTTTAGACTATGGGGACTGATTCTGCGAGTCCTGTAATGGCGGCTGCAAAATGTTCTTTTCAGTTGTGGTCAGCCAATAAGTTTGCTAGGTACCGATGGACGATGACCGGTTCAGCAATAGCGAAATGGCCAACAAGATAAATAACTCCCTCAGCCCATCCAAAGGTCATTTTTGAAAATATATTTTCTGTACCACGGGACTCCTACAGGGCAATCAGTCTGGATATCCAGGATCGTCACCCCACCCACATCTGTGGGAGAAAATGAAGAATTTACTCAACATCTGAGGAGCATCGAATATCCCCTGACTGCTGCCGCTGCAGGACAGTGTGTAGGAACTCAAGGACAGACGAGCGCAGCCTGCTTGAGCCACATGTGAAAGACTTATCAGAGACGGTCACTGCAGCTTCAGAGCCCGCAAAGGGGGTGTGCTCAGAGACTCCGGTCGCTCAGAACTTGCTGGTGACGGTAAGACCGATTTCGGGCCTGACGGCCCCAGGAAAAGTTGAGCCACAGTGGGACTCCAGAGACTTGGACTACTTGTGGGGCTTAACCTTAATGTCATCTACGGTGAATGGGGAATAACCACTACCACTAGTTTGAGGGGAGTGGGACTCAGGGACCCGCCTATGAAAGACTGGAGTCTTGACCCCAGGGGACTATGTGTATTGTTTACGAATGTCGTATTATAGTTTGTTGTTGTATATAAATATTGTTTTTCATAAAAGCAAGTATTTGACTGGACAATCATTTATTTCAGTGAAGCATATTTTGAGTTGTGAGTCTGTGTTCACCCCCCTCTGTCTGCCTTCCTCTCTCCCCCTACACCCCTCCCCAAGAAGCACTGAGCATTAAGTGTTGAAGGGGTATGTGGCCCTTTTGCTCAGAATCTATAGTAGGTCGGTCCCTGGGTCATCAGGGGCAAAATTCCTCAACCCCCATGGTTGGGCTCAGTAACCCCTGCTTGCCCCGTGACCCTCTGAACGGGGTTCTGACAGAGATGAAATGATTATTATGCAACTGTAAGAATAGGAGTTAGATATAATTGGGTAAAATAATGTAATCCAACTTAATCTGAGTGAAATACCTTTTGGATAGCATGATACGATCTTCCAACAAGAATATTTGAATAGATTTTACAGTCTGAATTAATTATGGAAAGGGGATGATAATTAAGATTATAGGAAGATACTTTTTATGACTAGAAATCAACAAGTTAACAGCATTAATTAAATAACTTTATATAAATCCACCCCTTGCAAAACATTGATATAAAAAGCTTAATGAGGAACTAGCAAGCTCTAAATGATCAAAATATTTAAATAGGAAAAACATATTGTTATATAGGATTCAGAATTATTAGCAGAAAAAAATTCTTCCTGAGAAATCTTTTGATCCAAAATATCCATATCATTATGTGAATTCTTAGGTTGACTAGCTTTCTTCAAGAATTGATTTATGCCATTTTCAGAAGGGGAAGGGCATCTTATGGTTGAATGGTCTACTTTGTGCATCTCTGTTAAAGCAATTATATGTTCATCACGATCAGAATGCAGCTGCGTCCAGTATAGCTGAAATTTAAACATTCTACGAATAATAGATATAATTTGTTAGCTACTTTTCTTGAATTTTAAGAATTTTACCAGATGTAGACACTCCCACAAAGCAAATAACATTTTTACTGGAGTATGCAAGTCTCATTCTTTTAAGCAAAATCAAATTGAATTCATAACTAGATTTGTCAAGAGAAGAAATATCACTTTAAAAGTGGCAATGGACTTTAGTGTAAACTTTCTCGGTGCATTAATATACATCTGCACATCTCGGCATAAGTAAATGAAAAACTCCTCTGAATCTGTCAGAGTTTCGGATTACCAAGAGTAATCCAAGAATTCTTTTTGAATTCAGCAAAATCAGTGATTTACTGCAAACATAAGCTGAAGCTAGAGAGTTATTTGTCAAAAAATACCAAGTTGCAGAAATATTGGCAAAAAAAAATATTGTGATACAAAAATATTGTGACGCAGGAATATCTTTGTCAAGAATATCGCTGTTGTTGATATCATTTTCAATAATATAGTTGTAAAAAATATTGTTTTAATTATGTTTGTGTTTTAGTTCATATATTAATGTTTTATGTTATTATTGTTAGTAAAATTGTTAAGAATGTTTTTAAATATAGTTTGTAGTTTTAAGTAATTTATCATTTTTAATTTAATTACAAATAGTAATTTATAGTGTCCAGCGGGCTGCTAGGTTTGTAGGGGTGTAGGGTGGGAAGTTAATTAAGTATAATTAATTAACGATAAATTAATGTATTATTAATGATTAAATTGGTTATTAATTATGCTAATTGTGTAATAATTACATTTTTAAGTTATTTATTAGGTGCAGGCTGCTTGATTTGTAGGGGTGTGGGGTGGGAAGTTCATTAAGTATAATTAATTAACAATTATTAATTGATTATTAAATATGCAAATTGTGTAATAATTATATTGTCTTAGTTATATATTAGGTGCGGGCTGCTGGGTTTGTAAGGGTATATGGAGGGAAGTGAAGTAATAATTAATTATTTAAAAATTATTAATAATTATTGAGTTATTAATTATGTATATTGGGTAATAATTGTATTTTTAGTTATATATTGGGTGCAGGCTGTTGGGTTTGTAGGGGTATAGGGTGGGGAATAGGGGTATAGGGTGGGAAGTTAATTAAATAATAATTATTTAACAATTGACAATTTATTATTCATTATTTGATTAAGTGTTAATTATGCATATTGTGTAATTATATTTTTAAAGTTCTATATTAGATGTAGGCTGCTGGATTTGTAGGGGTTTAGAGGGAAAGTTAATTATTAACTAGCTCAATAATTTATTATTAATTTATTAATGAATATTTCATTGATTATTAATTATGTTAATCGTGTTATATTTATTTATTTTTGTTATATATTAAGTGTGGGCTGCTAGGTTTTTGGGGTATAGTCTGGTAAGTTAATTAAGAAATAAATAAAAGCCTTTTTTTAAATTGTTAATTATTCAATTGTTTAATAATGATGATAATTGTTTAATTGTTTTTTATATTTAGATAGTTTTTTTGGGGTTAATTAATAAAGTTTATATTAAGAGTTTCATATTGATTATAAATTAATAGGGTTATGTTACAAATATGTTATGTGTTTGAAGTGAAGTACTTTCCCTACTGTTGCACAGACTGGAGTGGAAATAGTAAATGTTACCCCTCCGTAGTTCAACACTTTCCTTACTGTTGCACAGACTGCAGTGAGGATAGTAAGTGTTACCCCTCCGAAGACCAATGCTTTCTTTATTGTTGCTCAGACTGAACTGGGAATAGTAAACTTAACTCCTCCAAAGTTCAACGATTTCCCCACTGTTGCACAGACTGGAGTGGGAACAGTAAATTTTACACTTCTGGAGTCCAACGCTTTCCCTACTGTCGCACGGACTGAGATGGGAACAGTAAATGTTACCCCTCTGAAGACCAAAGCTTTCTCTACTGTTGCACAGACTGGAGTGGGAATAGTAAATTTAACCCCTCCGAAATCCAACATTTTCCGTACTATTGCACAGAATGGAGTGTGAATAGTAAATTGAATTCCTCCAAAGTCCAGCGCTTTCCCTACTGTCGCATACACAGGAGTGGGAATAGTAAATTTTACCCCTCCGAAGTCCAACCCTTTCCCAACTGTTCCACAGACTGGAGTGGGAACAGTAAATGTTACCCCTCCGGGAGTCCAATCCTTTCCATACTGTTGCACAGACTGCAGTGGGAATAGTAAATTTAACCCCTTTGAAATCCAGCACTTTCCCTACTGTTGCACACACTGGAATAGGTAATATCAAATTTAACCCCTCCGATGTCTAACGCTTTCCCTACTGTTGCACAGACTGGAGTGGGAATAGTATATCTATCAGTCCCAGAGTTCAATACTTTTTTTTATAATATTGTTTAAATATATGTAATAAAAATCAAGGCTGTTGTTTTCATGGCTATGGTTGTGTTCTGTAACTTTATGGGTTCCCCTTGAGGCACTCGCTCATACACAGACGCTTGCACACATACGCGCCAAAACATGGCCTCGTGCTTCTCTTTAGAAATAGGAGTAATGTGGGTCAATCTTGGCAGACATCATGCAGCCAGGCACGAGAGAAGCCCCTAAATATATCAGCTCTATTCGGGTAAATTGTTAACATAGACAACTAGAGGAACATAAATTAGTATAGACAATGTAAATATGATGAAAACATTCCACCTCAGGGGACAGACTCTGCGCCCCTCACTCCCCCACACCGTTTTGTCCTCACATGCACATAAGCATAGTAGTGCTCACCCCTCTCTTGCTTTAACTCATCTGTTTCTTATACCCAATCTTACTATACTCACTATGGTATCTCTTTTACCTCATGCTCTATGCCTCTTTCTGTGTCTTTTACTCTTCCCCTCTCGCAGATAGCACTGTCTCTCTGTGTTTATTAGTACACACACCCGTACCTAGGTGTATGTGCTAGCTCAATATTATTACTGCCCCAAAACTAGAGATTTTATGACCCACAACTCACAGGAATGGTAACAACCCAGAGAAATATTTTCCATGATTAATTGAATTCACTGAAATTACACAATTACTGTATATTACGGATTTCATCTAATGAGAAGCTCAGGTGCGTTCAAGTGTTTTACTTAAACAAAAAGTGATAACTGGAAATGAATAATATTATCCCATGGTGCACTCTTGGGGTTCTGCTAATGTTGACAAACCATTAGTCGAGGGTACTTTTGGGTAATTATTATGTCACAGAACCAACCCCTCCGTTGGCATTATTGTATCATAAGGGATTATTACCCATTATATGCCAGTGTAAATCTGTGTGTATTAACCACATTCATTTTCTCTCATACATTTCCTTGCTGGCAAACGCAGCTGGAATATTTGCTTAAACTAAACTTTTCAAGTAGTGCACGTGATGTTGTATTCCTCTTAGGGTGTCCATAAACGGGCTTTCCAGTATCATGTCCTTATATAGGCATAATTCGCCTTGCCCTTATATAGGCATAAAATCCCAGCCCTTATTTAGGCATTAACCGTGCACTCCAAATACCGGCATGGTCTCCGACATCCGTCCACCCTAACGTCACAACGAGTTCATGAAGAACAGACCCTTAGGCTGCGGGACTTTCCCTAGCCCAGGACTATTGATTTCTTCAAGGACTCATATATTATGCATGAACCATTATTCCTTAGGGGTTCATTCATGACGTCTTCCGCTGTCCGACTCACGTCAATGCTAACATTCTGAGGTAATTCTCAGGTATAAATATACCTTCCCCAGCCCCTGTAAATCAGAGGAGACCTCGACTTCAGAGGAGCCCGTTTCCCGGCCTGACGCACTGAGAAGACGCTGTCATCCCTGCACGCAGAGAGTCCAGCTTCCAGTGATCTGACTTCCCTTGCGGGGTGTTGGAGTTCGAGTCTGGCAAGAGATTCCTACCTCTCTCATTCTTCAGGTATGGAGCTGACTAGAACCTAGAGGGACTCTTGGCATACTTGGCATACTTGGCATACTAGGCATACTGAGGTTAGCGTACTCTTAGTATACCATAGTAAGGAATACTTCACCTAGTTCATACCTCATCCTACACCTAGGTTAGGTTAGGTACATTGGGGTAGAACTAGATTAGAAACGCATCGTATGAGTACTCGCATTTTTAGTCTGTGTTATTTATGTAACAGCATATGTACTAAAAGATAATGCTCTCGCAGTATTATTTATTTCTACTGCTCACCCTGTACATTATTTATCTCGCATACTGTCTTGTGATCGTAACAGCACATTTTACTTACACCAGAAACAAGACTGTTCAATAAATCTTTTATTGAAACGCCCGTCTATTTCTTTCTGTGTAACTTGAGGAAAACTAAGCATGCACGACTGAGCTGAGTGAAATAGTTATCTATTGTTTCCACGACTCTGGGACACGTTCTGATTCTGAAGGGAAACACAGTGGTCATGTTTTGCGGCTGCCAGAAACTACTCCCTTCTTGTTGTCAAGGAGTTTCTAGTGGCCTCTGAGCTAGCTGGCACAAGTAATTAAGTTTAATATACTCGATAGGGACATACTGACCTTAGTCCTATGTCAAACCTATAGGATATATTATTCCAATGCGCAGAGCCTATTAGGGAAATAGGAGCTACACTACAGTGAGGTACTTACACACAGACTTTTGCCAATTTGTTTGCTTGACTAAGTACTTGTTTGGTGAATTAAATAGCATAGTCAATAACGGCCAATACATTTGTTACAATAATCCACACTCATTGTCACACACAACCACTGCAAAAATAATTAAAAAATAAGAAGGGGGTCTCCAGCGCTTGTTTTTATTTTCCAGCACCCAGGTAGGCCTGGTCTCAGGGACAAATGTTAATTAAACAAAAGGGGAGGGGATGCTTGCGGACCCCCTTCCCAAGGGCAGTTTGAGCCCCCGGGGACGACCACCTCCTTGGGGTTTATTTTTTAAATTAATGGGAGGCTCTGTGCTGAACTTCTCGGACACCAACTGTCAGCCTCAGGATAGCAGCAGTTGCAGCTTACGCTGAAAAAAAAACACAAGCGCGGGAGACCGCTCTTTTTAAATTATTTTTGTAGCGGATTTCAGTTAATATGTGAAAAACTTTTGAACAGATTTACACCAATTCACAAAAAGGTTTCTTAAGGACCAAGAGCTACGTTTCTGCCAAATTTGGTGTAATTTTGTTCATCAGTTCGGGTTGTAGTCATGTCTAAAACCCCTATGGGAATTTGTACGGGGAAAGTGATAATATAAAAATAAAGTTAGTGCAGTAAATATGGCGCAAATGATGTCAGTCAGAACTCATGAAGAATTCAAAATAAAGCAAGTGTGAGATTAGCATGAAGCTAAATCAATAATTAATCATTGCAGAATCTCCCATAAAGATAAATAAAGCATAGAGCAAATAAGCCTTGGCAAAGCCAGTTAGTCAAAGCATAAATCTTGGTTTTAAAAAAAATAAAAGTCAGAATGGAACAAAACCTGCATCTAATCTGCCTTCGTCTGCATCTGTTCTGCTCTCCATCAAAGTCTGCCCTCTCTTCCACTGCAGGTCTCTAAATCTGTGTCTGAAAAAGTCTGCAAAGGTCTCCGTCACTAAATCTGTCTTAATCTGCAACTCCTAAACTAGGAACGCTTTTATATCAAATATAAATGTTGCAAAACATGTGGCATGATCTTCCTTCTTCATCCAATTGGAATACAGCATTCTCCAAAAGTACATCTCCACTTCTCTGCTGTCTGCACAAGTCATCCATCAGGCAGTCAAAATCCTTCCCACAACACAGTCTGAATCTTATCTAATATAGCTTCATCTACTAACCTTCTTTTAAAGAAACATTTTATTTTAACTAAACAGTAGCTGCAAAAAGAACTTATTATTTAAGCAAGAATCATTAAAGTATAACATGGTACTACATTTAAAAAGCGTGGGATTTTCTATTCTTTTAAAGCAGTGAAACAATTTTCCAGCAACTAAATACGATAACATGCTGTAAATTATGTGAGGCATTCTTCTTTCACACCAGAGAAAACATTCCTCTTGTTATCTCCAAGGTCAAGCTGGAGCTCTCAGAGCAAGCTAAATCATGAGCTGTTTCTGTGTTTCTACGTTTTAAAACATTGTGTTAATTCAGTACAACTATATGAAGTTAAAACCACATTCTACAGTGAGGAAACTATCCAAACTAGTCACATTAAAATCAAACTATGAATTAATTGTGCATGTTTTACATGATTTATTAAGTGGAAAGCCTCTGTTTAAAGGCCTCATGTTTTCATTTGCCAGGACAAAATGTCTGCGTGTCACGTTCCAAAATGTATTTTTATTTTGGAAGCCCAAGGCAGATTTGTCATTTGCAGTGCTTAATTCTGTAGGAAACGGTCATGCTCTTTCAATTGAATCAAACTGGTAAAACTTAAAACATTTAATTTAGAAAGGAACAAAATGAGGGGATTCAGTTTGTCATAGAAATTATAGTTAGTGCTGTAGAAAGAAAAATTAAGACACATTTTAAGTGAGTTCTCAAATATCTTTCTCTATTTCATTAAAACATTCTGACATGCAGACTGAAACATAAACTTTCAACACATGCATACTGAAAACATGCACTTCAACACCAGCAGCAGACTGCCAGTTAACTCCCTGGTGAGCAGCAGTTTTACTACAGTGTTCCAATGAGCAACTAGAGTGCTAACATTCTGAATTTATACCAAAAGTGTGGCAAAAGTGTGGCACTGAAAGCATTTTCTACTGAGGATACTGCAGTAAATGATGAAATTAGGGAGCTTCATAACAAATAAGACTCCCAAGATGGCCACTGGAGAAAAAATAACCCAAATATAGCACAAATATCACCCAAATGTAGCCCAAGTGTAGCCAAATGACAGAAGTATGCAAAACACGTTATTATTTAGTTTTTTGTTCAGTTTTATATAGTGCAGACTTGACCCAAAGGTATAGGAGTGCTTTACATAAGCATCAGTTACACTACACAAGGACATATTCATTTTGGTTTTAGGCATGGGGAGATTAAGAGATCACAGGATGTCGAGCTGATGCCGAAACTCGAACCTGGTTCCCCAGTTACAAAGTCTGCAGCTCTGGCTGTAACGCCACATCCTCTCCCTTAAGTGTAACATATATTCAAGTGATCAACTGGATAAAAAAAACAAAGATAGCAAATTATTTAAAAGTCCTTCGTTGCTATTTGAGGAACTCAGAAAATATGTCCTCATTGTAATTGTTTAGAGCTCTAACCATAATTTCTATGGGAATAATACCTTCTCATGGAGGAGGGTGCAAAGGCAACAAGTTGACCAAGCTGTGCAGGCGGGATGGGCAGTGGCAGCAGAACGGACCATGGCGGGCAGGGAAATGGGAGGCAGGGGCAACAAACCAACCATGCAGTACAGGCAAGAGAAGCTGTGGCAATATAAAAGACCATTGAGGGCAGAAGGAAGGGGCAGTGGCAGTACAACCATATATGCCAACAGACCCGATTCAGGAAGGAGACTCCTGATATTTTTAACCCAAAAGGCCTTTCTTTTATTTGTCTCCCATCTAAAATCTCTTCTTTTTCAATGTAAGTCAATGGGGAAAATCAATTCCCCTGTATTTTTCAAAATCTCCCTCTTACCAAGTTCAAAATGTTGGCAAGTTTGGTACATTGGATCACGGAGGGCAGGAGAAATGGGGTAGGGACATGGACTCAGATAAGAGGGGGCAGGATGGAGATGGGCAGGGGAACCAGACTGACCTTACAGGGCAGGCGCTAAGGGTTGCAGCAGCACAATGCATCACACAGGGCAAGCGGGACGGCAGTGCAGCAAACAGACCATGGAAAGCAAAGGGGAGGCAACAGGGCCATGCACATAGACACCAGAAAGCAGAGGGGAAAGAGGCAAGGGCAGCAAGCTGACCATAGTGGACAGACACGAGGGACAGTTGTAGCATAACGGACCATGAAGGGCAGGAGGGAGGGGTAGGGGAACGTCAGTGAACCAAACAAGGCAGGAGGGAAGTGATAGGAGTCTGCACATGGAAAACGGAGGGCAGGGGGCAAGGGGGCAGGGCAGGAGCAGCAAGCGGACCATGGAGGGCAAGTGGGATAGGCACTGAAAGCACAACACACCATTGAGGGCAACAGTGAGACTATAATGGCATACACAGAGACAACAAAGGGAAGGTGGGAGGGGGTCAGGGGCAGCAAGCTGACCATACAGGGCAGGTGGGAGGGGCTGTGGCAGCACAGAAGACAATGCATGGTGAGCGGGAGTGTTAGTGGCAGCACAACAGCCATGGTGAGCAAGAGGGAGGGGGCAGGGGCATGCACAAAAGATCATGGAGGACAGAAGGGAGGGGTAGTGGCTGGGCACAGACAAAAGAGGGCAGGGGAAGGGACTTCACTACAGACCATGCAGGGCAGACAGGAGGAGCAGTTGCAGCACAACAGCGCATGGAGGGCAGAAGTGAGTGGCAGCAAAATGGACCATGGAGGACAGGTAGGAGGGGATAGTGGCATGGAACTTAAACAGGCAGGGGTGAGGTGGCAAGGACAGGCACCAGTCATCTGACCTTGCTAGGCAGGTGGGAGGGGCAGTGGCAGCTCAACAGAACACTCAGGTTCTCATTCATGAGGTCCTACTGGCACTATTGCGCTGCCGGAACGTCACTTTTTTGACGTTCCGGTAGTGCAATGTGCCACTGGTATATTTATATTCAGCACTCCACCTTAGTAATTCAAGTAATCCAAAGTCTACTGGATATATGTAACCAACATGAGTTATGTATTCTAACTCAATTTCTTGAACAGTAATTCAGAGAAGGTCAATGAAAACTTAACACAAAGTATAAAGAGTCCCAGACAGTCCAAAGATTCAATGTGTTGATTTATTCTTTTTTGGTACTCCCAGCAAGGAATCTGCCATTTGCCAACCCGTGTTTCGTCTACTCAGACTTTTTCAAGGTTGGAAAGTAAATACCATACATTTTGTTTGTTGTTTTTACAAAAAAGTTTTTACACAGATTTTTAACAACAGTTGGTGAGAACGTGCAACAGCCCTCATGTGGCAAAAAGGTTTTTCGTAAAGAAATTGAAAAGGAGTCCAGAAAGTGAAAAGATCCAAAATCAACCAATTTTGACTAAAAGAGACCATAAGTTGGTTATGATAAAAGTAAAGAAGCAAGGGTTATCCACCCCATTCAAACACTGATACGATAGAAAATTTGAGGTGATTATCACCCTATACAGTGAGAATTGAGGAAAGATGTGAATATAGAGATCTGCTTCCCCAAGTGTGAGTCATGCCTGATCGATTAATAACCTATTAGACCCACCGATTAGCGTCAGAAGTACAGTTTCATACTGACGGTATCTTCTTAGGTCCTTATACCAAAAAAGTGTCAAAGGATATCTGTTTAAGAATAAACAGAGATTCAAATAGTGTATTCTCCTATTAGAACCTCTTGCGCTCCGAGAGTAGTGAGGGTTTGTTTATAATGGGCTCAAGAGTTTAAGTTGGGTTCCCCAGGTCTACCGCTACACAAGGGTATGTATTGTCAAGTACCCGATAGACGTACTTGTTATTGTACGGAGACTTGTCTAGCAATGGATATATCCTCCACGGCTAGGTCCGCAATATGTTAACCTCGATCCAAGCAATCCTATATCTATGAGGGAGATAAACAACCGTAAATGAAATAAAATACAGACTCTCCACACACTATGTGACAGCGGAGAGTAAATTCCCCACTCAAAACACTCTATGGTAGTGTAAGAAGATACGCCATGCTTCTAGATAATAGCATGACTGTCATGAGTACATTTACCTCTCTAACAAATATGTACTGTGCGGCTTCGAGTTGGTTCTGCATCAGGACCATGTATAGTGCGTTAGTGCAATTTCCGATCCAAACATTATAATCCCAACGAGGTTGCAGACAAGCTTCCTTTGTAAGCAAAATATAAGACATGACCATTATCCCATTATCGATTTCTAGGACAATGATTTAAGAGTTCAAATCGCAAAACATAAAGACATATATGTTTGGCTAATCCAAAAAATCTTATAAGGATGTAATGACCGTTACGAAATAGCTTGAAGAATTGGCGCAGCTTAAAATGTATGCGCTGCCATCCACGTCAGTCACATTCCCATCTGTGGAGGTCCCTATGGAGTGACCCCTCTAAGAAACAAAGAGAATTTGTGTGAAACTGATCGGAAATAAGCCAGAAGACTTATAATTCTTGTGACAGTATATTGATAATAAAATCACCCCGGGGATCATCTTACCCCAAACACGAGATTAAGGCGTCGTCCGTGAGTTTCTAGGAACAACGCTCCACTTCGTAGGAAACCCTGATAAGTTTCCGACCTAAAAGGTAAAGCCCAGCCCCTGGTCAGTAAATTTACGATGCAAGTTGTTTTTATAAGAAAAGCCAGGGTCAAACTAGTCCCATCAAATTCACTCACCAATAATCAGGAATA
Source organism: Calotriton arnoldi (assembly GCA_963921515.1). Lineage (NCBI taxonomy): Eukaryota > Metazoa > Chordata > Amphibia > Caudata > Salamandridae > Calotriton > Calotriton arnoldi. The sequence goes on from CAWUFW010001113.1 coordinate 1,955,566, forward strand.
GTTCTGAAAAGCGTGTCCCTTCTCGCCGCACCGAGTCTCTAAGTGCGGTCGCCATGTTTTCTTTTGTAGGTTGGCCGGTCGCGGTCACATGACCCATTTGCACGTGATCACTCCAACCATCTAGGGATTGTGAGGTACTTAAAGGTACTAAAAGCGTCACCATATTGTAGAGGTTCTATTTACTAAAGAACAGGGTGTAAGCTAATATACGTTAATTTATTGACACACCTCATCCTGTCCCATGAGACTGTAGAGGTGAGAAACATAAAAAAATATAAAAATAAAAATAAATATAAAAGAGGGTACATAAGCTATGTCAGAATCTAATAGTGTAGCAAGTAACAAAGTGAAGCAATATATGTCTTCCAATGTTATCATAATGAAAGATTGAATCTCTAAGTACGGTCGCCATATTTTATATTGTAGGTTGGCAGGTCGCGGTCACATGGCCCATCTGCACGTGATCACTCCAACCATCTAGGGATCGCGAGGCACTCAAAGGTACTAAAAGCATCGCCACATTGTAACGGTTCTGTTTGTTAGAGAACACAGTGTATGCTTATATACGTCAATTTCTTAACACACCTCATCCTGTCCCATGAGACTGTAGAGGTGAGAAACATGGATGAAAAAGGGGTGCAAAAGCTATGTAAGGGTCTAATGGTGTAATAAGTAGCAAAGTGAAGCAATGTGCGACTTCCAATAACATTGAAATGATAGAATGAAAGGATATGAGGGAAAATGGAGTGTAAAGTGTGATGTATATCCCAATATGTATGTCTCCCAATCTATGAGGCAGGGTTATCCTCAAAGATACAAGTACTTATTAATCGTCCGAGTATTGGCGGATTCGTCGTTGGAGTGACGTCATCTTGGAGGGATAGGATAAACCATGTTAATATTCAAGAAAGTCCCTTAATAGAGGGATAAGGAGAACATGTTAAATTCTCCTATTGTTCCACAAGTGGTCTCCCAACTCATGGATGAAAGTATTCTAGCATAAGCACCCATCACCAGTTATAGATAAGCGACAAGAAAGTCCAGAAAAGATGTTGTATATGCATACAAGGAATCAAGGTGTACAGTATGTTATACTTAATCAGCCAGTTTGTCTATCTCAAAATATAACTGATGTTATACAGTTAGGAACATCAGAAATGACACAGCAAGGAATCCAAGATCATACACAGTTCTTCATAAGTAGCCAGCCAGTCATGTTGTCTCACAGTACAGCTAATGTTAAATTATACAGAACAGTAAAGTAACACAATACAGTAAGCATTTTTAGTCCTGTAAGAAAACATGTAGTTCTCTGTTGACATTTAATCCTAGGTCAACAGATCTAAGTTTTATTAACCACCTTGTTTCCAATTTCCTCAATGCTAGAGTTCTATCCCCACCCCGTGGGTTGTCCTCAGCTACAGCAATACCATGAAATCTGATATTCATTACTTCAGAGGTGGTGTGTGTACTGTTATAGTGTACTGCCAGTGGGTAGTTGGTATTACCGTTACGGATTGCTCTAATGTGTTCCTGCACACGTTCCTTAAGGGGTCTGATTGTGCTACCCACATAGATTAAGTCACATTGGCAGACAATGCAGTATACTACAAATTTTGTATTGCAGTTTATGAAGTGGTGGATCTTATGTGTTTGTCCTGTATTGTAGTTAAAGCTTGTAGTTTTGTTCAGGGCAAATTGGCAAACATTGCATGTCGAACACTTGTAAAAACCCAAAGGTTTCTTGGGTAACCAGGTTTGTATCTGTCCTGTCGTGTCGCCTTTCACAATGGATGGACACAATATGTTCCTAAGTGTCCTCCCTCTGCTGTACGTGATCCGGGTTTTTTTTGTTACGTATGGATCCAACTGTGGTCCAGTTTCAAAAGGTGCCAATGTTTGTATAAGGTTTTAAAAACATCCTGGCTGTATGCATTATATTGTGTAATGAACGCAATATTATTCATTTGCTTGTTTTTCTTCCTATTGGATTTCAGAAGCCCTGTACGTTGTGTTTTGTTTATCCTGGTCTGGGCTCTTTCTAGGGTGGTCTTGTCATATCCCCTGATCATAAAGCGTTTTTTTAAAACGTCCAATTCCTGTTGAAACACTACATCATTACTACAGTTCCTCCTTAGACGCGTCATCTCCCCGAAGGGGATGGCCCTAATTTGTGTATCAGGGTGCGCACTGTTAGCATGCAACAGTGAGTTGCACGCTGTGGGTTTGCGATAGAGTCTGGATTCAAGCTTGTCATTTTCTATGTAAAGGGTAATGTCCAGGAAGTCGATTTCACTTTTGCTGATCTTATATGTGAATCCTAAATTGTATTGGTTGATGTTGAGATATTGTTAGAACTGGGGGTCTCTAGTTGGCAGAGGTAGGTACCTTTGTCCAAATAGGGACCCTTGCTTCTAGTCAGGGTAAGAGGGATACACTACTAAAATAACCCCTGCTCACCCCCTTGGTAGCTTGGCATGAGCAGGCAGGCTTATCTCAGAGGCAGTGTGTAAAGCATTTGTGAACACATACAGTAACCCAGTGACAACACTATAGATGGACACCACACGGGTTGTAGTATAAAAATAAGTATTTTTATATAGACTTAACACAAGACCCCAAACGACAAAAATCCACAATACAATACAAAAAATATGACTGTCAAATGGTAGAAAATAGCTCAGTTCAATAAAGATGATAAATGTGACACTTTACTCTCAATGTACCTTTGGATGCGTAACGCAAAACAAACGAAAGGATCGCAGGGAAGGTGATGCTTCGATTCCTTACACGCGGAAAGGAGGATGCGTCGGTTTCTTACTGCGGCACCTTTACGATGCGTCGAGATGGCGCTTCGATGCGATGACGATCCGGTGTGATGCGACAAAATGGCGTCTTGCTTACGGTGCAACAACATAGATGGGATGCGTGCACGCCCGACGGCCGTGCGGCGACTCGGCGATCTTCTGAGCTGCGACAGGCCCTGTGACACGCTTCTCCGGTGATGCCCCGGCGTCCTCTGTGGCGGCGGACACTTCTCCGGTGATGCGAGGTGCTTCGGTGATGCGAGGGCGCTTCGGTGATGCGACGGCACGCTTACTCCGCGATGCGACGACAACTGCTGCGGCGGCGACACGCTTCCTCTTCGTTGCGTCGTGCTTCCAGCTCCCAGCGACACGCAGTCTCTCAGAAGGCCCAACAGCAGTAGGCACTTCAATTCCCAGCACGGGAATTCAGGAGGGGAGCTGGGGGTGAAGTCTTGTATCCCTGAGACTTCAGGCAGGAGGCAAGCTCAATGTTCAAGCCCTTGGAGATCTTCTTCAAGATGATGAAAGCACACTCAGTCCTTTTCTCCTTTCTTTGGCAATAAAGTAACCACTGCAGGCCAACCCCAACAACACGCAGCATAGGGGTAGTCTCCTCCTTCAGCTTCCTGGTTCTTCTCCTCAGCAAAGGTTAGTCTTCATTCCCAGAAGTGATCTAAAATCTTGGGGTCTGGGTCCCAATATTTATACTAGCAAATCCTTTGTCCTCTGAAGGCAGAGGGTCCTGTACCTAGTCCAAACCAGTTCTGGGTGCATTCTGCCAGTGCACAACTTCTTCCTTTGTCAGTGTGGGCCAGGGTCATCAGACACACCACAGGAGGTGGAGCCAGCATTGTGGAAGGCAGGCACAGCCCTATTCAGGCCCAGGTGCTACTCCTCCCACCACTCCTCATGCAGATAGGTCTATTCAGCCTAGGGCTGACTCACCCTGTCTCCTGGAGTCCCCCAGCCCCTGTCACTCACAAACCCAGACATACAATACACAAGCTAGCAGAGGCAGGCTGGATGGTTAGGCAAGAAAATACCTACTTTCTAAAAGTGGTATTCTCAAACACAGAATGTTAAAACCAACTTCACCAAAAGATGTATTTTATCATTCTGAGTTCAGGCATACTAAATTCGTTTTTCTACCATGTTCCCTGAGTCAGTTAGGATGATAAGATGTTATAATCAAACTGCCCATTCTGGCCTATGGGGACAGGTATCCTTGCAATAGTGAAAAACGAAATTCGCTGTAATTCACTATCAGGACATGCCACACACATCAGGGCATGTCCTACCTCTTACATACAATGCACCCTGCCCGCAGGCCTACTTTAGGGGTGACTAACATGCAGAAAAGGGAAGGTTTGGGGACTGATAAGTGGGTGCACTTACCAAGTCGACATGGCAGTACCAGACTGCACACAGGCTCTTCAATGGCAGGCCTGAGACACGCTTTCCAAGCTGCTCCGGTGGGTGGCACAACCAGTGCTGCAAGCCCACCAGCAGCATTTGATTTACAGGCCCTGGGCACACGTGGTGCACTGTACTAGGGTCTGACAGTAAATCAAATAAGCCAATCATGGAGTTACTAATCCATACATCAATTTATCATAGGGAGCACTTGCACTTTGGCACTGATTAGCAGTGGCAAAGTGCCCAAAGCATCTAAACCAGCAAAAACATGGCAACAACAGAGGAGGCATAGCGAAAAAATGGAAGGGAGACCCACGCCAATGGTACCAGGTCTAACACATTTGCCCTCCAGCTGAAATGTGAGGAGAACTACCCTACCTCCTGGGAGTTCTCATCACTAAGGCGGAAAACTCTGGACAGACCATCAGCACTGGCGTGTTCTGTACCAGGGCGGTGTTCCACCGTAAAGTCCATCCCCTGTAGGGAAATGGACCACCTCAACAGCTTTGGATTCTCACCCCTCATCTGCATCAACCATCTGAGGGGCCTGTGGTCTGTCTGAACCCGGAAGTGAGTCCCAAACAGTTATGGTCTCAACTTCTTCAGCGCCCAGACCACAGCAAATGCCTCACGCTCAATAGCACTCCACCTCTGTTCCCGTGGAAGTAACCTCCTACTGATGAAGGCTATAGGTTGGTCTAGGCCCTCCTCATTTAACTGTGCCAGAACAGCCCCTACACCATGCTCTGAAGCGTCTGTTTGAACAACAAATTCTTTTGAGAAGTTGGGCGCCTGAAGCACGGGGGCCGTGCACATGGCAGTCTTCAAGGCGTCAAAAGCTCTCTGACAGGTGTCAGTCCAAATCACTCTCTTGGGCTGCTTCCTGGAAGTCAGCTCTGTCAAGGGGCAACGATGCTGCCATACCCCTTGACAAATCTCCTGTAATACCCGGTGAGTCCTAGAAAGGCTCTCACCTCTGTCTGGGTCTTGGGGGTTCCCAAGCCAGAATGGTATCAATCTTGGGCTGTAGGGGCGCCACCTGGCCGCTCCCAACCTGGTGTCCCAAGTACACCACGGAACCCTACCCGATCTGGCACTTACTCGCCTTGATCGTGAGGCCTGCCCTCCGCAGCGCCATCAACACTTCCCAGAGGTGGCGCAGATGTTCTTCCCAACTGGCGCTGAACACTGCGATGTCATCCAGGTAGGCGGCACTGAAATCTTCCAGTCCAACCAACACCTGGTTGACCAACCTCTGAAAGGTGGCAGGGGCATTCTTCATCCCAAAGGGCATAACCCGGAATTGGTAGTGCCCATCTGGTGTGGAGAATGCTGACCTCTCTTGGCCCCATCAGTCAAGGCGATCTGCCAGTACCCAGACGTTAAGTCAAACGTGCTGAGGTACCGGGCAGCCCCTAACCGATCAATGAGCTCATCAGCTCTGGGGATGGGGTGCGCGTCAGTCCTGGTGACTGAATTGAGTCCTCGGTAGTCCACACAGAACCGGAGTTTGGGCGTGGCACCAGGCGCGGCAGCCTTTGGGACCAAGACCACTGGGCTGGCCCAAGGGCTGTGAGAGGACTCAATCACCCCCAATGCAAACATCTTGGAGACCTCCTCCTTGATGCAAGCTCTCACCCTGTCAGTCACTCTGTAAGCCTTGTGCTTGACAGGAGGACTGTCCCCAGTGTCCACATCATGGACGCACCAATCAGTGACACTAGGAGTCAGGGAAAACAGGTCAGGAAACTGTCCCAGCAGTTGTCGACAGTCTTCCTGCTGCTCAGGTGTCAGGGAGTTAAAGAGGTTCACACCCTTCACTGACCCATCTTGCTCTGTTGCAGACAGGAGGTCAGAAAGAGGTTCTGTCTCCTCTTCCATTCCATCATCTGTTGCTAGGAGCATGCCCACTTCGGACCTCTCAAAATGGGGCTTTAGGCGGTTGACATGTAGGACCCGCAAAGGGTTCCTGGGAGATCGCAAGTCCACCAGGTAGGTGACCTCACTCTTGCGCTCCACCACCTCAAATGGCCCGGTCCACTTATCATGGAGCGCGCAAGGCTCCACGGGGGCCATGACCCACACTTTCTGCCCAGGCTGAAACTCGATCAGAGTGGCATTCTGATCATACCACCGTTTCATCTCCTCCTGGCTGGCTTCCAGATTCGCCTCAGCGAGTTGTCTGAATCGCCTAGTCTGGTTTCTAAAGGCCAGCATGTAGCTAAATACATCCTAGGGAGGTTTACTGGGAGCTTTCTCCCAGCCTTCTTTCACCAGACTCAGAGGTCCTTTTACCGGGTGACCATAGAGCAGTTCAAAGGGGCTGAACCCTAAGGACTTCTGTGGCACCTCACGGTAAGCAAACAAAAGGCATGGCAAGAGGACGTCCCACTTACGCCTCATGGGTTCTTCCAGACCCATAATCATGCCCTTCAGGGTCCAGTTGAATCTCTCAACCAGCCTATTACCTTGGGGGTGGTAAGGAGTGGTGAACTTGTACGTTACACCGCACTCCTGCCACAGGGACTTCATATACTTGGAAATGAAGTTCGTACCACGGTCAGACACCACCTCCTTGGGGAACCCCACGCGGGAGAAAATCCCCATCAGTGCACGTCCCACCACGGGGGCCTTCACTGTCCGAAGAGGGATGGCTTCCGGGTACCGGGTGGCATGGTCCACCAAGACCAGGATGAACCTGTTGCCCATGGCTGTCTTGGGGTCCAGTGGCCCCACAATGTCAATACCCACCCGTTCAAAGGGGGTGCTGACCACAGGGAAGGGCTGGAGGGGAGCCTTGTGCTTCCTCCCACTTGTTCCACTTGCCTGGCAAGTCTGACATGTCCTGCAATGAGTGTCTGAACTCTTGCGCATCTGGGGCCAATAAAAGTGGGTGACAAGCCTTTCAAAGGTCTTGCCCTGCCCCAGATGTCCTGCTAAAGGCATATCATGAGCCAAACCCAGTAGGAAGGATCTGAAGCGCTGGGGTACCACCAGCACACGGGCTGACCCAGGCTCAGCAACCTTAGGCTCGCTATACAGGAGACCATTCTCCCAGTAGATCCAATGTGATCCAGACTGATCACCTGCTGCCTGGTTTGTGGCCTGTTGCCGCAAACCCACAAGAGAAGGGCACTTGTTCAGCTCCTCGCAGAACTCCTCCCTGGAGGGTCCTCCTTCTTGCTGCCAATGTGTCAGCTCAGGTAGGTCCCCCAGTTCGGCCACTTGCTCCCCTGTAGGTTCCAGAGCATCCCCCTCAGGTTCTGCTTCCTCCTGGACCGTGGGAACTACGGGGGCCGGTTTCCCGTGCCCCCTGCCTCTTCTCTTCAAGGCAGGCACCTGGGCCACCCTCTCAGGCTCCAGGTCCTCTTGAACACCTCTACTGGCTGCCAGAGACTGAGTGGTCGCGCACGCCCACTCAGGCAGACCCAACATCTCTAGATGAGACCTTCTCTCCACCTCTGCCCAAGGTGAACTTTCTAAATCGTTGCCCAACAGACAGTCTACAGGCATGGCTAGCCTCACAGCTACTTGAAAGGTACCTGAGACCCCCCACCCACTCAAAGGGAACCTGAGCCACTCTGCAGTGGCTCTCTGAGTTGTCCGCGGCAACTACCGGGCAGAATGCATTGGGGATCACCTGCTCTTCAGACACCAGCCGACAACTGACAGCTGTCACACTGGCTCCGGTGTCTCTCAGAGCCTTCACCCTTTGGCCATTGATGGTCACCCACTGCCTGTATTTTTTAGTGTTATCAGGCAGTTGGGTCCTGGGGACCATCTCAATGTCTCCTAAAGAGACCAAGGACATTGCTACGGGATCCCACCCACCTTGGGCACCCATCTCCTCCCCCAGGGCTACACTAGCCACCTGCCGGGGTGGTGCACCAGTGGGTGCTGTCTTCCCATACAAGGGAAATTTAGAATCATAGGAGCAGTGGCCCACTTGACCACACTTAAAGCAGTTCCTGGGCCCCCTGTGAACAGGCTTATCTGTTGGGGCCCCTGGCTTCTCCTCAGGGGGAGGCTGGGAACCTTTCCCTTGGTTCCCTTGGGGATTACTTTGGGGCCCTTTCTGGAACTCCCTCTGTTTACCCTTGTCCCCCCCACTCCTCTGCTGGGGACCCTGCCCACCTTTGGCGGAGTCTCCCACGTGACTCTTGAGGACCCGGGTGCTCACCCAGCGGTCCGCCTCCTCAGCAAGCTTCCTAGGGGTAGTCAGCCTACTATCAATAAGGTGCTGGCGTAGCGCTGGAAAACAATTTCCTAACAAGTGCTCCCATGCAATCAAATCAAAGAGCGCGTCAAAATCATTCACTTTGCTACCCTTCACCCAACCATCCAATGCTCTGCAAAAAAAAGTCACATATTCCACCCAAGTACTGGACTCCAACTTTTTGCAATTTCTAAACCTCTGCCTATACAGTTCAGGAGTCAACCCATACCTAGACATCAATGCTTCCTTCATATGGCTATAAGAATTGTGGACTTCAGAGGGCAAGTCTAACAAGGTATCCCTCCTCTCACTAAGGAATCAACCCCACAACCCCACTCCCCAATCCTTCTCAGGGACCCGGTGGGAGGACATAGCTACCTCATAGGCCTTGAACCACTGACCAATATCATCATTCTTATAAAACTCTTTCACCACATCTTTAGGTATATACACCCTGGCTTCAACAGGCATGGACGGTGTGCTGCCACCAGAGGGAGTAATCTCTAAGCTCCTAGCTTTCAACTCCAACTCCTCAAACTTCTCTCATGCTCCATTTGCATCCTCTTTTCCTCTAGGGCCAATTTCTTAATTTCCAATTCCAACTGCCCACCCATCTTAAGCTTGGTCAGCTTCATTTCATGCACCCTACTTCTCTCCCTGTCCTCCAGCTCTCCTGGGGTCAGGCCCTTGGAAGAAACACTGCTACCTGTTGGGGAAGGTGCTTTCCTCCCCCCTGGACCAAATGGCCCATCTAGCTGCCCCTCTGCATCCTCAGCCCTCTCCTCATGTTCTTCCACATGCTCAGGGGTACTTCTTGCTTCCACCCAGGCCCTCAGCGCCTTTTGGTACTCATCCTGCTTGGTGAGACCTGTAGTAGCAACTTTCAATTTCCTGCAGAAGTACTTTAGCAGTTTCACATTGTAACTTTCCAGCTTTTCTTCTTCAAAATTAAATCCACAGATGCGATGGATGCCGTTTTGCTCATGGTGACTAAACTTGGCAGTTCTTGGCAAAAAACAGAATCCCAGGAAAAACAATCTGCCAGAAATGTATGTGGTTGCGCTTGGTCTGCACTCACTAGTAGTGTACACCAATTACTGTATATGAGTCACAAATGCAAGTCCAGAATCCTCACCGCTGCCACCAATGTTAGAACTGGGGGTCTCTATTTGGCAGAGGTAGGTACCTTTGTCCAAATAGGGACCCTTGCTTCTAGTCAGGGTAAGGGGATACACTACTAAAATAACCCCTGCTCACCCCCTTGGTAGGTTGGCACGAGCAGGCAGGCTTATCTCAGAGGCAGTGTGTAAAGCATTTGTGAACACATACAGTAACAAAGTGACAACACTACAGATGGACACCACACAGGTTGTAGTATAAAAATAAGTATTTTTATATAGACTTAACACAAGACCCCAAACGACAAAAATCCACAATACAATATGAAAAATATGACTGTCAAATGGTAGAAAATAGCTCAGTTCAATAAAGATGATAACTGCGACACTTTACTCTCAATGTACCTTTGGATGCGTAACGCAAAACAAACAAAAGGGTCGCAGGGAAGGTGATGCATCGATTCCTTACACGCAGAAAGGAGGATGCGTCGGTTTCTTACTGCTGCCCCGTTACGATGCGTCGAGATGGTGCTTCGATGCGATGACGATCCGGTGTGATGCGAGAAAATGGCGTCTTGCTTACGGTGCGACAACGTAGACGGGATGCGTGCACGCCCGACGGCAGTGCAGCAACTCGGCGATCTTCTGAGCCGCGACAGGCCCTGCGACGCGCTTCTCCAGTGATGCGCCGGCGTCCTCTGTGGCAGCGGCACACTTCTCCGGTGATGCGAGGTGCTTCGGTGATGCGAGGGTGCTTCGGTGATGCGACAGCGGCAGCGGCGATACGCTTACTCCGCGATGCGACGACAACTGCTGCGGCAGCGACATGCTTCCTCTTCGTTGGGTCGCGCTTCCAGCTCCCAGCGACACGCAGTCTCTCAGAAGGCCCAACAGCAGTAGGCACTTCAATTCCCAGCAAGGGAATTCAGGAGGGGAGCTGGGGGTGAAGTCTTGTATCCCTGAGACTTCAGGCTGGAGGCAAGCTCAATGTTCAAGCCCTTGGAGTTCCTCTTCAAGATGATGAAAGCACACTCAGTCCTTTTCTCCTTTCTTTGGCAATAAAGTAACCACTGCAGGCCAACCCCAACAACACGCAGCATAGGGGTAGTCTTCTCCTTCAGCTTCCTGGTTCTTCTCCTCAGCAAAGGTTCGTCTTCATTCCCAGAAGTGATCTAAAATCTTGGGGTCTGGGTCCCAATATTTATACTAGCAAATCCTTTGTCCTCTGAAGGCAGAGGGTCCTGTACCTAGTCCAAACCAGTTCTGGGTGCATTCTGCCAGTGCACAACTTCTTCCTTTGTCAGTGTGGGCCAGGGTCATCAGACACACCACAGGAGGTGGAGCCAGCATTGTGGAAGGCAGGCACAGCCCTATTCAGGCCCAGGTGCTACTCCTCCCACCACTCCTCATGCAGATAGGTCTATTCAGCCTAGTGCTGACTCACCCTGTCTCCTGGAGTCCCCCAGCCCCTGTCACTCACAAACCCAGACATACAATACACAAGCTAGCAGAGGCAGGCTGGATGGTTAGGCAAGAAAATACCTACTTTCTAAAAGTGGTATTCTCAAACACAGAATGTTAAAACCAACTTCACCAAAAGATGTATTTTATCATTCTGAGTTCAGGCATACCAAATTCGTTTTTCTACCATGTTCCCTGAGTCAGTTAGGATTATAAGATGTTATAATCAAACTGCCCATTCTGGCCTATGGGGACAGGTATCCTTGCAATAGTGAAAAACGAAATTGGCTGTAATTCACTATCAGGACATGCCAATCACATCAGGGCATGTCCGACCTCTTACATACAATGCACCCTGCCCGCAGGCCTACTTTAGGGGTGACTAACATGCAGAAAAGGGAAGGTATGGGGACTGGTAAGTGGGTGCACTTACCAAGTCGACATGGCAGTACCAGACTGCACACAGGCTCTGCAATGGCAGGCCTGAGACACGCTTTCCAAGCTGCTCCGGTGGGTGGCACAACCAGTGCTGCAAGCCCACCAGCAGAATTTGATTTACAGGCCCTGGGCACACACGGTGCACTGTACTAGGGTCTGACAGTAAATCAAATAAGCCAATCATGGAGTCACTAATCCATACATCAATTTATCATAGGGAGCACTTGCACTTTGGCACTGATTAGCAGTGGCAAAGTGCCCAAAGCATCTAAACCAGCAAAAACAAGTCAACAACAGAGGAGGCATAGCGAAAAAATGGAAGGGAGACCCACGCCAATGGTAGCAGGTCTAACAGATATCTTATAAAGTCCATTAAGGTCTCATTGTCTCCAACCCAGATCATAATGATATCGTCTATGAATCGCCCCCAGTAAATGATGGGTCCTGTCAAATTGGGTGGGCAGCATCTCCAAATGTGATGCTGTTCAAAGAAGCCCATATATATATTGGCAAACGAGGGGGGAAATTTAGATCCCATTGCAACCCCAGATGATTGCCTGTACCACGTGCCATTGTGCATGAAATAGTTGTTATCTAAGGTCAATCGTGTGAGCTCTAGGATCATTTCTGTGTGTTCATATAGGGTGGCGTCACGCTTGGATAGATAATGTGTTAAGGCTTCCATGCCTTTATTCTGAGGGATGCTGGTGTATAACGCACTGACATCCAAGGAGACAAAAGTGAACTCCTCAGACCAAGTAAGATCCTCCAGCTTATTCAGTAAGTCTTTGGTGTCCTCAATGTATGCCGGTAGATTACGCACAATTGGCTGTAAAAAGATATCAATGTATTCTGAGATACGCTCAGTGGGTACAGATATTTAAATTCCATATCAGTCAGAAGACAAGAATTCAACCAATACCTTAGTGTTTTTTCGATCAGTGCAGTGACCTCTTTTAAAGGGTTGTGGGATATTCTAATGTAGGAGCCAGTGTATGTCAATTGATTGTCAATCTCCTTGATGTAATAGTCAATGTCCATCAGGACAATGTTGCCCCCCTTGTCAGCCTCCTTGATTGCTACATTGGAATAGTCTGTTAGTTTTTGTAATGCTACTCGTTCCTTCCTACTGAGATTATCTTTGAATCTGATGTGTTTCCGTTGTAGTTTGTCTTCTAATCTGTATAGATCATTTGTTACCGCTTTATAAAAACAATCAATCATGTTTTCTGGCGGAAATTTGGGTACAAATGTCGATTTTGTTCTGAGCCCACTGTCTAAATTCAAACTAGCGCCTATATCCAGATCTTGTAAGATGTCACCAATACTAGGAGCTGGTCCCATACTTTCATCAAGTGATAACAACATTTGTATGTCCTGAATATCTTTGATTGTTTTGTCACTCCTACTAACTGTGTGAATCGGCATCGGACACGGCTTTTGGTTTGCAACAAAGTATTTTTTTAATTTCAATCTACGGACAAATTTGAAAAGATCAATATGAATTTGTGTAAAGTTGGGTTTAGACATCGGGCAGAAACTCAAACCTTTCTTGAGTACAGTTTCTTCTGCATAGGATAGAACATGCTGTGACAAATTAACAATAGATACATCATCAGTTGTAGTAATAGTCGTAGGCATTGTTAACACAGATATACCATTTGATACACCCCTTTCTCCAGCATTTAGTTCTTTTGAATGCGTGATGTTGACCTTGTTACTCTTTACTCCTGATTGGCGCCTATTCTTTCTCCCCCCTCGTCTTGTTCTTTTCCTCCTACGTTCTTTTTGTAGAACCCTGATCTGGTTCCCTTCCTGTATCTTTCGAGCTCCGCTAAAAAAGACGAGCCTGCAATAGTATTTCCATTTCCCCCTATGGGTGTGTAAGTTTCACTTCTGGCTTCACTTAATTCACTAGTGATGCTAGACAAGTCTGATTCACTTGCCGATGTTGAGACCACCAGTCTTGCTTCACTAGGTACATTCAACCCCCTCTAGGTTTAAACTCATCAAACCTTTTTGCGAACGTGAATATTCTGCCGTTCTTGTAGTCGTTATCATCCCTTTTGAGTTTACGTATTTTTTTGTCCCTGATATATGTTTGGTGTGTACTAAGTACCTCTTTCAGAATCTTGTGGTTTTTTCTGTAGCTTCTTTAAGATTGGGTGCTTTTATTTCTTCCTCTATTTGTTCAATTTCACTCAATAGTTTGGATCTTTTCCTGTCTGCATGTCTTATTAATAAATCCATCATACCAAAGGATGATTGTAGTATCAAGTTCTCCCATTCACTTAACAGGTCTGGGTCTAAATCCTCAAAAGAGGGAAAAATGATCACCCAAAAGGCCTCTCGGTACTTGTTTGATCTCAATATATTTTTTCAATGTTGTTAAATCCCACCAACGTGAGAGTTCCTGCTTGCGTATCCTTTCTAATCTGATAAACAATTGTTTTAAGCCCGAGGTTTGTACTCCGTTGGTTGTAGTTGTTTTGTTTTTGTGAATACTTTGTCTTGAAAAGATATCATTGAAAACTTTACCCCTGTCATCCTCAAATCCTGCCATTTCACTAAAGTAGCCTTTATTTCCAATCAGTCTGATATAATTTAATATCAGATCACACTTTCAAAAGAACTTGAGTGCTGGTAACCACATAACATGTACAAAGTCGAGGTGGGTAGTAGTGGTCCCTGGATGGGAAATTACCGCACAATCAATGAATAATAAGTGTCAAAGCAAATTAGTCCTGTGTGAGTTGATGAATTTCACTTACAATTTGACTGGGGTGCTATTGCAGCTCAATACACCTACTACCAAAGGTGCTACTAACACATTAGAAACTAACGTGTATACATAAATACAAACATAGAGCTATATTCAGCACTCCACCTCAGTAATTCAAGTAATCCAAATTCTACTGGATATATGTAACCAACATGAGTTATGTATTCTAACTCAATTTCTTGAACAGTAATTCAGAGAAGGTCAATGAAAACTTAACACAAAGTATAAAGAGTCCCAGACAGTCCAAAGATTCAATGTGTTGATTTATTCTTTTTGGTACTCCCAGCAAGGAATCTGCCATTTGCCAACACGTGTTTCTGTCTACTCATAGACTTTTTCAAGGCTGGAAAGTAAATACCATACATTTTGTTTGTTTTTTTTACAAAGAAGTTTTTACACAGATTTTTAACAACAGTTGGTGAGAACTTGCAACAGCCCTCATGTGGCAAAAAGATTTTTCGTAAAGAAATTGAAAACGAGCCCAGAAAGTGAAAAGATCCAAAATCAACCAATTTTGACTAAAAGAGATCATAAGTTGGTCATGATAAAAGTAAAGAAGCAAGGGTTATCCACCCTATTCAAACACTGATACAATAGAACATTTGTGGTGATTATCACCCTATACAGTGAGAATTGAGGAAAGATGTGAATATAGAGATCTGCTTCCCCAAGTGTGAGTCATTCCTGATCGATTAATAACCTATTAGACCCACCGATTAGCGTCAGAAGTACAGTTTCATACTGACGGTATCTTCTCAGATCCTTATACCAAAAAGTGTCAAAGGATATCTGTTTAAGAATAAACAGAGATTCAATTAGTGTATTCTCCTATTAGAACCTCTTGCGCTCCGAGAGTACTGAGGGTTTGTTTATAATGGGCTCAAGAGTTTAAGTTGGGTTCCCCAGGTCTACCGCTACACAAGGGTATGTATTGTCAAGTACCCGATAGTCGTACTTGTTATTGTACGGAGACTTGTCCAGCCATGGATATATCCTCCACGGCTAGGTCCGCAATATTTTAACCTCGATCCAAGCAATCCTATATCTATGAGGGAGATAAACAACCGTAAATGAAATAAAATACAGACTCTCCACACACTATGTGACAGCGGAGAGTAAATTCCCCACTCAAAACACTCTATGGTAGTGTAAGAAGGTACGCCATGCTTCTAGATAATAGCATGACTGTCATGAGTACATTTACCTCTCTAACAAATATGTCCTGTGCGGCTTCGAGTTGGTTCTGCATCAGGACCATGTATAGTGCGTTAGTGCAATTTCTGATCCAAACATTATAATCCCAACGAGGTTGCAGACAAGCTTCTTTCTAAGCAAAATATAAGACATGACCATTATCCCATTATCGATTACTAGGACAATGATTTAAGAGTTCAATTCCAAAACATAAAGACATATATGTTTGGCTAATCCAAAATCTTATAAGGATGTAATCACCCGTTACTGAAATAGCTTGAAGAATTGGCGCAGCTTAAAATGTATGCGCTGCCATCCACGTCAGTCACAATCCCATCTGTGGAGGTCCCTATGGAGTGACCCCTCTAAGAAACAAAGAGAATTTGTAGTGAAACTGATCGGAAATAAGCCAGAAGACTTATAATTCTTGTGACAGTATATTGATAATAAAATCACCCCGGGGATCATTTTACCCCAAACACGAGATTAAGGCGTCGTCCGTGAGTTTCTAGGAACAATGCTCCACTTCGTAGGAAACCCTGATAAGTTTCCGACCTAAAAGGTAAAGCCCAGCCCCTGGTCAGTAAATTTATGATGTAAGTTGTTTTATAAGAAAAACCAGGGTCAAACTAGTCCCATCAAATTCACTCACCAATAATCAGGAATAGTTCTGAAAAGCGTGTCCCTTCTCACCGCACCGAGTCTCTAAGTGCGGTCGCCATGTTTTCTTTTGTAGGTTGGCCGGTCGCGGTCACATGACCCATTTGCACGTGATCACTCCAACCATCTAGGGATCGTGAGGTACTTAAAGGTACTGAAAGCGTCGCTATATTGTAGAGGTTCTATTTACTAAAGAACAGGGTCTAAGCTAATATACGTTAATTTATTGACACACCTCATCCTGTCCCATGAGACTGTAGAGGTGAGAAACATAAAAACAATATAAAAATAAAAATAAATATAAAAGAGGGGTACATAAGCTATGTCAGAATCTAATAGTGTAGCAAGTAACAAAGTGAAGCAATATATGTCTTCCAATGTTATCGTAATGAAAGATTGAATCTCTAATTACAGTCGCCATATTTTATATTGTAGGTTGGCAGGTCGCGGTCACATGGCCCATCTGCACGTGATCCCTCCAACCATCTAGGGATCGCGAGGCACTCAAAGGTACTAAAAGCGTCGCCACATTGTAACGGTTCTGTTTGTTAGAGAACACAGTGTATGCTTATATACGTCAATTTCTTAACACACCTCATCCTGTCCCATGAGACTGTAGAGGTGAGAAACATGGATGAAAAAGGGGTGCAAAAGCTATGTAAGGGTCTAATGGTGTAATAAGTAGCAAAGTGAAGCAATGTGCGACTTCCAATAACATTGAAATGATAGAATGAAAGGATATGAGGGAAAATGGAGTGTAAAGTGTGATGTATATCCCAATATGTATGTCTCCCAATCTATGAGGCAGGGTTATCCTCAAAGATACAAGTACTTATTAATCGTCCGAGTATTGGGGGATTCGTCGTTGAAGTGACGTCATCTTGGAGGGATAGGCTAAACCATGTTAATATTCAAGAAAGTCCCTTAATAGAGGGATAAGGAGAACATGTTAAATTCTCCTATTGTTCCACAAGTGGTCTCCCAACTCATGGATGAAAGTATTCTAGCATAAACACCCATCACCTGTTATAGATAAGCGACAAGAAAGTCCAGAAAAGATGTTGTATATTCATACAAGGAATCAAGGTGTACAGTATGTTATACTTAATCAGCCAGTTTGCCTATCTCAAAATATAACTGATGTTATACAGTTAGGTACATCAGAAATGACACAGCAAGGAATCCAAGATCATACACAGTTCTTCATAAGTAGCCAGCCAGTCATGTTGTCTCACAGTACAGCTAATGTTAAATTATACAGAACAGTAAAGTAACACAATACAGTAAGCATTTTTAGTCCTGTAAGAAAACATGTAGTTCTCTGTCGACATTTAATCCTAGGTCAACAGATCTAAGTTTTATTAACCACCTTGTTTCCAATTTCCTCAACGCTAGAGTTCTATCCCCACCCCGTGGGTTGTCCTCAGCTACAGCAATACCATGAAATCTGATATTCATTACTTCAGAGGTGGTGTGTGTACTGTTATAGTGTACTGCCAGTGGGTAGTTGGTATTACCGTTCCGGATTGCTCTGTGTTCCTGCACACGTTCCTTAAGGGGTCTGATTGTGCTACCCACATAGATTAAGTCACATTGGCAGACAATGCAGTATACTACAAATTTTGTATTGCAGTTTATGAAGTGGTGGACCTTATGTGTTTGTCCTGTATTGTAGTTAAAGCTTGTAGTTTTGTTCAGGGCAAATTGGCAAACATTGCATGTCGAACACTTGTAAAAACCCAAAGGTTTCTTGGGTAACCAGGTTTGTATCTGTCCTGTCGTGTCGCCTTTCACAATGGATGGACACAATATGTTCCTAAGTGTCCTCCCTCTGCTGTACGTGATCCGGGTTTTTTGTTTCATATGGATCCAAACTGTGGTCCAGTTTCAAAAAGTGCCAATGTTTGTATAAGGTTTTAAAAACATCCTGGCTGTATGCATTATATTGTGTAATGAACGCAATATTATTCATTTGCTTGTTTTTCTTCCTATTGGATTTCAGAAGCCCTGTACGTTGTGTTTTGTTTATCCTGGTCTGGGCTCTGTCTAGGGTGGTCTTGTCATATCTCCTGATCATAAAGCGTTTTTTTTAAACGTCCAATTCCTGTTGAAACACTACATCGTTACTACAGTTCCTCCTTAGACGCGTCATCTCCCCGAAGGGGATGGCCCTAATTTGTGTATCAGGGTGCACACTGTTAGCATGCTACACTGAGTTGCACGCTGTGGGTTTGCGATAGAGTCTGGATTCAAGCTTGTCATTTTCTATGTAAAGGGTAATGTCCAGGAAGTCGATTTCACTTTTGCTGATCTTATATGTGAATCCTAAATTGTATTGGTTGATGTTGAGATATCTTATAAAGTCCATTAAGGTCTCATTGTCTCCACCCCAGATCATAAGGATATCGTCTATGAATCGCCCCCAGTAAATGATGGGTCCTGTCAAATTGGGTGGGCAGCATCTCCAAATGTGATGCTGTTCAAAGAAGCCCATATATATATATTGGCAAACGAGGGGGAAAATTTAGATCCCATTGCAACCCCTGATGATTGCCTGTACCACGTGCTATTGTGCATGAAATAGTTGTTATCTAAGGTCAATCGTGTGAGCTCTAGGATCATTTCTGTGTGTTCATATAGGGTGGCGTCACGCTTGGATAGATAATATGTTAAGGCTTCCATGCCTTTATTCTGAGGGATGCTGGTGTATAACGCACTGACATCCAAGGAGACAAAAGTGAACTCCTCAGACCAAGTAAGATCCTCCAGCTTATTCAGTAAGTCTTTGGTGTTCTCAATGTATGCCGGTAGATTACGTACAATTGGCTGTAAAAAGATATCAATGTATTCTGAGATACGCTCAGTGGGTGCCCGAATCCCAGATATAATGGGTCTTCCTGGGGGGGCTGCATGGTTCTTACGTATCTTTGGTAACGTGTACAAACATGCAGCTCGTGGTGTAGGATTAAACAGATATTTAAATTCCATATCAGTCAGAAGACAAGAATTCAACCAATACCTTAGTGTTTTTTCGATCAGTGCAGTGACCTCTTTTAAAGGGTTGTGGGATATTCTAATGTAGGAGCCAGTGTCTGTCAATTGATTGTCAATCTCCTTGATGTAATAGTCAATGTCCATCAGGACAATGTTGCCCCCCTTGTCAGCCTCCTTGATTGCTACATCGGAATAGTCTGTTAGTTTTTGTAATGCTACTCGTTCCTCCCTACTGAGATTATCTTTGAATCTGATGTGTTTCCGTTGTAGTTTGTCTTCTAATCTGTATAGATCATTTGTTACCGCTTTATAAAAACAATCAATCATGTTTTCTGGCGGCAATATGGGTACAAATGTCGATTTTGTTCTGAGCCCATTGTCTAAATTCAAATTAGCGCCTATATCCAGATCTTGTAAGATGTCACCAATACTAGGAGCTGGTCCCATACTTTCATCAAGTGATAACAACATTTGTAAGTCCTGAATATCTTTGATTGTTTTGTCACTCCTACTAACTGTGTGAATCGGCATCGGACACGGCTTTTGGTTTGCATCAAAGTATTTTTTTAATTTCAATCTATGGACAAATTTGAAAAGATCAATATGAATTTGTGTAAAGTTGGGTTTAGACATCGGGCAGAAACTCAAACCTTTCTTGAGTACAGTTTCTTCTGCATAGGATAGAACATGCTGTGACAAATTAACAATAGATACATCATCAGTTGTAGTAATAGTCATAGGCATTGTCAACACAGATATACCATTTGATACACCCCTTTCTCGAGCATTTAGTTCTTTTGAATGCGTGATGTTGCCCTTGTTACTCTTTTCTCCTGATTGGTGCCTACTCTTTCTCCCCCCTTGTCTTGTTCTTTTCCTCCTACGTTCTTTTTGTAGAACCCTGATCTGGTTCCCTTCCTGTATCTTTCGAGCTCCGCTAAAAAAGACGAGCCTGCAATAGTATTTCCATTTCCCCCTATGGGTGTGTGTGTTTCACTTAATTCACTACTGATGCTAGGAAAGTCTGATTCACTTGCCGATGTTGAGACCACCGGTCTTGCTTCACTAGGTACATTCAACCCCCCTCTAGGTTTAAACTCATCAAACTTTTTTGCGAACGTGAATATTCTGCCGTTCTTGTAGTCGTTATCATCCCTTTTGAGTTTACGTATTTTTTTGTCCCTGATATATGTTTGGTGTGTACTAAGTACCTCTTTCAGAATCTTGTAGTTTTTTTCTGTAGCTTCTTTAAGATTGAGTGCTTTTATTTCTTCCTCTATTTGTTCAAATTCACTCAATAGTTTGGATCTTTTCCTTTCTGCATGTCTTATTAAAAAATCCATCATACCAAAGGATGATGATAGTATCAAGTTCTCCCATTCACTTAACAGGTCTGGGTCTAAATCCTCAAAAGAGGGAAAAATGATCACCCTAAGGCCTCTCGGTACTTGTTTGATCTCAATATATTTTTTCAATGTTGTTAAATCCCACCAACGTGAGAGTTCCTGCTTGCGTATCCTTTCTAATCTGATAAACAATTGTTTTAAGCCCTGAGGTTTGTCCTCCGTTGTAGTTGTTTTGTTTTTGTGAATACTTTGTCCTGAATAGATATAATTGAAAACTTTATCCCTGTCATCCTCAAATCCTGCCATTTCACTAAAGTAGCCTTTATTTCCAATCACTCTGATATAATTTAATATCAGATCACACTTTCAAAAGAACTTCAGTGCTGGTAACCACATAACATGTACAAAGTCGAGGTGGGTAGTAGTGGTCCCTGGATGGGAAATTACCGCACAATCAATGAATAATAAGCGCCAAGCAAATTAGTCCTGTATGAGTTGATGAATTTCACTTACAATTGACTGAGGTGCTATTGCAGCTCAATACACCTACTACCAAAGTGTGCTACTAACACATTAGAAACTAACGTGTATACATAAATACAAACATAGAGCTATATTCAGCACTCCACCTTAGTAATTCAAGTAATCCAAAGTCTACTGGATATATGTAACCAACATGAGTTATGTATTCTAACTCAATTTCTTGAACAGTAATTCAGAGAAGGTCAATGAAAACTTAACACAAAGTATAAAGAGTCCCAGACAGTCCAAAGATTCAATGTGTTGATTTATTCATTTTGGTACTTCCAGCAAGGAATCTGCCATTTGCCAACACGTGTTTCGTCTACTCATAGACTTTTTCAAGGCTGGAAAGTAAATACCATACATTTTGTTTATGTTTTTACAAAAAGGTTTTTACACAGATTTTTAACAACAGTTGGTGAGAACTTGCAACAGCCCTCATGTGGCAAAAAGATTTTTCGTAAAGAAACTGAAAAGGAGTCCAGAAAGTGAAAAGATCCAAAATCAACCAATTTTGACTAAAAGAGACCATAAGTTGGTTATGATAAAAGTAAAGAAGCAAGGGTTATCCACTCCATTCAAACCCTGTTTCGATAGAACATTTGTGGTGATTATCACCCTATACAGTGAGAATTGAGGAAAGATGTGAATATAGAGATCTGCTTCCTCAAGTGTGAGTCATGCCTGATCGATTAAAAACCTATTAGACCCACCGATTAGCGTCAGAAGTACAGTTTCATACTGACGGTATCTTCTCAGATCCTTATACCAAAAAGTGTCAAAGGATATCTGTTTAAGAATAAACAGAGATTCAATTAGTGTATTCTCTTATTAGAACCTCTTGCACTCCGAAAGTAGTGAGGGGTTGTTTATAATGGGCTCAAGAGTTTAAGTTGGGTTCCCCAGGTCTACCGCTACACAAGGGTATGTATTGTAAAGTACCCGATAGACGTACTTGTTATTGTACGGAGACTTGTCCAGCAATGGATATATCCTCCACGGCTAGGTCCGCAATATTTTAACCTCGATCCAAGCAATCCTATATCTATGAGGGAGATAAACAACGCTTTTCAGAACTATTCTTGATTATTGGTGAGTGAATTTGATGGGACTAGTTTGACCCTGGTTTTTCTTATAAAAACAACTTACATCGTAAATTTACTGACCAGGGGCTGGGCTTTACCTTTTAGGTCGGAAACTTATCAGGGTTTCCTATGAAGTGGAGCGTTGTTCCTAGAAACTCACGGACGACGCCTAATCTCGTGTTTGGGGTAAGATGATCTCCGGGTGATTTTATTATCAATATACTGTCACAAGAATTATAAGTCTTCTGGCTTATTTCCGATGAGTTTCACACAAATTCTCTTTGTTTCTTAGAGGGGTCACTCCATAGGGACCTCCACAGATGGGATTGTGACTGACGTGGATGGCAGCGCATACATTTTAAGCTGCGCTAATTCGTCAAGCTATTTCGTAACGGTGATTACATCCTTATAAGATTTTTGGGATTAGCCAAACATATATGTCTTTATGTTTTGCGATTTGAACTCTTAAATCATTGTCCTAGTAATCGATAATGGGATAATGGTCATGTCTTATATTTTGCTTAGAAAGGAAGCTTGTCTGCAACCTCGTTGGGATTATAATGTTTGGATCAGAAATTGCACTAACGCACTATACATGGTCCTGATGCAGAACCAACTCGAAGCCGCACAGGACATATTTGTTAGAGAGGTAAATGTACGCTATTATCTAGAAGCATGGCGTACCTTCTTACACTACCATACAGTGTTTTGAGTGGGGAATTTACTCTCCGCTGTCACATAGTGTGTGGAGAGTCTGTATTTTATTTCATTTACGGTTGTTTATCTCCCTCATAGATATAGGATTGCTTGGATCGAGGTTAAAATATTGCGGACCTAGCCGTGGAGGATATATCCATTGCTGGACAAGTCTCCGTACAATAACAAGTACGTCTATCGGGTACTTGACAATACATACCCTTGTGTAGCGGTAGACCTGGGGAACCCAACTTAAACTCTTGAGCCCATTATAAACAAACCCTCACTTCTCTCGGAGCGCAAGAGGTTCTAATAGGAGAATACACAGATTGAATCTCTGTTTATTCTTAAACAGATATCCTTTGACACTTTTTTGGTATAAGGATCTCAGAAGATACCGTCAGTATGAAACTGTACTTCTGACGCTAATCGGTGGGTCTAATAGGTTATTAATCGAACAGGCATGACTCACACTTGGGAAGCAGATCTCTATATTCACATCTTTCCTCAATTCTCACTGTATAGGGTGATAATCACCACAAATGTTCTATCGTATCAGTGTTTGAATGGGGTGGAGAACCCTTGCTTCTTTACTTTTATCATAACCAACTTATGGTCTCTTTTAGTCAAAATTGGTTGATTTTGGATCTTTTCCCTTTCTGGGCTCCTTTTCAATTTCTTTACGAAAAAATGTTTTGCCACATGAGGGCTGTTGCAAGTTCTCACCAACTGTTGTTAAAAATCTGTGTAAAAACCTTTTTGTAAAAACAACAAACAAAATGTATGGTATTTACTTTCCAGCCTTGAAAAAGTCTATGAGTAGACGAAACACGTGTTGGCAAATGGCAGATTCCTTGCTGGGAGTACCAAAAAAGAATAAATCAACACATTGAATCTTTGGACTGTCTGGGACTCTTTATACTTTGTGTTAAGTTTTCATTGACCTTCTCTGAATTACTGTTCAAGAAATTGAGTTAGAATACATACCTCATGTTGGTTACATATATCCAGTAGACTTTGGATTACTTGAATTACTAAGGTGGAGTGCTGAATATAGCTCTATGTTTGTATTTATGTATACACATTAGTTTCTAATGTGTTAGTAGCACCTTTGGTAGTAGGTGTATTGAGCTGCAATAGCACCCCAGTCAAATTGTAAGTGAAATTCATCAACTCACACAGGACTAATTTGCTTTGACACTTATTATTCATTGATTGTGCGGTAATTTCCCATCCAGGGACCACTACTACCCACCTCAACTTTGTACAATTTATAAGGCCGTGTAAAGCCACCTTACATGGCTTTTCATAGCCTTATAAATATTTGCCCCTTTCACGCAGAAAACTGCGTGAAAGGGGCGTTCCATGGGTGTTGCTGGGGGTGTAAGGGAGGCACAGCGAGGAGAAATATCTTTATTTCTGCAGCACACATAGAAAGAGGAAAAAGCCTCTTGTGATTGTTTTTGTGCACTAAGGTTTCCCTTCCTGCACAAAAATAATCATCCCTGCAATGCAGGCATCCTTGCACCATGGTGCAAAGGAGCCTGCGTTGGTGCACAGCAGCCCATTGTGCTCCGGCACAGGGGAAAAGGACAGGAATGCGCCATATCTAATAAATACAGCACATTCTTGCCCTTTTGTTGTGCCCTACGGCAAAAAAAACATAAATGAGGCCCTCAGTGTAGATAGGAAGTTGGCAGGTCCATGGAATATGGTGGACAGAAACGAGGGAGAAGTTATGCACACAGACATCGGAGGGCAGGGGGAAGAAGAGTAGGGACAGCAAGATAAGCACCGAGGCCAAGCAGGAGGACAATAATGCTGCATAGAATTGAGGAACGGAGGGCAGGAGGAGTGGGCAGGGACATCGAGATAAATGGAAGGTAGTGGCAGCACATCGGAACATGCTTGGCAGGAGGGAGTGGCTGGTGCATGGACTCGGACAACAGAGGGTAAGGAGGAGGTGGATGGGGCAGCAAGCTAACTGTTTAGGGCAGGCAGAAAGGGCAGTGGCAGAACAACGGCCACACACAGCTGTAATGAGGGAGCAAGGTCATGGACAATGGATGGCAAGGAGGAGGGGGCAGGAGCAGCAAGCTTGGGTGGGGGGCAAAACAATGCCAGGTCAGGCCCTGCATTCAACCCCACCCCCACTGTACATTACAATGGGCATCTTACTTCACATTAAAAAAACTCTTAGAAATGTACAGGGACATTATAGTTAGGAAATTTAACAAAACTACGAAATTCACTGAAAAAGCCAAAGGTTACACGGACATTATTGTTAGGCTAAGATTTCACTCGTATAAAACCAGTAAAATTCAGCAGTTAAAGTTGCATAAACCAACTATAACTTACGCCCCCACAATGCACTGCTTATGACCTCACATATTACATCACTCATGACATGGTCAGTGACATCACTCATGGCATCCCTGATGACATCTCAAATGACATCACTGATGACTTCATCCACAGAACCACTCACACACCTACTCACACCCCCATACAGCCTCTTGTACACCCACTCACACACCTGTACAACCACTGACATACCCATTCACTGACCTATACCAGTACTCACACACCCACTCAGTCCTCCATAGAGCCACTGTTAGAACCGGGATTCCCTAGTTGGCTGAGGTAGGTACCTTAGGCCAAGTAGGGACCCTCGCTTCCACGTCAGGGAAAGGAAGGACACCTTCTCAGATAGCCCCTGCTCACCCCCTTGGTAGCTTGGCACGAGCAGCCAGGCTTATCTTCAGGGCTAATGTGTAAAGTATTTGCAACCACGCTCTCAGTGACCCAATGATGACACCACAAAAGGACTCCACACGAGTTTCATAGAAAAACAAGTATATGTTTATATAAAAAGATATACGATGAGACCACACGATAAAAATCCAACATATGCGTATTTGTAATATTCCTCCTGGCCGGTTATTAGGCCAGCCAGCCCTTGTAGGGTCTGGCAGTATTAATGAGCAATTCTAGGTGATCCAATGCAATTCTAATGCAATGCTATGCAGTTCGCAAAGCAAGAATCAGGCACTTTAGAATGTAAAAATAATGCAGTTCGTTATGCAACAATCCAACAGTTCGTAATGCCAAAATACTGCAATGCGTAATGCAACAATCAGGCAGTTCGTAATGCAAACTAATGCGATGCGTAATGCAACAATCAGGCAGTTCGTTATGCAAACACAATGCAAGCGCAATGTAACAATCAGGTAGTTCGTAATGCAAACTAATGCGATGCGTAATGCAACAATCAGGCAGTTCATTATGCAAACACAATGCAATGCGCAATGTAACAATCAGGTAGTTCGTAATGCAGAAACAATGCAATGTGCAAGGCACTTTGGCACCGATCACGGTGCTTTAGACTGTCTCTCTGCCTCTCGTACTGACTCGCGGTCAGCTTCCGCCAACATATGCCCCCAACACGGGTATGGTGTAAACCAAAGTACAGTTCAACACTCCAGCCCCGGTACTGCCACTCCTTGGCACGTACAGGCCGCGATACGAGCTTGAGCAGAGGCTCGTGCTGCAAGAATGGTAGAGGCTGAGTGCGTCCCTCTCCGAGCCTGCACCCCGCCCCAGGCGGCGACACATGTTACCTGGGGGTGCGACCTCGCTCTCCTCTCCTCCTCTTGCGACTTGGGCCTCCGATGCGACTTGGGTGATTCCGGGCCGATGGCGATATCGAAGATCTCAGGCTGCAACTGGGCACACACACACAGCGTCGCTGAGACGCCCTTGAGCTTCGGGTGTGCACGGTCACAGGGCAATTCTCACGAAGGTCTCAGGCTGCACGAAGCACACGCACACAGCGTTGCTGAGACTCCCTCGAGCTCCGGGGGCACACGATCACAGGGCAATCCTCACGAAGGTCTCAGGCTGCACAAAGCACACGCACACAGCATCGCTGAGGCTCACTTGGACTCCAGGTGCCCACGATCACAGGGCACTTCTTACGAGGGTCTCAGGTTGCAAAAAGCACTTGCACACAGCGTCGCTGAGACGCACTTGAACTTCTGGTGCCCACGATCACAGGGCACTTCTTACGAGGGTCTCAGGCTGCAAAAAGCACACGCACACAGCGTCACTGAGACACACTTGCCTTTCGGGTGTGCACGATCACAGGGCAATCCTCACGAAGGTCTCAGGCTGCACGAAGCACACGCACACAGCGTCGCTGAGACTCCCTCGAGCTCCGGGCACGCATGATCACAGGGCAATCCTCACTAAGGTCTCAGGCTGCACGAAGCACACGCACACAGCGTCGCTGAGGCTCACTTGGACTCCTGGGGCCCACGATCACAGGGCACTTCTTACGAGGGTCTCTGGCTGCAAAAAGCACACGCACACAGTGTCGCTGAGACACACTTGACTTTCGGGTGTGTACGATCACAGGACAATCCTCACGAAGGTCTCAGGCTGCATGAAGCACACGCACACAGCGTCGCGGAGACTCACTTGGACTCCAGGTGCACACGATTACAGGGCAATCCTCACGAAGGGCTCAGGCTGCAAAAAGCACACGCACACAGCTTCGCTGAGACTCGCTTGGACTCCAGGTGCCCACGATCACAGGGCAATTCTTACAAAGGGCTCAGGCTGCAAAAAGCACATGCACACAGTGTCGCTGAGACACTTCTGGACACTTTTGTGTTCCTGAGTTTCCACAACAGGGAGCCAGCTCTCCTCGGGCCCTTGGGGTTAAGTTACTTCAGGACACAGCACATCAAAGTCCTTTCAAGCAGGGGGACACAGCACACAGCAAAGTCCCTTTAGCCTCTCCTTGGTTAAAGCAGCAAACTGCAGGCCAGCCCCAGAACACACAGCAAGGGTTAGTCCTTTCCTTCAGTCTATTCAGCTGTTTCTTCCTTGGCAGAGGTTCCTCTTGACCACGAAGTAGGTTCAATCCTTTACAGTCTTGAACAGTTCCATTCCAAAGTCCAGGGGTTTCAGCTCTCATAGTTATACCCCTAAATGTCTTTGAAGTCTTTGTGTTCAGGGGGGCACTGACCCCTGTCTAAACCAGTTCTGGGTGTCTCCCTGCCAGTGACACCTTCTGCCTTTGATAGTGGGGGTCTGAATCCTTAATCACTCAGCAGGGGATGGAGCCATTGGTTTATGGCAGCAACCCAGGCCTCTTCACCTCCAGGGGCTACTCTTCCCCCTACACTCCAGATGCAGGTCAGCCTGTTGCTGTCTCACCTCCTCCCCTGGGTCAAGACATTCCCCAGAGCCTATCACATTTAAATCCAGACAGTCAATCCACAACCAGGCAGAGACACACAGAAATGTTAGAGCACAAAAACCCAGCCACTTCTAAAAGAGTGGTTTCTACACACGCAATTCAAAAACCATCTTCACAAAAAGATGTGTTATTACATTGTGAGTTCAGGCACACTAAACTTCACCTCTCCATCTTAAGCCTTTGGGAAGATAGGCTGGAAACATATTACACAGCCTTCCCCATTCGGTTCTATGGGCAATATGGCCTTTCAACAGTGAAAAACGAAATGGAGAGTATTTCACTGTTAGGACAAGGTACACACCTCAGTACATGTCCTACCTTTCCCATACACTGCACCCTGCCCAGGGGGGTACCTTGGGCCTACCATAGGGGTGTCTGATGTGCATAGAAAGGGAAGGGTAAGGCCTGGCAAGTGGGTGCACTTGTCAGGACAACAAGGCAGCTTAACAAACTGTGCGCAGGCACCGCAGTGGCAGGTCTGAGTTCTCTCTTTAAGGCTACTTGTGTGGGTGGCACAATCAGTGCTGCAGGCCCACTAGTAGCATTTGCATTACTAGCCCTGGCACACATAGTGCACTTTACTAGGGACTTTACTAGTAAGGCAAACATACCAATCATGGACAACCAATTACCATTACACTTTACACAGGGAGCACTTGCACTTTCACACTGATCAGCAGTGGCAAAGTGCCCAAAGCATCTAAGCCAGTCAAACGAAATCCATCACAGCATCAAAAATAGAGGAGGTAGAGGCAAAAAGTCAAGGGTAATCACGTCAAGAAATGCCAGGTCTAACAAGTGTCCCCTCCATCCGAAAAGTGCGGGGGAACTACCCACCCTCATGGGAGTTCTCATCACTAAGGCAGAAAAACCTGGACAGACCATCAGCATTGGCGTGTTCTGTTCCAGGTCGGTGCTCCACCGTGAAGTCCATTCCCTGTAGGGAGATGGACCACCTCAACAGTTTTGGGTTCTCACCCCTCATCTGCATCAACCATCTGAGGGGCCTGTGGTCGGTCAGAACCAGGAAGTGAGTCCCAAACAAGTAGGGCCTCAGCTTCTTCAGCGACCAGACCACAGCAAATGCTTCCCTTTCAATTGCACTCCACCTCTGTTCCCTGGGGAGTAGCCTCCTGCTAAGGAAAGCTACGGGTTGGTCCCAGCCCTCGTTGTTCAATTGTGAGAGTACTGCTCCCACACCATGCTCTGAAGCATCTGTCTGCACTACAAATTCTTTGGAGAAATCAGGCGCCTTGAGCACGGGCGCCGTGCACATGGCAGTTTTCAGGGCATCAAAAGCGGTCTGGCAGGCATCAGTCCAGATCACCTTCTTGGGCTGTTTCTTTGATGTCAGTTCTGTCAGGGGGGCAACGATGGTGCCATACCCCTTCACAAACCGTCTGTAATATCCAGTGAGTCCTAGAAAGGCCCTCACTCCTGTCTGGGTCTTGGGGGGTTCCCAAGCCAGGATGGTATCAATTTTTGGCCTGTAGGGGCGCCACCTGGCTGCTCCCTACCTGGTGTCCTTAGTACACCACAGAACCCTGCCCTTTCTGACACTTACTTGCCTTGATAGTCAGGCCTGCCCTCTGCAAGGCCTTCAACACTTCACAGAGGTGTCACAAATGTTCCTCCCAACTGGAGCTAAACACAGCAATGTCGCCCAGGTAGGCGGCGCTGAATTCCTCCAGCCCACTCAACACCTGGTTAACCAGTCGCTGGAAGGTGGCAGGGGCGTTCTTCAACCCAAAGGGCATAACCCTGAACTGGTAGTGCCACTCTGGCATTGAGAACGCGGACCTCTCCTTAGCCCCCTCGGTCAAGACAATCTGCCAATACCCAGATGTCAAATCAAATGTACTGAGGTACCGGGCAGCTTCCAGCCGATCCACGAGCTCATCAGCTCTGGGGATGGGGTGAGCATCGGTCTTGGTGACTGCAGTGAGCCCACGGTAATCCACACAGAACCGGAGTTCGGGGTGGCACTGGGTGCAGCAGCTTTTGGCACCAGGACCACTGGGCTAGCCCAGGGGCTGCTGGATGGCTCAATCACCCCTAGCGCCAGCATCTTGGAAACCTCCTCCTTGATGCTGGCCCTGACCTTATCAGCTACTCTGTAAAATTTTTGTTTTACAGGCAGACTGTCTCCAGTGTCCACATCATGGACGCACCAATGGGTGACTCCTGGGGTCAGCGAGAACAGGGAGGCGAACTGACCCAAGACCTGGCGACAGTCCCTCTACTGTTCCGGGGTCAGGGTAGGTGAGAGGTTCACCCCATCCACTGACCCATCCTTCTCCTTGGCTGACAGGAGGTCAGGAAGAGGTTCACTCTCCTCTTCTGCCCCATCGTCTGAAGCCAAGAGCATGGTCACATCAGACCTCTCAAGGTGGGGTTTGAGGCGGTTTACATGGAGGACCCTCAAAGGGTTCCTAGGAGACCGTAAGTCAACCAGGTAGGTCACTTCGCTCCTGCGCTCCACCACCTCATAAGGCCCAGTCCACTTGTCCGGGAGCGCGCAAGGCTCCACTGGTGCCATCACCCACACTTTTTGCCCAGGTTGAAACTCGACCAGAGTGGCATTCTGGACGTACCACTGCTTCATTTCTTCCTGGCTAACTTCCAGATTCGCCTGAGCGAGTTGCCGGAAACGCCTAGTTTGGTTCCTGAAGGCCAGCATGTAGCTATATACATCCTGGGGGGGTTTACTAGGAGCCTTCTCCCAGCCCTCCTTCACCAAACTCAAGGGTCCTCTTACAGGGTGCCCATACAGGAGCTCAAAGGGGCTGAACCCTAGGGACTTCTGTGGCACCTCCCTGTAAGCAAACAGCAGGCATGGTAAGAGGACGTCCCTCTTACGCCTCATGGGTTCCTCAAGACCCATAATCATGCCTTTCAGGGTCCGGTTAAATCTCTCAACCAGATTGTTACCCTGGGGGTGGTAAGGCGTGGTGAGCTTGTAGGTTACACCGCACTCCTTCCACAGAGATTTCATATACCCAGATATGAAATTAGTACCCCTGTCGGACACCACCTGTCTGGGGAACCCCACGCGGGAGAACATCCCCATCAGTGCCCGGCCCACCACGGGGGCTGTCACCGTCCGGAGAGGGATGGCTTCCGGGTACCGGGTGGCATGGTCCACCAAGACCAGGATGAACCTGTTGCCCATGGCTGTCTTGGGATCCAGAGGACCCACGATGTCAATGCCCACCCTTTCAAAGGGGGTGCTGACTACAGAGAAATGTTGGAGGGGAGCCTTGCGCTTCCTTCCACTCTTACCACTTGCCTGGCAAGTCTGACAGGTCCTGCAATGAGTATCAGAACTCTTGTGCATTTGAGGCCAGTAGAAGTGGGTGACAAGTCTCTCAAAGGTCTTGTCCTGCCCCAAATGTCCTGCTAAAGGTACATCATGAGCCAACCCCAGTAGGAAGGCTCTGAAACGCTGGGGTACCACCAGCGCACGGGCTGACCCAGGCTCAGCAACCTTAGGCTCGCTATATAGGAGATCATTCTCCCAGTAAATCAAGTGGGACCCGGACGGATCACCTGCTGCCTGGTTTGCTGCCTGTTGCCGCAAACCTACAAGAGAAGGGCACTTCTTCTGCTCCTCACAGAATTCCTCCCTGGAGGGCCCTCCCTCCTGCTGCCATTCGGTCAGCTCAGGTAGGTCCCCCAGTTCAGCTACTTGCTCCCCCGTAGGCTCCAGGGCATCCCCCTCAAGGTTTGCCTCCTCCTGGACCATGGGAACTTTGGGGGCCGGTTTCCCGCGCCCCCTGCCTCTTCTCTTTAAGGCAGGCACCTGGGCCACTGTTTCAGGCTCCAGGTCCTCTTGAACACCTTTACTGGCTGCCATAGACCGAGTGGTCACACAAGCCCACTCAGGCAGACCCAACATCTCCAAATGCGCCTGGCGCTCCACCTCTTTCCAGGGAGAACGCTCCAGGTCATTCCCCAGCAGACAGTCTACAGGCATGGACGGGCTTACAACGACCTTCAAAGAACCTGAGACCCCCCCCACTCAAAGGGAACTAGCGCCACCTTGCAGAGGCGCACAGGAGTTGTCTGCTGCAACTACAGGGTGAAGTACATTGGGAATTACCTGCTCCTCAGACACCCACTGACACCTGACAGATGTCAAATTGGCTCCTGTGTCTCTCAGAGCCTCCACCCTCCTTCCATTGATGGTCACCCACTGCCTGTACTTCTTAGTATTCTCAGGCAGAGCGAC
Source organism: Calotriton arnoldi (assembly GCA_963921515.1). NCBI lineage: Eukaryota > Metazoa > Chordata > Amphibia > Caudata > Salamandridae > Calotriton > Calotriton arnoldi. Next base: position 1,987,798 of record CAWUFW010001113.1, read on the forward strand.
TTCCTGGACCATCTCTCGATCGCCTAACGAGACCAGGGTCATAACTGCTTGCTCCTCCCCATTCCAAGGACTCAATTCCTCCCCCAACGCTACACTCACTAAACCCGGTGTTGGAGCACCAGTGGGTGCAGGTGACTTCTTGGGGCATTTAGAGGCAATATGACCCACTTCTTTACAGAAATAACAAGTAGGAGGACCTCTGTTGTCCCGCTTGCCCTTATGGGGCCAGGACCTCTTAGCCTTGGGGGACTGGGACCCTTTAACCTGGGAACTACTTTGGGGCCCTTTAGAGAACCCCTTGTGGTTACCCTTGTCCTCCCCCACCTTCTGCGGGGGACCCTGTACACCTTTGGTAGTGGTACCTCCAATCCGCTTGTGGACCCTGGTGCTGGTCCAGCGGTCCGCCTCTTCAGCAAGCTTACCGGGATCAGTCAGCTTACTGTTCAAAAGATGCTGGCGCAGCTCTGGAACACACAGACTACTCAAGTGCTCCCAACTAATTAAATCGCATAAGCCCTTGAAATCAGTTACCTTGCTGCCCTTCATCCAAACATCCAGTGCACATGTGTATGCATTCACACACTCAACCTAAGTACTGGATTCCAGGTTCTTGAAGTTCCTGAATTTCTGCCTATACTGTTCAGGAGTGAGCCCATACGTGAGGCATAAAGCCTCCTTCATATTGACGTAGGTCAGGGTTCCCGCCCTCTCTAAAGGGGGTAAAACATCCCTCCCAGAAGCCTCAAAGTGTTTCCATAGACCCGCCCCCCAATGCTTCTTAGGCACCTCATTCATCCTCAGTACGATCTCATATGCTGTGAACCACGGATAAATATCATCACCCCTCTGGTAATCTTGCACTAAGTCTTTGGGAATGTACACCTTACCCACTGGCACTGGTTGTGTGCTGCCACCATTTGAACTGGACTCCGCCTGTTTAACCTTCATGTCCAGTTCCCTCATGCTTAACTCATGAGTTAAGAGAATCTTTTTCTCTTCCTAGGCAAGAGCGTTCCTGCTCTCCTCTGCTCGCTTTTCACTTTCAATGAGCAGCTTCTTCTCTTCTGCTTGAGTTTTAAGTTTTAAAACCTCCAACTCATGCTCTCTGACCCTTTGGTTTTCCTCCAGCTCCTCTGGGGAAAAACTCCTCCCTGAATGGTTACTACCAGCCCCTGAGGCTGGTCCTTCCACTGGCAAATCCTGTGGACCAAATTCATTCCCTGGGTCATCCTCATCCACCTCAACATCACCCATCTCCTGAGCCTCTTTGGCTTCCCACCAGGCCCTCAAGGCCATTTGAGCTCCTCCTTCTTGGCGCTACTTTTCATGGGACATCCCAAAGCTCTGCAGAAATGCTTCAATTGATCAACTTTGTAGGTAAGCAATGCCTCAATGTCGAACTCTAATTCTGCAGCCTCACTGGCTACTTGACTCCTCTGAGACATGATGTGTGGCTTAAAGGTCGCTCAAAAATAGAACCAAAAAATCAAAACACACAATATGTGGTTACGTTGGGGTCTGCGCTAAACTTGTGATGTACACCAATCACTGTGAGTGAATTTGCAAATACACGTTCAAATTCCAAAACCGCTGACTGTCAACGGTAGGTCCCAACCGCTGCCTCCAATGTTAGAACCGGGTTTCCCTAGTTGGCTGAGGTAGGTACCTTAGGCCAAGTAGGGGCCCTCGCTTCCACGTCAGGGAAAGGAAGGACACCTTCTCAGATAGCCCCTGCTCACCCCCTTGGTAGCTTGGCACGAGCAGCCAGGCTTATCTTCAAGGCTAATGTGTAAAGTATTTGCAACCACGCTTTCAGTGACCCAATGATGACACCACAAAAGGACTCCACACGAGTTTCATAGAAAAACAAGTATATGTTTATATAAAAAGATATACGATGAGACCACACGATAAAAATCCAACATATGCGTATTTGTAATATTCCTCCTGGCCGGTTATTAGGCCAGCCAGCCCTTGTAGGGTCTGGCGGTATTAATGAGCAATTCTAGGTGATCCAATGCAATCCTAATGCAATGCTATGCAGTTCATAAAGCAAGAATTAGGCACTTTGCAATGTAAAAATAATGCAGTTCGTTATGCAACAATCCAGCAGTTCGTAATGCCAAAATACTGCAATGCGTATTGCAACAATCAGGCAGTTCATAATGCAAACTAATGCGATGCGTAATGCAACAATCAGGCAGTTCGTTATGCAAAACTAATGCAATGCGTAATACAACAATCAGGCAGTTCGTTATGCAAACACAATGCAATGCGCAATGTAACAATCAGGTAGTTCGTAATGCAAACTAATGCGATGCGTAATGCAACAATCAGGCAGTTCGTTATGCAACCACAATGCAATGCGCAATGTAACGATCAGGCAGTTCGTAATGCAAACTAATGCGATGCGTAATGCAACAATCAGGCAGTTCGTTATGCAAACACAATGCAATGCGCAATGTAACAATCAGGTAGTTCGTAATGCAGAAACAATGCAATGCGCCAGGCACTTCGGCACCGATCACGGTGCTTTCAGACGGTCTCTCTGCCTCTCGTACTGACTCGCGGTCAGCTTCCGCCAACATATGCCCCCAACACGGGTATGGTGTAAACCAAAGTACAGCTCAACACTCCAGCCCCGGTACTGCCACTCCTTGGCACGTACAGGTCGCGATACGAGCTTGAGCAGAGGCTCGTGCTGCAAGAATAGGAGAGGCCGAGAGCGTCCCTCTCGAAGCCCGCACCCCGCCCCAGGCGGCGACACACGTTACCTGGGGGGTGCGACCTCGCTCTCCTCCTCTCGCGACTTGGGCCTCCGATGCAACTTGGGTGATTCCGGGCCGATGGCCATATCGAAGATCACGCACACAGCGTCGCTGAGACTCCCTTGAGCTTCGGGTGTGCACGGTCACAGGGCAATCCTCACGAAGGTCTCAGGCTTCACGAAGCACACGCACACAGCGTCGCTGAGACTCCCTCGAGCTCCGGGCGCACACGATCACAGGGCAATACTCACAAAGGTCTCAGGCTGCACGAAGCACACACACACAGCATCGCTGAGGCTCACTTGTACTCCTGGTGCCCACGATCACAGGGCACTTCTTACGAGCATTGGACCTGGTTGTGTTTGCACTGCGCAGTAGAGGAGATGCTTCAGTTCTGCTGGATTCACAGAAAATGGCAGAGGACCTTAAGCCCACTTCCAAGGGTCCAAGACTGGGGTGGCACCACTTGACAGGGTAGACTCACAAATAGCAGAGTCCAGGTGCATTTAGATCAGGCAGGCCACCAGCCAACTAGCTCTGGGATTCACTCTGGGTTTAAGAATCGTCCGTTTATGAAAGGTGTGCTGAAATAATTTGGAACACCTATTCATACTTACCCAGCAATGAAACAGCGTTGGGCACGTTTTACCTAACAAGAGTTCCATTTAAGTCATTAGAATGGAAATAAACAAAGTCAAATAATCACATTTAATGCTAAAAGGTATTCTATTCAAAGTACTTGCATGACACAAAAAACGGAAACATCACTAGAATTAACCTGAAAACTTGTCTTGCACGCTTTATTGTTGCCTAAAAGTTGCTTTATGGATGTTCATAAACGGAATTGAACGATTGGCTATGCACAGCATAAATGTATGTGCACTAGCCAAATCAAATGCATGGTCAGAAACATGGTCAAACCCTGGTCATTAATGACTGACCATGGATAAGTACCAGATAGACTTTGGTCAACACTGAGTAAATACAGCCATATGATCCGTATAGCAAAGACATGGGAGCGGATTACCTTTGGATTTAGTGTTAGTACACCAGCACTGCAGTCAAACGAGAATCACAGGGATCATAATAACTGAGGATCCTGAAAGGTGCCTCAACAATCTTCAATCACAACTGAGGGGTTGAGTGACAAAAATGTAACTCCCCTAGATCTTACCTAAGGGGCTGATTAGGAGTTTGGCGCAGTTGCGTTGGCTCTCCGCCGGCACAGCTGTGCCAAACCCGTGCAAGGACCACCCGCTGTATTACGAGTTGAACTCGTGTACGGCGGACTGTCCTTTGCCTTTCCCATGGCGATGCCTGAAAAACAGGCACCGCAATGGGAACGGCAAAAAAGTCCCAGCACGGTATGGATGGTGACGTCCATGCCATGCTGGAACTTTGGTGGAATACAGACAGGGGGGCACATGTGCCCCCTGAATGCATCCCCATGGCGGGGGCATTGGGGCCCTGTAGGGGCCCCTTTGTTCCTCCACCGCCAGCCTTTTCATGGCGGGGCTCTCGCCATGAAATGGCTGGCGGTGGCGAAACTTGTAATATGCTCAGCGGGACTGTGCCAGTCCTGCTGAGCATCTTACATTGTGGGGCAGCTGCGCCACCACCAGGGAATAACTGTTCCCTGGCGCAGCCAGTGGTCCTCTGCCACAACGACTTTCAAAGTCGTAATGCGGCTGACGGTGGACTGCCTCCGCGAGTCTGGAGGTCGAAGACCACCAGATTCGAAATCAGGCCCTAAGAGTGTAGAGTACTCGATTTGTTCTCCTAAGGGAAATCCTGATTTCCATTCTGAAAATATACTTTTAGACAGGTTTAAGAGTGGGAAGGGGATCATAGGTTTTGTTTTAGGGGAGGTCATGCAATACCTTATAAACGCTTTGAATAAAATGCATTTTCACTTAAAAGTTGTACGTATTTGCCACCTTGGAAACAGTTCTATTTATTTCATCGCTATATTTGCAAAAAAGTGTCACTCAGATAGGGCCCACGTAAAAATACATTGGGTGAAATATATATGTCACTTTGACAGCATATGAGTAGTTCAGGGATGATGTAAGAAGCTAATATGTTCCAGGATGAATGTAAACCTCCAAGCAGAAATGGTGAAAGAAATATAAAAGCCTTTGGTTAAATTAATAATGTGCACCAGCCATAGATTGGTTGCATGAAAGTTCTGATATTAGGCGTCCAGTTGGACCGGTAGGCAGATGCTTATAAGTGGCTGTGACAATAGTAAGATCTTAGGCATATCTTAGGTATGCAGATAGGTTGTTCCTGTACGTCGAACGATATTCACACTTATGTATGTTTGGATGGCTAGGAGGTTATAGAGGGTTGTCCTCTGACTCCCAGAAGCCTGATAAGGCTAGACAACCCTGAAGCGACATCACAGCCATTCACTGTCTTACTGACTAAGCACAAGATTTTAAACAGTTGTGCTTCTTTGACATGGAGTCAGTGATGTGAACTGAGGTAGTGAATGAGGAAAGGGACTTCTACAGAACCTAGAAATAAGTATGTTTCTGGGTAGTATAACAAGGGGGAATACCAGTGCTGGAATTGGAAAAAAGTACTCCGGTAACCCATAAATTGGCGGTCAAGGTGTGACAAAGGAATGGTGGTCGAGTCACGATGGGCAGAGTTTGAAATGCAGAGCTTGGCAATCAACTTATACATTTATTTTTAAAGCAATCTGGTGCAAAGAAATTGGCAACAAGGACAGACATGAGAGTAAATCTGTTCTACATTACTTAAAGTGGCTGCATTTTAAAATATCTTGCAGGGGTTAAGAAATCTGCTGCAGACACCATTGTGTGCCCATCAATTTTAGGGGCATTATATTAGCGGTAAGATAATTCAAGTGGTTAACGCAGTCCTGAGAGACCTCTGTGTTTTGTCCAGTCACAGTTTTGACTCCTAAAGTAGCATAGAGGGTTAATGCACCTGCTGCAAAGTACATCCTGTAACATGCTGAGGACCTATTTATATTATTTTTCTATAGGAATGTGGGCTACTGCTTTTGACACACAGATAATTTTTGTTAGTTCCAGTTCATAAGTTGCAAGCTTTTTAATATAGCAAAGTCATCTATGTACCAGCATCAAGGGGCTGCAAGCAAACTGTAAGTTATGGGTTTTAAATCCTTATTGCTTTTTTTTCAATCTGTTATGCTAAGATTGTAAAGAAGGGTTTCTTTGGGAAGTTTTAACGTTTTGTTAGTACAGGCAACCACAATCACTGCATTGCGTTTTATATCCTGACTTTGTTTCTCACGACCATTCACTCCTAATATATAATGTCTATAAGTATAGATGAATTGAGATTCCTACACCTTATACCCCTCATTGTCTTATGTAACATTTCTGTACATAGATTTACATTATTGTGCCTCTGGGAGTGATGTAAATCTTTTTGACACCCTACACTAGGATGAGTTGCGCCATAAAAGAATTTAAAAAAAATAATAATAATAATTGCCATGTACGTTAATATTTGTGTAATTACTCATACAGACATAAATCATGTATTCTTACAGTGCAAACACATCTCTTACACAGGGAGTTGAACAAAGTTAACAGCCTGCCTCCAATAGTTTCTTTCAAGTACTTGTGAAGTGATAGCAAGCTGTGCACATTTGTTTCCTTCCCTTCCATTGGCATTAAGGTGTTAGGCTCCAGACAGCTCCTAGCCAGGATGATATCTGAACAAAAGGAGAGCTGATGGCTCTTTAAATTAGGCCTTTATTTGTGCCCAGCTGAAAGTGAAAATATGAAATCCCTCCCTCCCTGCGTGTTGCTGCTCCGAATGGAATACAAACAATCTGCAGGCCCTGCTGAATTATGTGCCAGTGCCAGAAAATGACACTAGGACAAATTCAGCATATTTCACTGGGTCAGTCGGATCCCAGATCAAGCCCAGGAATAGCTGCCAGAACTGGGATCCGGCTCGATCCCCCTACTTTCCAACACTGAGTAATACCTATATTTCTTGGCGGTGTAGAGAAAGGATTTCTCAACAGAGGAAAACAGTATCCCTGTGGAGAAAGAATAGGTTGGAAAAAGTACAAAATGCACTTTACATCCAGCCCTAAACTTGTACTAACTTAAACTTTTGTAGTAAATTACATGTGTAACTTACACTTTTGTAATAAATTACACTTTTGTAGTAAGTCCAGCACTACACATGGTCAACCACTGCTACTGCTACTGCAACATCCTCCCATTGAAAATTGAGGCAGGGACTTACCCCCCGCCTCCCATAAGAAATAAGAAATCAGTTTAAATTAAAAGGTACATTTAATTAGATTATTTTAAATAGTTAAAATATAAATAAATATAAATTAATATTATAACATTTAAAAAGATATACCTATTTATAATTTAATTATAAAATATTTAACCTTTTTTATTTTAAAACATAAGGTAACATTAAATGTTATTACATTATTCCATTATTCTACTAACTTCTATACAGTAGTTTTAATAATTATTAATACACAATATGTTTACTTCAGGTGGCAATTTATTTTTTTAGGTTTCAATCTTTTTATTGATTTAATAACAAGCAAGTCAATTTGCTGGGCAGAAAGCATCAAATCGTGGGCTACGCAGAGCCCGAGCAGGTGACTTGGCACAAAGTTCAAACTGAGGATGTAGAGAACAAAAAAAATAAAATCCCCCTCTTGTGATAAGCCAACATTCATAAGGGGTGAGGTGTCTCTGCGCGTGCGGCCTGTTGTCGGGGTGTACTGCCCAGTGTCTAAGTTGCAGATAATGCAGCCTTTCGGACTCGGGAAGTCCATAGTCGGATCTAAGCTGTGGGAAAGAGATCACTCCCTGTACATCAAATAGATGTCCCAAGGCGCGGCATTCCGTAGCACGCCAGTGTGTGAAGGCAGTCTCACCCATCACTGGGCTAAATTCCGGGTTATCGAAAAATGGGGTGAGAGGAGAGGGGAAGGTAGGCAGCTCATGTCTCCTGTTAGTCTGATCCCATGTTGTTAGGGTGGTTCGTGTAATGTGGGAGGCGTATAGATTAGGGGGGGTCTATGCGGCTTCTTTAGAAATGGGATCTTCCTGAGTGATGTGCCCGCTACTGCTCGGTCCTGGAATAGCCAGTGCTTCTCTGACTCAGTGCGATTCCATTCCACTAAATGCCGTAATTGCGCTGCTTTGTAATATAGTTGGATGTCAGGGATCCCCAGTCCACCTTCATTAGGTGGGAGGGTGCTAATGAGTTTCTTCATTCGTGGCTTACGCCCCTGCCATATAAAGAGGGAGAGCTCTGACTGTACTTGATTTAACCATCCTATTGGGGGTCGTAGAGGAAGCGTCTGAAAGAGGTATAAGATCTTTGGTAAAATAGTCATTTTGACGGCTGCTATCCGCCCTAGCTAGGAAATAGGGTAATGCTTCCACCGCTGCAGGTCTGAGCGGATTTGAGTGTGCAGTTTGGCGTAATTGACTGACGCCATGGTTTGCAGAGTGGGCGCAAATTGGATTCCCAAGTATGGGACCGTGCCCCCAGACCATTGTATTGGATGCTGGTTTTGGAGGCATGCCTACGCGTGTGGTGACAATGAGAGGTTGAGGGCGACTGATTTCTCAATATTGACCTTGAACCCGGAGGCCTTCGCGAAGGAGTCAAGCTCCGTCAAAAAAGCTCCGAGAGCCACATCTGGATCTGCTAAAGTTACTAGTACATCATCCGCGTATAAACTTATGGTGTGTACATCACCCCCGAAGCGAATTCCGGTGATATGTGGGTGTTCTCGGACTCTCTGGGCCAACGGTTCCATGTACAGTGTAAAGAGCAGGGGTGACAGGGGGCACCCCTGCCTTGTACCTCTGCTTATGGGGAATGGTGTCGAGTTATGTCCGTTAACTCTAACTGACGCTGTAGGGGAGGGGTAGCAGTTTAAAACTTGTGTCCTCAATTTCTCACCCAGGCCGACGCGGATCATTACCTGTTCCAGGTAAGGCCAGTGGACCCTGTTGAAGGCCTTTTCCGCGTCAATGGTGAGGAGCATGGAGTCTCCCGGGATCCGTGATGCCTTCTCTATAAGATGTAAGACCCTCTTAGTGTTGTCGCTGGTCTGTCTGTGGGGGATAAATCCCACCTGGTCGGGATCGATTAGTCCTGGCATGTAAGGAGCTAATCCATGCGCCAAGATCCTGGTGTATAGTTTCAGGTCTATGTTCAGGAGAGAATTGGGGCGATATGCTCCGCAGCTAGTTTTATCTTTCCCTGGCTTGGGAATAACCACGATTGCAGCCTCAAGCATGGATCTGGGGATCGCCCCTGGGGACGCAAAGGTATTAAAGAGCCTGGTTAACAGTGATGCCAATGTGGAACAGAATTGTTTATAAAAGGCCGCAGTGTAACCATCCGGCCCGCGGGGATTTAGCTAATTTAAGTCTTGATATGGCCGCTATGACTTCTACCCGTATGTCCCCCTCTAATTGCTCCGCTTGTTCCGGGGTTAGTGTGGGGAGGTGTGCCCCTGTTAGGTAAGCGTCGCTATCTGCGTCCTCCAACCTCTGCCCCTTATATAGTTGGGTATAAAAGTCCCGAAATGTCTCAGCTATAGCTGCATCTTCTGTGACTAGTCTCCCTGTCTGATCTCGTATCTCCTGAACTCCCTGCAACTGTCTAGTCTCACGTAGTTTGTGAGCTAACAGGCGCCCACATCTATCCCCCCCAACGTAAAACGAATGGCACAGGCGCAGCGCTGCATATTCCGCTCTGTCTTGGTCTATGGCTGCTAATTGTGCCCGAACTGCAGTCAATTGACGCCAAATTCTAGGTGCCCCTGTTCGTTGGTGCATTTGTTCTAGTTCCCTTGTTTTCTGCGTGAGGTCGTCTCTCTTTTGTCTGCGCTCAGGATTGTCTGCCGTCGAGATGGCAATTAGCTCACCCCTAATCACAGCTTTAAGTGCTTCCCATCGTGTTGACATGAGTGTGTCGGGATTGTCATTGTGTGATAAGTAATCATCAATAGCGCGCTGTACCTGCTCGACCATGTCTGAGCATTGCAAAAGGGTGTCCCGAAGACGCCACTGTCGTATGGGCCGTTGAGTAGGCAGTAGGGTTAGTGTGGCCACAACCTGGGCATGGTCTGACAGTGAAGCCACTAAGATTTCAACATCTGACGTGAGGTCACGGAGAGCCTCAGAGCCTATCAGGTAATCGAGTCTTGCGTAGGTTTTATGGGCATTAGAATAGTAGGAGTATTCTCTAAGATGAGGATGGTGACACCTCCAGAGGTCCACCAGGCCTAATTCCTCCAGTGTGGTCAACCCTGCTGTGGAAAGCGCGCCAACCTGGCCGAAGCGTTGTGCATACCTGTCAAGGGCATTATCAAATACTAATCCCCAGGAGTATCTTGCGCTCGACTGTGGCAGTCTTTCGAGAGCAGGTGCGTCTCCTGTAACAGGCATATGTCTGCTCTGGTACTCTCCAGGTATGAGAGGATCACCCTGTGCTTGATTGGATTATTGAGACCTCTCACATTTAGCGTGAGGATCTTGAGGTTAGTGAGGGGCATCTAAGGGTCTAGGAGCAAAAAGTGTGCGTAGGAACCCAGGATCGGACTAGCGTGCAAGTGCGGAGTGCCCAATATCGTATTACAAAGCCCATGTGTGCCGGGGAGCACTGAACGGGGGACCCCAATAACAAAAAACCCTTTATGAACTAACATAACAAACTCATGAATAAAAAGTGAGAGTTCAGGATACAGTCCGTCATCCAGGGACGATCAGTAGAGAGTCTTTACGGGGACCATAATGTGGCCAAGTTTCACACCCGCCCCGCCCGCCCCAGTGCAAGGAGAAGAAAAGACAGGCAGCTCATGATATGCTCACGAAGTTTGTGTCTTTGCCAGTGCCTCTGGGAGGGCTTCTAGTACCGCCTGCTGTCCCTTCGTGATCTCTGCCGGATCGGGTCGCTTCAGTCAGCGCCTGCGACCCTGCTGCCGCCATCGCGGTTGTGTGTAGCCAGCCCCGGGGGCGGGGCTGCGGCTTCTGTCATCTTCTTCGGGGACGACAACGCCTAGCAGCTGGCTTGCTTCAGAGAGGGAGCGCAGTTGGTGCAGTTTGCCATCTAGGCGGAATATGAGCCAAAACGGGTGGCCCCAGGAGTATGAGATCTCGCGCTGACGTAGATGCATCGTGATGGGTCGAAAGGCTTTACGTTTCGGGGGTCTGATCTCTGAAAGTGATCGGGTGCATGGATCTGGCCTTGCGGAGGATCTCCTCCTTCGTGCGAAAGTCTTGAACACAGACCAATATATCCGCCGGTGGGGCTTTATCGGAGCAAGGTGGGCCCACTCTGTGCGCTATTTTAAGATCTGTGCTGGGTGGGTTACCAAGGATATGATTGAAGAGGTCTCTCGTGTAGGTGAAGATGTCCTCTTCATTGGTTCTCACCCCTCTGATCCTAATGTTGTGTCTGCTGGAACGGTTTTCTAGGTCTTCGAGGTGAGCCTGCAAATCCACCTACTGTTCATAGAGAAGGATGACCGCCTGCTGTAAGGCTGTCATTTCAGTGTCTCTGTTGTCGCCCTTGTCTTCCAGTGCGGCGACACGCTCCACTATTTCATCCACATCTCTTCTGATATCTTCAATTTCTGATGTGAAGTCTCGCTTAACTGTTTGCAGGTCCTCGCGGAGAGCCGTGAAGAGGGATTCGAGGAAGGCACGTGTCACTGGTTCCTCCTTGGCGCTGTCCGCCTGCAAATGGGTGGGCTCGCCCGGAAGGGGGTGATCCATTGTAGCTCCACCCTGGGGTCGTGCGAATAGTTCCTTCAACGTCTTATCTTTCTTTCCCCGGGTAGAGGTCATAGTCTTGTTTTGGGTGGTGTGGAGTGGTCGCAGCCGAGGCAGGGGCTGCACAGGTTCCAGAAGCTAAACACTCTGGTTGAGATAGGAGTGCGGAGCTTCTCCCAGAATGGCCTCTGAGGGAATCCGGCATGTGGCATTCGGACCCTGCTACCTACATGTCAGGGGCCGCAGTTCTCAGCCCTCCGGAGAAGCTTAGAGTCCCAGCGCAGTCTGCGGCGTTCTCAGTTCGTGATGGGCAGTGCTGGAGCAGGCGCAAGCCCCGTCGGACTCGGGAGCGACCACCGGACGTCTCCTACTGCGTGCTCATGGGGGCGAGAGTTAGAGTGCCCCCAGTGCTGCCGGTGACTCTGCGGCTGGGTGATGTCGAGACAGCCTTCTGATCAGGCCTCTCTCCTCTGCTTTAATGCTGGGCCCAAGTGTACCACCCTTCTAGGCGCTATTGTGCTGCTCCTCACCTCAGACCTGGAAATTGGGCTCCTGAACAGCAGCCTGGGGCTCACCGCCACGGAGCTCCCGCTGTGACCGCGTTTTCTGTGCCTTGCGTCCCCGTGCACTGCGGCGAGGCCTCATCACCGAGAGTAGTTGTGGGCTGGTAGCGAAGAGAGTGGTGAAGGTTCCGCCGGAGTGGTGGGCCCAAGGCTATGGGTCAAGTGGGGAACCGTGGGGAACCGTACGGCGCGCCCAAAAGTTCCCACCCGGACCTAGCTGGGCCGCCTCCGCAGGGCGCCGGGCTCCACTCTTAGCAACCGCCTCTAATGTCGGCTGCGCTCATGTCCTCCTAGGGTCTTCTACTCGCTGTCCACGGCCGAACCTCTCGCTCGTGGACATCAGGCAGTTCCAGGGAGCGGACCAAGGTCCGGACTGCAGTCCGGTGGCCGCTACCGAGGTGCAGCGCTGCAGGCCACTCACTTATTCCTGACGCTGCGTAGCCGTATGCCGTATTTCTCAATATGGGGGATGTCGAGTCACCGCCTCTTGGAGAGCCAGAGCCACAGTAAGTATGGCCTCCCTTCTGCGCTCAGCTCAATAGTGCATCGCCGCTTTCGGCCAGGCCTGGCTTCACTGCTCCACCAGGCCCGGCGTCATTCCACGCACCTCATGTAAGCCTCCGTGTGTGGGCTGGGGGTAGTCTCAACGCAATCCGCGCCTGCCACAGCTGGTACCCGGCTGGCGCCGCCTCTCAGTTCCCCTCGGCGGTGCCTCCGTCCGCTTCGTTGCTATGGAGTGCTCAGGACCCCAGACGCGGGATCTCGCTCCCACCGTCAGGTCAGGCCACCCGCGTTCGCGTCTGTGCCTACCTCGTCAGGGCCTGCGTTGCTGTCTGTTCCCGGCTACGATTCGCAGCCCTTGCACCAGTATTCTCGGGTCTCAGGCTGCCTAACTGTGCCCAGGGCTTCACTGGACCAAGCCTGAGCAGGTTCCGCTCCCAGAACCGGGTCCGGGCTCCAGGAGATGCTGTATTCAGGCGCCGACGGGCGGGAGCGGAAAAACACCGTCCTATCTCGCTGCCATCTTGGCCACGCCCACGCAGTTTATTTTTTTATTTAAACTTAGATTTTTTTTTTTTTTTGAAATTTCAATATATTTCCATTAATTAAAGTTTCAATTCAAAATGTATTTAATAGTGCAGTAGCACTTCTAAAATGTTGTTCTACATTTAAGGTAAATGTATAAAATGTTATTACATTAATATTAAACATAAACATATTTGTCATATTTAGTTAAATATATATTTTTACATTTTCTATATGCTTTACCATGCTGAGATTTCCGCCTCAGCTGCGGAGTCTCTCTTTGGTAAAGTAAAGGGAACATTTAAAAATGTATTTAAATCAAAAATAAATATTAAAAATATTTTTATATTTTGGTAATCAAGCACCTGTTGGCTAAACCAAAGTTCATATTTCTTCTTCCCCACTAGCTTTCTTAACAATGGGCATAGTTCTGACAGTTTTTCCATCTGGTAGTCAGTATACCATTGCCATAGAATCTACTTCTACTCTTAGGAATGTATGTCAAGCGTTTGAGCCCTCTAAACTGTCTGCTCCTGTAGTGATAGTGCCCATCAGGTGTTTACATTCGCCTGTGTACTCTGTTCTTCCTGCAATTCCAGGAAAGTGCTGAACTTCTCAAAGATCGCACATGCTACTGAATATCCCATTGGTATGGCCTTTCCGACAAAGACCTGGCCCTCAAATTGAATGCCCAAATCCTAAAAGTCCTTTGCATGAACTAGGAGGAACCAGAACACTGATTTATTGTCCGCTTTCCTATTTCTGCTCCAATGCTGTATTTTCTTACAATCATTATTGCAGTAAGTAAGAAATTGGGTTATTGGTTGAGGGAGGTGGAAACCCTTCTAAAGCAGCAACCTTAATCCTTGTCAGGGTGTACCACAAAAGTCACTAAATTAACCTGTGCTTAATCCTTTAGTAGCTTGGCACAAAAGCACACATGAAAAATCCAATCCGTAGAAGTAGAGTTATGAATTAAAAAAAATTTTTAGCGAAATTTAGCACCTAAAAGATCAAAGCCTCAACCACGGGTATTTGGTCGTGTAAGACCGTAAAAAATTGAGACCGATAGCGATGGAGCACTGTTCAGGTATACAAGGTGGATTGGGCCCAGCCTCAGCTTACCTTTGGATTTAAAAGAAATTTTGAAGAAAAATCCAAGAGAAGGTAGAGCTCAGCGGGGCAAGGCAGCAGGTTGTGTCCGAGGAGGAGTCGACTTCGCCAGGAAGTGCTGGACGAGGACTCGGGGAAGCCTATGATGAAGCCGAAAGAAAGCTCAGAGCGGGAGAAGCAGGATGTCCAGGCTGAGGAGGTCACCTTGCCGATGGAGAGCCTGTTGCCATTGAGCACAGTGAAGGTTTTTACCTTCACCCTTAGACAACTCTTTGGAAGCCGAAAATCTCTAGCGGGAAGAAGCTGCAAGCTGTCGATAAAGAGGGCTCCAAGAGGCTGGAAACCATCGCTCGAAGGACCTGCTAAACAGGGTTTACTGTTGTGGGGAATAAGGTAGCTGGAGCTACCACAAAGTCAGGCTGATCGGCGATGCACCTTGAGTGGATTGGCAGGCAGGAAGGTCCTGGTCTTCTGTCGGTTCTTCTGGCACTTTTTGGTGCAAATTGTACTAAATCCTAACTTTTAGGGTTAGGCAGGATCAGCACCACTAACACCACTTCCAAGTGTCCAGGACCTTGGGGGCATCACTTGGAGAGTTAGGACGTACTAAAGCGGAGGTGAGGTGCAGGGTTCAAGATTCCTGGAACATGTTATGTCCCAGCCAAGTAGACCTTGAAGTCACTCTGCTAGTGCTGGGTTCAAGGAGATGGTCTTCTCTCCAAGCAGCAAGGCAGGCCTCAAACAGTAGGGCAGTACTCTGTGGAGCAAGGCAGACCTCAAGCAGCAGAGCAGTCCTCTGGTAGCAGCAGGGCAGTCCTCTGGAGAACAAGGCAGGCCTCAAGCAGCAGGGCAGTCTTCTGGAGTATAATGCAGTCCTTCTGAATTCTTCCACAGGTCCAGGAGTGTACTGAAGAGTTTTTCTGAGGATCCAATATTTATACCTGGTGCCAACCTTTGAAGTGGGGAGGAGGACATCCTGGCTACCCCCATATCTGGTTCTGGAAAGTTCTTCCCTTTTCTTGCTAAGGCTTCAATTAGTCTGGGGGGAGGGAGTGATAAACAAATAGTGTCAGGTTCCTTGGTGTGTGTGTGTGTGTGTGTGTGTGCGCGTTGGAGGCAGCCCATTGAAATGTAAGTCAGGCAGGGAGCACCCCACCTATCCTGGCAGGATGGCCCATTCTACTAACATCTAGTCCCCCTTTGTCTCACTGTTTGGGAGTAATACAAAAAGGCCAACAGCTAAGCTTTTTACAGTCATGCGTCCCCGGACACAGGCAAGTTGTAACAAATAGTTAGGACAAGAAAATGCTAACTTTCTAAAGATGGCATTTTCCAAACTGTGATTTAAAACCCTACTTTACCATTAAAGAGGATTTAAAATTACAATTCATTTGAGTCCAAACTTGAGATCTCTATCTGTTCCAATCACAAGTTAGCACTTAAATGTAATATGGTAACCCAATGTTATCCAATGGAAGAGATAGGCCTTACTGTAGTGAAAAACGAATTTAGGAGTTTTTCGCTACTCAGACAATTTAAAAACATGTCCTACATTTTAAATACAATGCACCCTGCCCAATGGGATTTTTAGGGCTGATCTTAGGGTTGACTTGTATGAATTAAAAAGGAAGGTTTAGGCCTGGCAAAAGGTTTACTTTGCCAGGTAGAATCGTCGGTTTTAATACTGCATTACAGGCTACAATGGTAGGCCTGAGACATGTTTTAAAGTGCTACTTAAGTGGGTGGCACAATGAGTGCTACAGGCCCACTAGTTGAATTTATTGTATAGGCCTTAGGTACATGTAGTAGCATATACTAGGGACTGATAAGTAAATTAAATATCCAATCAGGTGTGAGCTAATGTTACCATGTTTTAGGGAGAGAGCACAAGCACTTCAGCACTAGTTATCAGTGATAAAGTGCACAGAGTCCTAATGCCAACAAAAATGAAATTAAAAAAACAGGATGGGTGAAGGCAAACGTTTTTGGGAAGACCACACCAAGGATAACAGGTTTAACATGTGCCACGCCCTAAAAGCTGAAAGTAGGGAGAACTACCAGTGCTTCATTTGTGAAAGAGTAAGTGCTGGTGCCTAAAACTCAGTTCAGAAGCCCGTGGCTGGTGCAATTAAATGCCGCACACTACATGCCAAGGCTTTGCAGTCTTAAATCCACCTCAGGCCTCTTTAATCCACTACAAGATTCTGCCTGTCCTTTTATCTTACTCTTGCAGGTTCCTGCTTTCTCCCTTTGTAATGGGTTTTTCATATTCCTATTTCTCCTTCTTTCCTGTTTGTATGTTTTTCTCTCTCTTGCTTTCATAAATTTCTACTGAGGAAAAATAAGTACCGGTCCCCAAAAATAAGTGCAGAGCCCTACCCCCGCCCCTCCCAGCAACCACCTTCTCAAATTAAGCACTTAGAACTACCCACCCTCATGGGAGTTCACATCACTAAGATGGAAGAACCTAGACAATCAGCATTGGAGTGGTAAGTCCCAGGACAGTGTTCCACTGTAAAGTCCAAATCCGTGGCGGGAGATAAACCACCTCAACAGTTTGGGATTCTCACCCCTCATCTACATTAGCCATATAAGGGGCCTGTGGTCTGTCTGAACCGAGAAGTGACTCCCAAACAAGTATGGTCTCAACTTCTTCAGTGCCCAGATCACAGCAAAAGCCTCCCTTTCAATTGCACTCTACCTCTGTTCCCAGGGGAGTAAACTCCAGCTGATAAAAGCTACAGGTTGTCTAGGCCCTCTTCATTTAGCTGTGAGAGCACAGCCCCTATGCAGTGCTCTGAGCTGTCCATTTGTGCGTAAAACTCCTTGCAGAAGTCAGTGGCCTTTGGTACAAACTGTGTCAAAGGCTTCTGGCAGGCCTCTGTCCAGATCACGTTCTTGGACTGCTACTTAGATGTCAGCTAAGTCAAGAGGGCAACAATGGTGCCACATCCCTTGACAAGCCTCTTGTACTCTCCAGTGAGGCCTAAGAAGGCCCACACCTCAGTCTCAGAGTTTTGGGGGGTTCCCAAGCCAAAATAGTTAGAATTTTGGTTTGGGGAGGCTGGATCTTGCCTCTGCCCACTTGGTGTACCAGGTAGACCACAGATCCCTGCCTTATCTGGCACTTGCTGGCCTTGATAGTTAGGCCTGTCTCTTGCAAGGCCTGAAGCTCGAACTGGAGGTTGAACAGGTGTTCCTCCCGGAAGTTAAGATTGCAATGTCATCCAGGTAGGTGACACTGAAATCTTTTATTGCAAACACAAGGAGATGATGGACGGATTGCTGAAACTTTTCAGACACTCACCCCCAGTTGCAGATTTGGGTTGAATCCATCATCGTTCTTTAGCTCACTTCGCCACCCCAGTTCAGACCCAGCCATATGGAAATCAGTCATGACCCTGTTTCTCATGGGAACAGTCCAGCCCGAACTGCCAAGCCAGGTCTTCCCTGGACCAGAAACAAGCATCCTGGGACCGGTTTCGGGGTAACACCCCTCATCAGCAAGGCTAGCTTGAATCCAGTGGCAAAGTGAGCAAGGGACCCATGTCTGGGCATACCCTGCCAACTTATGGCGAACAAAGCAAACACAAGGAGATGATGGACAAAGTGCTGAAACGTTTCAGACACTCACCCCCAGTCACAGATCTGGGTTGAATCCATCATCGTTCTTTAGCTCACTTCGCCACAATCAATAGGGATTGATGAGTCTGCTGTGTCTTCAGCTCTGCAGCAAGTGTCATCCACATTGAGTGAACCTGATGCTGCAATATCCACAACTGCAACTTCTGAGACTGTGGTTTATTATGAACTGTAGGAGAGTAGGATCTGCTTCACAGGGGTACCCCCACTTTTTGCTGATACTTCACTGGTTTTCGACATTAGTCTGGCTGGGGCCCTGCTATTCAGAACCCCAGCCTAGCTGTTTCCTCTTTAAAAGGGTCTCCATGTGCCTTAGGCACATCACTGATTGGGATCTGGAGTGCCCTTGTAAGTCCCTAGTATATGGTATACTATGTACCAAGGGCATAGGTACCTCAGAGGCCTGCCAGGGGCTGCAGCATGTATTATGCCACCCCTGGTAGGCCATCCAAACTGGCACCACAGGTCTGCTACTGCAGCCTGGGTAAGGTGGTGCATGCACCCCTTGCTGTGGTATAGGTTACCTATATCACTAAATGCATACACACATATAAACCTATAAGTCACTCCTAAGGCAGGCCTTATCAATCCTAAAGGCAGAGTGCATGGTTCCTATGTGAGAGGGTGCCCCTGCATGAGCAGGGCCCCTCTGCAGCGTTCGGAGACCATCTCTGATGCTGTTTGTAGTGCAGCCTGACCATATACTCTTAAACGCATTATATCCTCGCGGTAAAATGCTAACTATGGAATGGCTGCACCTAAACATGTCGTGTTTGGTGTCAAACATCTTGGAATACTACCCCCCGCCAATCCTGGCGGCGGGGGTAGCATTCCACCCTTCTAGAGGGAAAGGCATGTTAACTCTGACGAGTCCGGTAACTTCTTTCCAGAGCCAGGCATCACAAAATGGATGCTGCTGCCACAGACACGAGTCTGGCCTCCTGCTGCTGGACGAAACTCCGGCAGGGGAGGCCTGGACAATAGGTTTCCTGTCCCAGGGAGGTGTGACCACCTCCCCAGACAGGACAATGTGTATTGGGGCTGGGCGGGAGCACTTTCGGGTGCTTTGAAGTCCTGCACTGGGGGCACATTTGGTGTCCCTGTGCATACCCCAGTTCAAACCGGATCAGGGGCTTGCAGCCCCTGCTTTGGCGCGAACTGGACAAAGGGAAAGGGGTGTAGCCACCCCTCTGCCCTGACCCACCCATAGGTGGGGCCACAGAGTAGTCCATCCCCTATTTTTAGAATAAAGGTAGGAACCCAGTCCCTAGGACTTTAGATTATACCTGGACGAAACTCTGACACTGAATCCTGGACCTTCGACGCTCTACGATAAGATTAGAGGACTGAAGAATCTCCCTTGGGGTCAAGGAGTGACTCCCCTGCTTGGCAGGCACCAAAGAAGCATCTGTCCGGTTCGCATCACTGAAGCTCCCGTCGGACGCCGAAGTCATCGCATCACCAGAGGTGGATTCTCAGACTTCCCCGAGGCTACCCTGAGTCCCCAGCAAAGCTGAGGCCCGTGGCTATCGTGGGTGACTTGAGACCGTGACCCCTGGACACCGAGCACATTTGCAAGTGCACCATCTTCTGGGTCTCCCAAGAAGTCGTGCTTTGGGCTCCGAGTAGCCCTAGCCTCCAGCACCACCTGCACCGAAGATCACTGGCCCCCACTCCACGAGTGTCCTGTAAGCCAGCTCCACGTGCGGCGTCACGAGGCTCCTTCGCGGTCGCTAGCCCGTTGGCTAGTAGCCCTTAACGAAGGCCAATCTTTTCTTTACTTGGCAGTCTGGTTGCTCCAGGCCTGCCCTCACTTACCCTCGCTGGGTGAGTTCCCCAGACCTTGCTGGTCTGCATCATCGACGATCTACATCTTACTCGAGACTTGCCGTTGCCAAGGCTTGTTGGGTCCAATCTGGTCGCCGACACCTCTGCACTCGACAGACATCGAGCAACAGCCCGAATCCTGCTCCTGGTCGCCGACAACGCCTCCCGGACCTCGTGGCTGAAGAGTCAAGACGACCGTCATCGAATCTGAAGCACTCGACATCGGTGGGCATCTGTCCATCGCCTCCCTGGTCACTGGCTAGTGACCCAGACTCTGTCCCCTCTGCTTTCAGGTTCTTCAGAACTCCGATCCACTCTTGGATCCACCCGGACACTTTTCTCCTGGTCGCCAGCAGCACTTTGCAGCAGATCGCCATAAGAACCGACGACGAAACCCGACCCCGAAAGGCACCTATGCACCCGGCTTCCCTGGGTGAGGTAACACGAGTACTCCGGTGCTCCCGTGGGTAGAGACTCTTCAAAGTCCTAGATCTCAAAGGGTTTTGTCCTAGTCCTCTTCTAAGTGTCCCTTTCCTCTATTTTCCCGATCCCGACTTTCTCCATAGAAGTTAACGGCGTATCGCGGTTGTGTATTTACACTGCACGCGTCTCCCGTGGGTCCCCTGTGTCACTACCTTGGGTGGTTCCTTGTGGTCCAAGCACTTCTAGAGGCTCTAGGCCTAGTGTCTAGTTCAGTCGTGGTTCGCATACCACTTTATTGGTATATGGTTTGGTACGCCCCTAGGGCCCAAACGTGTATTTGTGCTATTACTGTGATTTAAGATCTTATAACCTATGTACTTCGAACTCTAGCCTCATAAAGAGACTAGAGGGGTGTGTTTAGTAATAAATACATATATTTTGAATATATACCTGGTGTGGTGCTCTTTCATTTGGTCACTCAAGAGATTATAGACTGGTAAAACAAGCTGCTTTACATTCCTTCAAGACTTAGCCTGAAGGCTGCTCTCCACAGCTACCACTAGGATAGCTTTCAATAAGGTTGTCTTTAACCTACCTACCATAAGAGTCGATTTGGACTGGTGCAAGGTGCCCACTATAATTAGTGGACAGCATATGCCAGGCCAACTTCTCACATTGGTGTGCAGCGTGTGGGATTCCAGCTTGCTATTGTTTTACCAGATAATCTCAATTGAATTGATCAACTGAAAACCACTAAAGGTACCTAAGGTACATATAATTTAAGCTTAGAATATCAGTAAGTTCTACTGAACTTAGAGTTGTGTGTTAAGGGATAGCACAACCCTTTCTACAACTCAAGAGAGTTTAGTAGGCCACACTAGAGTAGGTAGTGCATACACCACACCACACTAGTAATGTCTTTAAAAGCAGGATCCAAAGATGCCCTGCAGGAAGCCATTGAGCTTCCCCCTCCAAGTATGACACACTCCCATTCTTGGAACTGAGAGCTTTGTGTAACGTGAGGAAATTAAGGACAGGCCAAAGTCCCACCACCCAACACCTCCAGGAGTTGTTGGTGGCTTATGATCTTAGTAAGTCCTCAGAGACTGAAGGGGTAGGAGCAGAGGGTGGGCCAGCAGATGAGGAAGGGGCCAGGGGTACTACTACCCCCAGCCCCCTCTGAAACTGACCAGGAGGGTGACAATGACCCTGACCTGGAAAACCCAATCCCTTCTGGGGAAGATGAAGATGAGGATCTGGAGAACCACACCTTTGTCCCCCCAGGAAGGATTATGAGTGTGCTCAGAAAGTCTAGGTCTCCTTCTCAGGAGTCTAACCACTCTGGCACCTCAATAGGGAGCTCTGTTTCTTCTCACAGGAGGGAATCCTCTCATGAGAGAAGAAAGAGACTGGTCCAGTATGAGGAAACTCAACTGGAGATCAGGAAGAAGCAATTGGCTTTAGATAGAGAATCCCTAGATCTCCTTAAAGAGAGAAGAAAGTTGGGACTAGAGTCCCATGGTGGCAGCCATGTCCCTAGAGACAGGGAAAGGTCCTATGACCATAGGAACCTGAGCAAGATTGTCCCTCCCTACCAGAGTGGGGATGATATCCACAAATGGATAACTGCTTTAGAGAGGGCCTGTAAAGTACAGAAGGTCCCTCAGGAGCAGTGGGCAGCAATCTTGTGGCTCTCCTTTGCTGACAAAGGTAGAGACAAGCTCCTCACTGTTAGAGAGGAGGATGCTGACAATTACAAGGTCTTGAAGAGTGCTCTTATTGATGGGTTTGGCCTAACCACTGAACAGTACAGGTTGAAGTTCAGAGACACCCAAAAAGCACAGACTCAAGACTGGGTAGACTATGTGGATTGTTCTGCCAAGGCTCTGGAAGGCTGGTTGATGGGCAGTAAGGTGTGTGACTTCTCAGGATTGTATAATCTGATAATGAGGGAGCAGATTCTTAATAACTGTCAAAACCAGCTGTTGCATCAGTACCTGGTTGACTCTGATCTGACCTCTCCCCAAGAATTGGGAAAGAAGGCAGACAAATGGGTCAGAACCAGGGTGAAGCAGAAGGTACAGAACCAAGGTGGGGAAACCAAGAAGCAAGATGCTAAGAACTCTGACAAGGGTGGGGAGAAGGGTAAAGATCAAAAGTCTTCATCAGGCCCCCAAAAATCTTCTTCTGGTGGGGATTCCCAGTCTACCAAGGGTAAAGGCCAAAGAAAACCATGGTGCAAGGTCTGTAAGCAAAAGACCCACTGGACCAGTGATTGCACCAAGTCCAAAGACTCCAGTCCAGCACCCACCAATGCCCCTAAGGCACCTGTTCCCCCTAGTACAGTTGGTGGAGGTGCTCCAGCAAAGGGTTTAGTAGGGTTCACCCTGGGAACTGAGTTGGGCTCTGACTTAGTCAGGGAACTGACCCAGGCTGTGTTAGTCTGTGATGGAGGCATGGATGTGACCTCCACTGTGAGTCCCAGTAATCTGGGCAAGTACAGACAACAGCCTTTAATCAATGGACGAGAGGCTTTGGCATTTAGGGACACAGGGGCAAGTGTCACAATGGTGACACAAGACCTTGTGCTACCTGGGCAAGTTATACTTGGTGAAATGTACCAAGTGACCAATGCTAGCAATGTCAGAACAGACCATACTCTGGCAGTTGTTAACTTCTCCTGGGGAGGGGTAACTGGCCTTAAGAAGGTTGTGGTAAGTGCAAACCTACCAGTCGAATGCTTGCTTGGCAATGACTTAGAGACTTCTGCTTGGGCAGAAGTGGAGCTCAGGACCCATGCAGAAATGCTGGGGATCCCTGCAGATGTGTTTGCTGTGACCAGGTCACAAGCTAAACTGTCTAAAACTGAACAGGCCTTGGATTCTGGAAGAATGGACCAAGTGCCTTCCAAGAGGAGGAGTAGTAGGGTTAAGGCAGTGCCTTCCCCCTTGGCTCAGGAGAGAGATCAGTCCCTTGAGGGGGATGATCTCAGCCCTGAAGAAGGAACTGGCCCAGAGGAACTTGAACCTGAACAGGTTGAGTTCTTGGGGACAGGGGGACCTTCTAGGGCAGATCTGAGCCAGGAGCAGCAGAGCTGCCCCTCCCTTGAACCCCTCAGACAGCAAGCTGCTGCTGAGGCTGCTGGGAAAGCTAGTGGTCCCCATACAGTGTATTGGGATGATGGACTCCTGTACTCAGAGAGTAGAGACCCCAAGCCTGGTGCTACCAGGAGGTTGGTAATACCTTTGAAGTTCAGGGGCTTCCTATTGACCCTAGCCCATGATATTCCCTTAGCAGGACACCTGGGCCAGAACAAGACTTGGGACAGAATTGTCCCTCACTTTCACTGGCCCCACATGTCTGAAGACAGTAAGGAGTTTTGTCGCTCCTGTGTAACCTGCCAAGCCAGTGGCAAAGCAGGTGGCACTACAAAGGCCCCCTGATACCACTACCTGTGGTGGGGGTGCCCTTTGAGAGGGTAGGGATTGACATTGTTGGTCCCATGGATCCCCAAACAGCCTCTGGGCACAGGTTTATCCTGGTGGTAGTGGATCATGCCACCAGGTACCCAGAAGCTATTCCCCTCAGGACCACTACAGCACCTGTGGTGGTAAGGGCCCTCCTGGGAATCTTCTCAAGAGTGGGCTTTCCTAAGGAGGTAGTATCAGACAGGGGTGCAAACTTCATGTCTGGTTACTTAAAAGCAATGTGGAAGGAGTGTGGAGTTACTTATAAGTTCACCACACCCTATCACCCACAATGCAATGGTTTAGTTGAGAGATTCAACAAAACCTTGAAGGGCATGATTAAAGGGCTCCCAGAAAAGCTTAGGCGTAGATGGGACATACTCTTGCCCTGCCTTTTATTCGCATATAGGGAGGTGCCTCAGAAGGGGGTTGGTTACAGCCCTTTTGAACTTCTGTTTGGCCACCCTGTGAGGGGTCCACTGTGCTTGGTGAAGGAAGGATGGGAGTTACCTCTCAAGCCCCCAAAGCAAGATATAGTGGACTATGTACTTGGTCTCCGCTCCAGGATGGCTGAGTACATGAAAAAGGCAACCAAAAACCTTGAGGCTAGCCAGGAACTGCAAAAGGCCTGGCATGACCAAAAGGCTGTTCTGACTGTTTACCAGCCAGGACAGAAGGTGTGGGTGTTGGAGCCAGTGGCCCCAGCAGCTCTCCAAGACAAATGGAGTGGACCCCACACTATTGTTGAACAGAAGGGTGAGGTCACTTACCTAGTGGACCTAGGAACACCCAGGAGTCCCCAAAGGGTTCTCCATGTCAACAGACTTAAGCCATATGTGGACAGGGCAGACATGGGCTTGCTCATGGCTACTGATGAAGGGCAGGAGGAAGAGAGTGACCCACTCCCTGACCTGCTCTCACAGAACCCTGACGATGGGTCAGTTGATGGTGTAGCCTTGGCAGGCAGCCTCACTACCCAGCAACAAACTGATTGCAGGCAAGTCCTCAATCAGTTTAGACATATGTTTTCACTGACACCCAGTCAGACCACCTGGTGCACTCATGAAGTGGACACTGGGGACAGTCTGCCTATTAAAAACAAGATTTATAGGCAACCTGACCATGTCAGGGACTGTATCAGGACTGAAGTCCAGAAGATGTTGGAATTGGGAGTGATTGAGCCCTCAGATAGCCCTTGGGCTAGTCCAGTAGTCCTAGTACCCAAACCTCACACCAGTGGTGGGAAAAGAGAGATGAGGTTTTGTGTAGACTACAGAGGCCTCAATGCAGTCACTAGGACTGATGCCCATCCAATACCCAGGGCAGATGAGCTCATAGATACTTTGGCCTCTGCCAAATATCTCAGCACATTTGACCTAACAGCTGGCTACTGGCAGATCAGACTAGCTGATGCTGCAAAGCCCAAAACAGCATTTTCAACCCCTAGTGGGCATTATCAATTTGTGGTGATGCCCTTTGGTCTGAAAAATGCACCTGCCACTTTCCAGAGGTTGGTGAACACAGTTCTCACAGGACTGGAAGCCTATAGTGCAGCTTATCTAGATGATATTGCTGTCTTTAGCTCCACCTGGGAGGATCACCTGGTCCACCTCAGGAATGTTTTACAGGCCCTGCAAAAGGCAGGCCTGACTATCAAGGCCACTAAGTGCCAGATAGGGCAGAGTCAGGTTGTGTACCTGGGCCACCTTGTGGGTGGAGGCCAGGTTCAACCTTTGCAGAGCAAGATCCAGACCATCATGGACTGGACTGCTCCCACTACCCAGACTCAGGTGAGAGCCTTCTTAGGCCTGACTGGGTACTATAGGAGATTTGTCAAGGGGTATGGATCAATAGTGACACCCTTGAATGACTTAACTTCTAAGAAAATGCCCAAAAAGGTTCAGTGGACAGTTAGCTGTCAAAAGGCATTTGATGACCTCAAGCAGGCCATGTGCACTGCTCCAATTCTGCAGAGTCCTGATTACTCCAAGAAGTTCATTGTTCAAACTGATGCATCTGAATTGGGGGTAGGGGCTGTACTGTCACAATTGAATGAAGAAGGTCAGGATCAGCCAGTAGCTTTTATTAGCAGAAGGCTGACCCCTAGAGAGAAACGTTGGTCAGCCATAGAGAGGGAGGCCTTTGCTGTGGTCTGGGCTCTGAAGAAGTTGAGGCCATACTTGTTTGGTACACACTTCCTGGTTCAGACAGACCATAAGCCCCTCTTATGGCTAAAACAAATGAAGGGTGAAAACCCCAAACTGCTTAGGTGGTCCATTTCCCTACAGGGGATGGACTTTACAGTGGAACATAGGCCTGGGAGTAACCATGCGAATGCAGATGGACTCTCTAGGTATTTCCACTTAGAACATGAAGACTTAACTGGGCAAGGTTAGTTTAATGTCCCTACGTTTGGGGGGGGTTGTGTAGGAGAGTAGGATCTGCTTCACAGGGGTACCCCCACTTTTTGCTGATACTTCACTGGTTTTCGACATTAGTCTGGCTGGGGCCCTGCTATTCAGAACCCCAGCCTAGCTGTTTCCTCTTTAAAAGGGTCTCCATGTGCCTTAGGCACATCACTGATTGGGATCTGGAGTGCCCTTGTAAGTCCCTAGTATATGGTATACTATGTACCAAGGGCATAGGTACCTCAGAGGCCTGCCAGGGGCTGCAGCATGTATTATGCCACCCCTGGTAGGCCATCCAAACTGGCACCACAGGTCTGCTACTGCAGCCTGGGTAAGGTGGTGCATGCACCCCTTGCTGTGGTATAGGTTACCTATATCACTAAATGCATACACACATATAAACCTATAAGTCACTCCTAAGGCAGGCCTTATCAATCCTAAAGGCAGAGTGCATGGTTCCTATGTGAGAGGGTGCCCCTGCATGAGCAGGGCCCCTCTGCAGCGTTCGGAGACCATCTCTGATGCTGTTTGTAGTGCAGCCTGACCATATACTCTTAAACGCATTATATCCTCGCGGTAAAATGCTAACTATGGAATGGCTGCACCTAAACATGTCGTGTTTGGTGTCAAACATCTTGGAATACTACCCCCGCCAATCCTGGCGGCGGGGGTAGCATTCCACCCTTCTAGAGGGAAAGGCATGTTAACTCTGACGAGTCCGGTAACTTCTTTCCAGAGCCAGGCATCACAAAATGGATGCTGCTGCCACAGACACGAGTCTGACCTCCTGCTGCTGGACGAAACTCCGGCAGGGGAGGCCTGGACAATAGGTTTCCTGTCCCAGGGAGGTGTGACCACCTCCCCAGACAGGACAATATGTATTGGGGCTGGGCGGGAGCACTTTCGGGTGCTTTGAAGTCCTGCACTGGGGGCACATTTGGTGTCCCTGTGCATACCCCAGTTCAAACCGGATCAGGGGCTTGCAGCCCCTGCTTTGGCGCGAACTGGACAAAGGGAAAGGGGTGTAGCCACCCCTCTGCCCTGACCCACCCATAGGTGGGGCCACAGAGTAGTCCATCCCCTATTTTTAGAATAAAGGTAGGAACCCAGTCCCTAGGACTTTAGATTATACCTGGACGAAACTCTGACACTGAATCCTGGACCTTCGACGCTCTACGATAAGATTAGAGGACTGAAGAATCTCCCTTGGGGTCAAGGAGTGACTCCCCTGCTTGGCAGGCACCAAAGAAGCATCTGTCCGGTTCGCATCACTGAAGCTCCCGTCGGACGCCGAAGTCATCGCATCACCAGAGGTGGATTCTCAGACTTCCCCGAGGCTACCCTGAGTCCCCAGCAAAGCTGAGGCCCGTGGCTATCGTGGGTGACTTGAGACCGTGACCCCTGGACACCGAGCACATTTGCAAGTGCACCATCTTCTGGGTCTCCCAAGAAGTCGTGCTTTGGGCTCCGAGTAGCCCTAGCCTCCAGCACCACCTGCACCGAAGATCACTGGCCCCCACTCCACGAGTGTCCTGTAAGCCAGCTCCACGTGCGGCGTCACGAGGCTCCTTCGCGGTCGCTAGCCCGTTGGCTAGTAGCCCTTAACGAAGGCCAATCTTTTCTTTACTTGGCAGTCTGGTTGCTCCAGGCCTGCCCTCACTTACCCTCGCTGGGTGAGTTCCCCAGACCTTGCTGGTCTGCATCATCGACGATCTACATCTTACTCGAGACTTGCCGTTGCCAAGGCTTGTTGGGTCCAATCTGGTCGCCGACACCTCTGCACTCGACAGACATCGAGCAACAGCCCGAATCCTGCTCCTGGTCGCCGACAACGCCTCCCGGACCTCGTGGCTGAAGAGTCAAGACGACCGTCATCGAATCTGAAGCACTCGACATCGGTGGGCATCTGTCCATCGCCTCCCTGGTCACTGGCTAGTGACCCAGACTCTGTCCCCTCTGCTTTCAGGTTCTTCAGAACTCCGATCCACTCTTGGATCCACCCGGACACTTTTCTCCTGGTCGCCAGCAGCACTTTGCAGCAGATCGCCATAAGAACCGACGACGAAACCCGACCCCGAAAGGCACCTATGCACCCGGCTTCCCTGGGTGAGGTAACACGAGTACTCCGGTGCTCCCGTGGGTAGAGACTCTTCAAAGTCCTAGATCTCAAAGGGTTTTGTCCTAGTCCTCTTCTAAGTGTCCCTTTCCTCTATTTTCCCGATCCCGACTTTCTCCATAGAAGTTAACGGCGTATCGCGGTTGTGTATTTACACTGCACGCGTCTCCCGTGGGTCCCCTGTGTCACTACCTTGGGTGGTTCCTTGTGGTCCAAGCACTTCTAGAGGCTCTAGGCCTAGTGTCTAGTTCAGTCGTGGTTCGCATACCACTTTATTGGTATATGGTTTGGTACGCCCCTAGGGCCCAAACGTGTATTTGTGCTATTACTGTGATTTAAGATCTTATAACCTATGTACTTCGAACTCTAGCCTCATAAAGAGACTAGAGGGGTGTGTTTAGTAATAAATACATATATTTTGAATATATACCTGGTGTGGTGCTCTTTCATTTGGTCACTCAAGAGATTATAGACTGGTAAAACAAGCTGCTTTACATTCCTTCAAGACTTAGCCTGAAGGCTGCTCTCCACAGCTACCACTAGGATAGCTTTCAATAAGGTTGTCTTTAACCTACCTCCCATAAGAGTCGATTTGGACTGGTGCAAGGTGCCCACTATAATTAGTGGACAGCATATGCCAGGCCAACTTCTCACATGAACCACCAACAGAACCCACATCAATGGATGTCCTTGGGGGCCAACTACCCCACCTGTTACCTCCAGTAAGTCCCACACAGCATGATTGCTGAGATGTTGCTAGTGGCCAAGCCCTCTTTCTCCACCACTCTGCAAATGCGCCTCTTGGTGTACTACTAGTTGGGGGATTAAGTTCCCTTGGCTCTTGAGGGTCCTTGGGGGCCAAATACCCCACCTGTTACCTCCAGTAAGTCCCACACAGCTGGATTGCTGGGAGGTCGTCAGAGGCCACGCTCCCTTTCTCCACTACTCTGCAAACGCGCCTCCTGGCGCACGACTGCTTGGGGGAAGAAGTCCACTTTAGTCCTTAGGCCCTCAGGAGTAAATGGAATTAATTCTCCAACCAGTAGTGTGTCAGGAAGCATGTTTGCAGAGTAGTGGAAAAAGGGAACGTGGTCTCCGGTGACTTGCTGTCCCCATTTGTTTTTAGGGGAGGAGGGCCCCATGGCAGAATACATTTTGTCCTGCATATTTATCCAAGAAGAGACCACCGTTTTGTGCAACATCTCTACTCAACTGGAGTACTTTCTGCTGGCTAATTAGTAAGTGCTACCTCGTTTGGTAAATATACAGTGCATCTTCTACACTACAGCTGTGTAAAGGACGCCGAAGAAATGTCTCCAGTGATCATGTGTTTCTGTAACTCTGCCAACGCTTGGAAAACGTGATGGGGGTCCTTTTAGTAAGCTGTCCATCATCCTGGGAAAAGGGCAGGAAGACGCTGTATACTGCTAATGTATATGGGGCGGGTCCAAATGGGCCAGGCTTGAAGGCATGTTTACATACTTCTTGTTTATAAAAGGGAAGAACACGATCACTCGTCTCAGCAGCAGTTGATGAGAAAGAACCTCCTCATCAGAGACACTCCATGAGGTATTGAGCCAGAGAAAAGCAAGGATGCAAACACCTCCATCAAGGATTACAGCTTACTTTTCACAATGTAAATGCGGAGAAAAAACACATGTTTGACCTTGACCATGCACACAAAGTTAGGCTGCTTAATACAGTTACAGAAGTGGAGTCTCAACTCGGGCACCTGCTGTCTTGCTGTAAGTCCTTCCTGTTGAGGTTTAATTTTTGTGACACAAGCATAGTGCAAGAATGAATCCTGTCCTGCATATTAATCTAAGAAGAGACTACCGTTTTGTGCAACACCTCTACTCAACTGGAGTACTGAAGTACATTTTTTACTGGCTAATTATAGTGCTGACCCCTTTTAAAAAAAAGTTTTTTAACATATACATTTTTAAAACTTAAATATCTCTGAAACTACTGGACAGATTTAGACCAAATAACAAAAGGCACACTTTCTAGACCAACATCTAGCTTTCTGTCAAATTTGGTGCAATTCCATTTAGCCTTTGGGCTGTAGTCGTGTAAAAAAAAAATGAAAAATAGCCATAGACAACTTAGGGAAAATGCGTTTTGGGATCACCCGGAAACTTTCAACACAGCAGCTGAACCAAACAGGGGACAATTTTTGAAAATTTCATGAAGATTCGTCAAGCAGTGCCAAAGTTATTAGAAAAACAAAAACGCTTTTCCTATGGAAACTTTGGTCCTACCTACAACTACTGGCGACCTCTTTTATTCACTGAAAAAACAAAAGGTTACAGGGCCGGGGTGATTTTGGCCCCGGGTACCCCATCTCCCGGGCCCGGCCTTTACTTTTTATTTATTTATTTTTATTGCAAGGGAGAGGGGCTGAGCGGCCCCCCTCCCGGGCCATGTGCACGAAGGTAGGCTGCTTAATACAGTTACAGAAGTAGAGTCTCAACTAGGGCACCTGCTGTCTTGCTGTAAGTGCTTCCTGTTGAGGTTGAATTTTTGTGACATGAGCATAGTACCAGAATGAATCCTGTCCTGCATATTTATCCAAGAAGAGACCACCATTTTGTGCAACACCTCTACTCAACTAGAGTACTTTCTCCTGGCTAATTAGTAAGTGCTACCTCGTTGGGTAAATGTATAGTGCATTTTCTACACTACAGCTTCATAAAGGATGCTGAAGAAATGTCTCCAGTGACCATGTGTGTCTGTAACTTTGCCAAACCGCGGGAAATGTGATGGGGGTCCTTTTAGTAAGCTGGCAATCATCCTGGGAAAAGGGCTGGAAAACGTTGTATACCGCTAATGTATATGGGGCGAGGCCAAACGGGCAGGGCTTCTAGGCACGTTTACATACTTCTTGTTTATAGAAGAGCAGAACACGATCCTTAGTTTCAGCAGCAGATGGCGAGAAAGAACCTCCTTGTCAGAGACACTACATGAGGTATTGAGCTTGTGAAAAGCAAGGATGCAAACACCTCCATCAAGGATTACAGCTAACTTTTCAAGATGTAAACGCAGAGAAAAAACACTTGTTTGGCCTTGATCATGCGCACAAAGTTAGGCTGCTTAATACAGTTACAGAAGTGGAGCTTCAACTCGGGCACCTGCTGTCTTGCTGTAAAGGCTTCTTGTTGAGGTTTAATTTTTGTGACACAAGCATAGTGCCAGAATGAATCCTGTCCTGCATATTTATCCAAGAAGAGACCACAGTTTTGCGCAACACCTCTGCTCAACTGGAGTACTTTCTATTGGCTAATTAGTAAGTTCTACCTCATCGGGTAAATGTATAGTGCACCTTCTACACTACAGCTGCATAAATGACGCTGAAGAAATGTCTCCAGTGGCCAGGTGTGTCTGTAACTCTGCCAACATGCGGGTAACACACTGGGGGTCCTTTTAGTAAGCTGTCCATCATCCTGGGAAAAGGGCAGGAAGACGTTGTATACCGCTAATGTATATGGGGCGGGGCCAAATGGGCGGGGATTGTAGGGAGGTTTCCATACTTCTTGTTTATAAAAAGGCAGAACACGATCACTCGTCTCAGCAGCAGATGACGAGAAAGAACCTCCTCGTCAGAGACACTACATGAGGTATTGAGCTAGAGAAAAGCAAGGATGCAAACACCTCCATCAAGGATTACAGCTAACTTTTCACGATGTAAATGCGTAGAAAAAAAAACTTGTTTGGCCTTGATTATGCGCACGAAGTTAGGCTGCTTAATGGAGTTACAGAAGTAGAGTCTCAACTCGGGCACCTGCTGTCTTGCTGTAAGTGCTTCCTG
Organism: Calotriton arnoldi; assembly: GCA_963921515.1. Taxonomy (NCBI): domain Eukaryota; kingdom Metazoa; phylum Chordata; class Amphibia; order Caudata; family Salamandridae; genus Calotriton; species Calotriton arnoldi. The sequence goes on from CAWUFW010001113.1 coordinate 2,019,739, forward strand.
TTGAGGTTTAATTTTTGTGACAGGAGCATTGTGCCAGAATGAATCCTGTCCTGCATATTTATCCAAGAAGAGGCCACCGTTTTGTGCAACACCTCTACTCAACTGGAGTACTTTTTTACTGGCTAATTAGTGCTGCCCACTTAAAAAAAAAATGTTTTTAACAGATACATTTTTTAAACTTAAATATCTCTAATACTACTGAACGGATTTACACCAAATCTCAAAAAGCAAACTTTCTGGACCAACATCTAGCTTTCTGTCAAATCTGGTGTAAATCAGTTTAGCGGTTTGGGCTGTAGTCATGTTAAAAAAATTAATATACTCAGCCATAACTTAGGGAAAATGCATTTTGGGATCACCCTGAAACTTTCAACACAGCGGCTGAACCAAAAAGAGGATGTTTTTGGAAAATTTCAAGAAGATTCGTCAAGGGGTGCCAAAGCTATTGGCAAAACAAAAAACACTTTTCCTATGGAAACTGTGGTCCTACCTATAACTACCTACTGGCGACCTCTTTTATTCACGGAAAAAACCAAAGGTTACAGGGCCGGGGTGATTTTGGCCCCGGGACCCCATACCCTGGGGCCTGGTCTTTTTATTTATTTCTTTTTATTGAAAGGGAGAGGGGCTGAGCTGCCCCCCTCCCGGGCCAATTTCGGCCCCGGGGACCCCATCCCCCGGGGCCCGACCTGTAGTGTGGGTGCCCTGGGAGCCCACTTTTTAAATGTGGGGGACCGCAGGGCCTCCTAGGCCTGCGGTCCCTGCCGGCTCCCCCGGCATTGCTTTTACACATAGGGAGCTGCTAACATGCAGCTGCCCGTGTGTAAAAGCAATTCTGCTCCGCTTCTAGTAAGCTGAGCAGTGTTTGCTATGGCTTGGCGGAGCGGTACTCCGGCCAAGCCATAGCAAACAGCAATGTCCCGGGTGTGGACACCCTGGGACATTGTAAACGCCGGCCCTGGGGGGTGACGGTCCCCAGGGCCCTCTATGGCTCCAGGAGGGGGGCCTCCATTGGACTACATAGCCCAGGGAAGGAGGCGGTCCCCAGGCTGCGGGGGAGGGGGTGCATCTCCCGCATTAATGTTTTCTTTTTCCCCGGGAGGTGGCGGTCTCTGGGGCTGTGGGGGAGGGCACATGAAAGTTCACATTTTGCCCTGGGGAGGTACCGGTCCCCGGGGCTGCTGGGGAGGGGGTGCATCCCCCGCATTAATGTTTTCTTTTGCCCTGGGGAAGTGGTGGTGCCTGGGGCTGCGGGGGTGAGGGGGCACATGAAAGTTCACATTTTGCCCTGGGGAGGAGGTGGTTCCCAGGGCTGCCAGGGCCGCGCGGCCCCTGTATTTAATTATAAATTGTTGGGAGTTATGTCCATGAAGCCCCAGGAGGGGGGGGCTTGTGTGCCCCCTCCTTTATTTGTACACTGCCCCAGGTCCTGGCCCATCCTAGTGTCAATTGATAAGGAGGCTTGGGAGTCCGTGCTTCATTTAAAAAAAAAAAATTAAGCCAGTTCAATGGATCCCACTGATTTTCTTTTTTTTAAAAAAAAAAAAAAGCTTTTTTGGGCCCTGGGGGACCCCCTCAAGAGGCCTAAGGGGTCAGGGTATTTCTACCCTGCCTCCTTTTCTTTTTTTTGTTACATAACATGGGGAAAACGTGTTTTGGGACTCCCCTTTTTTCTCGGTCCCCGCTTGACGGATCACCTCGAAACTTCCACCACAGCAGCTGAACCAAAAATTCGCCAAGCGGTGCCAAAGTTTTTGGCAAAACAAAAAACGCTTTTCCTCTGAAAACTTTGGTCCTAACTATAACTACCTACTGGTGATAATTTATTATCATTTTGGGACTGTTGTAATTACATTTTCCCATTTTAGGTATCCCCATTTTGAATTATATATGTTGTGAATTTAGGTATAAATGTCACGTTTAAATGCACATTTATTCATTTCGGTATTCATTGCACTGTGACAATTAAGTCTGCTCGAATATATTGATGTTTCTCTGTATGGACTGAATTTTCTCTTTTCCAGTAATTTATTTTTAAATAATTAACAAGATTTTATGGAAGCAGATAACTTCACTTCTTGTGTATTGTTTTAAAACAATAGGCAAGGTTACACAGAATGTAAGTAAGTTAACTAATGCCAGAGCTGTTCTGCTAATTATTTATTCTGAAATTATTCAACAATATTCAGATACATTATATAAAGTAAGAACATAGTGTAATAAGATAGAGAGGATCTTTGTACCAGGGGCTTCAGACAAAGGCTATACAGAGCTAGAATATTCTTCCTTAGATGAGGGCTACCCAGAGGCACATCTAGCTTTCTATCAGTGGGTTTTTGTGCCTGCCTACCAATGCAGGTGAAAATCGTAGATGCTGTTACTTTGTCGAACATTAGTTCTATTGTTCAGAGCATGTATGCGGCTGTCAACCATCTTCGAAACTCGAACTAGGCCTCTTTTAGGGGCTACAGATTAGCTTAGTTAGCGAAGATAAATGCAGGTGGGTTTGAGATAATAATTTGAAAGAAGTGTCCGAGCGCAGCATAGTCAGCAACTTCCAATGAGGCAGACAGAGAGGCTAGACAGGACTAACAGCCTATCTAAATAGCCATGTTTTCAGATGTTTCCGGAACAGAGGATCTGTCTTCAATTGCCTAAGACAGAGAGGAAGAGAGTTCCATAACTTGGATGCCAAAAAACTAAAGGAGCTGCCCCCAATGCAGACCTTCTTAACTCTGAGAATTTGAGCCAGCAAGGTCCCAGCGGACCTCGCAGGACAGTAAGACTGATAAACAGGTGCAAATAGCTGGCCCCTGTCTTCCTAAAGGCTCAGTAGCAATAGCAGAGAGCCTTAAAGGAAAAACGTTTCTTAATCGGGAGCCAGTGCAGTTTGCTAAGAGCCAGGCTCATAGAGGCCCGCTTAGAGAGATTTCGCAAAAGCTGGGCAGCAGAATTCTGCACACGCTGGAGACTCATAGGCCGACACTGAGAGACTTCCAGGTGAATGATGCTACAATAATCCAACCGGGAGATAACAAGTGCCTGAATCATCATTTTTTGGGCAGACCCAGGCATAAGGTGAATTATGTTGTTCAGGGATTTTAGAATCCCAATGCATTTGCCTGCAAAGGCCATGATTTGACTGTCAAAGGTAAGGTTTACATCAAACCAAATGCCTAGGTTTTTAACCCTAGGCTTTGGTGATGGAAGGGGGCTAAGGTAGCTAGCCACCAATTGGGAGACCAGATTAACGGCTGTTTGCCCAAATTAAGGACCTCGGTCTTGCCTGCACTTAATTTTAAGCAGTGGAGATCCATCCATTGGGTTACCTCTGACAAACAGGCTCTCAAAGAAACTGCCGTGCTAGCAGTGTTCTGTGTTAAGGTGACAATCAGCTGCATATCATCAGCGTACGATATGATGTCAAACCCGTGACGCATGTTGATATAAGCCAGGGGGCGCAGATACAGATTGAAACAGGTAGGGCTCAAAGGGGAGCCCTGCGAAACCCCCTGCTTAAGTGACAGAACCCGAGAGTGAAAGGTTTCAGTGTGACCTCTAAGGAGTGGGCCTGCAAGAAAGGCACAAGCAACTGGCACAAGCAATTGCAGTGCCTTGTGGTTAACACCACAGTTCCACAGCCTCACAAGAAGGAGGCTGTGGGATATGGAGTTGAAAGATGCACTCAGGTCCAATAGCAGCAATGCTGCAGTGTCACTCTGATTCAGAATCTGACCCATAGATTCAGAAGCGAGCAATGTAGATAACTCGGTGCTATAACAGGAATGAAAGCCCGATTGAGTTCTATGGAGTAAGTTCCTAGCTTCAATTAACATTGAGAGCTGCTGATTCACATATTTTTCTGCTATTTATGAGAAACAAGGGAGCAACGAGATTGGCCTATAATTCTCAGCTTTAGTGGGATCAAGAGAAAGCTTTTCCAACAGCAGCACCACAGAAACATGCTTCCACTCTGCTGGAACTTGAGCTGTCGCTAAATAATTATTGATAAGCTCTCTAAACACTGGAAGAAGCTCATTCATTCCTCGCTTCAAAATAGCAGGGGCGACCGGGTGAGAAGGAGTTGCAGATTTAACAGACAGAAGAACAAGTTACTTACCTTCCGTAACGATATATCTGTAAGAAACATTAGTTAGTTATAGATTCCTTACCTTAGAATTACCCCCAGGCGTCAGACTGGATCCGGAAAGTTTTTTCGTCAGCATTACCTCTGCGCGTCGGAAGGTGGCGTCGGTCGACTCCGCGTCCGTCGTCGTGGTCGCCGGGATGACGTTGCGGCAGCTACTTGGACGCCGCCCTCGCGCGCTGACGTCAGTTCTGTACACGACTTTCCGCGCCAGAAACGCAGAGCCATGCAAGATACTGACCATTGGTGCACAAAACTAGGGCCCTGAAAGGATGTCCTTAACCCTAGAAATCAGTTCGCAGAACGGGGAGGATGGGTGGGGCGGTAAGGAATCTATGACTAACTAATGTTTCTTACAGATATATCATTACCGAAGGTAAGTAACTTGTTCATCTTAAAGAAACACGTTAGTTATAGAATCCTTACCTTAGAATAGCTACCCCAGCAATACCAACCCCGGTGGTGGGTCTGCGAACCAAGATCACACCAGAAAGTCCTGGAGAACAGAACGGCCAAAGAAGCCGTCTCTCCGGACTTGGCTGTCCAGACAGTAGTAGCTCGTAAACGTGTGCAGTGATGCCCACGTAGCTGCCTGACAGATGTCATTTAGAGGAACTCCTCTTCCCAAGGCAGTAGTGGCTGCCGTCGCCCTGGTGGAGTGAGCACGTAGCCCTACTGGAGGCTCTTTTTTAGCCAGAGAGTAACAAGCTTTAATACACAACACGACCCATCATGAAATAGTGCGTTTGTGTACGGCCCGACCCTTCTTTGCGCCCACGTAGCCAACAAAAAGTTGATCATCCACCCGGAACTGTTTCGTGCGATCCAGATAGAAGGAGAGCGCACGTTTTGGGTCCAGATGGTGGAGCCTCTCGTCCTCCTTCGAAGGATGCGGAGGCGGAAAGAAGGTGGGAAAGGTAATGGTCTGCCCAATGTGGAAGGCAGTGACCACCTTAGGAAGGAAGGATGGACGGGTTCGGAGAACCACCTTATCCGGATGAACAGATAGGAGAGGAGGTTTTGAAGAAAGGGCCTGGAGCTCGCTCACCCTTCTAGCAGAAGTGATGGCTACCAGGAAAGCAGTCTTAAGAGTTCAGAGCCGTAAGGGACAGCTATGAAGCGGCTCAAAGGGAGCGCACATTAGATAAGTTAATACAAGTTTCAAGTCCCACTGAGGCATAACGAAGGGGATTGGAGGAAAAAGATGTGTTAAGCCTTTCAAGAAACGGTTAACTACCGGGGACTTGAAAAGAGAAGGCTGATCTGGCAGCTGAAGGAAAGCAGAGATGGCTGACAGATAGCCCTTGACAGTGCCCAGAGCAGAGCCCTGCTGGGCTAAAGAGAGAAGGAACAAGAGTACTTCAGAAAGAGGGGCAGAAAGGGGATCCACAGCCTTTGCTGTGCACCATGCCACAAATTTGTTCCACCGGCAGGCGTATACCGTCTTAGTGGAGGGATGCCTGGCTGCCAAGATTACATCACAGACTTCGGGAGGCAGGTCCAAAGACGTCAACTGCCGCCGCTCAATCTCCACGCAAGGAGGTGGAGACTGGACAGGTTCGGGTGGAGGACCGTCCCCTGCTGCTGCGACAGAAGATCTTCCCGAAGAGGCAGTCTGATCGGAGGATCGATGGCCATGTTGAGCAGCTCGGGATACCAGACTCTCCGTGCCCAATCCGGAGCCACAAGAATGACTTGGGCCGGTCGGGCTTGATCTTCTTCAGCACTCTGGGCAGAAGTGGTATAGGCGGAAAGGCGTACAACAGACCGCAACTCCACTCACGACGAAAGGCATCGCCTAGCGAGTGCCGCCTTGGAAATTCCAACGTGCAGAATTGCTGACATTGCGCGTTCTCTTCGGTGGCGAATAGATCTAACCAAGGCTCTCCCCATTGTTGAAAGAGACCTTGCACCACCTCCGAGTGGAGACGCCATTCGTGATCCATCATGCACCTGCGGCTGAGTTCGTCCGCCCTGGCGTTCAGTGAACCTGCCAAGTGTTGAACCACCAGGGATGTGCCCTGATGTTCCAGCCATGCCCAGAGGCGGAGGGCCTCTTAACATAGGGTCCACGACCCAACCCCGCCCTGTTTGTTGCAGTACCACATGGCGGTGGTGTTGTCCATGAACACCTGCACTACTCTTCCCCGGACAGAGGGAAGGAATGCCTTGAGTGCAAGACGAATCGCCTGGAGCTCCAGAAGGTTGATGTGGAGCCCGGACTCCGCCTGAGACCAGAGGCCTCTGATCTCCGCCTCTCCCATGTGGGCGCCCCATCCCAGAAGGGACACGTCGGTCACCACAGTGTGGTCTGGTTGGGGAAGGGAGAGGGATCTGCCCTTGACCCAATCCTGGTTCGTGAGCCACCACTGCAGTTGATGTGCAGTGCCCTCCGAGATCTGGACGCAATCAGACAGATTCCCCTGATGCTGCGCCCACTGGAACTTCAGGTCCCACTGCAGAGCCCGCATATGCCACCTGGCATGATCGACCAGCAGGATGCAGGAGGCCATGAGGCCCAGCAGCCTCAGAGTCACTCTGACCAAAACCCAGGATAGAGGCTGAAAGATTGGAATCATAGCCTGAATATCCCGGACTCGCTGCTTGGGAGGATAGACCCAAAACCGCGTCGTGTCCAGAACCGCTCCGATGAAGAGGAGCTTCTGAGAGGGAATCAGGTGTGACTTCGGCACATTGATGGAAAACCCCAGCGAATGCAGGAGGTCGGCCCTAGTCTGGAGGTGGGAGACGACTGCCTGGGGCGAGCCCGCCTTAAACAGCCAGTCATCGAGATAGGGGAAGACTGAAATCCCTGATCTGCGCAGATGAGCTGCGACCACCGCCATCCCTTTCGTGAACACCCGAGGGGCGCTGGTAAGGCCAAAGGGGAGCACGGTAAATTGAAAATGCTCGTGGCCTACCGTGAACCGTAGGTAACGCTGGTGGGCCGGCAGGACGGGGATGTGAAAATAAGCATCCTGCAAGTCCAACGCTACCATCCAGTCTTGCGGGTCGAGGGCAGACAATACCTGAGCAAGTGTCAACATCTTGAACTTCTCCTTCCGGAGGAAGCGGTTGACGTCCCTGAGATCCAAGATAGGACGCAGGCCCTTGTCCTTCTTGGGGACCAGAAAGTAGTGGGAGTAACAACCACGACCTACTTCTGGGACAGGAACGCGCTCGATGGCTCCCTTGGCCAAGAGAGCCGTAACTTCCGGCTGGAGAAGGGCCAGATGATCCTCCGACATGCGGTGGTATCTTGGTGGCATGGCTGTAGGGGTAGTCTCGAAGGGGAGGGAGTAGTCCCTTCGGACTATCTGCAAAACCTACCTGCCGGACGTGATGGTGCGCCAGTGGGGGAGGTGATGGCGAATCCTGCCGCCCACTGGTGTTTGATGGGCCTGAAAGGTCAGACTAGGAGGGTTTGGAGGCTGCTGTGGAGGGGGGGTTGGTTGAATGGCCCGACCGCTGGCCCCCTGGAAACACGACGGTTGTTCCCACGTCCCCAGCCGCGCAAAGGTTGGGTAACTTGCTGCGGCCTGTGGCTCTGGGCGGGACATAGCGGGGCACCCCTTCCGTAGCCACGAAAGGGGCGAAAAGCAGACTGCGCAGGGCGGGTGGAGAGGCCCAAGGACTTGGCCGTAGCCCGTGAGTCCTTGAAACGCTCTAGAGCGTTGTCTGCTTTGTCACCAAAAAGGCGACGGCCATCAAAGGGCATGTCCATCAAGGTGTTCTGGCCGTCCCCTGAAAAGCCAGTCGACCTCATCCAGGCGTAGCGACGAAGCGCTACCGACGTTGAAATGGTCCTGCCCAGAGAGTCGGCGGTGTCCAGCCCACAACGTATGGCAAACTTTGCTGCATCTCTCCCAGCGGCCACAGCCTGGGAGAGCACTGCCCGGGCCTCCTCCGGACACTGAGGTAGCACCTGCGCCACCGTATCCCACACGGAGTGGGAATAATGGCCCAAGAGACATCCAGTATTTACCGACCGCAGTCCTAAGCTGGCGGAAGAGAAAATCTTCTTCTCAAGGTGGTCCAGCTTCTTGGATTCCCTTTCCGGGGGAGCGGTAGGGAATGAGCTTTTGGAAGTGGAGGCTTGGACAACCAAGCTCTCCGGGGTGGGGTGTTGGGAGAGGAAAGTGGGGTCGCCCGAAGCCGGGCGGTGGCGTCGGGCAATCATCCTGTCCACAGGAGCCACCGTGTTGGGCCTGGACCAGGTGCCCAAAAGGACGTCGGTGAGGGCCTCATTGAATGGCAGCAAGGGCTCCGAAGAGCTCGCAGCTGGCTGAAGCACCTCTGTCAGGAGGTTAGTCCTGACCGCCACCGTAGGAAGCTCGAGGTTGAGAGCCTCGGCCGCCCTACGCAACACCACTGCGTATAATGTTCCCTCCTCCGTAGCCACGGTAGGAGGAGACAACATGCCAAGGTCAGGGGAGGTGTCCAAACCACTGGCATCCCCCAGTTCCTCTCTCCAGTCCTGTTCACTTTCCAACTGGTCATTTAAAGCGTCACCTGACCCCTCCCGGTCCTCCTCATCATCCTCTGGGTGCCACTGTGGTTGAAAAGGGACCCCAGGAGTGAAAAGGAGCATGAAAACCCCACCCGGCGCCGGATCCGGCTTCGGACGACGCTGGTCCGGCTCCATGTCCACGTCGGGATGGAGGCCGGGGTCGACGCCGGCCGGGGGGCCAACCGGCGTCGGACGCGGTAGTGGTGCCGTCGGAAGCGGCGCCGGTGGAGGCGTAACGAGGTCAACCGGTGCCAATCCGGATCCAGGCCTAGATCCAAGGGGGGCCTGCGGCGCCGGAGCCGCCGGCAGCGACGACCTAGGTTCCCCAACCGAGTCCGTGGGGCCCGAAGTCGTGCCGGCGGGGTCGGTTCGCCCAAAGATGGCATGCATCGCCTCGTAGAACGCACGAAGCAGGGCGGGAGTCGCTCCGGGTCCCAGAAAGGGAGGGAAACTCGGAGTTGGCTCTGCAGGCTCCACGCGCGGAGCCGCGGGAGGGGCACCACCCGCATGCCTCGTCGGATCGGCCGACCGACGAGGAGAAGTCGAAGAGCGATGATGCTTCTTCGACTTCTTCTTGTGCTTCGACTTACCCGACCCCGAGTGCGAAGACTTCGATGATTTCAAACCGGAATGGTGGTGGCTCCGCGACCGGTCCCTCGACCTCCCTCTCGACCGGGACCTCGAACGGAGCGGAGCCGACTGCAGATGTTCAAGCAGCTTTCGGGACCGCTCCCACAAAGCCTTCGGTGCCATCGACCGGCAGTCGGAGCACGACTTGGGGTCGTGGTCACGCTCCAGGCAAAAAAGACACACGCGGTGCGGATCCGTCACCGACATCAGTCGGTTACAGGAACCGCATGCCTTGAAGCCGGGCATCCCTCGTGCACCTTTTCGGAGTCGGAGACTCGAAGAAAGAAGTCGACAAAAGTCGAGAAAGAGTTAGTCAAAAAATGACTGAGGTACCGCTCTTCCCGGATATGCGCTGGCTGGCGCGGAAAAAGAAAGAACTGACGTCAGCGCGCGAGGGCGGCGTCTAAGTAGCTGCCACAACGTCATCCCGGCGACCACGACACCGACGACGGACGCAGAGTCGACCGACGCCACCTTCCGACGCGCAGAGGTACTACTGACGAAAAAACTTTCCGGATCCAGTCTGACGCCTGGGGGTAATTCTAAGGTAAGGAATCTTTAACTAACGTGTTTCTTTCAGATAAAGAGATTGTAATTCGTCAAAGGCCCAAAGGTTTAAACTGTAACAGTCTGTCATGGGCTGTAGATGGCTCGAACCATGCTTTAAGACATGGAGCATTTCTGACGGCCTTTGGGAAGGAGGAATAAATGGATGCTAATTCTATTAAAAGGAAATTGGCAAGGGCATTCTTTACATCTGTCCTCTGAAGGTGGAATAAGTAAGATATTATTGCAAAGAAGGCTTTATGATATTTCCACAATGTTACAATATTACTTGCTATTCACATTTTTGCTAAACATCATTGCCACTCTTTTGTTGATTTTAATAATAATTATGATTTATATTGTATGCAATATGATAAGGTTTTGTTTTTATAATACATCTTTAAAATATATCCCTGGTCTCCTAGTGCTCTTCAGTGTGCCTTTGCATGGTAAAAAAGGGTTTGGGTTCCACTAAATATCCCTGTGATATCTCATAGGGATTGATCGTTACCTAGAGTACATTACTTAAGCACTGCTTAGTGAGTTGCGGGGAGATTACAGTACAGCTGGCTTTCTGTCTCAGGTGGGCACACTGAAAGTCCTTGATGCCAAGGGAGCTAGAAACCCTTATACCAGGTAATATTCTGGTAAGAAAATCAAGAAAACGAATCACCTTTGAAAAATTCTGTGCAACTTCATTCTTTGTTGTTAATTTTTAATTTTGCTTTGTTCTCATTTTTACATGTGCACAGCAGGGGCTGCCAGCATCCTATTGTTTTTTGTTTTTTTTCGTCTTGATGCAGACAGACCCCCTCAATATGATGATGTTGTATAAGAAAGTTATTATTTTACATGAGGTCACAAGTAGTGTAGCGAGGTCAATGCCCTATAAGGTGTTCAATCGCTGAGGCACTGCTGTTATTGGGATTCATGAAGAGAGTTAGGATACATCAAATGATGCAATATGCATGGTTACCAATCACGTGGTATAATATTTAGTCATATGTATGTTTTAGGATTTTGAAGTTCACACTTATCAAGAGACAGTTCATCCCCAAGCTTGCTGTCCAAGAATAATCTATTTATCATTGTATCTAAACATGAAGAACAAGTTACTTACCTTTGGTAACGCTTTTTCTGGTGGATATAGTATCTGCCTGTGGATGCCTCACCTTATGAATATCCCCTGCGCAGCCATTCCGCGGAAATTCTTTTCCTAGCTCTCCCACGTCGACGAGGACGTCATAATAGCACGGCTCCGCTCGCGACTCCGTATGACTTCATCGGAGCCATAAGAAGACCTCGTCGGCATGCTGACGTCAGTTCCACCCATTTTTTCCGTGCCTTCGAGGCAAACGGGCGGACTGACACATTTTCACACGTATACACAGTATACAAAATATAAATACAAATGCAAGTACACACAGCATAACTAATAATAGCATAAAAAAAGGGCAACAGACCAAGCATTTTCCAATATTAAAGCATATGCATGAAAAAGAAATATTAAAAACATTCATGTCAAACAGTTATAGCATTTTTGGTAGAAACAGGTGGACAACAGGGAGGCCGGTGGGACAGTGAGGAATCCACAGGCAGATACTGTATCCACCAGAAAAAGCATTACCGAAGGTAAGTAACTTGTTCTTCTGATGGATACATCTGCCTGTGGATTCCTCACCTTATGAATAGAATCGCAAAGCCGTACCTCTCCCGGAGGAGGGTGTCCACCTGACTAGACCAAAAAATCTTGCAGCACTGAACGAGCAAAGTGGCCGTCCCTCCTAACCTTCGAATCTAAGCAGTAATGCTTTGCAAAGGTGTGGAGGGAGGCCCAAGTTGCTGCCTTACAAATATCAACAACGGGAACACCTCTAGCCAAAGCAGAAGAAGTTGACTTAGCTCTGGTAGAATGAGCTCTAATACCTTCAGGCGGGTCCTTCTTGGCTAGAGCATAGCAGATCTTGATACACAAGATGATCCATCTGGAAAGAGTTCGCTTGTGTACAGCTCTTCCTTTCATCCGACCAATGTAGCCCACGAAGAGCTGATCATCCAGCCTCAATTCCCTGGTCCTGTCCAGGTAAAAACTGAACGGCCTCTTTGGGTCCAAGCGATGAGGTCTCTCCTCCTCCTTTGTAGGGTGAGGGGGAGGATAGAAGGTAGGTAAGGTAATGGACTGTCCCAAATGGAAAGGAGTAACCACCTTAGGAAGGAAAGCAGCCCTGGTCCTAAGAACCAACTTATCTGCATGAATGGTCAAGAAAGGAGGCTTAGAACTAAGAGCCTGACGCTCACTTACCCTCCTGGCCGAGGTAAAAGCGATCAAGAAAACCGTTTTAAAAGAGAGAAGCCTCAAAGGAAAACTATGAAGAGGCTCAAATGGAGAACCCATTAGAAAGGTAAGAACAAGATTTAAATCCCACTGAGGCATAATGAAAGGAGTGGGTGGAAACTTATTTGCAAGACCTTTAATGAACCTCATATCTACAGGAGATTTGAATAAAGAAGGCTGGTCCGGCAAACAAATAAAAGCAGACAAAGCCGACAAATAACCTTTAACTGTAGCCACAGCACAACCCTGCTGGACCAGGGAAAGAGAGAAACTCAACACATCAGACAAACGAGCCTTTAAAGGATCAATGGCCCCCTCTCCACACCACTTTACAAATTTGGACCACCTGGAGGAATACACAGATTTGGTGGAGTGCCTCCTGGATGACAAAATGACATCCACCACATCCGGTGGGAGAGAGAAAGAACTCAGGTTGCCCCGTTCAATCTCCAGGCATGAAGGTGCAGACTCTGGAGGTGGGGGTGTAGAACCTGCCCCTGCGATTGCGAGAGAAGGTCTGCCCTGAAAGGGAGACGGAGCGGAGGGTGCGATGAGAGGTGAAGAAGATCTATATACCACACCCTTCTTGGCCAATCTGGAGTGATCAATATAACTTGGGCCCGGTCTTGGCGAATCTTCCTCAGAACCCGAGGAATCAAGGGTATGGGAGGAAACGCGTAAAGGAGTTGCGAGCTCCAATCCAATTGAAACGCGTCCCAAATCGCTCCCTGCATCGGATACTGGAGACTACAGAACAACGGGCAGTGCGCGTTCTCGTGATTGGCAAACAGGTCCAACCGAGGGGACCCCCACATCTCGAAGATGTGATGGACCACCTCCGGATGAAGCCGCCACTCGTGATTGGCCGAGTAATGCCGACTGAGACTGTCTGCACGAACATGCAGCACACCGGCTAGATGATTTGCAAACACACAAATCTGACGGCCCGGAGCCCAGGACCAGAGTTGCAGAGCCTCTCGACAGAGGCAAAACGACCCTGCACCTCCCTGTTTGTTGATGTACCACATCGCGGTAGTGTTGTCCATTAGGACCTGAAATGACTGACCGCGAAGGGAAGGAAGGAAAGCTTTTAGTGCCAAACGTATCGCCCGCAATTCCAGAAGGTTGATGTGAAGCAACCTTTCCTCTGGAGACCAAAGACCTTTGACCTCCAGATCCCCCAGATGAGCACCCCACCCTAGAGTGGAGGCATCCGTGATCACTGTGGCCACCGGCGGAGGAGGCTGAAAGGGCTTTCCCTGAGACAGGTTGCCCTGCACACCCCACCAAGTCAACTCCGCTGCAGCGTCTCTGGAGATTCTGACCTTCTCCCCGAGATCTCCGTTGTGTTGATACCACTGCCTGCGGAGGCACCACTGGAGTGCCCTCATGTGCCAGCGTGCATGACTGACCAACAGTATGCAGGAAGCGAACAGACCGAGCAGACGTAGGACCTTCAGGACTGGAACAACCGCTCCATCGTGAAACAAAGGAATCATCTCCTGTATGTCGAAAATTCTCTGCGGAGGCGGGAATGCCCGACATACAGTAGTGTCCAGTATTGCCCCTATGAACAGGCTGCGCTGAGAAGGCACCAGGTGAGATTTGGGTACATTTATCAAGAAACCCAAGTTGAACAACAGTTGCGTTGTTTTTTGCAAATGGCACAACACCATCTCCAGAGACTTGGCTTTCAACAGCCAGTCGTCCAGATAGGGGAAAACAGGAACCCCTGACCTTCTGAGATGTGTCGCTACCACAGCCATCACCTTCGTGAAGACTCGAGGTGCGGAAGTCAGACCGAACGGGAGGACCGCAAACTGGTAGTGTTGCGACCCTACCGTGAACCGGAGATGCTTCCAATGCGACTTCAAGATGGGAAGATGAAAATACGCATCCTGCAGATCGATGGACACCATCCAGTCTTCCTGTTGTAGTGCGAGAAGAACCTGAGCCAAGGTCAACATTTTGAACTTTTCCTGTCTGAGGTAAAGATTCAAAATCCTTAGGTCCAGGATCGGTCTCAATGGACCGTCCTTCTTGGGAATCAGGAAATACCGGGAGTAGCACCCCTGACCCCGTTCCTGCTCTGGAACCACCTCTATCGCACCTTTCTGTAACAAGGCAAGAATCTCCTGCTGCAAAAGCAGCAAGTGGTCCTCTGAACACCAACCCTGGCGAGGAGGGTAAGGAGGAGGAAACTCTAAAAAAGGGAGGGTGTACCCATTCTCTACAAGATTCAAACCCCAACGGTCTGAAGTAATCGATTTCCAATCTTGTAGAAAGTGGGACACCCGACCCCCTACAGGACCAACATGCTCTAAGATGGGGGATCTAGAGCTGCTTTCCTGTGGTACCAACAGTGGGGATAGGAGAAGAGGAGGAGGAGGAGGACTGCTGCCGAGCAGCCCCTCGAAAATGGCCTCTATTTTTACCCCTGTACGATTTGTACAAAGGGTTCTGCTGCTGTTGACCCTGCTGAGGTTGCTGGCGGCCACAAAAGGAAGCCGCCCTTCCAAAACCTCGATACCGCTTGTAGCCGTACCCTCTAGACTGCGTTTGAAGGCCCAGAGATCTTGCAGTCGCTCTGCTATCTTTAAAGTGTTGTAAAGCAGAGTCAGCCTTAGTGCCAAACAGTCTCGTACCATCAAAAGGCAAATCCAACAGGGTTGCCTGAACATCAGGAGAAAATCCAGATGATCTTAGCCATGCTTGTCTCCTTGTTGCCACAAAAGATCCCATTACTCGGGCCACCGAGTCAGCCGTATCCAAACCTGACTGTATAACTTGACGGGCAGCAGCCTGAGAGTCAGAAAGCGCCTCAAGGAAATTAATCCAATCATCCTCAGGTAACTTTGGGGCTAGCTGTTTAACAGAGTCCATAAGAGCATGGATATCTTCCAAATAAGCAGGTAGCATTAGTAGATTTCAATGCCATACTTGCAGATGAAAATACTTTTTTAGCCGCCTGCTCCATCTTTTTAGAATCCCTATCCCCCGGGATGGTAGGGAAGGAACCAGATGACTGTTTGGAGCAAGAAGCTTGGACCACCAAGCTTTCAGGAGATGGATGAGTAGACAGAAAAGCAGGATCCCCAGGAGCTGGCTTGTACCTCCTCGCAATAGACCTGGAAACGGCTGGAGCAGTCAAGGGTCTTTGCCAAACTTCCAAAATAGGTTCTGTCAAAGCCTCATTGAAGGGCAGAAGAGGCTCAGAAACTGAAGAAGACGTATTAAGAACGTCAGTCAAAATGTTAGATTTAATCTCAGCTGAAGGTAATTGGAGGTCAAGCAACTCAGCTGCTTTCCTTACGACTACGTGATAAGGAGCAACATCCTGTGAAATCCCAGTCTTTGGTGAGGAGAGTTCCCATTCTGGGGAAGTACTCAACCCACTGGCCTCTTGTAGGCCTTTAAATTCGTCAACAGAGTCGACAATCTCTCCCTCCTCCTGTTCATGCCTATATTCTTCCTCTTCAAGCAGTCTCTGTGCATCCCTCCTAGAGCGCTGCTTCAGGATTGGCGTCGGCGGCGCCGGTGACGACGGCATCGGCGTCGAAGGAGGACCTTCAAGATCAAGCATTGGCGCCGATCGAATCCGAGGCGGCGCCGACTCGACAACAGATGGAGTCCGAGGATTTGGAGTGGAAACCCTCGGCGCAGGAAAATGCCAAACCGGAGTCGTCGGCATGAATGGCACGAAAGGCGCCTGGGCGTATTGATGAGGAACACCCAAATTAAAGGCCAATGGCTCCACAGGGCCCGAAGGCGCACCAGTAGGATGGGAGGCCCTGGCAAACATGCTAAACATTGCATTTAAAAAATGCGTAGGATCCGTTTCAGGGCCAGGAAAAGGAGAATAAGGATCCGTACCTTCCTGAACAGAATCCACCGGAGGCCAAACTGGAGGCTGCGAAGCCGGTGGAGACGGCGCCCGCACAGGCGAAGCCACATGAACAGGAGAAGACTTCCTGGGCATCGGAGACCTCCTGAGCGTCGCAGTACCTTTAGGCGACGAAGAGCCCCTCGACGCCGGCGACCTCGGAGCCGGTGAGTGAATCGGAGTCGCCTGCGGAGAAGGAGAAGATGATGGAGACACAAAGTATTTTCTCCGACGTCGCTGAGCCGGTGAAGGCGACCTCGATGCCTTGCTCTTCGAAGAACGACGCCGAGAACTATGCCTCTTCTTCGACTTCTTGTGCTTCTTTGATTTTGAAGAGTGCGAAGTCGATTACTTCGAACGTTTTCGACCCCTCTTCTCCTTCTTCGCTTTAGCCATGAAGAGCTTTGCCTCACGTTCCTTTAAAGCTTTAGGATTCATTTTCCTGCATTTTCCTTCGACGTCGTGGTCGGAAGACAAACACCAAAGGCAATCATCGTGGGGATCAGTCATCGACATATGACCGCCACACTCCCTGCAGGGCTTGAATCCAGACTTCTTAGAAGTAGCCATATCAGAAATATTCGAAGAAACAAAGTAATCAAAAGAAAATGGAGAGTCCCTAGAAAAAACCGTTACGCGTCGACGGCGCGGAAAAAAGGGAACGGACGTCAGCACGCCGACGAGGTCTTCTTATGGCTCCGATGACGTCATACGGAGTCGCGAGCGGAGCCGTGCTATTATGACGTCCTCGTCGACGTGGGAGAGCTAGGAAAAGAATTTCCGCGGAATGCTGGTGCAGGGGATATTCATAAGGTGAGGAATCCACAGGCAGATGTATCCATCAGAACTAATCATACATGCTTTCAAGGTGTTTTGCCACAAAGTCTTCTGGTGCAATGGTTTGAAGTTTGTTATTACCGGCACAGTAAAAATAAACAACTTTTGAGAAGGGAATTTTTTATTTCAATGTTCATAATCGCTGTGCCTTCAGTTTAACATAATGCTAAGGACTGCTGATTTAAAAATATGTCCCGTCAATAAATCCCGGTGTACTTCTCTATCAAATGGGGGCATCACCTTGACAAATGGATATAAACTATCAGCTTTTGATGCATTGTTACTAATAATGTGCTATTTTCATGCAGTCTCCTCAGGCAGGGTTAGTGTACAACTGCATACCCCTTACTCGTTTTTCTATTTTCACATAGGAAATGTATAAACACAATGTTTACCAGAGCTATTGTTAGTAATACAAGGTAACTAATTGTTCATAAACATTTACGTTTATATTTATGAATGGTCACAGGATTTAGACCAAGACAAAATATCAGGGGGTAAAAATAGTAACCAGACCCTCTCTATAATCATAAGACAACATGTCTTCTTTAGATAGGAAACAATCTCCAAAACTAAAGAAGAAGTGGAAGCTGATAACCTTAAATAACCAGGAGCTAACACCACCATACTAGCAAACTGCTGACCCACATCCTTGTTAAACTCACTCAAAGACTGATTGCAAAACAGATCTAAAACCAACTTGTGGAGCTCCTGTTGCTGGATGGATGAAGCCCAGCCATGCTGGATGAGACCCAGATTAGCAATCATGTTTGCAAGAGACATTTATGAAAGCAATGCAACATGACCCCCGTACTGCCTAAAGACTGAGGAATCTGTTACAGGATGTTACACAGTGAACCCATACTGTGTTGTTGAGTTGCTCCGGTGGACTTGTCACAATGGCAGGACACATCCTTGCACAGAGCCAGTTTCCAAGAGAATCAAGCAGATCAAACTACTGTGGGTCAATTTCATTAAATTCTAACTATCCTTTGTGGTGCCCTGAACCATCATGATGGCTTGCACTGACTCATCACAGAGCCAAGCAACTGTGTTTTGCATGCAAGGTGTCCAAAGTTCGAACATATTACTCAGAATTTCTCAGAGTTCAGGCATGAACGAGAGACAGAAAAAGTCAGGAACAAGGAGAGGAAATCTCTGCTCCCAGTTTACGACTTGTGCAGTTTAAAGTACATGCATTATTAATTCAGAGAAATTCCGAGTTATATATTTAAAGTTTAGATACCACGCACAGTGTACCCCTGACCTTCATTACTTGTTACCACCGTTCGAGATTAGAAACAATTCACTGCCTTGGGTTTCACAGGCTTATGGATGCCATTTAAAATCGAGATCCTACTAATAAATCAGCTAGTCATGTGTGCATCCCACCACCTGACTGTCATCATTTGTTTCCTCTACTCTTGTGGTATGTCTAGGAACGTTTCTAATGATGGGTTAAACTCCCTGACATTGTGTTATGTCATTGAACTGACTTCCAGCCTTTGTCAATATTCCGAGCTTACCTTTCATTTCAAATCTATGTTGGGCTATGTGACAGCCTGGATGCTTTTTCGCCCAAAGACTGCAATTCTTAGAGGCACACACCTTATGCATACACCAATATTGATTTCTAGCAACTTGAAAATGTTCAGGACTTGCATTATAGATCCATGCTGGGGTTTGTGGCAGCCTGGATGCGTTTCCTGCCAAAGACTGCATTTCCTAGAATCCCCAGCTAATTGATCTGTCTCAATCCTTGTCAGCAAAGGGTGGGTGTAGGAATCAGCACGCCTGTGGCTGACAGGAGCTATTTTTATCTCACTTGATGGATGTAGTGAGTGCTTGTAATGCGTCGGGTGAAGTCCCATTCAGGGCTGGTCATTGATGCAGTGCTCCTATCTGACTGACTCTATTTGGAGAGAGTTCCTCATTTTTGTGGTAAATTGCTAGTTTGATGAATCTGCAGTGTGCTTCAGAGCATCTTTGTTTCCTCATCCTGCACTGTTTATGTAGAGCATTCTTGTTTCCAGATCTAGCAATGCTTAGGGTGTTCCCTTCATCCCTGATTTCGCACTGTTCTGAGGGCATTGTTACTACTTGGTCTTCCACTACCTCAGTGCACTCAGGACTGCTTCCTTAGTTCCTTAGTTCCCAGTTTACCTGTGTGCTACTTTACTTTCACTACTTCCTTAGTTTCCAGATTTCTACTGTGCTCCCTTCCAGCCCCTGCTGCCTTCCCACTTTCCTAGTGTGCTATGTATGCGTTCTTTCTGCCAAGAATTACCCATGTTTTCTTTCAACCTGTTATGCACTATTCCGCTGCAACTCCTTGTTCATCGTGGCTGTGTATTTGGTTCCTCACTTTAGTTGTTCCTGCCGTGTAGGCTCCTTTGTGGGAAAAGTTGCCAACCTAGGTAGTGTTTCTCATCCACTGTGAGTGGTGTCTTTATGATACCTTTTATAACCCCACCAGGATTCTCAGCTCCATAGATCCTGCGCTTGCATCTATGCCCTATATATGGATATTTTCACACAGAATCTACAAAAGCAATTGTGGATGAGAAACTTACTGAGCTTCAGTCTTACCTTTTGGAGCTCCCAGTTGCTTTATCGCACACCCTGAAATATTAATGTTATCATCTATATGTGCTGTACAGCCTCGATAATTGCTATTTTGAAATCTGAATTGCTTCCTAAATGTCTCTTCTTCATGAGCACTGATTTCCTTTCTTATCATATGTAGAGCTTCCTAATCTGATCCCTCTTCTCCTCTAACTCCTCTATTATCTTGGGCAACTTTATCTTAACAACATATGTTTTCTTTTGTCACACATGTTACAAGGCCTAGATGGATCTTTGACACTGGCTCACAGTCAAGAAGGACAGCTATCCGGGGGTATTATTTAACTTCACACTATATTTCAGCCTCCAAATTAATGCAACAGGTAGAGTAGTGCAGCTGCGTTTACAACGTATGAGAACATTCCTGGCCCTTCAGAGCTTAATTTGTAAATAAAATACATTCCATAGACCTAGGCCCAAGGCCTCAGGAGGCCATTGACATTTACACTATCAACTGGATCTGCTATTGCTGCTAAATGACAGTGTAAACACTCCTTCATAAGCATCACACTTCTACAAATATGACAGTTTGCACTACTGCAGCCTGCCCAATGCTGTAAGAAAGACCTGGGCATGGTAAAATTATTTCTTTAATTCATATTTAATTGTTAAACAGGTGTACTCTGCTCAACAATAGACAGACAGCACAAACATGTGGTGTACTTGAAAAGTATGTGCAGGTCTTAAGGATTAAGTGCTGTGCTGAGCACCGGCAAACGGATGCACAAATTAAGCAGTTTCCGCCCCTTTCACAATATTGAAATGACCTAGGAACAGTAAAATCATGGCTACACTACTGCAACATTACATACAAGGGAGCATGACTAAAAGACACGAAATAATAATACTACCCAAAACCTAGTAGCTTAGCTAATTTATGTGCCTGGTCGAATAAAGTATGGACTTCAAAACTCACTATTTACAGTCCATATACATACAAAACACTTCACGCACCCACTCAGCAAGTGTTTGGCACTGCTCCGTTCTCTCAAAAGCCTGTGGAAATACAGAGCTTACTTAACCTTACAGACCAGAAGCATTGTACCATGAAGCATATCCCTAATTGATCTCTAACTGGGCAAGCTCCCATGAGGTTTTAAAAAACATGACAATGACTCTTTTGAAAGAGAACTATTGACCTAATTTCTTTTTCCGCAGAACCACGCAATGAGTGTTTCCCGAACCAACGAACATAAGCAAATGTTCTTTTCCGGTGTCATGTGCACAAGTACTTGAAAGCAGCTTTTCTCCTACGTACATAGTGATCAATTTTTCCAGAATATCATGAACTATACTTTCAGAAAGTGGCAGGAAGAACAGTTGGGTATCGTCTACGTGGAAATATTCATGGAAATAAATCTTTAAATGTTCAGAGTTAATGTGAAGACCTTTGAGGCTCAATATTGTTTTAGTTATCTTTTACCTGGAGAAATATATAATAGAGTTTAAAGTTTAGTCAATAATAATTTCCTAACGAAATGAAAAGAAACGGAAGAAAATGGTCTTATTCACAAAGGGTTTATGTGCCTATTTCATAGGTGCGCTAAAAGGATCTGAAACAGAAATTCGACATCCTGGTTCAAAGACATAGGAAAGAAGACATTTAACGTTCATAAAGATGGCACATGAATGGGGATCGTCTTTCAGTACAGCAGAATTGCAGCATTTACAAACTTTGAGTTAGGGCGCAGATTATAGACATTTATAGGTGGGGCACCCTGGAGAGGTAGGTGGACACCCCGATCTATGGGCACTCCCATATCTTTTGCTGAATATTTAAAGTTTCTGGCGATTCACTCATATGTAATTGTTTATCTGGAAAAGATTCCATTTAAGTTATTTTTGTGCATACGAGTTCTTGAGGACAGTTTTATATTTTCTTATGGGTGGGGTAAGCTCTACACAGCGCAGCTATTTTGCCCGCAGCGCAGGACGCGGTTGAAGGGCTCCCTGCTACTGTGGCTGCTGCAGAGAAAACCACAAACTCCACGACCCTCTGGGGGCAGGAGGTGGGGCTAAGTGCCACAGAGGGTGGCTGTTTGGTCGGCAGCAAGGGACACGCACTGGTGCTGCCGGGTGAAGCCTGGGCCAAGAGCTAGCCAGTCCATGCGCGTCAGAGCCCAGAAGAGCCTGGGCTCAGCCACATCTCCATCTTCAATCAAGATGGTAAGAGAAAGACCTCCAATTGAGCTCAATCAGATCAACATGCTCGTAAGGGTACTACAATCAAAGGTTTTCATGAGCATCCTGTGTGAGAAAGTGCCCTCTTTCTGCATGGTTGCCCCCAATTTTTGCTGTATTGCTGATGTGCTTTGACTGAGTGTGCCCTGGGCTCCTGCTAATCAGGTACCCAGGGCCTATGTTCTTTCCCTAAAACTGCATTAAAGCCTAAACCCAATTGGCATCTCTGGCCACAGGTCAGCCCCTGGTAAATGGTACCACAGGTACCCAGGGCACTGTGACCAGAGAAGGCCTCCAAGGGCTGCAGCACTTATTGTGCCACCCTTAGAGGTCCTGTACCCTTACACACACACACTGCCTTTGCAGGCTGCGTGTTTTGGTGCAGAACAAAGTGAAGAGTCGACATGGCACACATCCCTGTGTGCCATGCCTACAAACCACTGCCCTGGCATAGGTCAGTCACCCCTCTAGCTGGGTGCACTATACCAATGGTGAGGGTACAGGTGCGTGAGCCCTGTACCCCTACAGTGTCTAAGTCCATTCTTAGACATTGTAAGTGCAGTGCTGCCATTAGGAGTATATGGTGCTGGGAGTTTGTCATTACGAACTTTACAGCACCATAATGGCTACACTGAAAACTGAGAAGTTTGATATCAAACTGCTCAGCACATTAAACCCACACTGATGCCAGTGTGGGATTTAATGAAAAATGCTCACAGAGGGCATCTTAGAGATGCCCCCTGAAAACTAACCCACCTCTAGTGTCCTGGCTGAGTGGCTGCTTTCAGCTGCCACCACCAGACATGTTTCTGGACCCCTGGGTCGAGAGCCTGCTGCTCTCTGGGGCCTGAAACAATGATCATCCTGGGATGAGGTGCCAAGCCTCCTCCCCCAGGATGGGCAGGGTTCACGTAGGGGAAGCTTCAAAGGCTTTCCGCCTTTGTGAACTTCCCCAGGCCACTTGCTGCTCTCAGCAACTGGTCCCCACTGGTTCTGACCCCCACTTTGGGCGGGAGTACCGGCGGGAAATACAAGTGAGGAAGAGAGGTGTGCCCACCTCTGCCAACTCCACCCCTCAGGTGGGGGAGGCGAGGTGAAACACAACTCTCAGTCCACGCTATCTTGAAGATGGGGGGACTCAGCCAACCAGGGACAGGCTCATGCCCCCCTCCCACTGGAGGGTGGCATAATAGGGGGTGTACCCACCCCAGGGAAGGGACCCATTGGCCCCTGCCTTTTACCTACCTGTAACACCCCTAAATATAGTATTTAGGGGCACCCCTGAACCTTGCTTCCTCAGATAAGAACCTGCAACAAGAAAAGAAGAAGAAGGACCGAACAGCCGTGCCGAAGCTAACAAGAGGAAGACGCCCACTGACTTGGCCCCAGCCCTACCGGCCTGTCTCCACCTTGAACCTGCTCCTGCGAAATCCTGGTGTGTCCTGCAGCTAGCAACCTCGAAAACCCCAGAGGACCTGCCTGCCTTCAAGCACAAAGACTTTGTCTCCCGTGAACACCGGTTTTGTTCACCTGCAACCTCTGGCTCTGGCGGACACCGCAAATCCGCCCCACTCTGCACCCGCCGTCCACGGCCCGAGCTCGAGTGGGCAAACACCATGAGGAGGTCACCCCGGCGATTCTGACCCGAGATCCAGCGACCCCTGACCTGCCTCAAGCCTCCAGCCGACATCTGCAGCCTAAATCCAGAAGGCCCCCCTAACCGCGACCAGGAGCTGGTAAGAAGATCCGACCCCAAAAGGCACCCCTGCACCCGACGCCCCACCTCCTTGTGTGCCCAAACCGACAGTGCCTAACCAACCCCTAACTTCCCAACTTACCTCTCGAAGTGGTGGTCGCACCCAGAAGACCTTCGTCCCCAAGCCTGCAGTATCTTTCCAAACCGGAGGCTCTCCATTGAAAACAACAGGGCGTCCGACGTCGAAACAGCACTCTACACCCGGCCGCCCTAGTGCCGCTGAGGGTGCACCTTTGGTGCTACTTTGTTTCCCCATTGCCCTGAGCTATAGTCCAGGAGCTTTGCTCCCACAACCTAGTGGCCTGCTTGCCAGCAGCCACCAACCGGAGGCCCCCTATCCCCCATTGGATAACATTGGGCCTCAGCACTCTGCACCCGGCCGCCCTAGTGCCGCTGAGGGTGTAACTAGAGTGCATCCTTGACCCTGGGGGACCCCTGAGTCTACCCCCAGAACCTCAACTCCCACTACCAAATACTTACCTCAAAACCGATCACACGGCTACGTGAGCCCCTCGGACTATATAGTGAACTGTGTGTACATAATTTGAGGGGACTTGGGTGGATCTGCGCACTGTTGTGTTTGTTATTTACAACCGTTTTTCAGACATTGAGATCAGTGATTTATAATAATACATGAATCCATCACTATGTCTCCTCCGGGATGCAACCCGGCATCGACTCTGTAAAACCAATAAAATATGTTGTTTAAAAAAAAAAAAAAAGATAACACTATTTTCCTTTATAGGATAACATTGACTGTTTTTCTGTGAAAAGTTTCTAAGTGTGGAGTTTGAGAAATTAAAGACATTCTTTAAAATTGCATAATCTAACAAAAACGATTTTACTTACCTGTATTCAGGAAATGTCCCATAGTAGTATCCAGGTATACTACTCTGAGTAAGCCTAGTAATCTCAAAAGTTACTTACCTGCTATTTTACTGAAAAGCCTATTCAAGTCTATGTACTGTATTTACTAAGTATTGCATTTTTCTGCATCCATCCTGTAAATCAAATCAAAGTGCATATACAAATATCATTCAAACTGTATTTCAATTGCATTACTACTGTAAAGTACTGATTGCTTACCTGTGCCAGGCTTGCTTGGTTCTAGAAAATAAAATAACTAAAAGAATATTTTTTATACAAAAATCATTGGTCTGAAGTTCAGTCTTTGAGTGTGTGAATTCATTTGCTGACTGAGTGTGTACAACAAATGCTTAACACTGTCCTCTGATACTGCCTTACTGCTCAACCACACTACCACAAATAGAGAGTAAGGTTCTATCTAACTTTACCTCTGCCTACCTTTGGGGTTCCACTGGACTCTGTGCACCCTATACCTCACTTTGGTATAGTATATACAGAGCCAGCTTCCTTCATTGGTGGATCAGCGGTGGGATATACAACTTTGCATTAGTTGGACTACTTGGCTACCACCTGATCACACAACAGAACTCTTAAATTGTCTTTAGAATTCTGAATTTTTCAAATTGCATTTTTTTGTGCAAAATTACTAAAAGTCTTGTTAGGGCCTTGGTTAAGTCCCTTTAGAATTTTAGAAAAATAAAAAGTCACTTTAGCTAGGGTTAGAGGGGTTAGAAGATTTTTTTAACAATGTCTCAAAATAAGAGCCTAGCTGTTAGTGAAAATAACCATAATGACATAGAGAACCAGGTTAAGGAGCTCGACCTCACCCCTTACCTTGTCTTTCAAGGAGGTAAGGTCCCTATGTAAAATTAAAAACATAGCCATGGGTCCCCATCCCACCAAACAAAAGCTCCAGGAGCTGTTGGCTGTGAATGCTAAGGACCACCCAACTGAAAATGGTGATGACCAGTCAGATGAGGAAGAAGAGGAAGGGGATGACCAGGTAGATCAACCCCCTCCACTTCTTAGGGAGAAAGGGGCCCCAGTGGCCCTGACTCCGAGAATCAACCTCTCAGTACCTAGATCCCACACAGGTGGGTCAGGTACCACTGAGGACATTGAGGACAGCCTCAATGAGGAGGACAGCCTTTTAGCAAGGCTGACCAAAAGACTGGATCTAGAGACCAGGTTGCTGGCTCTAGAAAGAGAGAGAGCAGAGATGGGCCGAGCACCCATCAATGGTGGCAGCAATTTACTTAATAAGGATAAAGAGCAATCTTATGATCCTAAAATCCCCAAAGGGATTGTCCCTAAATATGAGGAGAGTGATGATATCACAAAATGGTTCACAGCCTTTGAGAGGGCGTGTGAAATGAGAAAAGTGAAGAAGTCACACTGGGGGGCACTCCTTTGGGAACTGTTCTCTGGTAATTGCAGAGACAGACTCCTGACCCTTACAGGGGCAGATGCTGGGTCTTATGACCTCAGGAAGAGAACTCTGATTGAGGGATTTGGACTCACAACTGAGGAATACAGAATTAGATTCAGGGGGGCTCACAAAACCCAAAACCAATCCTGGATTGACTTTGTAGACGGTTGGTTAACTGGACACAATGTGCATGATTTCAATGGACTTTACAATCTGTTTATGAAAGAACATATTTTAAGTAATTGCACTAATGAAAAGTTACATCAGCATTTGGTAGACCTAGGTCTAATTTCTCCCCAAGAATTGGTAAAGAAGGCAGACCACTGGGTCAAGACAAGGGTGACAAAAACAACCACTGGGGGTGACCAAAATAAAAGGGTTACAAAACCTCCCCAGGGGAAAGGTGGTGAGAATCCCCAAGATAAAAAGCCTGAGTCTTCAAAAGGGCCCCAAAACCTGCACAGGGGGGTGGGTCCCAAAACTCTTCCCAGTCCATTAATAGGTACAGGGGAAATAACTTTGATCCTTTAAAGGCCTGGTGTAACAACTGTAAGAAGTTGGGACACTTAACTGGAGATGCTGCTTGCCCAACCAAGAAGGCCCCTAGTCCTGCTACAGCTACTCCTGGTGTAGCAAGTCTCCAGATGGGATCAACAGTGTGCCAAGAGCAAATCGGGTTGCACACTGAAGCAGTTCTAGTTTCAGAAGGGGAAATTGAGTTTGCCACTGTAGCTGTGTGGTCACCCAACTTAAAAAAGTACTTACAACACCCTTGGATTAATGGAACTAGGATAGAAGCTCTGAGGGATACAGGTGCCAGTGTCACTATGGTGAGAGACACACTGGTTTCCCCTGAGCAATACTTGATTGGGAGAACTTACCCAGTCACCAATGCTGACAGTGTTACCACTAACCATGCAATGGATATGGTGACATTAGACTGGGGGGGATGGGGGGGGGTTACTGGCCTGAAACAGGTAGTGGTCTCTCCAAAGCTACCAGCTGCATGTCTGCTTGGCAATGACCTGGAAACCTCAGCATGGGCTGAGGTTGAACTGAAAACCCATGCAGCAATGCTGGATATCCCTGAATTGGTGTGTGTAAAACAAGAGCACAGAGCAAGAGACAGGGTGAAAAAGAAGTGTTGGAGCCTGAAAGCATGGCCCAACCTTCCAAGAGAAAAGGTAAGAAGACTGGGGAACCAGCTTCTGTACAGCAAAAGGATTAGGACCCCTCTCCTCAGGGAGAGGACTTGGACACCCCAGAGGGAACTGAGCCCATGGAGCTTGACTCTTACCAGGTTGAACTCTTAGGCCCAGGGGGACCCTCTAGGGAAGAGCTGTGCCTTGGACAGCAGGTCTGTCCAACTCTTGAAAGCCAGAGGCAGCAAGCTGCTACCCAGGAAAAAGGAGATGTCAGTGGTACCCACAGAGTTTATTGGGAAGAGGGACTACTGTACACTGAGGCCAGAGACTCCAAACCTGGAGCCACTAGGAGAGTGGTAGTGCCTCAGAATTACAGGGAGTTTCTCCTAACTTTGGCTCATGACATCCCCTTAGCTGGACATCTGGGCCAAACCAAGACTTGGGAAAGGCTAGTTAGCTACTTTTACTGGCCCCAGATGCACCAAAAAGTAAAGGAGTTTATCAGCTCCTGTGTCACCTGTCAGGCCAGTGGCAAGACAGGTGGCACCTCAAAGGCCCCCCTGATACAACTACCTGTGGTGGGGATTCCCTTTGAAAGGGTAGGTGTGGACATAGTGGGTCCACTTGAACCTCCCACAGCATCAGGGAACAAATTCATTCTAGTGGTAGTGGATCATGCCACTAGGTACCCTGAGGCAATTCCCCTTAGGACTACTACAGCTCCTGCAGTAGCCAAGGCCCTCAGTGGTGTCTTCACCAGAGTAGGGTTTCCTAAGGAGGTGTTTTCAGACAGAGGTTCCAACTTCATGTCTGCTTACCTAAAACACATGTGGAAAGAGTGTGGAGTGCAGTACAAGTTTACTACACCCTATCACCCACAAACCAATGGCCTTGTTGAGAGATTTAACAAGAGATTGAAAGGCATGATTATGGGGCTGGCTGAGAAACTCAAAAGGAGATGGGATGTCCTCTTACCATGTCTGCTTTTCGCTTACAGAGAGGTGCCACAGAAGGGAGTAGGGTTTCCCCCTTTGAACTTCTGTTTGGCCATCCTGTGAGGGGACCACTCTGTCTTGTAAAAGAGGGTTGGGAGAAGCCTCTCCAAGAACCCA
The DNA here is from genome assembly GCA_963921515.1 of Calotriton arnoldi. Taxonomy (NCBI): domain Eukaryota; kingdom Metazoa; phylum Chordata; class Amphibia; order Caudata; family Salamandridae; genus Calotriton; species Calotriton arnoldi. The sequence continues at coordinate 2,047,742 of CAWUFW010001113.1, forward strand.
AACAAGATATTGTGGACTATGTGCTTGGTCTAAGGTCCAGAATGGCTGAGTACATGGAAAAGGCATCCAAAAATCTTGAGGCCAGCCAGGAGCTTCAGAAGCACTGGTATGACCAAAAAGCTGCACTGGTTGAATTTCAACCTGGGTAAAAGGTGTGGGTTTTGGAGCCAGTGGCACCAAGGGCACTCCAGGACAGATGGAGTGGCCCTTACCCTAGCCTAGAGAAAAAGAGTGAGGTCACCTACTTGGTTGACCTGGGCACAAGCAGGACACCCAAAAGGGTTATCCATGTGAACCGCCTGAAGCTCTACCATGACAGGGCTGACATCACCATGCTGGTGGTGACTGATGAGGATCAGGAGACAGAGAGTGAACCTCTCCCTGACCTCCTCTCCTACAGCCCAAAAGATGGGTCAGTGGATGGAGTTGTCTTTTCAGACACCCTCTCTGCCCAACAGCAGACTGATTGCAAGCAAGTCTTGCAGCAGTATGCTAAGCTCTTTCCTTGACCCCTGGTCAGACAAACTGGTGTACCCATGATGTGGACACTGGTGACAGTTCACCTGTCAAAAACAAAATCTATCGACAGTCTGATCAAGTCATGGAAAGCATTAGAGCTGAAGTCAGCAAGATGCTGGAGTTAGGGGTTATTGAACCCTCTGAGAGCGCCTGGGCCAGCCCAGTGGTTCTAGTCCCCAAACCTCATCCACAGGGTGGAAAGAGAGAGATGAGGTTCTGTGTGGACTATAGAGGGCTCAACTCTGTCACCAAGACAGATGCTCACCCTATCCCAAGAGCAGATGAGTTGATAGACAAATTGGGTGCAGCCAAATTTCTAAGTACCTTTGACTTAACTGCAGGGAACTGGCAAATTGGCATGGCCCCAGGAGCAAAGGAAAAGACAGCATTCTCCACACCTGATGGGCATTATCAGTTTACTGTTATGCCCTTTGGTTTAAAGAATGCCCCTGCCACCTTCCAGAGGTTGGTGAATCAAGTCCTTGCTGGATTGGAGTCCTTTAGTGCAGCTTATCAGGATGATATTGCTGTCTTTAGCTCCACCTGGCAGGATCACCTGATCCACCTTGGGAAGGTTTTAAATGCCCTGCAAGCTGCAGGCCTAACTATCAAGGCATCCAAATGCCAGATAGGGCAGGGAACTGTGGTGTACTTGGGCCACCGTGTTGGTGGAGGCCAGGTACAACCCTTACAGCCCAAGATCCAGGCCATCCTGGACTGGGCAGCTCTAACCCAAACCAAAGTCATGGCAATTCTTGGCTTGACTGGGTACTACAGGAGGTTTGTGAAGGGATATGGGTCCATTGTGGCTCCCCTCACAGAACTCACCTCCAAGAAGATGCCCACGAAGGTAAACTGGACAGTTAGATGTCAAAAGGCTTTTGACACCCTGAAAGAGGCTATGTGCTCAGCACCAATTCTCAAAGCTCCAGACTATGCCAAGCAGTTCATTGTGCAGACTGATGCCTCTGAGCTAGGGATAGGAGCGGTCCTATCCCAGACCAATGATGAAGGCCAAGACCAACCTGTTGCTTTTATAAGCAGAAGGCTTCTCCCCAGGGAGCAGCGTTGGAGTGCCATTGAGAGGGAGGCCTTTGCTGTGGTTTGGTCCCTGAAGAAGCTGAGACCATACTTGTTTGGTACTCATTTCCTAGTTCAAACTGATCACAGACCTCTCAGACGGCTAATGCAGATGAAAGGTGAACATCCTAAACTGTTGAGGTGGTCCATCTCCCTGCAGGGAATGGACTTTGTAGTGGAACACAGACCTGGGACTGCCCATACCAATGCAGATGGACTTTCCAGGTTCTTCCACTTAGAAAATGAAGACTCTCTAGGGAAAGGTTAGTCTCATCCTCTTTCGTTTGGGGGGGTGTGTGTGAGAAAGTGCCCTCTTTCTGCATGGTTGCCCCCACTTTTTGCTGAATTGCTGATGTGCTTTGACTGAGTGTGCCCTGGGCTCCTGCTAATCAGGTACCCAGGGCCTATGTTCTTTCCCTAAAACTGCATTGAAGCCTAAACCCAATTGGCATCTCTGGCCACAGGTCAGCCCCTGGTAAATGGTACCACAGGTACCCAGGGCACTGTGACCAGAGAAGGCCTCTAAGGGCTGCAGCACTTATTGTGCCACCCTTATAGGTCCTGCACCCTTACACACACACACACACACACACACACTGCCTTTGCAGGCTGCGTGTTTTGGTGCAGAACAAAGTGAAGAGTCGACATGGCACACATCCCTGTGTGCCATGCCTACAAACCACTGCTCTGGCATAGGTCAGTAACCCCTCTATCTGGGAGCACTATATCAATGGTGAGGGTACAGGTGCATGAGCCCTGTACCCCTACAGTGTCTAAGTCCATTCTTAGACATTGTAAGTGCAGTGCTGCCATTAAGAGTATATGGTGCTGGGAGTTTGTCATTACGAACTCCACAGCATCATAATGGCTACACTGAAAACTGAGAAGTTTGGTATCAAACTTCTCAGCACATTAAACCCACACTGATGCCAGTGTGGGATTTAATGAAAAATGCAAACAGAGGGCATCTTAGAGATGCCCCCTGAAAACTAACCCACCTCTAGTGTCCTGGCTGAGTGGCTGCTTTCAGCTGCCACCACCAGACATGTGTCTGGACCCCTGGGTCGAGAGCCTGCTGCTCTCTGGGGCCTGAAACAATGCACATCCTGGGATGAGGTGCCAAGCCTCCTCCCACAGGATGGGCAGGGTTCACGAAGGGGAAGCTTCAAAGGCTTCATGCCTTTGTGAGCTTCCCCAGGCCACTTGCTGCTCTCAGCAACTGGTCCCCACTGATTCTGACCCCCACTTTGGGCGGGAGAACCGGCGGGAAAAACAAGTGAGAAAGAGAGGTGTGCCCACCTCTGCCAACTCCACCCCTCAGGTGGGGGAGGGGAGGTGAAGCACAACTCTCAGTCCATGCCATCTTGAAGATGGGGGGACTCAGCCAACCAGGGACAGGCTTATGCCCCCCTCCCACTGGAGGGTGGCATAATAGGGGGTGTACCCACCCCAGGGAAGGGACCCATTGGTCCCTGCCTTTTACCTACCTGTAACGCCCCTAAATCTAGTATTTAGGGGCACCCCTGAACCTTGCTTCCTCAGACAAGAACATGCAACAAGAAAAGAAGAAGAAGGACCGAACAGCCGTGCTGAAGCTAACAAGAGGAAGACGCCCACTGACTTGGCCCCAGCCCTACCGGCCTGTCTCCACCTCAAACCTGCTCCTGCGAAATTCCGGTGTGTCCTGCAGTCAGCAACCTCGAAAACCCCGGAGGACCTGCCTGCCTTCAAGTACAAAGACTTTGTCTCCCGTGAACACCGTATTTGTTCACCTGCAACCTCTGGCTCCGGCCGGACACCGCGAATCCGCCCCACTCTGCACCCGCCGTCCACGGCCCGAGCTCGAGTGGGCAAACGCTCGTCAGCTGGTGGTTTCCATCAGCCGCCAATTTTCAATTTACTACTGGATACTTGCCTGTGTGTACTTATATTAGCCGATGTTCCAGATCCAATGACTAGCGAGGGTACTTTTCAGCTCGAAAACAAGGTGGCTCATTGGTTGTGTAAAAACTTGCATTTTGATATCAGAAACTTTGATCAGGTTCTTATGGTAAGAAGGTCAACATGGATCAGTTCTTCCCAGAAATACTTTGATGGAGACTGCATGATTGTGAACTTCAAATCCAGACTCCTCATTAGTAATTTACTGCTATGGGCTCAACATCTGCAGCAGTCGAATAATCTAATCAATGTGTTAGCCATTAGGCTCTTTTACGGTCACCTGCTTTGTTGCCTACGATTAATACATTACCTGCCACTACTCTGCCAACTCTGGAAGTAAGGTCTTGTATCCTGTTACAGAATAATTTTCATCCTTTGAAGGGTATACAGCAAATGGATTGACTGCCCACTTCTGTATCCAGCCTTTATCTAGGAAAATATGTTCCTAACAACTCAATTTGCCTCATCTTCGTTCAAGGACATTCTGAAACTGGCCAGCAAGAATATTGCTGAAATCAATAAAACAATAAACATAGTTGAATGGTCTTCCTTTGTTAAAGTATTTGATATTCTTTTGTTTCAAGAGACATGGGCTATTACTGATATACACTTTGATGTTTTTTCATGTTATTCTAAATTTGCAGACCTGGACAGGGCGAAAGGGGGGATTTCAACATGATTCAAGTTATCTCTCTGTGCGCAAATCACTGAGAATTTTGTAAATCATGAGGGGATTCAATTGCTTTTTGTCAGTGGAGTGGGAAGTCATTCCACGCTTTAGAAGAGAAGATTACAACTGCTGTCTAGTCGGTGCTGAGCTCGAGACAGTTGGCTTTCATCTAGTTAGCGACTTTTGTGATATAGTCAGTGAACTTGTTAGAGGAGAGTATGAGTTGTGTGTTGTCTGCGTAGGAGAGGAGGTTGATGTTGTGTGCGTGTATGTAGGCCAGAGGGATCAAGTATGCATTGAAGAGGGTATGGCTGAGCGATGAACCTTGAGATACTCTACAGTTTGCGGGCTTCTGAGTAGTAAGGTGCCAGGCTGACAGCTTGTGTGCTATCCTTTAAGTTTAAGGAGCAGATCCAGCAGAGAGCGGGTTCTTGGATGTCAATCTCGTGCAGGGGCCTGATAAGAATGGGGTGTGAGACAGTGTCAAATGCTGCAGAGAAGCCGAGGACCGCATCTCATCCTTCAAGGATCATGCAGATGTCATCTGTGGTAGCAATGAGTACTGTTTCTGTACTGTGGTTAGGCCTAAATCCGGACTATGTAGCATTGAGGAGCTGGTTAGTTCTTGAGGTGGTCAGTGATGCGTCGGTCAATTAGTTTCTCTAACGATAAGGATAATATTAATGCAGAATTAAAATCCTCCCAACACACCCCCAACTTAATTTTATGTGGCAAATTCAAAGCAAAGTTCTCATGAAACACTTTTATATTTAATAATTTGAACTATCAGCCTGATAAAGTGATTGCTTATCCTCACTAAGATGCTTAGGGTGCTCAACTGCGTAAGCATATTAATGAAATGGACAATATAAATGACCTTGAAACTGCTTTGCCAGAGGCCGTCTGTATAACTCCCTTCTTTGGGAATGCAAGTCACTCAATTATTGATTACATTTTTATTTCCAGGAACCTGCTCAACCTTATTATTGGGGGCAACGTCATTGATACGAATTTTGGTGACCCTAATCCCCTTAGTTTATCTATCAGTGTGTCAACCATTTCTAGTTGACATACGTCCAAGTTTTATTTTCACCTAGCGACTAAAAAGTAAAGGTCTATGCTTGGTTTAGAGAAAAAAAGAGAGAACTCTAGAGGAAAAACATACCTGTGGTTCCTGGTCTACACAGATTATAATGTTTCATGTTCCAGATATCAATTTGTAACCCCCATATAAGTTGAGTGTATACTCAAGTCATCATTGCAAAACATTTACATGAATTCTGTTTAGCATTTATTTGTTTACAAATCATACATTCTAAAAACCATCAGTCATAAGACACACTGTCCTTGTCAATATCAAAGTTGACATAATATGGCAATCGCTCCTATATCTGTACCTAAGTAGTCCACCTTCTTGAAGAGAAGCCACGTTATATAGAGGTAATCTTTTCCTTTAGAATCCTGGTGGCTATCTGAAAATTAATTTATAGTTTCCACATTCCTGAGAGACTCCTGCTTTTGGATCGGCGACGCGTTTTGGCCACACTGGTTCTGTACTGTAGTGGTGGAGTGTACCCTGAGTGCAGGCACAGGGAGTTTTCTGCACCCTCTCAATCATCTCCCAACACCAAGTGGTGGATTTCAAAGCATTGTGAGCAATTATATATATATTTCTTCCTCTGCCCTGTCAACCAAAGTCAGTGATGAGGTGATTGTTGAGAACTTTGTCACGCTGATTTTTTTCATAAAGTGGTCCCTGATTATGTCCAGGCCAGTTCCAGCAGAAAGCATGCCTAGGTGCTTTGATTCTTCAAAGTTCATCAGCAAACCAACAATTATATGCCACCCTTGCTAGGTCGCCCGTAACGGGGAGGAGATTGCACAATGAAGGGCTCTATATAAAGCAACCTTTAAGAACAGAAAAGTTAAAGTTAAAAAAAAATTACTGGTGTGACCTAATGGCAGCAAGCAGTTGCAAACATTTGTGCAGGTTTTGGGAAACTGCAAATAAGATTAAAACATGCATTGGCATAGCCAATAGGTCTCGCCTTTGGGACCTTATAAGTGTTTAGCCATGCAACACTTGATGTTGTTGCACCAAGGATATTGTACTGGATAACTAAACACTTATAAGGTCCCAAAGGGGAGACCTATTGGCTATGCCAATGCTTGGTTTTTTTTTTTAAAGGACTAGCAGTGCTATCAGGCTCCGGCTGCCACTTAGTCCATTGCATCCCACGTAGACGCTGCAGCCATCTTTGAATGGTTTTAAAGTCAATTCAAAAGCGGTCGCCAGTGTATGTGAATCCCTATCTCAACTGTGAGACTGTTCTCCTGCTTCCCAATTCTATTAAATACAAATTATGTAAAAAGAACATCCCTTTCTGAGCTGCACGGCTCATCCTACCCACGTTTCACGCGCAGATTTTAAAAACTGATGGTTTGGGCTTCCCGGAATTCAACTGGTTGAGAGGTAGAGAGGTGTAGAGAGGTAGAGAGGTAGAGAGGTGTAGAGAGGTAGAGAGAGGTAGAGAGAGAGAGAGAGAGGTAGAGAGAGAGAGAGGCAGAGAGGTAGAGAGAGAGGTAGAGAGAGAGAGAGGTAGAGAGAGAGAGGTAGAGAGAGAGAGAGAGGTAGAGAGGGAGAGAGAGAGTAGAGAGAGAGGGTAGAGAGAGAGAGGTAGAGAGGTAGAGGTAGAGAGAGAGAGGTAGAGAGGTAGAGAGAGAGAGAGGTAGAGAGGTAGAGAGAGAGAGAGGTGAGAGGTAGAGAGGTAGAGGTGGAGAGAGGTAGAGAGGTAGAGGTAGAGAGAGGTAGAGAGAGGTAGAGAGAGAGAGGTAGAGAGAGGGAGAGAGGTAGAGAGGTAGAGAGAGAGAGAGGTAGAGAGAGAGGTAGAGAGAGAGGTAGAGAGAGAGAGGGAGAGAGAGGGAGAGAGAGGGAGAGAGGTAGAGAGAGGTAGAGAGAGGTAGAGAGAGGTAGAGAGAGAGAGAGGTAGAGAGAGAGAGGTAGAGAGGTAGAGAGGTAGAGAGGTAGAGAGAGAGAGAGAGAGAGAGAGGTAGAGAGAGGTAGAGAGAGAGAGGTAGAGAGGTAGAGGTAGAGAGGTAGAGAGAGGTAGAGAGAGAGAGGTAGAGAGAGAGGTAGAGAGAGGTAGAGAGGTAGAGAGAGGTAGAGAGAGAGGTAGAGAGAGCGGTAGAGAGGTAGAGGTAGAGAGGTAGAGAGAGAGAGGTAGAGAGAGAGAGGTAGAGAGAGAGAGGTAGAGAGAGAGAGGTAGAGAGGTAGAGAGAGAGAGAGGGAGAGAGAGAGAGAAGTAGAGAGAGAGAGAAGTAGAGAGAGAGAGAGAGAGAGAGAGATAGAGAGAGAGAGGTAGAGAGAGAGGTAGAGAGAGAGGTAGAGAGGTAGAGAGAGAGAGGTAGAGAGGTAGAGAGAGAGAGGTAGAGAGGTAGAGAGAGAGGTAGAGAGAGAGAGAGGTAGAGAGAGAGGGAGAGAGGTAAAGAGGTAGAGAGGTAGAGAGGTAGAGAGGTAGAGGTAGAGAGGTAGAGAGAGGTAGAGAGAGGTAGAGAGAGAGGTAGAGAGAGGTAGAGAGAGGTAGAGAGGTAGAGAAAGAGGTAGAGGTAGAGGTAGAGAGAGGTAGAGAGAGGTAGAGAGGTAGAGAGAGAGAGGTAGAGAGGTAGAGAGAGAGAGGTAGAGAGAGAGAGGTAGAGGGAGAGGTAGAGAGGTAGAGAGAGGTAGAGCAAGAGGTAGAGAGGTAGAGAGAGAGGTAGAGAGAGAGCGGTAGAGAGGTAGAGAGAGCGATAGAGAGAGAGAGAGAGGTAGAGAGAGAGGTAGAGAGGTAGAGAGAGGTAGAGAGGTAGAGAGAGGTAGAGAGGTAGAGGGAGAGGTAGAGGGAGAGGTAGAGGTAGAGAGGTAGAGCAGTTCATCAAAATGCTGAGGTGCCAGGATCAGTTTTTAGGCCACAAAGCTGGGGGTTCATGTTTAATACTTTATTGGGCGATTAATTAAAACACATATGATATACTCAGTAATGCAGGCAAGCTGACCCTTTCTATGTAAACAAGGAGGAACTGCTCGCTCCTGCAGGCAAAACGCCTGTGGGATGCGAGGAATGCAGCTGAGGGGGATGGGTGGGGGAGTGCGGCCGAGAGCACAACACTAGTAGAAAGCATTTTTAAACGAAAAAAATTCTTGTAGCTTAAAAAAAGTAAATGTACGCATTAGCATGTAAATTCTCACAATGTTCAAAATAATTAATTAACAAATGCTCTGCGTTATTTTTTACCATTCGTAAGTACAAAACAAAAAAACTGCATTTTTTTGAGTGCTCAGATGTTTGTTTTTTAAATATACACCATCTCCAAAATAATACAATATAAACCTTCATTCTTCCTTAATACACACCCAAAAAAACAAGGGGGAAGGTAAGATTAAAAAAAAAAACGCGGCACGCGCTCTGCTTAATGACTGTTTTGAAGCACACTCGTGCTTGTGGCACCATCTGCCTTGCGGGAGCGAGCAACAGCCAATTAGCATGCGCGCCGCTGCTCGCTCCCGCAAGGTGGATGCCGCCACAAGCACGAGTATGTGCTTCAAAAAGAGCAGAGCAACGGCTAAAGGCCCTCCTAAGCAGCGCATGCGCGCTGCGTAGGCGAGACCTAAAAAGTGCCGGTACTCCATACCGGGCAGTATCGGCCCATTTAAAGCACTGAATATAATGTGCTGCGGCTAAAAATGATGGATGGAATGCTGAATAAATCAAACGTTCTCCCCCAGTCAAGATATCTGGGTTAAATTCATCGTTCTTGTGCTCACTACGCCACCCCAGTTTGGACCCAGCCATATGCAAATCAGTCTTGACCCTGCTCCTCATGGAAACAGTCCAGCCCGAACTGCCAAGCGGGGTCCTGACTCCTCCTGGACATGAAACAAGCATCCTGGGACCCCTCATCAGCCATGCTAGCTTGAATCCAGTGGCACAGCGAGCAAGGGAGCCACGTCTGGGTTAACCATCCCACTTAGGGCAAAAAGTGCTACAGCAACAAATAATGGATGGAACGCTGACAATGTTCAGTATTCCGTCCATCATCTTTTTGTGTTGCATTTTCAGCATAAGTGGGAAGGGTATTCCCAGAAGTGAGTCCCGTGCTCGCCTACGCTACCTGTTTCAAGCTAGCCTGGCTGATGATATACCCCAAACCGCTCCCAGGATGCTTGTTTTCCGGTCCAGGGAGGACCTGGCTTGGCAGTTTGGGCTGGACTGTTCCCATGAGGAGCAGGGTCAAGGCTGATTTGCATATGGCTGGATCCAAACTGGGGTGGCGTAGTGAGCAAAAAGCGATGGATTAAACCCAGATCTGTGACTGAGGGTGAATGTTTGTCAGTGTTCAGCATTCCGTCCATCATCTTTTTGTGTTGGGTTTTAAATATAAGGCACAGGCGTGCCCTGGTCAGACGTGTCTGATTAACATAATTAAACTTTACAGCTTACACATACTGTTCTTCGACACTGGCCACATTAGTCGCCATCTCATCCCACTCCTTCTCCGTTATTCTCTTCCCCAAGGACCTTTCCCACTCGAACCCCAAATCTGACAGCATTTTATCTGTGGTGGAGAGTGTGTCTCTGTATGATTTCACACCTTTGTGTCAGCACCATGGCAGTAACTCGGATGTCCAATCAGAGTGCAATAGTATTGAAACCCTGGGGCTTGACCCTTTACGGACACTGTCCAGGAACCACTGACTGCCCGAGGATACCAATAACTGGGTTCTTTCTAAGAAACTGTATGAAAGACTACAGTCAAATGACTCACAGAACAGTGCAATTTTGCCAATTATATTGGGCAAAAAGCCATACATTTTACAGACCTTTTTGTAGGAGAGATGACAAGAGGCCACGGTGTTGAACAGTGCCCAGAGGGATTACTTCTCCGCAGCAGCAAAGTAAGGATTTGCTTCTCAGAGCTCTCGAGTGTCCCAGTTACGTGCGTGAAAGGACACCTCGGGTGTGTTGTTGTCTTCTGAAAGTATGAACACAGGACTACAAGTCCCAGAATTCAAAGAAAATTATTGGACTAAATGTGCTACCCACACAGGGAACTCGGAAACGTGTGAGCCCCATCAGGGTGGGTGCACCGTGGTGCTGGGCCCACCCAGCCCTGAAAGCAGCGTCTTCCCTCCTTCTACTGCCTTCTGCCCTCCACCCTCAAGTTGGGCGTGCGGTTTGCCGGTGTCCTGCCCACGAAGGCCAGTAGTACTGTACTAGGGTTTTTTTACTTCTTTACCAAACATCCAAACGAAAATCAACAGCATGAACCTGAACTTTGCAATCCTCATACTAAATTCTTGTCTTTTTTTCTTTTTTACAAAACTTAACAATTTGTGTTATGTTAAAAAAATCTTTCTTTGTTATCTTATTAGTGTTGTCTTACTATGACAAGGTAACACTTTTAAACATGTATTGCCATTGGTAATTTTGGCATCATATAACTGAAGTTGGTGAACAGATGGTCATGGCACAATGATAAATACGGTATGGACAATGTATATGGCACCACCGGTCTCGGGCGCTAACTAGAGGTGCTGCTGGTGCCCAGTGTCTAAAGCAAAGTGATGGAGGCCCTCCATAGAGTGATGAGGGTCCACCGAATCCCCCTATCTCACCTGCATTTATTGGCTTTCAGCTAGATGGGGCCCCCATGAAAGGTCGGGGAGGCACCCTGCGCAGCAGGGCCTGCGTTACGCCCCTGAAAGTGTCAAAATAGATCGGCTCGTATCGACCCCAGAAACCTGAAACACTTAGTTGGCCCTACAGGACGAGAAGCTGTCATCACACGTTGCCCTGCCGAAGCTTGTCTGCAGCGCGCACATGAACCCACTGAACTATCTCGCCAGATAACCAAAAAGTGTAGAGTACGTTTAAAGATCCTTACAAGAAAAAGCAGATTAAGCAAGTGTGGATTATGAACTGAGGATCGGAGAAAAATAGTAGCGAACGACAGGAAAATGCACGTGACCTTGTGTAACCCGTGCTCGAGTAAAGCGCTCCAATTCCGTCGGGTCGAGTTCGCGCTATAGAAAAGAAAATAAACAAGCAATAAATAAGAAAACTCTTATCAGCAGAAAAACATTCCACGATTGTCACTGTTCCGGCTAATTTACCAGCCCTCGTCTAATAATACCAGTGATGAATGCTGTTTTCTAATGCTAACCTACAGGAGAAAGACTTAACAGGAGGGTAGCAAAACAAGCATACAGTATCTGTAATATTGTCTTGTAGCATTCATACAGCGCTTCGTACTCTCGACAGCACCTCATCATTAACAAAAAGTCAAATGTCCATTTTTGTAAGCAGACTACGACCTCGCCTCGGACAGCATAAGCTATAACCAGCACAAGCGCGCGCCTCGCGCAGGAGCAGGGGGAGGGGGCCTGCGCGATTCCCTTGCGGGAGCGTGCAGCAAGGCGCGATGATTGTGACCATATGGCGCCACCATATGGCGCTGCGCGCTCCCGCAAGGGAATCGCCAGACGTGCACGCGTTGCCATTGCAAGCAATGAAACGCGTGCACGTTTTTGCCCCCAAAGCTGTGCCGATAGCTAAAGGTCTCTCCTAAGCAGCGCATGCGCGCTGCGTAGGCGAGACCTAAAAACATAGGTCTACCCTTTATGGACTTGGGGTTGCATATTTCAGCAGACTGCTGAACGTCACATTTTGAGGCGATTTATTGAAATAACACCATGAATTGCACACCCACCGCTTTCCAAGACCTTATCTGGCCAATTTATCCTATTGATTTAACATTTGATCCTCAGGAAATCATGAGCACTATATCATTCAGACCTTCTGGGAAAGCACCGGGGGGATGGATTCCCTATGGACCTGTATAAGGCCAATATAGACCTTTGGACACCTATATTTGCAAAGATTTAAAATTGTGCCTGTAAATGTGGCATACCTAATAACGCTTGGGCCTTTTCTACCCTTGTCCCTGTTTTCAAGAAGGGTAGCGGGTATGATCCTGGGTGCTACAGGTCTTTTTCTTTGGTAGACTCTACGGGGAAAGTGCTGGGGATAGTATTCCACTCCACTGCAGAACTGTGGAGTGGGCCATAAGTAACTAAATTCAATGTAAAACACAATATGGATTCTGTGAAAGGATAGGGACAGTAGAGCAATGCTTAAACCTGCATTTATTTATCAGCAAGTACACTGCTGCAAAGGGCTGCCCCCTGTACCTGGCCTTTATGGATTTATCCAGTGCTTTTGCTTGACTGGATAGATATAAGCTCTGGCAACAGCTTGCTCATCTGTGGCTTGAACCGATGAGTATGGATTTCTTGGCTTTTCTACACTCTGACTTGACTGCTAACATCAGATACAGGAGCAATGGTGAATTGTTCAAGCCCGTAAAATTAGAGAGGAGTATAACAAGACTGTGTCCTTGCCCCCATGCTTTTCGTACTGTATAATAATAGCCTTAATTGTGTTCTAGTTGGCTGTGGTCAGGGCATGCCGTTAGTATAATATAAAGCACTACACACACTTTTATATGCAGATGATAACGTTATTTTGGCACAAACACCTAATAAGCCTCAAAATCTTGGTCAACGCATTCGCATGTTTTATACAGGGCCTTGCTCTTGTTACCAACCTTTCAAAATCGTATGTTATGTCATGTGGTATTAAAACTTTCAGGATGTGTCCTATCTCTATCATTAATGTAACCTTTGGAAGTATTCCTCAAATCTCGTATTTGGGTGTAGTTTTGACAGCAATTTAACCCTGACACTTTGTATTGCAGTTAGGCAAGCCAAATTCTGTCAATTGATAGGGAATCAAATTTAAAAGGCTCAGAGCCTGCCTATCACCAAATATGAAGTCAGCCAGAATAAAGCCTAACAACTGGAAGAAAACAGATTTTTCCATTACTTCATTTCTGTTCTGGGAAGCACCTCTAACTACTTCTGTCCTGAGGAGTTAGGTTTATTTTATCTGGAAGATGTGATCAAATTGGCCCTTCTTTTACTCTGGATTTCTATCTGGACCAACCCCATAGCTAAATTAAACTAGCAGATTATTTTAGACAGCTTAGAGTGTGAAAATTCTAAGAAAACTCCCTGGCTATCCTATCTAGAATCAACGTTGAAGGACAAGTATGGACGCTCTTTGTTCACCAACCCCCAAATTGGAGTGCAGGCGTTTGACAGGGAGTCCTCTGAGCTACTGAAACCTATGATATGGACATATGTCATACTTTAAACTTGTAGTGACATAGAACCATATCTATGCTTGCCTGCAGTTTTTGGAAAACATTTCTTTTGGCCAGATTTCGACAGACCACTATTTGTCAATTTATGTGCTTTTCTTTGGGCCAAATGTCTACTGCAAATGTTGGTTTGTGTCCTTGTGAAAAGGTTTGCACACAATCACTTTTACATTTTAAATTTTTTGTAGATTTTAGGTCTACAAAAACGTTTTATTGCCTGTGCTCAGGAAATATATATTTACTCAAGGTAGACTAGTGCTTTGTTTTTTACTCATGTTGTCTGAGACAAATATTTGCCTCGCTGCTGGATCCTTTTTGAAATCTGCAGTACCCGCACACAACTTTATGTTGTTTTACATATTTGTGTTTTTGTGTTGTGACTTTTATGATTTTATGCTGGTATAATTAAATAAAGATGGATATCTATCTATCTATCTATCTATCTACTTATCATTTCTTAAATACACCTGGGATTCTTTGTGAATTCCATAAAATGTCGAACTTTACTCCAGACACAGTTGTAATCCTACAGGAGCTGAATTCTCACTTTTTATCCTAGAAATAAATGAATCAGGGCCAAAAAGAGGATATCATGGTACGAGGCTATGGAATGCTGACCTAGCTTAGTGGATCCACAAATTCATAATACAAATTCAAATTATTGCATTACCATACAGCAAGGAGAACGATTGGATGAGTAAAAATAATAGAACGACCTAACAATATGAAATGATAAAATTTGTTTCTTTTGCCATATGCATACTCGAAAAAAAGATTAAATTCAGTCAGTCATTATTTAATAACAGAAACTTACCATGCTCTTCGCGGACTTTACCCAGGTTTACATTTGCCTCTGCTTCCTTTCGGCCACCATCAACTTTGATCAGTTTAGCAGTGTGAAAACAATACTCAAAGAAGTGATCTGATAGCCATCCATCTCCCAACATCTTGAAATACTGGGCCAATGCAAGTTGACTTACATATACTTCCTCATAGTGTCCTATAAATGAAACAAAATGAAACTTAACTTAAAAAACAAAAGAAAAGTCACTATCGTGACACACAGTGGTTCCTTTAAAATAATCCACTGGTTACTATAAGACAGGAAAAATAGTCATTAGCTTCACGGTGAGTACGGCTTCCACTCCCCCTATTGTAACAGGCTGCCGTAAGCCCAAAACTTCTGTCTTCAGTCTGTTCATAAATAAATTGCTCTCCAGTAAGTATTTTTCAGTCAGTCCCGTCCAACGTTGAACACATGAGAAGAAAGACTTTGAAACGGCCGACTCATTTGTTAAAGACTTTCACACCAGCAAGTGAGTGTGCAATGCAATGCAATCATCATTATCATCATCATCAACATGAAGCTACATAACAAAATGGCAGCCACTTAATAAAATCCATCCTGAGGGTCAGGTCAGAGGCATCTTCATCAGACTGCAAGGGGAGGAAGAATGAGGAATAACCACATCCCTGCATTCAGTGCCCTCAACCAGGAGATCATTCAAGCCGAATCTCACCAAGGAAATGCCGAAGCTGGTGGATTATGGCGGTATGTCCAGTCGCAAAGCCAAATGTTGGGGTGAATTGTAAACTACCCAGAGGAGCTATTTAGAACAATCTTTGTATCACGGTGGGCCAACAAATTTGGAGGCAAGTCCACCTCAGAAATGTATATTTACACAGAGAATATGGGGAGCAATTCGGCTGGAAGTTCTTTACACAAAAAGCAATGCTCGTAGTTAACAGTTCATCTTATTTTATGCTCATCCATGTGACGCACTTCTTCCACACTGAGGACCTTATTACAACAGTGTCAACTCTGCCATTTCCTGACCCCCCATTCTCAGAGAGATATCAAGAGTATACTGGAGGCCAAAGATTGGGGTGGGTGAGGGGGAGGATGGGGTTCAGAAGTGGTGGATATTTAGAGGTCCGGTAAGTCAACTGACTGCAGAAATATTATGGTAATAGATAACTGTAACTTCTTCAATCCCTTTATTTTCTAAACACGGTCACACAATCCAACAGCAACAATACTGCAGGGATAATAGAGATCCTGACAAACCTCTATGTCAAATCTAACACTAGTCAGGGACCTACACATTTGTTATTTTACAAACGTTTATGGCACAGCTTTGCAAACCTTTAATGGGTGAATATTTCTAATGAAAGACAGTTATTTGGACAAAAAGAATGTGCTTCACGAACACTAGGTATGTCCCTCCTTTCAAAAGGCAATGTAATAGACAGCATACCCTTTTGAAAACAGTTGATTGCTATAGTAACTTTTTATTATTTTAGTCTGCATTTCTTTCATTGTTGGATGGAAACTGTTTCATTTGCTTGTTGGTTTATCTAGTTCAGTTTCCAACCATTGAAAATTTCGGAATTATCGCATGCTCACACCCTATCATTAAAATGTTCTACATAGCCGTAATTATCGGCTTGTGCTCTCGCAAAACCTCTTTCCATTCAATTGGTCCTGTGCCTTTATCTTGCAAGATATCAAATTCGTGTACTCCCCGTTTCCTTTTGAAACAATATCACTTTCTTTTACTCACTCGCTATCCGCCATTTATTATCTCTTCATCATCAAAATACTGCCATATCACGAAAACAAATCCTAAGCACATGTTGAGACCCTTCTTCAGTGTTTAGTTATTCCACTGTTGGACACTACAGATGGTTTACTCCGTGACAGTCGTTTTACAGTGTTTAGTGCCCGAATTGCTAAACACCACAAAGGGACTCAATTATCAGCTTCTGCTATTGGAGGTAGGCTAGGCTGGATGGTATTTCCATTTGAAGGGATGCACAATTAGGATATTCGTAATTACTAATCTCTGCACTCTGTGGGGTAAAATTAATTAATTCATGAGCAGCATCTCTAATGCTTTCTTGGATAATTTGTGATTCCATTCAAAGCAAAATCATGCTTTTATCGTCCTTGGGGCCTAATGATTCACCCATACATCTAATTTTGTAGATATTCCTCCTTGTCTGGCATGGGTGTGAGTGAAAAGAATGCCCTCACCAATTTATCTCCTTGGACGTTAAACCTGAGTAAACTTTTGGGCGGATGTCTCCCATAGGTCGAAACTGAATCAGGACCTTAGTTTTTAAGTAATGAATACTTTTTGGTCCCGTTTACTAGTGTTGACATTGTTAATTTAAAAAGTGATTTATATAAATAATTTTAGATTTCTTAATAAAGAAACACTTTATTAGGAGTAACACCACTCATAGATATTAAACAATAAAATGCTAATTTTACAAGGGCAGGGGTTTCTTCTCCTTTTTAAGACTGCTCCTTTTTTGTGAACTAAAACGATAATTGACAATGTTAGGGTAAAAGAGAAAGGGCTTGACTCACAAGAGTACTTGGCATTCAGGTCGTAAGTAGGTCTGTGCTTCAGCATGTGTATAACATTTATGGCTTAAAAGTGATCTAAAAAATGTTCAAATTAAATCAGAAATTCAAAATAACCCAGAGTTAGGTGAGGATTGCCCACAACGTTTCTTCACTTTTTATTCTCCGCAGCCTGATATACAGCACATCTATCATATACAACAAGAAGACCACAGGTCCCACAAGTCCTTAGTTGATTGACATTGACACCTAATAATGTCTCACATACAACACAATAACAGTCCTCGAGAAACTCACACTTTCTCTTTCTTGGCTGCTCAGCAGCTCGTTTACTACTTCTTTCTTAGGGATCATTATAATGTTGTAGAAGTGGTGTTTGGGCATGGTTATGTATATAGCATATTGCCTAGTGATTTTTTTATTTTGTTATGTATGGCTCTTACTAAGAGGCATTAGCGTGAATGTCACATTCTAAATGTGATAATTCGCTGCTGTGCCTTAGCAATGGTGGGTTACAAATCTCATAGCTTACTGTTGCTACGTCTTCAGGCAGTCTTGGTTGGGGAAGCTTTTTACTTCCTTGAGCCTCTGCACATCCCAATCACTTTGCACTGGTGATTGAAGTCGAGACGTGGAGGTGCAGCTCTGATTTTGGCGCTTAGGGCCTACGGGCGATCAGCAGAGTGCTGGGGCCCCACACCAGTAGGGAGCATGTCACTCTGTCCCTGACTCACCTCTGTAGTCAGGATTCAGGGAACCGCAGTGAAAAGAGACAGTGACATAGCTAAGAAGATATTTCTTTAAGGACCCTGCCAGTTACCAAGTTTTTTTGCAAGAGCGCAAGGGACGAATGAATGAGTGGACAACTACATTGCAAAACTTGGTAACTTGATAACAGGTAGCTCAGCAATTCAGTTACTCATTCCCAGATAGGAAGGTGTATGTATAATATGATGGTGCAGAAGTAATTGCTCACAAAAATCTAGATATTAAAGACGCTATTGCCATTGTGCAGAGGGAAGAGCATGCCTGTATGTGTGAGGGAAATAAGAGGTGAAAAATTGGTCAATGCTAAGAAGCTAATGCTAAGAAGGAAGATAATGGGGTGAGAAGGCACAGCCAAGAAAGTATAGGTGAAGTGTGAGAAACCAGATAGAAGTAATTTAAATGTTGAAATTTTAGACACACTTCCAAAAGCCAAGTATCTTATGTGACAAACTCAGTGTGTTGCAATTGTAGGAAAAAGAATTTTCAGAGGAACAATGGTCCCTAAGGAAGGAACATGATTTATCAAGCCCTGAAAAAGTTCTGTCGAAAACAATATTTTTAATGCTCAAAATCTTACAAAGGATTTTTGTACATAAGTGACAGTGGGGTGCAGGAAAACGTGATCGGTGCTCAAACGAAGGTGATTCAAGTGTGCAATATATGTAGCAAAAACATGAATGTGCTATATAACTTTTTCCCTATTTGTTAGGGAGTCATCCCCACCTACGTGCTTCTGACAGGCATAAAATAGGCACCGCTGGCTACCTTCTTGAGGACATTGCTAGACCCGTGGATGGCAGAAGGATGGCGTTTGCTGATCCCTCACTTCAGAGAGAGGACTGCACCTACTGTAACCTTTGGTGAGAGACCTGAAGGGCTGGACCTGCTCCCACTTGTACCCAGAACAGAAGAGTGGACTCCAAAGGCTAGTTGGCTAGCCTCCTGCTAACATACAGGGCCACATAAAGCTGCAAGCAGCCCACCTTCCTGAAGAGCCCAGTTGACCAGTTCCAACGGCACGTGCCTTGGTGTCTTTTCCTGGAGTGATTTGTGACCCCCAAGTGGTGTACCTAAGGTCCTGGGGCCCTTAGATAAGTGTCATAGTGTACACTCCAACTGCCTAACCCTACAAGATGTGACTTCCAAACTTTTATAATGATTTTTGCCAAAAGAACCAGAGGCTATCACTGGACCAACGCCAAGCTGCAGCCTCAGACCTTGCATCGCTAGTGGGATTCAACTTAGTGGTTTGCCTCGCTAGAGGAACTTTGATTCCCAAAAACATTTCTAAGTTTGAAGGTAGAAATCTTCACTGGGAGAAGATGCTGAAACTATCCGGCCGGTGAGGGACCTTCCCCATGCGTCAAGTTTGAATTCCTCCCACTCCGAGCTTTCCCCGCCAAAAGTCAATGGCTTCACCGGGACTTCGTATGATGGCAACCTGGCCTTCTGGACCCATCTCAGTCGCAGCCTGCTGCCTAACTGGCTGAGGATCTTCGACTTGTTAAAAAGTTTCTAACTCAGAAAGTAAAGCTTTCCAATGGACCGACCCTGGTCCCTGTATCTGACACACACTCCATCGCGGTCAGCCTTAACTTAGCCCAACCAGATATCCGTGGTTGGCGCTTTGCACTTTTTGGTGCTAGAAACATCTAAAACTTTGAAAAATCATATCTCCGGTTTCCTACATCTGATTTCTGTCATTTGTGTCTATTTGATCATTAAATTTGACTCTATTTTTATCAATTGGAGCAGGATTTTTATTTTGTTGTGCTTTGGCACTGAAAAATGCTTTACACATTTCTCCTAATTAAAGCCTGACTGCTCTGTGCTACAGTCATCAAGGGGTGAGTCCAGGTGAAACTTAACTTGACTTAGTAAGGAATAGTGCCATTAGTACTTGAAGAGGTATACCACCCACTTCAAATATTAATCCTCTTTCTCACAGTATGTAAAAGTGGGACAGGTAGAACATTTTTATTAACATGTCCCTAGAGTCACAAGGCCCAAAAAATAACTATTTCAGAGTTCAGATTAAAATACTAATACTGTATCTTGGAATAGGGACAGCTAGAAAAACAATTAAACAACTATTGTTAATAATTAAAAATCCAATTCAATGTTGAGGTAGGTTTTTCAATAAATATTAAGGAATAGTAACTTTAAAAAAGTTACCTTTTCCTGTCTAAATGTCTCGGTGTATAATTAGCATTAACTCACCAGCAACTCCGTGCCCGGAAAGAGGTGTGAAAGAGGTGTGAAACTTCCCAGGAGAACACAATAGGCTGTCTTAACTGGGTAGGAATGACTCCTCTGAGCTCAATAGAATATGCAGGGGAGGGGCGGTGGGTATTCTTTGAAACCACTGTGTCCAATACTGACCAACAGGTCTGTTGAGCAATATACAACTCTCTGGGGCACTGCAAAGGGAGAGAAAAGGATCCTGGGACAATTCTTGGGCATCCCTTGCCTAGTTGCTGAAGGACCTTGCTTTTGTCCTAACAAACATCTGTTTCTGGGTTTGATGTGGGTAGAGAGCCTGCTTTAAACTGGATTTTAGTGTTATATGTAGAAGGGCACTGGTGATTACCCCAGTGCATGCTCCCACACACCCACAACTCACAGAGGCCATGTTTAGTGTGGCCGAAGACTTTTGCTATCTTAAAAATGCCCTGAAACATGGCATTTTAGTTCTGTTTGCTGTTTATATGGAGAACAGGACCTAATGAAAAAGTGGGTAGGTTTTCCCCAGGAACATCCCCATTGGTTAGGGAATATGCAGTAATCACCCCTCGCCACTAGTTGGTGCCAGGCATAAATGGGACACGACAAGTCACCTTGACAGAATAATTTCTGGACCTGCAGAAGAACAGAAGTGGACTGGACCTCTTGTCTGTGACCTGAGAGGAGCCATGAAGGACTGAACTTGTAGCCCCTTGTACCCAGGAAAAAGAAGTGGACTACAAGGATCAGTTGGCTGACTTTCTGTGTGGCTACAGGAACACAAGATGCAAAAGGCCTTTTCCATGGAGTGCCCTGCAGACCAGTAGCAACTTTACCTGGACTGTACCTTGCTGGTGGTCTCTGCTGCAGTGAGTCCTGGCTCCTAAATGATGTCCGTGAAGTCCTGTGAGCCTTAGAAGTGACCCATAGGAGCTACTACTCAAACCGTGAAAAGTTGGGGCTAAAAAGACTGAGGGACCGATTCCGATCTCGGCCGGTAGGGCACCGAATCGGATTTGGCTTAACCGGATCCGATTCGGAGGCCTAGTTTCCGACCGATTCGTACGGTCGTCCGCGCGAGCAAGTACGATGCGAGCGTACGCGAAATCGCCGACCGACTCGTTCCCGGGTCCGAACCGCTCCAACCGACTCGTACGGACACGACTCGCACCACGCAATGGAGACGTTACCCGACCGAGCAAGTACGATGCGCGCTCGAACAGCCCGACCGACTCGTAGCGTCCGGCTCCAAAGAGCTGTCGGAGCCGGACTTCGAGGGTCCGTGTCGGACCCCCTGCACGCGTAGCCGCACGAGTCGCACACAGGGGGACCCAAGGGTCCCCCCTAAACATGCATGTACGGTGCGAGTCGCACCGACGCGTACCCACTGTAGGGGGCCCCCCTGTTTGTGACGTACCCATTCAGTCAATGGGAGCCCGTGTACGCGTTGTACGAACGGCTCCCATTGACTTCAATGGAAGTCCGACCGAATCGAGTCGTGCAGCATACGGCCGCATCGTACTCGCTCGGTCGGACTGCGGGAGTCCGGCTCGGTCGGAAATCTCTCCGGATCCGGCTCGGTCGGAGAGATTTCCGGCCCGAATTGGAATCGGCCCCTGAGTCACAAGGTAAAATCTTTGACGGGGATGACATTGGTTGGTGTATCTGACCTGTGCTCCATCACGCTCAGCCGGAAATTGCATCTGGGCCCTAGTCTACTTTGACTATACATTTTTGGTGCTATTTTGACGTAAACGTGAAAACAAATCATAGCTCCAGTTTCCTTTATTGGATTTGCACTTTGGTGTCATTTTGTTTATTAAATTTCACTCTATTTTTCTAATTCGGTTTTGTTTTGTTAATTGCATGGTATTATGACTTCATTACAGTTTTGGTAATACATGAATACTTTACACACTGCCATAAGTTAAGCCTGTCTGCTCTGTGCCATAGCTACCAGGGGGTTGAGCTCAGCTCAATGTAGTGACTTTGAGGGGATGCTGTGGACTTCATTTGAGACAGAGACTCCAAGTCCCAAGATACCTGCTGGAGAGGAGAGGGGGTAGGTCGTCCCCCTTCCCTTGCCCTACAAATTGCACTCACCTGCCCCATTGTGCAGGACGCTGTGGACTATGTTCGTGAGAGGGACTCTAAGTCCCAGGATACCTGCTGGAGGGGGTAAGTAGACATAATATCGAAATTTTTATATCGATATACATAAATATCGACTTTAGTATATCGATAGTACTAAATATCGATGTTGTGTATATCGATGTTAAAAATATCGATTTTAAGTGTTGTTTAAAATATCGAAGTATGTAATATCAAGTGTCAAAATATCGTTATGTTAAAATATCGTTTTTGTACTATTTTTTAATGTATTTATAGTTTGTAGTTTAATTATAGTTAGTTAATGTTATAAAAAGTTAAATTTGTAAAATATTTTTTAGGAGCGGGATGTTGGGTTTATAGGGGATAAGGGTGGGGAGTGTTTTAAAATAATTGATTTTAATTTTAATAAATTCGAAATTTAAATTTATAATTTATCAATTTTAATTTTGAATTTAGAAAAATATTTTTTAGGAGCGGGATGTTGGGTTTATAGGGGATAAGGGTGGGGAGTGTTTAAAATAATTTATTTTAATTTTAATAAATTCGAAATTTAAATTTATAATTTCTAAATATTAATTTCGAATTTAGAAAAATATTTTTTAGAAGCGGGATGTTGGGTTTATAGGGGATAAGGGTGGGGAGTGTTTTAAAATAATTCTTTTAAATTTATAATAAATTCGAAATTTTATTTTATAATTTAGAAAGTATAATTTCGAATGTTGGGGTTATAGGGGATAAGGTTGGGGAGTGTTTTAAAATAATTCATTTACATTTATAATAAATTTAAAATTAAATTTTATAATTTAGAAAATATAATTTAGAATTTTGACAAAAGATTTTTAGGAGTGGGATGTTGGGTTTATAGGGGATAAGGGTGGGGAGTGTTTTATAAATTATTATATGAAAATTAAAAAAACTTGCAGTTTATATATTCAAATTTGGTTATATTTTATTTGTATTTTGCATGTATTGTTTTATAATTTTGGAGTTGTTTATAGGATGTAATGTTGGTTACTGTTTTATACATTTTTAAAAAAGAACATTATTTTCAAAAATTTCAAAAGGATATGTGTTTACAGTGTAAATTTTTATCAATGAATATTTTTTTAAATATTAATAATTAATACATTTGGAGAAGTTAAATAAGGTAGTATTATAATTGAAAATTATTTAAAATTTCATTTGTTAAGATTTAAAAATTCTAAATTAAAAATAAAGTGAAAATGTTTGTAATGTTCAATGAAAAATATATATATTTTTTAAATTACAATTTAGAATTGAAATATTTATATTTAGTTATTTAATGTAGATATTATATTATTTATATGTGAAATTAAAAATTTAGTAAAATATATTAATTTTTAAAAATTACATACAAAATTAATATTTTACATTTATACTATATAAAAAATATAACAGTTATTCAATTATATAGTGCAGTAATTTATTATAGGTGTTGTCAAATATTTGTCATTTTATGTACAGTGTAGTTAGTCATATTATATTAATTTTAATATGAAAACAAAAATATATATGTAAAAGGACTGGCAACTACTTTTAATTTACAGTAATTTCTGTGGGTATAGGTAATTAATAAATTTTAGTGTCCAGCACCTACCTGTAATTAATAATAAATGGAATGGGAATAGTAAATTAATAAAGTTTAGTGTGCAGCACCTACCCCTAATTAATACTAACTGGAGTGGGAGTAGTAAATTAATCAGGTTTAGTGTCCAGCCACTGCCCCTAATTAATACTAACTGGAGTGGGAATAGTAAATTAAATAGGTTTAGTGTCCAGCACTTACCCTGAATTAATATTAACTGGAGTTGGAATATTACATTAATTACGTTTAGTGTCCAGCATCTACCCCTAAGAAATAATAACTGTAGTGGGAATAGTAAATAAAATAATTTTAGTGTCCAGCACTTACCCTGAATTAATACTAACTGGAGTGAGAATAGTAAATTAATTAAGTTTAGTGTCCAGCACCTACCCCTAATTAATATTAACTGGAGTTGGAATAGTAAATGAATTAAGTTTAGTGTCCACCACCTACCCCTAATTAATATTAACTGGAGTTGGAATAGTAAATTAATTAAGTTTAGTGTCCAGCACCTACCCCTAATTAATACTAACTGGAGTGGGAAAAGTAAATTAAATAATTTTAGTGTCCAGTACTTACTCTGAATTAATAGTAACTGGAGTGGGAATAGTAAATTATTTAAGTTTAGTGTCCATCACCTACCCCTAATTAATAGTAATTGGAGTGGGAATAGTAAATTAATTAAGTTTAATGTCCAGCACCTACCCCAAATTAATACTAACTGGAGTGGGAATAGTAAATTAAATAATTTTAGTGTCCAGCACTTACCCTGAATTAATATTAACTGAAGCTGGAATATTAAATTAAGTTTAGTGTCCAGCATCTACCCCTAAGAAATATTAACTGGAGTGGAAATAGTAAATTAAATAATTTTAGTGTCCAGCACTTACCCTGAATTAATACTAACTGGAGTGGGAATAGTAAATTAATTAAGTTTAGTGTCCAGCACCTACCCCTAAATAATATTAACTGGAGTTGGAATAGTAAATTAATTAAGTTTAGTGTCCACCACCTACTACTAATTAATACTAACTGGAGTGGGAATAGTAAATTATTTAAGTTTAATGTCCAGAACCTACCCCTAATTAATACTAACTGGAGTGGGAATAGTAAATTATTTAAGTTTAGTGTCCAGCACCTACCCGTAATTAATACTAACTGGAGTGGGAATAGTAAATTACTTAAGTTTAGTGTCCAGCACCTACCCCTAATTAATACTAACTGGAGTGGGAATAGTAAATTAAATAATTTTAGTGTCCAGCACTTACTCTGAATCAATAGTAACTGGAGTGGGAATAGTAAATTATTTAAGTTTAGTGTCCAGCACTTACCCCTAATTAATAGTAACTGGAGTGGGAATAGTAAATTAATTAAGTTTAATGTCCAGCACCTACCCTTAATTAATACTAACTGGAGTGGGAATAGTAAATTAAATAATTTTAGTGTCCAGCACTTACCACGAATTAATATTAACTGGAGTTGGAATATTAAATTAATTAAGTTTAGTGTCCAGCATCTACCCCTAAGAAATATTAACTGGAGTGGGAATAGTAAATTAAATAATTTTAGTGTCCAGCACTTACCCTGAATTAATACTAACTGGAGTGGGAATAGTAAATTAATTAAGTTTATTGTCCACCACCTACCTCTAAATAATACTAACTGGAGTGGGAATAGTAAATTAATTAAGTTTATTGTCCACCACCTACCTCTAAATAATACTAACTGGAGTGGGAATAGTAAATTATTCAAGCTTAATGTCCAGCACCTACCCCTAATTAATACTAACTGGAGTGGGAATAGTAAATTATTAAAGTTTCGTGTGCAGCACCTACCCCTAATTAATTCTAACTGGAGTGGTTATGTAAATTAAATAATTTTAGTGTCCAGCACTTACCCTGAATTAATACTAACTGGAGTGGGAATAGTAAATTAATTAAGTTTAGTGTCCAGCACCTACCCCTAATTAATATTAACTGGAGTTGGAATAGTAAATTAATTAAATTTAGTGTCCAGCCCCCACCCTGAATTAATACTAACTGGAGTGGGAATAGTAAATTAATGAAGTTTAGTGTCCAGCAACTACCCCTAATTAATACTAACTGTAGTGGGAATAGTAAATTAATTAAATTTAGTGTCCAGCACCTACCTCTAATTAATACTAACTGGAGTTGGAATAGTAAATTAATTAAGTATAGTGTCCAGCACCTACCCCTAATTAATACTAACTGGAGTGGGAATAGTAAATTGATTAAGGGGTCTATTACGATGGCAGTCGGAAAACCTCCCCGACCGCCATGGTAGAGGAAAACAACCACCCGCAGGTACAGCGGCAAAGCCGGCGGCCAGATTAGGATGTCCCGCCCAAAAAATACGACGGCGGCGGTAAGAGCCACCGGAAAACCGCCCGTAGCGTGCGGAGAAGGTGAAAACCTGTCCGCGGCAGTCGGATTCTTAGAGGAAACAAATTAAACCGCCGCCAAGACAGCGGAGACACCGCACGGAACATTAGGATATTCCCGATGTGACCGCGGTACGTTCCACTGAATCCGACCGCCGAAAACGCCAACAATGATGAATGGGAGAGCCGCCGGAAGAACTGCAGCATAGTCACCGCTGCGGACGCTCCGTGACAAATATGGCGGTCGACAGAAAAAAATCACAACAAGGCCACAAAGTGCACACAGCAAACAAGCCATGCACCCAAAAACACACAACACACCCCAATGACACAACCACATGGCAACTACAAAAATCCAACTCCCAGGACAACACACACAACACACCTGACAGCAATACCCCATTTGGACACACTCACATAGCTGGGTATAAATCCAGCCCCTTCCCTGACCACAATCCTTTGCAATACTCCAAAACTGAAGGGCCCAACACCAGAGCACAAAGGAGAGGCAAATCTGAACACCATCACTACTCACACCACACACAGCACCACCACCACTTCCACACCTGCACCTCCAACCCCTCTGCACATCACACACCATACACATCACCCCCACCACTTACACACCTGCACCTCAAACCCCTTAGCACATCACACACCATGGCACCACAGAAAATGCCAAAATTCACAGACAGTGAGTTGACAGTCATGGTAGATGAGATAATCAGAGTAGAACCACAACTGTTTGGTAACCTGGTCCAACAGACACCATTAGCCAGAAGGAATCAAATGTGGGCAAGGATAGTCGATAAGGTCAATGCAGTAGGGACCATCCCACGCAACAGGCAGGAAATCATGAGGCGGTGGCATGACCTGAAGAGTGTTGTCAAAAAGAAGAGGAGCAAGAACCATGAGCTGGCTCAAAGGACTGGCGGTGGCCCTCCCATTCCACCAAGAACATTCACTGCATGGGAGGAGAAGGTGCTTGCCATACTGCATCCAGAGTGTCTCACAGGAATACCCGGGGGAGCGGAGGCTGGTAAGTACAAACAACTGTAGACCATTACACAGCAATGTACTGTCAAGCACAACTACAAAGCTACATCTCAGAGGCACAAGTATATCCATATGCACCACAATATCCAACACATGTCCCACAGATGTAACATCCACTACATCTGAACCACCCCAAAAGGTAGACAACATTTACAGGGCTGTATGTACCCAGGCAAATAGCACTACAACTCCCACCAGGCCCCCTGTCTCACCCCTGAGCAGGATGGAGCACTCCACACCCAGAAGCATTGGGAAGCCATTGTCTCACTACAAACAAACTAACAGGTAGGTAGCCATCTTCCCTGGGAGGGCTGTGTGGGGGTGGGAGGCCTGCAGTACTATTCCCACCATGCCCCCTGTCCCACCCCTGAGCAGGATGGAGCACTCCACACCCAGAAGCATTGGGAAGCCATTGTCTCACTACAAACAAACTAACAGGTAGGTAGCCATCTTCCCTGGGAGGGCTGTGTGGGGGTGGGAGGCCTGCAGTACTACTCCCACCATGCCCCCTGTCCCACCCCTGAGCAGGATGGAGCACTCCACACCCAGAAGCATTGGGAAGCCATTGTCTCACTACAAACAAACTAACAGGTAGGTAGCCATCTTCCCTGGGAGGGCTGTGTGGGGGTGGGAGGCCTGCAGTACTACTCCCACCATGCCCCCTGTCCCACCCCTGAGCAGGATGGAAGCCTCAACCACACACACACACACACATAGATGTGACACAAATCCAACACAAATGTAAAAACAGAACAGGTAAGTAGCCAGTACATGCACCCAGCCATTCCTCCCAAGAAGCATGGTGCCATATGACAACACCAGCCCTCTCATCACACAAAAATACACACAGATCCAATTGCCACTCACAGTGTGCAGACAGCTAAGCAAATGTAACTGCCACAGCAACCAAAGTGTGACACACCAATTCACATGTAGAAGAAAGTCTGTGCACAATCATGCACACCACTGAATGCCATGTGTAAGTGCCATGTGGCCAGAGCAGCAAGGACCACATGTAAACAAAGAAAGCAAGGTTGTTGGCACAAATTCATATTTGCACATGACCCTACAAAGGTATGCATGAGATGACAATGGCCAGCCAATGCTCAGATGTAACGTTTGCCAGGGCAGAGTGATCAACAAAGAGGCGTCACAGAAATGCTCTGTTGCGCCAGTCCCTAGATGGCAACATGTCCATGTAAACACAAAACATGCATGTGGCACATGGTATGTTGTGACACCTCACACCATGGACAACTAATGCATGTACCTCAACATCATCTCAGGAGGCACAGTAGTGCGCATACAAACAATGTGATGATGAGTCAACTGTGTGGTGTACAAAGAGTGAATAATACACAGCTAACACAAAGCTTGCGGGGTGCACTACAATGACCATTTCCCATCTGTCCCACAGGTGACCAAGAACTGACTGCAGAGGACAACACCAGCAACCTGCAGAGCCAGTCTCCCCCCCCCCCGGAACATGGACTCTCGGATGTTGATTCCAGGGATTCAGAGGACGATGAGCTCGGAGCCGGCCCATCTGGTGTGCCAGTGCGCAACCGGTCCCAGGAACCCATCGTCACCCCCACCACATCTGCAGCAACACCAACAGCTATGCAGACCCCTGCTGTTACGGCCTGTGCCACATCCACCACCACCACCACCAGTGCTGCCTACAACACCCTCCCTGTCCCAGAGGATGACCACCCTACACCACCAACTGAGGAGGGCAGGGAGAGGATGCGGGTGCCCACAGTGGTGATGCAACAGGTCCGTGGCAGCAGGGCAGGTGGGAGTGGCAGGGTCAGTCACAGACGACCAGAGCCTGGGACCGAAGCCCTGGACAGCATAAATAGAGTCTTTGGGGCATATGAACGGGCCCAGAGATGAACGGCACGGGCAGAGGAAGATTCCCGCGAGCTCATCCTGCTGATGAGGTCCATGGACACCCGCATGGGACAAATTGTGGACCTCATGGGCCAGATCGTGGCGGCACTGAGGGACAGGCCTGCACCACAAACACCTCCACCTCCCCCTGCTGGGCTGCAGGATGACAGTTCACCATCCTCCCCTGCAGCCACAGAGAGGGGTGAGTCCTCAGACCCCACAGGCCCCACAGCAGAGGCCCCCCCTGCCAAGCGACGGAGGGGCCGTCCCAAGAAATCCTTGGGAGTATCCCGTGGCAAAGCACCTGCCAAACGTCAGTGACGGAGCCAGCCATGATGGCAACACTCTTTACCACTGCATTGACTCATTGGACTGTCCTTCCCCACACAGCCTTGTGAATGGCATCTGTCTGTTGGACTGGGTCACCACATCAATGTGGTGACTACTCGATTCTCTCACTTACCATAACTGTCAACTCACTGCTTCACTAATCACCTCAATGTAAATGTTCACCCCCACATATGTCACCATTGCAAATAAAAGTCCTTACACACATGTTGTTGTGTCTGCTCCGTCTTTATTCCAGGATGTGCAGTCATCACCATGATTAAAATGTACCAGGAGGATGGAATGTATGTAAGCAAGGAGAGGCTGAAGGGATCTAGGAAAACACAACAGGACAAGATTCACTAGTCTGGGTGTGGCATCACAAACATCACACAACACATACCATGAAGCTAATACAACATGCACACATCACAATGGGCAACAAGTGCCAACATACACATCCTGTAGATGTTCAAAATTACCCTGTCCCATAAACATTGTCGGCCACCACTGAGTCAACAACCGGCTGCAGTCACAAAGCTCACATACACCTTCACAACAACAGCAACATCATCAGACAATGGGTCCGTTGTACATTGAAACTCGCCTTCAAGTGAAGTAGCGGGTGATGAGCTGTTGACGCATGTCAACACCATCCTCCTCTCCACTGTCCTCATCACTGGACACGGGTTGATTTGCATGTGGGGGCCGTGGCTGCTCATCAACATCCAGGAGCAGTGGGATATCCTTGTGAATGGCTAGGTTGTGGAGCATGCAGCACGCCACAGCAATCTGACACACCTTCCTGGGCAAGTACATGAGTGCACCTCCCGTCTTGTCAAGGCAGCGAAATCGTGACTTCAGGAGACCAAAAGTCCGCTCCACCACACGAAGGGGTCGATTCCGATTCGGGCCGGAAAAAGCACCGACCGACTCGGATCCGGAAAAATTACCGACCGACACGTACCAGTGGCGCCCGACACGCCAAGTACGATGCAAGCCGCGATAAATCCGACCGACACGTCAGGAAACCAAGCCGACCGACCGAGCCGCTCGGAAAATAGCAATCCGGCCGGAAAAACACGCGAATCCAACCGACCGACACGCACCCGGAACAAATCCGACCGAATCGTACCCGCCAACTCCAACCCGCAAAGTACGATGCAAGGCGCGAAAACACGACCGAGTCGGACGGAGGACAAGCCGCACGACCGACACGCATACAAAACCGAGCCGAAGCAACACAATACACCGCGACCGACGCGTACGCAGCATACAAAACTGCACAAACACAGCGTGAACGAAACGGAAAACACCGTACGAGACCAATGCAGGGTCCGACTCGGTCACAAGAACGTTTCCAACATACACAAACAGCACAAAGGAAAAATCAACCAAAAAAGGCCAAACAAGCAATTACCAAGCCAATAAATACTGGGGGTGGGGACAGAGAACAAAGACACACCCACAACTCCACCTATATAAAGGACACAAATCACTACCATGAGCCTTTGCAAATGCCATTCCACTGCCAGCACCCAAGAGAAAGCAACCACACACCCACAGCTCATCCCTCACACAAGCCACACACCAGCAGCACACCAACAAATACCTACCTCACATACACCCAGCACAACACACACCCACACACCCTCACCTGCACACCAACACACACATCACCCACCATCACCACCCATCACCATGCCCCCAAGAAGAATCCCAAGTTCCTAGATAGTGAATTGGAAGTCATGGTAGACGAGATCCTCAGGGTGGAGCCACAGCTGTTTGGCACTCTGGTCCAACAGACCCCCATGTCGCAGAAAACCAAGATGTGGGAGAGGATCATCAACAGGGTGAACGCCCAATCACCATGTCGGCGCACAAAGACGGACATCCAGAACAGGTGGTATGACGTGCGCAGGAGGGTACGGGACCTGCTGAAGATAGACTACATCAACAGCCAACACACCGGCAGTGGCCCTCCTGCCAAGCCAATATACCTCAGGCCCTGGGAGGAGAAGGTGCGGGCCATCCTTCCGCCAGTGAGCGTATATGGACTAGAGAACATCCCAGAGCCTGGTGAGTACACAACAAATGTACACAATAAACTGCCACAAACACACACACATCACTGTCAAGGGGAGAGTCAAACCATGCACTCATAGCAATTACACAGCAACTAGAACAGAATCATCCCAAAATGTGTATGTCAGTCAGATAAACACAACACATGCCATCAAAAAAGTCACATCCAACTGTGCCAACACATGTACAAACACAACCACAACTACAGCTAGGCAGTGGCACAAATAGAACTAACACACACATCCACACATGTAGCCACCACAACAACACCAACACACAGTGAAGACCACTCAAAGGAAGGAATTCTGTGTATGCTGGCCAAGTCAGTGTAGCCAATAGCATCATGGGAGTCGCAGTCACACATATTGCCCCCCCACAACTGTCCCATCAACACCACCATGAACCATGCGCACATCACAGGGAGTGGAGAAGGACTCACAAGATGGCTGACACTGGCTACTGCTGTGAGGAGCACAAGGCCCTGCTGGCAACTGTGCACCAACAAACAGCAGGACACCACTGACTGACATCCTGAGAGACAACTTCCACTCCCTGCAATGCAAGCACGTTCCATGGTGGGATATCTGGCTGGCTGGGTGGGAAGGGGGACTTGCAGCACTGACCATAGTCACCAGCACCTCCCCTCACACCCCCCAACACAAACTCCACAGTACCCACCTGGTAGAATGCAATGCCCTCCATCCTAACACAAGATCCCACAAAGCACCACCACCCTGGGTTATGTTGTGTGAAGCACAGGGACACTCTTGGGACTCTTAGCCAAACAACTGCCAGGACAACACTCCCAGCCATCCTGTCAGCACAGCCAGCCCACCCCACAGGGAAGCAGAGTCAAAAGGAAGGAAGCATGGGCATGCTGGGAAGGGGGGTGGAGGCAATAGCATGATGGGAGTCGTAGTCACAGACATTGCTCAGCCTCACAACTGGCCCATCAACACCACCCTGAACCATGCTCACATCACAGGGAGTGGAGAAGGACTCACAAGATGGCTGACACTGGCTACTGCTGTGGGGAGCACAAGGCCCTGCTGCCAACTGTGCACCAACAAACAGCAGGACACCACTGACTGACATCCTGAGAGACAACTTACACTCCCTGCAATGCAAGCACGTTCCATGGTGGGATATCTGGCTGGCTGGGTGGGAAGGGGGACTTGCAGCACTGACCATAGTCACCAGCACCTCCCCTCACCCCCCCAACACAAACTCCACAGTACCCACCTGGTAGAATGCAATGCCCTCCATCCTAACACAAGATCCCACAAAGCACCACCACCCTGGGTTATGTTGTGTGAAGCACAGGGACACTCTTGGGACTCTTAGCCAAACAACTGCCAGGACAACACTCCCAGCCATCCTGTCAGCACAGCCAGCCCACCCCACAGGGAAGCAGAGTCAAAAGGAAGGAAGCATGGGCATGCTGGGAAGGGGGTGGAGGCAATAGCATGATGGGAGTCGTAGTCACAGACATTGCTCAGCCTCACAACTGGCCCATCAACACCACCCTGAACCATGCTCACATCACAGGGAGTGGAGAAGGACTCACAAGATGGCTGACACTGGCTACTGCTGTGGGGAGCACAAGGCCCTGCTGCCAACTGTGCACCAACAAACAGCAGGACACCACTGACTGACATCCTGAGAGACAACTTACACTCCCTGCAATGCAAGCACGTTCCATGGTGGGATATCTGGCTGGCTGGGTGGGAAGGGGGACTTGCAGCACTGACCATAGTCACCAGCACCTCCCTCCCACCCCCCCAACACAAACTCCACAGTACCCACCTGGTAGAATGCAATGCCCTCCATCCTAACACAAGATCCCACAAAGCACCACCACCCTGGGTTATGTTGTGTGAAGCACAGGGACACTCTTGGGACTCTTAGCCAAACAACTGCCAGGACAACACTCCCAGCCATCCTGTCAGCACAGCCAGCCCACCCCACAGGGAAGCAGAGTCAAAAGGAAGGAAGCATGGGCATGCTGGGAAGGGGGGTGGAGGCAATAGCATGATGGGAGTCGTAGTCACAGACATTGCTCAGCCTCACAACTGGCCCATCAACACCACCCTGAACCATGCTCACATCACAGGGAGTGGAGAAGGACTCACAAGATGGCTGACACTGGCTACTGCTGTGGGGAGCACAAGGCCCTGCTGCCAACTGTGCACCAACAAACAGCAGGACACCACTGACTGACATCCTGAGAGACAACTTACACTCCCTGCAATGCAAGCACGTTCCATGGTGGGATATCTGGCTGGCTGGGTGGGAAGGGGGACTTGCAGCACTGACTATAGTCACCAGCACCTCCCCTCACCCCCCCCAACACAAACTCCACAGTACCCACCTGGTAGAATGCAATGCCCTCCATCCTAACACAAGATCCCACAAAGCACCACCACCCTGGGTTATGTTGTGTGAAGCACAGGGACACTCTTGGGACTCTTAGCCAAACAACTGCCAGGACAACACTCCCAGCCATCCTGTCAGCACAGCCAGCCCACCCCACAGGGAAGCAGAGTCAAAAGGAAGGAAGCATGGGCATGCTGGGAAGGGGGTGGAGGCAATAGCATGATGGGAGTCGTAGTCACAGACATTGCTCAGCCTCACAACTGGCCCATCAACACCACCCTGAACCATGCTCACATCACAGGGAGTGGAGAAGGACTCACAAGATGGCTGACACTGGCTACTGCTGTGGGGAGCACAAGGCCCTGCTGCCAACTGTGCACCAACAAACAGCAGGACACCACTGACTGACATCCTGAGAGACAACTTACACTCCCTGCAATGCAAGCACGTTCCATGGTGGGATATCTGGCTGGCTGGGTGGGAAGGGGGACTTGCAGCACTGACCATAGTCACCAGCACCTCCCCTCACCCCCCCCAACACAAACTCCACAGTACCCACCTGGTAGAATGCAATGCCCTCCATCCTAACACAAGATCCCACAAAGCACCACCACCCTGGGTTATGTTGTGTGAAGCACAGGGACACTCTTGGGACTCTTAGCCAAACAACTGCCAGGACAACACTCCCAGCCATCCTGTCAGCACAGCCAGCCCACCCCACAGGGAAGCAGAGTCAAAAGGAAGGAAGCATGGGCATGCTGGGAAGGGGGTGGAGGCAATAGCATGATGGGAGTCGTAGTCACAGACATTGCTCAGCCTCACAACTGGCCCATCAACACCACCCTGAACCATGCTCACATCACAGGGAGTGGAGAAGGACTCACAAGATGGCTGACACTGGCTACTGCTGTGGGGAGCACAAGGCCCTGCTGCCAACTGTGCACCAACAAACAGCAGGACACCACTGACTGACATCCTGAGAGACAACTTACACTCCCTGCAATGCAAGCACGTTCCATGGTGGGATATCTGGCTGGCTGGGTGGGAAGGGGGACTTGCAGCACTGACTATAGTCACCAGCACCTCCCCTCACACCCCCCCCAACACAAACTCCACAGTACCCACCTGGTAGAATGCAATGCCCTCCATCCTAACACAAGATCCCACAAAGCACCACCACCCTGGGTTATGTTGTGTGAAGCACAGGGACACTCTTGGGACTCTTAGCCAAACAACTGCCAGGACAACACTCCCAGCCAAACTGTCAGCACAGCCAGCCCACCCCACAGGGAAGCAGAGTCAAAAGGAAGGAAGCATGGGCATGCTGGGAAGGGGGTGGAGGCAATAGCATGATGGGAGTCGTAGTCACAGACATTGCTCAGCCTCACAACTGGCCCATCAACACCACCCTGAACCATGCTCACATCACAGGGAGTGGAGAAGGACTCACAAGATGGCTGACACTGGCTACTGCTGTGGGGAGCACAAGGCCCTGCTGCCAACTGTGCACCAACAAACAGCAGGACACCACTGACTGACATCCTGAGAGACAACTTACACTCCCTGCAATGCAAGCACGTTCCATGGTGGGATATCTGGCTGGCTGGGTGGGAAGGGGGACTTGCAGCACTGACCATAGTCACCAGCACCTCCCCTCACACCCCCCCCAACACAAACTCCACAGTACCCACCTGGTAGAATGCAATGCCCTCCATCCTAACACAAGATCCCACAAAGCACCACCACCCTGGGTTATGTTGTGTGAAGCACAGGGACACTCTTGGGACTCTTAGCCAAACAACTGCCAGGACAACACTCCCAGCCATCCTGTCAGCACAGCCAGCCCACCCCACAGGGAAGCAGAGTCAAAAGGAAGGAAGCATGGGCATGCTGGGAAGGGGGGTGGAGGCAATAGCATGATGGGAGTCGTAGTCACAGACATTGCTCAGCCTCACAACTGGCCCATCAACACCACCCTGAACCATGCTCACATCACAGGGAGTGGAGAAGGACTCACAAGATGGCTGACACTGGCTACTGCTGTGGGGAGCACAAGGCCCTGCTGCCAACTGTGCACCAACAAACAGCAGGACACCACTGACTGACATCCTGAGAGACAACTTACACTCCCTGCAATGCAAGCACGTTCCATGGTGGGATAACTGACTGGGTGGGTGGGTGGGTGGGAAGGAGGTCTGGCTGTCAACCAAACACAATCAATGCAGACCATGTTCACACCCCAGAGAATACATAGAAATGCCCAAATAATGCAGGACAATGTGCCACACCAATATCAACCCCTGACTGTGACGACTTAGGACAATACAATGTACAGGCCCGCACCCCCGAGGCACAGTCACAACTGTCAGGTGTGTCAACCACTGATGCCTGCAGAAACATGACATACATTGTTTGTGTCTCCCAAAAACAGGTGATGATAGGGACACAGCAGCAGACGCTGAGGAGTCCCAGTCCCAGGCTCAAGAGGATGCCGAGCTCACTGGCGTCGTACAGCCTCTGTCCTCCTCGGACGATGAACAACCTGGCACATCCGGTGCAAGTCAACATGCTGCACCAGCAGGACCACCAGCTGCAGCACCAGCAGGTCCACCAGCTGCACCCCCTGCACCCACCCCTCCAACGACTGTCACCACGAATACCATCCCTGCCGACATGGACAGAATAAGGAACAACACCAGCGCAGTGACCCTGGACCAACCTGGGGCCATGGACACCACCACCACCACCAACCCCCAAGGTGGACCAGGGTTATCTGTGCGTGCAACTGCACACACTGCACATGTCAGCAGGGGTGGTGGGAGGGGTGGGAGACAGAGGTCGCTGCTTCCAGACGTTGCTGGTGTGCATGAAGACCCACAACTGGTACGCATAGCTGATGCGTACCAGTCCAGCACCGGAGAGCTCAGCCAGGTAGTGGGGCTCCTCAGAGACATCAAACAGCAGCAGGCTGCCCATCATGCCCGCTTGGACTCCCACATGTCCCACGTGGAGTCACACATGTCACGTGTGGACTCCCACATGTCACGTGTGGACTCCCACATGACCCGCGTGGAGTCCAAGTGGGATGTACTACATGAGATGACGGCGGTGCACAGGGACATTTTACAATGCCTCCGCCAGATGAACAGCAACCAGTCCACACCTCCCTGTGTGCCAACAACATCTGGTACCGAACAAACTGCAACTGCCACAGGGAGGGAGGAGGACTCTGGCGGAGAGTCCCCTGCACCGCAGCAGCCTGCACTTGAGGGCCCCCCCCAAGAAGAGGGGTCGTCCGAGGAGGGGAAAGTGAGAGGCTGATGGCCAAGCGCAACTCCCAGGAAGCCTGAACCTGTTCTGGATTTTCGCCTTTGTGCACAGACTGTTCACCCTGTTGATGGCAACACTACTCCCACACATTGCATGGGGAGTACAAGTTGGAACAATGTGTCAGACAACTGTGGCCCCGATACTGGGGATCCTGTCTACCTGGACTTTCTATTCATCTAGGAACTTGGGATTGCAAGATTCATGTACAGCACAATCCATCCTATGCACTATTATCACAATAAACACACTAATACACCATACTTGCCTCTGTCGTGATTCCAACGTGGGTGCTGTTATGGGGATGATGAACTGCAAAATTACACAGTGTATGCGAACTGCAACAGCAAGGACAACACAGGCATGTGAGTACAGGCAACGTGACACATATGAGGGAGACACACCACCAGGGCTACACAACACATACACACCTAGGCCATCTGACTCATTGCCTACACTGATGTTGCCAGGGAAGACGGTGCAATGCACAGACACCACACCCATTCCCAGTTGTAGTCAAGTAGCCCACAGGTGCAGTAAGCAAATGGCAGTCAAATGTGTGACCACAGACAACGCACATCACTAAGTGAAGCACAGGTTTATTACACAGTAGCAACATGCC
This sequence comes from Calotriton arnoldi, assembly GCA_963921515.1. Taxonomy (NCBI): domain Eukaryota; kingdom Metazoa; phylum Chordata; class Amphibia; order Caudata; family Salamandridae; genus Calotriton; species Calotriton arnoldi. The sequence goes on from CAWUFW010001113.1 coordinate 2,085,379, forward strand.
GTAACCACTACAGATGCAAGGTAACCCCACCTGGTAGCGGGCACACAGTCAACAACTGTAGACAGAAGGAAGTCCATGGGTGTGGCGCACATCACCTGTAGGGACACAACAGCTACCAGCCTGGATGTGCAATCACGTCGCCGGTGGACACAGTTGACCAAACGAATCTGAAAGTACCCTGTGAAGAACAGAAATGACACACAGTCAAAAGCAATGCAGTACAGGACAGAACAGCAAAACTCATGCACAATACATGTTACAAGATACCCACCCAGAACCAAGTTAGCATGTCAACACTGTTGGGGAGTACAGCCCACCTGTCACCACACATCGCAACACACATCCTGTCAAGTAGCCCATGGACACACTCCAACAGCACCAGAGCACCACCCACACATCATGCCAACTCACATCATTCACATGACACCTCAGGATACTCACATTCAGCTAAAGAAGTTGGTGATGAGCTGTGTGCGGACATCACCATCACCATCATCATCATCATCGTCACTGGCATCGTGGTCCAGGCCAGGATCCTCCACAGGTGGCGGATGTTGGTCATCGTCATCCTGGATGAGAGGCAACTCCTTCCGCACTGCCAGGTTGTGGAGCATGCAGCAGACGATGATAATCTTGCACACTTTCGCAGGGGCATATGGGAGGGACCCTCCGGTCTTGTCCAGGCAGCGGAAGCGGCTCTTCAGGAGACCAAAGGTCCGCTCAATCACTCTCCTGGTCCGACCATGTGCCTCATTGTAGCGCATCTGGGCAGGTGTCACAGGGTTCCTGAGGGGTGTCAGCAACCACGGCATGTTGGGGTATCCCGAGTCACCTACGGACAGACAAGTGCACATCAGCTGACTTGGAAAAGTGGGCGGAATACTACAGATCAGATCACACACAATGGCACAAAGTCAGTACACACCGACAAGCCAGGCACGCTGGTTCTGCATCTGTGCCATCAACCTGGGGATGCGACTACTCCTCATCACAAAGGCATCGTGTGCTGAACCAGGGAAACGGGCACACACGTGTGTGATGGTCATGTCTGCAAGACACACCACCAGTGCATTGACCGAGTGGTAGTGCTTGCGGTTCCTGTAGGCCTGCTCCTGGGCCTGTGGTGGTACCAAAGCCACATGTGTCCCATCAATGGAGCCAATGACATGCGGCATCCTCCCCAGGGCATAAAAGTCACTCTTCACGTCAGTGAGTCGTCGCAGTCTAGGGAAATAGATGTACCGGTTCAGGAAGAGCAACATTGCCGCCAAAACATCGCGGAGCACACGGCTGAACATGGTCTGTGACATCCCACCAGCAGACGCCACAGTATGTTGGAAGGTACCGGTGGCAAAGAAGTGTAGGGCTGCCATCACCTTCACCTTGGGGGTCAGCGCTGTAGGATACGGCCGGCCAGGCTGCAAATGTGGGGACAACTGCACTGCCAAATCCTCAATCAGCTGCCTGGTGAAGCGGTACCGTCGGATGCTGTCCCATTCCACCATCGTTGCCAGGTCTGGGAATGGCCGATGGACAGCAGGAGCCCTGCAGTGCAGAGGAGAAGTAAGCAAGATCGTCAGTCACCCCACATATGCGGCATTGAACACACTCAAGATCCCAACATACATCATCATGAGGCACAACTACATGAAGTGTGCAGTACCGGAACGACATTTATGGTACATACATGGCCAACATCTGTCAACACGGTCCTACAGGTGGCATCAATTTGTCCCAGGTTGGCCCATTGGATATCATGATGCTGTGTCACAGTCACCCCCCAGTGACATGTGAGGACAGATGTGCCCCAGGCACCACAGCTCAACGACAGGCACATTCCCAGGGACCCTGTAATGCCACATGGACACTGGCATCACCTGGAGTATCATGTGTACACCACAACAAAACAAACATGACCCCCACAGGTAGTGGCCACACTTGCCATGGCAGGAGAGCCATGGACGTCTGTGACACACACGCACAACATCAGAGTCCATGCACACACAACGTGGATGTGGAGACTGTCTCCCATTGTGCACATGAAATCAGAGACATTGTAAACACTACATGCACAAAGACTGTGGAGGGCCATCACTATTGTGCCACTGGGACACCCTGGCTCAAACATACCGTCCCACATGGGACTCACGGGGTATGTGACATGACATACACAAACACCACTGTGAAATGTGACCATGGCACATGCACAGATATGAACAGTTGCACATCACAGTGGTCACGTACACGTAACACCCAGGATCCTGTCCCCATTAACACGTGCACAGCCTGGGGGTGGCTGCCCACAGGTGACACCCACAGGACAACATGTACACCAACATACACACAATAGGAAATGCAGCCTTACATGCCTTATGATAAGGTTTGGACAGGCTGTCGTGATGTAGGTGTGCCCCTCACTCCCTGGGAGCTATCTGTGGCTGGCATATGTCCATCTGAGACAGGCATGCTGACATATGCCAGTCACATGTACAGTGATGCGTTGTACTGCAATGGACCGATCGGTGCCTCCGGCCGGCCCATTGCATTCAATGTGTGCGGGTACGCGTTGTACCCCTGTGCGCGTTGAACAGCAATGGACCGATCGGTGCCTCCGGCCGGCCCATTGCTTTCAATGTGTGCGGGTACGCGTTGTACCCCTGTGCGCGTTGTACTGCAATGGACCGATCGGTGCCTCCGGCCGGCCCATTGCTTTCAATGTGTGCGGGTACGCGTTGTACCCCTGTGCGCGTTGTACTGCAATGGACCGATCGGTGCCTCCGGCCGGCCCATTGCATTCAATGTGTGCGGGTACGCGTTGTACCCCTGTGCGCATTGAACAGCAATGGACCGATCGGTGCCTCCGGCCGGCCCATTGCATTCAATGTGTGCGGGTACGCGTTGTACCCCTGTGCGCGTTGAACAGCAATGGACCGACCGATGCCTCCGGCCGGCCCATTGCTTTCAATGTGTGCGGGTACGCGTTGTACCCCTGTGCGCGTTGTACTGCAATGGACCGATCGGTGCCTCCGGCCGGCCCATTGCATTCAATGTGTGCGGGTACGCGTTGTACCCCTGTGCGCGTTGAACAGCAATGGACCGATCGGTGCCTCCGGCCGGCCCATTGCATTCAATGTGCGGGTACGCGTTGTACCCCTGTGCGCGTTGAACAGCAATGGACCGATCGGTGCCTCCGGCCGGCCCATTGCATTCAATGTGTGCGGGTACGCGTTGTACCCTGTGCGCGTTGTACTGCAATGGACCGATCGGTGCCTCCGGCCGGCCCATTGCATTCAATGTGTGCGGGTACGCGTTGTACCCCTGTGCGCGTTGAACAGCAATGGACCGATCGGTGCCTCCGGCCGGCCCATTGCTTTCAATGTGTGCGGGTACGCGTTGTACCCCTGTGCGCGTTGTACCTCAATGGACCGATCGGTGCGCACCCATTGACAATGGGCTTGCCTGGCAACGGACGCGTTTTCGAATATTCGAACGAGTCGGTTGCTGGAAAATCAGTTGGTCACCCACAACAATGTTGCAAAATCATGTATGTCATGAAGTTGAAATTTTGAAGGATGCTGTGGGCGTGTTTTGGTGCTGCTATTCCATGGATTGGCCATATTCAGAAGATGCAAACGACTTGGACCTATCACTTTGGACACAAGGGACAGTATCTGCCTCTCCAGCACATATATATTGCTGCATGTTCCCCTGAGAGCCCACTTGCCTGCACTACATGCTCCAGGACGACATCTGCCACTGCACTGCTGCTGTCTCTGCCCCTCTGGACCCTGCAATGGCACGTACTGTGGAGAGAGCCCCAGCCTTCAGCCTTGAAGAGAACCAGGCCCTGCTGGACAGCCTACTTCCACAGTACAGCAAGCTGTATGGGACACCAGGGGAGCAGGTGAGTGTTCTGTGCACTGCCTTTCTGAATGTGCATTTTGTCTGACTAGCAAGGCTGAGAGTCAGCACACCACTGGCTAGCAGGCTCACTGAGTAGTTGTCACCCCCCATAGTGTGTAGTGACTTGCACTGGACAGGTATGGTGCAGTGACAGTGCTTCTGAACAGGGTTTTACTCCCCATGCTATGATACCATGTAGTGACTTCTGGAAAACTGTCCATGGGCAGCCGTGCACTGCCTGTGTACACCATGTGCCCCTGTGATTGCGACATGTATATGCAACTGTGTCATGCACGGATATGTTGCATGTGTAGTAATGTCCTTATCACTTTGTCATCCTGACAGGCTTCTGCCCATCGGAAGCATGAGATCTGGAAGGACATCGTCCGGGCTGTCCGGTCCGTGGGGGTCTACAAGCGCCGGATCCGCAACTGCCAAAAGAGGTGGCAGGACCTTCAGGGCTGGACCCGGAGGATTGCACGGGTCCAGCTGAAGCTGTCGCCTCCTCGCAGGAGGGGCGGAACACGGACCCTGACCCCCCACATGCTCAGGATCCTGGCGGTGGTCTTTCCAGACCTGGATGGGCAGCTGAAGGCCAGAGAGCAGCAAGGAGGGGGTGAGTCAAAGACTGCACTGTGTACTCTGTCTAACATGTTATGTGCCCTCCTCGGGCCAGGTTGAACTGCCACAGTACAGCAGTCATGTTGTCCAGGAGCCATGTCCCTCTATTGTGCACTGCCCACTCCTCATCTGATACCCAGGTGTGGCCCTTACATGCAGGGAATTCTGTCACTTAGGACTGTGTCCTTGCAGTTTGCTTGACTCAAGGTGGGAGACAGCATCTGTTTCCCTGACTCTGTGGTGGGCATCATGGGTGGGTCCATTGCTTACACAATGCCTGTATTCTGACATGTATTCAGCGTGTTACTTTGATCTGTGGTCCAATTGCTGAGCTGATCCACCACATGTGGCTGGGGTACCTGGCACACACCCATGCTGCGGGTGGGAACAATGTTTGGGCCCCAGGAGTATGTATATGACGTGTGTCACACATACTTAGCCAGCTGCCTACAGTCCAGGGCTCATCCCTCATTCATGTGGGGCTGGACAGTCATGCCTACTCCAGGCCATACAATACACTCTGTACTCCCACTCCCGTGTATCAGAGGACACATTGTGCACAGTGATTTGCCCCTCAGGTGTCTGCCTCTGTGTCAGTGTGCTGTGGATTAGTCGCCAGGACTGCTGTGGAGTTTCTTGGTAGGGGCTCAGCATGCCACTGGAGATGTGACCATAGGAGACGATACTTGTGTGACACATAGGTGTCTGATCAGCTGCCCATGCAGACTGGGGCATGTAAATGTGAAGTTCAGGCAGCTGTTCCCCATGCACAGCAGAGTGTGAGGGGCTCAGGTTCAGAGGGTAGTGTCACAGGTCTCCCATATGTCCAATAGGTATGACCTGGACAGATGAGGGTTAAGAGGATGTGTTGTGGGGGATGTACATGTGCACTTGTGCAGCTCCAGGACTTGCATTCCCCATGACCTACTATTGTGACACAGTGCAGAGTGTTGTTGTCTGGCTGCAAAGTCATACATCACTGAGACAGTGATGTATGACTTTGCAGTCATGCCTCCGCCATGGCATGTGTCTACTGATTGGTGATCCTGCAGGGGAGTGACATGTGCTACATGCACACCATAGTGGCGCTGGCTATCAGGACATGGGTGCATCATGGTGTCTGTCGCTGGTATGCATCACATGCATTTCCTATTTGACTCTGGGCATCCCTTACATCCGTAAACCTGTACTGACTCAGTGGCAAGAGCTGTGATGTGTCCACACCGTGTCCTCTGCACTGTCCAACTACTGTGTACTTGGTGCATGTGTCAACACTGGGGTGTTGCAATCCAACAGACACCAGACAGATGGGTGCAAGGCCATGTGGGATGTGAGTGCCATGCTTGGCATCAGACTGACAATTGACTTCTCCTGTTCAATTAGTGCACTTTTAGCAATGTACAACTAATGATGCCAGGGCTTGCTCTGTGATGTGCTGTGCTCACAGTGGTGTGTGCGTTATGTGCAGGTGACTGATGTCTGTCTGTTTCCCCATTGTTTGCAGATACATCCACGGCCACGGAAGGGGACAGCTCCACGGACCAGGAGGAGCCGGAGAGCCAGACTGGGTCAGCAGCCGAGGAGTGGTCGGAGGGACCCAGTGGCACGGAGGGCGAGGGGAGCCACACCGAGGAGTCCTCAGCAGCATCCACCTCAGCTGAGGACCAGAGCAACTCGGAGGATGACTCCCTTGTGGAGGCGGGTGTCAGCAGCCACCACACCCCAGCTAGTGTTGCTGTCCCCGCCACCACCAGCACCACCACCGCCCTCCCATCGGCTCCCATTCCCCAGGTCCGTGGAGGCTCCCATGTCCGGGAGCGTGTCTCCTTTGGGCCAGGCACCGCACCCCTGCCCCTGTGTCCCCTGCTGCCCTGAGTGAGGAGTCTGTGTACCTCCTTCGCCAGCTCCATGTAGGGCAGACAGCCATGCTGAGTGTCCTCCATGCGCACACCGCGCTGTTGACTCAGCTGGTGTCGTTCATGGAGGGCATCTCATCGGGCATGTCTGACCTACAGAGGGGCAATAGGTCCATGGACTCCTCCCTGACGGCAGCAGTGTCCCTCCTCAAACGGTCCCTCACCCCTCCTGCCTCTGCTCCATCCACACTCCCCAGCACCTTACCCATCCCAGGCACACACACACTGGCACACACCAGCACACACACATCCAGCACACTGACACACACGCCAATGACAAAACGCACACGCACGCACATTCAGGGGACTGAAGCCAGACTCACAGGGGATGGGGCCCTGGAACACACACACGCATCCACATGCACTGCGCAGTCCTCAGTTCCCTCTCCCTCCAAAGCACCCTCCCTTGCCTCACCTGCAACCCCAAAGTCACAGCAGCTCTTCCTCTGTGACCTCGGCCTCTTCCCCATCGATGAAGCTGCTCCAGCATCCCGGGGAAGAGGAAGCCCACCCACACGGAGCAGAGTGCCCCTCGCCCCCGGACACCCTCCCCCAGGCGCAGACGGACTGAGGCCCCCACCCGCAAGTCCCCCCGGAGTGCTAAGAGCAAGACCCCGCCACCGCCCTGCAGCTCAGGCACAAGGTCTCCGTCCTCCATCCCTCAGGCCCCCACTGCACAGGTGCCCCCACCACACCCTGCCCCAGGTTCCCCCACCCACAGATATACCATCCCCAAGATGCTCCGGCCTTCTCCCCTGCCACTTGCTCTCCCAGCACCACACCCCCGCTGCGCTTGTCTGTGCCACTGATGTGGTGAGGGTGTCCCCCCCTCTGTCCAACCCACCTTGCCTGTTCCCCATTCTCCTCCCCTGGAGGTAGGCACTGCAGTGGAGTCCACTACCGCCCTGTCTGACTTGGGCACTGCAGTGGCGGACCTGTCCACCCCATCTGCAGGGTCCACTGCAGTTGTGCCGGCACCCACGACATCTGTGTCATGCCCCCCAGTTGTGCCGGCACACACCATGTCAGACACCTCTACTGCAGTTGTCAGTGGCTCTCCAGCGCCCACCACCCCTTCCCTGACTCCCCTGGTGAGCCCTGATCCTGTCCCTGCGGTGCCTGGCCTGCCCCCCGGTTGCCCCTCCTAGTGGATTGTCCCTGGTATTGTGCAGGCATGCGTAGGGTGACATCTGCCAGTGTCACCCTGTTTGAACTTTGACAATGGACTGGCCATTGGCCTTTGCTCTTTTTTCAGGACTTCGTTTGGCCTCAACACATATGCTGAATAAAGCAACTTTCTTTTCTCTAGTGCTCATGCTTCAGATGTACATGTTGTTGGTGCAGCTAACCATGCCCTTGCTGCAGTGATGGTGATATCTGGTCTCATGATTATGAAGTGTTACTGTGCAGGAACCCATGTGGTCCAGGGGGAATGTGTCCTATCATGTGGTGTATCCATGTCATCAATAGCAGCATCTGAGGGTGTCATGTGTTCAGTATTTGGCAATGGGTTTCCTACTTACATTGGCAATTTCATATCTGTGGCTTCCACCCCTGCACATCTGTTGTGCCTGCCATCGTTGCATTTGTCTACTTCCCTGACCGTGTTGCCATCTCCAGTGGACATGCAGGTTTGGGCATCAATGGGGAGGGACTCATCCGTGTAGTCAGTGCAACATTGCTATACAAGTGTGTTGGATCTGTGCTGATGATTCCGTTGGCACATCCATGACCAGGCTGATGTGATGGGAGCCCTCATTTGGTGCTAATTGTTGATTGTGTGACCAAGTGCTCAGCTGACATGATGGGGCCCTACTGAGGCAACATATGGCACAGCTTTCCTCACACAGGAGTGGAGTCCCCTCATGGCAGTGTGTACACGTGTGACATTGCCTGCGCCCAAGGTGTGTGTTGTATGTGCATGTCTGTGTGTTCACTTTCATTCATCTGCGCATGCTGTGATCCCTAGTGTTGTACCTGTTTGTGATGCTTGCTGACTTGAGCAATGTTCCCCCAAAGTCTTCTCCCTGTGTTCTCTGTGATGTGGGTGCATGGCACATTACTGGTCATCAGGGTGTCACCCATAGGTGTGTTTGCTGTCAGGGCAGAGTTTGTGTGCTGACGCAGATGGGTCACAGTCAGGTTTCCCTTTGGCACTTGTTGTTTGCCCCTGTCATGTGATTTCCAGTTTGTGTTATCTTTCAGTGATTGTGACACGTTGTGTGTGTGACTGCTGGCACTCCTTAGGGTCCGGGCTGCAATGTTGGTTGTTGTCTATGTGTGTTCTTTGTGGGTGACCTTGGCTTCTTCATTGGTGTGTGACTGTGGCTGGGATCCCATTGGTCGGTGTGGTATTGCCGTCATGTCCATGTACAGCGTAGTGTGCAGTGTGTCAGACATTCAGGAGTCTTGTTGAGTGTCCATGTGTGATGTGTTTCTACACCTTGGTTCCCACCCACCACCCTGGAATAGTAATGGGTGCATGTGCAATGTCACCAGTGCATGTGTACTTCACTGCTGCACATTGTTGGAGGTCGAGGGGTGTGGTCTTGAGTGTGTGCAGATGAGAGTTGTTGCCCGGCTAGTCCCCTGCCTCCATGTTGGCCTTGGCTTACTGGCCATGCTGATTGATTTGTGCTTGTGTAGGTGTGATGGTAGTTAGTTGCTCAGGACACCTGACTGTGGTTCACAGTGTGAACGACATTTAGCTTTGTCATCACAGTGGTATTTTTCTTCAGCCCAGGGTCACCACATTGTGGGGGCCCTGGGGGTGGTGCTGTGGTGTGTCTGTGACTTGCTGTGTCAGTTGTTGTTCCTACGTGCCTGTGTGACATGTGTGTTTTGTGCTCCCTCTCACCTGTCAATGCCTGCTTGCCCACATAGGGGATTTGGATCCATGAGTTACCTTAGTGTGGCAGTGTATGCACATCTGTATGATTGGTATTCAGCTCTCCTCATGTGTTGTGTTGTTGCCTGGGGACACTGGCACCCCCACCCCTCACCTGCTGTGTATGATGACAGTGTTGGTCTGCCTGTTTGTGTTTGTGCATCTGCACCACTGCATTGGCATATCTTGGGTGTGCCATTGGCTGTATGTTGTTTGGTGTGTTTCCCCTGCTGTCCCTGGGACTCCTAGGTCATCGGTCAGCACAGTGATCATGGTTTGTGTGTCCCATTGCTGCCATGGTATGGTATCTGTTCACCTCACATCTGCTGTCTCCACAGGGTATCTGCATTTGTGTGCCCATTGGTGCAAATATGTGGTTCTGCATTCTGATGGTCACTTCTGTCATTGTGTCATTGATGACTGTTGACGGTCTCAGCCCCCATGGGTGTTGTTTGTCTGCACATGGCCAAAGGAATGTTTCATTTGCACTGCAGTATTTGGCTCCCCCAATTTATGTTGCAATGGGACACATACACTACTTTGCCACAGATGAGTTTTTGGTTCTGTGACCAGGAATGATCCATGCAGTTTGGCAGTTGCAGCTCTTTCTTTGTCAACAATTACCTTTTGGTCACTGTGATGATGAGGGTGTAGACCCCATTGCCACAATGGTCAAAATGTGCTTCAGCTATGGACCCCACACTTACCTTTTGGTCACTGTGATGATGGGGGTTTAGACCCCATTGCCACAATGGTCAAAATGTGCTTCAGCTATGGACCCCACACTTGCCTTTTGGTCACTGTGATGATGGGGGTTTAGACCCCATTGCCACAATGGTCAAAATGTGCTTCAGCTATGGACCCCACACTTGCCTTTTGGTCACTGTGATGATGGGGGTTTAGACCCCATTGCCACAATGGTCAAAATGTGCTTCAGCTATGGACCCCACACTTGCCTTTTGGTCACTGTGATGATGGGGGTTTAGGCCCCATTGCCACAATGGTCATGGGCTGCTTGCATTGTGGGTGCCACACACATATATGTGTGGCACATGTGCTAGGGGGTCACATTGTATGTTCAATGTCATGTTCGGTGTTGTAGGCATTTGACACAGCCTGCTCACACGCTTGTCATGGTGGTGGGGGGATGTCTTAATCTTGCATTCCCTAGGTTGTGGTGTGCTTGTTGTGTCATGCATTGTCCATCCTATGAGTGGGGGTGGTAGTAGTGGTAGGCATCCAGCCCCCTGGCTAAGGGTGGTAGTAGTGGTAGGCTTCCTGCCCCCTGGCTAAGGGTGGTAGTAGTGGTGGGCATCCTGCCCCCCTGGCTAAGGGTGGTAGTAGTGGTGGGCATCCTGCCCCCTGGGTGAGGGTGGTAGTAGTGGTGGGCATCCTGCCCCCTGGCTAAGGGTGGTAGTAGTGGTGGGCATCCTGCCCCCTGGCTAAGGGTGGTAGTAGTGGTGGGCATCCTGCCCCCCTGGGTGAGGGTGGTAGTAGTGGTAGGCATCCTGCCACCCTGGCTAAGGGTGGTAGTAGTGGTAGGCATCCTGCCACCCTGGCTAAGGGTGGTAGTAGTGGTAGGCATCCTGCCACCCTGGCTAAGGGTGGTAGTAGTGGTAGGCATCCAGCCCCCTGGCTAAGGGTGGTAGTAGTGGTGGGCATCCAGCCCCCCTGGGTAAGGGTGGTAGTAGTGGTAGGCATCCAGCCCCCTGGCTAAGGGTGGTAGTAGTGGTAGGCATCCAGCCCCCTGGTTGAGGGTGGTAGTAGTGGTGGGCATCCTGCCCCCCTGGGTGAGGGTGGTAGTAGTGGTGGGCATCCTGCCCCCCTGGGTGAGGGTGGTAGTAGTGGTGGGCATCCTGCCCCCTGGCTAAGGGTGGTAGTAGTGGTGGGCATCCTGCCCCCCTGGGTGAGGGTGGTAGTAGTGGTGGGCATCCTGCCCCCCTGGGTGAGGGTGGTAGTAGTGGTGGGCATCCTGCCCCCTGGCTAAGGGTGGTAGTAGTGGTAGGCATCCTGCCCCCTGGCTAAGGGTGGTAGTAGTGGTAGGCATCCTGCCCCCTGGCTAAGGGTGGTAGTAGTGGTAGGCATCCTGCCCCCTGGCTAAGGGTGGTAGTAGTGGTAGGCATCCTGCCCCCTGGCTAAGGGTGGTAGTAGTGGTGGGCATCCTGCCCCCCTGGGTGAGGGTGGTAGTAGTGGTGGGCATCCTGCCCCCCTGGGTGAGGGTGGTAGTAGTGGTGGGCATCCTGCCCCCTGGCTAAGGGTGGTAGTAGTGGTAGGCATCCTGCCCCCTGGCTAAGGGTGGTAGTAGTGGTAGGCATCCTGCCCCCTGGCTAAGGGTGGTAGTAGTGGTAGGCATCCTGCCACCCTGGCTAAGGGTGGTAGTAGTGGTAGGCATCCTGCCACCCTGGCTAAGGGTGGTAGTAGTGGTAGGCATCCAGCCCCCCTGGCTAAGGGTGGTAGTAGTGGTAGGCATCCTGCCACCCTGGGTAAGGGTGGTAGTAGTGGTAGGCATCCAGCCCCCTGGCTAAGGGTGGTAGTAGTGGTGGGCATCCAGCCCCCCTGGGTAAGGGTGGTAGTAGTGGTAGGCATCCAGCCCCCTGGCTAAGGGTGGTAGTAGTGGTAGGCATCAAGCCCCCCCTGGTTGAGGGTGGTAGTAGTGGTGGGCATCCTGCCCCCCTGGGTGAGGGTGGTAGTAGTGGTGGGCATCCTGCCCCCCTGGGTGAGGGTGGTAGTAGTGGTGGGCATCCTGCCCCCTGGCTAAGGGTGGTAGTAGTGGTGGGCATCCTGCTCCCCTGGGTGAGGGTGGTAGTAGTGGTGGGCATCCTGCCCCGCCTGGGTGAGGGTGGTAGTAGTGGTAGGCATCCTGCCCCCTGGCTAAGGGTGGTAGTAGTGGTAGGCATCCTGCCCCCTGGCTAAGGGTGGTAGTAGTGGTGGGCATCCTGCCCCCCTGGGTGAGGGTGGTAGTAGTGGTGGGCATCCTGCCCCCCTGGGTGAGGGTGGTAGTAGTGGTGGGCATCCTGCCCCCTGGCTAAGGGTGGTAGTAGTGGTAGGCATCCTGCCCCCTGGCTAAGGTTGGTAGTAGTGGTAGGCATCCTGCCCCCTGGCTAAGGGTGGTAGTAGTGGTAGGCATCCTGCCACCCTGGCTAAGGGTGGTAGTAGTGGTAGGCATCCTGCCACCCTGGCTAAGGGTGGTAGTAGTGGTAGGCATCCAGCCCCCTGGCTAAGGGTGGTAGTAGTGGTGGGCATCCAGCCCCCCTGGCTAAGGGTGGTAGTAGTGGTAGGCATCCAGCCCCCCTGGCTAAGGGTGGTAGTAGTGGTAGGCATCCAGCCCCCTGGTTGAGGGTGGTAGTAGTGGTGGGCATCCTGCCCCCCTGGGTGAGGGTGGTAGTAGTGGTGGGCATCCTGCCCCCTGGGTGAGGGTGGTAGTAGTGGTGGGCATCCTGCCCCCTGGCTAAGGGTGGTAGTAGTGGTGGGCATCCTGCCCCCCTGGGTGAGGGTGGTAGTAGTGGTGGGCATCCTGCCCCCCTGGGTGAGGGTGGTAGTAGTGGTAGGCATCCTGCCCCCTGGCTAAGGGTGGTAGTAGTGGTAGGCTTCCTGCCCCCTGGCTAAGGGTGGTAGTAGTGGTGGGCATCCTGCCCCCCTGGGTGAGGGTGGTAGTAGTGGTAGGCATCCTGCCCCCTGGCTAAGGGTGGTAGTAGTGGTAGGCATCCAGCCCCCTGGCTAAGGGTGGTAGTAGTGGTGGGCATCCTGCCCCCTGGCTAAGGGTGGTAGTAGTGGTGGGCATCCTGCCCCCCTGGGTGAGGGTGGTAGTAGTGGTGGGCATCCTGCCCCCCTGTCTAAGGGTGGTAGTAGTGGTAGGCATCCAGCCCCCTGGCTAAGGGTGGTAGTAGTGGTGGGCATCCTGCCCCCCTGGGTGAGGGTGGTAGTAGTGGTGGGCATCCTGCCCCCTGGCTAAGGGTGGTAGTAGTGGTGGGCATCCTGCCCCCCTGGGTGAGGGTGGTAGTAGTGGTGGGCATCCTGCCCCCCTGGGTGAGGGTGGTAGTAGTGGTGGGCATCCTGCCCCCTGGCTAAGGGTGGTAGTAGTGGTGGGCATCCTGCCCCCCTGGGTGAGGGTGGTAGTAGTGGTGGGCATCCTGCCCCCCTGGGTGAGGGTGGTAGTAGTGGTGGGCATCCTGCCCCCTGGCTAAGGGTGGTAGTAGTGGTAGGCATCCTGCCCCCTGGCTAAGGGTGGTAGTAGTGGTGGGCATCCTGCCCCCCTGGGTGAGGGTGGTAGTAGTGGTGGGCATCCTGCCCCCTGTCTAAGGGTGGTAGTAGTGGTAGGCATCCAGCCCCCTGGCTAAGGGTGGTAGTAGTGGTAGGCATCCTGCCCCCTGGCTAAGGGTGGTAGTAGTGGTAGGCATCCTGCCACCCTGGCTAAGGGTGGTAGTAGTGGTAGGCATCGTGCCACCCTGGCTAAGGGTGGTAGTAGTGGTAGGCATCCAGCCCCCTGGCTAAGGGTGGTAGTAGTGGTGGGCATCCAGCCCCCCTGGGTAAGGGTGGTAGTAGTGGTAGGCATCCAGCCCCCTGGCTAAGGGTGGTAGTAGTGGTAGGCATCCAGCCCCCCTGGTTGAGAGTGGTAGTAGTGGTGGGCATCCTGCCCCCCTGGGTGAGGGTGGTAGTAGTGGTGGGCATCCTGCCCCCTGGGTGAGGGTGGTAGTAGTGGTGGGCATCCTGCCCCCTGGCTAAGGGTGGTAGTAGTGGTGGGCATCCTGCCCCCCTGGGTGAGGGTGGTAGTAGTGGTGGGCATCCTGTCCCCCTGGGTGAGGGTGGTAGTAGTGGTGGGCATCCTGCCCCCTGGCTAAGGGTGGTAGTAGTGGTAGGCATCCTGCCCCCTGGCTAAGGGTGGTAGTAGTGGTAGGCATCCTGCCCCCTGGCTAAGGGTGGTAGTAGTGGTAGGCATCCTGCCACCCTGGCTAAGGGTGGTAGTAGTGGTAGGCATCCTGCCACCCTGGCTAAGGGTGGTAGTAGTGGTAGGCATCCTGCCACCCTGGCTAAGGGTGGTAGTAGTGGTAGGCATCCTGCCCCCCTGGGTGAGGGTGGTAGTAGTGGTAGGCATCCTGCCCCCCTGGGTGAGGGTGGTAGTAGTGGTAGGCATCCTGCCCCCCTGGGTGAGGGTGGTAGTAGTGGTAGGCATCCAGCCCCCTGGCTAAGGGTGGTGGTAGGCATCCAGCCCGCCCTGGGTGAGGGTGGTAGTAGTGGTAGGCATCCAGCCCCCCTGGCTAAGGGTGGTAGTGGTGGTGGGCATCTGGCACCCCCTGGCTAAGGGTGGTTGTGGTGGTTGGCATCCAGCCCCCTGGGTTGGGGTGGTGGCGCGCATTCAGGCCCCTGTGTGCATATGTGGCATTGGTGATGGGCATCCCGCCCCTATGGTGCTGCTGTTGCAAGTATATTCAGATTCCCAGTGTATGTGTGTGATGTGTCGTGTACGTGTTGTATGTGTTTTGTGGTTGGTGTCTGACTTACCTTCTGCGCCGTACGCGTCCGTGCCTGTTCCGGTAGTAGATGTAGAATATTGGTATGATCGGGACGAAGGGATTCATGGTTGGTTCGTGTCGTTCGTCCTTCTCGTTGCTTCGCGTCGTCCTCGCCGCTTGGCTTCGTCCTCGTCGCTTCGCTTCGTCCTCGCCGCTTCGCGTCGTCCTCGTCTGTGCTGTGTTCGTCTCGTAGCCGTGGATCGTGTTGTGGCGCGATTCGGAGCTTATGTGCGCTCTCCCGGATGCTTTGACGTGCCGTGCGTAGCGACGGGTTCGGGCGCGTACGGAAAGCGCATCGTACTTGTCCGGCCGGACGGGGCTGCATTTTCCCTTCCGTGCGACTCGATTCGGCGTTTCCGGATTCGCCTCGGTCGGAGAACAGGACCTGGTTTGGGTGAGTACGGCTCGGCCGGGATTTTTGCTGTTGTGCGCATCGTACTTGCTCGTTCGGTGTGCTGTACGGATCGGTCGGGAAACTGGCTTTCGCATGGCTTTTTTCCCGACCGAATAGTATTGGGTGCGCCTCCGACCGAGATCGGAATCGGCCCCTATGTGTTTTGTGAGTGTTTTACCATGACAACACCTACCTTCAATATCATTTTCGGTAAATCCTGCTAGCCGATCTGGCATTTTTTTAAATAGGATTTAGCTGTCAAAACGTGATGCTCGAGGGGTCTAGCAAAATTTTGCAAATATGGAGATAAAAAAAAAATGCTGTAGTGTCATTGTTTTGGCATCAAATCCTTGTAAATATGCCCCACAGTTTGTTGGGGCTTTTTTAGTGGCTAAACTCACGGGGGTCAAGCACCACTCTATATGTAGCAGGTGCAGTGTAATTGCCATAGGTGCAATGTCCATTTTCTTTTCTGCAATATTTTTCATTCTGCCCTGACATCTCACAAGAGTTCTTGAAGTGATGGCTGGGATACATATGCTTAAAGGGAGTGCTTGGCACAAAGTCCTGTGGTGCTAGTGTTAGAGTATGGCATGAGTGTGGTTTAACTTACTGTGTTGTGTATTGTAGGATTATCTACGAAGGGGACTGGTTTTTTTCAGAAGCTAGAAAAAGGCTTGAAATAGCACTCCGGTGGATAAGGTATTTATAGCCCACTAGTGAGACCATATGAGAGTAGCATTGCATGTATACGTGTATTCCTGATATCTGTTCTTTGTCTTATAGGTTCTCCTCCCTGCTGTTCCCAACCTTTCCTTTCCCTCACTTGATCGCCCTAAAACTCCGTAAACACTCAGTTGGAGTTGGGGATGTCAAGGGGTGGACACCTTATTGCATCGTCCGGACCCTGAAGAGTACAAGATTCTTGCAGAATCACGCACCCAAGAAAGGATACTCCTCCCGGTTCAGTTGTGACAATACATGGCGTCCATGGATGATGTGGTTCAGGCATTGGCCTTGGTTCAACAGGAACTAGCGGCCTCCAGGCTTGAAACCGCCGCTTTGCGTGACAGGGTTGACAAGTTGACCAGAAACCCTTTTGATGTATCCGCCCCCACACTACAAATACAGGTTACGGTTCCTCGACCTATCCCTTTAGCTACCCCAGAGAGGTATGCAGGCGGCCCACAGAAAATCCAGGTATTCCTAACTAACCCTGGGCAAAGCACTACGCTACGCTCGCGTAGTTTGCGAAGTTTGCGCTACTTCGCACTATGCGAATTGCACGTAGCACAGTGCAAACACGCGTAGCGTAGCATAGTGCAGCGGTCATTTTTTGCTTGCTCGCGGTCCTCAAAGTCAAGTTGGCGTCCGCGAGCAAGCAAAATGACATCCCAGTGAGACTTTTTCCTCGTTCGCGATCAGCAACATCAAGTTGCCGATCGCGAGCGTGGAAAATAAACCTCCCGGCGAGATTCTCAATGCGGGGAGGTAAGGTTTCTCATTGCGAGTGGTCGCGTATGCTCGCAACCGCTCGCGATGAGAAACTACCAGTCCGCGTTGAGAAAGCTGCCGCTCAAGTAAAAATCTACTCGAGCGGCAGTAAAAGACAGCTCGCACTGTGCAAGATGCCGTTTTCAATGATTGCACAGTGCGGACAAGCATCCGGCACTGTGCAATCATCATGAACAGCGCACTACGCAGTTCGTGTAGTGCTACGCGTAGCTCACGTAGTGCGAAGTGCACTTCGCGTAGCTTCGCGTAGCGCTACTTCGCGAACTACGCCCAGGGTTTTTCCTAACACAGATTATGCTTCATCTCTTGTAAACCCTCATCTTTCCCGAATAACCACTCTAGAGTGGCTTTTGCAATATCATATTTGATAGGAGATGCCGCCAACTGGGCGGTCCCGCTGGTTAGAAACAATGACCCAGTGTTGTCCGATTGGGAAGCCTTCCGTGCTGCGTTCGAGAGAGTGTTCGATCGGCGAACCACTACTTTTAGCGCAGATCATGAGTTGTTGGAGTTGAGGCAAGGGAAACATGATGTGGTGACATACCTCACGTCTTTCAACCGGTTGGTTGCGGAAGCTGCGTGGCCGGAAGAAAAGAGGATGTCTCTTTTCTATCAGGGCCTACGCGAAGAGTTGAAGGACGTGTTGGCCCAAATTGATCCACAGCCCGTCAACTGCTCTGATTTAATCAGTCTGACGTTGCGACTAGATGGCCGCATGTCGGAAAGAGGGGGAGAGAGACATAAAGGAGACATAAAGGAGACAGGTCCTTCTATCGGTCTGACAGGAATCCCAGGAAAGAGACGTCAAACAGTGAAACCGTGGTCGAACCTATGGAGATCGGAGCCATCAGGGCACCGCTCTCGCGCACAGAGAGGGAGAGCCATTGAACACAGGGGCTATGCATGTACTGTGGCAAACGGGGGCATTTCGTACGTGACTGCCCCTCAAAACCTAAGACACAAGGTTTTTCCTATAGGAATAAGAAAGCTGTGGTTTCCGTTCTAGGCGCTGAGTCTGGCACATCTAAAACGACTCCCTCTGTACTTTCAGGTGAAAAGGAATGGAAGATCCCATCTCTATCGACCAATAGGTTAAAAGACACAGAATCTCACAAAGTGCTGGCAGTGGGATTAGAGTACAAACAACATGTATATCAAGTGTTAGCCATGTTAGACTCAGGGGCGACGGGGAACTTCATTGATAGTGGGCTGGTTAAACAGTTAGCTGTAGGAAGTGTACCTCGATACCCCAGAGGAGGTCTTGGCTGTGGATGGGAAGCCCTTAAAAGCAGGTCTCATTACGGACAACAGAACTTCTACGATTATCGATCGAAGATGGGAAAAGACAGCATCTGGAAGAAATAGTCTTAAACATCATAGCCTCCCCCCAGTACGAGGTAATCTTGGGAATGCCATGGTTCTGGCACCACAATCCCACCATAGATTGGAAAAACAAAACGGTACGGTTTCTGTCGAAGGAATGTAAAGAAAATTGTATAGAGGACCCTTCATCTCAAGCGACAGCTCTCACTTACTCCTTTTGTGTAGCTACGGCAGCGGAGAAAGAGGTAGTCTTGCCAATTTTCAGATGTGTTTAGTAAGGTGCAGGCAGAACAGCTCCCGCCTCACAGAATTTATGATTGTCAGATTGATTTGGTTGAGGGGGCGACCATTCCGACTTGTAGAGTGTACGCCTTGTCAGATCCAGAAACCCGACACCTCAAAGAATATCTTGATCATTTTCTTGAAATTGGGTTATTAGACCATCACGTTCTCCAGCAGCCTCTTCTCTTTTCTTTATAGCCAAAGCTAGTGGCGAGTTAAGAGCTTGTTGTGACTATAGAATGCTAAACAAGAACACCATTTGTAACCGATACCCCTTGCCGCTTATTACGGTTTTGTTGGATCAAGTACGGGAAGCCACTATTTACACCAGGCTAGCCTTGAGAGGGGCATATCATTTGGTACGCATCCGAGAGGAGGATGAGTGGAAAACGGCCTTTAAGACACGTTATGGGTTGCTCGAATATACTGTGATGCCGTTCGCGCTGTGCAACGCCCCGGCGGCCTTTCAGTATTTTCTGAACGATGTTCTGAAGGAGTATGTGAATTGTTTTGTAATTGTATACATTGACAATATACTTATTTACTCTGTGTCTGCTGAGGTGCATAACAAACAAGTCATCTTAGTGTTGGAAAAACTAAGAGAATACCACTTGTTTTGCAAGTTGAGCAAATGTGAATTTGGCATGCATGAAGTGGAATTCCTAGGGGTGGTACTTTGCCCAGAAGGGTTGAGCATGGCACAATGCAAGGTGTTAGCAGTGCAGGAATGGCCCATCCCAAGGTGTACCAGAGACGTCCAATGCTTTTTGGGATTTGCGAATTATTATCGCAGGTTCATCCTGAATTTCTCCCAGGTAGCAATACCTATCACCAAATTGCTACGAAAGGGGGTTCCTTTTCTTTGGACCAATGAGGCTTCTGCAGCTTTTGCCTTCTTAAAACTAGGCCTGGGCGTTAAATTCCGCTCCGCTCATGGAATTTGCGGAATTTAGGCAATTCCGCATTCCGCGGAGAACACGAAATTGCCAAAAATTCCGCGATCCGCGGCGTAGCGGAATTATTTTCTTGTTGCGCTTTAAAAATGCGTTCTAGCGCACATGATAGCGACTTACCGGGATCCCTGCATTCGCCGACGTGTTTTCCTATCCGTTCGCGTGCGCCACGAGATTTTGGTAGCCGGCCGCGCGATCCCGCGAGAGTGTGCGATCGCGAACACGTCATTCACCGCGCCATCGGACACCTCGAGAGTGTGCGATCGCGAACACGTCATTCGCCATGCCATCGTACACCGCAAGAGAGATTGCGATCGCGAACACGTCATTCGGACGTGCCATCGGACATCCGGCAGAATGTTGGTGAAGCTCGCGATCCCGAACACGCAACATTTTCAATCTGGAGAAGAATAATATCTCGAGCAGCATAAAACCTTCTATAAAATGATGATTTGGATGAAAAAAACTCCTCAGATTGACATTTGGCTGTCCTTTTTTGTCCAATTTTTTTGGGGGGGAGGGAGGAAGTGCCACAGAGTCTACAACTTCCTGTTCCTGTCCAGCAGGCTCCTCCCAGTGCTTTGTCCATCTCCTGTTCATTTTTCATTTGGATTTGAGCTGGAAGGATCACTCTTTGTGTCTGCTGCATCATTATCATTGGATTTGAGGACATTTGGATTTGAGATTTTATAAGTAAGTTGGTGTTGTTTTTTGTTTGATTGGGGCATTGCAGTTGCTGCAACTACAATTTTGGTACTTTTCATCATTTAAAAAAAAAATTGTTGTGGGTAGCCAGTAGGCCCAGAGCTAGTCATGGGTGGGTGCATGATGAAACAACTGTTCCTTTGCTGTGTGTTGTATTTATTTATTTCAAACATCATTTAGGGCATGGATGGCATTGGATTGAATTGTAAAATGTATATTTTTGGGTGTATTTCATTTTTTGTGTGTGTGTTAAATAAATGCCTTTGTTGTGTGTCGTGTGTTGCAGATCTTGTTTAGCCCTGTGGATTTTCGTTTTTGCATTTTATTGCATTACAGGCAAAGCAGTGTGGTTTAGCATGCATCCTTTGCCTGGCTATTATAGGCCTGTTTTCAGTACATTGTTTTCCAGGCCTCCTGCTTGTTTCTTGTGATTTGTGAGTGTCCATGTGGCTGGTGGCCATTTCTGGTGGGAGTTATAAGTGTGCTGCTTTTGCCACATAGGCCTGCATGTGTTTCCTTTGTGGCCTAGGCTTCTTGTTGTTGTGGGCCTGGCCATGAGGCTGGCGGCCATTTTGAAGCCAGGGAGTGTGCTTTTTGCCATAGGCCTGCATTGTCTGACTTCAGTTTCTTGTTGTTGTGGGCCTGGCCATGAGGCTGGTGGCCATTTTGAAGCCAGGCAGTGTGCTTTTTGCCATAGGCCTGCATTGTCTGTCTTCAGTTTCTTGTAGTTGTGGGCCTGGCCATGAGGCTGGTGGCCATTTTGAAGCCCGGTAGTATGCTTTTATCCATAGGCCTGCAAGCTTGTGGCCTAGTCTGAAAACAGGCCTTTCATCCAGTAGGCTCAGAGGTAGTCAGGGGTGCATGAAACAACTGTTTCTGTGTGTTCTGTTGAATTTAAACATCATTTAGGGCATGGATGGCATTGGATTGAATTGCAAAATGTGTATTTTTGGGTGTATTTTAGTTTTTGGGTGTGTGTTAAATAAATGTCTTTGTTGTGTGTGGTGTGTTGTGTACCTTGCAGACCTTGTTTAGCCCTGTACATTTTCGTTTTTGCATTTTATTGCATTACAGGCAAAGCAGTGTGGTTTAGCATGCATTCTTTGCCTGGCTATTATAGGCCTGTTTTCAGTACATTGTTTTCCAGGCCTCCTGCTTGTTGCTTGTGATTTGTGAGTGTCCATGTGGCAGGTGGCCATTTCTGGTAGGAGTTATAAAGTGTGCTGCTTTTGCCATATAGGCCTGCATGTGTTTCCTTTGTGGCCTTGGCTTCTTGTTGTTGTGGGCCTGGCCATGAGGCTGGCGGCCATTTTGAAGCCAGGCAGTGTGCTTTTTGCCATAGGCCTGCATTGTCTGTCTTCAGTTTCTTGTAGTTGTGGGCCTGGCCATGAGGCTGGCGGCCATTTTGAAGCCAGGCAGTGTGCTTTTTGCCATAGGCCTGCATTGTCTGTCTTCAGTTTCTTGTTGTTGTGGGCCTGGCCATGTGGCTGTTGGCCATTTTGAAGCCCGGTTGTGTGCTTTTATTCATAGGCCTGCAAGCTTGTGGCCTAGTCTGCCAACAGACCTTTCATCCAGTAGGCTCAGAGGTAGTTAGGGGTGAATGAAACAACTGTTTCTGTGTGTTCTGTTGAATTTAAACATCATTTAGGGCATGGATGGCATTGGATTGAATTGCAAAATGTGTATTTTTGGGTGTATTTCAGTTTTTGGGTGTGTGTTAAATAAATGTCTTTGTTGTGTGTGGTGTGTTGTGTACCTTGCAGACCTTGTTTATCCCTGTGGATTTTCGTTTTTGCATTTTATTGCATTACAGGCAAAGCAGTGTGGTTTAGCATGCAGCCTTTGCCTGGCTATTATAGGCCTGTTTTCAATACATTGTTTTCCAGGCCTCCTGCTTGTTGCTTGTGATTTGTGAGTGTCCATGTGGCTGGTGGCCATTTCTGGTAGGAGTTATAAAGTGTGTTGCTTTTGCCATATAGGCCGGCATGGTTTTAGTCTTGGCTTACTGCTTCCATCCATCCCCTTTGCCAGCTGCAGCTCCCTGAATGATGTGATGAGCAAATAATGTAATGTCAAACAGGGTCCACTTCCATTACATTTGTATTTTTGTTGTTGTTCCTCTTCTTTCCTATCCTTCCTGAGAGTGTACACAGTCTACCATGAAAGCCCTTGTTGACAAAGTCTCACAAATGGCTACACTAAGTTATACATTTTATTTGTTTGTTTGTACTAGTAGTATTTGAACCACAACAACAAATGTAACATTTCACTGATGTTCTTCTCCTGGCTTCTTTGCTTTTAGGTGCACAAAAAGACAGAGGAGGAGGTGTCATCATCACCCGTTGTACTGCCAGACAGACGTCCTGCTGTGCACCACGTCACGTGTGACCACAGACATCTCTGCAACTTGTGCACCTGCGTCCTGCTGACATCTGAAGAAGATGGCCCCAAAGAAAGGTACCAGGTCCTCCAGTACCAAGAAAGATGCCAGTGAGAAGAAGGAACAGAAGAAGGAAGTGGCACTTTCCAAGACTGGTGTGCCGCCCGAGTTGTTTTTTGGGAAAAAAAAACTTACGCCTGCAGCAGCGGTGTCTGGCGGGGCCCAAGCTGGGAGCAGTACCTCCGCATCAGCGGGTCCAGCACACCAACCTAGGCCCAAGGCCATGAGTGTGGCAGAGGTAGCCAGTCTACTAACGAGCAGTGATGTTGAAATGTCATTATTGCAAAGTAGTACCCAATCTACGCACTCGCAGGCCGAACCTCAGCAGATAAGTGGGCAACAACAGCCGCAACAACAGCCGCAACAACAGCCGCAACCACAGCCGCAACCACAGCTGGAACCACAGCCGGAACCACAGCCGGAACCACAGCCGCAACCACAGCCGCAACCACAGCCGCAACCACAGCCGGAACCACAGCCGCAACAACAGCCGCAACAACAGCCCACAATAGTAGTTGTTCCTCCTGAAGTAAGGGCAGTTCAGGAAATCGAGCTTTTTGCAGACGAAGAGGAGCAAGCCACTGTTTCAGAAGATCCATTGTCTTCCAGACCCCCAGCAAGGAAAAGGAGGGTTAGTCCATCAACTTCTTCTTCAAGCCCCGCTTCTGATGATCGAGATGCCACTTGGAAGCCACCAGCTCAATCTGAGAGTGATGCACGCCACAAGACAAGGCTAGTGAAAAGGAAGGTTCCAGAAAGCCTTAGAGTTATGGAGGTAGATGTAGAAGAGGGGGGTGATGATGACGATCCAGTCATCATGAACATCACTCCTGGCCCAGAGGAGACGGAGACCAACATTATTAGACTATCCAAAATCGCTGCGAGGGATGTAGCACGGATACCACCAACACAGGTAACAACACCAACACGACCTCCAGCTTCCATATTTGCATTTGCAAAGGCCCGGCAGGGACCTACATACAGCTCAACCACCATCTCAGTAGGTAGTGGTACTGTAACTGCACAGAGTCAAATTCCAGGCACACCCTCCAGTTCATCTGGTATTGAAAGTGGCACCTCCAGCAGCGCCAGAAAGTTCTGCTCCCCAGTTTGGGACTTCTTTTCGATTAGCAGTAAGGAGGAGAACATTGCTATATGCTCAATTTGTCGACAAGCTGTTAGGCGGGGTAAGCTTGGTACAAACTATGGTACCGGAGGCCAAACAAGTCATCTCAAAAAACACCACATCATCCAGTGGGAGGCTCACCTACTTCGCTTACAAAAAAGTAAAACTGCACCCATTGCTGTTGGTGGGGATGAAGAAGTAGAAGAAGATATGATCGTGGTGGAAGGTCAACAAGAGGGAGACATTTCTAGCCCTGTCCCCAGCACTGTAGTGGTACCGCCCACATCCTCAGAAACATCTCAGTGGCACCGTAGTAAAAGTAAGAAGAGTCAGACTCAGAGTCACACTGAGACACCAAGGCAACCGAGTACTGCAATGAAAAGCAGTGCGTCGTTGAGCCTAACTGGGTTAAAGAAGACAGCTGCACCACAAAGGAAAATAATCCAGCCTACCATTGACAGCATGCTTAGGTCGGAGGGGCAGTACCAATGCAACCACCCAATGGCACGGTTGTACAATGCGAAGTTGGCGAAAATGTTAGCGCTGGACCTTCTCCCTTTTTCATTTGTGGAAGGGGTGGGTTTCCTTGAATTTGTGTCAGCCATCTGCCCTAAATGGAAGGTTCCCAGCCGGTCCTTTTTCTCCAGAGTTGCTGTTCCAGCACTACATCACGATGTGTTGGAATTGGTTGGACAAGCTTTGCAGCAGAGTGCTGTTCACAATATCCACCTGACAACAGACATGTGGACCAGTTGCCAAGCCACTGATTACATGTGCATCACTGCACACTGGGTCTCTTTTTTGGGGGTTAGAGAAAAGCTATCTGAAGTAGGTGCTGTTGACACAGCTGAGATTTTTAATGCTAATCGGAAACATGCAACTGTAGCCATGTTCGCCATGGAGAAATCTCATACTGCTGCAAACATTTTGGAAGAGTTTAACAGCAAGGTCTTTGAATGGCTGCACCCAAGAGGGCTTAAGATTGGTTTTGTTGCCAAGGATAGTGGCAGTAATGTTCTTAAGGCCAAGGAGGTTGGTGCCTATTTCAGGGTCCCGTGTTTGGCGCACTGCATTAATATTATATGTCAAGACTTTCTGAAAAAAGAAGCCATAGTCAGCAACTTACTGACCACCTGCCGCAGAATATGCACTCATTTCAGCCATTCTTTTAAAGCCCGGAAGCAGCTAAGTATCATTCAACGTGACTATAGAATGCCAGTCAAAGCACTCATCCAGGAGGTAGCAACATGTTGGAACTCAACGTATTACATGCTTGATCGTCTGTTTGAGCAGTACAGACCAATCAATGAATATGTCATGCAAAGGGTGGATGCTACTGTGAAAGGCATGACCCTCAGATGGACCAATGGTGCCTAGTTAAATGCCTGACAGAGATGCTTCTTCCTTTCGAGGTCTTCACACGTGAAGTCAGCAAGGAGGACTGTACTATGGGCCAAGCTATCCCATTGTTGCACATGCTAGAGCAACAGCTGAAGGAGGTGTCTGAAGCGTACATAGGTGTGGAGGAAAAAAAGAAGCATATGAGTTGGTGGAGAGCTTATCCTGTCGCTTAACTGAAAATGCCAGGGTGCAAACTAAGATTTTGGCGCAAGAACATTACATTTGTGCCACAATTCTGGATCCACGGTACAAATCGGCACTGAACAGTAAGACTTTACTTCCTTTTTCAGAAGTGGATGTTGCCCGGTACAAAACTTGGTTAGCTGAGGCAGCCAGTAAATTGGAAAATGAACGGCTGGTAATTAAAGGCTGCTACTCAAACCCACAACAAGTACTGCAGCAGGGCATCCGGCGTCAAGTTCAACTTCAGAGCCTGAGGGCAGTGCGTTTGGCTCACAGCTGTCACCAACACCAACACTATCGACAACAGCAAGAACTGGATCATCAGCCCCAGTAAAAATGGCACAGGATTGGTATTTACAGCAAGGACTTGCTAGGTCCAGTGCTGAAGACAAAAGCGGCCGAACAAAGTGTAGCACCCCTGAACATTGAGCGGATGGTCCAGGCCTATCTGGATGACCCAACAGAGGTCTACATTGATCAAAACCCATTGCGGTATTGGTATGGCAAAAGGGGCCAATGGCCAGTGCTCAGCAGGCTGGAGATAAACTATCTGGCTTGCCCTGTCGCAAGTGTCTCTTCTGAATGTGTTTTCAGTGCTGCTGGTTCCTTTGTAACAGTGAAAAGGACCAGTCTCTCACCCAAAAACGTGGAATGGTTAACCATGATCAAAATGAATCAGCAATTTATACCACCGAATTACACAATACATGAATCAACGCAGGAAGATGAGGACAGCGGCTCAGGTGACGGAAGTAGCGTGTTAGATGATGATTACCTACTTCTGGTTGAACCCCCAGAGTTTGAGGACGAGCTATACTTCGCTGACAACTAGGCTTCCACTTCTTACTGTCTTCCTCCCTTATACTTTTATTTGTGTGTCTGTCTTTTCTGGTTGGGAGACTTCGAATTACAACAAATCCATCACCACCGTCTTCTAGTCTTTTATTGCCATATATGAGTTTCAGCTGTCTGCATTTCAGTCCACTCCTCCGAGTCCTTCTCCTCCATCCTCCTGAATCGCCCTAAATCTATTGCCCTCAAGCCAGATGATGATTGGATGTAGCATAATAGAAGGAAAAAGAAAATCTTGCCTCGTTGAGTCCCTCCAAAAGAAGTGGAACATGATGATGACTACTATAGCTATCCTCCTTTCCGAGCCGAGAGAGACTGCCCATTAACTGAAGATGAGAAGGAACAGGTAATGAATGATGCCATGCATTGGACGCTGACTGAGTGATTTGTGTTGTTGTTGTTTGTTGTGCATGAAGTTAATTATCTAATCTACACACTAAAAGTAACTTAAGGCAATGTTTGTTTCCCTTCTTGTTTTTCAATAACAAATTTGTACTTCTACTGCAGGCCGATCCATTGCATTTTGAATATGGAAAGGGGACTCAATCTGTACACTGCACACTGAGTTGGACAACACCATGATGATGACCACAGTGACATAATATCTTCGCAGTCACTCAGTAGGATCCTAGATGATTGATGGAATAAGTCAGGGCGTTTCATGAGTGGCATAAAAGGTAAACAAGTCAACAACAACCACTGCAGACCTACATGTCTGTGTAGTGGTGTAGTCGAGTGTGGTGGTATGCCTGACAGCGGTGCATTGATTTAGTCACTTAATTTGTAAAATACTATGTTGCTGTATATGTGCTTTGTCTGCCTCTGTCAAAAAATGTACGCTAAATGGAGGATGGGTCACGGGTGTGGGCCTGCTCTGTCCTGTTGTTGTTGGAGGTTAATGCTGGAAACAGACTAGAGTAGACATGATGTATCCATGCCGCCTCTGAAAGTGTTCTTGTTGCACTCCACAGTAATTTATGCATTTTTTTTCTACTTGATTTTTCAATATCCCTTTTGTTTTTCCATCTACAATTACAGGCCGGCCCTTACCCTGTGCTATACTGGGAAAAACAACTCACACTTAACTTACCAATGAATCTACATTTGCCAGGTAGGCAGTGGCGTCACCCAAGATTGATGGCCGGAGCGTCCATGGAAGGGAGGACCAAGAGGAATGCTGAGATGCAACTCCCCATTTTGACCAGGATAACATACAGTAACAGTATCAACTTTCATCATCTTTTAAATAATTTGATTCATTTTTTGTCTTCAATCATTACTACTGTGTGTTGTTGTTATTATTATGTTTGCTCTCTGCTTATAATTACATTCATCCCTACAGCTATTTTTGAATTTTCTTTTCTATCTTTAATAGTAAGTCCGGGCCGGTACAACAGAACAGAAACTGTATGTAATTCGGGTCTCTCAGAGGGCAGACAGGCAAGGCAAATTGCATAATATACTGCTGCCCTGTACTGTCTAATTGTCTAGTAGTAGTTAGTAAGTACTACTTATCATTAACCATCAAGTTATCATCATCATGCATGCATTTCCTTTTTCTCCCTTAACAGATTTATGGATATGGTCGTCTGCCAAGATTGTGTTTTGTTGTTGTCCATGCATACTGTTTTTCTTTGTCTAACCTTTCCCAGACCCCCCTTACCAACCATTCATCAAACCCTAACCCTCTTCCCCCGGGCTGTGTGACTTATTGAGGTGTGACTAAATTAAATGTACACCAATAATTTATCACATGCTTGCTGGGGCGGATGTGGCAAAAGAAACACTAATTCAATTTCAAGGCAGGCCGAGGATCTTCTTCTGCTTGCCCACCCATGAGCAGTATATTTGCGAGGTAATTTTTTTACCAAAGGAACCTAATCCATCAGCATTAATTGCCGGCATCGATTGGATTTGTTGTCATCCCCCTACACAGCACTAACGGTTACGCTTGTGTCGAGTGTACTGTAGGCCTAGTCGAGTGACTCGACACAACTAGAGTTTGTAACTCTATGTACTAGGCTATCCCCGCCACCATTATGTTTTATTGTATTTTGGCATATTATTGTTTGGCAGTAAGTTCTGTGCTGTACTTCATTCTACTACTCCTCCCACAGTCTCTCTCAGGCAACTGACTGTCTCATTTTCTTTTTTTGCAAATGCCACTGCCAGTGTCTACTACTACTACCACCACAACCATGGCATGTTGGGAAAGAAAACCATCATCACCATGCAGCCATCGCTGTGCCTAAGTTAAACATCAAGCACAGGTAAGAGAAGAAGTTTGGGGGAGGCATAATTAATAATGGAAATTTTTTCATTAATTCAATTTCACACCCCCCTTTGAGTCCAGTTGCAGAATGCATAGACTAGGAGGAGAGACTGACAGTACTAGTAGGACAAGTCACTCAGTGAGGGTTACCGCATCTATCTGTTTGTGTCTTACAAAGTCAGCCAAATATTTAAATCAAACACTGGCTGTGGCCCTGCACCAGCAAGGAAACAGTGTGACGTAAAACAGTAACCCCACCCACAAAAAATTAACAACATCGTATGTAAAGTATAAATATATAATTTAATCCCCTAACAAAAATAAACTATGTAAAAAATCCCACAACAACACCTGACCCACCCCTCTCCCTAACCCCAACCAATGTCCATTGTCCCGAACGAAAAAGTCCAACAAATTAAATGTCCAATTGTCCAAATAAAGTAAAAACCCCAACGCACGATTCCCACCCACCAAAATAAGCAATAAAAAAGGGGCAATCAACAGGGTCTGTTCATCGGCGGGCTCGCCTCTCCAGGACACGAATACGCTCCTCTAGGTGGGCCATGCGGCGCTTCAATGCACGGCAATTGCATCCACAGGGAGGGGGGCAGCAGTGCTATTAAATGAAGTGCGGCGGCAGGCGGTTGCCAGACGGTGGCTCCGTAACACTGGAGGGGGTGGCTGGGGCCCGGGGCATAGGAGGAGGCTGCAGCTGCTGCTGCCTCCTCCTCCTCCTCCTCTGCCAGAACCACCAGCCGCCGGTATTCCATTTGTATGGCCTCCAGCTTCCGGCGCCGGGCCTTGGCTGCCAACTCCTTCCTGTCTGGTTTCCCTTTGGAAGGAGTAGCTATAGCAAGAAGAAAAACAAGACTATTGTAAAATATACTCTTAGCAAAGCAGTAAGACAAATTAATTCTAAACATAGTGGCACAGTAGCACTAGCAAGCACACTACATAACATTTGTGGTATGTATCTATCCTCCCACTTCCTCGGCCTCTAACATTTGTGGGAGTTTCAGGCATTCAACCACCCATGCATCTGATTCCTATCAGCCACCTATGCATGCATGCATCCCATGTATCCTTCTCTGCCAGTCATAAATATTAAATCTCGCCCGTCCTTCCTCCTTCCACCCTTCTTTCCCTTTTCGTTCAACCCATCCATCAAGGTCATCTAATCTGACTTTTAGTCTTCTCCATAAAACTTTCACAGCTGAGTTGAAGTCAGATAGAAGAGGCCATTGGTTACTTAACAGTACACTCCCGCCGCTAATGCTATTGCTAGTGCTAAGTAAAGGGTGTCTTCTTCAACCGTTCACAACAAATTCTTACTTAATAAGTCTCAACAGTACAGTATACAGTACACCCTTGCAGCGAGTGTAATGTCAATAAGTAAGGATTAGGAATATAACTTACCACTGCCTGCCACTGCTGCTGGCTCACCCCCTGCAGCTCCTCCTGCAACTGCTGCATCTCCTCCTGCACCCTCAGCGGCCACGTCGCCTTCGCCGCTGGCCCCGGTACTGGTGGTCGGTAGTACGCCTAGAAAAAACATTACACATTTTTTAGATGCTATATACACCTCCCCCTATTTTTCACTAGCATTGAAAAAAAAGTTAATACGTACATATACAACATACATCACTAGTACAAATCAGGTAGTAGAGTAGACACTAGTAGTGTTATATGGTCCCTAGGGTCATTCTAGTTTTTGCTAAGTTAGCCCGAGCCATGCAACCATTTTAGCTTTGTGTCTTTTATTTTTGCGCACGTTACCTCTCAGCTTGTTGTGTAAGACGCCTTTGAGCCCACATGAGCTCATACTGCTACTGTCTGAGCACTGCCTACAAGGTCGAAAAACAAGCCACTTTGTTATGGAGTTCTGGTGTTAGTCCATATTGCTTATCCATAAAAATGCTACACTTTTTGGCACGACTGAGAAATGCTTGCAATATACTAACACGCACCATTTTTCTCATAACAGACGGAAGATTCCCTTCTACAAACCAGAGCTTTGCAGAGCTTATGATGTAACCAGTACTAGGTTCTTCTAAGGTGAGGGGTCCCCAGAATTCGCTCAGATATCTTCATTTATAATTTTATATAAACTATATTCCTACCAAGGGGAGGGTGGTTCTTCCACCACTGTTCAGTTATCATGATTTCGCCTTTTGCCTTCTATGGACTTGTAGTTGTAAGTGTAACTAAGTGTAACAATGTTTATTGTTTTAATCTTATGCATTTTTCTGTTGGTGCTGCATTATAGAACAACGTACAGAGCTTGTCAGTTGAAAATAAACCTTTTGAACTTACATAGACTCGGTGGTATTTGGTGTGGACTTACACGAGTGAGTGAGCGAAAGGGTGTGCATTGCTTTCACGACTGAGAGGTCAGGAGTGTTATTTTCTGGGTTGTCTACTCATTGGGTATCTTGGGGGGGGGTTCGGAGAGCTAATGAGACACTATAACTAGTCGGTCAGGGGATTGTGGTGGGTTCTGATTGAGGTGTGAGGAAGGTCCAACCTCCCATCACCAACGTCCTATTTTCTTGTGCAAAGTTCTGTATGTGCAGAATCCCTACAACAGTAGTAGTATGTCCTATCCTATCAAAAATAGTAAAATCTGGTTGGGCATTTTGTTGGTGGGAATTGTCGAAAAGCCTCAAGATTAAGAAGACTAGAAGTAGTAGAAGAGGACAACCCAAAGGACTGGACTCAATGGCTAGAGCTATTGGTGAATCTGAGTTTTATTTAAAACCTTTTAAATAAAGAGTGGCCAACTGGGCAAGCTTAGCTACAGACAGACTAATAGTAGTAGTACAGAGAGTCATAGCAGAGGCAGTTAGAGGCAGGGATAACAAGAAATTAGAAACAGATAGTCTAGATCGAAGAAGAATTTGTAAAAAATAGAATTAGGAAACCGAAATAATAGTTCGGAAAAAATAAGGTGCAGGAAAAGTTAGGGAAATATAATTATTAATATTAACCACTGGAGGACTTACTGGGGCCAGCAGCAGAGCCCTCAGTAGAGGAGGGGTCCTTGCCCTGGGAGGCATGTTGTTCTGGTTCCGCCGACTCAGACCCCGTCTTCTTGCCCCTGGGTGCTGATCATGTAAGATTTAATAAAGAAAGAGACAAAAATTAATTTTTGGTGTGAAACAAATAAATATTTTAAAACACGCTCCAAAAACATTTTTGTGAACAACAATTGCAATAAAATTGACCTATCTAATCTGATCGACTAGTAGTATTGCGAGATTCACGGACCGTCTAGTAAGCCTAAGTACCACCTGACCTAGGCCACCTATTCCAGACGGGCCAATTGTTCGCTAAGTCTGCATTTCCATTTATTTTAGTCCTCAAAAATGCATAGATGGAGGACACATGCATACATTTTTGCATACACCAAATTGTTGGTTGGTTGCTGCTGATGTTCTGCTAGTGATGATAAGCCTATTAACACTCACTAAACAAACTACAAAAGATTCTACCAAGGACTGGGGTAAGCAGCACTCAGCAGCACGTGACATGACAGAGGATGCGTCACGCAGACCACTTAAAAACTACCAACTAATACTAATAAGTAACTAAACCTATCAATCCACCACTATCTCTTCTTAGTGGCAGGAGGACAAAGGAAGGACTAGAGTCTCTCTAGCATTACCTAATTTAAGTTCTCTAGAGTAAACTCTTACATAATCAGGCCAAGCGAGCGCAAAGTTGCAAACAAGTAAGATTAGTAGCGCCGAGCACCTGTGTCATAACAATCCCAGAAGATTTTTAAACGTAATTTACCTGCAATGTAAGCAGCAGCATTCTTGCTGGTCGGAAAAAAATGTATTCGCAATATATAACACAGAGCAGAAGAACACAAAGAAGTAATATTAAATAGCTACTCACCAAGCCCCGGGACCTCCACTCCTAGCAGGTCCAGCAGGTCCTGCTCCCGGTCCAGAATATCGGACCACCGGTGCGTCAGCTGGTTATTGGTGCGCCGGACACCAGGGCAGCAAAAAACTGCCCGACACACCTTGCCCCACCGCTGCCGACGCTCCCGGAGCCCGTACCCGGACCCAGGCCTGCCGCCTGCTGCCAGGGTTAAGGGGAGGTGGTGCTGCACAAAAAACAACCAGTGCGGCCACCTCCGCCTCACCAAATAAGGCCCGTGCCTGCACCCCTTTTTGGTGCCGCCTTCCGCAAGGAAGGTGGTCGCGGCTCTGGCTACGGCTACGAGCCCTGTGGCCCTTTGCCATGGTTCTGGGTAGGTGGGGGGCGGAAAAGAAAAGGTAGGAATTAAAAAAGTAAGTAAAAGAAATGAAAAGCAGGTAATAGAAAAAGAGTGAAAAAGTAGTGAAAAACACACAAAAAGTAGATAAAACTCAAAATATAGAATCAGGAAAATAGAGAGATAGATAATAAATAAAAAAGATTAAAAAAAAGTTTCCAGAAACAAAGGATTGAAAAGATAGAGGGAGGATTGAAAAGCAGGCCCAGAACCATAGCAATAGAGTGAATAACAAGATGGCCGGGCCCTTTTGCGACCGCCTGGGCAAGTTTGCGCGATATTTCCCCCCCGAGCACGCAAAAAGCGTCGCGAACACGTAATACGCATTCCCGAACAGGAAATACTTATCGCGAACGGGCGGGAGCATGCAATACGCGACCCGGAACAGGAAATAAGCATCGCGAGCGGGCGAGAGCATGCAATACGCGACCCGGAACAGGAAATAACCATCGCGAGCGGGCGGGACAAGTGAAAAACAAGATGGCCACTCCCATTAGCGACCGCATGGGCAAGTTAGCGATAAATTTCCCCGTGAGCACGCAAAAAAACATTGCGAACGGGCGGGACAAGCAACTCCGCATCTTCGCGGAGTTTCTGCGTGCTCACTGAGATTTTTTACAATTTCGCAGAGATTTGCGTAACGCGACTACGCAAATTCTGCCCACCCCTACTTAAAACATGCTTTTACCACCGCTCCAGTGCTTAGACATCCCCAATTGGAGGTACCTTTCATTGTTGAAGCAGATGCGTCGGACGAAGCCATTGGAGCCATCCTCTCTCAAAGGGATAAACATACTGGACAGTTACATCCAGTGGCCTATCTATCAAAAAACTAAACCCTGCGGAAAAGAACTACACCGTTGCTGAGAAGGAACTGTTGTCTATAAAAAAAGCCTTCCAGGAATGGTGACACTATTTATGGGGGGCCCGCTACCCAATCACCGTGTACTCCGATCACCAGAACCTGCAATACATGAAGACAGCGCAGCATCTCACGCAGAGGCAGATGAGATGGACGCTGTTTTTTGCAGAGTATGACTTTGTTATTACCTTTAGGCCAGGAACTGAAAATCGCAAGGCAGATTTGTTAGCCCGGCAGGAAGCTGCCGAAGACCCCCTCACTAAAATCCCAGAGGCAATAATCGATCCTGCAAAAGTCATATGTGTTCTCAGGGCTGACAATTTTCTGAAAGAGGTGACCAAGAACAAATCTGCAGACGGGTGGGAGAAATGGGCTCAAGAGGATGTCACTCGCAGCATCAAAAAAGGCCTGCCTTTTCAGAACAATAAGCTGTATCTCCCTACTCAGGAACTGCAGAAAAAAGCATACAACTGGTGTCATGTATCTCCCTTGGCCAGACATCCAGGGATCCACAAAACCATGCAATTGGTACAAAGCCATTTCTGGTGGAACTCATTGCCCAAGGTCGTCCGAACATGGGTATCACAATGTGAGGACTGTGCTAGAGGAAAAGGGGGAAACACCAAGAAGAAAAGGAAGTTTATACCCATGCCTACCCCTCAACAGCCATGGCAAATCATCAGTCTAGATTTCATCACTGGGTTACTTATTGATCAAGGATGTTCAGCCATTTTGGTGGTAGTGGATAGCCTTACCAAAATGGACCATTTCATTCCCTGCAAGAACCTACCAACAGCGGGACAGACAGCTCAACTACTGCTGAACAATATCATTAGATTACACGGATTGCCTAATGTGATTGTGTCTGACAGGGGTCCCCAGTTCATTGCGAGATTCTGGAGAACGTGGTGCAGAGCTCTACAGATCGAGTCGGCTGTCTCAACAAGCTTCCATCCCCAAACAGATGGCCAGACCAAAAGACTTAACCAGACATTGAAAAAATATCTGCGGTGTTATGCCAAGGAGGCTCAAGACTCCTGGGTGTCACTGTTATGGATGGCTGAGTTGTCTTACAACAATGCTTTACACTGTTCGACAGGCGTATCCCCGTTTGTGGCAAACTTTCGTTACAGTGGAAGGACTCTGCCCATCAACATACCTGTCGACCTTGCCAACCAACCCTCCGTTCAGGCACACATTGAATCTCTACACACTGTTCACAAGAAAGCAAGACGACATCTGTTGTTAGCTAAACAGGTGTACAAGAAATGGGAGGATCGACACAGAACCGACGGTCCCCAGTATAGGGTTGGTGATCGGGTATGGCTATCCACGAGGAACATTAAAATTAAACTGCATAGTGTGTTCCATCCCAAGTTCATTGGTCCGTACACCGTGGTGAGACAGATCAATCCAGTTGCCTACAAACTGAAGTTGCCGGGCAGTCTCCGTATTCACCCTGTGTTCCATTGCAGTCTTCTGAAACCGGCTTTGGGGGCTCGACGTCGAACATCTCCTGCGGTGTCCCACTCAGGAGGTTTGGAGGACGAAGTAAGGAGGATACTGGACTTGCAGTACCGGAGAGGCAGGTTACGGTATCTCATCTCTTGGAAGGGGTATACCGCTGAGGACGATTCGTGGGAGCCATGTTGCAACGTGCATGCCCCTGCTGCAGTGAGATCGTTTTTCCACAGGCATCCCTCCAAGCCTGGTTCTAGGAGGCGCATGGCGGGGGGGCCTACTGTCAGGAAACGCGATGGTTAGCGCCTACCTAACCGTTAAACTACAGTTCCCAGAAGTCAAGAGGAGGAGGAGCAAGCGTCTACAAGAAGACGCAACGCGCGCTCGTCAGCGTGCGTGATTCTTGTTTATTTGGTGATCGGCTCGGCTGATGTCGGACCAGAGCAGAGAGCGTGTCGTGCAAATCGGAGTTTTGTGCAGAAGTGAGACGCCACTTTGTGGTGCTCGGCTGAGCCCGCCCCCGTCCTGTGGGGGCCAGGATTAAATAACACTCTACTGGCTGGAGAGTGCACTCTGAATTTTAGCCATTCTGAACGGCGGTGAGGATAACCGCTGAGCCTTTAAGGAACTACTGGTGCTGTATGTGCGAACAGGGCGGCAGAGAGGATAACCGCTGAGCCCTCAAGAAATACTTGTGCTGCATGCATGAACAGGGCGGCGGTGAGAATAACCGCTCCGCCATCAATAAACTGACTACGCTGGAGGTAGGGGCAGAATTGCCTACTCAGTTTTGTTTTCGTTTTCAAATTCAGTAGGGAGCAACATTTCATTTTAGTTGGTTTACTGCAGCCATTGTCCATTACACGAAGTGTGCTACGTTAAACACTCCAGTAGTGTCTATGGAATATCTATAACTTGGTACTCTATAAATGTTGGATAAAGACATTGGCAAGGAGCAACTTCAATCTCACTGACATTTAGAGAACCGGTACGCACTTTGATACATATGCTTAAAGGGAGTGCTTGGCACAAAGTCCTGTAGTGCTTGTGTTAGAGTATGGCATGAGTGTGGTTTAAGTTACTGTGTTGTGTATTGTAGGATTATCTACGAAGGGGACTGGTTGTTTTCAGAAGCTAGAAAAAGGCTTGAAATAGCACTCTGGTGGATAAGGTATTTATAGCCCACAAGTGTGACCATATGAGAGTAGCATTGCATGTATACGTGTATTCCTGATATCTGTTCTTTGTCTTATAGGTTCTCCTCCCTGCTGTTCCCAACCTTTCCTTTCCCTCACTTGATCGCCCTAATACTCCGTAAACACTCAGTTGGAGTTGGGGATGTCAAGGGGTGGACCCCTTATTGCATCGTCCGGACCCTGAGGAGTACAAGATACTTGCAAGTTGGTCCACAATTGCCTGCACATTCACTGAATAGTTGTGCTTCCTGTTGCAGTATATGTTTGCAGTTTCCACAGGATTCACAATTTGTACATGTGTGGAGTCCATTGCCCCCAACATATATAGAAATCCAGCTATGGCATAATAGCCTTGCTTGTTGTTTTGTTGTTCTTGCGCAGTGTTGGAGAAGTAGAGGTACTGTGGCGTGAGGCTTATGATGGCATGCAGGATGGTGGGGAGAAACCTGGAGAAGGATGCCTGGGATACTCCAGGCACTCTGGTGGTAGTAGGTTAGAAAGTTCCAGACACCAGCATGTGCAGGACAGTGAGTAGCTTGGCCTGCAGAGGGAGGTTGGTCCAGCGCTGCAATGTGGGCTTCAGCCTTGGAACAATCTGGTTCAGGAGGTGGACAATGGAGCCCCTCTTGAGCCTGTGATGAGCTATGACCTTCTCTTGACTTAGGTCAATGAGGGTGACCTTCTTATTGTATGTCCGCTACCTTAGCCGGTGTTGCCTCTGTAGTGGTGGTGGTAATGGGCTCCTTAGTGCTCCTAGCTGCAATAGTAGAAGATCCATGGTGTAGTCGAGCTTGCCAAGAAGATTTGGGTCTGTTCTATTTTTATACAAGTGTGTTAGCATCATTTTTAAGACCAGGTATTTCCTGGCGGTAAAAATCTGCTGCTAGTTTTGCATTTTTAGTGACATTCAAGCAAATCCTTGTATATATGACATTATGTGTTTTGTGAGTGTTTTACCATGACAACACCTACCTTCAATATCATTTTCGGTAAATCCTGCTAGCCGATCTGGCATTTTTTTAAATAGGAATTAGCTGTCAAAACGTGATGTTCGAGGGGTCTAGCAACATTTTGCAAATATGGCGATAAAAAAAAAATGCTGTAGTGTCATTGTTTTGGCATCAAATCCTTGTAAATATGCCCCACAGTTTGTTGGGGCTTTTTTAGTGGCTAAAATCACGGGGGTCAAGCACCACTCTAGTGAATATCATATGTAGCAGGTGCAGTGTAATTGCCATAGGTGCAATGTCCATTTTCTTTTGTGCAATATTTTTCATTCTGCCCTGACATCTCACAAGAGTTCTTGAAGTGATGGCTGCTGTACTTTAGAGGCTGTGTAGACTTGCACAGTGGTAGATTTGGATTTATTTTTTTTAAGCCATTTCAGAAATGTTCTCTCTGAAGGAATTTTGTGGATGATTTTGCCTGATATTTTTGCTAATAGGTATAAATAAAAATTAATAGAAGAGCAGTTAAAGTGGTTGATTTTGAACATTTAAAGATAATGAAGCTATAAATACGCTGAGGTAGAGAACAATATCTTAAATCTTTACCCACCCAGATAGCGCTAGTAAACAACAGTGATTAGTTGTTTTAAGACTTACAGTGGTGAATATAGTCAGTGTAAAAACACAGGGTGAAGTTTCCTATTATTTCATGAAATGGAGCTACCAAAGTTGCTAAGCTGGATTGCATGAAGGAAATAGCAGGACCATGTCATATCAAGATAGGATGCAGCTGCTCTCTTCCAATGCACTGGTACACTTTCTGCCCACCTAGACCATGAACACACCTTTGCATTGTAGGTCAAAGGTGTCTGCTTGAGTCTAGCAAAGGTTTAGTACTGGAAGGATACCCTTCCAATACAAACCACCACGCTTAGACTGACATAAACATTTGCTACGTTTTTCTGTGTTGTACAATCCAAAACACATGCAAAGTTGGAAAAATTATTTCTCCTACTTTGTGTCTGAGTCAAGGAGGCATACATTTTTCACGCAAAGCCCTGTACAAAAATATTAGTAGATTCAACTTTGGTCTAAAACATGGGTGTTTGCAATGGACTGTCCATGTTTCACCCTTGGGACACTCCCTTGCAGCAAAGTAGTGCAAAGCACTACTTTAAGTTACTTTAGGGCTATTGTCCAGTGCTGAAAAGTAAATAGTTTATCAAGACCTTACACTGGTTTGTGACACATTTGTGATTTTGCACTCATGTGAAGCCTTGATAAATCTGTCCGAAAGCGTACATTTGTTCAGAGCAGGATAATGAATTTGTGGTCCCAAATCTGCCAGTATCATGAAATAGCAAAACCAAAGGGGATGATGGATGGAGTGTTGAACATTGCAAGCACTCACCCCCAGTCAACTGATCTGGGTTTAATCCATCATCAATCTTTAGCTCACTCCACCACCCCAGTTCAGACATGGTCATATGCAAATCAGTCTGACCCTGTGCCTCATGGGAACAGTCCAGCCCGAACTGCCAAGCCATGTCTTCCCTGGACCGGAAACAAGCATCCTGGGACCGGTTTCTGGCTTACAGCCGTCATCAGCCAGGCTATCTTGAATCCAGTGGCAAAGGGAGCAAGGGACCCACGTCTGGGCATACCCTGCCAACTTAGGGCGAACATAGCAAAACCAAAGCGGATGATGGACGGAGTGTTGAACATTGCAAGCACTCACCCCCAGTCAACTGATCTGGGTTTAATCCATCATCATTCTTTAGCTCACTCCGCCACCCCAGTTCAGACATGGCCATATGCAAATCAGTCTGACCCTGTGCCTCATGGGAACAGTCCAGCCCGAACTGCCAAGCCATGTCTTCCCTGGACCGCAAACAAGCATCCTGGGACCGGTTTCTGGCTTACAGCCATCATCAGCCAGGCTATCTTGAATCCAGTGGCAAAGTGAGCAAGGGACCCACGTCTGGGCATACCCTGCCAACTTAGGGCGAACATAGCAAAACCAAAGGGGATGATGGACGGAGTGTTGAACATTGCAAGCACTCACCCCCAGTCAACTGATCTGGGTTTAATCCATCATCATTCTTTAGCTCACTCCGCCACCCCAGTTCAGACATGGCCATATGCAAATCAGTCTGACCCTGTGCCTCATGGGAACAGTCCATCCCGAACTGCCAAGCCATGTCTTCCCTGGACCGGAAAAAGCATCCTGGGACCAGTTTCTGGCTTACAGCCGTCATCAGCCAGGCTATCTTGGATCCAGTGGCAAAGTGAGCAAGGGACCCACCTCTGGGCATACCCTGCCAACTTAGGGCGAACATAGCAAAACCAAAGGGGATGATGGACGGAGTGTTGAACATTGCAAGCACTCACCCCCAGTCAACTGATCTGGGTTTAATCCATCATCATTCTTTAGCTCACTCCGCCACCCCAGTTCAGACATGGCCATATGCAAATCAGTCTGACCCTGTGCCTCATGGGAACAGTCCAGCCCGAACTGCCAAGCCATGTCTTCCCTGGACCGGAAACAAGCATCCTGGGACCGGTTTCTGGCTTACAGCCATCATCAGCCAGGCTATCTTGAATCCAGTGGCAAAGTGAGCAAGGGACCCACGTCTGGGCATACCCTGCCAACTTAGGGCGAACATAGCAAAACCAAAGGGGATGATGGACGGAGTGTTGAGCATTGCAAGCACTCAACCCCAGTCAACTGATCTGGGTTTAATCCATCATCATTCTTTAGCTCACTCCGCCACCCCAGTTCAGACATGGCCATATGCAAATCAGTCTGACCCTGTGCCTCATGGGAACAGTCCAGCCCGAACTGCCAAGCCATGTCTTCCCTGGACCAGAAACAAGCATCCTGGGACCGGTTTCTGTCTTACAGCCATCATCAGACAGGCTATCTTGAATCCAGTGGCAAAGTGAGCAAGGGACCCACGTCTGGGCATACCCTGCCAACTTAGGGCGAACATAGCAAATCCAAAGGGGATGAAGGACAGAGTGTTGAACATAGCAAGCACTCACCCCAGTCAACTGATCTGGGTTTAATCCATCATCATTCTTTAGCTCACTCCGCCACCCCAGTTCAGACATGGCCATATGCAAATCAGTCTGACCCTGTGCCTCATGGGAACAGTCCAGCCCGAACTGCCAAGCCATGTCTTCCCTGGACCGGAAACAAGCATCCTGGGACCAGTTTCTGGCTTACAGCCGTCATCAGCCAGGCTATATTGAATCCAGTGTCAAGGTGAGCAAGTGACCCACGTCTGGGCATACCCTGCCAACTTAGGGCGAACATACCAAAACCAAAAGGGTCGATGGACGGAGTGTTGAACATTGCAAGCACTCACCCCCAGTCAACTAATCTGGGTTTAATCCATCATCATTCTTTAGCTCACTCCGCCACCCCAGTTCAGACATTGCCATATGCAAATCAGTCTGACACTGTGCCTCATGGGAACAGTCCAGCCCGAACTGCCAAGCCATGTCTTCCCTGGACCGGAAACAAGCATCCTGGGACCGGTTTCTGGCTTACAGCCGTCATCAGCCAGGCTATCTTGAATCCAGTGGCAAAGTGAGCAAGGGACCCCGAAACCGGTCCTAGGATGCTTGTTTCCAGTCCAGGGAGGACCTGGCTTGGCAGTTCGGGCTGGACTGTTCCCATGAGGCACAGGGTCAAGACTGATTTGCATATGGCTGGGTTCAAACTGGAATGGCATGGTGAGCAAAAAAACGATGGATTTAGGCCCAGATCTCAGTACTGGGGTGAATGTATGGCATTGTTCTGCATTCTGTCCATCAACTGTTGTTTTTGCATTTGCCACCCTGAGTGGGACGGGTATGCCCAGACGTGGGTCCCGTGCTCTCCATGCCACTGGAATCAAGCTATCCTGGCTGAAGAGAGGTGAAACCCTGAAACCGGTCCTTGGATGCTTGTTTCCAGTCCAGGGAGGACCTGGCTTGGCAGTTCGGGCTGGACTGTTCCCATGATGCACAGGGTCAAGACTGATTTGCATATGGCTGGGTTCAAACTGGAATGGCATGGAGAGCAAAAAAACGATGGATTTAGGCCCAG
Organism: Calotriton arnoldi; assembly: GCA_963921515.1. Lineage (NCBI taxonomy): Eukaryota > Metazoa > Chordata > Amphibia > Caudata > Salamandridae > Calotriton > Calotriton arnoldi. The sequence continues at coordinate 2,126,509 of CAWUFW010001113.1, forward strand.
ATCTCTGTACTGGGGTGAATGCATGACATTATTCTGCATTCTGTCCATCAACTGTTTTTTTTGCATTTGTCACCTCGAGTGGGACGGGTATGCCCAGACGTGGGTCCCGTGCTCTCCATGCCACTGGAATCAAGCTATCCTGGCTGAAGAGGGGTGAAATCCCGAAACCGGTCATAGGATGCTTGTTTCCAGTCCAGGGAGGACCTGGCTTGGCAGTTCGGGCTGGACTGTTCCCATGAGGCACAGGGTCAAGACTGATTTGCATATGGCTGGGTTTAAACTGGAATGGTATTGTGAGCAAAAAAACGATGGATTTAGGCCCAGATCTCTGTACTGTGGTGAATGTATGACACTGTTCTGCATTCTGTCCATCAACTGTTGTTTTTGCATTTGTCACCCCGAGTGGGACGGGTATGCCCAGACGTGGGTCCCGTGCTCTCCATGCCACTGGAATCAAGCTATCCTGGCTGAAGAGGGGTGAAACCCTGAAACCGGTCCTAGGATGCTTGTTTCCAGTCCAGGGAGGACCTGGCTTGGCAGTTCGGGCTGGACTGTTCCCATGAGGCACAGGGTCAAGACTGATTTGCAAATGGCTGGGTTCAAACTGGAATGGCATGGTGAGCAAAAAAACGATGGATTTAGGCCCAGATCTCTGTACTGGGGTGAATGTATGACAATGTTCTGCATTCTGTCCATCAACTGTTGTTTTTGCATTTGTCACCCCGAGTGGGACGGGTATGCCCAGACGTGGGTCGTGCTCTCCATGCCACTGGAATAAAGCTATCCTGGCTGAAGAGGGGTGAAACCCCGAAACCGGTCCTAGGATGCTTGTTTCCAGTCCAGGAGGATCTGGCTTGGCAGTTCGAGCTGGACTGTTCCCATGATGCACAGGGTCAAGACTGATTTGCATTTGGCTGGGTTCAAACTGGAATGGCATGGTGAGCAAAAAAACGATGGATTTAGGCCCAGATCTCTGTACTGGGGTGAATGTATGACATTGTTCTGCATTCTGTCCATCAACTGTTGTTTTTGCATTTGTCACCCCGAGTGGGACGGGTATGCCCAGACGTGGGTCCCGTGCTCTCCATGCCACTGGAATCAAGCTATCCTGGCTGAAGAGGGGTGAAACCCCGAAACCGGTCCTAGGATGCTTGTTTCCAGTCCAGGGAGGACCTGGCTTGGCAGTTCGGGCTGGACTGTTCCCATGAGGCACAGGGTCAAGACTGATTTGCATATGGCTGGGTTCAAACTGGAATGGCATGGTGAGCAAAAAACGATGGATTTAGGCCCAGATCTCTGTACTGGGGTGAATGTATGACATTGTTCTGCATTCTGTCCATCAACTGTTGTTTTTGCATTTGTCACCCCGAGTGGGACGGGTATGCCCAGACGTGGGTCCCGTGCTCTCCATGCCACTGGAATCAAGCTATCCTGGCTGATGAGGGGTGAAACCCCGAAACCGGTCCTAGGATGCTTATTTCCAGTCCAGGGAGGACCTGGCTTGGCAGTCCGGGCTGGACTGTTCCCATGAGGCACAGGGTCAAGACTGATTTGCATATGGCTGGGTTCAAACTGGAATGGCATGGTGAGCAAAAAAACGATGAATTTAGGCCCAGATCTCTGTACTGGGGTGAATGTATGACATTGTTCTGCATTCTGTCCATCAACTGTTGTTTTTGCAAGTATCATGAAATAGATCTGAAGTGTTGATTTGTGCCTTATCATGAGCTTGTGGAAGTTAGTGAGATGATATGTAGCACTAATAGAAAAGAATTTGCACTAGGATTTGTTAGACTTGACATCCTTGGTGCGGTATTCCTCCAAACATTTTGATTGTGACATTTGGACTCTGTACACTTTCTCCCTGCTAACCAGTACTAAAGTGCTTGTGCTCTCTCCCTAAGGCATGGTAAAATGTGCCTACACCTGATTGACACATTTATTTACGAATTAGCTGCACAATCTCGAGCCAGTCCTGGGAAAATCATTTTTCAAATATTTATGCCACCCCGCAGGGAGAGATTGAACAGCTGGAGTATAGTCTCCCTAACACTCTTCAAATCACACTCCCTGAAATAGAAGAGGCTATCCATCAGTCTATCGGGAATAAAGCCCCTGGCCCGGATGGGTTACCGATTGATATTATCAAATGGATCCCGGACTTCTGGGCTCCCTTCTCCTGAATGTTTTTAATCATTGTATGTTGGGCCCGCTCCCTGATACTTGGGCAAAAAGTATTATAGTTCCAATATTTAAAAAGGGGATAGGTCACAGCCCATTAATTACAGACCAATATCGTTGATTGATAACACTGTTAAAATACTGGGCAGAGTCCTATATAACAAGATCCTGGAATGGTCAGAGGAATATGGTATTTTAGAGCGCTGCCAGTTAGGCTTTCGTAGGAAGGTTGGTACCATCTAGCAATGTCTGAATCTCAGCCTTGTGATTGGGAAATATACCATTGCTCGTAAAACTCCTGTCTACCTGGCCTTCATGGATTTGTCCTCAGCTTTTGATTTTGTCAACAGGTCAAAGCTGTGGGCTATCCTGTTGGGCCATGGTTTAGACGCTCCCCTGGTTCATTTCCTGGCTTATCTTCATAAGGACCTTCAGGCACAAGTGAGAATTGGTAGAGGTGGTGAGGTCTCAGGGCCTATCAAGGTAGGAAGGGGGTCAGGCAGGGATGTGTTCTGGCCCCCTTCTTTTTATTATTTATATTAACGGCCTGAACAAATCATTGATAGGTGCAACCAAAGATGTGCCTATGATTAACGGCAAACCTTTGCCGGTGTTACTTTATGCTGACGATGCGGTGCTTATAGGTCGCACCCCAAACTCATTGCGCATTTTAGTACAGTCGTTTGTTAAGCATATGGACAGTCTGGATTTAAGAGCTAATTTAAAAAATCATTTTTAATGTCTTGTGGCCCACAAAACGCCCCCTTACCTCTATCTCCGTTGGCAGCCAAAAATTTATATGCACTGGTAAATTCCCCTACCTTGGTGTGGTCTTTGCTGCGAACGGCTCCTGGACTGAGCATCTTTCTCAGTCCAGGAGCAAGTTCTCAAAGACCATCAATTCCATTTTTAGCTTTCCCCGTCCCAAGAACACTGGCGTTATTTTAGCTATCTTAAAAATTTTTAAATTGCAATGCGTCCCAGTAGCTACTTATGGAGCGGAGATCTGGGGCACCACAAACAGTTCCTGCATTCAGCGGGAAGAAAACAGATTCTGCAGGAAACTGTTGGGCGCCCCAATCTCGACATCTCATTATGTTTGCCATAAAGAATTAAATTTAAACTATGTCACTGATTTTATACGTGCTCGCCCGGCTCTCTTTTGGCTGTCTGTCTGGAAGAATGAGGAAGCTATTCTGACTAGAGATATTATCATGGACTGTTTGAAGTGTGAGAAAGGGATGGATATCCCCTGGCTATCCGGAGTTTATCAGAGCTTATGCAGTATTAATCAGGGTTGTATTTTTAGAAACCCTTGTAAAGCTGAAACACTACGGAAAATAGATCTTAAGAATGCACTTTACCTATTTTACAGCACCGAGCGCATAGCTCAGGAATCACAGAAAACCCTTGTCTCTAGTTATATGTCACTAGTCCAATATTGTTATCCCCTACCAAACTACCTCACCTTACCTATGAGTCACTGGGAAAGAAGTCTGTTATTCCGTCTCAGAGCAGGGACACTCAAGTTTGTATTATGTTTTCCCCTTGGTTATCATCCCAAAATCGATTTGGTACCCTGCCCATGTGACGGAATTAGCGGACAGACAACCCTGCACTTTTTATTCTTTTGCAAATATTATATGAAATATAGCAAGGGGACACTCTATCCCTATTTTAAAAAAGGAAACCTGTTAGCCTGGATCTGGCTTATACAAGCATGCTTGGTATGATCGATGAGGAGCTTGTATTCCGCCTAAGTACTTTTCTGAGAGCGGCGATCCGGGCACGTCAGTCCATGTCAGACCCTTGAATTCTTAAACTGTGATTGGTTATGTTGTAAATAATGTATTTTATTTATCATATTCTAAGATGTGAAATTGTGTCTGATAATTTTAACAGTTTTTTTATGGTTGTACTTTTATGGATATACTGCCTATCCGAATAAAGATTATGAATTAAATTGACACATTTATTTACTAATACTGTTATTTACTATTTCCCTAATATATGATACTACATGGAACCAGGGCCTGTAAATTAAATACCACTAGTGAGAGGCAGGCCAATGTGTGTCACCCACTAAAGTGCCATTTTAAACTTGTCTCAGGCCTGCCACTGCAAGGTGTACTGCAGTTTTAAACTGCCATTTCGACTTGGCAAAATAAACCTTTTGGCAGACCTAAACCTTCTATTTAGCACATATAAGTCACCCCTAAGGTAGGCCCTAAAGGCCCATAACCCAGGCTGCATTGTATTTAAAAGGTAGGACACGTGGGTTTAAGTTTTACATGTAGTGGTAGTGAAAGATTCCTAAAGTCGTTTTTCACTACTATAAGGCCTATCTCTCCCTTCGGCTAACCCTGGGTTACCTTATTGCATCTAATAAGTGATTACCTTGAATTGGGAGCAGATAGAGACATACTGTTTACACTCAAATGAATTGTAATTTAAAATCCTCTTTAATGGTGAAGTTGGATTTTAAGTCACAATTTTTAAAAGGCCACATTTAGAGAGTTGGTATTTTCTTGTCATAACCAATTGAGTCTTCTGCTAGTGTCCTGGAATACATGACTGTGAATGGCTCTGCTGTGGGGTTTGTGTATTTCCTCCCAGACAGTGACACAAATGGGACTAGTGTTGGGCAGAATGGACCATTGTGCCAGGATGGCTGGGGGCAGAGCTGTGTTCTGCTCTACTTGCACTTTAAAGGGCTTGTCTCCAACACTCACAAAGGCATGTAACACCAGCCGTTTTTCACCCCAAATATCTTAGAGCCTTGACAGGGGAAGAGAAGAACTTTCCAGAACCAGATGGGGGGGGGTGAGTATCTCCTACACTCAAAGACTGGCAACATGTATAATTATTGGACCCTTGGAACAACTCTTCAGAGCCAACCTGGCCCTCTGGATTTACAGAAGAAGAACTGCTCTACTGCCAGAGAACCGCTCTTCTGCTCGGAGACTGTCGTGCTTCCTGAGAAGGAAGACTGGACCTGCTTACCTTCATCCAAGGCTAACCTGAGTGACTCAAAGGATCAGTTGTCTGACCTCCTGTTTGAGCTACGAGGGTATAACATGCTCCATTGGCCTCCCTGCAACTGCCCAGCTGGCAAGCTGGCAAGCTGCAACTGGACTTGGCTGGACCTTCAACTTAACCAGCCTGAGCCCTGCCGGCCTCCTCTGAAGTAAGGTCCTGATCCCTAAGAGGTGCCCCTCAGGTCCTGGACCCTTGGTTAGCATCAGTCTGAGCTCCTCCTCAGAAGAAAAGTTGAAATCATGAAGGTTGGGCTCTCCGCAAGAGGGCCCCTTTGCGCCGAGACTATGCCACCTACAACGACCACCACTGTAAAGCTCCAGTGAAGACCTGCTCTTCGAGCTGAAATTTGTTCATAAATATTTGGTGTTGGATTTTTATTGTGTGTTGTGTCTTACTTATTTAATGTATTGATATGTTTAAATGATCTATAAACCTGTCTTCTAAGTTATGCCTGACTTCTCATTGCCAGTTACCAAGGGTTGAGCAAGGGAGTAATTTATTGAGACCTTGACTGACCCTTTTATTGTGTTTGTGGCCTTATTACTAGTGGTAGGTCCCTACATATCAATACTAATAAACCACATTCCAACAAGTACAGTACACATTGTCTCTAAGTTAAGCCTAACTTCTTTGTGCCAAGCTACCAGAGGGTTAAGCCCAGGTTAATTTAATGACTTTTGTGGTTTACCCTGACAAGGACTGTTGTTGTTGCCTGAGTGCCTGCAGCAAGACCATATTCCTAATGTCCACTTCAGTTCCCCAATTCAGAGGGGACATCTTGGTATAACATGGTATACCTGCATCTCTTATAAAGCCATTCATAATGAGAGCTTAAGTGTTTCCCTAAACAGGCCTGCAACTCAATTTCCACAATGTAGTATCTCCAAAATCGCATGCCATGTAGCCTGGAAAATCCAAGATGAATCAGGATGTCATCTCAAATTAATATTTCATTTCTCCTGCTCTGATACATCCAAGGTACTGTTGGGTATCAATTATATTAAAGGAAAGTGACCATCCCTCTGCTTGGACCAATTGGTATGGGCCATGTCTTTGGAAAATATTAGTATTGAACACGTGGGTAATTAACATGTTGCTGGCTGGTCCTAGATATCATCTGGGACCAGGAGAATGTGAGAAGGTCCCATTAGTCCCTTGATCGACTTATTTCACACCTATTTCAGTAAGAGGAGTGCACATTCCACAGTAACTCAGCTGAAAGCAGATCTCCACACCATGAATTCAGGGTTTTATCATAAAATCCATGTGTTTAAAAAAACACTTATGGGATCCAAATGCGCAGAATTCAAAATATGTTTTGCTACCTCTTCAAAACCTATATCACAGAAAGAACCTTCAGTCAATGAGACACATTGTTCAGCATGGACTGGCATACCCAGCACAAACCACAGCTAAGGCAAAAGGAGAGAAATGTGAAATAGTTATCTGTGTATCCTTTAAAAGCTGCACAGAGTTTTTCAGGGACTCCTGCCCACATGCACTGAATATGCTATATTGAAATGTCCACACCGATATACCATCTGGAGGCCAAGCGCAATTTTTCTTAACATTAGCAACTGTTCTAAATTCTGTATTGAACCAGTGATGCAACAGGTTACTTGTCTCGATCCCCCTCCCACTACACCACCCTGACATGGCAGTTTGAAGTTCATAATGCTTTATAAAAATTCATAAGAAAAAATTCTAGAGCCAAACATATTTCACAAAGTCTGAGGGCTTGCTTCTTTCCCTTCTTATGTACTTAACATGATTCATAGCCAAAGGCTCTGAATGGTGTCTAGTGTTCCTGTGGGTGCAAGGTTGTTAGCTGTAACCCATTTCCACATAGATTCACAAAGCACAGCATGCAAAAAAGATATCAGGCACTTTAATTGTATATAAATGGTATATGTTGTTCAGGGTCACAGCCCATTGTTTGCAGATCACTCTTAAACACACATGTTTACTAACCAATATTAGTAGAAAAGGTAAGAAGGATCGGGGTGGTACAGGCACTGCATGGCTGTAGACAATGCACTTTGTGTACCACAAGCATGCAAGAAACATGCACAAGGTGCTTGTTCCACAGCATCTACAGTGTTTGTTTGTTCTGTGTGAATACTACGCATACCTGCCTGGGCAGAACAAATATTAGTATGTGTATCTCACATAGACATGTTACAGCACACAGACATCAATGTGCATAGAGCAATACACTGCCTGCAGACACTAAATAAAGTTCTGCAGTCCACATTTTATATGCTATACACATTTGTCAATCATGGTCTATATCCAAACCTTGTCAATCTAGTTTTGGTATTTGGGAAGTGTAGGTGTACAACTGGGTTTACAATATTTTTGCCATAACATAATCCACAGCTATTGTATAGGCATGTGTGTACAATGTACACATACTAAACACAATCCATTTCCAAAGTATTTGTAGTGTGTTTTGTGTATCAAATCTGTGTGGAGGGAGTTGAAGAGTCTCTTCTGTAGTAGCTGTAGTAGGTCCAGGTGGTGATTAGAGCTGAGAAGAACCATATTGGTGATAGATGAGGTGTTGTTTGATGATGTGTATCTTCAGCTTATTTCTGAACTGCAGAAGACATGGGAAGACCTATGTGTATCAGGATTGTTACAAATTCTAGATGCATAGTTTGAGAGAGTTTACCTTTGTGCCAAGGACCCCTTACGTCGCTATGGTATTTGAAGATATTCAAAACCGGAGAGTAGGTTACTGGTAGTCACTGATTTGTACCTGACGGAACAGGTGTTGTAAATTACATAAGTTTGGAAGGGGTATAATTTGTAGATGGTATGGGTAGGGATCTGATAGGCTTCGGAAAAGAGAATATTCTTTAGGTACGCAAAGCTGGTGTTACGAATGCTTGTGAGCAGCATGTTATCACAGAACAGGTGCAATAAGTATTTGGCTTTGATGGTGGTTTCAAACGTTGCTTTGCAGCACTATGTCATTTTCTTTATACATGTGATAATAGGTACACAACTGTCTTTTCATAGTTATGTGGGCTTTGAAGGAGAGGTCAAAGCTGATTGTAAATCTTACTTTGCAATCATGCAGAGTTGGGAGTGAGTCCACCTGACATATTTTTGAGTTGCCAGTCCTGGTTGTCGCATTTCTGGTCTTGTGGCAGTCGATATTCTTCATAATGGAGACTTTCAGGCATGTTCATGGGTGGCTCATATATTTGTGAATTATGATTCCATAATGGATTCATGGATTCCATGAATAAAGAGAGCTGAACCATGTGGGACTTCTCCTGTTACTGGCAGTTGCAGACTTCTGGAATTTTCCATCTATTTGAGTTGGTGTTTATTGGATTAGTAGTATAGGTATAATAAAGTGATGTGTCAGTGAATCCAATGTGATGAGTATGATGTTGAAGAAGATATTTCTGATTAATAAATAATGTATAGTTACCATTATGAACAAAAACTGCATTTTGCAAAACTATATTTTCCTATCCTTGGCCAAACTAGACCCAAAGGAGTCCTAACTCTATCTTGAATTTCAAAACAGCCATGATGCGTGTGTTTAAATTGCTCATCTCATTGCATGTAACAAAATGTGCACTAATTAAATACTCTTTATGGACATGCTGTTTTTGAGAAATGCTGTGGAAGTTGCCCTTCTAGTCTAACAATTCAGGGCCTTTCCTGCCCGTACCACTGTAAGGCTATTCATTCATAAGCTTATCATTGTTTTTGGAGTAACTAGATTTGTACTGTCACATCTGTTGACATAAGGTCAAATAAGGATTAATTATTATTCTGTTTAGTCTGATATTGTTGCACATTGCTGTATTGTGATTGGTTGAGACCTGCAATATTAATTCATTTTATGCTGACTACCTGACTTTTGCTGTGCATTTTTATTTTTGTAAAAATAAAGTTCAATTTGGAGGTGAGACAGTCTGGTTTGCCTGACTTTTTGAGAGTTGCCTCTTGTCAGTCTGTCTCTTGCTTAGGACTTAGAATGTTTTATCCTGAGACTTCAATTGTCAGACTCATTTCTGCATTTGACTGACCATTATGCTAATTCCCTAGATTTGATTTATCATGCAATTTGACTAACTAATAGTTTTTGCCTTCTGTAGTTCACTTTACATTTATTAATACACCTTCATGGTTTCTAAAGTTTACTAGTTTAGAGAAGGCATATTTAATTGATCCTGCTTATTTATTTGTTGTCTGTCTAATCTTCTTAGGGGCACATTGCTTCATATGTTCTTGAGAACAACACAGTCCCCTATCCTGCATAGGCACTTTATCAGGCAAGATAGAGTCAACAATAGTAAGAAGGGTTTTTTGGTGAATGGTGTTGAAAGCTGCTGTAAGTTTAAGAAGAAGGAAGGAGCAGATGCATTATTTGTGGTAAGGAGGATGTTATCCATGACTTGATTGGTAATTCGCTATTTGAAACTAATAGTGTGCTCAAATAACTGACTCCCTGTCCATCTTTTTTTTTATTTCATGAAAAAATTATTAACATTTGAAGACACTTGATCACTGGTGTCACTATTGTCATTTTCTTATAAATAGCGCCAATAAACCCTTCAGAAAGGGAATCTGTTTGAGTGAAACATAGCATGTCAGTTTGGTGCATATAATTGTAAATACATTTTCGCATGAAATAAGATTATAAACATTTAAAGGACACAGATATGCAGTCCAGCTTCTTTTTTGCAATTTTCCTGGGCAGATGTCTTACTAAAGGTCGCTCAAGCTAAAGAAACCAGCCTAATAATTGAAAGGGAGATGTCCAGTTGATAGATTGGATTGGTTAATAAGTCCTTTGGTGCTGCAGCATAATATAAAGTAAACTGCTAAGTGTGCAAATGGTCATTAATTTTATTCCGTTCATATGAAGGGATAATGACTGCTGTTTCTATCACTTTTTGGTGAACAGTAGATGGGTGCTGTGGTAGCAGCTGACTAGGTATTTGATGTGATGATTGGATTTATTTTAGCAGTGAGAGTTGCTGTCTTGTTATGAGAGTATCTAGGAAGAAGCCTTCTGTGAGGAAGATGTTCAATAAGTTTAGAAATGTTGTGAATGCTTCTCCAGTTAACAATTCAACTATATTTTTTGTTTGTTGTTTTCAGTTTTTTATGGCTCAAACCCTACCCTAAGTTATTGTAGTGCTCTGCATGAGCACCAGGAACATTGCACAAGTTTGAATTAATTTTTTAGGTACAGGAGATTAAGTGATTTGGCCACAATCCAGGATGATGAGCTGACACAGAGACTCAGCCCTGGTTCCTCAGTTCCAAAGTAGGCACCTCTGGTCTGAATGCCACATTCTCTGTCAAGGATAGAGGATATCTGAGAGTAGAATTTTCTTTTCATTACATGCTAATTTAAGAGTTGTGTGGATATCTGCTATGTTATAGGTTTGGGAGTCTTGAGTGGTAAGATGGGTGGCCTGCGGTATTTCCTTTGAGCTGGTGATGTGTTTTCTGATGCTATCAATCTTTTATATGAAGAACATGTTGTCGGTTTTACATTTGTCTGTTTTCTAGGTTCTGATTTGGTCTGGAATGAGGTTGAGGAGGAGTTTGATAACTTTGATGTGGGTATTAATTATTTCTAGGTTTTTGTGATGGTAGCTGTAGTAAGGATCCTTTGCTTGTAATGTTAGATGTTTTTGTAGGCAGAGGAATCTATCCATCCCATCAAGTCATTCTAAGGTTGAGTGTGAATGGATCATTTCTTTTCCATGAACTTTTAAGCATAGGAAATAGGATAGTGATATGACTTTGTGGATCATAGTTTGTTTGGGGCATGGATGACGTCAATGGCTTTCAGTATTCCTTTTGGAGATGGATGGAGTTAATTGAAATAGGTTGCGTGTTGCTTTGTGATTTTTAGGGTATGCAAATCACAATTCAATATGGAAATGGAGTGATCTTTGAAAGAACAATATTGTTTGCTCACTACTGTTGTTTGGTTCCGATAAGTAACAGTTGTGGTCTTAACGGATGACATTCCAGGAATATCTGTGTAGTGATGATTATATTCACAGTGTTCTAGAAAATGTATACAGGTTTGCTAATACACCACATGATGCTAAGGATAATGTCCATGAAGTGAAGAAGTTTCACTGATATTTTCTTGGTGGCTGAGACTCTCTGAGAGTGTGGACTTTCGAGGAAGGATGGTGTTAGCGTGGTTCATAAAAGTATCAGTGAGATATGTGTTTTCTTCAAAGATACTGCTATTTCCCAATAGTCATTTGATAAGGTTGGTTCTGTATCAATCAAAAATAGGGGGAGGAGGAGTATTGGGCTAGGTTCACCCTCCTGTGTGTACAAAGTTCAGCAAAAAGAATCCGTAGATGACGGATCAAAGGAACCTAGCCAAGAAGAAACAGGGGATTCACCAATTGGGTGAAAAAACACCTCTGCTAGTAGAAAAGAAAAATTTCTTTTCTTGAGTCCCCTCACTCACCCAGGGTTACCCCTAGGTGACATGCTTCATCATTGGGGCCATCCCAAACATCTACTGCTTGGGGCGTGCTGCGACTTGCGGAGTTACGTAGGAGCACTTACTTTGTGAGGATATGTGTAGTGCAGTGTAGGGGGAGTGGTGTGAGTGATATTTAAAAATTTACCTAACTAGTGAGCTAATGTTTTATTCCTGCTCCTGGTTGGTAAGGATAAAAAGGGGGTTAATAAAAGGGAAAAATAACTGTTATGTAATTACAATCCCTAGTATTCTGTCGACATGTTTCGAGGTATCCCCTAAACCTCTTCTTCAGGACAACAAAGGGACCAGCCCCTTGTGTACCACTCCGTGCAGGACCTATAATAAAGTGAAATATAAATTATAAATGCACACCTATTGTGTGAGCATTGGAAAAATACATACGGTTGATTCTGAACACGTAGTATCTGTCATGGAGAAGAAAAAGCACTATGCAAATTAATACATACTGCCTGCCCACCGCTCTCGTGGGCAGGTTATGGCATTATCCTGCGCGTAAATGAGGTACTTCATAATATGGTGTAAGTGCCCTTGAAAGTAACATTAATTAGTGCTTAGATCCTGTGTGGATTTATATACCACACTCGATATCTCTATTGTGAGAAAGCAAGGTTAAAAAACATAATTAAAAACACTTGTGGTCAAGGACAAAACAGGACGTACACAACATATAACATAAAATCAATTTCTTTTTGAAACGTACTTATTTTGTGGCAAAAATACGCCTCATGGTCTGTCTGGGTGGAGGTGCCTGTAGAAACCCTGTATTATAATAAGAATACACAAAAACATGAAATTGAAAGGATTTGTTTTAAGCCATTCATCTCTTATGCCTTCCTCTAACTGGTTCGAAAAAGCGGTAAGAAATGCGGTGAAAATGCGGGAAAACAACGTTTTTGTTGATTCCTGTAGGGAGAAAAAGTCTTACTGTGCTCAGCAACCCTCCGTCATTACGACCTACTCATTCCCAGGGCGGACCGCATCTTAGCGTGTCTGTGCCTTGGAACCGGTAGAAGTAGTCAAACAAAATAGCCGAGTCAAGTCCTCGTGCTGTCAGAGACTAGAGCGTGTAACGCGCAGTCTCGTTTGGTGGAGAAAACGGTCCACCATATTGTTTGTATTTCTGTTTTGATATCGAAAAACGGGCTTACTTCCAAATGTCTAAATTATTTATTTGTGTGCAGGAGTCCCTCGTTCGAATATAGAAAGACGCCAGGCAATATTTTGTCAAGAAGATGCGGTCGGTATCGAACCCTGGTCTAAGGGACTCAATGAGAGTCACAAATGGCGGCCATATTGGAGTTGTCAAAATGGCAAAAATGGAAAAAAAAGGACTAGGGATGTTCGTCAAACAGCCTTCAATTTATTCAAAAATCGGGGTAAACACCAAGTGCCTTTATTCTTAATTTTTGTGTAGAGCGGTCCCTGATTTTCACATAGCATGCCTGTTATAAAAACATGCCAGATAGGGTTTCTCCAAGAGATTAGGGTCAGCATCAAACCCTGATCTAAGGGATAAATTGAGTCTCAAAAAATAGTGGCCATTTTGGAGTGGTCACAAATCAATAGACAGCCTGCGGATGTTTCTCATCCATCCTTTTGGTTTATTCAAAACGACCTAATTTCCAAATAAGCGTCTGCTAAGTAGGTCAGTGATCTCCTAGATAGGTATGATTTTGCACAATTGTCCTACGATTTTCCGCATACTTGGTGAAAGTTTTGTTATTAGTTCAGGTTTTAAAAGGATAGTTTATTTGGTAGTGCCAGTTTAGATTTTTAGATTGTCGTCTGTTTGAGATACCGGGGTTCATTTATCTAGTGAATTGGCCCCAAGGTATATTCTCGTTCAAGCCTGTAATGTCTGTGCGTAATTTGAAGACCTATCTTTGCTCCTTCTCTAGTAGCATCTGTTCTAAGTTATCACAGGGTTTTATGTGTTCCAAAACTACCCACCGCATGTCATTTGGGGTGTGTTGTTTCTCATTGAAGTGTGACGTCGTTCTGGTACTTGCCCTGTGGCATCGGATGTTGCTCCGATGTTCGCAGATTCTTGTGCTCACTTTCCTGGTAGTCATACCCACATAGTGTAGGTCACAGCGGCACGCAATCAGATACACAACTCCTATAGTGTTGCAAGTGGTGAATTTTCGCAAATCCCATGATTTTCCTGTATTGAAAGTGACCCTTTTGGTAGTTGTAGTGAGGTGGCACACACTACAGTTACCACACGGGTGGTGGCCTGTTGGCAAAGTACTGATTACTTGTTGGTTACTTTTGTTTTGGGGCTTCGGGCGGGTGTGCACTAATATATCCTTCAAATTTTTGTTTGCCCCTCTTATGTGAGAACATTGGTGTTGGAATGTTCAAGTTCCCACTGTTTAGAACCCGCCAATGTTTCTTCACAAACTTGGAGACTTTGTCTGATGCTATACTGAAGGTTGTAATACAGATGGGTCTTTTGTCTTTATCATTCTCATGTTTTGCATACGTTTCTAGAAGGGCGTCCCTATGATTATTTCAGTGCTCTTTTCATTGCCTTTGCAATGATTTTGGAAGGGTATTTCCTTTTCTTTAGTTTGTCTGCTAGGTCTTTTGCCTGCTTATCATAATCCAACGTTTCCGTGCAATTTCTCCTCAATCTAAGGAACTGTCCAAAGGGGAGATTTTCTTTCAGATGTCGTGGATGAAAGCTATCGTACAGTAAGAGGCAGTTTTTTGCGGTTGGTGTAAAGTGTGTTGTGGTTTTGAGTGTACCATCTACTGCATAGATGTTAAGGTCAAGGAAAACTAACTCAGACCTACTCATTGTGTGGGTGAACTTTAGGAAGGGGTCCTGTAGGTTGAGCCACTCCAGGAAGATGTTGGCCTCTGTTTCGTCACCTTTCCATATCACTAGGATATCATCAATGTATCTCTTCCATTCCACAATCTTCTGGCGATGTGGGTTTTGGTCTGATAGGATCTTTTGTTCCTCTAAATGATGGACGTACAATCCTGCCACACTCGGCGCGAAAGTACTACCCATGCTGATTCCATGTTGTTGTTGTAAAAGGTATTCTTCAAAACGGAAGTAGTTCTCTGTCAGAGCCCATTTGCAGCATTCTAGGACCACATGTTGTGGTGTATTGTAGGGTCATGTTGACCCGTACAGAATTTCCTCAAGAATATCCATAGTTTCTTTGTGTGGTAGGCTTGTATAAAGGCTTTCCACATCTAGGCCAATCAGGATGTTGCATGTAGGATCAAAGTGAATATCTCTCAGTAGGCAGAGTACTGCTTTGTTGTCCTTCAAGTAGGTGTTAGTGTTTTGTATCAGTGGACGTAGGAAGGCGTCTGCAAATTTGGAAAGTGGTTCCAGGATGGATCCGATCCCAGAAACAATAGGTCGTCCTGGTGGATTCTCCACTGACTTATGTATCTTAGGGATTTGGTAGAAGTAGGGTATGGTCGGGTGGGTGTTGATCATAAATTCCCCTTCCTTCTTGGTTATCCAGTCATGGGTGAGTGCTTCTTCTACCATGCTGGTGATTCTGATCCTAATCCATTCTGTGGGATCATCTCTGATGTGTATGTAGTTTCTTTCCTCTGACAGGAGTCTGAGGCATTCTTGGCGGTATGCTCCTGTGCTTTGTAAGAGAATCCCTCCACCCTTGCCTGCCGGTTTTATGGTAATGTCCTTATTGTTGGCCAAAATTTTAATGGCTTTGTGTTCCTGTTTTGTCGTATTCTGGAATGTTTTCATGGTGGTTGGGTCCATTTCTCCTACTTCCCTTAAGACCGCCTTCTCAAAAGCCAGTAGTTCTACTGGTAGGGTGGCTGAAGGAGGTGTGAATGTTGACTTGCGGTGTAGGTCAGTGTCTCCTTTCTGAATCTCACTTGTTTCTTTATTTTCAAAGAACACCCGCAATTTTATTTTCCTGATGAATTCATTCAGCTCACAGCTGAGTAGGAATTTGTCTAATGTTGGGGTGGGCACAAAACCCAATCCTTTCTCCAAAACTGCTAGTTGTATTGTAGATAACGTGGTTCCTGATAGGTTAACAACTAGACTCGGTTGTTGCTGGTCCTCGGTAGAGTCGGTGGGCCCATACTCCTCGTGTGACTCCGTGCTGACTCCAATGGTTGTGCCCATTGCACCTGTTGTCCTCTTTTTGTCTTGCCTCTTTGCGCCCCTCTGCCTTGTCCTAAAAAAGGAGCCGGTGAATATTCTGCTTGGGGAGCTGACTCCCAGTAGGAATACGGTTGTGGTTGGTATTGTGGGGGGCCGTAGAAGAACGGTGGAGGTGGGAAAGGAGGAGGTTGGTAAGGGGGCCATCCGTAGCCTCCTTGGCCTCCTCTGTTTCTCATCCTTCCTCTGAAATTGCGGCGACCTCTTGAGTTGTTTCTTTGTCCAGAACTACTGTCAGAGCCATTTGAGCTAGTGTCTGACCCATCTGTGTCCATGTTGTATCCCGGATTCCTCCCCGACAGGTGATAGTCATCCCTGATGTAAGGGTAGGCCTTCTCGTGGCTGAAGCTTTTTCCATCTTTCTTGAACTTTTGATATTTGGTCTCTTTGAGTGTCATTTCAAATTCCGTCATGGTCTTATTTAGCTCATCTAATCGTTTTTTCAATTCTGCTGGTGTCTGGAAAGTCTTAAGTTTAACCTCTATGGTGTGTATTTCTTCCTTCATTTCTTGTGAAAGGCGTGTTGCGGTTTTTATAATGAGTACTAGCCAATCTCTTGTGCAATGCCAAGAGATTAGCGACCAATCTCTTTTGAAAGCCTTGTCTTGCTGGAAAATAAATGGCTCATTACGCACAATCAGTCCCCTTGGTGCTGCATTTATCCTTAGATATTCGGTCATCATGACTCCATGGATGATCGTTTTTACCTGATTTCTTTTGAGTTCTGTCAACTCATCCCAACATTGGGCTGCTTCATTACTGTCTCTGTTTGGTGTATCTACAAGAGGAGTCATAGAGGATATAATCCTTTCTACTTCCTCCTCAGTGAATGTCAGGCCAGTTATTTCTGCCATGGTGTTGTATGTGTGTGTCGTCCAGTTGTACGAGTGTAAAAGGGTTTTAAGGAAATCTCCCACAGCTTGCGCTGTTGAATATCAATCAAAAATAGGGGGAGGAGGAGGATTGGGCTGTATCAGTACATAGTATACAACATATATCGTTTCATATAAATATAGTGTCTTAAATATCAATGTCAAAAATATTGATCCATTGGTTGCAGCTTTTACACTATTACCTCCAAAGGACAATATTTTTGGAAATGATATTTAGGACACAATATTTGTGTCAGATTATATTATAACAATGATATTCTGGTACCCCGTCATAGGCTGAAATAGATCAGGTAGTTCTAGGTCGAAGATTATGAGAAGTACTTACATCAAGGTGTAAGTACTCCTGGAAAATGCAGGACCATGAAAATTATTTTTGAAAGAATTCAAGCAAATGTTCAGGATTGTGTATTTAACAGATGTTGATATGTGTGGCTGTTGCATGAATTATGTTTCAGTGATGAACAATGCATCTAATTTTGAGGTGTTGAATATATCTGCAATGCCAGCTGCATAGTGGACTGCTGAGTTTGTTGAATTTTGTTGGTGGCTTGTTTGTTTCTATGAATGAAATGTGGATGACCTTCAAGCTCCTCATTCACCCATACAAAGCCCTTTACAATGCCGAGCCTGCATACCTCAACCACCGCCTTTCCTTTTACACTCCCACCAGACATCTCCACTCTGCCCAACAGGCCCTGGCCACCATCCAACGGATCTGCAAGACAACGGCTGGAGGAAGATCCTTCTCCTACTTCGCTGCAAAGGCCTGGAACTCCCTGCCTCTGCACCTCAGGCAATCACCATCACTGCTGCAATTCAGGTAGGACCTCAAGACCTGGCTCTTCGACTGAACCACAGATCCTCCCACTCTCCCCCACTCAGCGCCTTGACATCCTCACGAGTGACTAGTCGCACTTTAAAAGAAACCTGATTGATCACGACTGGAATAGCGTTAAGTGTGTTTAGTACGTGTGTTTAGTACAGTGTGGGTTTTGAGCCATTTATTCATGATATGAAGAACTACTTAAATGGCCATGTTTCTTTAGCACAGTAGTGGCATTCCACAGAATTGTAAGGTGTTGTGTTCAGTAGTTTTCATAGCTTATTTTACCATTCCTACTTTTGTCAAAAAATAAATAAATCAACAGGTATATTCAACCATTTAAAAACATGATTCTATGGACATTAATATGTCTTTCTGTTCTTAGGTCGGTATTTGCATTTCAAATTTCCTCATTTTTTTTAGAATCCAGTTTATAACATCTGTCCAAGTTTTTAGTACTAATGTTCAGCAAATAATGGTTTTAACCACGTTTCAATTCAAACATATTCATTTTGTTGGAAATGTGAATGCTAATTTGTTTGAGACGCTCTATTTAACTAACACAAATAATTTCTACTGTGAGAAAAAATAATCCAACATGTTTACAGTTCGTATTTAAAATGTCAATTTTCCCTTTGGCTGGTGTTTTCATTATCAATTCATGCAGTGTCTATTAAACTCCCAGGCTTACATTTTTTGCCTTCAAATCCTGCAATGTGGCATTCAGCAGCTCACTGAAATTCCGTCCTGGGGGGAATCATTTTTTAATATAAGGTAATTAACTAAGCAGTAGTCAGGAGCAAACTTGCATTTGTGAAATTCGAGATGGTGGTGGGCAGGGCCGGACTGGGAACAGCAACCAGCCCTGGCAGGTTGCTGCTCGACCGGCCCTGGGAGGGATTGTGGGGGTGGCGGGGTGCTAGCGAGGAACACCGCTCCTACTTTTCTTACAGGGGGCCGATATTGCAGCACTGCTGCAAAATCACCCCCCTGCGGGCACAAAACTGGCCCCCACCCCTCAGGCCCACCAGTGGAATGCCCGGTGCCCACTACGGCCAGTCCGGACGTGGTGGTGGGGCGGCATTGTGCACATTTCTATTTGCCATTAGATGATTGTTTTACATCAAACACATTTGCAGCTGACACGAGACTGCTGAAATATGTTTAAACGTAACCTCAAGTTTCCAAGAGGCAAATATACATTACAGTACAGTAATTTGATTTTTGACATGGGCTTCAATGGCACAGTGATCGGTATCCGACAGAAAAGCCTGCCATTTTCACGACAAGCTCCAAATATTTTGAAATTTCTAATGCTTATCAAATTATTGCTTGATATATGTGTAATATAATATTCTCCTGTTTTGGGATAAAGTGCAATAAGTAACGCTTTCATACCCAGTGCGGAAATTAATTTGCTCCGGCTACTAAACATTTCAGTTGTTTTGCTACCTAAAAAGCAGGTGAATGTGAATGTAAGCACCTTAAATGGTAGCTATTTTGTATAGAAGCTGTTTACTCCTAGACGGGGGTCCCATACTCACTGTGCAATACGACTCAAGCTATATATCATGGATAAGACCTAAGTAGGTTGCAACCAGTCTGGGGTTGCTCGTAGTCCCCTCTTAAGAGGTCCTCGTCCAGGAGTTTGGGATGGGCTGTTCCCATGAGGAGCAGGATTTCTACTGATTTGCATAGGATGGGCATTTTTCTAGAGTGGCATGGTGGGAGAAAAACGTTATACTGGAATGCGGCCTGAGCGATTGTCAATGTTTGAGATTAATTCAAGCATTCCATTCATCACCTTTTTTTTTCTTTTTTAAATTTTTTATTGAGCAGAGCAACGAGAACATGAGAAAGAAATATAAATTACATTTCACAGGAATCAATCATAAGTTAACATTTCAATTAAATCCATATTACTTGATATTTAAAAGAGTATACAAGCTGTCTCTACAGAGCTAAAACATTTTATATTTTATCTAAAGCTATCAGATATGAAGAGGCTTAAAACGGTGGTGATAAGGTGTCCAAGTGGTAAAGTGGTAAAGTGCGAATACTAAAGTGCTTCGTGCAAAAATGCTGGATATGAAGCAGGGAAACAACCTCCAATCTTTAGGTTAAATAACCCAGATACCGTCAACCTCCGTAAATAAGAAAGCCTAAAAACCCTAATATTAATGTTCTATCGGATTTTCTAGATTATTTAAAAACACCCAATTATCAGTAAACTTTTTGGAAGCGCCCACTCGCTTCGCATAGGTTTCCTAAAAGGCCCTTGTCCGTTTCATTTTGTTGATCCATTTATTATAAGAGGGAACCTCCCTCGACCTCCAATTCTGAAGGATTAAGGAACGAGCGACCAAAGAGGCGATGACAATAAAAGTCTCTTCGGTTTTCCTCAAGTTTGACCTGTCCTTGCTAATTCCAAAGAGGGCTACCTCAGTTTCCAGGATTATGTTCTTTTTTATAGCTCTATTTAAAGCTGAAAAAATTTCTCTCCAAAAGGGGCCAATTCTGGGACAGGTATAAAAGATATGTAGCCAGCCTCCTTCACCTTCTGTCTGGCAACGGAAGCAGTTGTTTTTCTACCTCCGAATATCTTTTATTAAGTACTTCTGGAGTTAGATATGCCAGCCACCTGGATAAGAAGGCCATTCTTTTAAAATTGGCTGCTCTCAAGGCCTTTCTCCCTTGGACGCATAGGATTTCCCATTCATGCTTGGAGAAGTTACATTGCGTTACCCGGGACACCCTTTGAAGCTGACTTTCCACCAATTGGGATTGACCAACGTTGTGTAGTAGACGATACCAACTTCCCACTCCCTTGATTTTTGCTCCGAACAGAGATGTCACAAGTTCGGTCGGTATACAGAGTAGAAAATTCTGTTTTAATAAAAAATGAATGATCTGTAAATACTCAAAAAATTGAGGCTTTCTCTGATCTACACATCTTGCCAGTACCTCTTCCCACGTTAAAATCCTGTCCCGAATTAAAAAATGTCTTAGTTCCAACAGGCCACAAGACTTCCAATTCTTTAGATGACAAGATTGAATTGGAAGATCGAGATTCTTGCACTCCCTCAAGTTTAAATAATGTAGCCCCGAAGAGCCCACTCCCTTGAAGAAAGCTTGGAGTCTACTAGAATAATCCTTTAAAGACTTATATCTTGTTTTTTTCGGAAGTTTTTAAAAATATTGGTATCTGAGAGCCAGTTTCCTGTACCATTTTATCCAAAAGAAATGTATCCTTAAATCCATTAAAAACTAATAAACGAGCTAATAGATCTAAGAAAGCAGGCTCGTAATATGTACGTAAGTGGGGCAATGCCAGTCCTCCCTGTTCGGTGGTTAATTGTAGTACTGCAAGCTTGACCCTTGGTGCCTTTTTACCCCATACAAACAGTCTAAACAAAGGGGTCGATTCCGATTCGGGCCGGAAATTTCTCCGACCGAGCCGGACCCGGAGAGATTTCCGACCGAATCGGACCCGTGCAGTCCGACCGAACGAGTACGATGCGTCCGTATGTTATCGGACTCGAGTCGGTCGGACTCCCATTGAAGTCAATGGGAGCCGGTCGTACAAGCGCGTACGCGGGCTCCCATTGACTCAATGGGTGCGAGTCGGACAAGTGCGCCCCCTACAGCGGGTACGCGGCGAAGCGATTCGCGCCGTACACGCACAGGTAGGGGGGACCCATGGGTCCCCCCTGTGTGCGACTCGCGCGGCTACGCGTACAGGGGGGTCCGACACGGACCCCCAAAGTACGGCTCCGACAGCTCTTACGAGCCGGACGGCGCGGCTCGGTCGGACTGCTCGGGGCGCGCATCGTACTTACCCGGCCGGGAAACGTCTCCATTGCGCGGTGCGAGTCGAGTCCGAGTTCGGTCGGGAAACAGGGCTCCGAATCGGATCCGGTAAAGCCGAAACCGATTCGGAGCCCTACCGGCCGAGATCGGAATCGGCCCCATAGTCTCCAATTCTTTAAAATACTTCGGGGCATATTACCAAGGATGTGCGATAATTATCGCAAAGCGCACTTAGCGCTGTTTTTTTTATCGCCGGCTATCGCTGGATTACATCGCGGAGATACCGCGTTATTATCAACGCTTATCTCCAAGGCGATAGAAAATCCAGCGATAGCGGCGAAACCCAGCAATAGAGCTCGAAATCCAGTGATAAATTCCACACGCTAATGAAAAGCTTGCTAATAGGCAGGTGAGGACTTAACCTTACAATCCACCTCCCATTGACTAGAATGGTTAAGTCAGGTTTTAAAGAGGTGTTAGATTCCAGCGATAATCGCGGTTAGCGCGAGTTTTTTTATCGCTTCACGGGCATTGATAATAGGGGGAAGTTGTGTTTGTGACTGTTTGCAGTTGCTTTTAGTTGGGAACACCTACTTTGCATGTCATTAGCGATAATTATCGCTGACATGCAAAGCGGCAAGGAAACGTCCGCTTTCGCCATAAAGCTGGCGCTAACAGCTGTTAGCGACAGCTTGCTAATAGGGCGATAAAAATATCGCCGCTTTAGCGGCAAAAAGTGCCGCTAAAGTGGCGATACTGCCCTTGATAATATGCCCCTTCATGTTTATTTTAATTGGTATATTCATAAAAAGGAAGACTAGTAGCGGAAGTATAGACATTTTGATGAGAGATATTCGTCCTATCAAAGTTAAAGGGAGAAGAAGACACTTATCTAGTAAATTCTTGATTTTATCCTGCATTTTTATATAGTTCAATTTATAAAGCTGATGATATTGATCAGAAATAAAGATCCCCAGGTATATTATGGGGTCGGATTTTGCTGCTTGTTGCTTTAGATTCGCAGGGAGGAAATCAATATCAATATTCAAGACAAGAATTTCTGTTTTATTTTGATTTATCTTATAGCCCCCTATTGCTTCAAATTTAGTAAATTCACTCAATACTAATTCCACATTCTGTCTATTAGGTCTTAAATATAAAATGATGTCGTCTGCGAATAGCTTTAGTTTAGCCATATCCCAGATTGGAGGACTGATTGCAGCGTTATCTCGCAATGCTATGGCCAATGGTTCTATAAAAAACGTAAATAGCAGGGGGGACAGCGGGCACCCTTGTCTTGTTCCACGATTGATTTTAACTGTACCCGCCCGTATTGCATTTATTACTAGCTGAGCCTGGGCCCCCTGATAAATATTGCGAAGCATTGAAATAACCTGAATAGGGATGCCAAACCTTGCAAGAGCGAAGAACAAAGTGTTCCAATTTACTAGGTCAAATGGTTTTTCAGCATCAACCATCATAATACAGGCCGGGATTACATTGGTGTTACAATAATCCAATGCCTGAATTAGGAACTCAGTGTTTGCTGCCATAGATCTCCCTGCTATAAACCCAGCTTGATCTTTATGAATTAATTCCTGTGCGGCTGATGAAAAGCGCATTGCCCAAACTTTCATTAAAACTTTATAGTCCACATTGAGGAGGCTAATAGGTCTGTAGGAATTAATGTCTTCAGGGTTCTTATCCTTCTTCACGAAACAGACAATAACTGACTCTTTGAAAGAAGGGGGCACCTTTCCCCCATTTTTAATAAAATTAAAAAGTTTTGTCAGCGGTGGCTGCAGTTCTTTTGCAAATATTTTTTAGAATTCTATGGGGAATCCATCCTCACCTCAAGCCTTAGCTCCTGCTATAGAATTTACAGCAACAAGAATGTCTGAGCTACCTAAATCTGAATTTAACTGATCAGCTAAGGAATCAGAGAGTTTCGGAAGGTTTGCATTGTTAAAATATTCTTGAATAATTAATTCCTCAACCAAATATTGAGTTGTATAGAGCTGTTGGAAATGCTCCAAAAAGATCTGTGCTATCCCGTCTCTATTTGATACTTCGTCCCGGTCTTGGGATCTATTACTTTTACGATTAGAGCTTTTTCTTGTCTTGTTTTTGTAGCGCTGGCTAGCAATTTCCAGACCATTTGGCTATCTTCATAAATCTTTTGTTGAAAGGTTCGGGAGCTACTAATCTCTTCTAATATAAAGAATTCCCTCAGAGCTTTTTTGGAATCCCCAAGCTGATTCTGGGCTGTGCCCTTTCTACAGCAAACTGTAATTCCGCTATTTTTGCTCGTCGGGCTCTTGATTGTGCAGCTGAAAAAGAGATAATTTGCCCTTGTGCCGCAGCTTTGAAGTCACCCCAAACCAAAAAAGGTTCTGCCGGCTCCTCATTTAGCTTAAAATAGTCTAGGATCCATGATTTAAAACTTTCGATTCATTTCTGGTCCTGCAAGAGGAGACGGTCCATCTGCCACCTGGGCCGCTCTAGTCTTGCCCCATCGATTTCTACTTCGAGCCAAATGTAGGAATGGTCAGAGAAGGCATTGATCCCAATAACTGTCTTCAAAATATTGAATGCTCTAGATATTAAGAAGAAATCAATGCGAGATGCGGTCTGGTGACGATGTGAATGACATGTGTAGCAAATTTTGTTGGGGTTGACTAGTCGCCAGGGGTCTACTAACTGATAATCGTGTCTAATAACTTCAAAAATTCTTTTAGTTATAGGCTTCAATTGTTTTTTATTCTTATTTGAGGTGTCTTTTTTTAGATCCTGTATATAATTGAAGTCTCCCCCAATAATGATCTGACCTGGGGAGCCCCTTAGCAGCTCATTGATCTTCGTCAAGCCTGTAGCATCGTCAAAAACCGGGCCATAATAATTTACAAAATTTAAAATTCTCCCATTAAGTCGCGCAGCTACCCATAGCCATCTCCCCTGTGGATCTCTATGGATTTGATCAAATTCCCAAGGCAAATTCCTCGTGAAATAAATGGCAACCCCTCTCTTGGCTAATCCAGCTGACGCATAAAAAGCATCCGAAAAGAACCTTGGCAAAAAAAGTTTAGGTGAATTGGTCTTCAAGTGTGTTTCCTGAAGAAACAACACATTAGGTGAATGAGAGGAGAGCCACCTGATAATACCCCCATATTTTTGTCTGTTGAGTATCCTGTTTACATTAACGGACAAAATGCTGCATTTGTTACTCATCTCTAATTCTTTAGAAAAGCTTGATACCTAATCAATTGTACTTTCCTGTTTAAACCAACCTTTGTTCTTTTTGCTCGTGCTCTTTTTCCTGCTGAGAACTCCCCCACCCCCATCTCTCCCCCCTCCCACAAGTAGACCCCCAACCCCAGGAATGTGGCAAACCCTGCTGGCCATGCTAGCCACATTCCAGCCCTCCCTACATACCTACTGGGTGTCATGGAACTACACCCTGGGTGACAGTGCTACCCCCACCAATGGAGAAATTTGGACCCAAGTACTATACACACAAAACATCAGCGGCTGCAAGAAGAAATTTCCTTTAGTAGACCCTGAGCATCTTCTAGGTTTGAAAAGAGATGGAACTTCCCCTTTACCAGGACGTGAAGTTTTGATTGTTGCTCTATTGAGGCCTGAGCGCCCTGTGCCTTAAACAAATACAGCATTTTTACAAATTCCTTGCACCTCCGCGCTGCCACCGCAGACATATCTGAAAATATACGGCACTTAGTAGTTTCGTTGACAAAGAATTGTCTTTGCTCTATTGCCTTTGCGAGGACTTTCTCCTTGACCCGGACATCAGAAAAGTTTACCAAGATGGTTCATGGTATTCTCGAGTTAGGCAAAGAGTAGGCGGGAACTCAGTGTCCCCTCGTTATTGTTAAGTCTCCATCAAAATCGGGAAGAACTTTTTGTTTAAGGAACGTATTGGTCCATTGAAGAGTTTGGGAACCCTCTATTCCTTCTGGAACACCCAATATTCGAATATTGGACCTACGAGAGTGGTTTTCAAGTTCCTCAAGTTTGTTTTCCAGAAAGGTCTTACTTTTTACTGCTTCATTTGCCTTTACAACCATATCAGACATCTGAGCCTCGAGCTGTACAATTCTTATTTCCACTTCCTGTAGTCTTGCTGGGAAGCCAGCCACGGCCTCTTCAATTTTGCCTAAACGAAGATAAAGAGAGTCAATCTCGGATTCTTGTGATTTTTTCATTTCCCTAATCTCTTCCAAGATTAGGTTCAGCATATCTCTTATATCTAGCTGTTGAGTTATATATTGCGTTGAGGAGTTGCCGGCTTCTTGCAAAGTCTTTCCATCCAATTCTTGATTCCCAGCAAGCAACTCTACGGCCCCCAGTCCAGAACCATAATTCCTCTGCTCCTGTGGCTGAGGGGAAGATGGAGTCTGTGGCTGCGGCTGGTTTTGAGTTTCTATTAAAGAAGTTTCGGTTGCTTCAGATAGTGATGGTGGCGATATGTGCAGTGCCTGTTCCAGCGTTGTATACGCTGACATTGTGTCCGAATTCTTAATCGATTCTCGCAGAATTTGCTGTGCTGGACCATCCTTGGAAGACAATAAATCCTGTTCTGCCATCTGGGCCCGTGGTGGGGGTTGGGATAAAGCCTTTGGTGATTCATTCGCCTCTCCTACAGCTTGCTGTGTTTTTATTATAAAGCTAGGGGAAGCTAATAAAGATGTCTTTTTCAGGAATAGAGGAACATCCTTAGTATAGCTCGGATCTTTCTTGTGGCCCCCAGTTATTGGGCCATCTTGTTGAACCCCAGCTGTAGGTGTCGCCTTGGATTTTTTTTCCCCTTCGACTATCTCATCCTCAGCCTCATCTTCAGCCTCAACTTGAACTGGAGACAGAGACAGAGGCTGTTTTTCCTCTGAGATTTCGAAGCTGGAATTTAAACCAGATTGGTTCTCCACGTGATTGGCTCTGGCCGTTCGCGCCGTCGCCTTTGCCTGTGCTAAGCGGTTTTAGCTTTAAGTCCGGTTGCTGAGTCTGCCTTGGCTATAGCGCCTGTGGGTTTCAGGTGTTTTCCCATCTCCCCCTGCTTTAGCTTCTGGCCCCACCCTTCTGAGTCAAAGTTTGTCAAAACAGCCAATATGCCAATGTCTCACAGATCCCTTAAAGATATTTAATAATGTTGTTTTCAAATTTCAGGGAAGTTTTTCAATCGCCGCGCTTAACTCAGAGCTAGCGCCATACCTCTATCCTCCGGCTTTGATGGCCAGGGTCCGGCTCTTAAACTTCCCCTCCGTGTTAGTACTCGCGGCTCCTGTTCCCATCTGATGCGAGAGACCCTCGTGTCAGCCCCTAGTAGCAAGGAAAATTCCAGAGCCGCAGGGAGTACCTTACATCATCGATTGTAGCGCTGGTAAGGCAGGTAATCTCTCAAAACTGCCGGCTACTGGCCTCTGTTCTGGTTGACTCGGGTATTCCCCCTGCAGCTTCGCTGTTGCCGATGTTGCCGATGCTCCTGGTGCTTTGTGCTCACCGGGGTCGGAGCGCGACGCCACTCTTGCTGAGAGGTTCGTATGCTGCAAAGTGGCTGCTCTTACTTCAGTGGGTGCCGGAGGGAAAGGAAGAAAGTCGCCGCTCGAAACCGCGGTATCGAGCGGTCAGGGGCTCCGTTTCCTAGCGTGCGAGCCGCGCCAAACGCCGAATCTCCATTGCTGGGGGCGGAGACAGCATGTCACCTGAGGATACTCGGAGGCGTGGATCTCCGTAGCCATCCTCCATTCATCACCTTTGTTGTTTTTGCAGTTTAAGCCCTAAGACAACAGGTATGCCCAGACATGGGCCCCATGCTCACTGTGCCATAGGACTCAAGCTATACCCCTCTTACGAGACAAATGTAGGCTGAAACTGGTCTGGGGCTGCTTGTGCTCCCTTCTGGAGGGGGCCTCAACTGGTTGTTTGAGATGGGCAG
Organism: Calotriton arnoldi; assembly: GCA_963921515.1. Taxonomy (NCBI): domain Eukaryota; kingdom Metazoa; phylum Chordata; class Amphibia; order Caudata; family Salamandridae; genus Calotriton; species Calotriton arnoldi. The sequence continues at coordinate 2,153,881 of CAWUFW010001113.1, forward strand.
GTCCCTTAATGAATAGGGGGCCCGATTTTGTGCAGGAGGGTCAGCACCACCAGCTCCGGCACTCTTTGCGGCCGTCGCCACCACCACACGCCTGCAGCCTGCGCCCGGAGGCGCATATAATTTCTGGCTGGGCCCCCGCAGCGCGGCATGCACACGGGGCGCACCCGGGCGCGTGCCTGGGCCAAGACCAGGCCAAGAGCGGGCCTGTCTGCGCCAGTCAGCTGCCACCAGAGGCTTGGCTGGGCCAGGTCTCTTGGCTCTTTTGAACCCCTGACCACCAGGACATGGTTCCTGTGGCACCTCACTAAGGTCAAGATCAAGGTATTTTGAACTCTTCTGGCATACTGCTGATAAGTTGATAAGCTGACCCCTGCTGAGCGAGCGTGCAATATTTTTTTCCTGAACCCTCAAGAGGCCCGCCCTTTAGTGCACACAAGACTAGTGACTCCAACTCTCCCAACCATGGTCAAAAGAAAAATGGCTGCTGGCCAAGGGGGGCCGACCATCGACTCCTTCTTGACCAGGGCTGCAAATGTTATACCGAAGGAGATAGTGCTGACAGAGAGAAGGCTCTCTCTGGAGACTAGGAAATTTGTTTAGGATTTTACTGTGGCAAAGAATGGTGGGGCGACAGGGGACACAGAGGGTATTCCCAGCACGTCTGCACCTGTGCTTGCATCAAAGGGGGTCTCCATCATTAAGCCGGCTATGTCTACAGCCATATTGACAGCAGGAAACGACTCAAATTTGGAATGTCCCCCTAACCAAGAGGAAGAGAATCGGCTGTAAAAGAGCTCAGAGGAAGACATCATTGGTTAAGTCTCCATCACCAGCCGGGACCAACTTTGAATTGTTGTTGGATACTCTTTTCTCTAGACTGGAGTCAATGACCAAAGAACTCATAGCACCCATACATAAACGCTAGAGGGGATTGAGGCGAGATTTAATACCTTTCTCTCCATGCTCAATGATTGTTCCACAGGGCCAAAGACAGTGATTGGGGGGCGGGGAGCATTATGTATTGTGCCTGGTAACACGCACCAAACGCCACTGGTGATACATAATTCTGTCCCACTGGGTGAGGAATTGTCCTGCAGGCCCAGGACTAACTGTACCCCTAGAATTTTGACTCCTGCTGCACAGGGGGTACAAACAGACGGGTCACGAACACCTAAGGAGGGCCCATCTGACTATGCACTTTGCCTCAACCTATTATGTCAAAGGCAGAAAGCCAGTGTATTCTTGACTTGCCCCCAGAATCAGCTCCTCTGGCCTTTGTTTTAGTGGGGGTTCCTCCACTATCACAAGGCTTGAAGGTAACTTCTCCGGACCTTATACACAAGGTTACTCATTGGAGTAATAACAATGTGGTAAGTGGCCCAAATATATCTCCTGATATTATTATGGCCAGAAGAGCGGGATGGATAGGCCGCAGGACTAGGGAAAATGTGGAGGGGGATTGTGTTATTGTTAATCTTAGCCGCCCTGTGCAAACTAAAGCGCTTGTGGGCTGCCATTATAGGAGCTGCTCTAAAACAACAATTAGGATAGTTTCTCTACAGTCCTACTATCCCTTTAACCAGCCCTTTTTAAGTCATCCATGGCAGCTACCTCCTAGACCTGCTAAGTCTCTCCGGACTAGAAATGTGGACTCTGTTCTGCCCATGACCAATCGTTTTCAACCTTTGTCAAATCTACAGGGACTTGATGAAAAGGATTGACTAACGTTAGTTGATCCAAAATCGCAGGGTAACAGGCCGCTGGCCCTGGCTACTAACACCCCAGCCTTATCTGTGTCTTCACTTAAGCCAATGCTTGCCCACCCACCCAGTCCTTTCTTATCATCTGATACCTTTGGTCTGTCGGGCATGAAGATACTTTCGTGGAACATAGCAGGTTTAAGATCAAAAAGGGGTGATGTAATATGGCAACATTTCCTCTCATTGCATCACATCATTGCCCTACAAGAAACCTGGGAGTCCAGTGATGGTTTCTTTCTAGATGGTTTTATCTCATTTTGTAAACATGCAATTTCTTCAAATATGGGAAGACCAAGGGGGGGTGTCTTCTTTTACTGTTTTCACTTAAACTCTCCTGTAAGACTAGACTGATAGAATGTCAATCACCCCATTTGTTAGCTGTGGAACTGACATTTAAGAATTATCCAACCATGCTAGTTGTTACTTTTTACAATTCCTTCACGAGAAACCATGAGGTAGAACATCTGTTAGCTTTAGAGGAATTTTTAGAACATTATGGAGAGGGCAAACTTGCTTATTCTGATACGATAATTCTAGGGGATTTTAATATCCATCAATGTTGTCTTAATTGCACTTTCACAATTGATCGGGCGACCCCTCACCTTTGGCAAACCACTTTGAGCACTCACCACCAGGCATTTTTATAGAAGGGCTCCTTTCAGCCAACAACCTTCACTGCCTAGAGAAAGCAGAGGTGACCACACTGGTCCCTACCTATACAGGAAGATATAGCACCAGCACAATTGATTATATCATGCTCTCTGCACCTTTAGTCTCAGTCATGGAGAAACTGAGTGTTGTCTGGAACTGCCACAGTGACCATAATCCCCTCACACTTGAGCTGTCCTATACCCTGCCCTAAAAGGAGCAGAGGCTCGTTGTAACTCAAATATGAATATTAGCCCTAAAGACCAAGTGCGTAGGCTAAAATGGGAGAGGGTTATCCCTGAAAGAATCCTGGATAATCTGTATGCAGTCTGTGCCCCAGAGACTCAAGTATCTATGGACCCTAGCGCACAAGATAGAATACATAAAAAGAATGTTTTAGCTAGAGCGGCTGGGCCCACACTGGACTTTGCTAAAAGATTGGGGTCAAACCCAATCCCAGCCCTGCTGAAGATCTATAAAGAAAAATGTATCCCTATACCATGTATGGGTGTGATGTCTGGGGCTATAAGGATGTGAGGGACGAGAATAAATTCATGCGTAGGCATTTGGCAGTCCCGTCCACCACCCCGGTGTTCATTCTACACGAGGAGCTCGGTGTGGGGTATATTTCAGACCTGACAGCGGTAGCCCCACTGTTGCGCTGGCTGAGAATCTGGGCCTGTCTTACCCCTAATTTAAATCAACTTATTATTATGGATTGCACCATACTGGAGGGGGCTCTACTCATTCCTTGGCTTAAATATATCATGGAACAGACAAAAGGGCTTGGCTGTCCCGATTTATATTTAAATCCCAGGCCTCAAGGCCTCGTAGCCATCAGAGACATTAAACAGCAGTTCCTGGCCAAACGGCAGGGGCTTAGGGAAGAGAAGGAGTTAGCTAAGCACTCCGTGAGAAGTTTTGTCACACTGAGTTTGAGTCCACAGGTACAACCGTACCTACTTCTCGTTACCAATGAGTATCATCACTTTGTGTTAAATAGATTTCATCTGAACTTGGTCCCCTGGCTATTGGCGTTCCCCAAAGGATATATGAAACCTGGCACATTAAAGCACTGTCCATGTGACAATTTTTCAGAGCAGGACACCCTACATTTTATTTTTTTCTGTGACTATTATGACCCCCAGCGCAGAACGTTCATACTTCCGTTGCTCAGAAACTGTCAATTTGCCCAAATAAGGCCAGCATTATTATATCTTCAAATGTTATCTTCACCTATGGTCTGCTTTGGGGTTGCGAGCTTTTTAACAGGAGCCATTAGACACTGGAAGAGGTTGTCTTCACAATAGCTAGTCTGTCTTTACTGGCTGCTTCCAGGGAACACTATGTGTTACACTGTGTCCTTTACGCTACACCACATCATAGTGATCGACTTAATGCTTCAGCACTATAGCACTTTATACATTGTATCCCTTGCTGTTTACAAAGCTAGCATTGGAAATAACTGTGTTTGTCTTTTTATTGATTTTATAGCCGATGTTAGCCTATTTATCTGTGTTACTTGGCGTTCTTTTATTGTTCATATGGGACATGGGGGCATATGCATCAACATAAGGAATTGCGACTCCTTGAGAGCGATTTTTAAGAAATCGCTATTTAAGAATCACAATTCCTTATGCATGTAGGAATACGCTAAATAAATTTTGATTCCTACACATTCCCTATTAGCAAATCAAAAATTGCAATTCGCTAATAGGGAATGCTTTCCCATTCATTCCTATGGGCCTAGAACAAGTAACTACAGTTTTGTTTGAAATTGCTATTGGAAAAGAGGAAGTGTTAAGTATGAAATGTGTTGCTCTTTTTTTTAACTTATTAAATATAACAAACATACTGGTAATTATAATATTTGGAACTTTCCGTAGAGCACACTATACTTGGTGTATCTTTGAACTAAAGACACTCCCTATCATGGTCTGGCTACCTAGGAAACTGGTGTACAGTAGTGGGGCATATTCCAGTGTTGGTTGAATGTGAAAGTTAATAAATTCTTTTTATTCAAGTACAATTGTAATGTAAAGACTTGTTCAACTACGTATTGATAATTAAAGTTGGAAAATGACATGAGGGTTGTGGATAGAGTGAAAAAAGGTAGATATTTCCGGAAATATGTCAAAACGCAAGCAAAGAAAACAGAATCAGCAAAATGGACACTCTTGCACAGCTATCTGTACTGATTTCCAAGTATAGCTCACTTGGCAGGTGCAGTAGTCCACTATATGTTGAATGTTCTATTATATTGCACTATACTGGCATGGTATATAAATGCGAAATGTTTTTCTTTTGAAAGTGTTTTATCGATATCATGTAGATAACTACAGCAAGGTAGGCTTAGAGAGATGTGTCTGTCTGAAAAGTGTAGAAAAGCAAGGCTACAGCTATATGTTTTTATTATTTGGAGAAAGAATGAGGTTTTTGAAGTGCAAGAAATGTCCAATTTAAATTTCTTGTGGGGTGCCAAATGTCTGGTATTAGTAGTAAAGGAAAACCAAAAATCAAAGTAAAGTAATTCACCTCAGGCTCCTAATACATCTGTTTGGAAACTCAGAATTAAATAGCACACACAGCAAATGCCTTAAGGTAGGGACAGTGGTGGCTACAACTGAATAGGGAAGTGGGGCGGGAGGTGGCAGGGTTGGGAAAGGAATACAAAAAAAAATCACTTACCTGGTTATGGTCCGACTCTCCTCACCTCAGATTCCCAGAATGGAAGCAGGAAGCACACAGGCTTCCCCTAAGCCAATCATTATGCTGCTGTCACCATGACAGCAGCATCATGATGGATCTGAGCGCTGTGGTTTGGCACTCAAACGGGGACTAGGAGCTTGTGTTATGTGCCGGGGTTAGGCCCATGTAGCGAAGCAGCACATTTTCTTACATTGTCCTCTTTTTTCACAATAAAATTACTGCTGTGACCTTTTGCACATATTCGAGTGCTTGACAATGTTGGATTAGTTTCTCTGAAACTACATTTGTTTACACATCTGGCTTCGCATAACATTATCACAATGCCTTGAGCACCAAGTACAAGGCTTCTACGTATGAGGTACAAATGTTGTTCTATCTTCATCCATGGGGCGACAGGGCTATCTACATATCGATAACATTACTAATTTATACGCATATTGCAAGGATGCTTTTTATTATAAATAATAAGCATCTCAGAGGATTAGTAGGGGAGACACTTCAGCTGACATCGAGGGTCCCTGTATGCTGAGACTTCACCATGCAGTGGTCTGACATCTCCATGAGGGGTGTCCAGTTCAAGACCAATATAGGGCCCTACATTCTCTGCCGCCAGGTAATGGGGTTAGATCATCCCTAGGGGGGTTCTTGGCTCTACACCTACATACACTTTAGACACACATAAAATAGGGTTTGCATAGTAGGAATACGCCTGATTACTACCTTGTTGTATATGCCTTTATATATATATATATATTCGTTTGCAACGCCCCTCCTTTCCGCTCTCACTCGCAGTGGTCACAATGAAAGGGCACAAACTCCTCTTGCAGGTACGCAAATAATGTTTTTATTTAAGCGTTTTCAGCAGCCATAACGCGTTTCGGTAACAGCCATTACCTTGATCACATGGATACAAAACATTTCCATCGTAGTTAAATACCACCTCCTTCCTGTGACATCATCATGTAGACATAGCAAACAGACTTAAGTTGATAGTTGCTATTGTTATTAATGTACTTTGACCCCAAATTAGGAAATTCATTCTGCCTTAAAAATCTAATATTGCAAACCAAATTAAAATATAACAGTATATACAAATATATATAGATTAAATCCACACAGAAGGAGCGTACAGTTATTATGAATTCATCCACAATTAATTATTGAAGTCCATAAATAATCAATATTCCACACTTGTTCCAAACTCTTCAAAACACAGATCAATCAATATTTCAATACAGCCAGCCTACCCGTTTCGTCCCCCATGGGACATCATCAGGGCTGTAAAAAGAAAGCAAAAATAAAAATCCATTCCAATTCGAGATTGTACATACAAACTAAAACAAAGTACCCAAATGTTTAGAAAACATATTCATTTCCACCTGCCTATAGAACAGTCTATACTCATCTGTAAAGGTATGCCCCACTATCTTTGGCACATCAAAAATGTACTTGCAAATTATATTCAACAACATACCAAAGTTGTTTTACTAACTTATTCATTACAACCTTCCTATGGAACAGTCTATACTCATCTGATAAGTTATGCCCCATGATCATTGACTCATCCAAAATGTACTTATATCAAACAAAAGGCATCCTGCCTATATGACATTCTTTTAGATCTACAATCCTATACAGTTTCCAACTTATATTCACCTAAACATAATGATCACCCATCTTTGTTCAAATATTTAAAGTATTCCTGTAACTCTGTTTCAGATCCTCGCCATATTACCAAAACGTCATCTATAAAACGTCCCCAAAATAGGATCTGATCCGTCCATCTTGAGGCTTTTCTGTTCCAGGCATGCTCCCTCTCATACCAACCCAGAAGTTACATCATAAAATAGAAATATCGGAAAATTGGAAAAAGAATAAGAAATAGACAGTAACATGAAAATGATTCAGGTGAGATCACTTTGAATCTAATGATGGGGAGTAAAGATTCAGGATGTTTCTGGAAATCATTGGGACAGAGGCCCGTGTTTCTTGATAAATACACATTAAATAGGACTAAGTGGAGTGTTCAGGGTTTCAAAAATTAGAAGGAGGATTGGTGCTAACTGATGATAAAAATGATAAAAACGTTTGATAATTGAAGTCAGAGGCCCGTGTATCCTGATAAATACACATTTAATAGGACTAAGTGGAGTGTTCAGGGTTTCAAAAGTTAGAAGGAGGATGGGTGCTAACTGATGATATAAACTAAAAACTTTTGATAATTGAAGGCCAGGTTAGTCATGACACATCATGGATCAGTGCACACGTACTATTCTGATCAACAATATTAATAAAATGTTTGAACAAAGATGGGTGATCATTATGTTTAGGTGAATATAAGTTGGAAACTGTTTAGGATTGTAGATCTACAAGAATGTCATATAGGCAGGATGCCTTTTGTTTGATATAAGTACATTTTGGATGAGTCAATGATCATGGGGCATAACTTATCAGATGAGTATAGACTGTTCCATAGGAAGGTTGTAATGAATAAGTTATCAAAACACTTTGGTATGTTGTTGAATATAATTTGCAAGTACATTTTTGATGTGCCAAAGATAGTGGGGCATAGCTTTACAGATGAGTATATACTGTTCTATAGGCAGGTGGAAATGAATATGTTTTCTAAACATTTGGGTACTTTGTTTTAATTTGTATGTACAATCTCGAATTGGAATGGATTTTTATTTTTGCGTTCTTTTCACTGCCCCGATGATGTCCCATGGGGGACGAAATGCGTATGCTGGCTGTATTGAAATATTGATTGATCTGTGTTTTGAAGAGTTTGGAACAAGTGTCAATAAAGACAAGTGGACAAGGAAGCTTGCATTGGAATATTGATTATTTATGGACTTCAATAATTAATTGTGGATGAATTCATAATAACTGTACGCTCCTTCTGTGTGGATTTAATCTTTTGTTAGATGACCTCTGGGGGTGGATCATCAGAAGTGAGCGGTTTCTTTGAATATCTAGCCAGTAAGTGATACACCTAGAATACTCACCTGTGCATACGAGTTCTGTGACCCTCACCGCTCTTTAACGTTGGTTTGACAAATATATATAGGCTGAGCGACACTTAAAGATAATCCCAAACAATGTGCTTAAAGATATTAAAATATACACACACATCAAAATCCCTCCTATAAATTGCGTGACTGCAGCGGCTGATTAACAAATGAATGTACAATAGAACATATTTGTCTCACGCCCAGTATATCTTGTTGAGAAACTGCCCGCTTTGCCTGTATAAATAATTATTAATATCTGCTTGAATGCATGTCGTATATCAAAATATGGTTTCACTAAAGCAAAAAGATAATCTTAGTTTAAATACATATTGATAAAATGATAACAGGCAGATAAAAACACTAAAATAGGATAGCAGCAAAATTGAATGTAAGCAAGCTGTTCGCAGCCTCAAAAGTGCTTATGTGCAAAAATAGTGCAATAATTTGTGTCTGGATGAGATATTCATACACAGAAAATAATTTTTTGTTGTAAGAGAGCAGCCCTCGTATTTTTTCTATTTTAAAATGTTTTTATTATTTAATAAATTAAGTTAAGTTAAAACCTACGGCGGACTAAATATGGAGTAATTTCATAAATAACCTTATTAGTACCCACATCATATGATACTCAGAGTTCTCAACATTAATTAAATTAAAGATAATTATGCATGTCTTCATTGTTGTTTAAACCATTAGGGGTCTTACTGTCCAGCTCGAGTATAAATCGTGTTTCTAGCTGGCGTAGCATCTTTTCTCTATTACCCCCTCTTCTTTGTCTGGGCACTGCGTCGACTACAAAGTATTTAAGACATTCTAGTTTGTTATTATGGATAGCCTTAAAATGTCTAGCTACAGGATATGTAGCATCGCTGTTCACAATTGCCCTGAGATGCTGCAAAATTCTCACGTGCACCTGTAGCTTTGTACTTCCTACATATTTTAAGCCACAGGTGCACGTGAGACTATAGACAGCAAAATCCGTTCGACAGTTGTAATTTCCCTTGATCTCTCTCATATTTGTATCAAAGGCTGTCTCAAAATGGGTGGTGTTTATCCCAAACTTACAAGCTCTACAAGATGAGCATTTAAAGAAACCTTTTTGGGGTTTAAGCCATGATGTAGGCGGACTCAATTCAGGGCTGGTCTTAACTAAGTGTGTTCTCATGGATGGTGCTCTTTTAAATGTAATAGAGGGTATCATAGGTAATCTAGGAGCCAGGACAGAGTCAGTCATCACAATGGTCCAATTTTTCTTTATAATCGCTTTTATCTGTCTATGCTGACTACTGAATCTGGTTATGAGCCTGGCAGTTTCAATCTGTTCATTACATTCAGGTCGGAATGTTGACACATTCTCTCCTCTACTGCTATTTTCGTCATTGTATTGTGACAGGAGAGATTCCCTAGTTCTCATGTTGGCTTTTTTTGCTGCCTCTGTCAATATTTTATCAGTGTATCCTCTAGTTTTAAATCTAAGAAAGGATTTTTCCATGTTTTTATTCAGTTCCTCTTTTGTGCTGCAAATCCTTTTTATTCTTAAGAATTCTCCAAACGGGATGCTTGCTATAAGATGTTTAGGGTGAGCACTCTGGGCATGTAATGTAGTATTCCCTGCAGTATTTTTTCTATGCAATGTTGTTTCAATCTTCATATCAGAAATATATACTTGCACATCAAGGAATTCCACAGACTTGTCACTGATATTAGATGTAAATTTCAGATTCAGATTATTGTCATTGATATCATTAATGAAGTTAATAGCACTAAGTTCAGTTCCCTTCCATACTATAAAGATATCATCAATAAATCTAAACCAATTAGTTACATGGGCATTATATTGTTCGGCGTGGGTTACTCTGAGTACCTGCTCCTCCCACCAGCCAACATGCAGACATGCATAGCTGAGGGAGAAGCAGGCTCCCATTGCAACGCCGCATACATATATACATATACATATATATATATATATATATATATATATATATATATATATATATATATATATATATATATATATTGTGTTATACAATCTGCCCGAGCATCGAAAGGGCACTCGACAGCGTCCCCACCATTCGGTATTTTATGCCTTGCCGCTCGCCTCTTCATCGCCCTTTAATTTCCTTTCCCCAACGCGTTTCAAGGCTTACACGCCCTTTCCTCATGGGTTCAACAAACGACCATTGAAACCTCCCCTCAAAGCTTATAACAGGTGTGCCTTTATTGTTTACCGCCCCCAATGGCCTACCTCGAGGGACCACAAGTCCCATCATGCCTCAAAAGAATTTTCGCACTGAGCAAAGCCCATTGGAGGTTGTTATGAAAAGTTTAGGTTTTAATTTTTTTTTTCTCTTTTGTGGAACAACAGTTGGAAAAAATGAAGGAAATAGAACTTCAAGTAACAAAATAAGTACTAAGTAGTCTTGTGCGCCAGGATTTGTTTGGACCAAGCTGTTGTACTCTGGTCGCCAACACTGATGACTTGCCCTCAAACCTAACAATGCAAGCCATTGGTGGAATAATTAAGGTCTGAGTGCTCTTATGAGTTTGTAGGACAGTTGCTACTAGTGATGACCCTGGAGAAGTAATCTGCTGCATGAGTACAGTAGAAGTGGAAGGGGTAAATGGCATCACTATTGATTTCAAAGTATTGCGTAACCTTAATATAGTGGCAAACAAATTATCATGAGTAGATAATTTATACATTGGTTAATGTACATCAAGGTAAGGATCGGGGAAATAAGACAACCCTTGCGTACCCCTCAAGTAATGCACCAATAGTAGAGATGTACAGGGCTAAAGGAGTAAGGCAGTATTGTATGGGCCGAATTATGGGGCTGTTGTAAGGCTGACTCATTATTTAAGAGCCAAAATACATTTATTATGTCCTTGTTGGTTGTCCCGAAGAGTGCTCCTAACTTGCCCATCTCACTGGACTTCCCTCTTCCATCAATTTCCCATATTGCTATCATAAAACGCCTTTAATTTATTGGAAGGTTTTATGGGTCACTGATGAGCTTGAACCTTACAGAATAGATTTTCAAGTAATAATCCACAGACTTGAAACATTAACTAACTTGGGTCTCCATATTAAAACATGGTTTGATAAGCTAGGCCTTAGTTATTTGTGGGAGAATCCTAACAGAAAATCCTAAAGGCAAGATATTGACAATGTATTTTAACTGTTCAGACTTCTGACAATGATGGGAGCCTATCAAACGCATTTTTATTATGAAAAACATATTTTAGGTTTGAAGTCTTCTTAGAAGATATTAAACCAGCTAGCACTACAGCACTTTACATTAAATTTAGACTGGGCATCTTGCCTTAGGCTACCTTAACTGAGAGGCAGTCTAATTCTATAACAACAATCTGTCTGGTGCCCAGTTTGTAATATTTATCCAGAGAGTGAGGAACACATGTCATTTTTCTGCAGGGCCTATTGTAAATTTTAGGTTTAAGTAGACTGTCCCCCTCTGGGTCCCACCCCTTCACATAGGTCTAGGGTCAGGGTAAGTTCATTCTAACCTCTTATGTCTTTTTTATCCAACACAGTGCTCATTGCAACATGTTGAGTAATGGTGGCTGCAACAGACATTTTCCTGGGCTGGCCAGGTAATTATGGTATGAATTAAACACGCTATATTTTTCTCGCATGTGAGTTTGCAATGTTACAAAGTCACTGGCACCGTTTGTTTAAAATAATGAATTTGAACTCTCTATAAAGGGCTTAATTACAACTTTGGTGTTGCTGGGGCAGGCAGCACACCACCGCTGTGCCCCCATACTGCCAAGAGTCGCCACCACACGCCCACCAGAATTCAACTTAAAAGTGGACTGGTGGGCAGGCGGTGGGGCGGTTCCTGCTGTGGTGCCTCTTTCAGGGTGACCGCAATGGGAACACCACACAAGGTTCCTGCATGACATAGACTGTAACATCCATGCCATGCAGGAACTGGTGTGCATGCATATTGTGTCCCTCCGTGTGCATCCACATAGCAAAAGGCACCAGGGGGCCATGAAAACTGCAGTGGAGAGGAAGCTCATAATATGCTTGGTGGGACCACGCCAAGCATATGCGGCCTCTGGACGGCCGTGCCACCTCCAGAGAACATGGTTCCCTGGCAGCAGAGCAGTCCCACAGTGGTCCGACCACCCAAGTAATAATAGAGCAGTCAGAACGTTGGTTTGGCAGTGACTGGACCACCTCTGCTGCACATCCATGAGTCTGCCGGTCCTCGGACCACCAGACTCAACTGGGCCTTAAATGTTTGTCATTTCTATTGTCACAAGGTCCATACAGTTTTGAAAGATTATATCCAATGTATGAATTTCTAAGCTCTACACACAAATCTTCACTTAATGGATTATTGTATACCTAGCAGGGTGCAACTGTTTTAAGTTTTCAGTCCTTCAAAAAGCCCACAGTTCCCATTTGATGGCCACCCATAGGGTTGAAACATGTCGACCTGTCTTGTAAGAGTCAAAATATCGCCCTGGATCATTTACTCCTACCCACTGTGGACCATATTTAACTTTAATCTATTACATTCAGATATCCCCCCACCCAAGTTCATTGCATCCTGCTCATTCACAGAAGTTGCTCTCCTGCGTTCCTTTCTCAAGAGCTCCCCTGTTCTCCCAGGGTAGAAGCACACTTTGGTGAATTTCCACCAATGTGAGGAGGTGTCCTATGATAAAGCATGCTATCTCTGGGCGGACAAGAACTATTGTCCCTTAAATATTGACCTTCTACATTAAAAGTCAACTGGAGGCTCAGCTAATGTGGTTTACCTAGGGCATTTTTTGTCTGTATTTCAATGCGTGAACCAACAGACTATTTTATGAAGCCTAGACAAACGTAACAAAATAAACAGGATTTCCACTGCCAGGTTTTCAGCAGTTTAATGCACTCCTTGTTCCAGTACAATAATTTGTGGCAAGAAAACAATCCCGGAGTTCCATAAATCCAAAAATTAAAAGAGCTCTCTTCTCTCTTTTAATTCTAACTCTTACCTGCAGATTTTTGCCCAATGCTTCTAAGCAAATCGCCATTTCTTAGGAATGACAGCTCAGTGATGTCATCAATGGATTTCATTTGAGATTTCATCAGTGATGCTATAAATGATGTCATAAAACATGTTGTTAGTGAAGTAATATGTGAGGTCATAAGCAGTGCATGGAGGGGACACAAGTTATAGCTAGCTCTGCTCTGCTATCTATAAATGGTACATTTCTGTGTTTTTTTTTGTTCAAAACGTTAATAATTGTCACTGACATATTCACCTACGTTAAATGTCACTTTAACCTTTAGTAAGCGTGCTTTTTGGCATATGCCTTATTGCTTCGCACTCAATGTGAGATGAAATACCTACTGAAGGTAAAAATGTATATTTTGACGTTAGTACAGTAACTAATTCAATGTTGTATTACACACGAACAATGGCCAAGATATATATATATATAGCCTCCATGTGATCCCTTCAGATTCAGCATGCTCAGCAGCGGGTGCTCAGCGTAGGGGCCGGATCCTGGCCCTAAGTTCAATTTAGTATAACAAAGGACGCGGCACTCCAGAGCTGGATTATGCTCAATTTAATCTTGACACAACACTCCAACCAACACGTTTCAGCCCTCCCATGGCTTTTCTCACGGTTAGTGCGTCCCTTTTTTGTTACACTTTTTATACCCACTTTAGTGTTAATGGGGCATTGTGGGAAATGTAGTGTTTTCAAACGTTTCAAAAAACTTTATACATTCTATTTACACAAAAAGGACATGCGCTTTTATCAGGTATTTTTATCATAACATTAACAGAATCTCTTGATCCATTTGTTTACATTTCCTTCACGCCATGCTGTTTCGCTCTGCTTCTATTGACCTGCATTACAGATATTGAATTCACTGGTATAGTACCTGTTTGTCCATTGTTAATGCATTGTTAACTCCATACAATTAATGATCATGAACAATATTGTCAGTGCTCTAGTGCCACTTATCAGTGTCCTCCATAACTCTATCTTGTGCGTATCTGATGTGGGGTATAGTACCCTAGCAAAAAACGCATTTTCAGAGTATACCAACACAGTTCAATTCAGTTCGTCGTTTTACAGTACTGAAATTCATTCAAGATGTACATAAAGTTCCTCATCATTATTGATGCAGCAGTTGCAGCACAACAGACCAGGGAGGGCAGAAGGGTGTGGTAGTAAAATGGACCATGGAGGACAGGAGGAATGGGATAGGGACATGGAACGTGGACAGGCAGGGTGGAGGTGGCAGGGAGAGGTTACAGTCATCTGAAAATGCTAGGCAGGTGGGAGGGGAGTGGCAGCTCAACAGAACACTCAGAGTAGGTAGGATGGGCAGGTCCATGGAACATGGTGGGCAAAAAGGATGGGTCAGGGGCATGCACACAAACATCAGAGGGCAGGGGAGGAGGAGAGTAGGGGCAGCAAACTAAGCACAGATGCTAAGCAGGAGGGCAATGATGGGGCATAGAATGGAGGGCAGGAGGAGTGGACTGGGACATCATACTAAATGGAGGGCAGTGGCAGAACATCAGACCATGCATGGCAGGAGGGAGGAGGCTAGTGCATGGATTCAGACAACAGAGGATAGGAAGGAAGTGGATGGGGCAGCAAGCTAACTGTTCAGAGAAGGCGGGAAGGCCAGTGGCAGAACAACAGCCACACAGGGCTGTAATGAGGGAGCAGGGGCATGGACTTGGACAATGGATGGCAAGGAGGAGGAGAGGCAGGAGCAGCAAGCTTGGGTGGGGGCAGCACAATGTCAGGCCAGACCCTGCTTCCAACCCCTCACCATCCATTGTGTTAGGCAACTTACTTAACGTTATAAAAAAACTAGAAATTCGCTCAAAAATACAAAGATTACAGGGAAGTTATAGTTAGACTCAGATTTCACTCGTACAAAACCTGTGAAATTCAGCAGTTATAGTTACCTGAGCTAACTATAACTCACAACCCCGCAATGCACTGCTTATGACCTCAGACATTACATCATTCATGACATGGTCAGTGACATCACCCATGACATCACTCATGACATCTCAAATGAGCTGTGAATGGAATGGAACTATAATCGCTAGAACTTTATTTAGGGATAGTGTGTGTATATTAACACCTCTTTTTTTCTTTTCTTTTGTGTAAGAACCACTATAACACAATGTGCCCAGATCAATATGGCCAATAGCCTTTCACTTTAAAGTAATGTGTAGTCAATTATTTATGTTGATGTTTGTAATCGTAAGTATGTTTATTATGAACAAGTCACGTTGATGAACATACAGGCACGGCGGTCACGGGGCAAGATATGCTGAAATTAAATTTTGTCTTGTTTTCTTTTCTTTATGTATGAATTCCTGAATTTTCGCATTGTGACCAGGCCAACATGGCCGACAGCTTTTTGGTTTAATGTAATATGTAGTCCTTTGTTAATGTTGGCAACTGGAGGCCTTTGTACATTTAAATAAGGAAGCTACAATGATGTCTTGTATCGTGATCAAGGTTCGGAAAAGCCAAAACGAGTGGATCGCGTCCTTTGCAGATTAAATACTTCCAAACTACAACCTGAGTGCTGATTCCTTCCTTGTAAGAGTGAGAGGAGATTGAATATATTCATATATATACCTCTCTTGCCTCTTTCTGCACCTCTCTTGCCTCTTTCTGCACCTCTCTTGCCTCTTTAAGCACTTCTCTTGCCTCTTTCTGAACTTCTCTTGCCTCTTTCTGCACCTCTCTTGCCTCTTTCTCAACCTCTCTTGCTTCTTTCTGCGCCTTTCTTCCTGTTTCTGTACCTCTCTTGCCTCTTTCTGTACCTTTCTTCACCTCTCTTGCCTCTTTCTGCACCTCACTTGCCTCTTTCTGTGCCTTTCTTCCTCTTCTGTACCTGTCTTGCCTCTTTCTACACCTCTCACCTCTTTCTGCACCTCTCGTGCCTCTTTCTGCACCTCTCTTGCCTCTTTCTGCACCTCTATTGCCTCTTTATGCAGCTCACTCTCTTCTTTCTGTGCCTCTCTTGCCTCTTTATGCACCTCTCTTGCCTCTTACTGCATCTCTCTTGCATCTTTCTGTACCTCTCTTGCCTATTTCTACACCTCTCTTGCCTCTTTCTGCACCTCTCTTGCCTCTATCTGCACCTCTCTTGCCATCAGTGATGTCATTTGAGATGTCATCAGTGATGTCACTGAAAATGTCATGAGTGATGTAATATGTGACGTCATCAGCAATGCATTGCGGGGGCGTGAGTTATAGTTAGCTCAGCTAACTATAACGGCTGAATTTCTCTGGTTTTCTACTAGTGAAATATCAGACAAACTATAACATCCCTGAAACCTGTGATTTTTTCAGTGAATATATATATATATATCAAAACACTAGGTTGCCCCACTGAGGATATCGCACATGATGGGGTTCCTGCACTCACACCACCGGCAGCAGGAGTCTCAGCTTGCCTTCACGCTCCTTCATTCAACTGCCAAACGCGTTTCGAGCACCATATTGCTCTTGATCACTGGCTTAAAAGTATGGAGACAGCGGACGTAACAGGAAATACCAATTTATTCAGTTACAAAGTCCCGCCCAAATGGGCGTCAGCGAATAGCCTTATGGATATTGTAGTCCATGTAATAAATGCCATGACTTTTAAATTTCCAATATTCACCCCAGTGGGTGCCGCAAATGTCTTACCCCAGTGGGTAGAAGCAAGTGAAGGACAGGCTGTCATGCTGTCCAATATACCCCGGTAGCGAGGCCCCCTTCATTCCACTCAGTGCTTGTGATTCCGGGCATCGCAGATCTGCCTCTCCGGAGGCGGGATATCCTCGCGGCTGGACTGGCCGCTAATCATCAAAACACCAGGTTGCCCCACTGAGGATATTGCACATGATGGGGTTCCTGCACTCACACCACCAGCAGCAGCAGTCTCAGCTTGCCTTCACGCTCCTTCATTCAACTGCCAAACACGTTTCGAGCACCATATTGCTCTTGATCACTGGCTTAAAAGTATGGAGACAGCGGACGTAACAGGAAATACCAATTTATTCAGTTGCAAAGTCCCGCCCAAATGGGCGTCAGTGAATAGCCTTATGGATATTGTAGTCCATGCAATAAATGCCACGACTTTTAAATTTCCAATATTCACCCCAGTGGGTGCCGCAAATGTCTTACCCCCAGTGGGTAGAAGCAAATGAAGGACAGGCTGTCATGCTGTCCAATATACCCCGGTAGCGAGGCCCCTTCATTCCACTCGGTGCTCGTGATTCTGGGCATCGCAGATCCGCCTCTAAGCAGTTCCCCGTGTGGAAAAGCAATGCCGGCTCCCGCAGGACGCGGGGAGCCGGCGGGACCATGGGGGGATTGGGGACCCCCCCACGGTCCCCAACGGAGAGGGCCAGCCCCAGGGGATGGGGTCCCCGGGGCTACAAGTGGCCCGGGAGGGGGGCCACGCGGCCCCCTTCCCCAAAATTTAAATAATAAAAAAAAAACAAAGGCCGGCCCCGGGGGATGGGGTCCCCGGGGCCATAAGTGGCCTGAGGAGGGGGGCAACGCAGCCCCCCTCCAAAACATTTAAAACCAAACAAAAAAAAGGCCATGCCCCGGGCGATGGGGTCCCCGGGGCCGATTAAGGCCTCGGGAGGGGGGCCACTCGGCCCCCTTCCAAATTTTATTTAAAAAAAAAAAAGGGGGGGGGCAGGCACGTTATAGTTAGAAATTAGCATTTAAAAAACCTTAGAAATTCACTGAAAAAACCATAGGTTTCAGGCACGTTATAGTTAGTTGGATGTTTCATTCGTACAAAACCAGAGAAATTCCGCCGTTATGGTTTGTTCAGCTAACTATAACTTGCGCCCCCCGCAATGCACTGATGATGACGTCACATATTACATCATTCATGACATGGTCAGTGAAATCACTGATGACATCACTGATGACATCTCAAACGACATCACTGATAACATAACTGATGACATCATCCAGTGACTGTGTGTTTCTTTAAAGTTTCAATATGTTATATATATATGCCAAGGTGTATTGAAGAATCAGTGGGTGTATAAGTGTCTGGATGGAGGATTTAGTAGGTGCGAGACTGACTGTTTAAGTGAGTGATTAAATGTGTCTTACTGAATGCATGGGTTAGTGACTAAACTGTGTGAATGTCTGTATCAGTATGTCTCTTGTATAAGCTGCTGCATGGGTTGGTCAGTAGCTACATGAGTGTCTATATGGGTTATCGATTGGTTGCCTGAGTATTTGTATGGGTGCCTGAGTGTGTGTGTGGGTGGGTGAGAGGTGTGTGACTCTGTGCATAGATGTTTGAGTGGTTGATTCACTGGGTGTATGGGTTCAAGAGTGCATGTGGAAACAGCTGTATGGGTGGGTGAGTGTGTGTATGGGTGTGTTGGTGAGGGAATGGATGTCTCAGTGGTACATGTCCAAGTAACCACATATGTAAAAGGCAGTGTATGTGAGAGTTAGAGTATATAAATGACTATACGTGAGAGTCAGTGATTGTGAGAGTGGCTGTATGGATGAGTGTGTACTTGTATCAGTGATTGTATAAGAGAGTAAGTATGCGTTTGTTTCTGTATGAATAAGTGATGTGGTGTGTGTATAACTGTATAGGTGAGTAAATGGAAGTGTGATTGATTCTTTGCATGACTGACCAGGTGTGTGAGTAACTTTGGATGAGTGGTGGTGTGTGATTGTCTGTATAGGTGTATCAGTGCGTATGATAGTGTTGTATTGATGAATGACTGCATGTATGAGTGATTGTATGGGTGAATGAGTGGATGTGTGTGTAGGCCTAGGAATCAGTGAGTGCGTATGTAGTAACTGGTATTGGTGTGGTGATGGTTTCGAAAATGGTAGTCTGTATTTTACAGTGGGGTTATCAAAGGTTATATTAGGGTGTAAGGAGATGCATCAGATTTTCACGTGGATGATGTCATCAGTGATGTCATCAGTGATATCATTTGAGATGTCATCAGTGATGTCATCAGTGATGTCACTGACCATGTCATGAATGATGTAATATGTGACGTCATCAGCAGTGCATTGCGGGGGCGCGAGTTATAGTTAGCTGAACTAACTATAACGGCGGAATTTCTCTGGTTTTGTACGAGTGAAATGTCCAACTGACTATAACGTCCCTGAAACCTATGGTTTTTTCAGTGAATTCCTAAGGTTTTTTAAATGCTAATTTCTAACTATAACGTGCCTGAAACCTATGGTTTTTTCAGTGAATTTCTAAGGTTTTTTAAATGCTAATTTCTAACTATAACGTCCCTGAAACCTATGGTTTTTTCAGTGAATTTCAAAGGTTTTTCAAATGCTAATTTCTAACTATAACATAGCAGTCTTGTTTTCAGAGTGGTGGAGAAAGGTGAGCGGGCCTCCAAACACCTTTTAGCAATCCCACTGTGTGGGATTTACTGGAGGTAACAGGAGGGGTAGTTAGCCCCCAAAGTCAACCTTGGGGGCCAACTACCCCTTTTATTACCTCCAGTAAGTCCCACACAGCAAGATTGCTAACTTGTTATACCAGGCCCCGCCCCCTCCCTGAACCACTGTGCAAACGCCTCCCCCTGGCACATTGTAAATTGGGGGATTAATTCCCCTTGAGTCCTGAGGGTCCCTGGGGGCCAACTAGCCCACCAGGTACCTCCAGTAAGCGCCACAGAGCTGCGTTGCAGAGAGGTGTAAAAAGGGGCATGTCCTCGGAACACCTCTCTGCAACGCAGCTCTGTGGCGCATACTGGAGGTACATGGTGGGCTAGTTGGCCCCCAGGGACCCTCAGGATTCAAGGGGACTTAATCCCACAATTTAAAACGCGCCAGGGGGCACATTTGCACACTTGTTTTGTTAGGCCCGCCCTCTCCCTGTACCACTGTGCAAACGCACCCCCTGGCGCGTCGTAAATTGGGGGATTAATTCCCCTTGAGTCCTGAGGGTCCCTGGGGGCCAACTAGCCCACCAGGTACCTCCAGTAAGCGCCACAGAGCTGCATTGCAGAGAGGTGTAAAAAGGGGCGTGGCCTCGGAACACCTCTCTGCAACGCAGCTCTGTGGCACATACTGGAGGTACCTGGTGGGCTACTTGGCCCCCAGGGACACTCAGTATTCAAGGGGAATTCATTCCCCAACTTACAATGCGCCAGGGGGCACGTTTGATGAGTGCTGCAGGGAGGGGGCGAGGCCTCCGGTGCGATGCCGGCTTTTTTTTTTTTTTAGAAGGGGGGCTGTGTGGCCCCCCTTCTTTTACAATATTTGAGGCCCTGGGGACCCCATCCCCCAAAGCCTGACCTGATTATTACAGTTTAAAAAAAAAAAATACAGGAAGGGGGGGTGCGGCCCCCCTCCCGAGGCCAATTTTGGCCCAGGGGACCCCATCCCCCGGGGCATGGCCACATATTTAATTAAAAAAAAAAAAATGTTTAAGGAGGGGGGCTGCGTGGCCCCCCTCCTGAGGCCTCTATTGGCTCCAGGGACCCCATCCCCCGGGGCTGTGCCTCTATTTTTATTTATTTTTCAAAATATTTTAATGACGGATGGGGGCCGGGTGGCCCCCCTCCCGGGCCACTTCTGGCCCTGGGGACCCCATCCCCCGGGGCCGGCCCTTTCCGTTGGGGACCGTAGGGGGAGCCCCAATGCCCCCACGGTCCCGCCGGCTCCCCGCATTCCTGCGGGAGCCGGCATTGCTTTTGAGCAAGGGGAGCTGCTGACATGCAGCTCCCCTTGCTCAAAAGCAATTCTGCTTTGCTTCCTTGAAGCAAGAGCAGGTTTCCCTGCTCTCGCTTCAAGGAAGCAAAGCAGCGTTTGCTATGGCAGGGCGGGAGCTGCACGGCTCCCGCCCTGCCATAGCAAACAGCAGTGTCCCGGTGTGGGCACCCCGGGACACTGCAGGAGCCGGCCCTGGGGGGTGGCAGTCCCCAGGGCCATCAAGGGCTCCTGGAGGGGGCTGCGCAGCCCCCCTCCCTCCATTTCAAAGCCCCGGGGAGGTGGTGGTCCCTGGGGGTCCGCAACAGACCCCCGTATTTAAATATTAAATGCCCCGGGGAGGTTGTGGGCCCTGGGGCAGTGTGGGGGGGCTTGAGCCCCCCACACTAATTATTCTGTATAGCCCTGGGGAGGTGGTGGTCCCTGGGGCTTGGGGGGGCCCGTGAGGCCCCCTGCCCATTTTCATCAATGCCCCGGGGAGGTGGCGGTCCCCGGGGCAGCGTAGGGGGGGTTGGGACTCCCCCACACATTTATTTTCAAAGCCCCAGGGAGGTGGCGGTCCCCGGGGCTGTGAGGGGGCTGCGTGCCCCCCGCATATAATTACTATAGCACCGGGAAGGTGGCAGTCCCCAGGGCTGCAGGGGCCCCCGCGGGCCCCTGCAAATTAAATACACATTGCCCCCGGGACCTGGCCCACCCGGGGGCCTCATTAAACTGAAGCGCGACCCCAACGCAAATTCCGCCAAAATTATTTTAAAAAAATGCTTTTTTTGGCCCTGGGGGTCCTTGTGGGACCCCCTGAGCAGGCCTAGGGCGTCAGGGTGTTTCTACCCTGTCCCCTTTTCTTCTTTTTTTCCCTCTTTTTCACTGTTTTCTTGTGACTCGGTTCTACCGAGTCACAAGATGGCTGCCAACACTTCCTGGTTTGGAGTGTTGGCAGCCAATCAGAGTAAGCTTGTGCCCGGGAGGGTTCGCGAACCCTCCTCGGTGCTCAGATATATACATTTTTTCTTTCTTTCATTTCTCAGCAACTACTGAACGGATTTACACCATTTAACAAAAAGGGCTCTTTCTGAACCAAGGGCTAACTTTTTGCCAAATTTGGTGTAATTCCGTTCAGCAGTTCGGGCTGTAGCTTTGTCTAAAGTTTCCTATGGAAATTAACATGGGGAAAATGCGTTTTGGGACCACCCTTTTTTGTAGGCCCCCGCTTGACGAATCACCCCGAAACTTTCAAGACAGGAGCTGACCAGAGCGGGCCACTAGTTTTGAAAATTTCGCCAAGATTCATCAAAGACGCCAAAGTTATTGTGAAAACAAAAAAACGCTTATGAATAGAAACGAGGTCCTAACTATAACTACCTACTGGCGACCGTCAGTAGGTTATATATATATATATATATATATATATATATATATATATATATATATACATATATTATCTACTGGCGGTCGCCAGTAGATAGTTATAGTTAGGACCTATTTTCCATAGGAAATCTGTGACATTCTATTTGAAATAACTCTTGCGCCGGTTGACGAATCTTCGCGAAAACTTCCAACTTGTTGGGGCACTCCGCTCCGCTCCTACCCTGAAAGTTTCGGGTTGATTCGTCAAGCGGGGGCCGAGAAAAAAGGGGGGTCCCAAAACGCGTTTTCCCCATTCATTTTTCCATAGGATCATTTCATCGCAGCTACAGCCCGAACTGCTGAACGGAATTACACCAAATTTGGCAAAGAGGTAGCCCTTGGTTCAGTGTCATGCCTTTTGCTTAAATGGTGTAAATCCGTTCAGTAGTTTCTGAGAAAATCACAAATAAAATCACATATATATCTATGGCCGAGTAGGGTCCGCGTACCCTTCCGATCACGAGCTGCATGCTAATGGGCTGTCAACACTCCAAATCAGGAAGTGTTGGCAGCCATTTTGTCCCTCGGTAGAACCGAGGGACAGAAACAAGTGCGCAAAAAGGGGGCAGGGTAGAAACACCCTGACCCCCTAGGTCTGCTCAGGGGGTCCCACAAGGACCCCTGGGCAGAAAAAGCATTTTTTCAACAACAAAATCGGCGGGATGCGCTTAGGGTGCGCGAATCCCGCCGAAAACGAAGCGCGGTCTCCCGCGCTCGTTGTTAATTGGCCCCCGGGTGGGCCAAGTCCCGGGGGCATGGGGGGGGGTATTTATAATATGTGGGGTGCCTCTAAGGCCCCCCCAAGCCCCAGGGACTGCCACCCCCCGGGGCTTTAAAAATAAATGGTGCGGTGATGTCATCAGTGATGTCACTGACCATGTCATGAGTGATGTAATATGTGACGTCATCAGCAGTGCATTGCGGGGCGCGAGTTATAGTTACCTGAACTAACTATAACGGGGAATTTCACGGGTTTTGTACGAGTGCAATGTCCAACTAACTATAACTGTCCCTAAAACCTATGGTTTTTTCAGTGAATTTCAAAGGTTTTTTAAATGCTAATTTCTAACTATAACGTGTCTGAAACCTATGGTTTTTTCAGTGAATTTCAAAGGTTTTTTAAATGCTAATTTCTAACTATAACTGTCCCTAAAACCTATGGTTTTTTCAGTGAATATATATATATATATACTAAAGGTACTACAGGCACTTGGCGATGAAGATGAGACCCACAACGTGATCACATCGACTCAACAAGCAATGAGCAAAGCAGGCATTGACATTTCAGGAACAATTAGGAGCCCGTTCAAACCCACTTCAACTTTTATGCCAGTAATGCCCAGAGATGCAGTGAACATATTCAATGATCGTGTTGTTGATGAGTTGAAGCAGCTTAATTGCAAAATCAAAACAAGCAACAAGAAATGCAAACATCTGGAAAGACAACACTATAATTTAATGAAGAGATTAAACAACAACAATGAGATCATCATAATAAGGTGGATAAAGGAGGCAATGTGGTGCTGTGGCCCAAGGCAGATTATTATAAGGAGGACTATAGGCACCTGGAAAATACTAGTTGTTATTTGAGATCAACATGGCAACAAGTTAGGGCGGTCAAATCTGCGGTGAAAAAAGTTCCAGCTCAGTGGAAATGTGAGGGATTCATCACAAGAGATGAATTTGCATTTCTTTACAATGAATTCCCGACCGTTCCAGTAATTTACTTCATCCCTAAAGTGCACAAAGGAACGACACCGATGCCAGGACGCCCAATCATCTCGGCAAGGAAAGGTCTTTTTGAGAAAATCTCCGAATAAGTTGACTATTTTTTGCAAGAATATGTCACAAGTTTACCATCATACATAAAGGATACTGGAGATTTTCTCAAGAAAATACATTAAATGACCTGGCAAGTAGAATTAATTCTAAGAACAATGGACATTACTTCGCTATACACAAGTATAGCACATGAGGACGGCATAAGGGCTGTTGAGCATTTTTTAAATAAGAGGCCAATCTACCTATATAATCATAATCAAATGCTTTTAAAGATGATCAAAATATGTCTCACTACCAACTATTTTTTATTTGGCAAGGACATTTTTCAGCAATTGAGGGGTGTCGCCATGGGAGCTTGCTCCTCCCCCAGTTATGCGTGCTTGCAAGTTGGTTGGTGGGAGGAGCGGGTTCTCAAGGTGAACCATAGTTAGATGTGGAATGATCATGTGGTGAGTTGGTGGAGTTTTATAGACAATGTTTTTATAGTTTGGAGGGGATCTGAAAATAGTGCTGCTTTATTTGTGGACACCCTCAACAACAACACACTAAATTTGGAGTTCACAGCTCGAATCAATAGTCAAGCTATAGATTTCCTGGATGTCCAAATATTTGTTAAGGAAGGGAGATTAGAATCTAAATTGCATAGAAAGAAGACAGCAGGAAACTCAATCCTACACGCAACTAGTTTTCATCCGAAGCATCTGATTAAGAGTATCCCATATGGGGAATTTCTTAGAATGCGAAAAATCTGTAGTTCAGAGGATGATCTAGCCATATGTTAAAGAGAAATAACTGACATATTTTTAGAGTGTGGATATAAGTTGGATTGTATTAGTCATGCCAAATTGAAGGCTAACGCAATATCCAGGGAATCCATCCTTTTTAAGATCCCAAAAAGTGAAAGTGTGACAATGACACTGACTCTATGGCCCCAGTAAAATCTAAAACATCAGATTAATCACCACTTTCAGTAAACAGGAGAAACAAATAAGATCGATTGTTAACAAACAATGGCCTCACTGATGTTACATTGGGACAAGTTCTCCCTGATAAACACACCCTGACTTTCAGGCGAGCCCCATCCATGAGAGATTCCTTGGTCAGTTGTAGCCCGGAGTTGGGTCCTAGTTCTAATTGGCTGTCCTCCAAAAAAGGATTTTTTAAATGTAGCTCATGTCGAGCATGTAAATTTGGAGTTAATAGGACCAGTTATAAGTGAGCCTTCGGTGAAAAACAAGTGGATATCAGGGGTCATTACACATGTAGAATGGAGCATGCAGTTTATGTTCTGGAGTGTTCATGTGGCCTAAAATACGTTGGTAGTACCAAATTACAGGTACATAGCAGAAGATTACAGCACCTTAGGGCTGTTGTAAACTCTGGTCCATCATATCCAGTTGCACGACACTTCAAACTGGTTCATGAGAACAATTTATGCAATTTTTTATTTTTTTTATATTTGTTTATTGGCATTTAGAAAAAATTACAGATGAACATTGTTCAGATGCACATATCATAATGTTACAAGGAAAAGAACAGTTCTAGCAAAACATATAAAACAAAACCATGCAGAGGGGTTACATTTGGACTTGAATAGTTTGATATTTACAATTTAAACAGTGAGAAGCAATATGTTATAAGATCATAATTTATATAATGTTGTAGGTGAGAGGGCTTTACATAAGAAATGATAAGTTGACGGTATAATAGATACTTCTCAGGATGTCTCGTTACGTATTAGTTGTAGTTTGATCACTGTCGCGAGCAGGTGAAGAGCATGGGACAGGAGTTGTATTTTGGGCAGTTACCCAGGCTAGAAATGGTCCCCAGATGTCTTTGGGCCTGGACGCTAGTGGTAGCAGTTCCCAATATGTGCACAGTTGCTCCTGGCAAAAATTGACGTCTAAAACCCAGGTATTGCTATCGGGTGGTTTGCGTTTACCCCAATGCATCATGACTCTGCGCTTAGCTAGCAGCAGGAGCATGGCGAGCTGTCAGCGGTGGCCAATCTGGGCGTCCTTAACATATCCCAGCAGTGCCATTTTGGGTGATGGGATCATGTTAGTACCCAAAACATCATTTATGTTGTTAAATATTTCTGTCCAAAACTGCCCCACACCCGGGCAGTACCAGGCCATATGAAGAAATGTGGCGTTGGGCATGTTGCATTGCCAGCAGTTTGCATCCTGGTGTACACCCATACGTTTAAGCTGTATTTGGGGTTCTATAGATACGGTGCAGATATTTGAAGTGTATAAGGCGTAATTTATAGTTGGGCGAAAGCATTTCCAGTTGCCCACAACAAACTGCCATTGATTATCTGTAATAATGTCCTCCAGCTCCTCATTCCAGCTCGCCAGGGCCTTTGGGTGAGTGACTGGGAATGAACATTGCATGGACCTATATAGGCGAGTGATACGTTTACTGGGTGAAGGGTTTGTGAGTACTGACTCTAAGGCTGGAAGGGGAGCCGGAGGAGATGGAAATGTATCATGGAGTTTGCGGCATGTACTTCTGATACTATAATATAACAATAGATCAGAAAATCTGGAGTTGTTCCCAGGGGCTGCTTCAGGAGGGGCTACGAATTGGTGGTTGTGCTAGAGCTCAGCGAAGGTGCCCCAACCTAGACTGTGCGCGCGTGAGGAATTTCCTTTGTCTTGCAGTATGGGCAGCTGTGGGTTCTACGCTAGTGCAATAGAAGGTGCATATAAGATCGGGTGTCCCGCTCTCAGTCGGAGCCTATCCCTGGCCCAGCGTAATGTTTCTGCAGTATTTAGAGTAGTGTGTAGGCGTTTATGGGGATGGTAAAGAGCTACCTCTAAGGGCACCGGTTCCTCAATGTCTGTTTCCACCGCCACGTGAAGTTGAAAGGTGGTGGGGAAGATCCAGTGGTGGAGAAATTGTGCCTGTGCACAGAAAGCATATAAGGCCAGATCGGGTGCACCATGTCCGCCTTGGGTCAATGGGAGCATGAGAACTTCCCAGGATATACGGGCTTATTTCCCAGCCCATGCGAGTGAGATCACTAAAGATCGGAGCTTGTTCAGGAATGACTGTGTGAGTTGCAGCGGTAAATTGACAAATAAATATAGCAATTTAGGTAAGACTATCATTTTAGTGATAGCAATGCGTCCCGCAAGCGAGATGGGGAGTTTAGACCAGATGACTGTCTTCTCTTCGAACCATGTTAGTGTATGGCCAAAGTTCATGTCCCAGAGTTCTTGAAGGTTGGTGCTGAGCCATATGCCCAAATACCGAACCAGACCGTCTGCCCAATGTATAGGATAGTCCACCTCAAAGGGATCAGTTAGGTTAGTGAGCGGCAGTAAGTAGGATTTGGACCAATTAATGTGAACTCCAGAGAGACCTCTGGATTTGGTGAGTTCACGGAGGACTGGGTTCAGGTTATCCAATGGATCTCGAAGGTATAGCGTGATGTCATCCGCATATAGTGAAATAATTACATCTCTAGTGGTGAAGTCAAGTCCTCGTGTTTTATGGTGTTGTCAAATCCTAGCCACAAGAGGTTCCATAGCTATGGCAAACAGAAGGGGCGACAAAGGGCACCCCTGTCTGGTGCCCCGGGTAATGGCGAATGGGGCCGACGTCAATCCGTTTGCACGTAGCCTGGCTGTGGGGCTGGAATACAAAAGTTTTATCTGCCTTATGAATAGGGGGCTTAATCCCAGTCTGGTAAGAATGGTAAAGAGGTATGGCCATTCAAGTGAGTCAAAAGCCTTGGTGGCGTCAAGGAATGCCGCCAAGGCAGGTGTTTGGGGTTCAAGTTGGTGCATGATGGAAAAATAAATTCTTAAATTATGGGAAGTGGAGCGCCCTGGAATAAACCCAGACTGGTCTATGAATGGTAATGGGGGCTGCAGGGGGTTTGCGAGGAATTTCGCATATATCTTATTATCAATGTTGATAAGGGAAAGTGGTCTGTATGAGTGGCACTTATTGGGGGGTTTACCTGGTTTGAGGAGAGTTAAAATGACTGCTTCTCGTGTAGTTGGAGGAAGTATGAAGTTCTCTAAGGATTCAACGTGCATCTCCATGAGATGAGGGGCGAGGAGCGTGGCGTATGTTTTGTAAAAGGCAGTCGTAAGGCCGTCTAGGCCTGGGGCTTTATCAACTGGAAGACTGTTTATTACTTGTGTTATGTCTTCTATGGTAAAAGGCTCGTCTAAATAATCTCTATGGGCGTTACTGAGCCATAAGAGCTCCAGAGAGTCCAAATACACAGTGAGTTCGGAATCAACCTGTGGTGTTTTG
The DNA here is from genome assembly GCA_963921515.1 of Calotriton arnoldi. Classification (NCBI taxonomy): domain Eukaryota; kingdom Metazoa; phylum Chordata; class Amphibia; order Caudata; family Salamandridae; genus Calotriton; species Calotriton arnoldi. The sequence continues at coordinate 2,182,207 of CAWUFW010001113.1, forward strand.
GAAGAATATAATGAGGCATAGAATTCGGTGAAGTGATCATGTATTTCTTTCTTCATCGTCATCATCTAAGAGTTCCGCTATGAATGGGGAGCTACGCAACCGTTTAAGTATATTTGGAGTGTTTTGCCTGGTCTGTCGCCCTCTCCATAACGCCTAGCCGCGGCATACCTCCCAAGAAATTTCAGTTCTCTGTTTGCATCCTCTTCAAATTCTGAGATCTTTTCGCGGAAAGGCGTCAGGAGTGAGGCATCGTTCGTGTCAAAGTATTGCAGTTCTAGCGCTTTAATTTCGGCCTCTAATTTCTGTAGTGTGCCTCGAAGGGCTTTCAGCACCCCCGCCTGGCGAGCAATACACTTCCCTCTTATAACAACCTTGAATGCCTCCCATAAAACTGAGGGAGATGCTACTGAACCCTGGTTTAGGGAAAAGTATTCAACAATGTCCTCTTTAATTTCTGCCTGAAATGCTGCGTCTAATAGTGCGTGGGGAGGGAGCCTTCACGTGAATTCATGTTTAATGGATGTAGGGAATATGACCTTGAGTGAGCATGGGGAGTGATCAGAAAGGGTCCTTGACAGGTGTTGTGCATCTATTGTCCATGTTGCTACATCTCCAGATACCAACCAACGGTCCAGTCTGGACCAGGAGTTGTGTTGAGAAGAAACACAAGTCCCTTCACGTTTAAGGGGGTTCCGTCGTCGCCATATATCCGACAAGTTCCCGTCAGTTATGATCGTGTTGAGTGCGTGGCATGAACGAGGATGGAGAGACCGGGCAGAATCCAGCCTATCCAACTCATCGCATAATATTGCATTGAAATCGCCTCCCCATATCACCGTATCACATCCCATAGCAACAGTTCTTGCCCAAACGTTGTGAAACAAGTCTGGGTTGTCCACGTTTGGGCCATATATGGCAATCATAACTATCTGTTTTCCGCCCAAATAACCTTGCAATATAATAAATCTCCCTTCTGTGTCTGTATGTGACTGTGATAGGGTCCAATCTAACCCATTACGTATCAGTATTGCCACCCCCCTCGCGTAGTTGGAGTATGTAGAGGAATAATATTCACCCCACCTCTTATGTTTCAATCTATGTGTATTCATAGGATTTAAGTGGGTTTCCTGGAGGAAGCATATGTCCACCTGCTGTCTGGCTAGGTACGCATGGACAAGTCGTGTCTTCCTGTGATTGTTAAGACCACGGATGTTCCATGTTAAAAATTATACGTTGCCATCTCAATTGGTCAGTGTTCAAATGTAGGGTTATTGTCTATAACTCTAACCGGTTTTGGAGTGGAAGCCCTTTGTCTTGATATGTCAAAGCCTTGTTGTATATATTGCCACCATTGTCTTCTAGATGAAGGACCCGGGTTGTGATGTAGAACCTCAATCAATATCAAACCGTATTGCTTTTGTGCCTCTGTGTGAACCATTAAGAAGTTTGTAACATCCCCCCTCCCCCCTCCCCACCACCCACTCCAACCCCCCAATTAGGTTGAGTATTGTAGTCCTCCCCCACCCTCTCCCTTACCCCAACAAGTGAACATTAAAAAGAGCACAAAGGGAGATCTCCCGGGGGCAATGGGGTTGCCGGCATACAACCCAACCATACGGAAGGGTGGCCGAGCTAAATAGGAATGTTAGGGCGGGCTTAACCTCAAAAAACTATAGGTCGCAGCTTGTAATGTGACAGGTCGAGCGCCGAAGTCATTCAGCCAGTTCGTTACCTGTATTACCGATAGAGAAGCATGCTCCAAATTCTTCATACAATAATTGATAAATTACATATATCAGTCATTGTCACTTAGATTAGCACTTGGATGGCTTCGATTGTCCGGAGCTGTAGCCTTTTGTTTTGATCCATCAATATGCTTAGCGAATTTGAGCGCTGATTTATCATCTGTAAAATAGTGCGGAGTACCTTCATGCGTGATCTTCAGTTTTGCAGGACATAGGAGTCCATACGTTGTGCCAGATTTCTGGAGCAATCTCTTAACAGGCCCAAATTCACGACTCGCTGCTTGCACCGTGGGCGTGAAATCTGGAAAGAAGGATAAGCTGTTGCCCTGTTGGGTGATGTTTCCTCTCTCTCTTGACTTCCTCAGGACCATATCTCTGTCTCTGTAATTTAGCAAACGCGCTATAATGGGCCTTGGGGTAGCACCCACTGGGGGTTTGGGGGTCAGAGTGCGGTGCTCCCTTTCCACAATGAACACGTTGGATAGGTCAGGGCCAAATAGTTCATGCATAAGGTTCTCGATGAATAGTTCCATATTCGTGACTGCGGTAGTCTCGGGAACACCAAGGATGCGTATGTTGTTTCTCCTTGAGCACTTCAAGGTCTTCGTTCTTTGCTTTTATGACCTCCAGGATCTTTTCCATGTGCAATAGGTGCTCTTTGGATTCAACCTGGAAGTCATGAGTGTCTGATGCTCTATTTTCTAGCTGGTCTAGTCGTGTTTCATGCGTGTCTACACGACCTCGAATTTGGTCAAGTTAGGTGGTGAGTCTGTCTAGCTTATCGTTTATGGTCTTGAGACTGGTCCTAACCTCCAGGAGAATGCTACTTATGTCATCTTCCTGTGCAACTGGAGGGTTGTTCGACAGTGGTTCCGAGTCTTGGCCACCCTCAGTTTCAGCAGTACGAGTTGATCTCCTGTTGTCAAACGAGATTTTTGTTTGCTTGGTGTCTGTTTTCCCCATTGTTGTTCTGTACCAGTGGCTAACGGAGAGCTGCTAATAGTATGTGTTTCAGAGTATGCTAATTGCAATAAGGAGTGGCGCACAACTGCTATGGGAAGCCTGGCGTGCCCTGATGAATGGTGATCGACTTGTGTTCCGATTGCGTGTAGAACACACGTTACAGTTCAGCTACTTGTTACACTCAGTCAGTTTGGCGTGTCTCTTATACCTTTTGTTATTCTAGGTTGCCAAGTGTGCAGCAGCAGAGAATGGTATGGTGTCCCAGGATGCTGCAGTGTGATGGACAGTGCAGGCCTCAGTCAACCACCAACCGGTGCACGTGTTTGGAGGTCTTAATAGCTTGCAGGGATGGAGGGATCAAGCATACGACCCATCGAGGAGTCAAGAGGCTGTGCCTGAGGTGCCAGCAAATTAATTCTTTTATAGCATCCAATGGAGCCTATGATCGATCGAGTTTATTTGCCCAGTGCCACTCTGTATTCTCGCAGGAAGGTCTCACAGTTAATCAAATATGGACCGCAATGCGGCGGGGGCACGGCACCAGCACACCAACCTGCTTATGGCGCAAATCATGCCGACGAGTAAGCATTCACAGCAGCCTCCAGTGTGTAAGTGACATTTCGGGCCGCAACCTCGGCTCCAGTCCGCAGAATCAGGTCTAGTCGTCTGTTGACCACAGACGGGTTTAGTCAGTGGCGTCGCGGGGCCCATCCTCTGAGATGCGATGTTCTAGAGGGGCCCCCGGACTGGGGCGCCCCTCCTCTGCCAGGACCGTAACTCACACCGGCTCGGGCTCGCTTGTCTGCTCAGGGCTCCTGTCGATCGCTGGGCCACGCCTTCGGCCTCGATGTAGCCCAGCCAGGCACACACAGCTCGGCGTCGGCACCCCTCCTCACCCGTAGCGCTCAGAGCTGATCACACAGAGCCGAAGGGAGTCTGGCAGCAACCGCAGGCAGTTCCGCCCCGCTGTACGTCGCTGTGTGGGTATGTGTCAGCGGGAGCGCCATGGTCCCTCTTTCAGCGTGGCCTCTGACTTCCGACACTCGATTCTCAGCTAGGCAGCAATGGTATGTTGCGACTTTTTGGCATGCGTGAGCGCAGTTGCAGCCTAAATCACCTCCATGAATTTATGGCAAGGTTTCGTCCCTTGTGTTTAGGATATTAGTCGGATTTATGGCTCGGCCGGCAGAGCGCACCTAAATGGTGGCCATCTTGCTGCTCGGCTTAAGCCACGCCCCCCAATTTATGCAATCTTAAATACTTTGTGATAGGGGCAGTTCCGAGTTTAAGAAGATGTGGCAATAGAGAGAGATTACTGAGGCAGCTGGAATACAAATTTATTTTAGAACTGGACTCAAAGATACCTAATGGGCTTAACACCAGTGAGGATCTACATAACTTTTTATGAAAATAGCACTTTATTGCATTTAACTGTACATCTATATACATCTGATGATAGATCTATGTATTATTTGGGTGGCATAACAGCGTTAATACGCAAATTATGTTGTATATGTATTTCTTACTGTACATTCTTGAGAGTTTTCCTAATGTATTCTATGCACGAGACACTTTCTATGTGTAGTAACACACATAGTATGCAACTATGATAAGCAGAATTATTCTTAAGGTATTTTACCGACTACATATAGCAATGGAGCCATTACTGATTCTCATGTAAATATACATATATATATATATAAACCTTGAGCACAGGAAATTGACAGCTAAGAATTGTGCATGTAGCGATCTGCATATGTATTAATATTTGAGCTAACTAAGGCGGTTAGATGATGACAGGTATCCAACTATGAAGATGCATTAATGCCATAATGTGAAGGGAATGTAACCCTGATTAGAGCCAGTGAGGTACCATTAGTTATAAAAATTGATCCTGAAGATTAGGACTACGCCTTTATAGTCTTGCATGTGTCACTTTATGTATAGCAACTGCCCTTTAGTCAAGGAAGGCAAGGGTTTGAAGATATTCCTTTACAGCAAACATATTGTAGTATGAATTACACTGCTGTTAGGCTTCCTGATATCAGTATTTTTGCACATTGTTTGCACTTTATGGACACATTGCACTTTATTGAGGTTTTTAACATTAGGCAACTGTGATAATATGTTTCTGCGATTGGGCTCATATAGTTTATGGATCATATACAAAATTTGAAATAGAATTTGAAAATGTTATATGTATTGATCATACAATTAATGCGTTTTTAAGAATTACAATTATGTATAAGAAACAGAATACGTATGTAACAATATTGTATAGTTACGGAAGTCTGTTTCCTGTGTTCATTATCAAGCAGCACACATGGTATAAGGGGTTAAAAGAATGTCAGTATCTGTAGCGCGTTCATGTGATCAAGGCCGTATGGTTACGGTCGAAACGCGTCATGGACGATGCTTTGGCATATATTTAAAAAATGGATTAAGCAAATAAAGACACTATCGCACCTTGAAGGAGTCCATGCCTACTTCGTTGGAGAAGTGTATGTGTATAAGGATTGGAGTTTGATATATATATGCTTAAATACTTTGCTGTAGAAATGGCAAAAGACTTTGTCCCTTTCTATCTCGGCGTGGAAGGCACTGTGCTAATCCTACGCTTAAAGACTTTGATAGAAAAGCAGATATTTGAGGTGAGCAAATTTAGAGTGACGCTGGTGTTGAGAGTGCCCTGCACTGGAGCTGCTTTCCACCTAAACTTGAGAATTACACAGAGTTCTCTGCTTCTTTTTTTGCATATATATCTATCTATCTCTATATCTATATATATATATACATATATATATATATTCTCGCAGAATGTCCAAGTAAACGCCCCAATCAGCGAGAATAAAAGAGGCGGCACACCAGGAGAAGGCACAATAATTTATTGTGCACTACGTGAAGGACGATGCGTGTCGGCGTTAGCCTTTATCAAGTGTTTTACCTCACATCAATTTCCTCTAGAAATACATCCAATAGTGTATAGACAAAGAAGAGTTATCCCATATGGTTTTGCGCATTTTTAAGCAACACTGAGAATAAACATAATCCTACATTAGTACATGTCTAGTCATGTCGCATCTATGATAAAATGCATGGTTAATATCGTATAAATAAACTTGTGAATTCATATAAATAACATTCATATCTAAACAAAATAATGTCAATAAAGTTTTAAAATTTCAATTCACAATCGGGATACAGGCGCGATAATGCCTTAATTCTCATACTATTCTTACTGATTCCATACTCGGTTTTGCTGTGCAGTGGGTATTGATAGAACCGCATTTACATTTATACGAGTGTATGTGATATACTTTTCTTCGTAATTAATTTTAGCCTCTCTCCACATTGCGCAGGTATTGTTGCTGACAGCATTTCCGTGAAATAAATCCTATTCTATTCATTTTTACAATCATAAGACAGTGAATTAATGATCACGGAATTATATTTAGGGAGATAGTGCTTGCAATAAGGGCATACCTCAATATCATGTTGTTACGTGTTAATCACGTTATGCATTTACTCTCTCCGATCTGTCCGGCATACGTTTTTTGTGCCGTTGTGGACAAGGGCCGACTTTATACTAAATGGCAAGTGCCTTATAAGTTCACACACCATCACCTTTTATGATCACGGCCTCTTAGAACTCATATTAGATACATTCAGAGGTACAATTCTTAGACGCTACGAACATGGGCAAAGTAAATGGCAAGTGCCATACAATTCCAATCTATGCTCACGGCCCCTTAAAGAATAGATGATAACTATCCAATGAGTGCCTAATGCCGATATATTTACAGTAAGTGCAACAATATGGATGTATCTATTGTATTTCTAACAGATGTGAGTGAAAGGGCCTTTTTCTAGTGCAAGAGTGAAATGGGACTGTGATAAGTGAGTGTCCCCATCAGTGATAATATAATGTGGAAGTATGTAGGAGTGTAGTTACTGCTAAACTGATACCGACACCACTTTCACGGTATCTGAGTAATGTATGCAATAATACAATTATCTACTCTAGCAACGTCCAGCCGGAAGTCACTCGTACAGTACTAACCCCTACTTCATATCCACCTTAAAATCGTGAAGTGATAAGGACAGATTTCAAATAAAAAGGTAAAAATGTAATTAATAAAAAATTGTTAATTAAATTAGCGATCAAGAATTATGCAGTTGCAGTCTCGAGTGACATTAGAGACCTATATGTGTGGCTAGCTCCTCGCCTCCATTCAGACCTTTAGGTGTTTTACAGTCTAACTCAATAATGTATTTAGATTCGAGAATGCTAAGATTTCTTTCCCTATCACCTCCTCTTATATGTCTGAGGATTAGGTCTATTCCATAGAATCTAATACTGCTGTTGTTGCTTTTGTGTTTGTCAGCATAGTGTCTGGCAACCGGATAATTAAAATCAAGGTTGGTTATGGCACGAAGGGGTTGTAGGATTCTCATTTTCAGTGGGAGTTTGGTGCTGCCTACGTATCGGAGGCCACATGGACATTGCAACACGTAGACAGCGAAATCACTATTCCAGGTGATGGGGTGATTTATCTTTTTCTGTTCCCCTACTCCCCCTAACAAGCCTGCTGGTTCAGGCGAAATGCGTCCGACACAGCCACTGATTAAACCCTGTTTTGAACTGTCAAGACATTGCGTCGTCTTTCCTTTCGTGGGGAGGAGTTTGTGTATATATATATATATATATAACTGTTAAAACTGCGTTGGGAGCCACAGCCCGGTGTGAAGTCATTTGAAAAAGGCACACCTGCCGAAACGCGTCATGCCATGCAATAAAGAATCTTTCTGAAGCCCCTGGTCCCTCCGATTGCTTCCTGGTGGAGGGGTCGATTGTGGTGATATTTTGCATACTAGCCCCTGGTGCGCTGAGGTGACCCGTCCATAAAGTGTCCGGAGTTTCATGGGCAAACAAACGAAGGCCACTCCAAGGTATTGGATATCTCCGTGACCGCTGCATCCAATGAATGCAATAAACCGCTGTGAAGGCACAGTTCGTGACTGCGCGGAGAGATGGATGTAGGAAGGTGGAATCTGACTATATGGTTGCCCCCACTTTTTTTATGGTGTTTTGCTGGTTTATGACTTAGTTGGACTGGGATCCTGCTATTCAGGGCCTCAGTCTATCTGCTTTCTCTGTAAAAGGTTTCCATGTGCCTTAGGCACATCTCTGATTGGAATCTGGAGTGCCCTTATAAGTCCCTAGTATATGGTATACTATGTACCAAGGGCATAGGTACCTCAGAGGCCTACCAGGGGCTGCAGCATGTATTGTGCCACCCCTGGAAGGCCATCCAAACTGACACCACAGGTCTGCTACTGCAGCCTGGGTAAGGTGGTGCATGCACCCCTTAGTGTGATATAGGTTACCTATATCACTAAATACATACACACATATAAACCTATAAGTCACTCCTAAGGCAGGCCTTATCAATCCTAAAGGCAGAGTGCATGGTTCCTATGTGAGAGGGTGCCCCTGCATGAGCAGGGCCCCTCTGCAGCGTTCGGAGACCATCTCTGATGCTGTTTGTAGTGCAGCCTGACCATGTACTCTTAAGCGCATTATATCCTCGCGGTAAAATGCTAACTTTGGAATGGCTGCACCTAAACATGTCGTGTTTGGTGTCAAACATCTTGGAATACTACCCCCCGCCAATCCTGGCGGCGGGGGTAGCATTCCACCCTTCTAGAGGGAAAGACATGTTAACTCTGACTAGTCCGGTAACTTCTTTCCAGAGCCCTGGCATCACAAAATGGATGCTGCTGCCACAGACACGAGTCTGGCCTCCTGCTGCTGGACGAAACTCCGGCAGGGGAGGCCTGGACAATAGGTTTCCTGTCCCAGGGAGGTGTGACCACCTCCCCAGACAGGATAATGTGTATTGGGGCTGGGCGGGAGCACTTTCGGGTGCTTTGAAGTCCTGCACTGGGGGCACATTTGGTGTCCCTGTGCATATCCCAGTTCAAACTGGATCAGGGGCTTGCAGCCCCTGCTTTGGCATGAACTGGACAAAGGGAAAGGGGTGTAGCCACCCCTCTGCCCTGACCCACCCATAGGTGGGGCCACAGAGTAGTCCAACCCCTATCTTTAGTATAAAGATAGGAACCCAGTCCTTAGGACTTTAGATTATCCCTGGACGAAACTCTGAAACTGAATCCTGGACCTTCGACGCTCTACTCACGATTAGAGGACAGAAGAATCTCCCTTGGGGTCAAGGAGTGACTCCCCTGCTTGGCAGGCACCAAAGAAGCATCTGTCCGGTTCGCATTTATGAAGCTCCCGTTGGACGCCGAAGTCATCACATCACCAGAGGTGGATTCTCAGACTTCCCCGAGGCTACCCTGAGTCTCCAGCAAAGCTGAGGCCCGTGGCTATCGTGGGTGACTTGAGACTGTGACCCCTGGACACCGAGCACATTTGCAAGTGCATCCTCTTCTGGGTATCCCAAGAAGTCGTGCTTTGCGCTCCAAATAGCCCCAGCCTCCAGCACCACCTGCACCGAAGATCACTGGCCCCCACTCCACGAGTGTCCTGTAAGCCAGATCCACGTGCGGCGTCACGAGGCTCCTTCGCGGTCGCTAGCCCATTGGCTAGTAGCCCTTAACGAAGGCCAATCCTTTTCTTACTTGGCATCCTGGTTGCTCCAGGCCTGCCCTCACTTACCCTTGCTGGGTGAGTTCCACAGACCTTGCTGGTCTGCACCATCAACGATCGACATCTTCACCGAGACTTGCCGTTACCAAGGCTTGTTGGGTCCAATCCGGTCGCCGACACCTCAGCACTCGACAGACATCGTGTACCAGTCCGAATCCTGCTCCTGGTTGCCGACAACGCCTCCTGGACCTCGTGGCTGAAGAGTCAAGACGACCGTCAACGCACCTGAAGCACTCGACATCGGTGGGCATCTGTCCATCGCCTTCCTGGTCACTGGCTAGTGACCCAGACTCTGTCCCCTCTGCTTTCAGGTTCTTCAGAACTCCGATCCACTCTTGGATCCACCGGACACTTTTCTCTTGGCCGCCAGCAGCACTTTGCAGCAGATCGCCATTCGAATCGACGACGAAACCCGACCCCGAAAGGCACCTATGCACCCGGCTTCCTGGGTGAGGTAACACGAGTACTCCGGTGCTCCCGTGGGTAGAGACTCTTCAAAGTCCTAGATCTCAAAGGGTTTTGTCCTAGTCCTCTTTTAAGTGTCCCTTTTCTCTAATTTCCCGATCCCGACTTTCTCCATAGAAGTCAACGGCGTATCGCGGTTGTGTATTTACACTGCACGCGTCTCCCGTGGGTCCCCTGTGTCACTACCTTGGGTGGTTCCTTGTGGTCCAAGCACTTCTAGAGGCTCTAGGCCTAGTGTCTAGTTCAGTCGTGGTTCGCATACCACTTTATTGGTATATGGTTTGGTACGCCCCTAGGGCCCAAACGTGTATTTGTGCTATTACTGTGATTTAATAACTTATAACTTATGTACTTGAACTCTAGCCTCATAAAGAGACTAGAGGGGTGTGTTTAGCAATAAATACATATATTTTGAATATATACCTGGTGTGGTGCTCTTTCATTTGATCACTCAAGAGATTATAGACTGGTAAAACAAGCTGCTTTACATTCCTTCAAGACTTAGCCTGAAGGCTGCTCTCCATAGCTACCACTAGGATAGCTTTCAATAAGGTTGTCTTTAACCTATCTCCAATAAGGGGTTGTTTGGACTGGTGCAAGGTGCCCACTATAATTAGTGGACAGCATATACCAGGCCAACTTCTCACATTGGTGTGCAGCGTGTGGGATTCCAGCTTGCTATTGTTTTACCAGATAATCTCAATTGAATTGATCAACTGAAAACCACTAAAGGTACCTAAGGTACATATAATTTAAGCTTAGAATACAGTAAGTTCTACTGAACTTAGAGTTGTGTGTTAAGGGATAGCACAACCCTTTCTACAACTCAAGAGAGTTTAGTAGGCCACACTAGAGTAGGCAGTGCATACACCACACTAGTAATGTCTTTAAGGGTAGGATCTAAAGAATCCTTGCAGGAAGCCATTGAGCTTCCACCCTCCAAGTATGATACACTCCCATTCTTGGAATTGAGAGCTTTATGTAACTTGAGAAAACTAAGGACAGGCCAAAGCCCCACCACCCAACACCTCAAGGAGTTGTTGGTGGCTTATGACCTTAGTAAGCCCTTGGGGACTGAAGGGGTAGGAGCTGAGGGTGGGGCAGAGGAAGAGGGCGAGGCCAGGGGTACCAATACCCCCAGCCCCCCCTCTGAAACTGGCCAGGAGGGTGACAATGACCCTGACCTGGATAACCCAATCCCTCCTGTGGAAGATCATGAGGATGTTCAGAATGATGCCCTCTTTGTCCCCCCAGGAAGGATTAAGAGTGTGCCCAGGAAGTCTAGATCTCCTTCTCAGGAGTCTAACCACTCTGGCACCTCCATAGGGAGCTCTATCTCCTCTCACAGGAGGGAATCCTCTCATGAGAGAAGAGACAGACTGGTCCAGTATGAGGAAACTCAGCTGGAAATCAGAAAAAAGCAATTGGCTTTAGATAGGGAATCCCTAGATCTCCTTAGAGAGAGAAGAAAGTTGGGACTAGAGTCCCATGGTGGCAACAATATCCCTAGAGATAGGGAAAGGTCTTATGACCATAGAAACCTAAACAAGATTGTCCCTCCCTACCAGAGTGGGGATGACATCCACAAATGGATAACTGCACTGGAGAGGGCCTGTAAAGTTCAGAAGGTCCCCCAGAGGCAGTGGGCAGCAATCTTGTGGCTCTCCTTTGCAGACAAAGGTAGAGACAAGCTCCTCAATGTAAGAGAAGAGGATGCTGACAATTACACAGTCTTGAAGAGTGCTCTGATAGATGGGTTTGGCCTAACCACTGAACAGTATAGGTTGAAGCTCAGAGACACCCAAAAGCTCAGACTCAAGACTGGGTTGATTTTGTAGATTGTGCTACAAAGGCTCTGGAAGGTTGGATACATGGCAACAAAGTGCATGACTTTTTAGGATTATACAATTTGATTATGAGGGAGCAGATCCTTAATAATTGTCAAAATCAGCTTTTGCACCAGTATCTGGTGGACTCTGATCTGACCTCTCCCCAAGAATTGGGAAAGAAGGCAGACAAATGGGTCAGAACCAGAGTAAAAACTAGAAATCAGGGTGGTGACCAGAAGAAAGATTCTACTAAGTCCCAAGAGAAAGGTGGGGATAAATCTAAGGATAAGTCCCCTACAGGGCCCCAAAATTCCTCTTCTGTGGGTGGGTCCCAAACTCCTTCCTCTCCTGAAAAGAAACCCTATTGCCATGTCTGTAAAAAGCCTGGGCACTGGAAAACTGATCCCAGTTGCCCCAGGATTGGCAATAAAGAAAATGTTCCTCCCACAACTACTACCACCCCTCCTGGTACTACCAGTAGTAATCCTCCAGTTGGGAGTAGTGCACCCAAAAAGTTGGGTGCTTTTGCAAGAGGAACAGAGGTGGGCCCTAGTTTAGACAGGGACCCCTCAACAGACTCCTCTGACTCTGATGGTGGTATAGGATTTGCCACCTTTACCATGGGTCCCATAGCATTGGGCAGGTACAGATTAGAGCCAATAATTAATGGTCAGAAAGCTGTGGCATTTAGGGACACAGGGGCTAGTGTCACCATGGTGGCAAGGAAACTAGTCCCCCCTCACCAGCTTTTACCTGAGTTTAAATACCAGGTGACCAACATTGATGGTGTCAGAACAGATCACCCCATGGCCATAGTCAATCTCAGCTGGGAGGGGGTCACAGGCCCAAAAAGAGTAGCAGTGTCCCCAACCCTACCTGTAGATTGCCTGATGGGCAATGATTTGGAAATATCTGCCTGGGCTGAAGTTGAACACCAAACCCATCTTAGGATGTTGGGCTTCCCTGCAAGGTTAGTGGGGCTGTGATGGCCACAGCCCCAGCCCAGAATTTGGAGAGATGGAGCCTGAAAGAATGGCCCACTCTCCCCCAAAAGAGAGCACAAGGGTTGAAGAAAAGTCTTCTTCCCTCCAGACAGTAGGTAAGGGTCAGCCTCCTCAGGGAACTGACCCTACCCCTAGTGAAGGAACTGCCCCAGAGGTAGTCAGGCCTGGCCTGGCCACACCCCTGATGGCAGAGGACCCTTCCAAGGTGGTACCCAGTCTGGAACAGGTAAACTGCCCCTCTCTACCCTGCCTCAGCCAGCCCAGGGCTGCAGAGGTCAGGGAGGTCAGTGGACCCCCAGGGCCCCCTGTCCAGAGGAACCCCCATCAGCAGATTAGGGGCACCCAGTCTAGTAGCCCTAGCCAGGTGAAAATTCCTCTACACACTGAGGGATCCCCCATACCTTTATGTAGGGACCTCCCCAGAAGGACTCTGGTAGGCAAGGGCAAACCTGGTACCAGAAGGTTCCAAACCTGCCATGTCCCTCCAGTAGTCCATCCAAAGGACCCAACCCCCAGCGGTAGGCAGCCAAAGGTTGACCCTTAGAGCAAAGTGCAACTCAGTCATGGAAAGACAGGCATACATGGTGACCAGTGATCTGAGGAAGCTGAGGCCAGCATTCCTAGGGCCTCACTTCCCTACTCAGCCACCTCACCAGCCTTGTACTTTACCTAAGCACACCACAGGTAGTGATTCCCCATGGTGGAGACCCTCTCATACCCTTAGGGTGAGGGATTGCTTAGTGGACCATAAGACAGGGGGCAACCATGCTAGTGCAGGTGCTTCCTTATATGACCACTTAGTCAATGAAGGCTCAACTGGCCAAGGTTAGCCTTATCTCCTTTCGTTTGGGGGGTTATGTAGGAAGGTGGAATCTGACTATATGGTTGCCCCCACTTTTTTATGGTGTTTTGCTGGTTTATGACTTAGTTGGACTGGGATCCTGCTATTCAGGGCCCCAGTCTATCTGCTTTCTCTGTAAAAGGTTTCCATGTGCCTTAGGCACATCTCTGATTGGAATCTGGAGTGCCCTTATAAGTCCCTAGTATATGGTATACTATGTACCAAGGGCATAGGTACCTCAGAGGCCTACCAGGGGCTGCAGCATGTATTGTGCCACCCCTGGAAGGCCATCCAAACTGACACCACAGGTCTGCTACTGCAGCCTGGGTAAGGTGGTGCATGCACCCCTTACTGTGATATAGGTTACCTATATCACTAAATACATACACACATATAAACCTATAAGTCACTCCTAAGGCAGGCCTTATCAATCCTAAAGGCAGAGTGCATGGTTCCTATGTGAGAGGGTGCCCCTGCATGAGCAGGGCCCCTCTGCAGCATTCGGAGACCATCTCTGATGCTGTTTGTAGTGCAGCCTGACCATATACTCTTAAGCGCATTATATCCTCGCGGTAAAATGCTAACTTTGGAATGGCTGCACCTAAACATGTCGTGTTTGGTGTCAAACATCTTGGAATACTACCCCCCGCCAATCCTGGTGGCGGGGGTAGCATTCCACCCTTCTAGAGGGAAAGACATGTTAACTCTGACTAGTCCGGTAACTTCTTTCCAGAGCCCTGGCATCACAAAATGGATGCTGCTGCCACATACACGAGTCTGGCCTCCTGCTGCTGGACGAAACTCCGGCAGGGGAGGCCTGGACAATAGGTTTCCTGTCCCAGGGAGGTGTGACCACCTCCCCAGACAGGATAATGTGTATTGGGGCTGGGCGGGAGCACTTTCGGGTGCTTTGAAGTCCTGCACTGGGGGCACATTTGGTGTCCCTGTGCATACCCCAGTTCAAACCGGATCAGGGGCTTGCAGCCCCTGCTTTGGCGTGAACTGGACAAAGGGAAAGGGGTGTAGCCACCCCTCTGCCCTGACCCACCCATAGGTGGGGCCACAGAGTAGTCCAACCCTATCTTTAGTATAAAGATAGGAACCCAGTCCTTAGGACTTTAGATTATCCCTGGACGAAACTCTGAAACTGAATCCTGGACCTTCGACGCTCTACTCACGATTAGAGGACAGAAGAATCTCCCTTGGGGTCAAGGAGTGACTCCCTGCTTGGCAGGCACCAAAGAAGCATCTGTCCGGTTCGCATTTCTGAAGCTCCCGTCGGACGCCGAAGTCATCGCATCACCAGAGGTGGATTCTCAGACTTCCCCGAGGCTACCCTGAGTCTCCAGCAAAGCTGAGGCCCCTGGCTATCGTGGGTGACTTGAGACCGTGACCCCTGGACACCGAGCACATTTGCAAGTGCATCCTCTTCTGGGTCTCCCAAGAAGTCATGCTTTGGGCTCCGAGTAGCCCCAGCCTCCAGCACCACCTGCACCGAAGATCACTGGCCCCCACTCCACGAGTGTCCTGTAAGCCAGATCCACGTGCGGCGTTACGAGGCTCCTTCGCAGTCGCTAGCCCGTTGGCTAGTAGCCCTTAACGAAGGCCAATCCTTTTCTTACTTGGCATCCTGGTTGTTCCAGGCCTGCCCTCATTTACCCTCGCTCGGTGAGTTCCACAGACCTTGCTGGTCTGCACCATCGATGATCTACATCTTCACTGAGACTTGCCGTTGCCAAGGCTTGTTGGGTCCAATCCGGTCGCCGACACCTCAGCACTCGACAGACATCGTGTACCAGCCCGAATCCTGCTCCTAGTTGCCGACAACGCCTCCTGGACCTCATGGCTGAAGAGTCAAGACGACCGTCAACGCACCTGAAGCACTCGACATCGGTGGGCATCTGTCCATCGCCTTCCTGGTCACTGGCTAGTGACCCAGACTCTGTCCCCTCTGCTTTCAGGTTCTTCAGAACTCCGATCCACTCTTGGATCCACCCGGACACTTTTCTCTTGGCCGCCAGCAGCACTTTGCAGCAGATCGCCATTCGAATCGACGACGAAACCCGACCCCGAAAGGCACCTATGCACCCGGCTTCCCTGGGTGAGGTAACACGAGTACTCCGGTGCTCCCGTGGGTAGAGACTCTTCAAAGTCCTAGATCTCAAAGGGTTTTGTCCTAGTCCTCTTTTAAGTGTCCCTTTTCTCTAATTTCCCGATCCCGACTTTCTCCATAGAAGTCAACGGCGCATCGCGGTTGTGTATTTACACTGCACGCGTCTCCCGTGGGTCCCCTGTGTCACTACCTTGGGTGGTTCCTTGTGGTCCAAGCACTTCTAGAGGCTCTAGGCCTAGTGTCTAGTTCAGTCGTGGTTCGCATACCACTTTATTGGTATATGGTTTGGTACGCCCCTAGGGCCCAAATGTGTATTTGTGCTATTACTGTGATTTAATAACTTATAACTTATGTACTTCGAACTCTAGCCTCATAAAGAGACTAGAGGGGTGTGTTTAGCAATAAATACATATATTTTGAATATATACCTGGTGTGGTGCTCTTTCATTTGATCACTCAAGAGATTATAGACTGGTAAAACAAGCTGCTTTACATTCCTTCAAGACTTAGCCTGAAGGCTGCTCTCCATAGCTACCACTAGGATAGCTTTCAATAAGGTTGTCTTTAACCTATCTCCAATAAGGGGTTGTTTGGACTGGTGCAAGGTGCCCACTATAATTAGTGGATAGCATATACCAGGCCAACTTCTCACAATGGATATCACTGCATTTCTGTCTCCGGTTAAGCAAGACTTGGGCTGTTGTGGCTGGACGTATGGGGGCCAAGGAAGAGGAATATTGCGGAAGCATCAGACTCGCATCTACATGCGCACCAACAAAGCTTTCAACATACCACACTTCAGCACTCACTACGAGAAACTTGGTGTCCGTGGAGATACTTACTGAGCAAGCCGACATGGTGCTTGCTGGGAGATGTAGTTCACCGATGTGGGCTGCATCATGCTCCAATGAAAACACGGCTCAGCTGACCTGCCACCAATGGGGAAATAGATAAACTGTTAAAATTGCTTTGGGAACCACAGCCCGGTGTGAAGGCATTTGAAAAAGGCACACCTGCCGAAACGCGTCATGCCATGCAATAAAGAATCCTTCTGAAGCCCCTGCTCCCTCCGATTGCTTCCTGGTGGAGGGGTTGATTGTGGTGATATTTTGCGTACTATCCCCTGGTGCGCTGAGGTGACCCGTCCATAAAGTGTCCGGAATTTCATAGGCAAACAAACAAAGGCGACTCGAAGGTATTGGATATCTCCATGACCGCCGCATCCAATGAATGCAATAAACCGCTGTGAAGGCACAGTTCGTGACTGCACAGAGAGGTGGATATCACTGCATTTCTGTCTCTGGTTCAGCAAGACTTGGGCTGTTGTGGCTGGACGTATGGGGGCCAAGGAAGAGGAATATTGCGGAAGCATCGGACACGCATCTACATGCGCACCAACAAAGCTTTCAACATACCACACTTCAGCACTCACTACGAGAAACTTGATGTCCGTGGAGAGATACTTACAGAGCAAGCCGACATGGTGCTTGCTGGGAGATGTAGTTCACCGATGTGGGCTGCATCATGCTCCAATGAAAACACGGCCCAGCTGTCCTGCCACCAATAGGGAAAAAGATAAACTGTTAAAACTGCGTTGGGAGCCACAGCCCGGTGTGAAGGCATTTGAAAAAGGCACACATGCCGAAAAGCGTCATGCCATGCAATAAAGAATCTTTCTGAAGCCCCTGGTCCCTCCGATTGCTTCCTGGTGGAGGGGTTGATTGTGGTGATATTTTGCGTACTAGCCCCTGGTGCACTGAGGTGACCCGTCCATAAAGTGTCCAGAGTTTCATGGGCAAACAAACGAAGGCGACTCCAAGGTATTGGATATCTCCGTGACAGCCGCATCCAATGAATGCAATAAACCGCTGTGAAGGCACAGTTCGTTACTGCACGGAGAGATGGATATCACTGCATTTCTGTCTCTGGTTCAGCAAGACTTGGACTGTTGTGGCTGGATATATGGGGGCCAAGGAAGAGGAATATTGCAGAAGCATCAGACTCGCATCTACATGCGCACCAACAATGCTTTCAACATACAACACTTCAGCACTCTCTACGAGAAACTTGGTGTCCGTGGAGAGATACTTACCGAGCAAGCCGACATGGTGCCTGCTGGGAGATGTAGTTCACCGATGTGGGCTGCATCATGCTCCAATGAAAACACGGCCCAGCTGACCTGCCACCAATGGGGAAAAAGATAAACTGTTAAAACTGCGTTGGGAGCCACAGCCCGGTGTGAAGGCATTTGAAAAAGGCACACATGCCGAAACGCATCATGCCATGCAATAAAGAATCTTTCTGAAGCCCCTGGTCCCTCCGATTGCTTCCTGGTGGAGGGGTCGATTGTGGTGATATATATATATATATATATATATATATATATATATATATATATATATATATATATATATATATCTACTAGCGGTCGCCAGTAGATAGTTATAGTTACAACCTATTATCCATAGGAAATCCGCGACATTCTATTTGAAATAACTCTCTTGCCGGTTGACGTATCTTTGCGAAATTTTCAAACTTCGTGGGCGCTCCGGTCCGCTCCTACCCTGAAAGTCTCGGGGTGATACGTCAAGCGGGGCCGAGAAAAAGGGGGTCCCAAAACGCGTTTTCCCATGCATTTTCCCATAGGAAACTTTAGACACGGCTACAGCCCGAACTGCTGAACGGAATTACACCAAATTTGGCAAAGAGGTAGTTCTTGGTTCAGAAAGAACCCTTTTGTTAAATGGTGTAAATCCGTTCAGTAGTTGCTGAGAAAATCAAAAAGTAAAAGTACATATATATCTATGGGCACGGAGGATTCGCGCACCCTCCCGATCACGAGCTGCATGTTAATTGGCTGTCAGCTGGCTGTCAACATTCCGATTCAGGAAATGTTGGCAGCCATTTTGTCCCTCGGTAGAACCGAGGGACAGAAACAAGTGCGCAAAGCGCACAAAGGGGGAGGGTAGAAACACCCTGACCCCCTAGGTTTGCTCAGGGGTCCCACAAGGACCCCTGGGCAAAAAAAAAATTTTTTTTTAAAAATCGGCAGGATGCGCTCAGGAGCGCGAACCCTGCCGAAAAAATCGAAGCGCGGTCTCCGCGCTTCGATGTTAGTGGCCCCGGGTGGCCCAAGTCCCGGGGGCATGCTGGGGGGTTAATTTTATGTGTGGGGGCCTCTAAGGGCCCCCAAGCCCCGGGGACCACCACCCCCTGGGCTTTATGTACAATGGTGCGGGAGGGCTCTGAGCCCTCCCGCTAGCCCGAGGACCACCACCTCCCGGGGCTTCTTTTTTTATTAAAAACCTGTGTGGGGGCTCCAGCCCCCACACGCCCGAGACCACCACCTCCCCGGGGCACTAAGAAAAATTACAATGGGGGTCCGTTTTGGACCCCCAGAGCCCAGGGACCACCACCTCCCGGGGCTGTGCACTGAATGGGAGGGGCCGCGCGGCCCCTCCTGGAAACCCTTGATGGCCCTGGGGACCACCACCCCCAGGGCCGGCTCCTCGCAGTGTCCCGGGGTGCCTACCCCGGGACACTGCTGTTTGCAATGACAGGACTGGAGCCTCGCGGCTCCCGTCCTGTCATTGCAAACTTGCTTGGATATTGGAAGAGAGCAGGAAACCTGCTCTCTCTTCCAATATCCAAGCCGATTGCTTTCCACATGGGGGAGCTGCATCTTAGCAGCTCCCCATGTGTAAGCAATGCCGGCTCCCGTAGGACACGGGGAGCCGGCGGGACTGTGGGGGATTGGGGACCCCCACAGTCCCCAACGAGAGGGCCAGCCCGGGGGATGGGGTCCCCGGGGCAAGTAGTGGCCCGGAGAGGGGCCACGCGGCCCCCTCCCCCCAAAAAAAAGAAAAAAAAAAAAAAACGATCGGGCCCGCAGGCCACGCCCTCTTCCTTCACCACTCTGCAAACGCGCCCCTGGCGCATTTGCAGAGGGGAAACGATCCCCTTGAATACTGGGGGTCCCTGAGGGCCAACTAGCCCACCAGGAACCTCCAGTATGCGCCAGGGGCTGCCTTGCAGAGAGGTGTACAGAGGCCACGCCCCTTTACACCTCTCTGCAACGCAGCTCTATGGCGCTTTTGGAGGTATATGGTGGGCTAGTTGGACTCCGGGGACCCTCAGGATTCAAGGGGACTTAATCCCCCAACTTAAAACGCGCCACGGGCGCGTTTGCACAGTGGTGAAGGGAGGGCGGGGCTTGAGGTGACATGTGTGCAAACAGGCCCCGTGGCGCGTTTTAAGATGGGGAATTAAATCCCTTCAATCCTGAGGGTCTCTGAGGGCCAACTAGCCCAACAGGTACATCCAGAAAGCGCCACAGAGCTGCGTTGCAGAGAGGTGTAAAAGGGTGTGGCCTCTCTACACGTCTCTGCAACGCAGCCTCTGGCGCATATTGGAGGTTCCTGGTGGTCTAGTTGGCCCCTAGGGACCCTCAGGATTCAAGGGAACTTAATCCCCCAACTTAAAACGCTCCACGGGCGCGTTTGCAAAGATGTCACCTCAGGCCCCGCCCCTCCCTTCACCATTGTGCAAATATTCCTCTAAAATCAGCCGAAATAGGAATTCCGATTTACTCACCTGTTATAAGGAGAGACCTCAGTGCTGTATCTTTCAGCCCAGTACTGATCCTGAAAAGTAATTTTAACCGTACTTACCGGTAACTTGAATTTCCTTCATAGGCTAACATTGACTGGTTTCACTTGGAAATTCTTCTAAGTGTTGATTTTTGAAACATACAAATATTCCTCTAAAATCAGCCGAAATCCGAATTCTGATTTACTCACCTGTTATCAGGAGAGACCTCAGTGCTGCATCTTTCAGCCCAGTACTGATCCTGAAAAGTAATTTTAACCGTACTTACCGGTAACTTGAATTTCCTTCATAGGCTAACATTGACTGGTTTCACTTGGAAATTCTTCTAAGTGTGGAGTTTTGGAACTTTAAAATATTCCTCTAAAATCAGCCGAAATACGAATTCCGATTTACCCACCTGTTATCAGGAGAGACCTCAGTGCTGCATCTTTCAGCCCAGTACTGATCCTGAAAAGTAATTTTAACCGTACTTACCGGTAACTTGAATTTCCTTCATAGGCTAACATTGACTGGTTTCACTTGGAAATTCTTCTAAGTGTTGATTTTTGAAACATACAAATATTCCTCTAAAATCAGCCGAAATCCGAATTCTGATTTACTCACCTGTTATCAGGAGAGACCTCAGTGCTGCATCTTTCAGCCCAGTACTGGTCCTGAAAAGTAATTTTAACCGTACTTACCAGTAACTTGAATTTCCTTCCATAGGCTAACATTGACTGGTTTCACTTGGAAATTGTTCTAAGTGTGGAGTTTTGGAACTTTAAAATATTCCTCTAAAATCAGCCGAAATACGAATTCCGATTTACTCACCTGTTATCAGGAGAGACCTCAGTGCTGCATCTTTCAGCCCAGTACTGATCCTGAAAAGTAATTTTAACCGTACTTACCGGTAACTTGAATTTCCTTCATAGGCTAACATTGACTGGTTTCACTTGGAAATTCTTCTAAGTGTGGAGTTTTGGAACTTTAAAATATTCCTCTAAAATCAGCCGAAATACGAATTCCGATTTACTCACCTGTTATCAGGAGAGACCTCAGTGCTGCATCTTTCAGCCCAGTACTGATCCTGAAAAGTAATTTTAACCGTACTTACCGGTAACTTGAATTTCCTTCATAGGCTAACATTGACTGGTTTCACTTGGAAATTCTTCTAAGTGTTGATTTTTGAAACATACAAATATTCCTCTAAAATCAGCCGAAATCCGAATTCTGATTTACTCACCTGTTATCAGGAGAGACCTCAGTGCTGCATCTTTCAGCCCAGTACTGGTCCTGAAAAGTAATTTTAACCGTACTTACCAGTAACTTGAATTTCCTTCCATAGGCTAACATTGACTGGTTTCACTTGGAAATTGTTCTAAGTGTGGAGTTTTGGAACTTTAAAATATTCCTCTAAAATCAGCCGAAATACGAATTCCGATTTACTCACCTGTTATCAGGAGAGACCTCAGTGCTGCATCTTTCAGCCCAGTACTGATCCTGAAAAGTAATTTTAACCGTACTTACCGGTAACTTGAATTTCCTTCATAGGCTAACATTGACTGGTTTCACTTGGAAATTCTTCTAAGTGTGGAGTTTTGGAACTTTAAAATATTCCTCTAAAATCAGCCGAAATACGAATTCCGATTTACTCACCTGTTATCAGGAGAGACCTCAGTGCTGCATCTTTCAGCCCAGTACTGATCCTGAAAAGTAATTTTAACCGTACTTACCGGTAACTTGAATTTCCTTCATAGGCTAACATTGACTGGTTTCACTTGGAAATTCTTCTAAGTGTTGATTTTTGAAACATACAAATATTCCTCTAAAATCAGCCGAAATCCGAATTCTGATTTACTCACCTGTTATCAGGAGAGACCTCAGTGCTGCATCTTTCAGCCCAGTACTGGTCCTGAAAAGTAATTTTAACCGTACTTACCAGTAACTTGAATTTCCTTCCATAGGCTAACATTGACTGGTTTCACTTGGAAATTCTTCTAAGTGTGGAGTTTTGGAACTTTAAAATATTCCTCTAAAATCAGCCGAAATACGAATTCCGATTTACTCACCTGTTATCAGGAGAGACCTCAGTGCTGCATGTTTCAGCCCAGTACTGATCCTCAAAAGTAATTTTAACCGTACTTACCGGTAACTTGAATTTCCTTCGTAGGCTAACATTGACTGGTTTTCAGCAAAAAGTTTCAAAGTGTTGATTTTCACAAACTACAAATATTCCTTAAAAATCGCCTGTATGACTTAAACGCATTCTTTCAACTGTTTACAGGAGATGCACCAGTGCTGGATCCAGGATCCAACACTGAGTAAGAAAAAGTAACGATAACAGTTTTTACCTGCTAAGTGAATTTCCTTCCATAGGATAACATTGGTGATTCTATGAGAAAAAGTTTCTAAGTGTCAACTTTTAAAATACAATAATATTCCTTAAAAATCACGACTGTAACCAAAACGCTTTTACTCAACTGTTTACAGGAGATGTACCAGGACTGAATCTAGGATCCAGTCCTGTGGTTACAAAAGTAATCCATAAAGTAACTAATTGCATTTAACTAGAAATTCACATTGAGCTGAATGTTGCATTGTGTTTGAAAATGTGTTGCCCATTGCAACAACTGTAACTACTGTACTTAAAAGTCTATTGCCTATCTGCAAAGTATTTAAACTAAAGTAATTCATTCTCAGAAAGTATTTTTTGTAATGTAATGTATAATGTAATTACAATGTAATTTGACAAATAAAATATGTAAAAAAATTGTTTCTAAAAATGTAGTAAATCAGTATGAAAAAATTAATATAACAATTAATACATTTAAAAATTGTCATTTACAAAACCTTTGAAATTCACTGAAAAAACCGTAGGTTTCAGGCACGTTATAGTTAGAAATTAGCATTTAAAAAACCTTTGAAATTCACTGAAAAAACCATAGGTTTCAGACACGTTATAGTTACAAATTAGCATTTAAAAAACCTTTGAAATTCACTGAAAAAACCATAGGTTTCAGACACGTTATAGTTACAAATTAGCATTTAAAAAACCTTTGAAATTCACTGAAAAAACCATAGGTTTTAGGGACAGTTATAGTTACTTGGACATTGCACTCGTACAAAACCCGTGAAATTCCCCGTTATAGTTAGTTCAGCTAACTATAACTCGCGCCCCGCAATGCACTGCTGATGACGTCACATATTACATCACTCATGACATGGTCAGTGACATCACTGATGACATCACTGATGACATCTCAAATGACATCACTGATGACATCATCCACGTGATAATCTCATGCACCTCCTCACACCCTAATATAACCTTTGATACACCCACTCTAAATTACAGACTGCCATTCGCAAAACCATAGACACTCCAACACCAATAACTACATACCCACTCACTGATTCTTAGGTCTACGCACACATCAACTCACTCACCCGTACAGTCACTCATACTTACGGTCACTCAGTACAGGACTATCATATGCACTCATACTCCTATATAGACACTCAAACACCGCCACTCATCCATAGAGGTACTCACACACCTAGTCAGTCATGCAAATAATTAAACACACTACCATTTACTCACCTATACAGTTATACACATACCAGCTCACTTACTCATACAAATACTAGCACATTCTTACGCTCTTATACAATCACTGATACAAGCACACACTCATCCATACAGCCACTATCACAATCACTCACTCTCGCTTATAGCTATTTATATACTCCAACACACATATATACTGCCTTTCACATATGTAGTTACTCACACATGTACCACTGGGACATACATTCACTCACTAACACACTCTTACACACACTTACCCACCCAAGCAGTCCATCACAGACACACTCTTCAAATCATGCACCCAGTGAATCACCCACTCACACATCTATGTACAGAGTCGCACACACCCCACCCACACAAACACTCAGGCACCCATACAGATACTCAGACAACGAATCAATAACTCATATACACACACATGTAGCTATTCACAAACCCATGCAGCCACTTACACAGCAACAGACAGACGGATACAGACATTCACCCAGTTTAGTCACTAACCCATGCATTCAGTAAGATACGTTAAATCACTCACTTATAGAGTCAGTCACGCACCTACTAAATCATCCATACAGACACTTACACACCCACTCATTCTTCAATGCGTCTTTTCCTATATATATTAAAAATATTTCAACTTTACAGAAACACACAGTCACTGGATGATGTCATCAGTGATGTCATTTGAGATGTCATCAGTGATGTCATCAGTGATGTCACTGACCATGTCATGAGTGATGTAATATGTGACGTCATCAGCAGTGCATTGCGGGGGCGCGAGTTATAGTTAGCTGAACTAACTATAACGGGGGAATTTCACGGGTTTTGTACGAGTGCAATGTCCAAGTAACTATAACTGTCCCTAAAACCTATGGTTTTTTCAGTGAATATATATATATATATATATATATATATTGTCCACGTTTCCTGCCCAGGGCAACAAACTCATGGTGGGTGCATCCAAAAGCGGGGGTAGGACCCTATGGTTCCACAACCACTACTACGAAATACTGGAGCACTCACAGGATTTGCAAAAATGCCTTTATTCTGCCGCAGATGCGTTTCAGCTTAATTGCTTTCTTCACTGTGGCCAAACGAAATCCGGCATACACAGGCCAGTTTTATTTGAATTGTCCCCCTGTGTCATTGGCTGATCTTCTAGCCAATTGGAGAGACAGCAGCAATTCCGGCATTGGATGACGCGTCGGCACCTCATCGGTCAATCATAGGGCCTGGATGCCAAATCATCGATCTTCCCCCACGATGTTCCCACTCATGCCGAATCCGGCCATCCTCCTCCACTCTGACACAGCTTTTCAACATTCAAAAGGGCCGTTGCACATTTCATGCTGGTGAGTACATAATGTATATCCCTCGCCTGCCGCTGGATGGAATCTGGAAAGTCCGCGGGCGTCAGTCAAATGGCCGGCGTCCCTGGATTTGAATAATTCATGGCCTTCATAACCAGCGGCGTTCGGCAGCGGCGGTTCAGGCGGGCCCATAAGTAGTCAATTGTGTCAACGTTTCCTACCCAGGGCCACCGAATACTAATGGGGAGCCATCTGGCCCCCCTCCCTGATCCAATTTTGACCCCAGGGACCACATTCCCTGGGGCCAACCCAACAAAGGATGGTGGGTGCCCACCCAGGGCACCCATCATCTCCTTGTTGGGGCCGCTGGAGGAGCTCCAAGGCCCCGAAGGTACCAGCTGGCTCCCCACTTCCAGCATGAGCCGGCATTGCTTCTGCCTTGAGGGAGCAGCTAAAAATTCTGCTCCCTGCCAGCAGGAGCAATATTCAGATCTGTTTCCCTGCCCACATGACTGCAGGATATGAAGCAGATCTGCAGTCTGCTAACAGCTGGCGGGAGAATTTGTCTGCTCTCACCCCTGTAGATCCATGGCAAAAAAAAAAAGATTTTGGCAAAGGACCCCACCACCAGGCCTAGTAGGTCAGGGTAGTCCCACCCTGCCCCTCATTTTTTTTTTGTATTTTCTTCTTGGGAATTGACCAAGTCCGAGTCCTAAGATGGCTGCCACCACGTCCTGGTTAAAGTGGTGGCAGCCAATCAGATCTCATTGGATCAATCAATCAATCCATCAATCGGTATTTCTAAAGCACTGCTTTTCACTCAAGAGGGTATCCACAGACCTTCTGTGTCTCTAGATAGACATAAATCTTTTTTCCTCAATAACTGCAAACTACTGCATAAATTTACACCAGATTACAAAAAGGTGATTTTTGTTGACCCAAATTTGGTGAAATTCCAATCAGCAGTTCAGACTGTAGTCATGTCTAAAATCCCTATGGGAAATGCATTGGGAAAATGCGTTTTGGGAACCCCCCCTTTTTCTCGCCCTCCACTTGACAGATCACCCTGCAACTTTTCAGACAACAGCTGAAGTGATTGGCACACTAGTTCTGACAATTTTGTGAAGATTCGTCAAACGTCGCCAAAGTTATTAGCAAAACAACAAATGCTTTTCCTATAGAAACTAAGTCTTAACTATAGCTACCTACTGGCAATCAGCAGGAGGTTAACATATATTCACTGAAAAAAACAAAGGTTGAAGGGACTTTAAAGTTAGGCTCAGATTTTACTTGACCAAAACCATTGAAATTCAGCATTTATAGCTAGCTGAACCAACTTTAACTTATGCCCCCAATGCACTGCTTATGACCTTATATATTACATCACTCATGACATGGTCAGTGACATCACTGATGACATCTCAAAACAGCCCTCTGCTGATTTAAAAAAGATAAAAAACTGCATGCCCCTGGAACTAAAATCCTCATGGAATTATAATTGGAAAAACTCTTTTTTGATCCCCTTTTTCTCAATTCCTTATTGACGGATCACCCCAAAACATTCCATGCACAACAAGAATCACAGGGGCACTTGCTTTGGAAAATGTCAAGTGAAAACGCTTTTCCAATGAAAACATGGTACTTACTATAACTATATATATATATAAGCAACAGATCATAATTTAATGGGAAAACCGGCATAGTCACACAGCTTAATTTGTCAAGCCTTACGCGTTTCAGACCTCCTGGTCCTTGGTCACAGGCTGGGATTCAACTTTGCAGTACCACGTGATTAGCTTCTTTTTGTTACCTCCCAGTGGGGCCTCACAGGTAAGTACAATTAGTATTGCATTGTGGGACATGTAGTATTTCCCCTTTATATTGAAGCCTTACTCTGTTCTGCGCTGTTGCTCCCAAAGTGTAATTTATTGTTCTTAGCCCTCCAGTGGGCCTCTGCATGACACTGCCAGTCTCAAATAATTTCCTGCCCATCTGCTGCTCCGACAAAGAGGCTCGGAAAGTGCCATACCCCTGCGGCTCCTCACATATTAATGTGCTGTCTTCAGAGCAGGACGGCCGTGTCATTTATTTTAAACCAAAGATGCCCAAAGCATTAAGACGCACTCTGCAGCAGATCATAATTTAATGGCAAAACCGGCATAGTCACACAGCTTAATTTGTCAAGCCTTACGCGTTTCAGACCTCCTGGTCCATGGTCACAGGCTGGGATTCAACTTTGCAGTACCACGTGATTAGCTTCTTTTTGTTACCTCCCAGTGGAGCCTCACAGGTGAGTACAATTAGTATTACATTGTGGGACATGTAGTATTTCCCTTTTATATTGAAGCCTTACTCTGTTCTGCGCTGTTGCACCCAAAGTGTGATTTATTGTTCTTAGCCCTCCAGTGGGCCTCTGCATGTCACCGCCAGTCTCAAATCATTTCCTGCCCATCTGCTGCTCCGACAAAGAGGCTCCGAAAGTTCCATACCCCTGTGGCTCCTCACATATTAATGGGATGGTGCTGTCTTTACGGCAGGACGGCCGTGTCATTTATATTAAACCAAAGATGCCCAAAGCATTAAGACGCACTCTGCAGCAGATCATAATTTAATGGCAAAACCGGCATAGTCACACAGCTTAATTTATCAAGCCTTACGCATTTCAGAACTCCTGGTCCTTGGTCACAGGCTGGGATTCAACTTTGCAGTACCACGTGATTAGCTTCTTTTTGTTACCTCCCAGTGGGGCCTCACAGGTGAGTACAATTAGTTTTGCATTGTGGGACATGTAGTATTTCCCCTTTATATTGAAGCCTTACTCTGTTCTGCGCTGTTGCTCCAAAAGTATAATTTATTGTTCTTAGCCCTCCAGTGGGCCTCTGCATGTCACCACCAGTCTCAAATTATTTCCTGCCCATCTGCTGCTCCGACAATGAGGCTCGGAAAGTTCCATACCCCTGCGGCTCCTCACATATTATTGGGATGGTGCTGTCTTCACAGCAGGATGGCTGTGTCATTTATTTTAAACCAAAGATGCCCAAGCATTAAGATGCACTCTGCAGCAGATCACAATTTAATGGCAAAACCGGCATAGTCACACAGCTTAATTTGTCAAGCCTTACGCGTTTCAGACCTCCTGGTCCTTGGTCACAGGCTGGGATTCAAGTTTGCAGTACCACGTGATTAGCTTCTTTTTGTTACCTCCCAGTGGGGCCTCACAGGTGAGTACAATTAGTATTGCATTGTGGGACATGTAGTATTTCCCCTTTATATTGAAGCCTTACTCTGTTCTGCGCTGTTGCTCCCAAAGTGTAATTTATTGTTCTTAGCCCTCCAGTGGGCCTCTGCATGTCACCACCAGTCTCAAATCATTTCCTCCCCATCTGCTGCTCCGACAAAGAGGCTTGGAAAGTTCCATACCCCTGCGGCTCCTCACATATTAATGGGATGGTGCTGCCTACACGGCAGGACGGCTGTGTCATTTATTTTAAACCAAAGATGCCCAAAACATTAAGACGCACTCTGCAGCAGATCATAATTTAATGGCAAAACCGGCATAGTCACACAGCTTAATTTGTCAAGCCTTACGCGTTTCAGACCTCCTGGTCCTTGGTCACAGGCTGGGATTCAACTTTGCAGTACCACGTGATTAGCTTCTTTTTGTTACCTCCCAGTGGGGCCTCACAGGTGAGTACAATTAGTATTGCATTGTGGGACATGTAGTATTTCCCCTTTATATTGAAGCCTTACTCTGTTCTGCGCTGTTGCTCCCAAAGTGTAATTTATTGTTCTTAGCCCTCCAGTGGGCCTCTGCATGTCACCACCAGTCTCAAATCATTTCCTGCCCATCTGCTGCTCCGACAAAGAGGCTCGG
This sequence comes from Calotriton arnoldi, assembly GCA_963921515.1. Classification (NCBI taxonomy): domain Eukaryota; kingdom Metazoa; phylum Chordata; class Amphibia; order Caudata; family Salamandridae; genus Calotriton; species Calotriton arnoldi. The sequence goes on from CAWUFW010001113.1 coordinate 2,211,200, forward strand.
AAAGTGCCATACCCCTGCGGCTCCTCACATATTAATGGGATGGTGCTGTCTTCAGAGCAGGACGGCCGTGTCATTTATTTTAAACCAAAGATGCCCAAAGCATTAAGACGCACTCTGCAGCAGATCATAATTTAATGGCAAAACCGGCATAGTCACACAGCTTAATTTGTCAAGCCTTACGCGTTTCAGACCTCCTGGTCCATGGTCACAGGCTGGGATTCAACTTTGCAGTACCACGTGATTAGCTTCTTTTGTTACCTCCCAGTGGAGCCTCACAGGTGAGTACAATTAGTATTACATTGTGGGACATGTAGTATTTCCCTTTTATATTGAAGCCTTACTCTGTTCTGCGCTGTTGCACCCAAAGTGTGATTTATTGTTCTTAGCCCTCCAGTGGGCCTCTGCATGTCACCGCCAGTCTCAAATCATTTCCTGCCCATCTGCTGCTCCGACAAAGAGGCTCCGAAAGTTCCATACCCCTGTGGCTCCTCACATATTAATGGGATGGTGCTGTCTTTACGGCAGGACGGCCGTGTCATTTATATTAAACCAAAGATGCCCAAAGCATTAAGACGCACTCTGCAGCAGATCATAATTTAATGGCAAAACCGGCATAGTCACACAGCTTAATTTGTCAAGCCTTACGCGTTTCAGATCTCCTGGTCCTTGGTCACAGGCTGGGATTCAACTTTGCAGTACCACGTGATTAGCTTCTTTTTGTTACCTCCCAGTGGGGCCTCACAGGTGAGTACAATTAGTTTTGCATTGTGGGACATGTAGTATTTCCCCTTTATATTGAAGCCTTACTCTGTTCTGCGCTGTTGCTCCAAAAGTATAATTTATTGTTCTTAGCCCTCCAGTGGGCCTCTGCATGTCACCACCAGTCTCAAATTATTTCCTGCCCATCTGCTGCTCCGACAATGAGGCTCGGAAAGTTCCATACCGCTGCGGCTCCTCACATATTATTGGGATGGTGCTGTCTTCACGGCAGGATGGCTGTGTCATTTATTTTAAACCAAAGATGCCCAAGCATTAAGATGCACTCTGCAGCAGATCACAATTTAATGGCAAAACCGGCATAGTCACACAGCTTAATTTGTCAAGCCTTACGCGTTTCAGACCTCCTGGTCCTTGGTCACAGGCTGGGATTCAAGTTTGCAGTACCACGTGATTAGCTTCTTTTGTTACCTCCCAGTGGGGCCTCACAGGTGAGTACAATTAGTATTGCATTGTGGGACATGTAGTATTTCCCCTTTATATTGAAGCCTTACTCTGTTCTGCGCTGTTGCTCCCAAAGTGTAATTTATTGTTCTTAGCCCTCCAGTGGGCCTCTGCATGTCACCATCAGTCTCAAATCATTTCCTCCCCATCTGCTGCTCCGACAAAGAGGCTTGGAAAGTTCCATACCCCTGCGGCTCCTCACATATTAATGGGATGGTGCTGCCTACACGGCAGGACGGCCGTGTCATTTATTTTAAACCAAAGATGCCCAAAACATTAAGACGCACTCTGCAGCAGATCATAATTTAATGGCAAAACCGGCATAGTCACACAGCTTAATTTGTCAAGCCTTACGCGTTTCAGATCTCCTGGTCCTTGGTCACAGGCTGGGATTCAACTTTGCAGTACCACGTGATTAGCTTCTTTTTGTTACCTCCCAGTGGGAGCCTCACAGGTGAGTACAATTAGTATTGCATTGTGGGACATGTAGTATTTCGCCTTATATTGAAGCCTTACTCTGTTCTGCGCTGTTGCTCCCAAAGTATAATTTATTGTTCTTAGCCCTCCAGTGGGCCTCTGCATGTCACCACCAGTCTCAAATTATTTCCTGCCCATCTGCTGCTCCGACAATGAGGCTCGGAAAGTTCCATACCCCTGCGGCTCCTCACATATTATTGGGATGGTGCTGTCTTCACGGCAGGACGGCCGTGTCATTTATTTTAAACCAAAGATGCCCAAGCATTAAGATGCACTCTGCAGCAGATCATAATTTAATGGCAAAACCGGCATAGTTACACAGCTTAATTTGTCAAGCCTTACGTGTTTCAGACCTCCTGGTCCTTGGTCACAGGCTGGGATTCAAGTTTGCAGTACCACGTGATTAGCTTCTTTTTGTTACCTCCCAGTGGGGCCTCACAGGTGAGTACAATTAGTATTGCATTGTGGGACATGTAGTATTTCCCCTTTATATTGAAGCCTTACTCTGTTCTGCGCTGTTGCTCCCAAAGTGTAATTTATTGTTCTTAGCCCTCCAGTGGGCCTCTGCATGTCACCGCCAGTCTCAAATCATTTCCTCCCCATCTGCTGCTCCGACAAAGAGGCCCCCCTCCCTTTGTCAAAAGAGCCCCAGGGAGGTGGTGGTCCCCGGGGCTAGGGGTCCGCTACGGACCCCTAAATTTAAATAAGTATGTGCCCCGGAGAGGTGGTGGTCCCCGGGTCGTGTGGGGGGGGCTTTTGCCCCCCCACACATCTATTTCTTTTTAATAACAAGAGCCCTGGGGAGGTGGCGGTCCCCGGGGCTGTGGGGGGGCCGTGTGCCCCCGCATCCAATTAACAATACCCCAGGGAGGTGACGGTCCCCGGGGCAGCATGGGGGGGTTAGGACCCCCCACGCATTCACTTAGCAGGAAGCCCTGGGGAGGTGGTGGTCCCCGGGGCTGCAGGGGGGCCACGTGCCCCCGCACATAATTACCATAGCCACAATTAACAATGCCCCAGGGAGGTGGCAGTCCCCGGGCTGCGGGGGCCGCTATTTCATATTGGAATTGCCCCTGGGACCTGGCCCACCCGGGGGCATCATTAAAATGAAGCAAGGGAGCCGGCTCTTCATTTTTTTTTACCCCCAGGGCCAAAAAAAGAATTTTTTAAAAATAAAATCGGCAGAATTCACGCTGGGTGCGCGAATCCTGCCGATTTTATTTTAAAAAAATTCTTTTTTTGGCCCTGGGGGTCCCTGTGGGACCCCCTGAGCAGGCCTAGGGGGTCAGGGTGTTTCTACCCTGCCCCCTTTTCTTGTTTTTTAACCTTTTTTTCACTGATTTCTTGTGACTCGGTTACCGAGTCACAAGATGGCTGCCAACACATTCTGGTTTAGAATGTTGGCAGCCAATAAGAGTGAAGCTCGTGCCCGGGAGGAGTCGCGACTCCTTCTCGGTGCTCAGATATCGATATTTTTCTTTTTCTAATTTCTCAGGAACTACTAAACGGATTTACACCATTTAAAAAAAAGGTCTCGTTCTGAACCAAGGGCTACCTTTTTGCCAAATTTGGTGTAATTCCGTTCAACAATTCGGGCTGTAGCCTGTTCCAATTTTCCTATGGAAATTGACATGGGGAAAACGCATATTGGGACCCTCCTTTTTTTCCAGCCCCCGCTTGACGAATCACCCCAAAACTTTCAAGACAGGAGCTTACCTGAGCGAACCATTAGTTTTGAAAATTTTGCGAAGATTCGTCAAACGGCACCAAAGTTATTGCAAAACAAAAAACGCTTTTCCTATGGAAACTAGGTTCTAACTATAACTACCTACTGGCAACCGTCAGTAGGTATATATATATATATATTCACTGAAAAACCATAGGTTTCAGGCACGTTATAGTTAGAAATTAGCATTTAAAAAACCTTTGAAATTCACTGAAAAAACCATAGGTTTCAGACACATTATAGTTAGAAATTAGCATTTAAAAACCTTTGAAATTCACTGAAAAAACCATAGGTTTTAGGGACAGTTATAGTTAGTTGGACATTGCACTCGTACAAAACCCGTGAAATTCCCCTGTTATAGTTAGTTCAGCTAACTATAACTCGCGCCCCGCAATGCACTGCTGATGACGTCACATATTACATCACTCATGACATGGTCAGTGACATCACTGATGACATCACTGATGACATCTCAAATGACATCACTGATGACATCATCCAGTGACTGTGTTTCTGTAAAGTTTAAATATGTTTAATATATATAGGGAAAGGCGTATTGAAGAATGAGTGGGTGTATAAGTGTCTGAATGGATGATTTAGTACGTGAGTGACTGACTCTACAAGTGAGTGATTAAACGTATCTTACTGAATGCATGGGTTAGTGACTAAACTGTGTGAATGTCTGTATCCGTCTGTTTGTTGGTGTGTAAGTGGATGCATGGATTTGCGAATAGCTACATGAGTGTCTATATGGGTTATTGATTGGTTCTCTGAGTATCTGTATGGCTGCCTGAGTGTTTGTGTGGGTGGGGTGTGTGTGACTCTATACATAGATGTGTGAGTGGGTGATTCACTGGGTGCATGATTTCAAGAGTGCATCTGTGATGGACTGCTTGGGTGGGTGAGTGTGTGTATGGGTGTGTTAGTGAGTGAATGTATATCTCAGTGGTACATGTGCGAGTAACTACATATGTAAAAGGCAGTATATATGTGTGTTAGAGTATTTAAATGGCTATAAGTGAGAGTGTGTTATTGTGAGAGTGGCTGTATGGATGCATGTGTGCTTGAATCAGTTATTGTATAAGAGCGTAAGAATGTGCTAGTATTTGTATGAGTAAGTGAGCTGGTGTGTGTATAACTGTATAGGTGAGTAAATGGGTGTGTGATTAATTTTTGCATGACTGACTAGGTGTGTGAGTACCTCTATGGATGAGTGGCGGTGTGTGAGTGTTTATATAGGTGTATGAGTGCATATGATAGTCCTGTACTGAGTGACTGTAAGTATGAGTGACTGTACAGGTGAGTGAGTGGATGTGTGTGTAGACCTAAGAATCAGTGAGTGGGTATGTAGTTTTTGGTGTTGGAGTGTCTATGGTTTTGAGAATGGCAGTCTGTAATTTAGAGTGGGTGTATCAAAAGTTATATTAGGGTGTGAGAAGATGCATGAAATTATCACATGGATGATGTCATCAGTGATGTCATTTGAGATGTCATCAGTGATGTCATCAGTGATGTCACTGACCATGTCATGAGTGATGTAATATGTGACGTCATCAGCAGTGCATTGCGGGCGCGAGTTATAGTTAGCTGAACTAACTATAACAGGGAATTTCACGGGTTTTGTACGAGTGCAATGTACAACTAACTATAACTGTCCCTAAAACCTATGGTTTTTTCAGTGAATTTCAAAGGTTTTTTAAATGCTAATTTCTAACTATAATGTGTCTGAAACCTATGGTTTTTTCAGTGAATTTCAAAGGTTTTTAAATGCTAATTTCTAACTATAACGTGCCTGAAACCTATGGTTTTTCAGTGAATTTCAAAGGTTTTTAAATGCTAATTTCTAACTATAACGTGCCTGAAACCTATGGTTTTTTCAGTGAATTTCAAAGGTTTTTAAATGCTAATTTCTAACTATAACGTGCATGAAACCTATGATTTTTAAGTGAATTTCAAAGGTTATTTAAATGCTAGTTTCTAACTATGCCAACAGAGGTAGGACATGTGAAGAAAGAAGAAAAAACGCACAGAATGAAGCAAAAGATGTGCAGAAAGAACCAACAGAGGAGCAGAAAGAGGCCTTGTTGCAAAATCATCCTGTGCCCACAACTTTTTCAGACGGGTACTGGTGGTAACTGACTCTGACTAACCAGAGCCAGTGCGCGTTTGCACAGTGGTGAAGGGAGGGGGCCTGAGGTGACATGTGTGCAAACGCGCCCGTGGCACGTTTTAAGTTGCGGGATTAAGTCCCCTTGAATCCTGAGGGTCCCTGGGGCCCAACTAGTCCCCCAGGTACCTACAGTTAGGACCACAGAGCTGAGTTGCAGAGAGCGTTCCGAGGCCACGCACCTTTTTCACCTCTCTGCAACGCAACTCTGTTGTGCTTACTGAAGGTACCTGGTGGGCTAGTTGGCCCCCAGGATTCAAAGGGAATTAACTCCCCAACTTAAAACGCACCACAGGGCGTGTTTGCGCACATGTCACCTGAGGCCCCGCCCCTCCCTTCACCACTGTGCAAACGCGCCCCGTGGCGCGTTTTAAGTTGGGGGATTAGGTCACCTTGAATCCTGAGAGTCCCTGGGGCCCAACTAGCCCACCAGGTACTTCCAGTAAGCACCACAGGCCTGCGTTGCAACGCCTGTAACAAATTGTGCAGTTGTGTTTAGGTAGTGAAGAGGGTCGTGCTGGGGGTAGTGTTTTAGGGTTTAGGGTAGTGCAGTGGTGTTTGTGTAGTGTAGGGGGTCATGCTGGGGGTAGATTTAGGGTTTAGGGTAGTGCAGTGGTGTTTGGGTAGTGTAGGGAGTTGTGCTGGGGGAGTGTTTTAGGGTTTAGGGTAGTACAGTGGTGTTTGGGTAGTGTAGGGGGTCGTGCTGGGGGTTAGTGTTTTAGGGTTTTAGGGTTTAGGGTAGTGCAGTGGTGTTTGGGTAGTGTAGGGGATACTGCTGGGGGTAGTGTTTTAGGGTTTAGGGTAGTGCAATGGTGTTTGGGTAGTGTAGGGGTACTGCTGGGGGTAGTGTTTTAGGGTTTAGGGTAGTGCAGTGGTGTTTGGGTAGCGTAGGGGTACTGCTGGGGGTAGTGTTTTATGGTTTAGGGTAGTGCAGTGGTGTTTGGGTAGTGTAGGGGTTCGTGCTGGGGTAGTTTTTAGGGTTTAGGGTAGTGCAGTGGTGTTTGTGTAGTGTAGGAGGTCGTGTTTTAGGGTTTAGGGTAGTGCAGTGGTCTTTGGGTAGTGTAGGGAGTCGTGCGGGGGTATTGTTTTAGAGTTTAGGGTAGTGCAGTGGTCTTTGGGTAGTGTAGGGGTTGTGCGGGGGTAGTGTTTTAGGGATTAGGGTAGTGCATTGGTATTTGGGTAGTGTAGGGGGTCATGCGGGGGTAGTGTTTTAGGGTTTAGGGCAGTGCAGTGGTGTTCGGGTAGTGTAGGGGGTCGTGCTGGGGGAGTGTTTTAGGGTTTAGGGCAGTGCAGTCGGTGTTTGGGTAGTGTAGGGGTCGTGCTGGGGGGTATTTTAGGGTTTAGGGTAGTGCAGTGGTGTTCGGGTAGTGTAGGGGGTCATGCTGGGGGTAGTGTTCTAGGGTTTAGGGCAGTGCAGTGGTGTTCGGGCAGTGTAGGGGGTCGTGCTGGGGGTGGTGTTTTAGGGTTTAGGGCAGTGCAGTGGTGTTCGGACAGTGTAGGGGTCGTGCTGGGGGTGGTGTTTCAGGGTTTAGGGCAGTGCAGTGGTGTTCGGGCAGTGTAGGGGGTCGTGCAGGGGGTGGTGTTTCAGGGTTTAGGGCAGTGCAGTGGTGTTCGGGCAGTGTAGGGGGTCGTGCAGGGGTGGTGTTTCAGGGTTTAGGGCAGTGGTGTTCGGGCAGTGTAGGGGGTCATGCTGGGGGTGGTGTTTCAGGGTTTGGGGCAGTGCAGTGGTGTTTGAGCAGTAAAGGGGGTCGTGCTGGGGGTGGTGTTTCAGGGTTTAGGGCAGTGCAGTGGTGTTCCGGCAGTGTAGGGGGTCGTGCAGGGGTGGTGTTTCAGGGTTTAGTGCAGTGGTGTTCGGGCAGTGTAGGGGTCGTGCTGGGGTGGTGTTTCAGGGTTTAGGGCAGTGCAGTGGTGTTCGGGCAGTGTAGGGTGTCGTGCTGAGGGGTGGTGTTTCAGGGTTTAGGGCAGTGCAGTAGTGTTTGGGCAGTGTAGGGGTCGTGCTGGGGGAGTGTTTTAGGGTTTAGGGCAGTGCAGTGGTGTTCGGGTAGTGTAGGGGTCGTGCTGGGGTAGTATTTTAGGGTTTAGGGTAGTGCAGTGGTGTTCGGGCAGTGTAGGGGGTCATGCTGGGGGTAGTGTTCTAGGGTTTAGGGCAGTGCAGTGGTGTTCGGGCAGTGTAGGGGTCGTGCTGGGGGTGGTGTTTTAGGGTTTAGGGCAGTGCAGTGGTGTTCGGGCAGTGTAGGGGTCGTCTTGGGGGTGGTGTTTCAGGGTTTAGGGCAGTGCAGTGGTGTTCGGGCAGTGTAGGGGGTCGTGCAGGGGTGGTGTTTCAGGGTTTAGGGCAGTGCAGTGGTGTTCGGGCAGTGTAGGGGGTCGTGCAGGGGTGGTGTTTCAGGGTTTAGGGCAGTGGTGTTCGGGCAGTGTAGGGGGTCATGCTGGGGGTGGTGTTTCAGGGTTTAGGGCAGTGCAGTTGTGTTCGGGCAGTGTAGGGGGTCGTGCTGGGGGTGGTGTTTCAGGGTTTAGGGCAGTGCAGTGGTGTTCGGGCAGTGTAGGGGTCGTGCTGGGGCTGGTGTTTCAGGGTTTAGGGCAGTGCAGTGGTGTTCGGGCAGTGTAGGGGGTCGTGCTGGGGCTGGTGTTTCAGGGTTTTGGGCAGAGCAGTGGTGTTTGGGCAGTGTAGGGGTCGTGCTGGCGGTGGTGTTTCAGGGTTTAGAGCAGTGCAGTGGTGTTCGGGCAGTGTAGGGGTCTTGCTGGGGGTGGTGTTTCAGGGTTTAGGGCAGTGCAGTGGTGTTCGGGCAGTGTAGGGGGTCTTGCTGGGGGTGGTGTTTCAGGGTTTAGGGCAGTGCAGTGGTGTTCGGGCAGTGTAGGGGTCTTGCTGGGGGTGATGTTTCAGGGTTTAGGGCAGTGCAGTGGTGTTCGGGCAGTGTAGGGGGTCTTGCTGGGGGTAGTGTTTCAGGGTTTAGGGCGGTGCAGTGGTGTTCGGGCAGTGTAGGGGTCGTGCTGGGGGTGGTGTTTCAGGGTTTAGGGCAGTGCAGTAGTGTTCGGGCAGTGTAGGATGTCGTGCAGGGGCTGGTGTTTCAGGGTTTAGGGCAGTGCAGTGGTGTTCTAGGCAGTGTAGGGGGTCGTGCTGGGGCTGGTGTTTCAGGGTTTAGGGCAGTGCAGTGGTGTTCGGGCAGTGTAGGGAGTCGTGCTGGGGGTGGTGTTTCAGGGTTTAGGGCAGTGCAGTGGTGTTCGGGCAGTGTAGGGGGTCGTGCTGGGGCTGGTGTTTCAGGGTTTAGGGCAGTGCAGTGGTGTTCGGGCAGTGTAGGCGGTCGTGCTGGGGCTGGTGTTTCAGGGTTTAGGGCAGTGCAGTGGTGTTCGGGCAGTGTAGGGGGTCGTGCTGGGGGTGATGTTTCAGGGTTTAGGGTAGTGCAGTGGTGTTCGGGCAGTGTAGGGGGTCGTGCAGGGGCTGGTGTTTCAAGGTTTAGGGCAGTGCAGTGGTGTTCGGGCAGTGTACGGGGTCGTGCTGGGGCTGGTGTTTCAGGGTTTTGGGCAGAGCAGTGGTGTTCGGGCAGTGTAGGGGGTCATGCTCGGGGTAGTGTTTCAGGGTTTAGGGCAGTGCAGTGGTGTTCGGGCAGTGTAGGGGGTCGTGCTGGGGTGGTGTTTCAGGGTTTAGGTCAGTGGTGTTCGGGCAGTGTAGGGGGTCTTGCTGGGGGTGATGTTTCAGGGTTTAGGGCAGTGCAGTGGTGTTCGGGCAGTGTAGGGGGTCTTGCTGGGGGTAGTGTTTCAGGGTTTAGGGCAGTGCAGTGGTGTTCGGGCAGTGTAGGGGTCATGCTGGGGGTGGAGTTTCAGGGTTTAGGGCAGTGCAGTGGTGTTAGGGCAGGGTAGGGGGTCGTGAAGGGGTGGTGTTTCAGGGTTTAGGGCAGTGCAGTGGTGTTCGGGCAGTGTAGGGGGTCATGCAGGGGCTGGTGTTTCAGGGTTTAGGGCAGTGCAGTGGTGTTCGGGCAGTGTAGGGGGTTGTCCTGGGGGTAGTGTTTTAGGGTTTAGGGTAGTGCAGTGGTGCTTGTGTAGTGTAGGGGGTCGTGCTGGGGGTAGTGTTTTAGGGTTTAGGGTAGTGCAGTGGTGTTTGTGTAGTGTAGGGGGTCATGTTTTAGGGTAGTGCAGTGGTGTTTGGGTAGTGTAGGGGTCGTGCTGGTGGTAGTGTTTTAGGATTTAGGTTAGTGCAGTGGTGTTTGGGTAGTGTAGGGGGTCGTGCTGGGGGTAGTGTTTTAGGGTTTAGGATAGTGCAGTGGTGCTTGTGTAGTGTAGGGGGTCGTGCTGGGGGTAGTGTTTTAGGGTTTAAGGTAGTGCAGTGGTGTTTTTGTAGTGTAGGGGGTCATGTTTTAAGATGCAATGCTCCAATACCTGACCAGTCTGCACTACATAAAACTGCAAAAAAACTAAAAATAAAAAGTGTTTTGCACACTTTTGTCATTGGGCTATATGTGGGCTACATCTGGGTAATATTTGTGCTACATTTGGGCTCTTTTTCACTGGTGGCCATCTTGGAAGACTTCTTTGTTATGAAGTTTCCTAATTTCTTCATTTACTGCAGTCTTCTCAGTAGGAAATGCTTTCAGTTTTTTACTTTGATTCCATCAAGAAGGCATTCAGATGTGTCTCACATCTGCCATAAATTCAGAATGTTAGCACTCTAGTTGCTCATTAGATCACTGGAGTAAAGCTACTGCTCACCAGGGAGTTAACTGGTAGTCTGCTGCTGGTATTGAAAGTGATTGTTTCAGTCTGCATGTCAGAATTTTCTAATGAAATAGAAGAGGATATGAGATCTCACTTAAAACATGCCCTAATTTTTCTTTCTGCAGCACTAACCATAATTTCTATTTCAAAAAGAACCCTCATTTTGTTCCTTTTAAATTAAATGTTTTAAGTGTTACCGGTTTATTCCAATCAAGATGGCTTCAGGTGTGCCATACTTTTGTCATAAGTAAGGCTGTTAGCGCTCTAGTTGTTCTTTAGAACACTCTGGGAAGCTGCAGTAGAACACAAAGGCATCAACTGGCAGGCTGCTCCTGTTCAAATATAACAGGAAGATATTTGAGATCACACTTGAAATATGTCCTAATTTTTCTTTCTACAGCACTAACCATAATTTCTATGACAAAATGAACCCCCTCATTTTGTTCCTTTTTAAATTAAATGTTTTAAGTGTTACCAGTTTATTCCAATCAAGATGGCTTCAGGTGTGCCATACTTTTGTCATAAGTAAGGCTGTTAGCACTCTAGTTGTTCTTTAGAACACTCTGGGAAGCTGCAGTAGAACACAAAGGCATCAACTGGCAGGCTGCTCCTGTTGAAATATAACAGGAAGATATTTGAGATCACACTTGAAACATGTCCTAATTTTTCTTTCTACAGCACTAACCATAATATCTATGACAAAATGAACCCCATCATTTTGTTCCTTTTTAAATTAAATTGTTTAAGTGTTACCAGTTTATTCCAATCAAGATGGCTTCAGGTGTGCCATACTTTTGTCATAAGTAAGGCTGTTAGCACTCTAGTTGTTCTTTAGAACACTCTGGGAAGCTGCAGTAGAACGCAAAGGAATCAACTGACAGTCTCTGCCCTTGTTGGATGTACATGTTTTACTGAGAATGTCAGACTTCATTCTCACATGAGTGAGAAAGATAATGTGAATTTACAGAAAGTATGCTCTCATTTTAGCTTCTGGAGCACCTTCCAAACCTCCATGGGACAAGCATGAGAAAAGTGTTCTCTCAAACATGATTCATGATATCCCAGCAGAAGGTTTTTCACATGGTAAAATCACCTTAGAATACACCACAATTCCTAAAATTAGTATGGTACCATCAACAAATAAATTCTAATGTAACTAAAGCCTGTTATCACCCTTTATAGTTCTCCTTTTGGTGACCCTCAAAATCTTCTATTCACTACAATGCATTTCAATGAGGTACTATCATTTATATTGGTCCCAAGATGGCTGCCAGCAATTCCAGGATGAAGTGCTGACAGCCAATCAGATCTCACGATGACATGTGTGGTTAGGCTCCGCCCAGATATATATGTGACTTTACTTTTGATTTTCTCAGGAACTACTGAACGGATTTACACCATTTAAGCAAAAGGCACGACACTGAACCAAGGGCTACCTCTTTGCCAAATTTGGTGTAATTCCGTTCAGCAGTTCGGGCTGTAGCTGCGACTAAAGGTTCCTATGGAAAAATGAATGGGAAAACGCGTTTTGGGACCCCCATTTTTCTCGGCCCCTGCTTGACGTATCACCCCGAGACTTTCAGGATAGGAGCGGACCAGAGCGCCCCAACAAGTTGGAAACTTTCGCGAAGATTCGTCAACCGGCGCCAACGTTATTTTAAATAGAATGTCGCGGATTTCCTATGGATAATAGGTTTTAACTATAACTATCTACTGGCGACCGCCAGTAGATAATATATGTATATATATATATCACTGGAAAAAACCACAGGTTTCAGGGACGTTATAGTTAGAAATTAGCATTTAAAAATCCTTAGAAATTCACTGAAAAAACCACAGGTTTCAAGGACGTTATAGTTAGTTGGACATTTCACTCGTACAAAACCAGATAAATTCATCTGATATAGTTAGTTGAGCTAACTATAACTGGCGCCCCCGCAATGCACTGCTTGTAGGAGAGTAGGATCTGCTTCACATGGGTACCCCCACTTTTTGCTGATGCTTCACTGTTTTTCGACCTTAGTCTGGCTGGGGCCCTGCTAATCAGAACCCCAGCCTAGCTGCTTCCTCTCTAAAATGGTTTCCATGTGCCTTAGGCACATCTCTGATTGGAATCTGGAGTGCCCTTATAAGTCCCTAGTATATGGTATACTATGTACCCAGGGCATAGGTACCTCAGAGGCCTACCAGGGGCTGCAGCATGTATTGTGCCACCCCTGGAAGGCCATCCAAACTGACACCACAGGTCTGCTACTGCAGCCTGGGTAAGGTGGTGCATGCACCCCTTACTGTGATATAGGCTACCTATATCACTATATACATACACACATATAAACCTATAAGTCACTCCTATGGCAGGCCTTATCAATCCTGAAGGCAGAGTGCGTGGTTCCTATGTGAGAGGGTGCCCCTGCATGAGCAGGGCCTCTCTGCAGCGTTCGGAGACCCTTCTCTGATGCTGTTTGTAGTGCAGCCTGACCATATACTCTTAAGCGCATTATAACCTCGCGTTAAATGCTAACTTTGGGATGGCTGCACGGAAACATGTCGTGTTTGGTGTCAAACATCTTGGAATACTACCCCCCGCCAGTTCTGGTGGCGGGGGTAGCATTCCACCCTTCTAGAGGGAAAGACATGTACACACCGGTATGCCCGGTACTGACTTTCCAAGCCCTGGCATCACAAAATGGATGCCGCTGCCACAGACACGAGTCTGGCCTCCTGCTGCTGACCGAAACTCCGGCAGGGGAGGCCTGGACAATAGGTTTCCTGTCCCAGGGAGGTGTGACCACCTCCCCAGACAGGATAGTGTGTATTGGGGCTGGGCGGGAGCACTCTCTGGTGCTTTGAAGTCCTGCACTGGGGGCACACTTGGTGTCCCTGTGCATACCCCAGTTCAAACCGGCTCAGGGGCTTCCAGCCCCTGCTCTGGCGCGAAACTGGACAAAGGGAAAGGGTGTAACCACCCCTCTGCCCTGACCCTCCCATAGGTGGGGTCACAGAGTATGTCCAACCCCCTACCTTAGTATAAGTAAGGGAACCCAGTCCTTAGGACTTTAGATTTACCTGGACGAAACTCTGATACAGAATCCTGGACCTTCGACGCTCTACTTTAAGATTAGAGGACTGAAGAATCTCCCTTGGGGTCAAGGAGTGACTCCCCTGCTTGGCAGGCACCAAAGAAGCAATTGTCCGGTCTGCATCGCTGAAGCTCCCGTCGGACGCCGAAGTCTTTGCATCACCAGAGGTGGATTTCCAGACTTCCCCGAGGCTGCCCTGAGTCCCCAGCAAAGCTGAGGCTCATAGCTGTCGTGGGTAACGTGGAACCGTGACCCCTGGACACCGAATGCATTTGCAAGTGCATCCTCTTCTGGGTCTCCCACGAAGTCGTGCTTTGGGCTCCGAGTAGCCCCAGCCTCCAGCACCAACTGCACCGAAGATCACTGGCCTCCACTCCACGAGTGTCCTGTGAGCCAGCTCCACGTGCACCGTCTTGAGGCTCCTTCGCGGTCGCTAGTCCGTTGGCTAGTAGGCCCTCCCGAAGGCCAATCTTTTTCTGCTTGGGCTCCCTGATTGCTCCAGGTGTGCCCTGATTTATCCTCGCTGGGTGAGTTCTCCAAACCTTGCTGGTCTGCAACATCGTCCTTCTTTGCTTTCCACGAGACTTGCTGTTGCCAAGGCTTGTTGGGTCCAATCCGGTCGCGGACACCCCTGCAATCGACAGACATTGTGGGAGAGCTCGAATCCAGCTCCTGGTTGTCGTCGACGCCTCCTGGACCTCGTGGCTGAAGAGTCAAGATGACCATCAACCTACCTGAAGCACTCGACATCGGTGGGCATCTGCTCATCGCCTTCCTGGTCACTGGCTAGTGACCCAGACTCTGTCCCCTCTGCTTTCAGGTTCTTCAGTTCTTCGATCCACCTTTGGATCCACCCGAACACTTTCGACTTGGTCGCCAGCAGCACTTTGCAGCAGATCGCCATAGAAAGCGACGACGAAACCCGACCCCGTAAAACACCTATGCACCCGGCTTCCCTGGGTGAGGTAACTCGAGTACTCCGGTGCTCCCGTGGGTATAGACACTAGAACAGCCTAGTTCTCAAAGGGTTTGCTCCAAGTCCTCCTCTAAGTGTCCCTTTTCTTTTAAATTCTAATCGCGACTTTCCCCATAGAAGATAACGGTGGTTCGCGGTTGTGTTCATACACTGCACGCGTCCCCGTGGGTCCCCTGTGTCACTGCCTTGGGTGGTTCCTTGTGGTCCAAGCACTTCTACAGGCTCTAGGCCTTGTGTCTAGCTCAGTCGTGGTTCTTATACCACTTTATTGGTATATGGTTTGGTACGCCCCTGGGGCTCAAATGTGTATTTGTGCTATTACTGTAGATAACTAACTCGTAACGTATGTACTTCGAACTCTAGCCTCATAAAGAGACTAGAGGGGTGTGTTTAGTAATAAATACATATATTTTGAATATATACCTGGTGTGGTCCTCTTTCATTTGGTCACTCAAGAGATTATAGACTGGTAAAACAAGCTGCTTTACATTCCTTCAAGACTTAGCCTGAAGGCTGCTCTCCATAGCTACCACTAGGATAGCTTTCAATAAAGGTTGTCTTTAACCTATCTCCAATAAGGGGTTGTTTGGACTGGTGCAAGGTGCCCACTATAATTAGTGGACAGCATATGCCAGGCCAACTTCTCACATTGGTGTGCAGCGTGTGGGATTCCAGCTTGCTATTGTTTTACCAGATAATCTCAATTGAATTGATCAACTGAAAACCACTAAGGGTACCTAAGGTACATATAATCAAGCTTAGTAATACAGTAAGTTCTACTGAACTTAGAGTTGTGTGTTAAGGGACAGCACACCCTTTCTACAACTCAAGAGAGTTTAGTAGGCCACACTAGAGTAGGTAGTGCATACACCACACCTCACTAGTGATGTCTTCAAAGCCAGGACCCAGTGAGTCCTTGCCAGAAGCCAGTGGGCTTCTTCCCTCCAAGTATGATAAACTCCCATTCTTGGAATTGAGAGCCTTATGCACTACTAGGAAGTTGAAGACAGGCAAAAGTGCCAGCACCCAACACCTCAGGGAGGTGTTACTAGCTGATGATCTCAGCAGGCCCCTAGGGTCTGAAGGGGTAGGCAAGGAGGGTGGGGCAGAAGATGAGGAAGGGGCCAGGGGTGAAGAAACCCAGGCCCCCCTCTGAAACTGTCCAGGAAGGTGAAAATGACCTTGTCCTGGAGAATCCAATTCCTCCTGTGGAGGAGGAGGAGGGAGAGGATCAGACCGACCTCCCCTTTGTCCCCCCAGGAAGAGTTCTGAGTGTGCCCAGAAGGTCTAGGTCTCCTTCTCAGGAGTCTAACCACTCTGACACCTCAATAGGGACCTCTGTCTCCTCTCATAGGAGGGAATCCTCTCATGAGAGGAGAAAGAGACTGATTCAATATGAGCAAGCTCAACTTGAACTCAGGAAACAGCAATTGGCTATAGACAGGGAGTCCCTAGATCTCTATAGAGAGAGACAAAAGTTGGGACTAGAGTCCCATGGTGGCAGCAGTTTCCCCAAAGATAGGGAAAGGTCTTATGACCATAGAAAGCTGAGCAAGATTGTCCCTCCCTACCAGAGTGGGGATGATATCCACAAATGGATAACTGCTCTAGAGAGGGCCTGTAAAGTACAGAGGGTCCCTCAGGAGCAGTGGGCAGCAATCTTGTGGCTCTCCTTTGCAGACAAAGGTAGAGACAAGCTCCTCACTGTTAGAGAGGAGGATGCTGATAATTACAAAGTCTTGAAGAGTGCTCTAATTGATGGGTTTGGCCTAACCACTGAACAATACAGGTTAAAGTTCAGGGATACCCAAAAGCACAGACTCAAGACTGGGTGGACTTTGTTGATTGTTCTGCCAAGGCTCTGGAAGGTTGGTTATTGGGCAGTAAGGTATGTGACTTCACAGGATTGTACAATCTGATAATGAGGGAGCAGATTCTTAATAACTGTCAAAATCAGCTGTTGCATCAGCACCTGGTAGACTCTGATCTGACCTCTCCCCAAGAATTGGGAAAGAAGGCAGACAAATGGGTCAGAACCAGGGTGAAGCAGAAGGTACAGAACCAAGGTGGTGACCCTAAGAAGCAAGATTCGAAAACCTCTGATAAGGGTGGGGAGAAGGGTAAAGATCAAAAGTCTTCACAAGGCCCCCAAAAATCTTCTTCAGGTGGGGATTCACAGTCTACCAAAGGGAAAGGCCAAAGAAAACCATGGTGCAAGGTCTGTAAGCAAAAGACCCACTGGACCAGTGATTGCACCAAGTCCAAAGACTCGACTCCAGCCCCCACCAATGCCCCTAAGGCACCTGCTCCCCTAGTGCAGTTACAGTTGGTGGTGGGACTACACAAGCCAAGGGTTTAGTAGGGTTGACCCTGGGTAAAGAGATGAGCTCTGACCTAGTCAGAGAACTCACTCAGGCTGTCCTAGTCTGTGATGGAGGCATGGATATGACCTCCTCTGTGAGTCCCAGTAATCTGGGCAAGTACAGACAACAGCCTTTAATCAATGGAAGAGAGGCTTTGGCATTTAGGGACACAGGGGCAAGTGTCACCATGGTGACACAAGACCTTGTGAATCCTGGGCAGATTATACTTGGTGAGATGTACCAAGTGACCAATGCTAGCAACGTCAGAACAGACCATACTCTGGCAGTTGTTAACTTCTCCTGGGGAGGGGTAACTGGCCTTAAGAAGGTTGTGGTAAGTGCAGACCTACCCGTTGAATGCTTGCTTGGCAATGACTTAGAAACTTCAGCTTGGGCAGAAGTGGAGCTCAGGACCCATGCAGAAATGCTGGGGATCCCTGCAGATGTGTTTGCTGTGACCAGGTCACAAGCCAAAATGTCTAGCACTGAACAGGCCTTGGATTCTGGAATAATGGACCAAGTGCCTTCCAAGAAGAGGAGTAGTAGGGTAAAGGCAGTGCCTTCCCCTTGGCTCAGAAGGAAGATCAGTCCCTTGAGGGGGATGATCTCAGTCCTGAGGAAGGAACTGTCCCAGAGGAGCTTGAACCTGAACAGGTTGAGTTCTTGGGGACAGGGGGACCTTCCAGGGCAGATCTGAGCCAGGAGCAGCAGAGCTGCCCCTCTCTTGAACCCCTCAGACAGCAAGCTGCTGCTGAGGCTGCTGGGAAAGCTAGTGGTCCCCATACTGTGTATTGGGATGATGGACTCTTGTACTCAGAGTGTAGAGACCCCAAGCCTGGTGCTACCAGGAGGTTGGTTATACCTTTGAAGTTCAGGGGCTTCCTATTGACCCTAGCCCATGATATTCCCTTAGCAGGTCACCTGGGCCAGAACAAGACTTGGGACAGAATTGTCCCTCACTTTCACTGGCCCCTCATGTCTGAAGACACCAAGGAGTTTTGTCGCTCCTGTGTAACCTGCCAGGCCAGTGGCAAGGCAGGTGGCACTACAAAGGCCCCCTGATACCACTACCTGTGGTGGGGGTTCCCTTTGAAAGGGTGGGGATTGACATTGTTGGTCCCATGGATCCCCAAACAGCATCTGGGCACAGGTTTATCCTGGTGGTAGTGGATCATGCCACCAGGTACCCAGAGGCTATTCCCCTTAGGACCACTACAGCACCTGTGGTGGCAAGGGCCCTCCTGGGAATTTTCTCAAGAGTGGGCTTCCCTAAGGAGGTTGTATCAGACAGGGGTGCAAACTTTATGTCTGGATACTTAAAAGCAATGTGGAAGGAGTGTGGAGTGACTTACAAGTTCACCACACCCTATCACCCACAATGCAATGGTTTAGTTGAGAGATTCAACAAAACCTTGAAGGGCATGATTAAAGGGCTCCCAGAAAAGCTTAGGCGAAGATGGGACATACTCTTGCCCTGCCTTTTATTTGCGTACAGGGAGGTGCCTCAAAAGGGGTTGGCTACAGCCCTTTTGAACTTTTGTTTGGTCACCCTGTCAGGGGTCCACTGTGCTTGGTGAAGGAAGGATGGGAGTTACCTCTCAAGCCCCCAAAGCAAGACATAGTGGACTACGTACTTGGTCTCCGCTCCCGGATGGCTGAGTATATGAAAAAGGCAACTAAAAACCTTGAGGCTAGCCAGGAACTTCAAAAGGCCTGGCATGACCAAAAGGCTGTACTGACTGTTTACCAGCCAGGACAGAAGGTGTGGGTGCTGGAGCCAGTGGCCCCAGCAGCTCTCCAAGACAAATGGATTGGACCCCACACCATTGTTGAACAGAAGGGTGAGGTTACCTACTTAGTAGACCTCGGAACACCCAGGAGTCCCCACAGGGTTCTCCATGTCAACAGGTTAAAACCATATGTGGACAGGGCAGATATGGGCTTGCTCATGGCTACTGATGAGGGACAGGAGGAAGAGAGTGACCCACTCCCTGACCTGCTCTCACAGAACCCTGATGATGGGTCAGTGGATGGTGTAGCCTTGGCAGGCAGCCTCACTACCCAGCAGCAGACTGATTGCAGACAGGTGCTCAATCAGTTCAGACACATATTCTCACTGACACCCAGTCAGACTACCTGGTGCACTCATGAAGTGGACACTGGGGACAGTCTGCCTATTAAAAATAAGATTTATAGGCAACCTGACCATGTCAGGGACTGTATCAGGACAGAAGTCCAGAAGATGTTGGATTTGGGAGTTATTGAACCCTCAGATAGCCCTTGGGCTAGTCCAGTGGTCCTTGTGCCAAAACCTCACAGCAGTGGTGGGAAAAGAGAGATGAGGTTTTGTGTGGACTACAGGGGTCTCAATGCAGTCACTAGGACTGATGCCCATCCAATACCAAGGGCAGATGAGCTAATAGACACTTTGGCCTCAGCCAAGTATCTAAGCACATTTGACCTGACAGCTGGCTACTGGCAGATCAGACTAGCTGATGATGCAAAGCCAAAGACAGCATTCTCAACCCCTAGTGGGCATTATCAATTTGTGGTGATGCCCTTTGGTCTGAAGAATGCACCTGCCACTTTTCAGAGGTTGGTGAATACAGTCCTTACAGGTCTGGAAGCCTATAGTGCAGCATATCTAGATGATATTGCTGTCTTTAGCTCCACCTGGGAGGATCACCTGGTCCACCTCAGAAATGTTTTGCAGGCCCTGCAGAAAGCAGGCCTGACTATCAAGGCCACCAAGTGCCAGATAGGGCAGAGTCAGGTTGTGTACCTGGGCCACCTTGTGGGTGGAGGCCAGGTTCAACCACTGCAGAGCAAGATCCAGACCATCATGGACTGGACTGCTCCAACTACCCAGACTCAGGTGAGAGCCTTCTTAGGCCTGACTGGGTACTATAGGAGATTTGTCAAGGGGTATGGATCAATATTATTTACAGGGGTATGAGAGGCAAAATATGCAGAGTAACAATTCAAAAAAAAAATATATATAACAAGTAAGTTAAGTATTGAGTCCACGTCGTAGCTTGTATTCTTTAGTTTGTTTTTATTCACAAATAGTGTTCGAAACAGCCAACGCGTTTCGCCCAAACATGGGCTTCTTCAGGGCAATGCGAGTATGAAATAAGAGCGCTGCAAGGTAAATGCGCGTCCAAAGTATATCTAATCCGTCGCGGGACAGAGGAATTTGTGTAATAATGAACCTCAGAGTGTTTGTTCAATTAGATGGTCCACGAAAAAAAGGAGGAAAAACAATTGCCTCCCTTGTGTCGTTCCGTAGTGGTTATGCAAATATTTGATCAAAAGGCTCCGTGTTCGGGCAGTTCTACGGCGCAGTTCCGCGCTCGATGAAAAGACTTACTCTTATGCTAATTTTTAACTATGCCTACATAGGTAGGACATGTGCAGAAAGAGGAAGAAAGGTGCAGAAATAAGCAAGAGAAGTGCAGAAAGAGGCAAGAGAGGTGCAGAAAGAGGAAGAAAGGTGCATAGAGAAGCAACAGAAATGCAGAAAGTGGAAAACAGAAGTCCAGAAAGAGGAAGAAAGGTGCAGAAAGAAACACAACAGGAGGGGTAGTTGTCCCCCAAGGATAACCTTGGGGGCCAACTACCCCTTCCATTACCTCCAGTAAGACCCACACAGCAGCAGTGGTAAGTACTCATAGCAGGCCACACCCCCTTTGACCACTAGTCTGCAAACACGCTCCCTGGTGCGCTCTTCGATGAAGATTATAGTCCACTGCACTGCTGGGGGTCCTTAGGGGCCAACTAGCCTACCTGATACCTCCAGTAAGCCCCAGATAGTGTGATTGCTGAGAGGTGGACACACGCCACGACCCCTTTCTCCACCACTCTGCAAACGCGCCTCCTGGCGCGCTCTTGGTTAGGGGATGAAGTCCCCTTGCCACCTGAGGGTCCCTGGGGGCCAATTAGCCCTCCTGTTATCTCTAGTAAGCCCCACACAGCTGGATTGCTGAGAGTGGTCCGAGGCCATGTCCCTTTTTTACACCACTCTGCAAACTCGCCTCCTGGCACACTGCTGCTCGGGGGATGAAGCCCACTTTAGTCCTGAGGTCCTCAGGACACAAGAGGACCTCATCGCCCCACCAGCAGTGCTTCAAGAGGTGGGTTTGCAGAGTGGTGTAAAATGGGGCATGGCCTCAGACCACCTCTCAGCAATCCCACTCTGTGGGGCTTACTGGAGGTACCTGGTGGGCTAGTTGGCCCCAAGGGACCCTCATGATTCAAAGGGACTTAATTCCCCAACTTAGAACGCGCCAGCAGGTGCATTTGCAGAGTGGTGCAGGGAGGGGGTAGGGCTTCCGGCAAGATGCCGGCTTTTCTTTTTTTTAGTTTTTTTTAGAAGGGGGCTGTGTGGCTCCCCTTCTCTTAATATTTTTGGGGCCCTGAGGACCCCATCCCCCAGGGCCTGGCCAGCCTTTTCTTTTTTTTTTTTTTGGAGGGGGGCTGCGCGGCCCCCCTCCTGAGGCCTTTATCGGCCCCGGGGACCCCATCCCCTGGGGCATTGCCCTGTTTTTTGGTTTTTTAAAAAAATAATTAAATATTTGGGACCCCATTCCCTGGGGCCTGGCCAGCCTTGTGTTTTTTTTTAGAGGGGGGCCATGTGGCACCCATCTTGAGGCCAATTATGGCCCCCCTCCCTTCAAGTACAAAGCCCCTGGGGAGGTGGTGGTCCCCAGGGCTTGGGGGGCCTGCGAGGCCCCCCATAATTAATAAAGCCCCTGGGGAAGTGGCGTTCCCCGGGGCTGCGGGGGGACTGCATGCCCCACGTGCATAATAAATTAAGCCCCAGGGAGGTGGCAGTCCCTAGGGCTGCGGGGGCCCATGAGGCCCCCACACAATAATGAAACATTGCCCCCGGGACCTGTCCCACCCAGGGGCTCAAAGAAACAAAGCGCAAAGCGCTCGTTTTAAAAAAAAAATTCGGCCGGATTCGCGCACCCAGCGCAAATTCGGCCAAAAATATTTTAAAAAAATGCTTTTTTTGGCCCTCGGGTCTTTGAGGGACCCCCTGAGCAGGACTAGGGGGTCTACCCTGCCCCGTTTTCTAGTTTTTTATCCTTTTTTTACTGTCTTGTGATTCTGTTTTACCGAGTCACAAGATGGCTGCCAACACTTCCTGGTTTGGAATGTTGGCAGCCAATAACAATGAAGCTCATGCTCGGGAGGGTTTGCGAACCCTCCTCAGCCCTCAGATATCGATATTATTATTTTTTTAATTTCTCAGGAACTACTGAACGGATTTATACCATTTAAACAAAAGGTTGCTTTCTGAACCAAGAGCAACATTTTTGCAAAATTTGGTGTTATTCCGTTCAGCAGTTCGGGCTGTAGCCGTGTCTAAAGTTCCTATGGGAATTAACATTTGGAATACGCGTTTTGGGTCCCCCCTTTTTTCTCTGCCCCCACTTGATGACTTACCCCGAAACCTTCAAGATAGGAGCTGACCTGAGTGAACCATTAGTTTTGAAAATTTCGCGAAGATTCGTCAAACGGTGCCAAAGATATTGGCAAAAGGAAAAACTCTTTTTGAATAGAAACAAGTTCCTAACTATAACTACCTACTGACGACCACCAGTAGGTAATATATATATATATATATATACTGGCGTTCGCCAGTAGGTAGTTATAGTTAGGACCTAGTTTCCATAGGAAAAGCATTTTTTCTTTTGCCAATATCTTTAGCGTTGTTTTACAAATCTCTGCGAAATTTTCAAAACTAATTGTTTACTCAGATTAGCTCCTGTCTTGAAAGTTTCGGGGTGATTCATCAAGCGGGGCCCGAGAAAAAAGGGGGGTCCCAAAACGTGTTTTCTCCATGTTAATTTCCATAGGAAACTTTAGACACGGCTACAGCCCGAACTGCTGAATGGAATTACACCAAATTTGCCAGAGAGATAGCTCTTGGTCCAGAAAGCACGCTTTTCATTATATGGTGTAAATCCGTTTAGTAGTTTTTGAGATATTTAAAGATTTACAGATATCAATATTTAAAGATTTACAGATATCGATATTTGAAAATTGTGAGATCTGATTGGCTGAGCCATCCCGAGCACAAGCTTGCCTCTGATTGGCTGCCAACACTTCAAACTAGGAAGTGTTGGCAGCCATCTTGTGACTCGGTTGAAACGAGTAGGGGGAAAAAAGGGGAAAAAAGTAGAAGAGGGCAGGGTAGGAACACTGTGACCCCCCTAGGGTGCTGAGGGGGTGCCACAGGGAGTCCGAAAGTTAAAAAAAAACATTTTTTATATGTTTTCAGTGGGATTCGCGTAGGGCCTGGAAATCACGGCGGGAAAAAGAAAAACGAAGCGCGGTGTCACGCGCTTCGTTTAATTAAGCCCCCAGGTGGGCCAGCTCCTGGGAGCAATGTTTAGTAATGATGCGGGGTTTACTTCTGTCATGGGGACCGCGACTTCCTCGGAGCAAATTTAATGATATGGGGGTATGTGTCTTCCCTCCCCCTCTGCCCAAAGAGCAGCACGTCCTTAGAGGTATACGTAAAATATAAGTGTGGACGGGTGAAGGCTCCCCCACACTGTCCCTGGGACCACTACTTCCTTGGGGCATTTACAATTAAAATGCGGGGGCTACTTTTGTCATGGGCACGCAGTTCCCAGGGGGAAATATAATGATATGGGGGGGCACGGGTCCCCCTCCACCCCAAAGAGCAGCACTTCCCTGGAGCTATACGTAAAATTTAAGTGTGGAGGGGTGAAGCCTCCCCATACTGTCCCGGGGGGCACTACTTCCCCGGGGCATTTATGAATTAAAATGCGGGGGTCTGTTGCAGACTGCCGGCCCCGGGGAGCACGATGTTCCCGGGCCTTTAAATTGAATGGAGGCGTATCGTCCAATTTCCCTTGAGGAGCCTTCCATGGCCCTGGGCATCGTCATCTCCGAGGGACGGTTCCAACAATGACCCGTGGTGCGTACCCCTGGGACATTGAAGTTTGCTATGGCCGGGCGGGATCTCTGCAGAGTTCCCGCTCTGTCATAGCAAACTTCTGCTTCGCTTCATGGAAGCGAGAGGAGGAAATTTGCTCTCGCTTCCACGAAGCGAAGCAGATTTGCTTTTGGGCAAAGGGAGCATGCATGGAGCAGCTGGCTTTGTTCAAAAGGAATGCCGGCTGCCGCAGGAGGCGGGGAGCTGGCAGGGACTGCGGGGGCATTGGGGCTCCTTGCGCGGTTCTCAAACATTGTGGCCAGGCCCCGGGGGATGCAATTCCCGGGGCCTAAAATGGCCTGGCTGAGTTCCGAGTTATAGGGTGGCTCTAAAAAGAGCCCTTGTTTTCATTATGAATTTGTTGGAGCTACATGTAAGTGCGGATGCACAGCTTCAGGTTGTTAAGAAAAACTCTGTTTCCTTGATCTGTGAAATGAACTCCATTACTTCTGTATATGTCAATCATATCAAAACGTAGATTGTTGTTGTAGATGGACCCCATTCTATGATCTCTGAGGTATACAGAAACAGTTTTATTGACATTCTTCCTAGCTTTCTCAATCTGAGGACAGAATCTATTTGACTATTTCCACTTTTGTCTTTGGCATATATTGGAGTATACAAAGACAGTTTGAGGCAAAAGCAACATCAATTGTGCAAAGGTATCCTTCATTAGCATTTCCAGACCTACCCCAGTCAATGTGCCTAGGTCATTGATACCACAGTGCACAATCATGAGGTCAGGGGGTTGGAGATGCAAAGAGGTTTTAACCAAAAGCAACAATTGGTGCCGCTTTAATCCTCTCTGTGCAAACCATTTAATGTCCACATTTTGTAAACCTAGGTCTTTGTCAATAAGTCTGTGTTCAGCATACCTTTTGCACCAGAAAACATAGCTGTGTCCTACGATCCACACTAGCATTTTGAAGGTATGGCTGGAAGGAATCAAAAGATGTCTGTAGCTCATGTAGTCCGTTGGTAGAATGAGAGATATGTTAAATGGTGGGGAAGAAGCTTTTGTTTGAGAAAACCGATAACTGATTGGCTGATGAAGAACATTGTGCAGAGAAAACTAGGGTGCATGTTACTTTCGTGAAAAAGTATTTTTCTGATTTGGTTAATAAAAAATGTTTGAAACGTACACTACATAGGATACGATCAGACATGCAGAAGTCAACCCCACCTGCTACTTGCATTTGGAAGGTACTGTTCTGAACTTAAAAAAATTGTGAACTTGTGACCTGCACCTGCCGTTGAATGTTGCAGAAACTGTTGGTATGAAATATGGTGAACTTGTGACCCGCACCTGCTGTTGAATGTTGCAGAAAGTGTTGGTATGGAAACTGGCAATAAGGTGATTGGGGGAGGAGTAGAAATATCTCTGGTATTAAAATATGAAATGCAAAATTAATTACAACTGATAAGCTATTAAAGTTAGTTTTTCAAAATGAGTAGTAAGTCTAGAAGAAGTGTGTTGTTCAAAATTTGCAGTAGTATTATTAGAAATAGGCTTCTGAATTGTCGTAAGGGTTCGGGGCTGTATGGCGATGCAGCAGTGTGGGGGAGTGTCCAATCCACACAATAAAAGAACCAGTTTGGGGCGTTTTAAAAGAGATTTAGAGAGGGTTAATATGAGTAACCAATAGAAATGTGTTTTGCAATTTGAAGTAATGAAGGAACGATTTTGATTTGTTATTTACATCTATTTCTGTGCGGAAAGAGAGGGAAAGTTTGCCATTACTGGTGTTATCCTTGATGAGAGTCTTGAATTACATTTATTGTGTGAGAAAGCAAATATTGCATGCGTTTGTGAAATTTGAAATCTGCATACCAACTACAGAGGTGAGTTACAAATTAATAAGGTGTGTTATATATTGTGTAGTAGTGGTTAAGTCTTTCGGGTGATATTTTTAAGTTTGAAAATATTATTAGTGGTCTTAAAAACAAATCAAGGTGGACCCCACAACTTACTAGCGGAAACAATATTGATCTCTTTCATAAGATGGTGAATATTGAAATAGACAAGTGGGACAGACATATGCTCGCGAGCAATTATTCACCTAGATCACGAAATCTGACCTTTAAAGAGCGAGAGGCCCTTAAGACTCTATTTAAAGATACGGACCTCATAGTGAGGGAAGCCGACAAAGGAGGCAATATGGCTGTGATGGACAGAACCAAATATGATATGGAAATCATGTCGCAACTAAATAACCAGACCTGGTATAGAAAAATTAACAACAACCCTATGTTTGCCATAGTGAAGATAATCACCTCTGAACTACACAGGTGGCGTGAACGAGTTCTTTTGTCCCATGATGAGTATTCCTATTTGAAGACAGACAAACCCAGATACCCCTGTATGTACGCGCTCCCAAAGATTCACAAGAGCATGGCCACCCCACCGGGTAGGCCGATTATATCCGGAATTGGAGGGCCCACAGAGAGGATTGCAGAGTTTGTGGACACTTTTTTACAAACATATGTGACCAACCTCCCGTTCTATATTAGGGATACTAAACACGTGTTAAATATTCTCAATGACCTAACTTGGGACTCCAATATGAGATTTGTAACAATGGACGTTTTTTCATTGTATATGAATGTTCTACATGAACATGGGATTCAGGCACTGAAACATTTCCTGTACTGACGCCCTGTAGAACTGTTGGAGCACTCTGAGATGTTAATTGAAATGTCACTTCTCATTCTTAAACATAATGCTTTCCTTTTTAATAATGAGTGGTACCTGCAGATCTGCAGAACTGCGATGGGTTCCAGATTTGCTCCATCATTCGCCTGTCTCTTCATGGGATGCTTTGAGGCAGAGCACATCTGGGGCCCATCAGGAGCAAAGTGGCAGGAGCATATTTTGTATTATGGACGTTACATCGGCGATTGCTTACTTATATAGACAGGCAGTGATGAGGATATTGCAGGATTCTTTGAACACATGAATAACAACATACATAACATGACTTTCACCATGACAACAGATATTGAGAAGATCAGTTTTCTTGATGTAGAATTGTTCCATCAAAAAGGAAAAATACATAGTAAGATGAACAGGAAAACGACGGCGTGTAATTCCCTGCTAAACGCCAGGAGCACGCACCCCAAGAGCCAAATCAATGCCATCCCTTACGGAGAAATGTTGAGGGCTTGTAGAAACTGCAGTAGAGATGAGGATTTCTCCATAAATCTGAGAGATATTGAAAACAGGTTTCTCGTAAGGGGATACCCATAGGAAACAATTCGAAGGGCTAAAGAGAGAGCTATGCGACTACAACGGTCAGATACTTTGAAAAACAAAATAAAAAAATCCAAAGAGAAAGCTACAACTGTGAGATTGGTGACCAACTACTATCCCTGGTCACATAAACTGTATGGAATACTTAAACGCAATTGGCCCCTACTAACTGCAGATAGGTCTCTGGAACAATATATACCCAGACTTCCTAGTATTACATACAGGAAAGGCAAAACAATCCAGAGCATTATAAGTCCTAGTTACCCGTCATAGCCTCAAATTAAAACCACTTGGCTCAAACAACTTAATATTGGTTCATTTGTATGTGGTTGTTGCAGTATGTGCAGGCTGGCCAAGTGAGGGGTGAAAGAATTTGAATACAATGGATCACGTAGATTTCAGATCCATGATCATATAGACTGCTTGACGAAATTTGTGGTCTATGTGATACAATGTAAATGTAATAAAATCTACGTTGGAAGTACTATCTGCCCACTCAAAGACCGAATGGCTGAACATTTTCGAGCCCTAAAAAATCTGGACATTAGATATCCAATAGGCAGTCACGCCAGTGAATGCCTTGAACAGAAAATATCTCTTGGATTCCAATTCCATGGTATAGAAATTGTTAAAACTGACCCTCGAGGTGGCGACCGAGAGTTAAGACTGAGACAGTGTGAGGCCCGCTGGATCATGAAGCTATGGGCAGTGGAGTGTGGGATTAATGTGGATAATGAATTACACTACTTTTTACATGTATGATGTATTCCATGTACTGGTTCCTGCCCATCCCGTAAAGCACACCATTGTACAAATGTGTTTGTCATCCTCCACATATTGGCACAAAACTCTCACTTGTCCCCTTTTTTCTGTTGTTTATATTTAACTTTATTGTTTGTGAATGCATATGTGCCATTTGAGTATCTCTAAATTGTACACACATATGTGTTCAGTCCACAGCTTTTTGTCGATCTATACATACTCATCTGTACGAGAGATATGAGTTGTGTTGTTGCTCATGTCTATTTTTCCAACCATGTGCTATTTGCCGGATTTCAGTTTGCATGCATTCATCGATCAATGCATGCTCCTAACTTCTTGGGTTCCACTAATTTACCAGACCTTGAATCTGTCCCTCTCTAAGCACAGCCCCCTTTTTCTTTTGCCTGTCCTCACATGTATATGGATTACTGTTCTATGAATATACTGGGACTATAAATCTGAATGACTTTGACATATATCGATCTCACAGACCGAATGTGCCCTCAACCTAGGGCTCATTCCTAAAGATCTACCTTATCCCCTTTCTCTTTGCCTATTCCACTATTTGCTCCTACAGTCTGTTAGATATAAACCATATGGATTTGTGGTTTGTCCTTATGCTCCCCATAACAGAGATACTATTTATGTGAATATACATAATTAAGAATTACAAATTTATTTGGGTAAGGTTAGTATTTCTCGAGCCCGGTCCCCAATTGTATTTTTCCTCCATTAGCGGGTTTTTCATCTCTGCCGATATGTTTATGCTGCCATAGCGCTACATGTGATTGATGCATACGCGCTTCTAAGAAACCTTATCATTTTTTGATAGCTGATGGACTTTGATTCACCTTTTTAGTTAGTGTTACACTTTACCTTGATTTTGACTTAATATCAATATCTACTGAAGAAACGCTGTTCCGAAATATAATTTCGCCTATACCTTATGTGAATTTTTCACCACTCTAAGATGGCGGCAATCCGGAATGCCGCCGGGGAATAGTCCGTTTTTCATCTCTTACTGCTGATAACTCGAACGCTAATTAGCGTCTCCGCCTATTTAAATGGGGGAGATTGTGGGCTTTGTTTCACTGTAATCCGGTCCTCTATTATGACGGGAGTACTCTCCGAAACCCGGTAAGTTATTTTGGGTGATACCCGGGATTTGTGTGCTCATTACTGTTGCAGGGCTTAACCTCCGGTCCAGTTACGTTATTTTTAAACATTGGAACTTTTTGTCTGACGTGCTACTATGTTTTAAATGTTTATAGACGTTTAAACTTATTTTAACCAAATGCTCATGACACTCGGAGCTATTAGATATTTAAATGCGACAATACTAGCCCCTGCACCCGTATAATTAAACATACGGGAGATATAACTTGTCTTGCTTACTTTTACGCATTGGCACTTGACTCCCCCCTTTATAAACCGGTTTTATCATACTGTGATACTATTCTGAAAGAATTGTTCATGAAGCTCCGTTTTCTTTGGTGATTTTAACATTATGAGGGTATGTTTACTTGTGTCTTTTAGACCATTTGGGAGATAGATATTATTTGGTTTATTCATATTCTCATGAACAGCTCCGGAACTTCAGGTAGTGCCGACATAAATGTCGTTTTATTTATACCTTTATACCTTTTTGATACATTTTCCCTGGTGTGACATGATAATATATTAGATTAATGCTATCTAACTCACACGGACAAGTGTGACTAATTGATGTTATTCTGATTTCAGATATATACATATATAAACGTTCTGCCTGGAATACAAGTAATTTCAAGGTAAAATCACTTACTTATTAATATACCTTTACGTCTGACGTGCTGGCTAGCCTCTACCTAGACATTAGATATATGTGTAGGATGACGAGAAGAATAGATACTTTGCTACTTATTTAATTTCGGTGTATTCTTCTGGAGGGGCGATCACCATTGCATTTCCCTGTGGATGATATTAGAATCTTACCTGGTAAATCATGGCTGACTGTACTCTCCTGGGATACAATTTCTGTTAAGGTAAAATCCTCTCATCCACAATATTATGTAAAGTAAACCTGCAGGGTACCATTGACATATGTATATATGCCCTTTGGAACATACCTTTGGAGCATCTAGGCTTAGGTGCTGATATATGAAAAGGCAGCAGCTGATACATATGTATTTACATATGGACTTTCTCTCTAGCCCACATTCTTATACGTGCAGGGGCATGGTCATTACTGGTCTTTGCCAGGATGGACTTTATAATATCACATCCCAAAATTTTATTTTCTTCTCTCCTTCTCTCCTGTAGACCCAGGCTGAATGGGACTATTTACAGGTTTGCCTGGATTCTGGCGGGCCTGCTTTTGAATTCACTTTTCGTGAGTGACATGTCTGTGCTTCAAAATAATTATGTCCTATTCCACTCTCTTGTGAGGTTGTGATACTTCACCTGTGTACTTAGAGTACTGCATGTGCTGGGTGTCTGTCTCTTCACCTACAATCACCCTTGTATCGCCTGAGTATGTGCACAACAATTCGGTTGGACTGATATTACACCCTGTGCCTGATAAGACTACCTGATTCTTATTGGCACTTTTATCTAACTTCTAACCTTATAACTCCTCTGTGTTTATTGTCCTCTGCACTCCTTTAGATCCTTTTTCTTCACTGGTGGATCTCTCGGTGATCTTTTTCTCTATTTCTCTTACGTTCTTTAATGGACTCTGCTTGCACTAGACAATCTTAAACGTCTAGTTGATTGCTACATAAATAATAATAATCTGTGAACAAATAACACTGCATATCATCTGAGTGTATGTTTTTCATTGTTGTTATTGTAGCCCTGAGGAAGTCGATGGGCGATATACCCAAGACGAAACACGTGTTGGCTACATCTCGGCTATACCAGCTACACCTATTTGCTGTCATGAGCCACTTGTAAAACACTTATGGCTTTGAACAGGATGAGAAAAAATAAAGAAGACTATTCATATACAAGATTTGGACTGATATTTTCCTTGGATTGACTTCCTGGTGATATAAAATTGTTTTCTGCTCGGGAACGGGACTTTGTTTTGTAATTTGCCCTTTGTGTACCTCTGGTCACAAAGGACTCTTGGCTACGTGGGTGGCCGTTTCACAGCTGTTCCCTCGAGCACCCCCCAGATACTGTTGGTATTATCATTATAATAATGGTATTGCGCAAGGTCTGACCTAGCCACTTTCTAAAGTTACAGTATTTGTATGTTTGTTTTAAGTATGATGCCACTAGGAAAAGGCAAAGGGAGATGTATGCATCCTTTCAGTAATATGGCGAGACTTTCAACTGTGACATGGAAAGGATTTCTGGTTTGCATTTGGGTAGGCCCAACATTGTTAGTAGTTGCTGAGTAGTGAAGATGCAACAGGCAAATGAGGTTAAAGAGATGGTGGCAAAGGAATTAACTGTCACTATTGTATCTGTAACATCTGACACAGACATGAAACATTTTAAAAAATGTATTTTAAATAACATGGCTTAATGTGCAGTATATGTGCCACAACAAAATTAAATTGTATGATATATAATCAGTATAGTAGTGAATCGATATCTGATAAAGAGAGATGTCATCCTAAAAAGAGAATAGAGAAAAGACTATCTTGCATAACGTTTCTCTCCCTGCTAAAAAGAAGAATTATTATAAAATAGAACATCTCAGAGGTTTGTCTGCAGATTACATAACTTTTAATATAGATAGTAATTGTAAATTACAGAATCTGTTTCACTGTTCTCCTTGGAAACGGTTCTATCCAAGTGTGTGTTGTACTTATTGGTATATTCCAATTGTATCACAGTACGGGTGTTCAACAAGAATTTCAGTGTATATTTTAATACAAGTGCTAGGCCCTAACCACAACAAAATAACAAAGGACACTGTTTATTGACTTTGCCTACAATGTTCAATTTAAAGTGTCAAAAAATGCTCAACACAAACACAGCAGATAGTTCTCATGTGAAAAGTACCAACGAGGTATTTAGTAAAATATATGTTTGTGCTATCGTGCGTAAAAGCTGGATAATGGATGCACGGTTGATGGTAACTTAGTGAAGTCGATAATGTCCCCAACGGCCAAGTCGCCCGTTTCGTCGGCCAGTTCTGTAACACCCAGGCAAACAGAGCGCAAACATAAAGAGAGCGCAACCAAGTCTGTAAAGGGGAATTCGTAAAGAAAGTCAATATCTGAAAATCCAAAAAGGAACGAAAAGAGAAATGAGAAAAAGGAAAAAAACAGTGTTTTTGAAGTGTAGAAATAAGAGGCCGTCAAATCGGGTTACCATGCGCACTTATGGAGATCCATCGAAGTTCAAGAACTCAGAAGCACCGTGATATGCAATCAGCTCCAAAAGGTCACCTGTACCTCTCCAAGCAAAGAGGGTCGCCATCCAATTCAGCAAGTTGAAAGAACAGACACAGTCATTGTAATCTTCTGCAAGCAGGAGCATGTCAGGGCAACTTGCGTGATGTTCGATGATAGTCTGCGCATGAGCGCATGTACTCCATCTTCCCCTTATTGCATTATTAAACGCATCCATCAAGCGTGTGTCTCCGGAACAGTCCTGGTCATGAGCCAGCAATGGTCGCAGCAACAGTTCATAATCCAGGCGACCGCGTGAAGTAGTAGAGAGGCAGGCATGCAGTTCTCATTCAAAGGGGCACCGGAGACAGTAGAACACAGGTTGCACGCAGGTGAAATACACGTAGCGGAAATTCAGCCTATAGCTGATGCCAAAAATCGCCAATGGCAAGCATTCAAAAAGTTTTAGCATCTGTTCACGGTACAGCCACAATTGACCTACCTGGATGGGGTTGAAGCACAGGACGGGCAGCCATTTCGTAGTAGGAGCTGAAGATCGAGCACTGCGCAAACTAGCAAGAGCAGCAAGGGAACCGGCCAAATGCGCTTGCAAAATTAGAATGAATAATATCCGGTATTACTATAAAAATAGTCTGAAAAGAGATAACAAGGCGGGAGTCGGCTTGTTTAAAAAAATGTGGTAGGCCTTCGGTTTCAGACTGATTAAATATTTGACGTATAAATTGTGCAAAATGTAGTGGGAGATTGGTATAGAGCAGTGAGTCAATGTCACTTGGTGGTTTAGCCACCTGCTATTTGAAGGTCTCACGAGCTGATGTGAGAGCCACTTCTTGTTGAATCAATAGCGCTTAGAGTTAGTGTACGCTATTAAAATCTGTTTTCAAAGTAGGAATGGAAGGCCAGACCAAACTATCTGCAAACACATGTGGGGGAGGACAGAAGACATTGGTTCAACATGTAACACGTTGTGAAAGAGTTGGTATGTACGGGACGCCTGCTTGTAAGCCACAGCACTTGCAGTTATTTGGAATAAGATAACTGCTTTTGAAAAGCACACTGAGCGTGGGAATAATAGCGGCTACAGGAGTTTGTTTAAAAAAACAATTTAAATTACGGGCGGAAAGTTACAATCTCTGTTTAATTTAACTTGTGTACAAACTAAAAAATATTCAACGGAACAAACAATGTGGTTCTCTATTAGGAAAACTTACTTATCTTTATTCTAACAGCAAAATGCAAAAACAACGAATCCAATTCATGAATAAAAGTAGTTTCAAGGTAGTTAAATGTATGAACGGGGTAATGTTTTATGCAATCAAGGAGGCAGTGCTATACAGACATCCAGTCAATCAGACATTACCAACACAATTATGGAATCCCCCCGTTTCTATTCTGGCACTTAATTAATGACTCAGGCAGTACCAAAGCATTCATCGATTCCCTCAGGTACTACCCATGCATTCCCACAATGACCCAGAAATTACTCTCGAAGTCATCTTTTCACTCAGGCAGTTTCCATGCAGTGTTGTAAACAGGTAGGTATTATTTTTTCACTGATATAGTCACTTAGGTAGTAGCCATGCACTCATAGAATCAAGTAGGCACTACTACCACACAAATTAAATCAATCATGGATTACTTATGCAGTCATGCAATGAGCAAGGGAGTACTTTTGCATTCAAGCATTCACTCAGGCTCTATGTATGCAGAGATGGATTTCTTGAAGTACAATCTATGCACTTATTCATTAAGTGAGGTACAATGGAAGCATTTCTTCAATTATTGTTGCAATACACTGGGACTCATAGAAACTGTGAGGCAGTACTGTTACAGTCATTTTTTCACTACAGGAGTATGTATGTATTTATGTAATCTGCAAAATAGTTTAGTTATAGTCAGAGAATGCCTTACAGTACTACAAAAGAGCTTATGCAATCACTCAATAGCGCCTCACCCGCCTTTCATACTTTTAAAAGTACTTATGGACAGTTGGATGTATCAAATAATAGTAAAAAAATACGTTAAACATTTTTTTCTTAAATTTGTTTTTCATTTGTAAATTTTAACAAATACAAGTTTCAATGATACATGAGTGTAGTGTGTTATGTTGAAAGAACTACATGGTCTTGTGTCTGAGGTACTAGGATGAATTGGGGTCCAAAATTAGTTCGGGGAACGTAAAGGAAATGGCCCACGTTTGCAGATTGTTCCTTGTCGGAAAATTCTTGGGGGGGGGGGGAGTTTTAGAAGACACATGTTCTATTAATTTCAGGGAGATAGAAAAAAATGAAATATTGCCAGGACACTTGGTGCACGGGTTTGCTCACACTTGTGAAGCACACGTGAATATAAGTGAAGGTAGTTGTGAGGCTTCCTGCTTGTGGTGAATCTGCGTATATTACAGGGCCGGCAGATCGAGAGACTGGGAATGATACGTCCCTTGACCCCCCCAAACCCCCCTCTCCTGCCCCTTACTAACGCTTTCTCTCCTCCCATTTGTAAAAGGAAGGTAACAGAGGTCCATTTGCATTGAAAAATACCACTAAGACCCTCACTGGGCTGCTGGCGGCATCTGACCAGCACAGAAAAGTCCCTATAGGTTTCAATGGTATACATAAAAGTCACTCACCGTTGCAAGTTACATAGTGGCCCATTGTATATTGCTCTAGTGTTCGTTTTAACATTTTGACTTTGCTGAGGTATGTCTGTGCTTCTACATGTATTTTCACACGTGTTATGCATCGGAAGATCCGATACCTATAAAACACAGGTATACATCTATTTGTATGTTTCTTTTAAGTATGATGCCACTAGGAAAAGGCACAGAGAGATGCATGCATGCTTTCAGTAATATGGTGAGACTTTGAAGTGTGACATGGAAAGGGTTTCTGCTTTGTATTTGGATAGGCACAACACTGTTAGTAGTTGCTGAGTAGTGAAGGTGCAAAAGAGAACTGAGGTCAAAGACATGCTGGCAAAGGGATTAGTGATTATGGTAGTTCGTATGAGTTTTTGGGAAGGTATAGTTGAAGTGCGCTGTATTATTTTAGTGTGTCCGTGAAATGAGGAGTGCAGTCTATGATGTTGAAAGGACTGCATGGTGTTGTGGCTGAGGTACAGGGTTGAATTAAGATCCAAAATCGGCTCGGGCAACCTAAGAGAAATGGCCACGTTTGTGCCTTGTCGGAAAAAACAGGGGTGGGGGGTTTCTTTACAATAGAGATATGGTTTATGAATGTCTGGGAGATAAAAAAAAATGGAAATGTTCCCTGCACATTTTGTGTACAGATTACTTCACACTGGTGAAGTACATGTGAATATAAGTGAAGGTAATTGTCAGGCTCTCTCCCTATGCTGAATCTGCATATATTAGAGGGCCGGCAGATGGAGAGTTTGGGAATGACACGTTCCTTGACTCCCCCCCATTCTCTCCCCCCCAACGCTTCTTTCCTCTCCTCTTTCTAAAAGGAAAGTAACAGATGCCCATCTACCATGAAAAATACCACTTCGACCTTCACTGGCCTGTTGGTGGCATCTGTACAGCACAGAGAAAGTCGTAATCGGTTTCAAGTGTACACGAGTGCAGTGTGTCATGTTGCAAGGACCACATGATCTTGGGACTAAGGATGAATTGGGGTTGAAAATCAGCCCGGGAAACGTAAAATTGTATTTTAATTCAGCAGATTGTACCTTGTCGGAAAATACTGGGGGGGGGGCTTTACAAGGGACATGCTTTATTAACTTCAGGGAGATGAAAAAAATGAAATGTTCCCTGCACACTTGGTGCACGGGTTTGCTCACACTCATGAAGCACACGTGAATATAAGTCAAGGTAATTGTCAGGCTTCCTGCTTGTGCTGAAGCTGCCTACATGACAGGGACGGCAGATCAAGAGACGGGGAATGAAACATCATTTGACGCCCCCCCTTCCTCCCGCTCTCTAACAGTTCCTCTCCCCTCGTTTGTAAAAGGAAGGTAACAGAGGGCCATCTGCATTGCAAAATACCACTTAGACCATCACTGGGCTTTTGGCGGCATCTGATGAGCACAGAGAAAGTCGTAATAGAGTTATATGCCATACAAAAAAGCCGCACACAGTTGCAAGTTACATATCGTCCCAATTTACATTGCTCGACGATTGATCTTAACAGTTTAACTTTGCTGAGGTATGTCTATGCTTCAACATGTATTTTTTGACACGAGTTATGTATCGGAAGATCCGATACCTATAAAACACAGGTATAGATCTATTTGTATGTTTCTTTTAAGTATGATGCCACTAGGAAAAGGCACAGAGAGATGCATGCATCCTTTCAGTAATATGGTGAGACTTTCAACTCTGACATGGAAAGGGTTTGTGGTTTGCATTTGGTTAGGCGCAACATTGTTAGTAGTTGCTGAGTAGTGAAGATGCAACAGGCAAATGAGGTTAAAGACATGGTGGCAAAGGAATTAGTGATTATGGTACTTTGTATGAGTGTTTGGGAAGGTATTGTAGAAGTACGCACTATATATTTAAGTGGAATGAGTAGTGTTTTGATATTTGAAATAAAGTAATTGCAATGTAAATAATTCCTTGGTAGTTAATATTAGTAATCATATGTAATTATTTTAAAATATTGAATATATGTAAGAACTATTGAAACTGTTCTTTGTTTTTCAGAAAATTATTTTGTTTGGATCACAAATTCAAGATGGCAAGAAAAGATGCAAAGAGAAGAAAACAAAAAAACAGATCTACTTAAAGGAAAGTAAAAAGACTGTGTTACAAGCAAATGACAATATTACTAAGGATAAAGTTTGTTTAGGTAAGAGCACTAAACACTTTCTTAAAAGAGTTGTCGAGAAATTACACGAACAGAATAGGAATGAAAGGAAAAAGAAGAGTTTTTCAACTAAGGAGAAGGAGAATGACACTTCAAATGGTTAAAAAAATTAGTTTTTGGGAAAACAACACATATTACACGAATACAAAAACAATTTCAACAGATTCGACAACGACTCTTTCGAAGTAGAGTAATTCAGAATTTATTGAAAGATTTTTAAGAAGTATAAAAGAAGATTACTAGTATATAAGCAGAAGCAGCAGATTGAAACTGTAGTAGATACTGCTTTTGATTTGAAACAAAAATTATTTATTTTAATATTGAAGAGAATGAAAACATTGGATAAAATAATGAAGTTTCTGAAAGACAAAAGCAAAAGAAAAAGACTAGTTAATAGAAGTAACTTTTGTAAAAGTTTCACTGGTGAATGGAAACACACTTCTACTAGTGAGCCTTTCTTTAATGAAGAAAACTACTTTCAACAAAACACATTAGTGTTTTCAGTTGATACTAGTGGTCGATGCTACGTAGTTAAAAACGGTTGTCCCATTCCAAAAGAAGAAATGGTTGTTAGGAGGGCAGAAGAAGTAATAGCTGAAGAAGTGCAAGGGAATCGCACACAAGCTCCTGTATATAAGTGGGATTGTAGCAGTATTTGCAGTATTCGACAGGAATCTATTGACATAATGCAAAAATGTTTACGACAATAGGTAAACAAAAGTGGTAAACAGAAGATTAGGTTGTTACAAGGACTAGATCCATGTAATGCAAATCAATATACTAAGTTGCACGGACATTCTCTGACTTGTCTTTCAAGAAAAGTGTGTAAAAGTACTTTTCATCACTGAAGAATGTTAGCAGTACACCACTCAGGAATGCAGAAGTTTGTAAGGAAAGTGTACTATGTAAAAACTCCTGCATTATGTTTAAGTGAACTGAACACAGATCTTTTACACGGTTGTTTATCAGATGTAGAAAAAATGTGTGATGAAATTGAGTTTCGTTTTTATGGTTCAGAACAGCAGTGTGTACAAAGTGAGAGCTTGACAAGTGCAGATGTTGAAGAACATGGCAAAGAGATTAGCATTGATCAGTTTGTAGAAGAGATTAGAAAGTTTAAGACAGTGTCTTCTTAAAAACCAAACTATGTTTGTATTTATTGTCGACATACTCATTGTAGAAGTCAAACTAGGAATCTTAATTTATATTTAAAAAATGAAAAGGAGAACAATGATAGGTGGCAGCAATTTGGAGCTTACTTGTTGGTGGAAGGTCGATTTGAGTTGGGTACTGATCAACGTATTTGTAAATATTGTTACAAGAAATTAGAAGAGAACAAAATGCCAGCTAGAGGAGTACATAACAAGTTAGAGTTAGTAGCTATTCCAGAGGAACTGGCAGATTTGAATACATATGAGTCTGTTCTTATTCAATCTGTTCACCCATTTCAAGCTATAATTCGTATGGAGCCTAAAACAGATAAACTGCCACCAACAGATTTACAAAGAGGTTTGAAAGGAAGAGTTGTGTACTTACCTTTAGATTTTAAGAAAAATATTGAAACTGTTGGTGGAGACAGAGAGGAAAAAGAGCCAGTAGTTATTCTAGTAAACGGTGTACCAACAAAGAGTCGGAAAATATGGCAAGAGTTTGTAGATGTTAATAAACTTCAAAAGGCTACGTTATATCTTGTACAGAACAATATTTATTGTAAAACTGTAAATGTTGATGAACAGGTAATATGTTTAGAAGATGAATCAGAAATTTCAAGTGGTCAAATAGAGAAAGTGGACAAGTCGAGGAGTGAGGAGATTTATGAGCATTACACAATATGTCCTCTACATTCAAAAGAAGTAATAGGAAACAGCATTGAATTATTTCAAATGAAAAAAGCAAACGGAACTCCAATGAGTGTATGGGAGAAAAGCTTAGAAGCTCTTTGTTTTCCACAGCTGTTCCCCACTGGACAAGGTGGACGATTTGATGAGTGACCTGTACGGATTCCAGCTTCAGAATATCACTCAACAAGATTATACTCTGAAGATCCTAGATTCCGACAGTGCATTTCATATATATTTCACCTTTTGTTTGAAAGTGATTTGTCTTCTCTTTCGTATGCAGTAACCGACATACTTAAAACGGAAATTCATCAATCACATGTTTCAGCCAAAGAATTAATGGACAAAGTTCAACATACAGATGAAAATTTAGAAGCACAGCTAATTAATTTGATGGCATGTCAACGTGGAACCAATGAGCATTGGTTTCATTGTCATGGTGAACTTAAGTGTATGTTAAGAAACTTAGGTACACCAACATGGTTTGTAACACTTAGCTGTGCTGAGTATGCATGGGAAGATTTACTTGAATTTCTACGAGAAGCAAATTCCAATATAAAAAATATTGAAATGAAGACACCTGGAGAACTGTGTTCATTGGATCCTGTAAATGTGTGCAGGTATTTTAATCATAGGTTTCAAACTATGATGTCTTTTATCTGCAATAAAAATAATTGTCCTCTTGGAGAAGTTATTGATTTTTTTGGGTGAAAAGAGTACCAAGCGAGAGGTGCTCCGCATATACACATGGTATTATGGATAAGGAATGCTCCGAAATTTGGATTGGATACTGATTAAACAGCATTGTCTTTCATCGAACAGTATGTTACCTGTGACATTCCAAGAGAAGGACAAGAAAAAAGCTTGAGACAACAAGTTTTACATTTCCAAAGTCCCCGTTGTGGAAAGTACTGTCGATGAAAATACAAATCTAAAGGAAAGTTTTATACATAGTGTTGATTTGGATTCCCACGTCCAGTAATTTCTAAAGGAAGAGTAAATTCTTTTTTGTCTGCTTTAAGGAATACAATAACTCGGAAATCTCCCAAGAATATGTACAACTTAAAAAGAACAGAACAGTCAAAGTATATTAATGACTAGAAATCCAGTTATTTTGAAAATGTGGAATGCAAACATGGACATTCAATATGTTGCAGATAACTCAATTGCCGTTGCACGCTATGTTACATCATATATAACAAAATCAGAAAAGGCAGAGATGAAAGAAATGTGGGAAGAAATTTCACAAGAGAAGAGCCTTAGCAAAAAAATTGTACAGAGAAATTGGATCCTATGAATGTTCGGATTGCTTGTGCTCTTCCAGTTTATATTCAAAGTCACAAAGGAATCATTTGGGTAAGTTTAGGTCTTGCCTGCACACGAAATAGAGTGTTGAAAACATTAGAAGAAATTGAATACTTAGCACTGAATGAACCAGAAAGTACAGAAATTCTTAAAACTAATATGTTGGATACATACTATCCCAAAAGGAGTCCACATCTGGAAGAGCTATGTCTGTATGAAATACTTCAACATTACAGCTTTAAAAGAAATGTTACACCAAATATAAAACAAGGAAAATATGCAGTAATTGGATGTGACGGTTGTTTAGTAAAACATGCCAAAGGAAATCTTAGTAACCACAGAAAACTCAGTTGCGAAACTCCAGATAAGAGAGAATTTTTCAATTTAGCACTTCTGCAACTGTTCCAGCCATGGCGTAGTGAAACTAAATTACTTGGACATTTCGACTGCTATGAAGATTCTTTTAATGCATGTCAAGATAGCATTGCATGCACAATTTTCCCTACATATCTACAAATGTTAAATGATGAAATTGAACAAGAAAACACTATTGCAGCTGAAATAGCTAACGACAGTTCTCAAGATAGTCAAAGTTCTGGTCCACCTAGTCAAGATCCACTGGGACAACCAATAATCGAAAATGAAGTAGCAATAGCCATGAATGAAGTAGAAATTGCAATGCAACAAGCACAACAGGAGAATACTAGGTTGGAAAACTTAGAAGAACAACTGAATATTGAACAGAAAGAAATATATCTACAAGTGACAGAACAGATACAACATGGTTTGTTGCATGTAAAAAAGAATGTCTATGTTCATCATTTAAACCTATTCTTATGTACATCAGTGGTCAAGCTGGAATAGGTAAAAGTTTGTTAATTGAAGTTTTGACCAGTTATCTACAGAAAACTACAGATTCACATTTATCTTGTGTTGTAACAGCTCCAACTGGATTAGCAGCGCACAATATTAAAGGAATTACTTTACATAGATTACTTATGCTACCAGTTGAACATGATAATAAATTGGAATATCAGAAGCTGTCTGGAGATGCTTGTTATGAAGTGTCAAGAGTGCTGAAGAAAATGAAACTTTTAATCATTGATGAGGTCAGCATGGTCTCAAACTTAATGCTTGCTTTTGTACACTTGAGAATGCAACAGGTTTTACATACAGATTACAATGTTCTGTTTGGAGGAAAACATTTAATTGTATTTGGAGATTTACTACAACTAACTCCTGTAAAAGGACAACCAGTTTTTAAAACACTTGTGCATGAAGACACTAGGAAATCTTTGGGAAGTATTGGAAATGTGAACATGTGGTTAAATTTTGAATATAAAGAACTTATAAAGAATATGCGACAAGCAAGTGATGAAGATTATGGAAATATTCTCAAAGATATAAGAATTGGTGTCCTAACGAAACATGGTAAACAAGCTTTGGAAAGTCGGCTACTAAGGAACTTGTTTACAACTGAAAACACAGCAGCTGAAGTAATGTACAAGAAGATTGGAGAAAAGAAGTCTATAGTTTGCCTAATGCCTACACTGGAAGTGTGTTGTACATTTAATTAAGATCTCCTGAAATTGGAAAAACAAGAAATAGTTCACATTCAAGCTATTGATAAAATTGAGCACCAGGGACGGACCATTCTTCTTTCAGAGAAACTACAAACTAAATTGCACTCTTTGGAAAAGTCAGTATCTAAAACTGCTGGCTTAGAAAAAACTTTAGATGTATGTATAAACTGTCAGGTAATTTTGCAGCGTAATTTGAATGTAGAAGAAGGTTTAGTAAATGGAGCAATGGGGAAAATTGTTGGTTTTGTAAAATATCAGAACAGAGATGGA
The DNA here is from genome assembly GCA_963921515.1 of Calotriton arnoldi. Classification (NCBI taxonomy): domain Eukaryota; kingdom Metazoa; phylum Chordata; class Amphibia; order Caudata; family Salamandridae; genus Calotriton; species Calotriton arnoldi. The sequence goes on from CAWUFW010001113.1 coordinate 2,253,073, forward strand.
ATAGAATTCTTGAAAATAAAATTTGATCAGATTACAGAGGTAAGACAGATTGGGCGTTGTGCTGTGTTTTTTTTCCTCATAAAAGACTTGTATGTTCGCAGAAAACAGTTTCCTCTGTCTTTAGCATATGCAGAAACTATTCATAAATCTCAAGGTTTAAGTATAGACAGTGCTTTGGTAAATATTGGAAGTACAGTGTTCAAAGAGGGAATGGCATATGTTGCATTATCTCGAATAAGAACATTGTCTGGTTTGTATTTGATTGATTTCGATGACAACAAGATTAGTGCTGATGTAAATTGTGTAAGAGAATATAAACGTTTAAGAAGACTTTATACACCAAATTTAGGTGAATATCCCATTTATGAGAAACGTGTTGTGTGTTCAAAACGAAAATATGTTAAAGAATCAAGTGTGGTTGAAAAAAATAAAAAATTGAAGAGAAAGGAAAAGATGTAAAGAAATAGAAAATGGAAAGTGTTGATGACGTTGTGGGATACCAATTGGAAAATAGTTCAGGTATCAACTGTTACGCTAATGTGATTCTGAATGCTGTATTTTATCTACAAGTTCTTCATCATGAAATCATGGGAAATCATGAAAAAAGATTATGTTCTGCACTACATTATGTATTTGAACAATTGACAACTGACAGTAGTAAAATCCATACTGCTTGTGGTATTCGCCATCTCTTGGATATATGTACTGGTTCTTTGACCTTCAGTCTTAATATACAACAAGATGCACAAGAATTTCTAATGGTTATGCTTGGCGTATTAGAAGATGAAGGAATACAGATTGAAAACGTATTTGTACTAAGTTACAAATGGGATCATAAATGTGAACAGTGTTCATTAACTTCAAGCACTGAAGTCGACACAGAACGATTCATATACTTAACAATACCAGCCTGCAAATCTGTACCTTTTAACAAATTAGTAAAAGCGGCAAATCATGATATGAAATGTTCTCATTGTAAATCAGAGATGTTATCTACATTACACATAGAAAGATATGGAAAATATCTGATTTTAATGCTACAACGTTGTAGAGCAAATAGAAGAAAACTGGAAACCAAAATTAAAAGTTTTGTTGCCAGTCAAATATATATTTCTCTAAGAACTTTCACAACAGTGGCTATTATTTTCCATGCTGGACCTACTACAACATCTGGACACTATACTGTGTATTTAAAGTGTAATAAAGGATGGACACATTGCAATGATGCACACTTGGAAATAAAACCCAGATTGCCTTACGAATTACCAAATTCATATTTGATATTTTTGAAGCCAAAGTTTTGAATACATCATTCAACCTATTGGGAAGATGTAAACAAGCTTTAATTAATTCATATTGGATATGTTGCAATCCAAAGTTTTGAATACATTATTCGACCTATTGGGAAGATGTGACCAGAAAGTAGAGAGCACTGGAAACAATTACTAATTATAGCTAGTGTTTGGACTATTATTTGTGCTGATTGGTATTGCATTTGGAAAAATTACGTTGAAAAGCAAATAGTTTAAATATTTGTTCTGTATATTGTAGAAGATGTAAATGAGTGTACATTTTGAAAATGTTCTTGAGATAAATGAAAGACATCCTGTAGAAGAAGGATGTAATGAAAAAATTGTAATGAGGAACACATATAGGTACACATATTGAAAATAATGTTGTACGCTGATTTGTTTTTTTTTCAACAATCTAGTTGATTGTTTTTTTACCCCGCTGTTTCATGATGATATTACATTGACATCACTGTGTATAGTGAAGTTAAGTGGAATCTGAGAACAGCAAAAAAGGGAAAATGAAATGTTATGTAAATCTTAAATTATGTTGTGGTCTTAAAAAAGTAATAGTATGATTTGTGTAATACATTACATTACATAGCAGTTTTTTGGTTTCTTTCTTTGTACGTAGTGGTAAACTTTAAAAAGAGTTTTAATGATGAATAGCACAATAGTACTTTGAAATAGTTGAAGAGAGTCATGTTTCTAAATTACCTAAACAGGTAAGATTACATAACATAATATGTATCATCACGTAAAAGAATGTTTGAACAACAGTTATATGTTATTTGTTTGAAATTTAAAAAACTGTGATCCTTTATAGAGTTGGGTAACTTTGGTCATATAACTGATCTAATCTGTTAGGTAGTTTTTCTTTTATACAGACAATATGTATGCTCTCATGTAACTCTGTAGCACAACGTTAGCATTTAAACCAATAATCCAGACATTAGATTTTCGTTTTTCCATTTGCAGTGGCACAACCTATGCACTGATCACCCACACAGTACTCCTGCACTTATGCAATCACCAACAGAGTACACATTTTCTCATACAATCAACGAGGCACTAGTGTTGCATTCAGCCATTCAGTCAGACAGTACCTATGGAGTAATCCATTCACTGATTCTGGGTAAGATGACAAGTATGTGTACAATTATGGGACCTTACTAGGTAGCAACTGAGTCTTCCTATTACCTAACTGCCCATAAGGCCCGGAGCAACTTGTTATATTGTATTATTTGCTGTCCTAATCCGTTAGAGAGAAATAAATGATTAGACAAACCAGAACACAACATTCCCACATGTCTCCGGAATTCTGTTAACAAGACACACCCTTTAACTGTCAGTATTGTATTTGTAACATCTGACACAGACATGAAACATTAAAAAAAATGATTTTAAATAACATGGCGTAATGTGCAGTGTATGTGCCAGAACAAAAATAAAATTGTATAATAGAATTATAATCAGTATAGCAGTGAATCGATATCTGATAATGGGAGATGCCATCATAAAAAGAGAATAGAGAAAAGACTATCTTGCGTAACGTCTAACCCTGGGCAAAGCACTACGCTACGCTCGCGTAGTTTGCGAAGTTTGCGCTACTTCGCACAACGTGAATTGCACGTAGCACAGTGCAAACACGCGTAGCGTAGTGCAGCGGTCATTTTTTGCTTGCTCGCGGTCCTCAACGTCAAGTTGGCGACCGCGAGCAAGCAAAATGACATCCCGGCGAGACTTTTTCCTCGTTCGCGATCAGCAACATCAAGTTGCCGATCGCGAGCGTGGAAAATAAACCTCCCGGGCGAGATTCTCAACGCGGGGAGGTCAGGTTTCTCATTGCGAGTGGTCGTGTATGCTCGCGACCGCTCGCGATGAGAAACTACCAGTCCGCGTTGAGAAAGCTGCTGCTCGAGTAAAAATCTACTCGAGCGGCAGTAAAAGACAGCTCGCACTGTGCAAGATGCCGTTTTCAATGATTGCACAGTGCGGACAAGCATCCGGCACTGTGCAATCATTGCGAACAGTGCACTATGCAGTTCGCGTAGTGCTACACGTAGCTCGCGTAGTGCGAACTGCACTTTGCGTAGCTTCGCGTAGCGCTACTTCGCGAACTACGCCCAGGCTTAGTAACGTCCTTCTCCCTGCTAAAAAGAAGTATTATTCTCAGAGCTTTGTCTGCAGACTACATAACTTTTAATATAGACAGTAATTGTAAATTACAGAATCTGTTTCGCTGTTCTCCTTGGAAACGGTGCTATCCAAATGTGTGTGCCACTTATTCGTATATCCCAATTGTATCACAGTATGGGTGTTCAACAAAAATGTCAGTGTATATTTCAGTGTAGGTTTTTTAAATGAAAATTTCTAACTAAAACGTCCCTGAAACCTGTGGTTTTTTCAGTGAATTTCTAAGGTTTTTTAAATGCTAATTTCTAACTATGCCTACAGAAGTACGACATGTGCAGAAAGAGGAAGAAAGGCGCAGAAAGAAGCAAGAGAAATGCAGAAAGAGGCAACAAAAATCCAAAAAGAGGAAGAAAGATGCAGAAAGAAGCAAGAGATATGCAGAAAGAACCAACATTGGTGCATAAAGAGGCCTATTGCAAAGTCATCCTGTGCCCTGGGCACCCCCCAACTTTTTGCTGACTGGTACTGGTGGTAACTGACTCTGACTGACCCTGGGCTCTGACTAACCAGGCCTGGAGCCAGTGCTATGCTGAAAGACACTTAGAATACAGTGAAAACACCTACATATACTAGGGTACACTATGGGTTGGGGTACCCCTGTGATTTGCATGCCCTCCCCTGTAAGGCCCTAGTACATAATAGGGCACGGGGATTAAAACTACCTCTAAGTCCCTAGCATATAATAGGGCATGACAGTTTAGAGGCCAGCAGGCCTTTTCTGCACTTGCATGTGTGCACTGCTGAGCCTGAGGTCAGTTTAAAAGTAGCCCTGTGTGTGCAGAAAGAGGCAAGAGAGGTGCAGAAAGAGACAAGAGAAGTACAGAAAGAAGCAACAGAGGTGCAGCAAGAGGGAAGAGGGTTGCAGAAAGAGGCAAGAGAAGTGCAGGAAGAAGCAACAGAGGTACAGAAAGAGACAAGAGAAGAAGTTCAGAAAGAGGCAGCAGAGGTGCAGAAACAGGCAGAAGAGGTGCAGAAAGAGGGAATAGTGGTGAAGAAAGAGAGAAGATGGGTGCCAAAAGAGGGGTGCAAAAATTTGCAAGAGAGGTGCAGAAAGAAGCAAGAGCAGTGCAGTAAAAAACAACAGAGGTGCAGAAGGAGGCAAGAGGGGTACAGAAAGAGGCAAAAGAAGAGCATAAACAAGCAAAAGAGATGCGGAAAGAGGCTAGAGGGGTGCAGAAAGAGGCAAGAGAGGAGCAGAAAGAGGCAAGAAAGCTGAACAAAGAGAGAAGAAGGGTTCAGAAAGAGGCAAGTTAGGTGCAGAAAGAAACAAGAGAGGTACAGAAAGAAGCAAGAGAAGTGCAGAAACAACCAACAGAGGTGCAGAAAGAAGCAAGAGGGGTGCAGACAGAGGCACGAAAAGTGCAGAAAGAAGCAAGAGCAGTGCAGTAAGAAACAACAGAGGTACAAAAGGAGGCAAGAGGGGTGCAGAAAGAGGCAAGAACAGTGCAAAAAGAACCAAGAGACGTGCAGGAAAAGGGAAGAAGGGTGCAGAAAGAGGCATGAGGGGTGCAGAAAGAAGGAAGAGAAGTGCAGAAAGAAGCACGAAGGGTGCAGAAAGAGGCAAGAGAAGTGCAGAAAGAAGCAACAGAGGAACAGAAAGAGGTAAGAGTGGTGTAGAAAGAGGCAAGAGAGTTGCACAAAGAGGGAAGAGGGGTGCAGAAAGAGGCAACAGGGGTGCAAAAAGAAGCAAGTGAGGTGCAGAAAGAGGCAAGAGAGGTGCAGAAAGAGGGAAGGGGGTGCAAAAAGTGGCACGAGGGGTGCAGAAAGGGTTAGGAGAGGTACACAAAGAGGCAAGAGGGGTACAGAAAGAGGCAGGAGGGGTGCAGAAAGAAGGAAGAGAACTGCAGAAAGTAGCAACAGAGATGCTGAACGAGGCACGAAGGGTGCAGAAAGAGACAAGAGAGGTGCAGAAAGAAGCAACAGAGGTACAGAAAGAGTCAAGAGTGATGCAGAAAGAGGGAAGAGGGGTGCAGAAACAGGCAAAAGCGGTGGAGAAAGAACCAAGAGAAGTGCAGAAAGAGGCAAGAGAGGTGCAGAAACAGGCAAGAGAAGTGTTGAAAGATACAAGAGAGGTGCAGAAAGAGGCAAGAGAACTGCAGAAAGAGGCAAGAGAGTTGTAGAAAGAGGTAAGTGAGGTGCAGAAGGAGGCAAGAGAACTGCAGAAAAAGGCAAGAGAGTTGCAGGAACAGGCAAAAGGGGTGCAGAAAGAAGCAACAGAGGTGCAGAAAGAAGCAAGAGGGGTACAGAAAGAGGCAAGAGAAGTGAAGAAAGAAACAACAGAGGTGCAGAAAGAGGCAAGAGAAGTGTAGTAGGAGGCAAGAGAAGTGCATAAACAAGCAGGAGAGGTGCAGTAAAAGTGAACAGGGGTAGAGGAAGAAGCAAGTGACTTGCAGAAAGAGGCAATAGAGGTGCAGAAAGAGGCAAGAGAGGCGCATAAAGAGGCAAGAGAGGTACAGGAAGTGGAAGAGATGAGCAGAAAGAGGCAAAAGAAGTGCAGAAAAAAAGAAAGTTGCAGAAAGAAGCAACAGAAATGCAGAAAGTGGCAAGAGAGGCGCAGAAAGAAGGAAGAGTGGTTTGCACACCATTAGTACCAATTTAACACCCATATTTATCAATAAGTCACAGGTGACCATTCTAGGTTTGCAAAGGGCCTTCCGCCATGCTGTAACACTTGTTGCTGCATTTTTGGTTACGTTTGAGCCGTTTGAGCTAGAAACAAGGCATTTTTTGTTCAAATCTGCAGATTAGAAGCATATGATGGATTATGTGGCTAATGCGGAAAATGTATAATTGTGCGAAAGTCGGTGTAGCCAAACAGTCGCATAATTCCAGTGGCCCTGCTCATACCTCTGACTAAGTCCACAAGTGCTCCTCAGTGATTCCTTTTTTTTTGTCTCATTGAGTTAATAATTTAGCTTCTATGGAAACGAGGAATACTAAACCTGAGGTTACCACTCCACAACACAGACTACCATACCACATTATTACTCTCCATAACATATTATCCCACTCTACATAATTCCTATACACTAAATACCAGATACTTTCTATCCACAAAATTTCAAAGCACAACATACCACATAATTCCACTACACACAAAGTACATCCACTCCACTCCAAAAAACATTAGTAATAAACTTTTAGATTTACAACGCCAATAGCTCTAACTCTTGCAAATGCGAGACCTACTACATTACAAATGCTTCTTTAACTGGTAGTCACGTTTGCAGAGTGGTGGAGAAAGGGGGCTGGGTCTCCAACCAGAGCTCAGAAATTCTGCTGTGTAGGACTTACAGGAGGTACCAGGAGGGCTACTTGGCCGCCAAAGTCCCTCAGGCATAAAGTGGACTTCATCCCCCAACCAGTACTGTGCCAGGAGGTGCATTTTGCAGTGATGGAGAAAGGTGAGCGTGGCCTCCGAAGACCTCTCAGCAATCCCACTGTGGGAAATTCGAAGTGGAACTTCGCATTTCTGTGCTGCGCATTGTAATCAATCGCACGCAATGCATGCAGGACAACTTGTATAAATTCGCAAACGCATCGGCAATCATTACAAATGTAAATAACCAACACATATCAATGCAGCGTAATTTTGCCCTGGATGGGCTCGCTCCCTCTGGCGCTCAACATTTTAACATTCTGGCATTTTAAATGACGCTGCATTGATATGTGTTGGTTATTTACATTTGTAATGATTGCCAATGCGTATGCGAATTTATACAAGTTGTCCCGCACGCATTGCTTGCGATTGATTACAATGCTGCACAGATCTGCAAAGTTCCACTTTGAAGTGTAACAACTGGTTACCATGGTTATATGACGTAATGTGAGTTGGATATCCTGACGTCTTAATGGTATCCTTTGCCTGACCTTCAATTAGCTTTGGTTTGATGATGCTTATATGACGAGGTTCAAACGCGGCGGCCACCAACAATGAGGAAGGCGTGCCGCTGAAACGCGTTTGTTCTGTTAATTTTAAGTGCCATTAAATCCGAAGAAAGATTTACCCCCCGCGAGTGCTGGTAATTTTTTTCTTGAGCATGGATACTTTGCGTGAGTCTGCCCACGCGCACCAAGCACCCGCTAGCGAGTGCGAGAGTGTTTGGCAGAAGGTGGAGCGTTGATATTGAAAAAGCTCCTGCACCACCTCGTTGCTGAAGGTTTTGGCCGGTGAAGTACAAGGATTACTACTGTTGAAGCTGTGACCGCGTCGAGTATGCGGTAAGGACTGTAATTGAATTGTCACTGCTGGCCACCATTCAGGACTGCTATTAGCAATGGGACATAGCGAGGGGGGAGTGCACATCACAGATTTCTGTGCTTAAAAGGCTATTAATGTTCAGCGAAGCGGGCCGCCGCAAAGCGGCCTCGGACATTTTCAGAACGCGACTAGGTTCTCATTCTGTGGGAAATGGAGGGACCCCGAACCAACCTCTGCATGACTTAAAATCCAAATATCTGCAGCTGGAATGGCTGTACGAGAGGGAAATTAGGAAGTGGTGGGAGGCCACTTCCTTACAACACTACATTGAAGTCAATAGAGTGCCTAGGGCACTAAGGATCTACATGGTCCCGGCATATGAGAATCCTGATCCCAAGCTCCTGAATGAATGGGCTGAATACACGGCTGACTCTTCGAAGGGGATGCTGGTAATCCTCGTGAAGTTTGCCTGGAGCGATAGGGACAAGGCAGTAAAAGAAATAGAAGAAGCCGAGAAAAATATCACTGGTGAGGGTGATAAAGCTACACATGATGAGCTGCGGGCACTAATGAAAAAACGCCTGGAAAATGACAAAGTCAAGATAAAACAACGAAAACAGCAAAAGTTTGACCGCGACGCACGGGATTACGAACAGGGCAGAATTCTTACGTTTGCCAGAAAGTACGATGCGCCCAGACAAGACCTGCGTAATAATAGGTCCCGTAAAGTTGTTGAACAGAGAGACACGTCAGAATCGGAGGTCTCCAACGCCGAACAGTCTGAAGAGGAAAGTGGTGGAGCAAGAGAAAGTTGTCCAGCACCTCCCCATTTTCACGAGGAATTCAACCTCATACGCCAGACATGGTTACGGGGAGGCAAAGGGAGACCCCCAGAGCAAAAAACATCAGATTTACAAGAAGGGGAGGATGGCAACTGAGAAAGGGGCAACGCAAACAGGAACACCCGCCCCAAACGCAACTTGAAATTCAGGCAATAGATACTGTCACAGATGAGGAGAATCTCACGATCATCAATTTAACACCTAAAGAACTGACACCATTGGAAGAATCAGTCCTTAAACTAGGACTTTCCTTCTGTCCAACAAGTAAGTTTGAATATGCTCAAACGAGGATCGATGTTTTTCAAATTCGTGAGGAAGATCAAATTCTTTAAATTCTTTAAAATGAGAGGCATGAACTCTAGACTTGGCACTACTACGACCCAGCCCACAGGAACGGATAATTTGAGTGGGCAAGACTTAGACATGTTAGCAGTGCTTGAGGAATTGGGAAATGTTGGAACACAACGAGATGATACACGTCCGGATGATTTGGACCGTGCTGTCAACTTAGGATCACACAAGAGCGATCACTAAGTCCCTTCAGACCTACCTCCAAATTTTATTCGCAAACGCCAGTGGATACTATTGATATCTTCTCTGATAAAGTCAATCAAGATCTATCTAAACTACGAGTGAGCTTGGAAAGAACTAAAGACAAATGGAATATCACATACGCACAAAGACGGGCACTTAAGGTTTTGGAGGCAGATGATGCCATCGTGATTAAGCCCTCATATAAGGGCGGAAATGTGGTGTTGCAAACTCGAGCAAATTACTGCAAGGAAGCTCTCCTCCAATTGAACAATCAGGAAAATTATTTACCGATCACAGTCACGGAATACATGAACAGTATAAAAGAATATGACCAACCGATCTTGAAGTGGCAAACCAGAGGCATGCTCTCAATTAACCCTGGGCGGTGAACTCCGCTCCGCTGGCGGAGTTTGCAGAGTTTTCTGCACTCCGCGTTACGCGGAGATCGCGGAGTTCCGAAAATCTCCCCTTCGCGTTGCGGAGCGGAGTTTTTATTCCTCGCTCGCGTTCGTCAACGTCAAGTTGGTGACCGCGAGCAAGGAAAATCAAACGAGATTTTTCCTCGTTCGCGATCGTCAACATCTAGTTGGCGAGCGTGGAAAATCAACATCCCAGCGAGATTTCTCAACGTGGGGGGTCAGGTTTCTCATTGCGAGTGGTCGCATATGCTCGCGACCGCTCGCGTTGAGAAACTGCCCATTCGCGTTGAGAAAGCTGATGCTCGAGTAAAAATCTACTCGAGCGGCAGAAAAGGAAAGCTTGCGCTGTGCATGGTGCTGTTCGCAATGATTGCACAGTGCGGACAAGCATCCGGCACTGTGCAATCACCGCGAACTGCATTTTTCTATTATACTCCACCGCTCACGGAGCTCTGCTTAGTGCAACAGAGTTTTTTTTGCACTTTGCGGTGTTCCGCGTAGTGCAACTCCTCAAACTCTGCCCAGGGTTACTCTCAATGGAAGAGTTCACCTTCCTATCGACACCATGTCCTCGGCTACCAACATTCTGCCACTTACCAAAAGTTCAGAAGAATAAGCTGAACCCTCCGGGACGGCTGATAATCTCGTTGATTGGTGGCCTACTTGAGAAGATGTCAAACTTTATTGACTATTTCTTGTTCCCCTTTGTATTGGAATTACCCTCGTACACCAGGGACACCAAGGACTTTTTGAGACATATTGAGGGCACTGTGTGGGAACCTGACTTCCTATTGATAACTCTTGATGTAGCTAGCTTGTACACTAGCATAGCACATGAAGATGGGATCTTGGCCACCAGATATTTTCTAAGAAATCGTCCTTTAAGGTTTCTGGAGCATAGAGAGATGATATTAGAGTTTTTACATTTCTGTCTGCACAACAATATGTTTATTTTCCAGGGCCAGATCTACAAACAACGACGAGGGACTGCCATGGGGGCCTGCTTCGCTCCTAGCTATGCAAACCTGTTCGTAGGCTGGTGGGAGAAGCAGGCCGCATGGGCGGACACCTGTGATAAATGGGTGGAGAGCACGGTCAGTTGGAGACTGTACATCAACGATCTTTTCCTGATCTGGCGTGGTACAAGGGAGTCAGCAGTCCAATACATTGATCATTTAAACTCCAATGACTTTAACCTCAGTTTTACGAGTAGTATAAGCTCAACTGAGGTTACATTTCTGGACCTGAGAGTATTTGTGTCAGATGGGAAGATTCAGACAGCACTCCTTAGAGAGTCCACGGCTGGGAACTCTGTGCTACACGCCAGAAGTAGTCACCCAGGTCATTTGAAGAACAGTATCCCATGTGGGGAACTATTGCGTATTAAACGCAATAGCACCAGGGAAGATGATTTCAGACGAGATGCATCAAAAAGTATAAAGAGATTTGAGGTGAGGGGGTACCGGAAGGGGATCCTGAAAGGAGCGATGAATAGAACAGAACAGAAGTCCAGATCAGACTTATTGAAGAATGAGTCTAAAAAGGGAGACCTAAGGACGAAAAACTATTTCAGACTGATAACAGGTTTTTCCAGCGCAGCTAACAATGCGAGGAGAATATTGCAGGCCAACTGGCAAATACTAAAGTCTGATGTTGTTATAGGTCGGGATCTACCTGCGCACCCCTCACTGACATTTAGGAAAACACGGTCCATTAAAGATCAGTTAGTGGAAAGTCATCTGCCACCCCTTAAAGTTCAGAGAGGGCTACAAGGGATTACAGGCTTTTTTCCATGTGGCAGATGCAAGGCGTGTGCCAATAGCAGCAAGGTGACCACATATATGATTGGGGGTCTGAAAGATCCCATACATATTTCAAAGTTTATGAACCGCAGTACATCATATGTAGTTTACTGTCTAACTTGCCTGTGTGGACTGAGGTACGTGGGCAGCACTATTCATCCTGCCAAAGTTCGCATCTTAGAGCACCATAGGGCTATGCAGAATAAAGATGTGAGTTATCCTGTCGCTAGACACTTTCAGATGCATCATAACAGCAATAGGCAACTGGTTAAATACTTTTGTATTGGAGACAGAGAGAAGCGCTTGCAGAGACTGGAATCGCGCTATATTCTAGATATTCCAACAAAAGCACTGCTAGGATTAAATATGGGGGAGGAACTCGGGGTCCACTTGTAAATATGTATAGCAATTGAAGAAGAGCAGGCATGGTAGGAGCTAGTCAGTAAGTGGTGTGGCTTTTTTGGACATGTGGCCGATACTGGTCACAACTGCCTTACGTGCAGCAACAGTTTGGGGGTTGACATTAAGAAGGGTCGCTAGAGTTAGCAGGCCCATCCCGGGTGCACAACAAATTGACATTGATACCACAATGCATGGATTACTGAAGTGCATTGGTACATGGCCCAGCCAGGGCACTAATGTGTAACATGGTGGAGGCTCTGTACAATTTAAAATGCCAGAATGTTAAAATGTTGAGCGCCAGAGGGAGCGAGCCCATCCAGGGCAAAATTACGCTGCATTGATATGTGTTGGTAATTTACATTTGTAATGATTGCCGATGCGTATGCAAATTTATACAAGTTGTCCCACACGCATTGTGTGCGATTGATTACAATGCACTGCACAGATCTGCCAAGTTCCACTTTGAAGTGTAACAACTGGTTACCATGGCTATATGACGTAATGTGAGTTGGATATCCTGACGTCTTAATGGTATCCTTTGCCTAAACTTCAATTAGCTTTGGTTTGATGATGCTTATATGACGAGGTTCAAACGCGGCGGCCGCCAACACTGAGGAAGGCGTACCGCTGAAACGCATTTGTTCTGTTAATTTTGTGTGCCATTAAGTCCGAAGAAGGATTTACCCCCGCGAGTGCTGGTGATTATTTTCTTGAGCGTGGATACTTTGCGCGAGTCTGCCCTCGCGCACCAAGCACCCGCTAGCGAGTGCGAGAGTGTTTGGCAGAAGGTGGAGCACTGATATATATATATATATATATATATATATATATATATATATATATATATATATATATATATATATATATATATATATATATATATATATATATATATATATATATATGTATTACCTACTGGCAGTCGCCAGTAGGTAGTTATAGTTAGGACCTTGTTTCTATTCAAAAAGTGTTTTTTCTTTTCCCAATATCTTTGGCGCTATTTGACCAATTTTCGTGAAATTTTTAAAACTAATGGTTCACTCAGGTCAGCTCCTGTCTTGAAAGTTTCGGGGTGATTCGTCAAGCGGGGGCAGAGAAAAAAGGGGGGTCCCAAAACGCATTTTCCCCATGTTAATTTCCAAAAGAACTTTAGACACGGCTACAGCCCGAACTGCTGAACGGAATTACACCAAATTTGGCAAAAAGGTAGCTCTTGGTCGAGAAAGCAACCTTTTTTAAAATGGTGTAAATCAGTTCAGTAGTTGCTGAGAAATTCAAAAAATAAAAATGTATATATCTGAGCACCGAGGAGGAGTCGCGACTCCTCCCGAGCACGAGCTGATTTCTGATTGGCTACCAACACTCCAAACCAGAATGTGTTGGCAGCCATCTTGTGACTCGGTAACCGAGTCACAAGAAAACAGTACAAAAAAGGTGAAAAACAAAAAAAGGGGGCAGGGTAGAAACACGCTGACCCCCTAGGTCTGCTTAGGGGGTCCCACAAGGACCCCCAGGGCTAAAAAAAAAAAATTGGCCGAATTCGCGCTTGGTGCGCAAACCGGTTGAGAAAACGTAAAAAAACGAAGCACGGACTCCCGCGCTTCGTTTTCCTTAAGCCCCCGGGTGGGCCAGGTCCCGGGGCAATGCCCAATTATGTAGCGGGGGCCCGTGGGTGCCCTCACAGCCCCTGGGACCACCACCTCCCCGGGGCTTTATTCATGATGTGCGGGTGGGCACGCAGTCCACCCGCAGCCCCGGGGACCGCCACCTCCTCGGCTTATTTATATAAAAAAAATGCGTGGGGGGGCTCCTTCCCCCCCATGCTGCCCAGGGGACTGCCACCTTCCCGGGGCTTTAACAATAAAACGCAGGGGACACATGGCCCCCCGCAGCCCCGGGGACTGCAACCTCCCATGGACTCTGATTTTTTTTTTTTTTTAAATGTGTGGGGGGGCTCAAGCCCCCCACACGCCCCAAGGACCACCACCTCCCCGAGGCACTAATTATTTACATATGGGGGTCTGTTGCGGACCCCCGGGCCCCGGGAACCACCAACTACCCAGGGGTTTAAAGAGTTAGGAGGGCGGCCCCCCTCCTGGAGCCCTTGATGGCCCTGGGGACTGCCACCCCCCAGGGCCAGCTCCTGCAATGTCCGTGGTGCCCACCCCCGGGACATTGCTGTTTGCTATGGCAAGGAGGGAGCACGGCTCCCACCCTGTCATAGCAAACTCCTGCTTTGCTTCATTGAAGCGAGAGCAGGAAACCTGCTCTCGCTTCAATGAAGCAAAGCAGAATTGCTTTTGGGCAAGGGGAGCTGCATGTCAGCAGCTCCCCTTGCCCAAAAGCAATGGTGGCTCCCGCTGGAGGTGGGGAGCCGGCTGGGACCGTGGGGGCATTGGGGCTTCCCCATGGTCCCCAACTTGAGGGCCGGCCCCAGGGGATGGGGTCCCCAGGGCCAGAAGTGGCCCAGGGAAGGGGGGCCACGCGTCCCCCCTCCCCTAATTAAAAAATGTAAAAATGTTTTAAAAGAGGCCAGGCCCCGGGGGATGGGGTCCCCGGGGCCAGAAGTGGCCCAGGGGAGGGGGGCCATGCGGCCCCCCTCCCAGCAAAAATAAATGAAAATAACTAGTCGAGGCCCTGGGGGATGGGGTCCCCGGGGCCAATAGTGGCCCAGGGAAGGGGGGCCACGCCGCCCCCTTCCCGTTTTTTTTAAATTAAACAATGCTCAGGCCCTGGGGAATAGGGTCCCCAGGGCCCAAAAAATGTTAAAAAAGGGGGGCCACACAGCCCCCTTCTAACAAAAGAAGAAAAAAAACAGAAGCCTGCATCTCGCCGGAGGCCCCACCCCCTCCTTGCACCACATTGCAAATGCACCTCCTGGCGCGTTTTGGGTTGGGGAGGAAGTCCCCTAGAATCTTATGGGTCCTTAGGGGCAAAATAGCCCACCAGGTACCTCCAGTAAGCCCCACACAGTGGGATTGCTGAGAGGTGGTCCGAGGCCACGGCCCTTTTTATACCACTTTGCAAACACGCCTCTTGGAACATTGCTGGTGGGGCGATGAGGTCCTCTTGTGTCCTGAGGACCTCAGGACTAAAGTGGACTTCATATCCCAAGCAGCAGTGCGCCAGGAGCCGCGTTTGCACAGTTGTGTAAAAAGGGGGTGCGGCCTTTGAGCACTCTCAGCAATCTAGCTGTATGGGGCTTACTGGAGGTAACAGGAGGGCTAGTTGGCCCCCAGGGACCCTCAGGAGGAAAGTGGACTTCATCCACCAAACCGAGAGCGCGCCAGGAGGCACGTTTGCAGAGTGGTGGAGAAAAGGGGTGTGGCCTATGTCCATCTCTCGGGAATCCCACTGTGTGGGGCTCACTGGAGGTAAGAGGTAGGCTAGTTGGCCCCTAAAGGACCCCCAGCAGCAAAGGGGACTTCAATCCCCATCCAAGAGCGCGCCAGGGAGCACGTTTGGAGAGTGATGGGCAAAGGGGGCATGGCCTGCTATGAGAACTTAGCAATGCTGCTGTGTGGGACTTACTGGAGGTAATAGGAGGGGTAGTTGGCCCCCAAGGATGTCCTTGGGGGCCAACTACCCCTCTTGTTACCTCCAGTAAGTCCCACACAGTGGGATTGCTAAGACGTCTTCGGAGGCCATCTCCCCCTTTCTCCACCACTCTGCAAACACACCTCCTGGCAGACTACGAGATGAGGATGAAGTCCAATTTACTCCTGAGGGACTTTGGGGGCCAAGAAGCCCTCCTGGTACCTCCTGTAAGTCCTAAGCAGCGGAATTCCTGAGCGCTGGTCTGAGGCCTAGCACCCTTTCTACACCACTCTGCAAGCACGACTACTAGTTAAAGAAGTGTTTGCAATGTAATAGGTTTCGCATTTGCGAGAGTTAGAGCTATTGGCGTTGTAAATGTAATTGTTTTTACTAATGTTCTTTGGAATGGATTGGATGTATGTTGCCTGTAGTGGAATTATGTGGTATGTTGTGCAGTGAAATGATGTGGATAGAAAATATGTGGTATTTAGTGTATAGGAATTATGTACAGTGGGATTATGTGTTATGGAGAGTAATTATGTGGTATGGTAGTCTGTGTTGTGGAGTGGTAACCTCAGGTTTAGTCTTCCTCGTTTCCATAGAAGCTCAACTATGAACTCAGTGAGACAAAAAAAGAAGGAATCACTGAGGAGCACTGGTGGACCTAGTCAGAGGTATGAGCAGGGCCACTGGAATTATGTGACTGTTTGGCTGCACTAACTTTCGCACAATTATACATTTTCTGCATTAGCCACATAATTCATCATCTGCTCCCTAATCTGCAGATTTGAACAAAAAAAGCCTTGTTTCTAGCTCAAACGGATCAAATGTTACCAAAAATGCAGCGAAAAGTGTTACAGCGTGGTGGAAGGCCCTTTGCAAACCTAGAATGGTCACCTGTTACTTATTGCTAAATGTGGGTGTTAAATTGGTACTAATGGTGTGCAAGCCACTCTTGCTTCCTTCTGTGCCCCTCTTGCCTCTTGCCGCATTTCTGTTGCTTCTTTCTGCACATTTCTTTCTTTTTCTGACCTTCTCTTGCTTCTTTCTGCAAATCTCTTCTACTTTCTGCACCCCTCTTGCCTCTTTCTGCACCTCTGTTGGTTGTTTCTGCACTGCTCTGGCTTCTTCCTGCACCTCTGTTCCAAATTTCTGCATCCCTCTTGCCTTTTTCTGCACCCCTCTTCCCGCTTTCTGCACCTCTCTTGCCGAAGTCTGCCCACCTGTTCCCTCTTTCTGCACCCCTTTTGCCTGTTTCTGCACCTCTCTTGCCTCTTTCTGCAGTTCTCTTGCCTCCTTCTGCACCTCACTTGCCTCTTTTTGCACCTCTGTTGGTTCTTTTGCACTGCTCTTGCTTCATTCTGCACCTCTCTTGCAAATTTCTGCACCCTCTTGCCTCATTCTGCACCCCTTTTACCTGTTTCTGACCTCTCTTGCCTCTGTCTGCACCTCTGTTCCCTCTTTCTGTACCTCTTTTGCCTGTTTCTGCAACTCTCTCACCTCTTTCTGCATGTCTGTTGCCTCTTTCTACACCTCATTTGCTTCTTTCTGTACCCCTCTTGCCTCTATCTGCACCCTTTTTCCCTCTTTCTGCACCTCTCTTGCCTTTTTCTGTACCCCTCTTAAATCTTTCTGCACCCTTTTTGCCTCTTTCTGCACCTCTGTTCCTTCTTTCTGCACTTCTTTTGTTTCTTTCTGCACCTGTCTTGCTTCTTTCTGCACCCCTCTTGCCTCTCTCTCCACCCCTCTTCCATCTTTCTGTACTTCTGTTGCTTCTTTCTGCACTTATCTTGCTTCTTTCTGCACCTCACTTGCCTCTTTCTGCACCTCTGTTGCTTCTTTCTGCAGTTCTCTTCCTCTTTCTGCACCCCTCCTGCCTCTTTCTGTACCCCTCTTGCCTCTTTGTGCATCTCTCCTACCCCTTTCTGCACCCCTCTTGCCTCTTTTTCCACCTCTGTTGGTTCTTTCTGCACCTCTTTTGCTTCATTCTGCACTTCATTTTCCTCTTTCTGTACCCCTCTTCCTGCACCTCTCTTGCCTCAGTCTGCCCACCTGTTCCCTCTTTCTGCACCCCTTTTGCCTGTTTCTGCAACTCTCTTGCCTCTTTCTGCAGTTCTCTTGCCTCCTTCTGCACCTCACTCGCCTCTTTTTGCATCGCTGTTGGTTCTTTTGCACTGCTCTTGCTTCTTTCTGCACTTCTCTTGCAAATTTCTGCACCCCTCTTGCCTCATTCTGCACCCCTTTTACCTGTTTCTGCACCTCTCTTGCCTCTGTCTGCACCTCTGTTCCCTCTTTCTGTACCTCTTTTGCCTGTTTCTGCAACTCTCTTACCTCTTTCTGGAGTTCTGTTGCCTCCTTCTGCACCTCTGTTGCTTCTTTCTGCACTTCTCTTTCTGCACCCCTGTTGCTTCATTCAGCACTTTCCATGCTTCTTTCTGCACCTGTCTTATTCTTTCTGCACCTCTGTTGTCTCTTTCTTCACTCGTCTTCCCTCTTTCTGTATCTTTCTTGCCTGTTTCTGCATCTCACTTGCCTCTATCTGCACTTTTATTGCTTCTTTCTACACCTTGGTTGCTTCTTTCAGCAATTCTCTTGCCTCTTTCTGCACCTCTCTTGCCTCTTTCTGCACCTCACTTGCTTCTTTCTGCACTTCTCTTGCCTCTTTCTGCACCCCTGTTGCTTCATTCTGCACTTTCCATGCTTCTTTCTGCACCTGTCTTGCTTCTTTCTGCACCCCTGTTGACTCTTTATGTACCTCTTTTGCCTGTTTCTGCAACTCTCTTGCCTCTTTCTGCAGTTCTAATGCCTCTTTCTGCACCTCTGTTGCTTCTTTCTGCACTTCTATTGCCTCTTTCTGCACCCCTGTTGCTTCATTCTGCACTTCCCATGCTTCTTTCTGCATCTGTCTTGCTTCTTTCTGCACCCCTGTTGTCTCTTTCTGCACTTGTCCTCCCTCTTTCTGTACCTTTCTTGCCTGTTTCTGCATCTCACTGGCCTCTTTCTGCACTTTTCTTGCTTCTTTCTATACCTCTGTTGCTTCTTTCAGCAATTCTCTTGCCTCTTTCTGCACTTCTCTTGCCTGTTTCTGCACCCCTCTTGCCTCTTTCTGCACCCGTCTGCCCTCTTTGTGCAACTGTCTTGCATTTTTGTACACCTCTCTTCCCTCTTTCTGCACCACTCTTGCCTCTTTGTACACCTCTCTTCCCTCTTTCTGCAGCACTCTTGCCTCTTTTTGTACCTCTGTTGCTTCTTTCTGCCGTTTCTTGCCTCTTTCTGCACACTTTGTGCCTCTTTCAGCACCTCTGTTGCTTCTTTCTGCACTTCCCTTCCTTCTTTCTGCACTCCTCTTGCCTCTTTCTGTACCTCTGTTGCCTCTTTCTGCACTTCTCTTGCTCTTTCTGCACCCTTCACGCCTCTTTCAGCACCTCTGATGGTTCTTTCTGGACTGCTCTTGTTTTTTTCTGCACCTCACTTGCCTCTTTCTGCACTTATCTTGCTTCTTTCTACACCTCTGTTGCTTCTTTCAGCAATTCTCTTGCTTCTTTCTGCACTTCTCTTCCTTCTTTCTGCACCCCTCCTACCTTTTTCTGCACCCCTCTTGCCTTTTTTTGCACCTCTGTTGGTTCTTTATGCACTGCTCTTACTTCTTTCTGCACCTCACTTGCCTCTTTCTGCACCCCTGTTCCCTGTTTCTGTATATTTCCTGCCTGTTTCTGCACCTCCCTTGCTCTTTTTGCACCCTTCGTGCCTCTTTCAGCACCTCTGTTGGTTCTTTCTGCACTGCTCTTGCTTTTTTCTGCACCTCACTTGCCTCTTTCTGCACTTCTCTTGCTTCTTTCTACACCTCTGTTGCTTCTTTGAGCAATTCTCTTGCCTCTTTCTGCACTTCTCTTCCTTCTTTCTGCACCCCTCCTACCTCTTTCTGTACCTCTCTTGCCTCTTTGTGCACCCCTCCTACCTTTTTCTGCATCCCTCTTGCCTCTTTTTGCACCTCTGTTGGTTCTTTCTGCACTGATCTTGCTTCTTTCTGCACCTCTCTTGCTTCTTTCTATACCTCTGTTGCTTCTTTCAGCAATTCTCTTGCTTCTTTCAGCAATTCTCTTACCTCTTTCTGCACTTCTCTTCCTTCTTTCTGCACCCCTCCTGCCTCTTTCTGTACCTCTCTTGCCTCTTTGTGCACCTCTTTCTGCACCCCTCTTGCCTCTTTTTGCACCTCTGTTGGTTCATTCTGCACTGCTCTTGCTTCTTTCTTCACCCCTTTTGCCTCTTTCTGCACCCCTCTTTTCTCTTTCTGCACCCCTCTTGCTTCTTTTTGCACCCCTGTTCCCTCTTTCTGTACCTTTCCTGCCTGTTTCTGCACCTCTCTTGCCTCTTTCTGTACCTCTGTTGCTTTTTTCTGCACTTCTCTTGCTCTGTCTGCACCGTTCGAGCCTCTTTCAGCACCTCTGTTGCTTCTTTCTGTACTACTCTTCCTTCTTTCTGCACCCCTCCTGCCTCTTTCTGTACCTCTCTTGCCTCTTTGTGCACCTCTCCTACCTTTTTCTGCACCCCTCTTGGCTTTTTTTGCACCGCTGTTGGTTCTTTCTGCGCTGCTCTAGCTTCTTTCTGTACCTCACTTGCCTCCTTCTTCACTTGTCTTGCGTCTATCTAGAGCTCTGTTGCTTCTTTCAGCAATTCTCTTGCCTCTTTCTTCACTTCTCTTCCTTTTTTCTGCACCCCTCCTGCCTCTTTCTGTACCTCTCTTGCCTCTTTGTGCACCTCTCTTGCCTCTTTCTACACCTTTTCTGCCTGTTTCTGCACCTCTCTTGCCTCTTTCTGTAACTCTGTTGCTTTTTTCTGCACTTCTCTTGCTCTTTCTGCACCGTTCGTGCATCTTTCAGCACCTCTGTTGCTTCTTACTGTACTTCTCTTCCTTCTTTCTGCACCCCACCTGCCTCCTTCTTCACTTGTCTTTCCTCTTTCTACAGCTCTGTTGCTTCTTTCAGCAATTCTCTTGCCTCTGTCTTCACTTCTCTTCCTTCTTTCTGCACCCCTCCTGCCTCTTTCTGTACCTCTCTTGCCTCTTTGTGCACCCCTGTTCCCTCTTTCTGTTCTGCACCCTCTTCTGTTCTGCACCTTTCACGCCTCTTTCAGCACCTCTATTGGTTCTTTCTGCTCTGCTCTTGCCTCTTTCTGCACCTCTGAGTTAGAGGTAGTTTTAATCCCCCTGCCCTATTATATACTAGGGCCTTACAGGGAAGGTCATGCCAATCACAGGGGTGCCCCAACCCATAGTGTACCCTAGTGTATGTAGGTGTTTTCACTGTATTCTAAGTGTCTTTCAGCATAGCACTGGCTCCGGGCCTGGTTAGTCAGTTACCACCAGTACCAGTCAGCAAAAAGTTGGGGGCACAGGATGACTTTGCAACAAGGCCTCTTTCTGCACCTCTGTTAGTTCTTTCTGCATATGTCTTGCTTCCTTCTGCACTTTTCTTCGTCTTTCTGGACTTCTGTTGCCTCTTTCTACATTTCTCATGCTTCTTTCTGCGCCTTTCTTCCTCTTTCTGCACATGTCCTACCTCTGTAGGCATAGTTAGAAATTAGCAATTAATAAACCTTTGAAATTTACTGAAAAAACCATAGGTTTCAGGGACGTTATAGTTAGAAATTAGCATATAAAAAACCTTTGAAATTCACTGAAAAAACCATATGTATCAGGGACGTTATAGTTACAAATTAGCAGTTAAAAAACCTTTGAAATTCACTGAAAAAACCATAGGTTTCAGGGACGTTATAGTTAGAAATTAGCATTAAAAAAACCTTAGAAATTCACAGAAAAAACCATAGGTTTCAGGGACGCTATAGTTAGAAATTATCATTTAAAAAACCTTTGAAATTCACTGGAAAAACCATAGGTCTCAGGGACGTTATAGTTAGACATTAGCATTTAAAAAACCATAGAAATTCACTGAAAAAATCTCAGGTTTCAGGGACGTTATAGTCAGTTGGACATTTCACTCGTACAAAACCAGAGAAATTTGGCCGTTATAGTTAGTAGAGCTAAGTATAACTCGCGCCCCCGCAATGCACTGCTGATGACATCACATATTACATCACTCATGACATGGTCAGTGACATCACTCATGACATCTCAAATGACATCACTGACTACTGGAGAAGTGGTCTCAGCTGATGGCCACTACATGTAAACATATTATGGGACTTATCTCTAAAAATACAAACTAGGAATTAGAACAAGTAAAAGAGAAAATTCCCAAGTTAAAGGATTTGCTTGAGAAACATCCAGAAACAGAGAAAGTCCTTATTTTCCTTCCTCAAATGGAGAAGAAACTGGAAAAATACAAAGAAGAGATCAAACTTAAGAAAAGAAGCAAGTTCCTATGAGGCAAACAGGATTACACCAATTGGCGTATTTAGTTTTTTGCCAGAAGGTTTGATGGGGCAATCAGCCAGTTTAGGCAAATAGGGGCTCTGAGGCAACAGGAGCTATTTAGCTCTCAGCCTGGATCTGACAACTATTCCTCTGAATTTGAGGATCAGGCAACAAACTCCTCCAGGGAAGCTCTTCCGTTCACAGCCATGGACAAGAACCATTTTTTACTGTCAAACCAAACAGCGAGAGGAAGGCCACCAAGAGGAAGAGGATGAAACAATGCAAAAGGAAAAAAGTCAGAAGAGGTGGTGGAGACAACAAAAGACAACGTGCCACATGGGAAGAAAACAAGGCAGACACGGAAGTAGTAATGGGTGAGAATCAACTGACTATCATTAATCACATATCACAAATCTTGACTCAATAAGAACAATCACTGCTAGAACTTGGACTTTCTTTCTGCCCGACAGCAAACCTGGACTATTGCTGAACACATGTAGACATTTTTCTTTTTGTGCATAAACTAAAACTCAAAAAAGAATTCATGCAACAGAGTAAAAAAAAGTAACAATGGAAATGTGTCTGCAATTGCCCCTGCTGGCGACACCACCAATCATGTTTTAAGCTTGGGTAACGTTTCTGGTATAGCTGCTTTGGTTGATTTGGACGTGGGCGACACAGGTTGGGTCTCAGTGAGGCACTTTCTGGTTTCCCTTAATCCAGAGCTAAACAGAACTAATCCCAATCATTTTACACCTAGATTGTAACACTAATACACCACATGACTCCATAGGCACATTCCATGAAGTGGTCACTAATGAACTTATGGGGCTCTGGAAGAAATCCAAGAATAGTTTTGCTTCGAATTTTACAAGAGGACAAACAACAGCCTTGGAAACTCTTTCTAAGGACCACAATATCATCATGATAAGAAGGGCAATGTGGTCCCATGGGACATTAACAGATATCCTGGGGAGGCACACAGGCAACTAGACACTTGTAATAGCTATGAGAAAGGGCACTTACAACTCCTATTGTCTAACTATCAGCAATTATCAGACACTTTTATGTAGTTAGAAGGAGAGAGGATTAATGAGTGCAGATGAATATCAGTTCCTTTCTGTGAAAGAAACAGTGGCTGCCTATGGTGCATAAAAATAGAGGCGAACCACCAGAGAGATGTATCATTTTGGCCAACAATAGCCTCCTAGAGCAGACCTCTATTTACCTTGACTTCTTTCTTCTCCCTTATGTTCTTGCCCTACCCTCATACTGGAGAGACAGTACAGATTTCATTACTAAAATTTCTGACATACCATGGCAACCCAATTACATCCTTGTTACATTGGCTGTTGTGTCCCTGTACACATGTATTGACCATAACCTAGGAATTCTGACCTGTAGACATTTCTTCTGTGACATATCCATATACAAATTTTATGGCTCCATGATTTTACTTGCTATGCCGTGTTTCTGTTTGGAGAACAATATTTTCATATTCAAGGATGCCTGGTATCACCAGCTAGTTGGGACTGCTATGGTAAGTTGCTTTGCCCCCAGTTAGGCCTGCATTTTCATGGAATGGTGGGAGGAACAGCACATATGGGTGGAAGTTAATGAAAGGTGGACTAGACATATTGCATTCTGGACCTGCTATATTGACAATCTGTTCATGACTTGGGAGTTTTTCAAACACAAACTACACCATTTTCTGACTCATATAGCCCACAATGACTGGACTCTAGCCTTAACACATAAATTCCAAGCCACTGAAATTGACTTTTTTTAAACACATTTTATTGGAATTTTGCCTGTACATCTTGGCCTGTGAGGCCGAATTACATACATGTTGCAAAAGTATAACCAATACCAGAGAAAGAATAGAACCATGAAAACCAGCTTTGGCACAGGGTGATACACCCCAGCCCGACCCATGGATAATCGCTATCAAATGTCCAGAGAAGTCATGTCCGCTAACCTTGGAAGACTCCACTCCTATGTGTATGGGTGTTTTATGTAATGGAGGATTCTGGGGGTGGTACAGGGGGCAGATCTATACCTCTGTATACGGCCCAGCGAGACCAGATCTTGTTATGTTTCTGTGGGCAACCTCGTGCCTTGTACACTGCTATCTCAATCCCCATGCATCAGTCCATGGCGGGTTTCCACCCCCCCTACAGATGGTGGTGAGGTCCCCTTCAAGTGCTGAGCTATGTCTCGCTTAGCTAGCGTTACTCCTAGAAAAAGAAGGAGTTGCCTATACCAGTTACCCCCGATCCCATCAGTACTATGTAATAAAGATAATTTGGAGCCAAGAGCAGGTTTCCATGATAAGACCTGTTCTAGGCGCGAAGCCACCTTTCGCCAGAAGGGCAGAAGCACCCTACAACTCCACACCGTGTGTAGAAAGGTCGCCTCCTCATGGGGGACGGGATCACGCCTATTCGCCAGAGACGGGATCTTGTGTAAAATGCTCTGTGTATGTACTTAAATTGGATAAGGCGATACCGAGTGGCAATGGCGGCTCCATGGGGGCTCATTTGGGCCTCCGTCCAATTGTCATTGGTGAGGTCTGGAATATCCCCTTCCCGGGTCAGGCGCAATGTATCTAAGGTGGTGCGGTTATGAGTAATTAATGTTTGGTAAATCTGTTGGATCTTGTGAGAGCTGAGGTCCCCCATCAACAAGCATCCTTCCAGTGGGTGGAAGTCTGGCAAGTCATTCAAGGAATGGGTGTATGGTGTCAGTGCATGCATGAGTTGGAGGTATCTATAGAACTGACTACGGTGTAGTTGGAATTCCGTTTGCAGTTGTTGGAAGGACTTGAGTATTGTCCTGTGCATTATGTCCCCTAGTGATGGGATCCTGATATTGTCCCAAGTCCTAAACCCGGGTAGCGTGGTGACCTGGCACAGGTAAGTGCCATGTCAGAGTGGGGTTGTCTGCGTCAATCATCCCCTCCAGTCCATCTTTCTAACTGAGCCTCGCCATAGTCGTATGACCACCTTACATGTGGGTAGCAAATGATCAAGGTTCGACTGAGAATACAAGAGGTCAAGAAAGGTTTGGGGGTTCACCTTCGTTGTTCGACTGTGAAAGCCAGGTCTGTCTGCACACTGTACCACCACTGTACCACCACTGTACTGTACCACCACTCACGCACTGAGGCCGAGAGACCCGTGTATAGCAGGCAGACTTATGAGAGGAAGCGCAGGCCAAAATTAAGTGCTCGCAAGAAGAGATATAAGTAATCCCAGCTGAGGGAGTCGAAGGCCTTATCATTGTCAGCAAGAAGGAGGGCTGTGGGTCGTCCAAGGTCCGAGACCTTCGCAGTAGCATTATGCACCTGTCGAATGTTGTGTCATGTGAACCTCTGTGGCATAAAGCCCGCCTGGTCCGGATGGACGAGCTCATGGATATGTGTGTGGAGATGGTCTGCGAGGACTTTATCTAAGAGTTTGGGCTCAAAGTTTAGGAGAGAAATAGGGCGGTATGAAGAGGGTTCCTCAGGCAGATGACCCGGCTTGAGGAACACCACAATATCGGCATGACGCCAATCTGGAGGGAGGATGTGTTGTTCTAGGGCTTCATGGAGCGCCGCAAGGTGGTGCAGGCCCAGGAGGGACAAGTGAGATCGTAAATATTCACTCAGGAACCTGTTAGGGCCCAGTGCTTTGCCTGGTCGTAGGCCCGACAATGCCTGATTGAGTTCTTCAACTGTAATTGCTTCCTCCAAATGCTCACGAATCTGACCCAGTACCTATTTTGGTGGTATATCTTTGAGGAATTCCTCGATTTGGTCTTGCATAATGGCTTCCTGTTTTGTGTAAAGTGCGGAGTAATATGATGTGAACATTTGCGCGACTGCAGTGGGTGTAGTGCATAGCGTCCCCTCTGTGTTACGCAGCACCAGTACTGGGGTGGGCGACTGCACCGCCTGACAGAGACAATGTAACATTTTTCTGGATCTATCCCCCCACTGATATATTCTGGATTGGGTTGCTTGCCGATGCGTTTAGCTTCATTTGTAAGCACCTGGTGTAGCTGCTGTTGCTTAAGGAGGAGAGCGCTAATGGCATTGGGACTTGTGCCCTTTTTTATTTCAGTCTCTAAAGCACATTGACGCACCTCAAGATCTACCACCTGTGCCTGATGGGGACGTTTCTCTCCAGCTCAGTGGCTGATGTCCACGCCTCGCAATTTGAGCTTAAGTGCTTCCCAAAATGTCAAGCAAGACGGGACTGTGCCTGAGTTAGAGTACAAGTAATCCAAACATGTTTTCCTCATAGTGGCGTGGTAGGATGGGTCGCTCAAGTGCCAGGGTGAATAGGCCACCGGAAGGGGGATGAGCGGGGCCCTATCTGTAGCTTTAGTGTTACTGGGGAGTAATCTGATAGCCCCCTAGGAATAATGGATACCCTTGTGACTCTGTGGACATACGCCCTTGGAAGGAAAAAATAATCGATTCTAGAGAGGGATCCATGTACAGCGGAAAGGTAAGTGAAGCACGGCTCCGCTGGATGATAGGCGGGCCATGCATCCGACCATCCCAAAATGGAGACTAGGGCGTGCAATCTAGTTTACCCTGTGCTCCATCCTGGGCCCACCACCCGCCATCAGTCAGAAGGGGCCATTATATCATTCCAGTCACCCCCTATCACCATTAGGCTGTCTGGGAGCTCCCCCCATATTTGTATAATTTTGTCCACCAGAGTTTGCCCTTGTGGAGGTGGAGCGTAAACACTGCAGAGTGTCAGGGATTCCCCATGAATTATGCCTGTGTTGAAGGTGTACCTCCCCCCCCGGGTCCAACCATATTTTGGAGACACTGTAGGGGACCCTATGGTGTATAAGGATCACCGTACCACGTGACCCCCGGACAAACAGAGTGGAAAACCTGATTAAACCCATATCGGGCTAGACAGGGTGCCTTTGTCCCCACCATGTGGGCTTCTTGCATAATAAGTATGTCCACATCTAGTCTTTCAGTTTGTTTTAGAACTGCTCCCAGTTTGATTTTGTCCAGCATCTCGTGGACATTCCACATCATGATATTCAGCCCACTTGGCACTGTATTAGCGGTATGCATAGCCATCTATCCCTGAAATGAAATTAAATGAAATAAGGTATTTATTCGAGCGCACATCTACTCAAACTAGAGTGTCCTGGCGCCTTTGACAACAGTGGGAAGGAGTGATAGAGACCCTGCTTAAAGACTTAAGAGCCACGTTTTCAAGTTCTTCCTGAAGGACAGAAGATTTGTATTTGATCTCAAGGCTTCAGGGACGCTGTTCCACAGCTTAGCACCCAGATAGCCGAAGGATCTGCCTCCTGTGCGAGCCAGACGTATCTTGGGGATGCAGGCCAGGTTGGCATTTGAAGAGTGGAGAGGCCTCCAGGGAAAGTAATGAGAGACCCGTTTAGTTAAATAGCCTGCACCTACTTTATGGAGTGCCTTGAAAAAGATGGTAAGGGCTTTAAAATCAATCCGTGCTTTTATAGGGAGCCAGTGAAGGGATGCCAGAATCGGAGTCATCCTGGCTCTTGGTTTAGGCTTGATAATAGCTCTGGCTGTCGTGTTCTGAATCACCTGCAATCGCTGGGTCAGGGATTTGGGGAGGCCCAGATACAGGCAATTGACATAATCAAGTTTTGTGGTTATCAGTGCCTGCACCACAATCTTCCTGCTCTCCAATGTGAGCAGTGGCAGGAATTTTTTGAGCATGCGAAGTATGCCAAAACAGGTGCCAGTAAGATTCTGGATCTGAGACTGCATAGAAAGTGCTTTATCTATAATGACTCCCAGATTTTTTGCTTTCTCCTTTTCAGCCGAGGGTTGTGGAAAATCATTTGGCCACCAGGCGGTCCATTTCGGAATAACTGGGCAACCAAAGAAAACCACCTCAGTTTTATCTGGGTTGCACTTTAGCTGATTAATCTTCAGCCAGTTGAATACCTTTGTTAAGAAAGTCCTAATCTTGGCCCCGTCGAAGTCTGAACCCTTGTCGCAGGTAAAGATCAGCTGAGTGTCATCAGCGTAAGAGATGATCTTGACACCCTCTTCCTCTACCATGGATGCAAGGGGGGATAGGTAGATATTGAAAAGGGTGGGGCTAAGGATGGAACCCTGGGGGAGACCCACATCCAAGGATGGTATCGGTGATGAGAACGGAGGGAGCCAGATGGTCTGGGATCTCTCTCCCAGGAAGGAGGACAACCATGACAGGGCCGTTCCACGTAGGCCGATGTCCTTCAGCCTATTTAGGAGCCTGACATGTGGGACTGTGTCAAAGGCTGCTGACAGATCGAGAAGAATCAGAACAGCCTTGCCTCCTTGATCCAGGCAGTCCCTGATGAACTCCGTCACCTCTAGCAAAGCTGACTCAGTACTACAATTGGCTCTGAAGCAGGACTGGGATTCGTGGAGAAGATTGCCATCTTCGATGTGTCTTTGTAGGGCCTTATTAACATGCTTCTCTAATGCTTTAGAGAAGGCTGGAAGCAGGGATATTGGCCTATAATTGGCCGGATCCATCTGATTGCCATTGGCTTTTTTTTATCAATGGGAGGATCATAGCATGTTTCCTTAAATTTGGCATAGTCCCGGAAGAGAGGGAGACATTGAAGAGCTGATGTACTATGGGGTTAATAGAAGGGGCTAGAGAGGCCAGAATGTTTACTGGGCAGGTGTTGGACGGAGAGCCCGATTTAATACTTTGCATGAGGGACAATAATTCTTCCAGCTGGAGTACCGGAAAAGAATGTAGTAGGGGAGGGTCCTTGATTAGTAATGTATCATTAGTGCTGTGATAGAAGACCAGCTCGGCTTCTGTGATGTTATGGAAGGCTTGTTGGATCAGCGCAATATTTTTATGGAAGAATTGGGCAATCAGACTTGACCATTCTTCAGTGCGTGGCCCCTCGACTAAGCCGGCTCTAGGTGCGGTGAAGGATTTCACTATCCTAAAGATATCTTTACTTTTATTCTGGGAAGTATCAATCTTTATTTGGAAAAAAATCATTTTGGCTGCTTTTACCTTGGAGTAGTGTATTTTAAGGATTTCCTTTTAGGCCTTCTTGTCTTCTGGTGAATAAGATTTTCGCCATTTACGTTCCATTTTCCGACAGTTCTTTTTACTGGTTCTGAGGAGATCACTAAACTACGGGGCCGAGGCAACTATCCTCTTGGAGGGGCGGGTGATAACTGGAGCCGCTGCCTCGATATTTGTGCGAAGCCAAGAATCAAGTTGGGAGGCACCTATATGCGGGGTGTTAGATAGCTCCGGTAGGGAACCTCCTAGGGTATCAGCTCGTTTAGGTATGGATATCTTATGAAAGGCTCTATAGGTGGAAGTTTTTTTTCCCACGGTCGCAGAGGAGATAGAACCAGACTGAGGAACGACAAATTTGAGAAGAAAGTGGTCGGACCAGGTAATGGGCAAAGGCGGATCAGCAGTTAAATTAAAATTATGGAAAATTTGATCAAGGACATGGCCCTTCTCATGGGTGGCCAAGAATGTGGCGATGGTCATCTCAAAGGTCTGTAAGGTTTCCAACAAGATAGTAGCTTGGGGATCTTTCTCTTTATCCATATGGATATTGAAATCCCCCAGGATCAAACAGTCTTTATATTTTTGGGCCAAGGTGGCTGTGGCTGAGTTGAGTGAGGTAAGGAAGTTTTTGATAGCCCCAGGGGGTCTATAAATCAAAAAACCTGCGATGCTTTGGTGGGGAGAGATTATACACCTCACGGGGGATGCCATTCGCGGGGCATGTGTGTAGGGTTTACGGTCTAGTTATGCCTGTGCCACAACTGAAATAAACATTGTAAAACTAGAAACAACTCTCCCTCCCTCCTCCCCCACCCCAATACCTCAGACAACATAAAGTATCTGTCGCAGTCGGGAGGAACCCTGCTCCACAACGGGCGACCCAGGAGGGTTCCCACCAATGGTTCCCCAACATCCCAATACCCTCAACCATAATGTCTCAGGGTGTGCAGGGAGCGCTTGTTTGCGTCCGCCAAGCCATATGAAGTTACGAGGGCGGACCATTCAATTTAACTTCAGGCGTGGGCCCTCTGGATTCACTGCGGATGTGCATTAGAGTCAGGAGTCATCTCCTTGCGGCTGAGAGTGCCAACTGGATCTCGACCCCTTCTGTAGCTTGGAGGTAGACTCCTAGTGCCTTGAGAAGAGTCTGATTCCAATGGAGGCGGAGTATGGGGCCTAATATACCGCCTCTCATCTGCCCATGTGAAGACAGCCTCTGGGGTGTAAAAAAAAATTGATTAATTCTTATAAATTACGCGCATCCGAGCCGGGTACAGAAGCATGCATTTATTTATTTTATTTATTTATAAAGTTTTGTACAGCGCGAACATGACCCCGAAGGATATCAGAGCGCTTCACATTTTGGAAGGGAAGGACATAGTACAGAGAAAATGGCAAAGGAGGTAGCAGAGAATATCATATTTAGCTAATACCATAATGTAACAGGATGAGAACAAACAATACTTCATAGGGTGTAACAGACAACCCTGAGCTTTAGAATTGTTAGTCCAAAAAGAGTGTAGTCAGAGGGACAATGAGAAAGCAGATGAGCCATGATCATTTAAGGCAAGAACTTGTTCATTAGGATTATTTTTACTTTATGTTTGAAGGCAGCCGTGGAGGAAATTCTGCGGACTTCCGGTGGGAGCGAGTTTCAGATCTTTGGTGCCGAGCCAGAGAAAGCTCTGTGCCGATCCAGAGAAAGCTCTGTGCCTCGTTCTCTTTTTGCGAAAGGTCTGAGGTTTCAATAGGAGAGAATTTGCACTTCTTGATGGTCTACCCCCTACAGATAGCTCTAGATTTTGAGCCAGGTAACCGGGGGTTTTGAATTGGAGGGCTTTGTGCGTCAAACAGGCAATCTTTAGCTGTGTTCTTGCTTCATAGGGTAACCAGTTTAGAGATCTTAGGGCTGGGGATATGTGAGCATTTCTTTGTGTACCCATAATAAATCTGGCAGCGGCATTCAAAGAAGCCCTGAGTTGGGCCAAGGTATATTTGGGGAGGCCACAGAGCGTAGGGCTGCCATAATCTAGCCTCAGCAGGACAAGTGCTTGAACCACCTGCTTGAGTCCTCTTGTGGAAGGAATGGTTTTATATTTCTAAGAATCCTCATCTGGTGGTTAGCACCCTTGCACATCTTACTAATATGATTCTTCATGTTCAAGTGCGTGTCCAGGGTGATTCCGAGAGATTTAGCTGAATCAATGATGTGAGGCGAACAGTTGAAAGCAGTGGGGTGTTTTATCCAGAGGTCTCTCTTGGGGGTATGATTAGGAGGAGATATGAGAAGGAATTCTGTTTTGGCGGTGTTGAGCAGGAGGTGGTTCTCAGTTAGCCAGTTTTGGGTATTCGTCAGGGTAGAGTTGAGTGAAGTGATGTCTTCAGCGGAGGTGATTTTCAGGTAAAGTTGAGTGTCATCAGCATACATATGAAAAAGAATGTTCATGGAATGTTGTGCATTCACTAACGGTTCCAGGAAAATATTAAAGAGTATGGGAGAAAGAGGGGGACCCCCATGGAGACTGTAGAAGGCTGGGATAGGGATTGATTCACCTTGACTCTTTGGGATTATTTGTGAAGGAAGGACGAGAACCATTGCAATACCAGACCGGAGAGGCCCATCCTGTGTTCCAGAATGGCTAAGAGGTTGTCGTGATTAACCGTATCGAATGCAGAAGAAAGGTCAAGGAGGATTGGGAGGCAGGATTTGTTTTGGTCTACCATTTTTAAAATGTCATCCATAATGTGAGTGAGCGCCGATTCAGTGCTGTGGCCTCTCAGAAAACCAGATTCATGTTGATCCAAAAGTTTGAAATTCTCAATGTAAGTGCAAAGTTGCGATTGCACACATTTTTCTAGGAGCTTAGCCAGAGTGGAGATGTTGGAGATGGGGTGAAAGTTGTTGAGATCAGATCAGTCTGCATTAGGTTTTTTAAGAATGGGTGATAACTGAGCTCCTTTTAGACATTTGGGGATCTTGCCTTGTGACAATGAAGCATTGACAATCTTTGTCCAAAGGGGGATGAAGGCATCCTTGATTTCTTTGAAGACAGTCGTTGGCAATGGGTCGCTAAAGTGATTAGAAGGGTTAATACTAAGAAGGGTTTTGTAGATGTCGTTTTCACTGAGGGGGGTGAAAGAGCACCAAGTGGCCTTGTTCTTGGTGCTAATACTAAGTGGCTTTGGCCTCTCAGAAAGAGAAGGAGGAGCAGCAATCTCATATTATGGAAGAAGGGCCTTCTTAGATTCAAAACTCAAAACTGCTGAGTTTAGTTTCTCCATAAACAAAGCAGCCAGATCGTCGCATGAAGGAAAGTTGTCTCCTGAGTCAAGGTGGTTGGGTGCTTTCACTGATTGTTTTTTGGCAATTTCAAAAAGTTTCTTGGGGCGATTTGAGGCTTGAATAAGTTGGGATCTGAAGTAATCGGCCTTAGCAGTCTTGATTTTTTTTATTATAAGTGCTCCTTACAGATCTAAGGACTTTTAGATGATCCAAGGATGGTTTGGATCTCCAGAAATGTTCAGCTGCCCTTACGTTGCGGGGTTCAGAGTTTAGGTTGTCGTTGAACCAGGGTTTAGAGATTTTGGAGGAGGCATTTTTTTGTTGTAGAGGTGCTATGGAATCCATGATACCAGATATAGTGGAGTTATAGAAGTCAGTGAGATCATTTACATCAGTCATGTCATCTTGGGAAGACAAGGCATATTTACATTTGGTTGCTAGACCTTCTGTGTTAATATTCCTGAGGTTCCTTTTCCATTGTTTAATTTTCTTCGGTTGATCCCTTTTCCGGAGCACCTCCCTGTTAATAAAGAAGAAGATGCTGTAATGGTCTGACCAATCACAAGGGGAAATGTTGTCCAGTGTGATGGTATTACCTTTTGATATGATGAGGTCCAGAATTTCTCCTTTATTGTGAGTTGGCCGGTCACAGAATTGTGTAAGTTACAGATCTGATACGAATGATTTTAGGCAGATTACTGCTTGGTCCTTAGGGTTAGACCAGTGAAGGTTGAAATCACTGAGGTAGATTTGGGACACTGAGGGGTCGTCATTGGAAGAGATGATTTCCATTAGTTGTTCAATGAAGAGGAGGTTATCACCAGGAGGGTGGTAGAAAGTATGAAGTTTGCAGACTGGTAGGTGATTACTAGAGATGTTGAGGCAAAGGTATTCAACTGTGGATAAGGTGGAGGTCTCTATGTGGGAAACAGATAGTGTACTCCGGTGTATACAAGCAGGTCCACCGCCCTGCTTCTTAGATCTGTCTAGACAAATTATGTCATGACTAGGAGGCACTAAGAGGTCTAGGATAGGGGTAGAAAAGGGATTTAGCCATGTTTCCGTGAGGATGATGATATCTAGCTCATTGTTTTGGATGAGGTCAAAGATATCAGAAGCATGTTTACTGGCTGATCTGCAATTGAGTAGAGCGCATTTCAGACGTAGTGGTGTGTGTGATGTATGAGTCTGTGTGATGTTTACTTGCTTGAGGTTGTCGCTATTTACGACTCTGCGGTTGTTAGAGGGTTCCCTTTGTGGGTTGGCTTGAATGGCTTGAATTTGGACCATAGGAATCTTGTCAGTGTCTAGAGTGATAGAGTAAGAAAAGAGTAGATCATTGATATCACTGGTCGCAAGTTCGACCTTCATTCTTCTAGGAAGGGATGGGGCGTTAGGGAGGGGTAAGGTTTTAGAGATAAGGAGCAAGGAGTGCTGGTCAAGGCCAGTGGGTGCGCTAGAGGGGACTGTGGGCAGGTTTCCTAGGGAGATAAGAGAACTGAGCTGGGGTAGATGGTCAAGTGAGAGGGCTTTCAGTTCATGGAGTTTGTGTGAAAGAAGGTGCAATTGGAGAGATAACTTGTTCAGACGCGCCACCAGGACTGAGTTTTGGTTCAAGGATAGAAGCTGACGGGAGAGATCCGGGGGGGAGGAGGGGCCTTGAGGGATGTCTGTATGTAGCGAGGCAGAAATGCGATGGTCCATGGTAGGGGATGTGTCCTTAAAATCTTGCAGAGTCCCTGTTCGCTTGGAAGGAGTGGCAGGGGGAGGAAGAAGGGTGGAGGGCCAGTTGTGTTGTGTAACAGAGTTGGTCACAGGGAGGTTAAGTGTGTTAGGAAGAGAAGATAACATTGATATCATTGTATTGAACATTTAACTCTCAGAGCCTGCGTTTGGCCGCTGCAAAGGATTGGCACTGCTGGTGATTGAGTAGTGTGTATTTGGGGAGAATCATGATGTTGTGAGAGTCCTGCTTCATTTTATCTCTGTGGCTCCTAGCAAATTGAAGGATAATGTCCTGATCCATGTAGTTCAGCAGTTTCGCTATAATAGGATGGGGCCGCTCCCCTGGGGGGGCTTCCTTATAAGTGCTCTGTGGGCTTGTTTCACTACAAAACAGGAAGAAAGGGAGCCCTGTGGTAGGACAGGCCCCAACTACTGTGCCAAGAAGCCCTCTGTCGAGACACCTTCGCATCCCTCGGGGAAGCCAATGAAGGGTAGGTTGTTTCATCTTGCTCTGCCCTCCGCATCTTCCACCTGTGAGGCTAGATCCTGGGTCACAACTGTGAGCTTATTAACCTTTTGCTGTAATGTTGCAACCGTATCTTTCACCGATGTCACTTTGATCTCCGCCTCGGTAATGCAGTCTACCGCCTTCCTGAGGTCTTGACGGAGAAAGGAAGCCTCTGCGCCGACCGGGCCAATCTTGGCGTCCATCATATCCAGGGATTGCATTATGGCGGCGAGCAGGGCTGCATTGTCTGGAGCCAGGCTCCTACTGTCTGAGCTGCTGGCCCCAGTAGGGGCAGTGGTATATTGATCCAGGGTGCTTTGTTTAGAGGTTGGGCCAGAGATCTTGCCCTTTGTCATGTTGTTGAGAGGCCAAGGGCTGCCCCCTCATCGCAACACCTGTCCACCGAGCGGTCCTTTTGAAAGAGAGGGGGAAATAGAAAGGAGGAAACTTCCTCAGGTCACTCCCCTCCCCAGGGGTGGATCCCCACAGGCCGGGCGTCACGGACACAGTCCACCTCGGGCCACAAGCCGCACCAAGCCTAGCCCAGCCGCCACCGCAGCCTTTGGTTCTCCCCCGGAAGATCTGTTGAGATACCGTTTAAGCGACTGCACTGGCTGTGCAGGCAGATGTGATCCCCAGAGCGATCATCTTCGTGGATGTCCCCGGGCCCCAGGTCAATGTTGCGCTATGGGAGTAATGCACACCGGCGCCTCCACCCCAAGTGAGGCATCTGCCGCAGAGCCAACATGATCTAGGCCTTATCCTGTGGGGCCAGGTGAGCCAGGCTCAACTTCGTGTCTCAGGGGTGTGTGACCACCTCGCTTTCCCAGTGTATTACTGCATTATCCGGTGCCCCCGCCAGCATTACCTCCGAGGCCTGCACTCCCTTGGAGGGCCGATGGGTGGTCCTGCTCTGCGGGCCCGCTTTATGGGGCCTCGTTGATTCCAGGCCACTGGCTGGTGTTGCTCCAGCATCCCCAACCCTTGTAGAGGCACGGGGCCCTCCAAAGTGGGAACTGTGTGGGTTGGGCCAAATCTTGTGGGGCTGGGCGACATGGACTCAGGTCTCTGTTCCAGATGTGTGGGGCCACCTTCCTTGACCACCGGCCTGGTGCACCCGCCGGGGGCAACGAGTGGTCCTGCACAGCGGGCCTACCTTATGAGGTCTGGGCATCAGTACTGCACTTGCATCTGGCCACGGGTGCCCTTCTACAGTCCAATGGGGCACCTGCTCAGCCTTGAAGCAGCAATCCACGGTGTCACACCAAGGTTCATTGCCGGCGCCTCTGGGAAAGACTCACGGCGATGGGCCGACCGCCCCAACCTCGCCGCACCAGATGTAGGAGGCTGCTGGGTCCACGCGCCAATCACTGCTGCAGCACCGGCTCCGGTCCAGTGGTCCTCCAAGTCATCCGAGTTCCACTGCCCCCTCCAGGCAGAGAAGGGGGCTGCTTCAAGAGCCACCACCAGGCCCCGGCCTGTCGCACACCAGGCTACGGATTGCCAGCCGGCGCCAGACACCACGAATCTCGAATAGACATGCCCGGGTGACCCCACTTAAAGGCTCAGTTCCAGGGTCCAGGGCAGCCCTCCTTCGGTCTCAGCGTTTCCCCAGGGGTCCTCCCGTCAGCCCAACTGATGCCGGGTCCCCCCCAGGGTTGATTACAACGTATGATGTTGAATTATTTGGCTTGGCGAGATGGAGCCGCTTCAAATGGCATCTGCCATGATGGCTTCCCAAGCCACACCCCCCAAATGGACTTTCTTGATGTATTTATCAAGATAGTAGATGGGAACATGCAAACTAGCCTGTACTGCAAAAGTAGTGCTTGGAATAGCATTCTCCATGCCAACAACCATCATCCAAACAAAATAAAGTGGAGTATCCCGTATGGGGAATTGCTTAGGGTCAAGCATAAGTGCACTGCAGGGCAGGCTTTCCTGGAAGAAAAGGGACATAAGACAACCAAATTTAGAGCCAGAGGCTACTCTCAGAAGATTCTCAGGAAGGCCGCATACATTATTTCATAATGTGTGGGAATAATTACTGTGTCTATGTTTTTCAATGTCCATGTGGTTACAGGTATGTTGGCATACTATCTGCCCTGTGAAGAAAAGAGTTCTGGAAAATTACAGAGCTGTCAAGAATGTTGATGTGAATTGCCCTGTTGCAAGGCACTGGGCAATAGTCCACAATCAGAATGCTGATCTGAAGTCATATTTTGGTATTGACAGGGTCATGAAAAGTACATGAGGCAGAGACAATATTCTGCTTGGGAGAAAATCCCTTGGAGGCCTCAATGAGGATGAGGAACTGCATGTTCATATTGGCTAATACTGCATTATGCGTCATCACCTCCAGCATTTTCTGAGAACATGACTGGACAGAATGAGTATATCTTACTAACACCATCCCCCTCATCACCCTTGTGTGTTTATTGCCCCACCACTCAATTTTGGATGTATGATACCAGCATATTGTGTTTTCTGCTGTTCTCTCTCACCACACTAAATGTACTAACCCCCTTTCCATCAGAATATTCATATCACTTCTTTACACTTTTTTATTTTCCTAGTGGTGGAGAGGATATTTTTCACTGTGTGTCATTGTCGGTGATAATTTTAATTTTTAGTTAGGTAAGTGAGTGAACCTGTGACTTTTTAAGCTGTCAGGAGATATGATGCAAGCTTTCAAGAGTGTTTAGACCAAAACAATTTTGTCAACATTTTTTGTTGATGAGAGTCAGGTCAATGGTGATAGTTGATATAGCCACTTGACTGTAATATAACCTTAGCCCACTCCCTTTGAATAGGGCAATACTGTCACATTATGTATTAAGAAGACATTTACAATGTGGGATTGTCACTTGCTGACTTTATACTATTGCTATCTTGATTGTAGGCCACAGGGTAATGTATAGAAAATGTGTCTATTAATTTCAGGTAATAATGAGTCACATTATCAACTTTGAGATATAGTGTCAGTGCATTGGGGGCTTACCGGCTCATTTCTGAATCTAGAATTTCAGATTCTGTTTTCCATTTATATATTTACAAATGCATTTTTCATTTGATAATTTACTGAAAAATGTTGTGTTATTTGGATTGCTGCTAGTCTTTTGCATAATACTCCGTATCTGCCTCCATCCTTGAAATTCTTCCATGTCTATAGTGTTACTCTATATTTTTTTTTAGAGATGGTTGGGCACATTGTATCTATACTGGGCATGACAAAGCGCCCGTGTGGGTGAAACGCATTGCCGAAATAAACCTTACAAGAGATCAGATCTGTGGAGTTTGAGTCTTGCTTGTGTCATTTTCTATGACCCCGGCTTTCTGGACACATATATATAAAACCTACTGGCGGTTGCCAGTAGGTAGTTCTAGTTAGGACATAGTTTCCATAGGAAAAACATTTTTTTACTTGCCTATAAATTTAGCGCCATTAGATGAATCTTTTTCAAAGAAACTGTGCAGGTGATTCTAGTTGTGCATGTAAAGTTTTGAGGTGATTTGTCAAGAGGGGGCAGAGAAAAAAAGGGGGTCCTAAAAGTGAGTGTCCCATGTTCATTCCCATGGGGTACCACGTGGGTCAGGAAATATAGACTGGCTGCTACTCTATGGCTTTTACTCCCGATCACATGATCGGAATGAATCCACAAGTCCAAATTCGCAGATTCAATGAGAATTTTACAACTGACTGCACATATGCACACCCCTCCATGGTCATTAATAACAACATATTTACAAGTATATATAAACCACTTTATATCTGTTTTTCAAAAAATGGCCCCATTTTACCTTTTTAACCAATCTGTAAATTTACGGACCAGATTCAAGAATTCACTCGAAAACGCACCAAAACTTTGCCTTTTGATAGAATACATTAACACCCACCCTAACCACATGGAAAACCACACAGAAAGCTGTTACTTCTCCAGTGAAGTCTCTAGAAGGGGGAATGAGAACCAGCAGTGCTGTGCTTTTAGACAATGACTGAAGGTACATCGTCCGTCCAAGATGAGCATCCACAATCTGTTAAGGATGAAGAAGAAGACACACCACCAAACAGAAAAGAAAGTAATGTGTGGAAGTAGTTTACTATACCTTCTGGGGAAAAGAAGGTAACAGCAAAATATGTCTGGTGCACAATTTGTAGCAAGCAGTTATCCAGAGGAACTGCAAAAAGTATTTTCATGGGACAAGTACTATGTGGAAGCAGCTAAAA
Source organism: Calotriton arnoldi (assembly GCA_963921515.1). Classification (NCBI taxonomy): domain Eukaryota; kingdom Metazoa; phylum Chordata; class Amphibia; order Caudata; family Salamandridae; genus Calotriton; species Calotriton arnoldi. Next base: position 2,291,464 of record CAWUFW010001113.1, read on the forward strand.
ACAATTCATGAGAGGGTCTACAACCAGATGCTGCAAGAAAAAGCAGTTACAACAGGACAGTCGACCTCTGTAGCAGCCTTTGGAAAACCATTTCAGCTGCAGCCATTACAATACCAGCTGCTTGTGAGAAATTGAGTGACCTGGCTATTCACTGCGCGAAATGCCATATGCTTGTCGCTGTAAAAATGTCTTCTGTGGGTGCATTCTTGGATACAGTAAAAAAGCATTGCTGTTTGGTTTTTTTTCTTCCAGTGACTACATAGGGGCCAATTATGATGTCGGTCTGAAGTGCCTCCATGGGCCTGTCAAGGGTAGTCGGACCGACCGATGTAGTTTCGGAGGCCATCGCTCTGACTGCAGTATTATTATGCCCAAAAAGACATTGCTTACCAACTGACGCAGTTGGAGTTGTGCCAGGTATACATCATAATACGGTGGTCTGAGACATCGTGGACTACACAGGAGGAATGTCTCCATGACCACTTCGGTCGGATGGTCTTTCCGACCGAGATCATAATAAGGCCCATAATGTTTGTTGAAGAGTGAAGCCAGTTGCTTCTTTGCATTTCCCCATCCTTACCCATTTAACTACCCTGTTCACTTATCTAAAATGTTTTAAAATATGTTAAAAGAAAACCTTCTAAAAATAAAAATGGTTCTTGTTAGAGCCACCATCTACTCAAACAAATAGCTAACTCTGTGTTTTTAACGTGGCAGTGACTGTATCGGTGTGAGAGTGGATGTGTCAGTGGGTGCATGAGTGTATGCCTGGGTTTGTTAGTGTATACACTAGTGAGTGCCTGGGTTTGTTAGAATATGCATCAGTGTGAGTTTGGGTATGTCAGTGTATGTATCAGTGTGTGTGCCTCAGTGTGTTATTGGATACATTACTGTTTGGTTGGGAGTGTCACAGTCTGCATTGCTGAATACCTGGGGGTAAGTGTCTGCATTCTTATGTCCCTGGGTGTGTTAGTGTGTGCCTGAGTGTGTTATAGTCATTAGTGTTTGGCTGGCTATGCCAGTTTCTTCATTATTTTATGCCTGAATATGTGTGTGTCTGCATTGTAAGTCCCTGGCTGTGTCAGTGTGTGCCTCAGTGTGTTATTGGATGCATTACTGTTTGGCTGGGTTTGTCAGTATCTGCATTGCTGTGTACCTGGGTGTGTCAGTGTCTGCATTGGTAAGTCTCTGGGTGTATCAGTGTGTGCATCCGGGTGTGCCTCGACATGTTATTCGATGCATTAGTATTTGGTAGGCTATATAAGTGTCTGCATTCCTGTATTACTGGGTGTGTCAGGGTCTGCATTGGTAAGTATGTGGGCGCATCAGTGTGTGCATCCGTGTGTGTCTGGGTATCTTATTGGATGCATTGGTGCTTGGCTGGCTGTCTTAGTGTCTGTTTTGCTGTATGCCTGGGTGTGTCAGTGTCTGCATTGGTAAGTCTTTGGGTTTCTCAGTGTGTGTGTCAGTGTGTGCCTGGATGTCTTATTGGATGCATTACTGTTTGGCTGGATGTGTCATTGTCTGAAATTCTGTATGCCTGGGTGTGTCAGTGTCTGCATTGTTAAGTCTCTGGGTGTATTAGTGTGTGCGTCAGTGTGTGACTTGGTGTGTTATTTCAAGCATTATTATTCGGCTGGCGGTGTCAGTGTCTGTATTCCTGTATGGCTGGGAGTGTCAGTGTCTGCACTGGTAAGTTTATAGGTGTCTCAGTGTGTGTGTCGGTTTGCGCCTGGGTGTCTTAATGGATCCATCGGTTGTTGACTGACTGCCTCAGTGTCTCCTTGCTGTATGGCTGGGTATGTCAGTGTCTGCACTGGTAACTCTCTGGCTGTCTCAGTATGTGAGTCAGTGTGTGTCTTAGTGGATGCATTGGTGTTTGGATGGCTGTATCACTGTCTGCACTGCTGTATGCCTGGGTGTATCAGTGTCTGCATTGGTAAGTCTCTGGGTGCATCAGTGCGTGTGTCAGTATGTGCCTCAGTGTTTTATTCAATGCATTAGTATTTGGCTGGCTGTGTCAGTGTCTGCATTCCTGTATGGCTGGGTGTGTCAGTGTCTGCATTGGTAAGTCTCTGGGTACATCAGTGTGTGATTAGTGCATGCCTCTGTGTGTTATTGGATGCGTTGGTGTTTGTATGGCTCTGTTAATGTCTGCATTAATCTCTGCCTGGGTGTATCAGTGTCTGCATTGGTAAGTCTCTGGGTGTATCAGTGTGTGTGTGTTTGAGTGATCCAATGTGTTATTGGATGCATTGGTCTTTGGATGGCTGTTTCAGTGTCTACATCCACTTATGCCTTGGTGTGTCAGTGTCTGCATTGGTAAGTCTCTGGGTGTATCAGTGTGTGTGTCAGCGTGTGCCTTGGTGTGTTATTGGATGCATTAGTAATTGGCTGGCTATGTCAGTGTCTGCATTGCTGTATGGCTGGGTGTGTCAGTGTCTGCATTCGTAAGTCTCTGGGTGTCTCAGAGTGTTCCAGGGTGGGCAACTATGCATATTGATGTGTTATTTAATGCATTAGTGTTTGGCTGGATGTGTTAGTGTGTCCTCGTCCTTATTTAAAAAAAAAAAACACTACGTTGTAAGGCTTGCGTGTGCGCATGTGCACTCACAAGACGTACAACGTAGTTTTTTTTTAAGAATAAGGACGAGGACGCGAGAGGAGCAGGAAGGAGAGCGGCGAGGCACGGGAGGCTGCAGACATGCAGGTAAGTGCCTTTTTTATACCTTTTTAAAGCATTTGGGAGGGGGGATGGAGCGGCTAACTCTACTCCGCCACGGAGGCAGAGTTTTGCCTACCTCCGCGTTCGCCATGGAGCGCGGAGTAGGAAAATCTCTGCAAACTCCGCTGGCGGAGCGGAGTTACCCGCCCAGGGTTACTTTTAATGCAAAGAAAATAATTGCTTACAGATTAAGAACAAGAGTTATCAACTATATAGGAGAGGAGCTAGAGCCATAGTAGTTTGGGGTATGTACAGTGATAGTAGACACATAAATAATTAAAGAACTAGACAGAGAAAGAGTGTAGGATAATTGTGTATAACATTCTTTTACAGTTTCCGCATTAAGAAGGAAGATACTGAACAAGAAAATAAGGAACATTTCCTTCCTGACGACCCAGGGAGTGGAAGTCTCTTCTCTTTCCTCCCCATCCCCTTTCCCCCCTGTAAACACAGCTGCACCTTGATTATCAGACGTCTGGGGCAGTGGGTTTCTGGAGGGGAATTGGGAACAGACGTCTTTCTGCTCCTGTGCAATCTTGGTGGAAACCTGACATAGTGGCAGTATTGGTATGTAGTTGGGTGTGCCAGTAACTGTATCGATGTTTGTCTAGGTGTGTCAGTGGCTGAATCAGTGTGAACCTGTTTGTGTGATCAGAGTAAAAAGAAAAAAACTGAAACATTTATTAGTTTTACAATTAATACAATTGCAAAACTAACTTACAATTTGAACAATGCATAAACACATAATTCTAAGAAATAGCTAGACATTTCTGATACTGTAAAGGTATGTTTTCATATAAATAAGGATTTCATTTTCCCTTTTTTACTATTTTCAGCTTCTTTACAAATACACTGTAAACTATGTACTTTTTAAGCAGCCATAATTGAACAGTAGGGAAAAACAATAATAAAGATTGAAGGAAAAAAACAAAAATGCACACTATTTCATTACAATTAACCCCTTAACTGCTGGGCCTTTTCTCCCCCAGTGCTGAGCCCTTTTTTGGCTATTTGTAGTAGTTCGCGATTAGGCCTCTGTAACCTTTTGACCACATAAGGTATCCACACCAAATTTGTGTCCTTTTCTTCCAACATCATGGGGATTCTAAAGGTACCCAGGGTTTGTGGATTCCCCTGGAGGGGTCCCAGATTTTAGCCAAAATACAGCTAAATTTTGGTTTTTTGGGGAAAAATGGGAAAAAAGTCCGCATATGAAAGCGTCTGGGTTTTTCCCTGCAAATGGTATCAAAAAAGGGTTTGTGGGGCTGAGATCTCCATTTTCCCAGCTTTTAGGGAATGACAGACTTTTGTCAGAAAAGCAAAAAATTTTACACAGTTTTGGCATTTATCTGGCACATAGCCTATTTTTGCTATTTTTTGTGCTTTCAACCTCCTTCCAGTTAATGGTAGAAATGGGTACGAAAGCAATAATGGATCCTGGAAATCGATACATTTTAGAAAAGTAGACAAAATGCTGAATTCAGCAAGGGGTCATTTGTGTAAATCCATCAAGGTTTCTTTATAGAAACTAACAGATAAATATAGGAAAAATTGAAAATTAGTTGAAAAAAACAGCCTTTTGTGTCAACGTTTTCACCTGTAACTTCTTCTAATTATGACTGCTCTTTGAAAGCAATATACCGTTACATCCACTGGACCTTACTGGTTGTGGGGATATATAGGACTTGTAGGTTCACCAAGAACCCGACGAACCCAGAGCCAAAAACTAAGCAGCGTCTAGCAATGGTTTTTTATTATGTACCGGGTATATATATAGCAATTATTCTGGGAAAATGTATACATGGAATATTCGGTATGAAAGACTCCTATGTATTTCTGAAATGGGAACACAATATAGAGTTTAGAAACAGTAGATATTTGCACATTTCTGACATTTGTAATACTCATACTAGCATGAGAATTATAGGTAATTTTTCAAAATAACTTCTTTTTTACACATTGTCTTTCATTTGGAAGGCAGAAATGCATCGGAAGTCAATAGGTAATAACAGTTGCTTTACAAATCTGAATTACCGTAAGTGTCCCGATAAAAATTGTACCTCACTTGTGTGGGTAGGCATAGTGCCCACGACAGGAAACGGCTCAAAACGCAACGTGAACACACCACATTTTCACAATGAAAAATTACCCTTTTTTGCAAAGTGCCTAGCTGTAGTTTTTGAACCCTTGCTCTGCCGGCACCCAGGGAAACCTAGCAAACCTATACATTTTTGAAAACTAGACACCCAGGGGAATCCAGGATGGGGTGACTTGACTGGCTTTCACCAGGTTCTGTTACCCAGAATCCCTTGCAAACCTAAAAAATTGTCAAAAAAATCACATTTTCCTCACATTTCTGTGGTGGAAAGTTCTGGAATCTGCATGGATCCACAAATTTCCACCCCCCCCGCATACCCCCAAGTCTTCCGAGTAAAATGATACCTCACTTGTGTGGGTAGGCCTAGTGCACACGACAGGAAATGGCACAAAACGCAACGTGGACACACCCCAATTTCACAGTGAAAAATGACCCTTTTTTGGCAAAGTGCCTAGCTGTAGTTTTTAAACCCTAGCTCTGCCGGCATCTAGGGAAACCTAGCAAACCTATACGTTTTTGAAAACTAGACACCCAGGGGTATCTAGGATGGGGTGACTTGACTGGCTCCCACCAGGTTCTGTTACCCAGAATCCCTTGCAAACCTAAAAAATTGTCCAAAAAAACACATTTTCCTCACATTTCTGTGGTGGAAAGGTCTGTAATCTGCGCAGATCCACAAATTTCTACCCACCCCAAGTTCCCCAAAGTCTTCCGAGAAAAATGGTACCTCACTTGTGTGGGTAGGCCTAGTGCCCGCGACAGGAAACGGTGCAAAACGCAACGTGGACACACCACAATTTCACAGTGAAAAACGACCCTTTTTGGCAAAGTGCCTAGCTGTAGTTTTTGAACCCTAGCTCTGCCGGCACCTAGGGAGACCTAGCAAACCTATACATTTTTTAAAACTAGACACCCAGGGGAATCCAGGATGGGGTGACTTGACTGCTTCTCGCCAGGTTCTGTTACCCAGAATCCCTTGCAAACATAAAAAATGGTAAAAAAACCCACATTTTCCCTACATTTCTGTGGTGGAAAGTTCTGGAATCTGCGTGGATACACAAATTTCAACCCACCCTGCGTTCCCCAAAGTCTTCCGAGAAAAATGGTACCTCACTTGTGTGGGTAGGCCTAGAGCCTGCGACAGGAAATGGCGCAAAACGCAACGTAAACACACCACAATTTCACAGTGAAAAATGACCCTTTTTTGGCAAAGTGCCTAGCTGTAGTTTTTGAATCCTAGCTCTGCCTGCATCTAGGGAAACCTAGCAAACCTATACATTTTTGAAAACTAGACACCCAGGGAATCCAGGATGGGGTGACTTTACTGCCTCTCACCAGGTTCTGTTACCCAGAATCCCTTGCAAACCTAAACAATTGTCAAAAAAACACATTTTCCTCACATTTCTGTGGTAGAAAGGTCTGTAATCTGCGCGAATCCACAAATTTCTACCCACCCCACGTTCCCCAAAGTCTTCCGAGAAAAATGGTACCTCACTTGTGTGGGTAGGCCTAGTGCCTGCGACAGGAAACGGTGCAAAACACAACGTGGACACACCACAATTTCACAGTGAAAAATGACCCTTTTTTGGCAAAGTGCCTAGCTGTAGTTTTTGAACCCTAGCTCTGCCGGCACCTAGGGAAACCTAGCAAACCTATACATTTTTTAAAACTAGACACCCAGGGGAATCCAGGATGGGGTGACTTGACTGCTTCTCATCAGGTTCTGTTACCCAGAATCCCTTGCAAACCTAAAAAATGGTTAAAAAAAACACATTTTCCCTACATTTCTGTGGTGGAAAGTTCTGGAATCTGCGTGGATACACAAATTTCAACGCACCCTGCGTTCCCCAAAGTCTTCCGAGAAAAATGGTACCTCACTTGTGTGGGTAGGCCTAGAGCCTGCGACAGGAAATGGCGCAAAACGCAATGTGGACACACCCTAATTTCACAGTGAAAAATGACCCTTTTTTGGCAAAGTGCCTAGCTGTAGTTTTTGAATCCTAGCTCTGCCTGCATCTAGGGAAACCTAGCAAACCTATACATTTTTGAAAACTAGACACCCAGGGGAATCCAGAATGAGGTGACTTTACTGCCTCTCACCAGGTTCTGTTACCCAGAATCCCTTGCAAACCTAAACAATTGTCCAAAAAAACACATTTTCCTCACATTTCTGTGGTGGAAAGTTCTGGAATCTGCATGGATCCACAAATTTCCACCCACCCCGCGTTCCCCAAACTCTTCCGATAACAATGGTACCTCACTTGTGTGGGAGGCCCAAGTACCCGCGACAGGAAATGGCCCAAAACGCAACGTGGACACACCACATTTTCACAGTGAAAACGGACCCTTTTTCAACAAAGTGCCTAGCTGTAGATTTTGAACCATAGCTCTGCCGGCACCTAGGGAAACCTAGGAAACCTATACATTTTTGAAAACTAGACACCCAGGGGACTCCAGGATGGTGTGACTTGGCTGGCTCTCACCAGGTTATGCTACCCAGAATCCCTTGCAAACCTAAAATATTGTAAAAAAACACATTTTCCTCACATTTCTGTGGTGGAAAGTTCTGGAATCTGCGTGGATCCACAAAATTCCACCCACCCCGCATTCCCCAAAGTCTTCCGATAAAAATGGTACCTCACTTGTGTGGGAGGCCTAAGTACCCGCGACAGGCTAGGGCCCAAAACATATTGAGGTGACATTAAATTGCCTATCACAAAACAACCTGGTTTTGCAAGGGAGTCACCTCGGTTTTTGGCCCCGTGCTCGGCGGCCAGCTAGGGAAACCTATCAAACCCACACATTTCTGAAAACTAGACACCCGGGGGTTTCAGGGAGGTATGGCTTGCGTGGATCCCCCAACGTTTTCTTACCCAGAATCCCCTGCAAACCTCAAATTTAGCTGAACAAAATCACTTTTTCCACACATTTTTGTGTGGGAAAGTTGTGGTATCGCCGGGCAGACATGCATTTCCTACCACCCAGCGTTCCCCAAAGTCTCCCGATAAAAATGGTACCTCACTCGTGTGGGAGGCCCAAGTACCCGCGACAGGCTAGGGCCCAAAACGTATTGAGGTGACATTAAAATTGCCTTTCACAAAACAACCTGGTTTTGCAAGGGGGGTCACCTCGGTTTTTGGCCCCGTGCACGGCGGCCAGCTAGGGAAACCTATCAAACTCAGACATTTCTGAAAACTAGACACCCGGGGGGTTTCAGGGAGGTATGGCTTGCGTGGATCCCCCAACGTTTTCTTACCCAGAATCCCCTGCAAACCTCAAATTTAGCTGAAAAAATCACTTTTTACACACATTTTTGTGTGGGAAAGTTGTGGCATCGCTGGGCAGACACGCATTTCCTACCACCCAGCGTTCCCCAAGGTCTCCCGATAAAAATGGTACCTCACTCGTGTGGGAGGCCCAAGTACCCGCGACAGGCTAGGGCCCAAAACGTATTGAGGTGACATTAAAATTGCCTTTCACAAAACAACCTGGTTTTGCAAGGGAGTCACCTCGGTTTTGGCCCCGTGCACGGCGGCCAGCTAGGAAACCTATCAAACCCACACATTTCTGAAAACTAGACACCCGGGGGTTTCAGGGAGGTATGGCTTGCGTGGATCCCCCAACGTTTTCTTACCCAGAATCCCCTGCAAACCTCAAATTTAGCTGAAAAAATCACTTTTTCCACACATTTTTGTGTGGGAAAGTTGTGGCATCGCTGGGCAGACACGCATTTCCTACCACCCAGCGTTCCCCAAGGTCTCCCGATAAAAATGATACCTCACTCGTGTGGGAGGCCCAAGTACCCGCGACAGGCTAGGGCCCAAAACGTATTGAGGTGACATTAAAATTGCCTATCACAAAACAACCTGGTTTTGCAATGGGGGTCACCTTGGTTTTTGGCCCCGTGCTCGGCGTCCAGCTAGGGAAACCTATCAAACCCACACATTTCTGAAAACTAGACACCCGGGGGGTTTCAGGGAGGTATGGCTTGCGTGGATCCCCCAACGTTTTCTTACCCAGAATCCCCTGCAAACATCAAATTTAGCTGAAAAAATCACTTTTTCCACACATTTTTGTGTGGGAAAGTTGTGGCATCGCCAGGCAGACATGCATTTCCTACCACCCAGTGTTCCCCAAGGTCTCCCGATAAAAATGGTGCCTCACTCGTGTGGGAGGCCCAAGTACCCGCGACAGGCAAGGGCCAAAAACGTATTGAGGCAACATCAAAATTGCCTATCACAAAATGTTTTGGGCCCTAGCCTGTCGCGGGTACTTGGGCCACCCACACGAGTGAGGTACCATTTTTATCGGGAGACCTTGGGGAACGCTGGGTGGTAGGAAATGCATGTCTGCCTGGCGATTCCACAACTTTCCCACACAAAAATGTGTGGAAGTTGTGATTTTTTCAGCTAAATTCGAGGTTTGCAGGGGATTCTGGGTAGGAAAACGTTGGGGGATCCACGCAAGCCATACCTCCTGGAACCCCGGGTGTCTAGTTTTCAGAAATGTGTGGGTTTGGTAGGCTTCCTAGCTGGCCACTGAGCACGGGGCCAAAACCAAGGTGACCTCTCTCACAAAACCAGGTTGTTTTGTGATAGGCAATTTTAATGTCACCTCAATACCTTTTGGGCCCTAGCCTGTCGCTGGTACTTGGGCCTCCCACATGAGTGAGGCACCATTTTTATCGGGAGACCTTGGGGAACGCTGGGTGGTAGGAAATGCGTGTCTGCACTGGCGATGCCACAACTTTCCCACACAAAAATGTGTGGAAAAGTGATTTTTTCAGCTAAATTCGAGGTTTGCAGGGGATTCTGGGTAGGAAGACTTTGGGGATCCACGCAAGCCATACCTCCCTGGAACCCCGGATGTCTAGTTTTCAGAAATGTGTGGGGTTGATAGGTTTCCTAGCTGATCCGCCGAGCACGGGGCCAAAACCGAGGTGACCCCTTGCAAAACCAGGTTGTTTTGTGATAGGCAATTTTAATGTCACTTCAATACGTTTTGGGCCCTAGCCTGTCACGGGTACTTGGGCCTCCCACACGAGTGAGGTCCCATTTTTATCGGGAGACCTTGGGGAATGCTGGGTGGTAGGAAATGCGTGTCTGCCCGGCGATGCCACAACTTTCCACACAAAAATGTGGAAAAAGTGATTTTTCAGCTAAATTCGAGGTTTGCAGGGGATTCTGGTAGGAAAACGTTGGGGATCCACGCAAGCCATACCTCCTGGAACCCCGGGTGTCTAGTTTTCAGAAATGTGTATGTTTGGTAGGCTTCCTAGCTGGCCGTCGAGCACGGGCCAAAACTAGGTGACCCTCTCACAAAACCAGGTTGTTTTGTGATAGGTAATTTTAATGTCGCCTCAAAACCTTTGGGCCCTAGCCTGTCGCGGGTACTTGGGCCTCCCACACGAGTGAGGCACCATTTTTATCGGGAGACCTTGGGGAACGCTGGGTGGTAGGAAATGCGTGTCTGCCCGGCGATGCCACAACTTTCCCACACAAAATGTGTGGAAAAAGTCATTTTTCAGCTAAATTCAAGGTTTGCAGGGGATTCTGGGTAGGAAAACGTTGGGGGATCCACGCAAGCCATACCTCCCTGGAACCCCCGGGTGTCTAGTTTTAGAAATGTGTGGGTTTGGTAGGCTTCCTAGCTGGCCGCTGAGCACGGGCCAAAACTAGGTGACCCCTCTCACAAAACCAGGTTGTTTTGTGATAGGCAATTTTAATGTCACCTCAATACGTTTTGGGCCCTAGCCTGTCGCGGTACTTGGGCCTCCCACACGAGTGAGGCACCATTTTTATCGGGAGACCTTGGGGAACGCTGGGTGGTAGGAAATGCATGTCTGCCCGGCGATGCCACAACTTTCCCACACAAAAATGTGTGGAAATAGTGATTTTTTCAACAAAATATGAGGCTAGCAGGGCATGTTGGGTAAAAAAAACAGTGAGAACCACGCAAGTCATTCACCCTTGTACTTCCCCCTTTGTCTACTACTCAAAAATTTAAAGGTTTGCCTAGGTGACGACTGAGCTAGGGCAGAAAGTCCCCTGCTACCCATTGTGAAAAAAAAATATCTTACAAAAGGCCATTAAACCTACACAAATATAAATCTAACACTCATTTGATAAAGCTAATCCACCACTTACACAGGTTGGTTTTAGCACCTCCAGAAACGCTGGCTTCAAAGCACAAATACTTATCAAAGTATATAAATATTGAAGCCAAGCCTTCTGAAGGGGAGCCATAAAGCCACATCACGGCACCAACCACTTTATGGTCCATTCACACGCCATTCACACACCACACACAAGACTTCCGTACCGCCAGCCACGGGCCCAAACAACCATATCACTTGCACTCACACAAACATGCTGCCGCCATGCAAGGGCCCATCACATTCATATGCCACAAGACATAATGACTTTGACTATATTCTACCACCTGTCAAGTCTCCACCTCCTTCTTCCAGAACGTTACCGAACTCATGCCCAGTGAACCTATACTAATGACTTCCATGACAGCCACATGAGGCTCAGGAAGACATGTCTTTCATGCACCTTTAGTGCACTCACTATGCTAAATCCAACTCCTTCCAGTTTGTGGATTCAAGTTGGGGGTGCTCGAGTATGCCGCAAAAACATTTCTCGAGCTGAGCAAGCATATCTACCTTTGAAACTAAGGCAAACATGCTGGAAATTTTCAAAAGATAACATTATAAACTATGAACGGATGAATGTGAAACAAGGGTAGTCCGTGACAACGTAGCATATGTCCAATCCACCGTTATGTGCAGTGACTGTAATGCACTTATCATACAGCAAACTGACCATCTACTAAGTTCTAACGGAGGATGAACATGGCAAGCAGCATTGACCCATAAGTACTACAGTAAATTCAGTGTGAGTGTGGCAGCAATGGATTTGAATCCATGGGTGAAGAAGAAGTCAGGACGTGTATCTATACTACCTTTACTATCTGCCTTCTACCTTTGCAATATTCCTCGGAAAGCGTACTTACCGTAAGCTGTTCTAACCCGTTCGTGTGTCTGTCCTCAGAGTCCTGACTAACCCTGTCCAATTGTTAAGAGACCCTATACTAATGCCTTTCATCTCTAGCTACTTGAAGCTTGAGTGAACATTTCTGTCATGAGCTATCAATGCTCTCACAATGCTCTATCCAACTCCTTCCAGTTTGTGGATGCAAGTTGGGGGTGCCCGAGTATGCCGCAAAAACATTTCTCGAGCTGAGCAAGCATATCTACCTTTGAAACTAAGGCAAACATGCTGGAAATTTTCAAAAACTTCCTAAAGAGAACATCATAAACTCAATCAATCAATCAATCACGGCATTTATAGAGCGCGCTACTCACCCGGGAGGGTCTCAAGGCGCTGGGGGAGGGGGTAAGTTACTGCTCGAACAGCCAGGTCTTGAGCTGCTTCCTGAAGGAGAGATGGTCCTGGGTTCGCCGAAGGTGAGTGGGGAGGAGTTCCAGGTCTTGGCTGCCAGGTAGGAGAAGGATCTTCCTCCGGCGGTGGCTCTGCGGATGCGTGGTACGGTGGCGAGGCGTGGCTGGTTGATCGTAGCTGGCGGGTGGGCGTGTAGAAGGTCATGCGGTCGTTGAGGTACTTGGGGCCCAGGTCGTGGAGGGCCTTGTGTGCGTGGGTGAGGAGTCTGAACGTGATTCTCTTGCTGACGGGGAGCCAGTGCAGGTCTTTCAGGTGTCCGGTGATGTGGCTGTGTCGGGGGATGTCCAGGATGAGTCGTGCGGAGGCGTTCTGGATGCGCTGGAGTCTTTTTGAAGTTTGGCTGTGGTTCCGGCGTAGAGGGTGTTCCCATAGTCCAGTCGGCTGGTGACGAGTGCCTGGGTGACGGTCTTCCTGGTTTCAGTGGGGATCCATCTGAAGATCTTGCGGAGCATGCGCAGGGTGTTGAAGCACGAAGATGAGACGGCGTTGACTTGTCTGGTCATCGACAGGGAGGAGTCCAGGATGAAGCCCAGGTTGCGTGCGTGGTCCGTTGGCTTGGGCGCGGTGCCCAGGGCCGGGGGCCACCAAGAGTCGTCCCAGGCGGAGGGTGATGAGCCCAGGATGAGGACTTCCGTCTTGTCTGAGTTCAGTTTAAGGTGGCTGTTCCTCATCCAGTCGGCGACGTCTCTCATCCCGTCGTGTAGGTTGGCTCTGGCGGTGGTGGGGTCGTTGGTGAGGGAGAGGATCAGCTGGGTGTCGTCGGCGTAGGAGATGATGTTGAGGTTGTGTTGGCGTGCGATGGCTGCGAGGGGGCTCATGTAGACGTTGAAGAGGGTTGGACTGAGTGAAGATCCTTGTGGAACGCCGCAGATGACTTCGGTGGCCTCGGATCTGAACGGGGGAGGCGGACTCTCTGGGTTCTTCCGGCGAGGAACGAGATGATCCATTCCAGTGCTTTCTCTCGGATTCCGATGTTGCTGAGGCGCTTCACTAGGGTGCGGTGGCAGACGGTGTCGAACGCCGCGGAGAGGTCCAAGAGGATGAGGGCTGCTGTTTCCCCGTTGTCGGTTAGGGTTCTGATGTCGTCGGTGGCTGCGATAAGGGCGGTCTCGGTGCTGTGGTTGGCCCGAAACCCGGACTGCGAGGGGTCGAGGGATCCATTCGTCTCGAGGAAGGCGGCAAGCTGTCTGTTGACGGTCTTCTCGATGACTTTGGCCGGAAACGGAAGGAGCGAGATGGGACGGTAGTTCTTGAGGTCGGTGGGGTCCGCCGTTGGTTTCTTCAGGAGGGCGATAAGCTCGGCGTGCTTCCAGCTCTCCGGGAAGGTGGCGGTGTGGAAGGAGGAGTTGATGATGTCCCGGAGATGGGGTGCGATGGTGGCGTCGGCTTTGTTGAAGACGTGGTGTGGGCAGGGGTCGGTTGGTGATCCGGAGTGGATGGAGTTCATCGTGCGGGTGGTGTCTTCGGTGCTGATCGGGGTCCAGTTGCAGAGGGTGGTGGTGGCGGGCGTTGGTTCGGCGGTAGGGTGCGTGGTCTGTGCGTCGAAGCTGTTATGTATGTCGGTGATCTTGCGGTGGAAGAACGTGGCGAGTGAGTTGCAGAGGTCTTGCGAGGGGGTGATGTCGTTGTTTCCGGCGCTGGGGTTGGAGAACTCTTTGACGATGCTGAAAAGTTCCTTGCTGTCGTGGGCGTTGTTGTCCAGTCGTTCTTTGAGTGCCGACTTCTTGGTGGCACGGATCAGCTGGTGGTGTTTGCGGGTGGCGTGCTTGAGGGCGGTCCTGTTGTCTGTGGTCTGGTCGAGTCGCCAGGCTTTCTCGAGAGTGCGGCAGTTCTTCTTGGATTCCTTGAGTTCGTTGGTGAACCAAGGGGTTTTCTTGCTTCCGGGTCTGCTGGGAGGGTTTTTAGTGGTGCGAGGTCGTCGGCGCAGGCGGTCAGCCACTTGGCGAGGTTGCTGGCTGCTTCGTTTGGGTCCGTTGTGTTGGTGGGTGTGTTCTGGCTGAGGGAGGCGGTGAGCTGCTCGGCGGTGATCTTGCTCCAGCTCCGGCGGGGAGCCTGTTGCGGGTGGTGGTGGGTCGCAGTCTTTCTGAAGCTGAAGTGGACGCAGCTGTGGTCGGTCCAGTGGAGTCCGGTGGCGTGGCTGAAGGAGATGTGCTTGCTGGAAGAGAAGACGGGGTCAAGCGTGTGGCCGGCGTAGTGGGTGGGCGTGTTCACCAGTTGCTTGAGTCCGAGGTTGGCGAGGTTGTCCAGCAGGGCGGTGGTGTTTCTGTCGTTGTTGTTCTCCAGGTGGAAGTTGAGGTCCCCTAGGAGGATGTAGTCGGCGGAGGGCATGGCGTGCGGGCTGATGAAGTCTGCGATGTCTTCGCTGAATAGTGTGCGTGGTCCCGGGGGTCTGTAGATGAGGGTGCCTCGGAGGGTGGTCTTGGGGTCAGTGTGTATCTGGAAGTGTAGGTGTTCGGCGGCGGTGAAGGTCTCGTCGGAGTTAGTCGAGATGCGGATGGTGTTCTTGTGTACGATGGCGATGCCTCCTCCCGTCTGGTTGACGCGGTCCTTCCGGGTGATCTTGTATCCGTCCGGGATGGCTATGGCGATGTCGGGCGCTGAGGAGGCGTTCATCCAGGTTTCGGTGAGGAAGGCGACGTCCGGTGCTGTTGCGTCGAGCAGGTCCCAGAGTTCCACGGCGTGCCTGTGGACGGAGCGGGTGTTCAACAGGATGCATTTCAGGTGGTTGCTGCTGGTGCTCGACTTGGCGGAGGTGGTGCACGTCCGGGGGCAGGTGAATCGGCAGGCTTGGCAGGTGAAGGGTCCGTGGGTGCGTCTCGGTGAGGCTCGGTAGCAGGCAGGGTTCCGGCCGGCATTGAGTGCGGTGAGGGTGGCGGCGTCGTAGGTCCGTCGAGTAGTGTTGCATCGGTGGGATCCAGGGGTCCTGGCGCTGGGCGCGGGCCAGGCGCGGACGGGCGCAGACGGGCTTACCTTTGGCGCACCTTCGGCGCTCCGTCGGTGCTCCCGCTGCGCGCGGCCGCTGCGTGGTCGCTCAGGGGGCGTCATAAGTAAGGAGCCTGGAGGGAGGAGCAGCTGGGTGGCGGGAGCGGGGCGGCGAATGGAATCACGGGGGGCGGGGCCGCAGGGAGGCAGTGGCGGGAAGTCCCAGGAGCAGCGGGCAGCGGGAAAGTCCCAGGAGCAGCGGGAAAGTCCCAGGAGCAGCGGGCAGCGGGAAAGTCCCAGGAACAGCGGGCAGCGGGAAAGTCCCAGGAGCAGCGGGCAGCGAGCGAAGGAATCTCCAGGCAGGAGGCGGCAAGGCAGGCAGGAGCGGCAGCAGTGAGTGGGGCGACCAAGCCCTGTTGAGGGCTGAGCGGTCACTACGAACAACGGTTGAATGTGAAACACGGGTACTCCATGACAACGTGGCATATGTTCTGTCCACCAGTATGTGCAGCGTGGGGACTATAATGCACTTGTCAATTGGCGAACAGAACAACTACCACGTTCTGAAAGCAGATAAAGGTGTTGAGAAGTCCATGATTTCATGAAGTAGAGGAAGAAATATTCTGCAGCTGCTTGCGTAGTGAAGGAGTGGCCCACAGACAGTAGGTATCCATTCACACCAATTGAAAGGTTATCCTATTGGCAGCTCCACCTCAGTCAATTTCCAAGTATTTTGCTTTAGTGTGATACAACATAAAGCAAGTAGGAAAACAGAAGGCAGGCTTACTTGGGCACTGGGGACAGTAAATACGAGTCTCCTGCCTCTTTCCCTGCATCGAGCACACTTTACAACGACGACATGGTCGCTCCTTTTTGGGTGTTGCAGGAATTTTATCTGCAAAGTGTCGCTCCTGCAGCCTTGCCACGTCCTCCAGAACACATGAAGTGGAGGCTTCTGCTTCTGTAGCAGTAAGACTTTCAATCACAGACAACTGAAAGTCAAGGAAAGACATGAGTCTTCCTGTGGTGGTCTCACGATAAACAACATACGCATTGTATGTTGCAATCTGGATCAGGTGCGTAAACAGTTTCTTATACCAAGTGCGAGTTTTACGACTCGCATTGTATGGCTGAAGAACCTGGTCGTTCTTGTCCACTCCGCCCATGTACTTGTTGTAATCAAGTATACAGGTGGGCTTGTGGACTTCGGCCATCTGACCCCAAACCGTGACAGGGGAAGTGCTCTCAGCATGAATTGTAGTGAGCATGTACACATCACGCCTATCTGAGAACTTAACTGCGAGCAGTTCGTTGGAACGCAACGCAGTGCTCTGGGATTTCTGGAGCTTCTTGCAAACAAGCTCCTGCGAGAATCCTTTGCGGCGACAACGAATTGTACCGCAAGCCACGGTGCCAGCTTTATAGAGCTCACTGAACAGCTCTACTCCTGTATAGAAATTGTCCACATAAAGGTTATAACCTTTGCGAAGAAGTGGCTGGACAAGCTCCCATACAATCTTTCCTGTGACCCCTAGCATGGGAGGGCAACCTACAGGGTTAAGAGTTGTGTCCTTCCCTGTATACACTCTCAAGCTGTACACATAGCCAGTCGAGCTCTCACACAACATGTACAGCTTGATGCCATAGCGAGCACGTTTGCTCGGAATGTACTGCCTAAACAGCAGCCGCCCTTTATACAAGATCAAGGACTCATCAATGGCTATATTCTTTCCAGGAGTATAAACCTCTGGAAACCTGGCAGACAAATGTTCCACGACAGGCCGAATTTTGAACAACCTGTCATAGTCTGGATGGTCCCGGGGCAATGCAGCAGAGTTGTCATTGAAATGCAGCATGCGCTGCAATAGCAAAAAACGATCTCTGCTCATGTATGGTGCGAAGATGGGGGTTAACCAAACCGTGCGAGTAGACCAGTAGGATAGCAAGGTTGGTTTATGGACTACCCCCATTTTAAGCGTGAGGCCCAAAAATATCTTCAACTCCCCTAGAGAAGTGGGAGTCCACTTGCGCGCCCTAGAATGAGGCCCAAGAGTGCCTCCTTGCTCCCTCAGAAATTGTTCGGCACGCAAATTTGTTTGCTGCACAATTTCGTCTAGGAAGTCAACACCAAAAAAGAGATGGAAGTAGTCAATTGGCAAAAAATTTGCCGTATCTACTTTACATCCAGCGTCACCAGTGAAAGGCGGAATTTGGGGCTGAACTAAATTGGGAGGCTGCCAAGACAGCACTCCGTCTGTGTTTGCGGCCGCACGTGCCTGCACTCTAGGTTGCTCTAACCTGTTACTGGTGTCCTGCTGCACAGACTGTGCTGGCAAAGGCACAGCACGACTGACATCGTCTCCTTCAGAATCGCTGGACGATGAGTCATCGGATGGAACTGCGCCGACTGAAAAGTCACTCCCAGATTCGGCTCCATTGTCCTCTCCCTCAGATGCTGTCTCAGTATCTGCTGTCTCAGTCTTTGATCCTGCCTCAGAGCTGGACTCCAGAACCAGATTTAGGGCCTGGGCAGCATTCATCCAACGATATGCCATCTCTGCTAGTGCCTAAACTATCCTTTTAAAACACAATCCTACGTAGAAGGCAGATAGGTTGTTGGTTTTAAAGTGTAGGTGGGTGTGTGCGTGAGTGAAGTGTTTAAGTCAATAATGACGAAGTCACCTTACCTTTGCGAACTCTGTACGCTCTCCAAAAAGACTAAGAAAGAGAGAAAAAGACACAGTATTACTTTACCTTGCCACATACCCATCATCGCAGCCTTTTAGCGCTGGTGGGAGCCAGTGCGACCATCATTTTGGCGCCAAGATGCCTACGGGTGAACGTGTGCTTTACAATTGCACACTATGACCTCCTTTGATGCGCCCACTACCATCCTTGCAAATGTGCCCCTCATCTCTCCATAGCCCCTCTCTCACATACATTTAGTCTGTTACAAAGTGTTTCTACTTTGTGGCTTTACTAATCCACTTAGCTGTCTACATAATACCGATCTGTTCGTTTCAGCAAACCCTTTATGACGTCAAAACTGCCACTACACAAAAGTCAGATATCTCTATCTAGCAGAAATTGTTTTTTGTACTCTGCAGCAGTACCACACTTTACTGCCTTTCAGGTAACTTCAAAGAGACTCATTATAGTTCTTTCACAGTCTCATAATTTCAGCACTGAGAAATATCTCTGTAAATAAATATTTATATATATATATAACAATTAATTCCCAATGTCAGAGCGCTCAATACCTGGTGCAGGCAGCAACGGGTAGAATCCTTACCCGATATTTAAATTCAGAAACACAAAGGATGCCGCACTCCAAGACCGGTTTCAGAGTTGCTTTATTTTCACCACCACTACCACCATTCGCGGTGAAAATAAAGCAACTCTGAAACCAATCTCTGGAGTGCGGCATCCTTTGTGTTTCTGAATATATATATATAGATATATATATATCACCACACTCCGCGTTTCCCTCGCAGCAATCCTGCCACAACACGGACCAAATTTCAGTGCATTAATTTTCAGTTTATTTCTGCGATGCCGCCATAACGTTTCAGCTCGTCCGAGCCTTGATCACATATATATATATCCAAGCTCCGTTTCCTTGTTTCCCAAAACGAAAAACAGCACTCGCGGGGGCCAATAAACTCTAGCAACTGCACCCGCGAGTGCTGTTTTTCTTTTGGGAAACAAGGAAACAGAGCCTGGATAAATATCGCGGGCGCACCCCGCGTTTGTGAAGCACCCGTCCGCAAGTGCGCCGTTCACTGTGCCTCAAGGAGTATATATATATATATATATATATATATATATATATATATATATATATATATATATATATATATATATATATATATATATATATATATATATATATATATATATGCACACACACACGGACACATATATATATATACATAGATTTTATCTCTACATATATTTATATATATGTATCTATATACGTATATCTATACATATATATGTATATAGATACATATATATATCATTCACTCTTTAGACTTATGTATATATATGTATCTATATACACATACATATGTATATAGATACATATATATACATATATCATCTACAGAGAGAAAGAGACTCTCTCTTATATATATATATATATATATATATATATATAAAGATCTCTCTCTTTCTCAATTTTTTTTTATAGCTATGGCTTCCCTGGGGGCCGATTGTGGCCCCCATGGAAAGCACATAGCTATAAAAAAATTGCCCCCACAGGGGTCGGCCACTGAGCAGGAGGACCGACCCCCTGCCAATATTGCCACCATTGTACTTTTTGGGGGCGATCGTGCTCCCCAAGGAAAGCCAACATTTCTACATAAAAATATGCCCCCACAGGGAGTCGGCCACTGAGCAGGAGGACCGACCCCTGCCAATCGCCGCCATTTAAAAAAAAAAAAATCTTTTTTTTTTCATTTTTGGGGTGCGATCGCGCACCCCAAACAAAGCCAACTTTCTACAATTTTAAAAAATATGCCCCCGGGGGGGGGGCGACCCATTACCACGAGGGCCGACCCCCCCAAAGACATCCCTGGTGTCTAGTGGGGTTTCCTGGCCAGGGATCGCAGCGCTGCCACGATCCACGCCAGGAAACCCTTTCAGAAGGCCTCGTTTGAAAGGGGAGACTCTCCCTTTCAAACGAGGCCTGCCTGAAAGCTGGGAGGCCGTTTTCGGCCGGATTTCCCCATCGGAGTCGAGCGCGGCCTTACCTGCTGCTGTCCTCGGCTCCGGTGGGGAAATCAGTGATGTCAGAGCACCTTGCGGCGCGCTGATGTCACAGATGGGCGGGAGGGGGGGCGGGGGGAGACGCGGAAAGCCTTCCACGTCTCCCCCAGTGCGATGTACCGGAGGTTTAAAGGGGGCCCTCCCTGGTGACGGCCAATGGACGTGCGCCGCACCAGGGAGGTAGTGCTTGCGTCGGCCATGGCAGCCTGGCAGTTCGGACTGGACTGTTCCCATTGGGCACAAGGTCAAGACTGATTTACATATGGCTGGGTCCAAACGGGGATGGCATGGTGAGCAAAGAAACAATAGATTTAGGCCCAGATCTCTGTACTGTGGTGAATGTATGACATTGTTCTGCATTCTGTCCATCAATTGTTCTTTTTGCATTTGTCACCCCGAGTGGGACAGGTATACCCAGACGTGGGTCCCGTGCTCTCCATGCTACTGGAGTCAAGCTATCCTGGCTGATGAGGGGTGAAACCCCAAAAACGGTCCTAGGATGCTTGTTTCCAGTCCAGGGAGGACCTGGCCTGGCAGATCGGGCTGGACTGTTCCCATTGGGCATAGGGTCAAGACTGATTTGCATATGGCTGGGTCCAAACTGGAATGGCATGGTGAGCGAAAAATGATGGATTTAGGCCCAGATCTCTTTACTGGGGTGAATGTATGACATTGTTCTGCATTCTGTCCATCAATTGTTCTTTTTGCATTTGTCACCCCGGGCGGGACAGGTATGCTCAGACGTGGGTACCGTGCTCTCCATGCCACTGGAGTCAAGCTATCCTTGCTGATGAGGGGTGAGATCCCCAAATCGGTCCTAGGATGCTTGTTTCCAGTCAACGGAGGACCTGGCCTGGCAGTTCAGGCTGGACTGTTCCCATTGGGCACAAGGTCAAGACTGATTTGCATATGGCTGGGTCCAAACGGGGATGGCATGGTGAGCAAAAAAACGATGGATTTAGGCCCAGATCTCTGTAGTGGGGTGAATGTATGACATTGTTCTGCATTCTGTCCATCAATTGTTCTTTTTGCATCTGTCACCCCGAGTGGGACGGGTATGCCCAGACGTGGGTCCCGTGCTCTCCATGCCAATGGAGTCAAGATATCCTGGCTGATGAGGGGTGAAACCCCGAAACTGGTCCTAGGATGCTTGTTTCCAGTCCAGGGAGGACCTGGCCCGGCAGTACGGGTTGGACTGTCCCCATTGGGCAGAGGGCCAAGACTGATTTGCATATGGCTGGGTCCAAACTGAAATGGCATGGTGAGCAAAAAAACAATGGATTTAGGCCCAGATCTCTGTACTGGGGTGAATGTATGATATTGTTCTGCATTCTGTCCATCAATTGTTCTTTTTGCATTTGTCACCCCGAGTGGGACGGGTATGCTCAGACGTGGGTCCCGTGCTCTCCATGCCACTGGAGTCAAGCTATCCTGGCTGATGAGCAGTGAAACCCCGAAACCGGTCCTAGGATGCTTGTTTCCAGTCCAGGGAGGACCTGGCCTGGCAGTTCGGTCTGGACTGTTCCCATTGGGCACAGGGTGAAGACTGATTTGCATATGGCTGGGTCCAAACTGAAACGCCATGGTGAGCAAAAAAACGATGGATTTAGGCCCAGATCTCTGTATTGGGGTGAATGTATGATATTGTTCTGCATTCTGTCCATCAATTGTTCTTTTTGCATTTGTCACCCCGAGTGGGACGGGTATGCTCAGACGTGGGTCTGCTGCTCTCCATGCCACTGGAGTCAAGCTATCCTGGCTGATGAGGGGTGAAACCCCGAAACCGGTCCTAGGATGCTTGTTTCCAGTCCAGGGAGGGCCTGGCAGTTCAGGCTGGACTGTTCCCATTGGGCACAGGGTCAAGACTGATTTGCATATGACTGGGTCCAAACTGGAATGGCATGGTGAGTAAAAAAACAATGGATTTAGGCCCAGATCTCTGTACTGGGGTAAATGTATGACATTGTTCTGCATTCTGTCCATCAATTGTTCTTTTTGCATTTTTCACTCCGAGTGGGACGGGTATGCCCAGACGTGGGTCCCGTGCTCCCCATGCCACTGGAGTCAAGCTATCCTGGCTGATGAGGGGTGAAACCCCGAAACCGGTCCTATGATGCTTGTTTCCAATCCAGGGAGGACCTGGCCTGGCAGTTTGGGCTGGACTGTTCCCATTGGGCACAGGGTGAAGACTGAATTGCATATTTCTGGGTCCAAACTGGAATGGCATGGTGAGTAAAAAAACAGATGGATTTAGGCCCAGATCTCTGTACTGTGGTGAATGTATGACATTGTTCTGCATTCTGTCCATCAATTGTTCTTTTTGCATTTGTCACCCCGAGTGGGACAGGTATGCTCAGACGTGGGTCCCGTGCTCTCCAAGCCACTGGAGTCAAGCTATACTGGCTGATGAGCGGTGAAAACCCGAAATCGGTCCTAGGATGCTTGTTTCCAGTCCAGGGAGGACCTGGCCTGGCAGTTCGGGCTGGACTGTTCCCTTTGGGCACAGGGTGAAGACTGATTTGCATATGGCTGGGTCCAAACTGGAATGGCATGGTGAGCAAAAAAACAATGAATTTAGGCCCAGATCTCTGTACTGGGGTGAATGTATGGCATTGTTCTGCATTCTGTCCATCAATTGTTCTTTTTGGATTTGTCACCCCGGGTGGGACGGGTATGCCCAGACGTGGGTCCCGTGCTCTCCATGCCACTGGAGTAAAGCTATACTGGCTGATGAGGGGTGAAACCCCGAAACTGGTCCTAGGACGCTTGTTTCCAGTCCAGGGAGGACCTGGCCTGGGGTTGGACTGTCCCCATTGGGCACAGGGTCAAGACTGATTTGCATATGGCTAGGTCTAAACTGGAATGGCATGGTAAGCAAAAAAATGATGGATTTTGGCCCAGATCTCTGTACTGGGGTGAAGGTATGACATTGTTCTGCATTCTGTCCATCAATTGTTCTTTTTGCATTTGTAACCCCGAGTGGGACTGGTATGCTCAGACGTGGGTCCCGTGCTCTCCATGCCACTGGAGTCAAGCTATACTGGCTGATGAGCGGTGAAACCCCAAAAACGGTCCTAGGATGCTTGTTTCCAGTCCAGGGAGGACCTGGCCTGGCAGTTCGGGCTGGACTGTTCCCATTGGGCACAGGGTGAAGACTGATTTGCATATGGCTGGGTCCAAACTGGAATGGCATGGTGAGCAAAAAAATGATGGATTTAGGCCCAGATCTCTGTACTGGGGTGAATGTATGATATTGTTCTGCATTCTGTCCATCAATTGTTCTTTTTGCATTTGTCACCCCGAGTGGGACGGGTATGCTCAGACGTGGGTCCGGTGCTCTCCATGCCACTGGAGTTAAGCTATCCTGGCTGATGAGGGGTGAAACCCCAAAACCGGTCCTAGGATGCTTGTTTCCAGTCCAGGGAGGGCCTGGCAGTTCGGGCTGGACTGTTCCCATTGGGCACAGGGTGAAGAAGACTGATTTGCATATGACTGGGTCCAAACTGGAATGGCATGGTGAGTAAAAAAACAATGGATTTAGGCCCAGATCTCTGTACTGGGGTAAATGTATGACATTGTTCTGCATTCT
Organism: Calotriton arnoldi; assembly: GCA_963921515.1. Classification (NCBI taxonomy): domain Eukaryota; kingdom Metazoa; phylum Chordata; class Amphibia; order Caudata; family Salamandridae; genus Calotriton; species Calotriton arnoldi. The sequence continues at coordinate 2,315,034 of CAWUFW010001113.1, forward strand.
GTCCATCAATTGTTCTTTTTGCATTTTTCACCCCGAGTGTGACGGGTATGCCCAGACGTGCGTCCCGTGCTCCCCATGCCACTGGAGTCAAGCTATCCTGGCTGATGAGGGGTGAAACCCCGAAACCGGTCCTAGGATGCTTGTTTCCAATCCAGGGAGGACCTGGCCTGGCATTTCGGGCTGGACTGTTCCCATTGGGCACAGGGTGAAGACTGATTTGCATATGGCTGGGTCCAAACTGCAATGGCATGGTGAGCAAAAAAACGATGGATTTAGGCCCAGATCTCTGTACTGGGGTGAATGTATGATATTGTTCTGCATTCTGTCCTTCAATTTTTCTTTTTGCATTTGTCACCCCGAGTGGGACAGGTATGCTCAGACGTGGGTCCTGTGCTCTCCATGCCAGTGGAGTCAAGCTATACTGGCTGATGAGCGGTGAAACCCCGAAACCGGTCCTAGGATGCTTGTTTCCAGTCCAGGGAGGACCTGGCCTGGCAGTTCAGGCTGGACTGTTCCCATTGGGCACAGGGTCAAGACTGATTTGCATATGGCTGGGTCCAAACTGGAATGGCATGGTGAGCAAAAAAACAATGGATTTAGGCCCAGATCTCTGTACTGGGGTGAATGTATGACATTGTTCTGCATTCTGTCTATCAATTGTTCTTTTTGCATTGGTCACCCTGGGTGAGACGGGTATGCCCACTCGTGGGTCCCGTGCTCTCCATTCCAATGGAGTCAAGCTATCCTGGCTGATGAGGGGTGAAACCCCGAAACCGGTCCTAGGATGCTTGTTTGCAGTCCAGGGAGGACCTGGCCTGGCAGTTCGGGCTGGACTGTTCCCATTGGGCACAGGGTCAAGACTGATTTGCATATGGCTGGGTCCAAACTGTAATGGCATGGTGAGCAAAAAAACGATGGATTTAGGCCCAGATCTCTGTACTGGGGTGATTGTATGACATTGTTCTGCATTCTGTCCAACAATTGTTCTTTTTGCGTCTGTCACCCCGAGTGGTTCGGGTATGCCCAGACGTGGGTCCCATGCTCTCCATGCCAATGGAGTCAAGCTATCCTGGCTGATGAGGGGTAAAGCCCCGAAACCGGTCCTAGGATGCTTGTTTCCAGTCCAGGGAGGACCTGGCCTGGCAGTTCCGGCTGCACTGTTCCCATTGGGCACAGGGTCAAGACTGAATTGCATATGACTGGATCCAAACTGGAATGGCATGGTAAGTAAAAAAACCCAATGGATTTAGGCCCAGATCTCTGTACTGGGGTAAATGTATGACATTGTTCTGCATTCTGTCCATCAATTGTTCTTTTTGAATTTGTCACCCCGAGTGGGACTGGTATGCTCAGACGTGGGTCCAGTGCTCTCCATGCCACTGGAGTCAAGCTATCCTGGCTGATGAGGGGTGAAAACCCGAACCCGGTCCTAGGATGCTTGTTTCCAGTCCAGGGAGGACCTGGCCTGGCAGTTCGGGCTGGACTGTTCCCATTGGGCACAGGGTCAAGATGGATTTGCATATGGCTTGATCCAAACTGGAATGGCATGGTGAGCAAAAAAACGATGGATTTAGGCCCAGATCTCTGTACTGGGGTGAATGTATGACATTTTTCTTCATTCTGTCCATCAATTGTTCTTTTTGCATCTGTCACCCCGAGTGGGATGGGTATGCCCAGACGTGGGTCCCGTGCTCTCCATGCCAATGGAGTCAAGCTATCCTGGCTGATGAGGGGTGAAACCCCGAAACCAGTCCTAGAATGCTTGTTTCCAGTCAACGGAGGACCTGGCCTGGCAGTTCGGGCTGGACTGTTCCCATTGGGCACACGGTCAAGACTGATTTGCATATGGCTGGGTCCAAACTGGAATGGCATGGTGAGCAAAAAAACGATGGATTTAGGCACAGATCTCTGTACTGGGGTGAATGTATGACATTGTTCTGCATTCTGTCCATCAATTGTTCTTTTTGCATCTGTCACCCCGAGTGGGATGGGTATGCCCAGACGTGGGTCCCGTGCTCTCATTGCCAATGGAGTCAAGCTATCCTGGCTGATGAGGGGTGAAACCCCGAAACCGATCCTAGGATGCTTGTTTCCAGTCCAGCGAGGACATGGCCTGGCAGTACGTGTTGGACTGTCCCCATTGGGCACAGGGTCAAGACTGATTTGCATATGGCTGGGTCCAAACTGGAATAGCATGGTGAGCAAAAAAATGTTGGATTTAAGCCCAGATCTCTGTACTGGGGTGATTGTATGACATTGTTCTGCATTCTGTCCATCAATTGTTCTTTTTGCATCTGTCACCCTGAGTGGGATGGGTATGCCCAGACGTGGGTCCCGTGCTCTCCATGCCACTGGAGTCAAGCTATCCTGGCTGATGAGGGGTAAACCCCTAAACCGGTCCTAGGATGCTTGTTTCCAGTCCAGGGAGGACCTGGCCTGGCAGTTCGGCCTGGACTGTTCCCATTGGGCACAGGGTCAAGACTGATTTGCATATGGCTGGGTCCATACTGGAATGACATGGTGAGCAAAAAAACGATGGATTTAGGCCCAGATCTCTGCACTGGGGTGAATGTATGACATTGTTCTGCATTCTGTCCATCAATTGTTCTTTTTGCATTTGTCACCCCGAGTGGGACGGGTATGCTCAGACGTGGGTCCCGTGCTCTCCATGCCACTGGAGTCAAGCTATCCTGGCTGATGAGGGGTGAAACCCGAAATCGGTCCTAGGATGCTTGTTTCCAGTCCAGGGAGCGCCTGGCAGTTCAGGCTGGACTGTTCCCATTGGGCACAGAGTCAAGACTGATTTGCATATGACTGGGTCCAAACTGGAATGGCATGGTGAGTAAAAAAACAATGGATTTAGGCCCAGATCTCTGTACTGGGGTAAATGTATGACATTGTTCTACATTCTGTCCATCAATTGTTCTTTTTGCATTTGTCACCCCGAGTGGGACGGGTATGCCCAGACGTGGGTCCCGTGCTCTCCATGCCGCTGGAGTCAACCTATCCTGGCTGATGAAGGGTGAAACCCCGAAACCGGTCCTCGGATGCTTGTTTCCAGTCCAGGGAGGGCCTGGCAGTTCAGGCTGGACTGCTCCCATTGGGCTCAGGGTCAAGACTGATTTGCATATGGCTGGGTCCAAACTGGAATGGCATGGTGAGTAAAAAAACAATGGATTTAGGCCCAGATCTCTGTACTGGGGTGAATGTATGACATTGTTCTGCATTCTGTCCATCAATTGTTCTTTTTGCATTTGTCACCCCGGGTGGGACGGGTATGCCCAGACGTGGGACCCATGCTCTCCATGCCACTGGAGTCAAGCTATCCTGGCTGACGAGGGGTGAAACCCCGAAACCAGTCCTAGGATGCTTGCTTCCAGTCCAGGGAGGACCTGGCCTGGCAGATCGGGCTGGACTGTCCCCATTGGGCACAGGGTCAAGATTGATTTGCATATGGCTGGGTCCAAACTGGAATGGCATGGTGTGCAAAAAAAACATGGATTTAGGCCCAGATCTGTGTACTGGGGTGAATGTATGACATTGTTCTGCATTCTGTCCATCAATTGTTCTTTTTGCATTTGTCACTTCGAGTGGGATGGGTATGCCCAGACGTGGGTCCAGTGCTCTCCATGCCATTGGAGTCAAACTATCCTGTCTGATCAGGGGTCAAACCCCGAAACTGGTTCTAGGATGCTTGTTTCCAATCCAGGGAGGACCTGGCCTGGCAGTTCGGGCTGGACTGTTCCCATTGTGCACAGGGTCAAGACTGATTTGCATATGGCTGGGTCCAAACTGGAATGGCATGGTGAGCAAAAAAAAGATGGATTTAGGCCCAGATCTCTGTACTGGGGTGAATGTATGACATTGTTGTGCATTCTGTCCATCAATTGTTCTTTTTGCATTTGTCTCCCCGAGTGGGACGGGTATGCCCAGACGTGGGTCCCGTGCTCTCCATGCCACTGGAGTCAAGCTATCCTGGCTGATATGGGGTGAAACCCCAAAACCGGTCCTAGTATGCTTGTTTCCAGTCCAGGGAGGGCCTGGCAGTTCAGGCTGGACTGTTCCCATTGGGCACAGGGTCAAGACTGATTTGCATATGGCTGGGTCCAAACTGGAATGGCATGGTGAGTAAAAAAACAATGGATTTAGGCCCAGATCTCTGTACTGGGGTGAATGTATGACATTGTTCTGCATTCTGTCCATCAATTGTTCTTTTTGCATTTGTCACCCCGGGTGGGACAGGTATGCCCAGACGTGGGTCCCATGCTCTCCATGCCACTGGAGTCAAGCTATCCTGGCTGATGAGGGGTGAAACCCCGAAACCAGTCCTAGGATGCTTGCTTCCAGTCCAGGGAGGACCTGGCCTGGCAGATCGGGCTGGACTGTTCCCATTGGGCACAGGGTCAAGACTGATTTGCATATGGCTGGGTCCAAACTGGAATGGCATGGTGAGTAAAAAAACAATGGATTTAGGCCCAGATCTCTGTACTGGGGTGAATGTATGACATTGTTCTGCATTCTGTCCATCAATTGTTCTTTTTGCATTTGTCACCCCTGGTGGGACGGGTATGCCCAGACGTGGGTCCCATGCTCTCTATGCCACTGGAGTCAAGCTATCCTGGCTGATGAGGGGTGAAACCCCGAAACCAGTCCTAGGATGCTTGCTTCCAGTCCAGGGAGGACCTGGCCTAGCAGTTCGGGCTGGACTGTCCCCATTGGGCACAGGGTCAAGACTGATTTGCATATGGCTGGGTCCAAACTGGAATGGCATGGTGAGCAAAAAACCGAAGGATTTAGGCCCAGATCTCTGAACTGGGGTGAATGTATGACATTGTTCTGCATTCTGTCCATCAATTGTTCTTTTTGCATTTGTCACCCCGAGTGGGATGGGTATGCCCAGACGTGGGTCCCGTGCTCTCCATGCCACTGGAGTCAAGCCATCCTGTCTGATGAGGGTGAAACCCCGAAACTGGTCCTAGGATGCTTGTTTCCAATTCAGGGAGGACCTGGCATGGCAGTTCGAGCTGGACTGTTCCCATTGGGCACAGGGTGAAGACTGATTTGCATATTGCTGGGTCCAAAGTGGAATGGCATGGTGAGAAAAAAAACGATGGATTTAGGCACAGATCTGTGTACTGGGGTGAATGTATGACATTGCTGTGCATTCTGTCCATCAATTGTTCTTTTTGCATTTGTCACCCCGAGTGGGACAGGTATGCTCAGACGTGGGTCCCGTGCTCTCCATGCCACTGGAGTCAAGCTATACTGGATGATGAGGGGTGAAACCCCGAAACCCGTCCTAGGATGCTTGTTTCCAGTCCAGGGAGGACCTGGCAGTTCAGGCTGGACTGTTCCCATTGGGCACAGGGTCAAGACTGATTTGCATATGGCTGGGTCCAAACTGGAATGGCATGGTGAGCAAAAAAATAATGGATTTAGGCCCAGATCTCTGTACTGGGGTGAATGTATGACATTGTTCTGCATTTTGTCCATCAATTGTTCTTTTTGCATCTGTCAACCCGAGTGGAACGGGTATGCCCAGACGTGGGTCCCGTGCTCTCCATGCAAATGGAGTCAAGATATCCTGGCTGATGAGGGGTGAAACCCCGAAACCGGTCTTAGGATGCTTGTTTCCAGTCCAGGGAGGACCTGGCCTGGATGTTCGGGCTGGACTGTCCCCATTGGGCACAGGGTCAAGACTGATTTGCATATGGCTGGGTCCAAACTGGAATGCCATGGTGAGCAAAAAAACAATGGATTAAGGCCCAGATCTCTGTACTGGGGTGAATGTATGACATTGTTCTGCATTCTGTCCATCAATTGTTCTTTTTGCATTTGTCTCCCCGAGTGGGACGGGTATGCCCAGACGTGGGTCCCGTGCTCTCCATGCCACTGGAGTCAAGCTATCCTGGCTGATATGGGGTGAAACCCCAAAACCGGTCCTAGTATGCTTGTTTCCAGTCCAGGGAGGGCCTGGCAGTTCAGGCTGGACTGTTCCCATTGGGCACAGGGTCAAGACTGATTTGCATATGGCTGGGTCCAAACTGGAATGGCATGGTGAGTAAAAAACAATGGATTTAGGCCCAGATCTCTGTACTGGGGTGAATGTATGACATTGTTCTGCATTCTGTCCATCAATTGTTCTTTTTGCATTTGTCACCCCGGGTGGGACAGGTATGCCCAGACGTGGGTCCCATGCTCTCCATGCCACTGGAGTCAAGCTATCCTGGCTGATGAGGGTGAAACCCCGAAACCAGTCCTAGGATGCTTGCTTCCAGTCCAGGGAGGACCTGGCCTGGCAGATCGGGCTGGACTGTTCCCATTGGGCACAGGGTCAAGACTGATTTGCATATGGCTGGGTCCAAACTGGAATGGCATGGTGAGTAAAAACAATGGATTTAGGCCCAGATCTCTGTACTGGGGTGAATGTATGACATTGTTCTGCATTCTGTCCATCAATTGTTCTTTTTGCATTTGTCACCCCGGGTGGGACGGGTATGCCCAGACGTGGGTCCCATGCTCTCCATGCCACTGGAGTCAAGCTATACTGGATGATGAGGGGTGAAACCCCGAAACCAGTCCTAGGATGCTTGCTTCCAGTCCAGGGAGGACCTGGCAGTTCAGGCTGGACTGTTCCCATTGGGCACAGGGTCAAGACTGATTTGCATATGGCTGGGTCCAAACTGGAATGGCATGGTGAGCAAAAAAATAATGGATTTAGGCCCAGATCTCTGTACTGGGGTGAATGTATGACATTGTTGTGCATTCTGTCCATCAATTGTTCTTTTTGCATTTGTCTCCCGAGTGGGACGGGTATGCCCAGACGTGGGTCCCGTGCTCTCCATGCCACTGGAGTCAAGCTATCCTGGCTGATATGGGGTGAAACCCCAAAACCGGTCCTAGTATGCTTGTTTCCAGTCCAGGGAGGGCCTGGCAGTTCAGGCTGGACTGTTCCCATTGGGCACAGGGTCAAGACTGATTTGCATATGGCTGGGTCCAAACTGGAATGGCATGGTGAGTAAAAAAACAATGGATTTAGGCCCAGATCTCTGTACTGGGGTGAATGTATGACATTGTTCTGCATTCTGTCCATCAATTGTTCTTTTTGCATTTGTCACCCCGGGTGGGACAGGTATGCCCAGACGTGGGTCCCATGCTCTCCATGCCACTGGAGTCAAGCTATCCTGGCTGATGAGGGGTGAAACCCCGAAACCAGTCCTAGGATGCTTGCTTCCAGTCCAGGGAGGACCTGGCCTGGCAGATCGGGCTGGACTGTTCCCATTGGGCACAGGGTCAAGACTGATTTGCATATGGCTGGGTCCAAACTGGAATGGCATGGTGAGTAAAAACAATGGATTTAGGCCCAGATCTCTGTACTGGGGTGAATGTATGACATTGTTCTGCATTCTGTCCATCAATTGTTCTTTTTGCATTTGTCACCCCTGGTGGGACGGGTATGCCCAGACGTGGGTCCCATGCTCTCTATGCCACTGGAGTCAAGCTATACTGGATGATGAGGGGTGAAACCCCGAAACCAGTCCTAGGATGCTTGCTTCCAGTCCAGGGAGGACCTGGCCTAGCAGTTCGGGCTGGACTGTCCCCATTGGGCACAGGGTCAAGACTGATTTGCATATGGCTGGGTCCAAACTGGAATGGCATGGTGAGCAAAAAACCGATGGATTTAGGCCCAGATCTCTGTACTGGGGTGAATGTATGACATTGTTCTGCATTCTGTCCATCAATTGTTCTTTTTGCATTTGTCACCCCGAGTGGGATGGGTATGCCCAGACGTGGGTCCCGTGCTCTCCATGCCACTGGAGTCAAGCCATCCTGTCTGATGAGGGGTGAAACCCCGAAACTGGTCCTAGGATGCTTGTTTCCAATTCAGGGAGGACCTGGCATGGCAGTTCGAGCTGGACTGTTCCCATTGGGCACAGGGTGAAGACTGATTTGCATATTGCTGGGTCCAAAGTGGAATGGCATGGTGAGAAAAAAAACTATGGATTTAGGCACAGATCTGTGTACTGGGGTGAATGTATGACATTGCTGTGCATTCTGTCCATCAATTGTTCTTTTTGCATTTGTCACCCCGAGTGGGACAGGTATGCTCAGACGTGGGTCCCGTGCTCTCCATGCCACTGGAGTCAAGCTATACTGGATGATGAGGGGTGAAACCCCGAAACCCGTCCTAGGATGCTTGTTTCCAGTCCAGGGAGGACCTGGCAGTTCAGGCTGGACTGTTCCCATTGGGCACAGGGTCAAGACTGATTTGCATATGGCTGGGTCCAAACTGGAATGGCATGGTGAGCAAAAATAATGGATTTAGGCCCAGATCTCTGTACTGGGGTGAATGTATGACATTGTTCTGCATTTTGTCCATCAATTGTTCTTTTTGCATCTGTCAACCCGAGTGGAACGGGTATGCCCAGACGTGGGTCCCGTGCTCTCCATGCAAATGGAGTCAAGATATCCTGGCTGATGAGGGGTGAAACCCCGAAACCGGTCTTAGGATGCTTGTTTCCAGTCCAGGGAGGACCTGGCCTGGATGTTCGGGCTGGACTGTCCCCATTGGGCACAGGGTCAAGACTGATTTGCATATGGCTGGGTCCAAACTGGAATGCCATGGTGAGCAAAAAAACAATGGATTAAGGCCCAGATCTCTGTACTGGGGTGAATGTATGACATTGTTCTGCATTCTGTCCATCAATTGTTCTTTTTGCATTTGTCACCCCGGGTGGGACGGGTATGACCAGACGTGGGTCCCATGCTCTCCATGCCACTGGAGTCAAGCTACCCTGGCTGATGAGGGGTGAAACCCCGAAACCAGTCCTAGGATGCTTGCTTCCAGTCCAGGGGGGACCTGGCCTGCCAGTTCAGGCTGGACTGTCCCCATTGGGCACAGGGTCAAGACTGATTTGCATATGGCTGGATCCAAACTGGAATGCCATGGTGAGCAAAAAACCGATGGATTTAGGCCCAGATCTCTGTACTGGGGTGCATGTATGACATTGTTCTGCATTCTGTCCATCAATTGTTCTTTTTGCATTTGTCACCCCAAGTGGGATGGGTATGCCCAGACGTGGGTCCCGTGCTCTCCATGCCACTGGAGTCAAGCCATCCTGTCTGATGAGGGGTGAAACCCCGAAACTGGTCCTAGGATGCTTGTTTCCAATTCAGGGAGGACCTGGCCTGGCAGTTCGGGTTGGACTGTTCCCATTGGGCACAGGGTGAAGACTGATTTGCATATTGCTGGGTCCAAACTGGAATGGCATGGTGAGAAAAAAAACGATGGATCTAGGCCCAGATCTCTGTACTGGGGTGAATGTATGACATTGTTGTGCATTCTGTCCATCAATTGTTCTTTTTGCATTTGTCACCCCGAGTGGGACAGGTATGCTCAGACGTGGGTCCCGTGCTCTCCATGCCACTGGAGTCAAGCTATACTGGCTGATGAGGGGTGAAACCCCGAAACCGGTCCTAGGATGCTTGTTTCCAGTCCAGGGAGTACCTGGCAGTTCAGGCTGGACTGTTCCCATTGGGCACAGGGTCAAGACTGATTTGCATATGGTTGGGTCCAAACTGGAATGGCATGGTGGGCAAAAAAACGATGGATTTAGGCCCAGATCTCTGTAGTGGGGTGAATGTATGACATTGTTCTGCATTCTGTCCATCAATTGTTCTTTTTGCATTTGTCTCCCCGAGTGGGACGGGTATGCCCAGACGTGGGTCCCGTGCTCCCCATGCCACTGGAGTCAAGCTATCCTGGATGATGAGGGGTGAAACCCCGAAACCGGTCCTAAGATGCTTGTTTCCAGTCCAGGGAGGACCTGTCCTGGCAGTTTGGGCTGCACTGTTCCCATTGGGCACAGGGTCAAGACTGATTTGCATATGGCTGGGTCGAACCTGGAATGGCATGGTGAGCAAAAAAACGATGGATTTAGGCCCAGCTCTCTGTACTGGGGTGAATGTATGATATTGTTCTGCATTCTGTGCATCAATTGTTCTTTTTGCATTTGTCACCCCGAGTGGGACGGGTATGCTCAGACGTGGGCCCGGTGCTCTCCATGCCACTGGAGTCAAGCTATCCTGGCTGATGAGGGGTAGAACCCCGAAACTGGTCATAGGATGCTTGTTTCCAATCCAGGGAGGGCCTGGCAGTTCAGGCTGGACTGTTCCCATTGGGCACAGGGTCAAGACTGATTTACATATGACTGGGTCCAAACTGGAATGGCGTGGTGAGAAAAAAAAAATGGATTTAGGCCCAGATCTCTGTACTGGGGTAAATGTATGACATTGTTCTGCATTCTGTCCCTCAATTGTTCTTTTTCTACTTTTCAGCCCGAGTGGGACGGATATGCCCAGACGTGGGTCCAGTGCTCCCCATGCCACTGGAGTCAAGCTATCCTGGCTGATGAGGGGTGAAACCCCGAAACCAGTCCTAGGATGCTTGTTTCCAATCCAGGGAGGACCTGGCCTGGCAGTTCAGGCTGGACTGTTCCCATTGGGCACAGGGTCAAGACTGATTTGCATATGACTGGGTCCAAACTGGAATGGCATGGTGAGTAAAAAAACAATGGATTTAGGCCCAGATCACTGTACTGGGGTAAATGTATGACATTGTTCTGCATTCTGTCCATCAATTGTTCTTTTTGCATTTTTCACCCCGAGTGGGACGGGTATGCCCAGACGTGGGTCCAGTGCTCCGCATGCCAATGGAGTCAAGCTATCCTCGCTGACGAGGGGTGAAACCCCGAAACCAGTCCTAGGATGCTTGTTTCCAATCCAGGGAGGACCTGCCTTGGCAGTTCGGGCTGGACTGTTCCCATTGGGCACAGGGTGAAGACTGATTTGCATATGGCTGGGTCCAAACTTTAATGGCATGGTGAGCAAAAAATGATGGATTTAGGCCCAGATCACTGTACTGGGGTAAATGTATGACATTGTTCTGCATTCTGTCCATCAATTGTTCTTTTTGCATTTGTCACCCCGAGTGGACAGGTATGCTCAGACGTGGGGCCCGTGCTCTCCATGCCACTGGAGTAAAGCTATCCTGGCTGATGAGGGGTGAAACCCCGAAACTGGTCCTAGGACGCTTGTTTCCAGTCCAGGGAGGACCTGACCTGGGGTTGGACTGTCCCCATTGGGCACAGGGTCAAGACTGATTTGCATATGGCTGGGTCCAAACTGGAATGGCATGGTAAGCAAAAAAATGATGGATTTAGGCCCAGATCTCTGTACTGGGGTGAAGGTATGACATTGTTCTGCATTCTGTCCATCAATTGTTCTTTTTGCATTTGTCACCCCGAGTGGGACTGGTATGCTCAGACGTGGGTCCCGTGCTCTCCATGCCACTGGAGTCAAGCTATACTGGCTGATGAGCGGTGAAGCCCCGAAACCGGTCCTAGGCTGCTTGTTTCCAGTCCAGGGAGGACCTGGCCTGGCAGTTCGGGCTGGACTGTTCCCATTGGGCACAGGGTGAAGACTGATTTGCATATGGCTGGGTCCAAACTGGAATGGCATGGTGAGCAAAAAAATGATGGATTTAGGCCCAGATCTCTGTACTGGGGTGAATGTATGATATTGTTCTGCATTCTGTCCATCAATTGTTCTTTTTGCATTTGTCACCCCATGTGGGACGGGTATGCTCAGACGTGGGTCCGGTGCTCTCCATGCCACTGGAGTCAAGCTATCCTGGCTGATGAGGGGTGAAACCCCGAAACCGGTTCTAGGATGCTTGTTTCCAGTCCAGGGAGGGCCTGGCAGTTCAGGCTGGACTGTTCCCATTGGGCACAGGGTCAAGACTGATTTGCATATGACTGGGTCCAAACTGGAATAGAATGGTGAGTAAAAAAACAATGGATTTAGGCCCAGATCTCTGTACTGGGGTAAATGTATGACATTGTTCTGCATTCTGTCCATCAATTGTTCTTTTTGCATTTTTCACCCCGAGTGGGACGGGTATGCCCAGACGTGGGTCCCGTGCTCCCCATGCCACTGGAGTCAAGCTATCCTGGCTGGTGAGTGGTGAAACCCCGAAACCAGTCCTAGGATGCTTGTTTCCAATCCAGGGAGGACCTGGCCTGGCATTTCGGGCTGGACTGTTCCCATTGGGCACAGGGTCAAGACTGATTTGCATATGGCTGGGTCCAAACTGGAATGGCATGGTGAGCAAAAAAACGATGGATTTAGGCCCAGATCTCTGTACTGGGGTGAATGTATGACATTGTTCTGCATTCTGTCCATCAATAGTTCTTTTTGCATTTGTCACCCCGAGTGGGACAGGTATGCTCAGACGTGGGTCCCGTGCTCTCTCATGCCACTGGAGTCAAGCTATACTGGCTGATGAGCGGTGAAACCCCGAAACCGGTCCTAGGATGCTTGTTTCCAGTCCAGGGAGGACCTGGCCTGGCAGTTCGGGGTGGACTGTTCCCATTGGCACAGGGTGAAGACTGATTTGCATATGGCTGGGTCCAAACTGGAATGGCATGGTGAGCAAAAAAACGATGGATTTAGGCCCAGGTCTCTGTACTGGGGTGAATGTATGACATTGTTCTGCATTTTGTCCATCAATTGTTCTTTTTGCATTTGTCACCCCGAGTGGGACGGGTATGCCCAGATGTGGGTCCCGTGATCTCCATGCCACTGGAGTCAAGCTATCCTGGCTGATGAGGGATGAAACCCCAATACCGGTCCTAGCATGCTTGTTTCCAGTCAACGGAGGACCTGGCCTGGCAGTTCGGGCTAGACTGTTCCCATTGGGTACAAGGTCAAGTCTGATTTGCATATGGCTGGGTCCAAACGGGGATGGTATGGTGAGCAAAAAAACGATGGATTTAGGCCCAGATCTCTGTACTGGGGTGAATGTATGACATTGTTCTGCATTCTGTCCATCAATTGTTCTTTTTGCATCTGTCACCCCGAGTGGGATGGGTATGCCCAGACGTGGGTCCCGTGCTCTCCATGCCAATGGAGTCAAGCTATCCTGGCTGATGAGGGGTGAAATCCCGAAACCGGTCCTAGGATGCTTGTTTCCAGTCCAGCGAGGACCTGGCCTGGCAGTACTGGTTGGACTGTCCCCATTGGGCACAGGGTCAAGACTGATTTGCATATGGCTGGGTCCAAACTGGAAAGGCATGGTGAGCAAAAAAACGATGGATTTAAGCCCAGATCTCTGTACTGGGGTGATTGTATGACATTGTCCTGCATTCTGTCCATCAATTGTTCTTTTTGCACCTGTCACACCGAGTGGGACGGGTATGCCCAGACGTGGTTCCCGTGCTCTCCATGCCAATGGAGTCAAGCTATCCTGGCTGATGAGGGGTAAAACCCTGAAACCGGTCCTAGGATGCTTGTTTCCAGTCCAGGGAGGACCTGGCCTGGCAGTTCCGGCTGGACTGTTCCCATTGGGCACAGGGTCAAAACTGATTTGCATACGGCTGGGTCCAAACTGGAATGGCATGGTGAGCAAAAAAACGATGGATTTAGGCCCAGATCTCTGCACTGGGGTGAATGTATGACATTGTTCTGCATTCTGTCCATCAATTATTCTTTTTGCATTTGTCACCCGAGTGGGACGGGTATGCTCAGACGTGGGTCCCGTGCTCTCCATGCCACTGGAGTCAAGCTATCCTGGCTGATGAGGGGTGAAACCCCGAAATCGGTCCTAGGATGCTTGTTTCCAGTCCAGGGAGGGCCTGGCAGTTCAGGCTGGACTGTTCCCATTGGGCACAGGGTCAAGACTGATTTGCATATGACTGGGTCCAAACTGGAATGGCATGGTAAGTAAGAAAACAATGGATTTATGCCCAGATCTCTGTACTGGGGTAAATGTATGACATTGTTCTGCATTCTGTCCATCAAATGTTCTTTTTTCATTTTTCACCCCGAGTGGGACTGGTATGCTCAGACGTGGGTCCTGTGCTCTCCATGCCACTGGAGTCAAGCTATCCTGGCTGATGAGGGGTGAAACCCCGAAACCGGTCCTAGGATGCTTGTTTCCAGTCCAGGGAGGACCTGGCCTTGCAGTACGTGTTGGACTGCCCCCATTGGGCACAGGGTCAAGACTGATTTGCATATGGCTGGGTCCAAACTGGAATGGCATGGTGAGCAAACAAATGATGGATTTAGGCCCATACCTCTGTACTGGGGTGAAGGTATGACATTTTACTGCCCATTTAACATGCTTTCACCACATTGATGACACATCCATAGATCAGTGTACACCTACACTGACCCCTTCATCTGTTTCAATGCTTTTTTGAGGCCTGGGACCATTTTCCGTCACATAAAATGGTGGCCACAACTTTTCTCTCAAGTTACGACCGGCCAATAAGGGCCCTGCTGAGGAATGGTGAGCCAGGCATCCACCGCAGGTGGATTCATGGAATGTCCCTAGATTTACAAATTTGGATTTTGGTTAATATATCTAAAACTACTGAACAGATTTACACCCAAAAACATAAAGGATGATTTCTGGATCAAGAGCTATCTTTCTGCCAATTTTCATGTAATTCCGTTCAGTGGTTCAGGCTGCAGTCGCGTTCAAAATGTCAATGAGAACACAGCTACTACCTCACCCATACAGGTACTCACACACCCACCAACTCTCTAATACAGTCACTGACACAAACACTCACTCACCCATACAGCTACTCACATACCCACTAACACATCCATACAGTCACTCACATACCCATTCAGCAACTCAGACATCCACTTACACACTGATACAAAAAGTTGCACACCCACTTAGATGAGATATGTTAGAAATAGTATGACTAATTAATAGAACAGAAATACAAGATATATATATATATATATATATATATATATATATATATATATATATATATATATATATATTCACTAAAAAACAAAGGTTACAGGGACTTTATAGTTAGGAAATTGAATTAAAAGGAATATAGTGGCTTATAATGAAGGAGGGGCTCATGGGGGCCCCTCTCCTAGGCTTTTGCAAAGCCCCGGGGGCAACCACCATCCCTGGGGCACTGAACAATGGAAATGGGGGGCGTTCAGCTCCCCAATAGCCCCGTGGACTGCCACCTCCCATGCTGAACAGATTATTTTGAAAAGAATGTGGGGGCTGCTCGGCCTCCCCACAGCCCTGGGAACTGCCACCTCCCTGGGGTGGTAAATGTACATTTTCTGCCAGGGAACAGTCCTAAAGACTGCCACCTCCCTGAGGCAGAAATGACATATTTGCGGGGGAGCCATGTGGCTTGCCTGATAATTATGAGGGTCCGTTGTGAATCCCTGGCCCCAGAGACCACCACCTCCTGGGGCTAAATACTTAAAAGAGGGGGGCCCCCTCCTGAAGCCCTAGATGGCCCTGGAGACTGCCACCCCCCAAGGCCTGCTATTGCAAGGACCTGGGGTGCCTGCCCCGGGACACTGCAGTTTGCTATGGCTTGGCTTACTCGAAGCACAGCAGAATTGCTTTCTTACAGAGGGAGCTGCATTACAGGCCTGGCCCCGGGGGATGCGGTCCCCAGGGCCAAAATTGGCTCTTGAAGGGAGGCGCGTAACCCCCTCCCTTTAAAAAAAAAATTAAATACATTTTAAAAAGGCAGGCGATGGGGTCCTTGGTGCATAAATTGGCCCTGAGAGGGGGCAACGGAGCCCACCTCCCCATTCTAAAAATGCATGGCCTCTGGGAGTGGGGTCCCCAGGGCCTAAATTGGCCCAGGGAAGGAGGCTATGCAAAGACATAAATACAACAGGAGGGGTAGTTGGACCCCAAAGACCCTCAAGAGCCAAGGGGAATTTATCCCCCAACAAGTAGTGCACCAGGAGGTACATTTACAGAGTGGAAGAGAAAGGGGGGTGGCCTCTGACAACCTCTCAGGAATCCTGCTCTGTGGGACTTACTGGAGGTAACAGGAGGGGTAGTTGGCCCCCAACGGCGTCCTCAAGCTAACTATAACTGCTGAATTTCACTGGTTTTGCATGAGTGAAACCTGAGCCTAACTATAACGTCCCTGTAACCTTTGGTTTTTTCAATGAATATATATATATATATATATATATATATATATATATATATATATATATATATATATATATATATATATATGTATATATATATATATTCACTGAAAAAACCATAGGTTTCAGACACGTTATAATTAGAAATTAGCATTTAAAAAACCTTTGAAATTCACTGAAAAAACCATAGGTTTTAGTGACAGTTATAGTTAGTTGGACATTTCACTCGTACAAAACCCGTGAAATTCCCCGTTATAGTTAGTTCAGCTAACTATAACTCGCGCCCCGCAATGCACTGCTGATGACGTCACATATTACATCACTCATGACATGGTCAGTGACATCACTGATGACATCACTGATGACATCTCAAATGACATCACTGATGACATCACTGATGACATCATCCAGTGACTGTGTGTTTCTGTAAAGTTTAAATATTTTTAATATATATAGGAAAAGACGTATTGAAGAATGAGTGGGTGTATAAGTGTCTGTATGGATGATTTAGTAGGTGCGTGACTGACTCTATAAGTGAGTGATTTAACGTATCTTACTGAATGCATGGGTTAGTGACTAAACTGGGTGAATATCTGTATCCGTCTGTCTGTTGCTGTGTAAGTGGCTGCATGTGTTTGTGAATAGCTACATGAGTGTCTATATGAGTTATTGAATGGTTGTCTGAGTATCTGTATGGGTGCCTGAGTGTTTGTGTGGGAGGGGTGTGTGCGACTCTGTGCATAGATGTGTGAGTGGGTGATTCACTGGGTGGATGGTTTCAAGAGTGCATCTGTGATAGACTGTATGGGTGGGTAAGTGTGTGTAAGAGTGTGTTAGTGAGTGAATGTATGTCCCAGTGGTACATGTGTGAGTAACTACATATGTGAAAGGCAGTATAAATGTGTGTTGGAGTATATAAATAGCTATAAGCGAGAGTGAGTGATTGTGTTAGTGGCTGTATGGATGAGTGTGTGCTTGTATCAGTGATTGTATAAGAGCGTAACAATGTGCTAGTATTTGTATGATTACGTGAGCTGGTGTGTGTATAACTGTATAGGTGAGTAAATGGCAGTGTGTTTAATTATTTGCATGACTGACTAGGTGTGTGAGTACCTCTATGGATGAGTGGCGGTGTTTGAGTGTCTATATAGGAGTAAGAGTGCATATGTTAGTCCTGTACTGAGTGACCATAAGTATGAGTGACTGTACGGGTGAGTGAGTGGATGTGTGTGTGTAGACCTAAGAATCAGTGAGTGGGTATGTAGTTATTGGTGTTGGAGTGTCTATGGTTTTGCGAATGGCAGTCTGTAATTTAGAGTGGGTGTATCAAAAGTTATATTAGGGTGTGAGGAGGTGCATCAGATTATCACGTGGATGATGTCATCAGTGATGTCATCAGTGATGTCATTTGAGATGTCATCAGTGATGTCATCAGTGATGTCACTGACCATGTCATGAGTGATGTAATATGTGACGTCATCAGCAGTGCATTGCGGGGGCTGAACTAACTATAACGGGGGAATTTCACGGGTTTTGTACGAGTGAAATGTCCAACTAACTATAACTGTCCCTAAAACCTATGGTTTTTTCAGTGAATTTCAAAGGTTTTTTAAATGCTAATTTCTAACTATAACGTGTCTGAAACCTATGGTTTTTTCAGTGAATTTCAAAGGTTTTTAAATGCTAATTTCTAACTATAACGTACCTGAAACCTGTGTTTTTTTCAGTGAATTTCAAAGGTTTTTTAAATGCTAATTTCTAACTATAACGCCCCTAAAACCTATGGTTTTTTCAGTGAATTTCAAAGGTTTTGTAAATGACAATTTTTAAATGTATTAATTGTTATATTTATTTTTTTGACACTGATTTACTACATTTTGTAAAACTATTTATTTTTAGATATTTTATTTATTAAATTACATTGTAATTACATTATACATTACATTACAAAATATACTTTCTCAGAATGAATTACTTTAGTTTAAATAGTTTGCAAATAGGCAATAGAGTTTTAAGTACAGTAGTTACAGTTGTTGCAATGGGCAACACAATTTCAAACACAATGCAACATTGAGCTCAATGTGAATTTCTAGTTAAATGCAATTAGTTACTTTATGGATTACTTTTTCTAACCACAGGACTGGATCCTAGATTCAGTCCTGGGACATCTCCTGTAAACAGTTGAGTAAAAGCGTTTTGGTTACAGTAGTGATTTTTAAGGAATATTATTGTATTTTAAAAGTTGACACTTAGAAACTTTTTCACATAGAATCACCAATGTTATCCTATGGGAGGAAATTCACTTAGCAGGTAAGTAGTGTTATCGTTACTTTTTCTTACTCAGTGTTGGATCCTGGATCCAGCACTGGTGCATCTCCTGTAAACAGTTGAAAGAATGCGTTTAAGTCATACAGGCGATTTTTAAGGAATATTTGTAGTTTGTGAAAATCGACAATGGATTCCTTTTCTGCTGAAAACCAGACAATGGATTCCTATGGAAGGAAATTCAAGTTGCTGGTAAGTACGGTTAAAATTACTTTTCAGGATCAGTACTGGGCTGAAAGATCCAGCACTGAGGTCTCTCCTGATAACAGGTGAGTAAATCGGAATTCGTATTTCGGCCGATTTTAGAGGAATATTTGTATGTTTCAAAAATCGACACTTAGAAACTTTTTCAGCAACAAGCAGGCAATGATATCCTATGGAAGGAAATTCAAGTTACTGGTAAGTACGGTTAAAATTACTTTTCAGGATCAGTACTGGGCTGAAAGATGCAGCACTGAGGTCTCTCCTGATAACAGGTGAGTAAATCGGAATTCGTATTTCGGCTGATTTTAGAGGAATATTTGCACAATGGTGAAGGGAGGGGGCGGGGCCTGAGGTGACATCTGTACAAACGCGCCCGTGGCGTGTTTTAAGTTGGGGGATTAAGTTCCCTTGAATCTTGAGGGCCCCTGGGGGCCAACTAGCCCACCAGGAACCTCCAGTATGGCCAGGGGGCTGCGTTGCAGAGACGTGTACAGAGGCCACGCCCCTTTTACACCTCTCTGCAACGCAGCTCTGTGGCGCTTTTAGAAGTACATGGTGGGCTAGTTGGCCCCCAGGGACCCTCAGGATTGAAGGGGATTTAATTCCCCATCTTAAAACGCGCCACGGGGCCTGTTTGCACACATGTCACCTGAAGCCCCGCCCCTCCCTTCACCACTGTGCAAACGCGCCCCTGGCGCGTTTTAAGTTGGGGGATTACGTCCCCTTGAATCCTGAGGGTCCCTGGAGTCCAACTAGCCCACCATGTACTTCTAAAAAGCGCCACAGAGCTGCGTTGCAGATAGGTGTAAAAGGGGCGTGGCCTCTGTACACCTCTCTGCAACGCAGCCCCTGGCGCATACTGGAGGTTCCTGGTGGGCTAGTTGGCCCCCAGGGACCCCCAGTATTCAAGGGAAATTACTTCCCCTTCTTAAAACGCGCCAGGGGGCGCGTTTGCAGAGTACTGCAGGGAGGGGTGCGGGGCCTCCGGCACGATGCCGGTCTTTTTTTTTTTCTTGTTTTTTTTAATGGGAGGGGGCTGCGTGGCCCCCATTCCCTTGGCCACTTTTGGCCCCGGGGACCCCATCCCCCGGGGCCTGAGCATTTTATTTTTTTTTTAAATAAAATTTTAAAAAACGGGAAGGGGGCCGCGTGGCCCCCCTTCCCTGGGCCTGAATTGGCCCCGGGGACCCCATCCCCCGGGGCATGCCCTCAATTTTTTTATTTTTTTATTTGGAGGGGGGCTGCGTGGCCCCCCTCCCTGGCCACTTATGGCCCCGGGGACCCCATCCCCCGGGCCTGGCCTCTCGTTGGGGACTGTGGGGTCCCCAAACCCCCACAGTCCGGCCGGCTCCCCGTGTCCTACGGGAGCCGGCATTGCTTTTCCACATGGGGAGCAGCTAACATGCTGCTCCCCATGTGGAAAAGCAATTTGCTTTGGATATTGGGCGAGAGCAGGTTTCCTGCTCTGCGTCCAATATCCAAAGCAAGTTTGCAATGACAGGACGGGAGCTCCGTCCTGTCATTACAAACAGCAGTGTCCCGGGGGTAGGCACCCGGGACACTGCAGGAGCCGGCCCTGGGGGTGGCGGTCCCCAGGGCCATCAAGGGCTCCAGGAGGGGGCCACGCGGCCCCCTCCCAACTATTTCACAGCCCGGGGAGGTGGTGGTCCCCGGGGCTTTGGGGTCTGTAATGGACCCCCATATTCAAATGTTTAGTGCCCCGGGAGGTGGCGGTCCCGGGGCGTGTGGGGGCTGGAGCCCCCACACAGGTCAAAAAGTTTTTAAAAAAGAAGCCCCGGGCGTGTCGGTCCCGCGGGGCTGCGGGAGGGCAAAGAGCCCTCCCGCACCATTATTTTCTTAAGCCCCGGGGGTGGTGGTCCCCGGGGCTTGAGGCCTTAGAGGCCCCCACATTAAATTTAAACCCCCCCACCATGCCCCCGGGACTTGGCCCACCCGAGGGCAAATTAACATCGAGCGCGAGAGACCGCGCTTCGATTTTTTTCTCGGCAGGATCCGCGCTCCCTGAGCGCATCCTGCCCGATTTTTTTTTTTTAAAATGCTTTTTTCTACCCAGGGGGTCCTTGTGGGACCCCTGAGCAGACCTAGGGGTCAGGGTGTTTCTACCCTGCCCCCTTTGTGCGTTTTGCGCACTTTTTACTGCTTTCTTGTTCCTCGGTTCTACCGAGGAACAAGATGGCTGCCAACACTTCCTGGTTTGGAGTGTTGACAGCCAATTAGCAGACAGCTCGTGATCGGGAGGGTGCGCGAATCCAACGCGGCCATAGATATATATGTGATTTTCCTTTTGATTTTCTCAGGAACTACTGAACGGATTTACACCATTTAACAAAAGGGTTCTTTCTGAACCAAGAACTACCTCTTTGCCAAATTTGGTGTAATTCCGTTCAGCAGTTCGGGCTGTAACCGTGTCTAAAGTTTCCTATGGGAAAATGAATGGGGAAAACACGTTTTGGGACCCCCCTTTTTTCTCGGCCCCCGCTTGACGAATCACCCCGAGACTTTCAGGGTAGGAGCGGACCGGAGCGGGCCATAAAGTTTGAAAATTTCGTGAAGATTCTTCAACCGGCAAGAGAGTTATTTCAAATAGAATGTCGCAGATTTCCTATGGAAAATAGGTCCTAACTATAACTATCTACTGGCGACCGCCAGTAGATAATATATATATATATATATATTCACTGAAAAAACCACAGGTTTCAGGGACGTTATAGTTAGCTGGACATTTCACTCGTACAAAACCATAGAAATTCCACTGTTATAGTTAGTTCAGCTAACTATAACTCGCGCCCCCGCAATGCACTGCTGATGACATCACATATTACATCATTCATAACATGGTCAGTGACATCACTGATGACATCTCAAATGACATCACTATGACCTCATCCAGTGAATGTGTTTTTCTTTAAAGTTTAAATATGTATTATATATATACCAAGGTGTATTGAAGAATGAGTGGGTGTATAAGTGTCTGGATGGAGGATTTAGTAGGTGTGTGACTGACTGTTTAACTGAGTTATTACATGTGTCTTACTGAATGCATGGGTTACTGACTAAACTGTGTGAATGTCTATATCAGTCTGTTTGCTGTTGTATAAGCTGCTGCATGAGTGTCTATATGGGTTATCGATTGGTTGCCTGAGTATTTGTATGGGTGCCTGAGTGTGTGTGTGGGTGCATGGGAGGTGTGTGACTCTGTGCATACATGTTTGAGTGGTTGATTCACTGGGTGTATGGGTTCAAGAGTGCATGTGGAAACAGATGTATGCATGGGTGAGTGTATGGGTGTGTTAGTGAGTGAATGGATGACTCAGTGGTACATGTCCAACTAACTACATATGTAAAAGACAGTGTATGGGAGAGTTGGAGTATATAAATGACTATATGTGAGAGTTAGATATTGTGAGAGCAGCTGTATGGCTGAGTGTGTACTTGTATCAGTGATTGTATAAGAGAGTAATTATGCGTTTCTTTCTGTTTGAATAAGTGATGTGTTGTGTGTATAACTGTATAGGTCAGTAAATGGAAGTGTGATTGATTATTTGCATGACTGACTAGTGTGTGAGTAACTCTGGATGAGTGCTGGTGTGTGAGTGTCTGTGTAGGTGTATGAGTGCATATGATAGTGTTGTATTGATGAGTGACTGCATGTATGAGTGATTGTATGGGTGAATGAGTGGATGAGTGTGTAGACCTAACAACCAGTGATTAGATATGTAGTAAGTGGTATTGGTGTGTCTATGGTTTCAAAAATGGTATTCTGTTTTTTGGATTGGGTGTATCAAAGGTTATATTAGGGTATGAGAAAGTGCATCAGATTGTCACATGAATGATGTCATCAGTGATGTCGTCAGTGATGTCATTTGAGATGTCATCAGTGATGTCATCAGTGATGTCACTGACCATGTCATGAATGATGTAATATGTGATGTCATCAGCAGTGCATTGCGGGGCGCGAGTTATAGTTAGCTGAACTAACTATAACAGTGGAATTTCTATGGTTTTGTACGAGTGAAATGTCCAGCTAACTATAACGTCCCTGAAACCTATGGTTTTTCAGTGAATTTCAAAGGTTTTTTAAATGCTAATTTCTAACTATAACGTCCCTGAAACCTATGGTTTTTTCAGTGAATTTCAAAGGTTTTTTAAATGCTAATTTCTAACTATAACGTCCCTGAAAACCTATGGTTTTTTCAGTGAATTTCTAAGGTTTTTTAAATGCTAATTTCTAACTATAACGTGCCTGAAACCTATGGTTTTTTCAGTGAATTTCAAACGTTTTTTAAATGCTAATTTCTAATTATAATGTTCATTAAACCTATGGTTTTTTCAGTGATTTTAAATTATCATTCCATTCTCAACCTAGTGAAAACAGCCGATATCGCCAGTTTTCCAACAATAGCTTCCGCAAAAAAATTCGCCACAAATGAGAGCGACAACTAACGCTAATAATATGCAGAGTAGGCGTTCCCGTGCAAAAATAACACGAAAACACCACTTC
This sequence comes from Calotriton arnoldi, assembly GCA_963921515.1. Lineage (NCBI taxonomy): Eukaryota > Metazoa > Chordata > Amphibia > Caudata > Salamandridae > Calotriton > Calotriton arnoldi. Next base: position 2,338,090 of record CAWUFW010001113.1, read on the forward strand.
CCGATATTTTCAACGAGCAGCCAAATCTGGGGTGCGATCCAAAAACAGGCGATAAGCTGCGTTAGCAGTAGGAATTTAACATCTGCCTTTTACTGGTGTAAAGCAGGACGACTACCTACAGTGTGAAAGGGAGCCCAGCCCAGAACCACATCTGAAGACCAACACATGTCATAGAGCTACTGACCATGCAGCTCCGACACCCAAGAAGGCCACAACACCCACTGCCATCACCCTCAGGACCTCCCCCCGGACCACCCCCTCCCTACTACCACCGAGGCAGCGCAGAACAGGACAGCGGACCTTCCAAAAACGGCATGGTCCCTCAGCCACACAATAGCTGAATCTTGGGAGATGTGGCAACCAAGTATGTGTGAAGGACGCAAGTCACCCATCAATAAAAATGCACACAATACCAAGTGTAGCGGTGATGTGGTGGACAGACCTCACTATGCAGAGCACAAACCTCTCCATGTGGACATATACTGCTGGTGCTTGTAGTGTTGTGGACAATAGACGCAACCATGTTACCTCAGGCAGTGGGGAAGATCTCGGTCATGTAGCTGTGTTGTCCCCCCTGGAAGCGGAAGCGGAGTGGGCTGGTCCAACGTACGCCACTCCAGCGTAGGAGTATGAATAAATAGGCTGGGGCTCTGGGCGTGGTTCACTTGTGGGAAGGCCAAAGCGTCTGCCAGGGCGGCAGCCCTCACCCTGCCACGAGGCCTCCGCCGTGACCGCCGGCCTCCTCGACACAGGCCCCCTGCGAACCCAGCAGCAGAGCACCACAGACTTATGTCTGTACAGACTACTGCCTTCGATCTACACTGCGGACAGCAGGGCTCACAATTCAGATCGAGTCGCGATTGCAGATGACGCAGTCCAGTAGGCAAGAGACATTGATCCCAGTGCGGCCCGCCCGGACCACGCATCATCGCAGACTGCGCACACACTGAGTGCTTCAGGTGCCACTAACTCAGTGCACCACAAGTCAACGCCACGTGGACTTATTAAGACAGAATTCATTAGGCAAAAGACATTGCTACCAGTGCGGCCCGCCCGGACCACGCATCATCGCAGGCTCCACACACGCTGGTTGCTTCAGGTGACACTAACTGTACAGCTCAACTCAACGCCACGTGGCTGTGGGCCCTTGCTGACCGCTGCCTCCGGCCTACACTGCGGTCATCAGGGCTCACATTTAAAATTGACTCTTGATTCATTAATTGCAGAGTCCAGTAGGCAACTAAGTATTACGTCCCTAAAACCTACATAATATCCTTTTAGTATCCTTGCTTCAAGAACTTGTTTTATATCAGTTATAGCTTTAGTACAATGACCAAATTCATCTTGCAAGTCCAAAGGAACACTGAATGGCAGTCTACACTGCGGACAGCAGAGCTCACAATTTGAATTCAGTCTTGATTTATTAATTGCAGACAGAATTGTACTCTATGTCCTCGAATTTTGTCAAGAGGAAGTGACAAAAAGCATTCCTTGATGTCTGTGCTGACTACTGCCTTCGATCTACACTGCGGTCAGCAGGGCTCACAATTCAGATCGAGTCGCGATTGCAGATGACGCAGTCCAGTAGGCAAGAGACATTGCATCATCGCTGGCTGCGCACATGCTGAGCGCCACACCTACCACTAACTCTATGCAGCTCAAGTCAACGCCACGTGGCTGTGGACTCTTCCTGACCACTGCCTCCGGCCTACACTGCGGTCAGCAGGGCTCACAATTCAGATCGAGTCGCGATTGCAGATGACGCAGTCCAGTAGGCAAGAGACATTGCATCATCGCTGGCTGCGCACACGCTGAGCGCCACACCTACCACTAACTGTATGCAGCTCAAGTCAACGCCACGTGGCTGTAGGCCCTTCCTGACCGCTGCCTCCGGCCTACACTGTGCTCAGCAGGGCTCACAATTCAAATTCAGTCTTCATTCATTAATTTCAGAGTCCAGTAGGCAACTAACTATAACGTCCCTGAAACCTACATATTTCGACAGTGTATTCCATAAATGTTTCATCTTTTGTTCCATACACCTACACTGCGGTTAGCAGAGCTCACAATTTAAATTGAGACATGATTTATTTATTGCAGAGAGAATTGTACTCTATGTCCTCGAATTTTGTAAACAGGAAGTGACTAAAAGCATTCTTCGATGTCTGTGCTGACTACTGCCTTCGATCTACACTGCGGATAGCAGGGCTCACAATTCACATCGAGTCGCGATTGCAGATGACTCAGTCCAGTAGGCAACAGACATTGCTCCCAGTGCGGCTCGCCCGCACCACGCATCATCGCTGGCTGCGCACACGCTGAATGCTTCTGATGCCCCTATCTCAGTGCAGCACAACTCATGGACCCTTTATGATACAATGTTTTGTGTATAATTTCACATCTGCTGCCCCTACCTCAGTGTACCACAAGTCATGGACCCTTTACGATACAATCTTGTGTGTATTATTTCACATCTGTTGCCCCTACCTTAGTGCAGCACAAATCATTGACCCTTTATGATTGAATCTGTGTGTCTGATCCAATGATTACTGTTGTACTTGTTGCAAGCACCAACCATTCCTGGAGGGCTGGCTTACACTCACCCCACACGCATCCAGCACAGACGTCACTGGACATGTGACCCTGGTAATAAAAATGAGTCGAGCGCACGTGCCCGTACCCAGTTCCACTATCTATCTGTGTCCGTGTGTTCATTATGTATGCAAGATGCCGCCCCTGGGCCCTACCACATTACATTGTGCTGTGGACAGCGTATGCAACCATGTTACCTCTGGCAGTGGGGAAAACTTCGGTTATGTAACTTTCTCTCGGTCATTGTACAAGTACGTACGTAGAGACTGGATCATTAGAGTACTGCAAGGAGAGTGTATAGTGAATTTATAAGTGCTTGGGGATTGGCGGAGTAATTGTATAAGTACATATGTTGGCGCAGCCTAACCCCGAACACAAGCTTGGCTCTAATTGGCTGCCCTCCATGTGCCAAAAACTGAAACTTGAACTTTGCATGGCCCTGTATTGCTACAGCTGCAACACTCCACTGAATGTGCAATAAACATTCATATCCACACAGATGTGTCATGTCCACCATCTTTCATGTGTGGAACTATGGATGAATGTAGGGTCAGTGATTCCCCGTACCTTCCATGTTGGCCATGTTGTGGGACTTGGCTCACAGAGTGACACATTGGCGCTTGCGACCCGGGTGACGTCAGCACTACAACAGGAACACCCGCATCAGTGTATTCCTCATACAGCCCAGGACGGAGCCACGCCCATAGCTCCGGAGTCATTCTTCACAGCCTCACGCAGGACTGGCATACGCCAGGCCAGCCCACTCCACTTACGCTTACAGGGAAGGACAACAACGCTACATGGCCCAGATTTTCATTGCAGTGATCTGCTGGTCACACCCTAGTTGTCAGTACGCCACAGCCACTCCCTCACGGCTAGTATACACCCACACCACACCCATCCAGCACAGGCGTCACAGGACACGTGACCCTGCCAATAAAAAAGACCGGGCGCACGTGCTCGACGCCATTTCAGAGTTGCTCGCACCGGATACACTGTGGCCGGCACAGGCACACCAGCACAGGACGGTGACTTTCGGTCCACTGAGGTACGGGTACCATAACTGCTGAGCGGGTGTGCAGCATGCGGTGATGGCCCGTCCCGGCGGTCTGGACAGCTCAGGTTTTGTGTGCCCTGCTGGACCGCAGTGTAGGCCTGAGCCATCAGACAGTGCAGGCCTACCGCCATGTGGCGTCACCTCGCTGGTCACAGAGTTAGTGGCACCGCAAGGGCTGAGCGGGTGTGCAGCCTGCGATGAAAAGCCCGGGGCACTGGTATGTCCTCTGCCATGGCGAAATCAAGACCCAGCACCAAATGTGAGACCTGGTGGCCGGCGGAGCGGGGCTGCATGATATGGAGGGTGCCGTGTCCGCGGGCCCCGGGCTTGGGGCTTGCAGCGGCACGTGGTAGGCCCTCTTTTCTACACGCAGGTTGCGAAAGGTGAGCAGAGAGGCTTGTTAGCGCAGCGGCGGGCAATCACCTCCGGGCAGTGGGAGTGGATGGGGTACAGCAGCCTGGGTGCTTAGCGGTGGACAGTCACCTCCGGGCTGTGGGAGTGGATGGGGTGCAGCAGCCTGGGTGTGCAGCAGTGGGCAGACACCTCTGGGCAGTGGAAGTGGATGGGGTGCAGCAGCCTTGGTGCGCAGTGGCGAGCAGACACCTCTGGGCAGTGGAAGTGGATGGGGTGCAGCAGCCTGGATGCACAAAGGCGGGACAGAGAATTAGGCGTGTGCAGTTGTATGTACTCTGCCATTACTGATTCCATACTACGTTTCAGATGAGTAAGCTTGAGGGCTCCACTATGTTCCGGCACATGGTTGGAGACACACCGGTGACGGAAAGGAGAGCTGTGAGGGTTTTGTCTAGGGGTGGGCAGAATTTACATAGTCGCGCTACGCAAAGCTCTGCGAAAAGGTACAAAATCTCTGCGAGCATGCAAAAGTTCCGCGAACACGCAGAATTGCTTGTTCCGCCCGTTCGCGATGCTTTTTTCCTGTTCGCGAACGCTCTTTGCATGCTCGGGGATAAATATCTTGCGAAAACGCATTTTGAAAGCACAAACAAGCAAAAAATTCCGCGAAGCCGCGGATCGCAGAATTTTTGGCAATTCCGCGTTCTCCGCGGAACGCAAAATTACCCAAATTCCGCGAGCGGAATGGAATTTACCGCCCAGGCCTAGTTTTGTCCACAGTGTGGGCACTCACTGTCCCTCTCCATCTCTTCCTTTCTCTCCCTCACACTCTTTCTCTCTCTATTCCTCTCTCTCTCACTCTATCTCTTCCTCTCTCTCACACAGTTTTTTTCTTTCTCTCTCTCTACCTCTCTCTCTCTTTCTCTCTCTCTCACTCTCTCACTCTTCCTCTGTTTCTCTCTTCCTCTTTCTCACACTGTTTCTCTCTTTCTCTCTCTCACTGTTTCTCTCTCTCTTCCTCTCTCTCTCACTCTTTCTCTCTTTCTCTCTGTCTACCTCTCACTCTTTCTTTCTTTCTTTCTCTCACACTGGTTTTTTTTCTCTCTCTCTACCTCTCTCTCTCTCTCTCTCTCTCTCTCTCTCTCTCATTCTTCCTCTGTCTCTCTCGTCCTCTTTCTCACACTGTTTCTCTCTTTCTCTCTCCCTCTCTCTCACTGTTTCTCTCTCTCTCACTCTTTCTCTCTTTCTCTCTGTCTACCTCTCACTCTTTTTTTCTTTCTTTCTCTCTCTCTTCCTCTCTCACTCTTTCTCTCTCCTTTGATGGACGCATGACGCACAATCTTATCTTGCTTTTTGTCTAGCAGGCTGTGATTCACAGATTGACAACCCCCCCGACACAGACCTCCCGCAACGAGGCGATGACTTCAGTTCCGCTGAGTTAGTGCCACCAGAGCTGAGCGCGTGTGCTGCCTGCGATGATGCGTGGCCATCCTGCAATCAAGACCCACTTTGAATTGTGAGCTCGGCTTGACCGCGTGTATGCAACGCCTGAGGAGGTTGCTTCGGCACGCGGTGGACCCTCTTGGACACACGCCAGTGGCAGAAGGTGAGTATAGAGGCTTGTTTCTGCAGCAGCGAGCAGTCACCTCTGGGCGGTGGGAGTGGATAGTGTGCAGCACCCTGGGTGCACAAGAGCAGGCAGACACCTCCGAGCAGTGGGAGTGGATGGGGTGCAGCAGCCTGGGTGCACAGGAGCAGGCAGACACCTCTAGGCAGTGGGAGTGGATGGGATGCAGCAGTCTGGGTGCGCAGGAACAGGCAGTCACCTCCGGGCAGTGGGACTGGATGGGGTGCACCAACCTGGGTGCACAGCTGCGGGCAGACACCTCTGGGCAGTGGGAGTGGATGGGATACAGCAGCCTGGGTGCGCAGAGGCAGGCAGACACTTCTGGGCGGCGGGAGTCGATGGGGTGCAGCAGCCTGAGTGTGCAGGGGCGAAAAAGAGAATTAGGCGTGTGCAGTTGTATGTACTCTGCCATTACTGATTCTATACTATGTTTCAGATGACTAAACTTGAAGACTGCACTATGTCCCGGCACGTGGTTGGAGACACACCGGTGGCAGAAAGGTGAGCTGTGAGGATTTTCTCCACAGTGTCAACACTCACTCTCCCTCTCCATCTCTTCCTTTCTGTCACTCACACTCTTTCTCTCTCTCTCACTCTCTATCTCTTCCTTTCTCTCTCTCACACTCTTTATCTCTTTCTATGTCTCTTCCTCTCTCTCTCTCATTCTTTCTTTCTTTCTCTCTCTCTTCCTCTCTGTCTCACTCTTTCTCTCTCTCTCTACCTCTCTCTCACACTGTTTCTCTCTTTCTCTCTCGCTTCCTTGTATCTCACTCATTCTCTCTTTCTCTCTCTCTTCCTCTGTCTCTCACTCTTTCTCTCTTTCTCTGTCTTCCTCTCTGTCTCACTCTTTCTTTCTCTGTCTCTTCCTCTCTCTCACTCTCTTCTCTCTCTCTCTCTCTCCTTTCATGGATGCATGACGCACAATCTAATCTTTCTTTTTGTCTTGCAGGCTGTGATTCACAAATTGTCGAGGGATGACACACCATACCTGTACCTACTTTTATTTTGTTGTTTTGTTTAAATAAAATGTTTTATATGTAAATCCATAGATGACTGAGATTCTTATTTGTCCAACCTCACATGCATTTTCTTTACTATAATTGTGCGACATCAGCCAATTTGTTACGTTCCAGATTTCCTAAGGTTGCTGTCACATTTGTTTGTGCGGGGGGGAGGTGAAGGGGGGATGGCGGACAAGGGGCTGGTGGCGGGGGGTGTCGGAGCAGTTTTGGGTGTCCGAGCTGCATGATCGTTGGCTCCATTGTATCTGTTGTCATTCACGTGTGGCTCTGGGCTGGGCTCCCTTTCATATTGCAGGTTGTAGTCCGACTTTACCCCAGCTTAGAGCAGGTGTAAACTTTCTGCTACTAACGCACCTTATCGCCTGTTTTGTACTCTCTTCGACGATCTTGCTGGTGGTTGAGACACTTGCAAAGTGATGTGTGTGCTGCTTTTTGCACAGGAACGCCTACTCTACATCTCATTAGCAATATTTGCCGGAGTCATCCGTGACGATGCTTTTTGAGGCTGCTATCGCTGGTAAACTGGTGATATGGGCTGTTTGCTCCAGCTTGTGAATGGTGCGTTCAATTTATCACCATTTTGGTTGCGATAAAGTGCCGTTAACTCGGCGATATGTCCTTGAGAATATACCCCTCGGTGTTTGAAAGACTTAAGAAGTACTCGAGTGCCGTGCTGAGAGCCGCGTACCCATCGCTTTCACAAGTTTGCTATGACAGGGCGGGAGAGAGTGAGGGAGAGAGACGGAGTGAGATAGCACAAGCAGCGCAAGGCCGCACGGGCACCTGGCTCCACATGCCAACATGTGTGTGTACATCGCCATCCGTGCACAGGCAATTCCCCCACAATGCAGCCCACACACATATCAATCACAGAACATCAGCAATGAAGGCAATGTGGTACAAAACTCCCCTCATACGGGTTCTGTGTCCGGTGTGTGTGGCGGGGTGATGGCTGCATGGCTGTGTGCCCCTGACACATCAGGCTGCGTAGGTGATGGGGCTGCATCAGATGTCGTCCAGCACCTATGCAAAAACAATGTCTGGCTCACAGAGGCGGAGCTTGCCAAAGGGATACACCCCCGTTGCACATGCGACAGTCAGTTCTTCCCTGTGTTGGGACGAGGCTCATTATGGCACACGAGTGGACAATCTTTACAACACACCTCACAGTTAGACACCAGTGGAGTGGCATAGGCTTTATTGGCATGTGCGTGTGAGTACGGACGAGGCAACGGCCACAACAGGCACGGACTTGCTTAAGACACTTACACGCAGCATGGGTACATGTCGAGGGGCAGATGATGTTGGGGCTGAAATGGACAAGATTTATCACATATGGCAACACTCACAGCCCACCTTGCCTTGCTCCCCACAACTTAGATTTCCTAAGAACACCCAAATGCAAAGCCTCGCAGTACCACACCAGCCTTGACTGACATTGAAATCTACCTCTCAGTGTAAAAATGAGACCACAAAGTGTACACATAACATTTCTTCTTTTTTGTGTGGAGGATATGCCACAGCTCTGAGCAATGATTTGAATGTGTGTACAACGTTGTGGGACATGGGTTTCTGTTTTCGTGGGTGTCAAGGCCATCCCATGCGGGGGTACCACAGGCAGGGGCTTCTATGTGTGGGCTGTGGATAAGTCGGATGTTTTATTTGGTGTCTGCACAGTGCCCCGTGTGAGGGGGCACGACTCACTGTATGTGGGGTCTGCATGGTGCTCTGCCTCCGGGGTGCGGCAATTGTCTGCTCTGCCGACAGTGATCAGGTGTGAGGGTCCGACAGGTTCACATGTCGTGCTACATCACCATGTGTGTGCTCTCACCGAGCAGTGTGTCCGAATTGGCAAAGTTCCCAAACGATGCTGTGTTGCTCGGAGCATGGACCTGCGTTCCTTGGGCAGGTGTGTGTGCACACGCGTTATTCCATGCACATGCATCCAGAGCTCGACCGAAGGGAGACGTGTCCTCTGTTTTGGTGGGATATGTGAGCAATCCCCACTGTGCAACAAGTTGTTGGGCCATGTGCTGTGGGTGGCAATAGGATGTGGCTGCAGGTACGTAGTTACTCGTCCATGAATGCCCGTGCAGCTTCATGTGCAATGTGTTCCAATAGTACGTCGTTGTCGTGTTCAAGGAACACCAGGGTGAGCCAATCCATTAGGTGGTCCGGGCAGGTGTGCTCAGCCCACGCCATCTCACCGATCCGCAACACAGCCCAATAGGGGAGCGCCTTGATGTGGTCACTGCAAACGAGAAATTGTGCCATCTCCCATGCACAACTACCAATACATATGCAGTATGTCAAGGCATTCCACGCACGGCTGTCTCGGTTACACTCCTGTTCGTTATCCAACAGGGGGCGCAAACACAAGTCATAGTCCAATTCATCAACAGTTGTGTTGGATAGGCAGACATCCATGGGACACTCAATGGGACACTCGAATGTGCATGTTCGGCAGTGGAACCAGGGCTGGACGCAGGTGACGTGGGCAATGCGGAAGCTGAGCCTGTAACTGATTCACATTCCATCTCTGTCAAGTTAATAACACATGAATTTTCTACTGTCACCCCTTCTCCACTATTTCCAGACTGAGCATAATTTCCAAACGTGCCACATTCTGTTTATCTCCCTGGAATAGATATACAAATGGAAAGTAACGCTACATCGAATTTTCAAAACCATACAGTGGTAAAGCGGCGATAATGTTATCGCTGGTCTTGAGAATATGGCCCACAGTCTTTTACAGATGACAACTTACACTTTTTCTTTGTGAAAAACTCCTAAACATATATAAAGTACTTGTTTAACAACTAGTTACACATTATGCATATTTTAGAACCAATAAAACACCAGACTTTACTAACACTATGTTACTTAGAAATAAAAAATACTTTCAAAGTTAAAAATATCGTCTCAAATACTTAACCACTACTACAAAACACATAACACACCTTCTTAATTTCTAATTTACCTTCCTAGTTGGTATGCAGATTTCAAATGTCACAAACGCATGCAATTCTTTTCTTGTCACACAGTACATGTAATGCACCGCTTTCATCAAGAATGGAACCAGTAATGGCACATTTTCCCTGTTGCTCCACACATAAATCCATGTAAAGAACAAATCAGAATAGTTCCTTATTTTTTTTAGATTGCAAAACATCTCTTTATTGATTATTTTTTAACTTTCCATATAAACTGTTTTTTTAAGGACACATACAGGTGAAAAGTTCAAGGTATTGTATCAACACTTTCTAGAACATTCTACGACACGTGCAGGTTAAAAGTTCATCATTTTTTTAAACCTACCGATATTTTTTTTGCAACATTTTCTCCAACATTTAACGGCACGTGGAGGTCAAAAGTTCACCATTCTTTCAAGTTTGAACTGCACCTTCCAAATACAATTAGCAGGTGTGGTTGACCTCAGCAAATTTCATCCTATAATATGTACTCCACGTATAAACTGCTTTTTTATTAACCAATCACAAAGATGCTTTTCATAAAAACTAATATGCACCCTACTTTTTAGGACACAATACATTTCATCTCCCAATCGGTTAACGTTTTGTATGTAAAAAAAAGTAGTTCCCCATGTTTAAACATATCTCTTATTCTACAAATGGACTGCATGAGCTACAGACATTTATCCATATCTTCTAGCCATACCTTCAAAATGCTATTGTGGATTGTAGGACATAGCTATGTTTTCTGGTGCAAGAGGTATGTAGAACAGAGACGTATTGACTTAGACCTAGGTTTACAAAATGTGCACATTAAATGGTTTGCACAGAGAGGATTGAAGTGGCACCAATTGCTCCCTTTGGTTAAAACCAGTTTGCATCTCCAACACCCTGATCTCATGATTGTGCACTGTGGTGGTAACAACCTAGGTACATTGACTGGGGTAGGTTTGGAAATGCTTATGAAGGACACCTTTGGACAATTGATGTTACTTTTTCCTCAAACTGTCTTTGTATATTACAATATATGCCAAAGTCAGAAGTGGAAATGGTCAAACCAATTTTGGCATAAGGTTGAAAAATCTAGGAAGAATGTCAACAAAGCTGTGTCTGCATACCTCAGAGACCTTAGAATGGGGTCGATTTACAACAACAACATACGTTTTGATATGGCTGATATCTACAGAAGTGATGGAGTACACTTCACAGATGAGGGAAACTGAGTTTTCCTGATTAACCTGAAGCTGTGCATTCGCACTTACATGTATCTCCAACTAATAAACACAAGGGCTCTTTTTAGAGCCGCCTTACATTCTCAATTGCGGCTCGCAGAGTGTCAGCTGCGGTTCGGCTAGCAGAGGGACACCTGCAGGCCGTCGGGCAGGCTTGCAGAGGAAGAGCTGCGGCCCGTGGGCTCAGCTCGCAGAGGAAGACCTACGAGCTGTTGGCTCACAAAAGCACAGCACAGTACTGGATAGCAGAGGGAGAGCTGTGGCCTGACTCGCAGAGGGAGACCAATGGGCCAACAGGCCTGCTAGCAGACACACAGCTATCAGTTAACGAGCTGGCTTGCAGAGATACAGCTGCGAGCCCTCCGAGCTGCAACCCGATGGGCTAACTCGCAGAGGGAGAGTAAATGGCCGACGGGCCTGCTAGCACAGACACAGCTACGAGCTAACGAGGTGGCTCACAGAGGTAGAGCTGCGGGCCTGATTGCTCGCAGACACAGAGCTGTGAGCCGACGGACTGGCTTCTAAAGGCATAGCCGCGAGCTGGTGATGTGGGGAGAGGGAGCATAAAAGGAGTATCTCGCACAGACAGACCTGCTGGATATTTTCAGTATTGCCTCGCAGAGGTAGAATTACAGATCCGATGCCTTTTAGATGGAGAGATGCGAGCTGACGAACTGAGTCACAAAATGGCTCACAGCTCGCAGTCGCAGAGTTGTGAGCCGATGGACTGGCTTCTAAAGGCATAGCTGCGAGCTGGTGATGTGGGAAGAGGGACCGTGAAAGGGGTATCTCGCACAGACAGAGCTGAGGCAGATTTTTAGTGTTGCCTCGCAGAGGTAGAACTACGGACCTGATGCCTTGTAGAGGGAGAGTTGTGAGCTGATGGACTGAATCACAAAATGGCTGCCAACACTTCCTAGTTTCAACAGTTCGCAGCCAATGACCCGCAAGCTTGTGCTCGTAACGCTTCAGCCAATCAGATGTCAGAATTCTTAAATATCGATTTCTGGAAAATTTGATATTTCTCTAAAACTACTGAACGGATTTACCTGATTTAAACAAAAGAGTGCTTTCTGGACCAAGACCTTTCTCTGTGCCAAATTTGGCGTAATTCCGTTCAGCAGTTTGACCTGTAGCCTTGTCTAAAATTTCCTATTGAAATTGCATGGAGAAAATACATTTTGGGACCGCCCTTTTTCTTAGCCCCCCTTGACGAATCCCCCCAAACTTTTAGGATAGGAGCTGACCTGAAAAGAGGAGCTTTTGGAAAATTTCGTAAAAGATTCGTCAAACGACGCCAAAGTTATAAGCACATCAAAAATGCTTTTCCTATGGAAACATGGTCCTAACTACAACTACCTACTGGCAACCCCCAGTAGGTTATATATATATATATATATATATATATATATATATATATATATATATATATATATATATATATATATATATATATATATATATATATATATATATATATATATATATAAAATATATTCACTGAAAAAACCACAAGTTTCAGGGCCGTTATAGTTAGGCTGACATTTTACTCGTACAAAACCAGAGAAATTCAGCCATTCTAGTTAGCTAAGCTAACTATATCTCACGCCCCTGCAATGCACTGCTGATGATGTCACATATTACATCACTCATGACATGGTCAGTGACATCACTGATGACATCTCAAATGACACCACTGATGACATCACTGATGACATCATCCTGTGAGTGTTTCTAAAAAGTTTAAGAATGTATATATATATATATATATATATATATGCCAAGGTGTATTCGAAGAATGAGTGGGTGTATGAGTGTCTGTATGGATGATTTGTTGGGTGCATGACTGACTGTATGAGTGAGTTAATTAAACATGTCTTAGTAAATGTATGGGTGAGTGACTAATCTGCGTAAATGTGTGTATCAGTCTGTCAGCTGGTGTGTAAGTGGCTGCATGGGTTGGTGAGTAGGTACATGAGTGTCTATATGGGTTATTGATTAGATGTCTGAGTAACTGTATGGATGTGTGGGTAGGTGAGGGGCTGTGTGACTCCCTCCATGGATGTATGAGAGTGTGAATCCCTGGGTGTATGGGTTCATGAGTGCATCTGTGAGGGACGGTTTAATTGAGTGAGTGTGCGTATAGCTGTGTTGGTCAGTGTATGGATGTCTCAGTCGTATATGGGTGAGTAACTGCATATGTTAAAGACAGTATATGTTAGTGTTGGACTATATAAGTGACTGCATGTGTGAGTGAGTGATTGTGATAGTGGCTATATGGGTGAGTGTGTGCTTGTGTCAGTGAATGTAGAAGAGAGTAAGTATGTGTTACTATCTGTATGAATAAGTGAGGTGGTGTGTGTATAACTGTATAGGTGAGTAAATGGCAGTGTGATTTATTCTTTGGGTGACTGACTATGTGTGAGTAACTCTATGGGTGAGTGGCAGTGTGTGAGTGTCTGTATGGGTGTATGAGTGCATATATCAGTGGCTGTATTGATGAGTTACTGCATTTATGTTTAATTGTATAGGTGAGTGAGTGAATGTGTGTGTAGACCTTGGAATCAGTGAATAGGTGTGTACTAACTGGTATTGGTGTGTCTATGGTTTCAAAAATGGTAGTCTGTATTTTAGAGTGGGTATATGAAAGGTTATATTAGGGTGTGAGGAGGCGCATCAGTTTTTAAGTGGATGATGTCATCAGTGATGTCATTTGAGATGTCATGAGTGATGTCATCAGTGATGTCACTGACCATGTCATGAGTGATGTAATCCCCCGGATATGTGCAGCTCCCTTTGCCCAAAATAAAATCTGCTTTGCTTCATGGAAGCGAGAGACGTTTTCCTGCTCTTGCTTCCATGAAGCGCAGCAGAAGTTTGCTATGGCAGGGCGGGAGAAATGCTAATTTCTAACTATGCCTACATAGGTAGGAGATGTGCAGAAAGAAGAAGAAAGACATAGAAAGAAGCAAGAGAAGTGCAGAAAGAGGCAAGAGAGGTGCAGAAAGAGGAAGAAAGGTGCAGAAAGAAGCAAGAGAAATGCAGAAAGAGGCAACAGAAGTCCAGAAAGAGGAAGAAAGGTGCAGAAAGGAGCAAGATATAAGCAGAAAAAACCAACAGAGGTGCAGAAAGAGGCCTACTTTGACTGTACCTTACAACAGACTCATACAAAGTAGCCTAATCACTAATCCGTCTCCCAAGATGCCTTAAACCTCACTTTTCTCATGAAGGTTCAATGTTCATCGACTGCTCAGAATGTTAGGCCTACCAAATATATAATAGCAATCCAAAGCATATCACTGTTGTAAGTCTGACCAAGTCTGTGAAGGTATGCATGCGTGTGTCTCTGCTTTTACCCAGTGACACGTTACATAAAAATAAACATACAAATACTTGAATACCTGTGTTTCAAACAGCATACTCTGAAAATTTGTGAACAAAAAGATAGAAGCAAGAGAAGTGCAGAAAGAACCAATGGAGGTGCAGAAAGAGGCAAGGGGGGTGCAGAAAGAGGAAAGAGAAATGCAGAAAGAGGCAAAAGAGATGAGCAAAAAGGGAAGAAGGGTGCAGAAAGAGGCCAGAGGGGTGCAGAAAGAACAAAAGAAGTACAGAATGAAGCGACAGGGGTGCAGAAAGAGGCAAGAGGGTTGCAGAAAGAAGCAAGAGGGGTGCAGAAAGAGGGAACAGGGTTGCAGACAGAGGCAAGGGAATTGCAGAAAGAGGGAAGAGGGGTGCAGAAAGAGGCAAGAGGGGTACAGAAAGAAGCAAGAAGAGTGCAGAAAGAAGCAACAGAGGTGCAGAAAGAGGCAAGAGGGGTGCAGAAAAAGGAGAGAGAAAAGTGCAGAAAGAAGCAAAAGAGGTGCAGAAAGAGGCAAGAGGGGTGCAGAAAGAGGCAAGAGCAGTGCAGAAAGAACCAAGAGATGTGCAGAAAGTGGCAAGAAAGGTACAGGAAGAGGCAAGAGATGTGCAGAAAAAGGGAAGAAGGGTGCAGAAAGAAGCAAGAGAACTGCAGAAACAGGCAAGATACTTGCAGAAACAGGCAAAAGGGGTACAGAAAGGGGGAACAGGTGTGCATACAGAGGCAAGAGAGTTGCAGAAAGAGGGAAGAGGCATAGAGAAAGAGGCAAGAGGGATGCAGAAATTTGCAACAGAGGTGCAGAAAGAAGCTAGAGCAGTGCAGAAAGAACCAACAGAGGTGCAGAAAGGGGCAAGAGAGGTACAGAAAGAGTCAAGAAAAGTGCAGAAAGAAGCAAAAGGTGCAGAAAGAGGCAGGAGGGGTGCAGAAAGAGGCAGGGGAACTGCAGAAAAAGGCAATAGAGGTGCAGAAAGAGGCAGGAGAGGTACAGAAAGAGGAGAGAGAGAAGTGCAGAAAGAAGCAAAAGAGGTGCAGAAAGAGGCAAGATGGGTCCAGAAAGAGGCAAGAGCAGTGCAGAAAGAACCAAGAGATGTGCAGAAAGAGGCAAGGGAGTGCAGAAAGAGGAGAGAGAGAAGTACAGAAAGAAGCAAAAGAAGTACAGAAAGAGGTACAGAAAGAGGCAAGAGGGGTGCAGAAAGAGGCAAGAGCAGTGCAGAAAGAACCGAGAGATGTGCAGAAAGAGGCAGGAGAGGTACAGAAAGAGGCAAGAGATGTGCAGAAAAAGGGAAGAAGGGTGCAGAAAGAAGCAAAAGAAGTACAGAAAGAGGCAAGTGAGGTACAGAAGGAGGCAAGAGAACTGCAGAAAGAGGCAAGAGACTTTCAGAAACAGGCAAAAGGGGTGCAGAAAGGGGGAACAGGTGTGCAGACAGAGGCAAGAGAAGTGCAGGAAGAGGGTAGAGGGGTACAGAAAGAGGCAAGAGGGATGCAGAAATTTGCAACAGAGGTGCAGAAAGAAGCAAGAGCACTACAGAAAGAACCAACAGATGTGCAGAAAGAGGCAAGAGGTGTACAGTAAGAGGCAAGAAAAGTGCAGAAAGAAGCAAAAGAGGTGCAAAAAGAGGCAAGAGAACTGCAGAAAAAGGCAAGAGAGGTGCAGAAAGGCAAGAGGGGTGCAGAAAGAAACAAGAGGAGTACAGAATAAAGCAACAGGTGTGCAGAAAGAGGCAAGAGGGGTGCAGAAAGAGGCAAGAGGGGTGCAGAAAGAGGCAACAGAGGTACAGAGGGAGGCAAGAGAACTGCAAAAAGATGAAAGAGAGTTGCAGAAACAGACAAAAGAGGTGCAGAAAGAGGGAACAGGGTTGCAGACAGAGGCAAGAGAATTGCAGAAAGAGGGAGGAGGGGTGCAGAAAGAGGCAAGAGAGGTGCAGAAAGAAGCAATAGCAGTGCAGAAAGAAGCAACAGAGGTGCAGAAAGAGGCAAGAGGGGTGCAGAAAGAGGAGAGAGAGAAGTTATGTTATGTTATGTTACAACAATTTATATAGCGCACTAATACCCATAGGTGTCTAGGCGCTTACGGTTCACATAATGTGTTAGAGAAACTCATTTTTATAAAGCCATGTCTTGAGGTGTTTCCTAAATTCAAACAGGGATGAGATCTTCCTGAGAGAGAGCGGAAGAGAGTTCCATATCCTGATAGTGTTGTGTCTGAAACTCCTGCCCCCCAGTTCATCCTTTTGACTCTGGAGGTGGGCATCAGGAAAGCATTGGCCGAGCGTAGCGGTCTGCTCAGAGAGTACCAGCTAAAGGCATCCCAAAGAAATTGTGGACATTCTCTGTAAAGTGCCTTATGTGCAATGCAAAGTGCCTTGAATTTAATGCCCTGGCCGACTGGCAGCCAATGCAACTTCTGTATCCCAGCCCTAATGGACTGGTATTTGGAAACATCCAGCACTAATCTGGCGGTGGCATTCTGTACCGTTTGCAATCTTTTAAGTAGATTGGACTGTAAGTTAATGTATAGGTGTGAGAAGTTGGCCTGGTATATGCTGTTCACTAATTAAAGTGGACACCTTGCACCAGAACAATTCGACTCTTATGGTAGATAGGTTTAAGACAACCTTTATAGAAAGCTATCCTAGTGGTAGCTGTGGAGAGCAGCCTTCAGGCTAAGTCTTGAAGGAATGTAAAGCAGCTTGTTTTACCACACAATCTCTTGAATCACCAAATGAAAAGACACCACACAGGTATATATATCAAATATATATGTATTTATTAATAAACACTCTCTACTAATCTCTTTATGAGATTAGAGGTCAGGAACATATGTACAAGTCAAATATTATCAGGATAAGTTTAGCACAATTGAATGTTACAATCTTAGTTTGCTAGACCTAGGTCTAGGGCATCTAGAATCGAGGGACCCCCAAGAACCACCCCAGGTAGTTGTAGGAGACCCACAGGGGACGGACGCGGTGACCTGGCACCGATGCGAATCCTGTACGAGTCTATGCACTCAGACGCGATTGAAATATCAATGTTAAAGGTCCCTTGCGTGTTCGAGGCGAACACACCGATCGGTCCTTGTACGAGTCGAAGGACGCGGTTACAGATGGTATTGCAAGGGAGTTGGACGCGGTGTGTCTAACACAGACGCGAACCAGGTACGAGTCAGTGCGATAGTCGCACTTGGAAAGTTAGAGTTTTAGGACACTTCGAGGGAAGCTACAAGCAAGTCACTTACAGGGTAAGTAGTTCTAGGGCCCACACCCACAGGAGCACCGTAGTGCTGAAGTTACCTCACCCAGGGGAGCCGGGTGCATAGGTGTTCTTTGGTGTCGGGTCGCGGCGTCGTTTTCAATGGGAGCCAGTGAAGACTTGCTGCTTGCGGCGACAGGAGAAGTGTCCGGAGGAATCCAAGCCTGGATTCGGAAGATGGAAGACCTGAAAGCAGAGGGGACAGTGTTCAAAGTCACTTGGCAGTGACTCGGGGCAAGGAAGATGGATGCCCACCGTCGTCGCAAGATTCAGGTCGTCCGCAGTTGCCTTGACTCTTCAGCCACGAGGTCCAGGAGGCGTCGACGACAACCAGGAGCTGGATTCGGCGTGTCCCCCAATGTCTGCAGCTTACTGCAGTGTCGGCAACTCGATCAGCGCCAACAAGCCTTGGTAACAGCAAGTCTCGGGGAAAGTGTGAAGAGACAATGGCGCAGACCAGCAAGGTCTGTGGAACTCACCCAGCAAGGGTAAGTCAGGGCAGGCCTGGAGCAACCAGGGGAGCCCTTTGGTTTCTTTAGAAAGTCTTCTGGGGACCCACAAGCCGGCTGGCAAGGGATCGCGAAGACGCCTCGGGAGGATTCGCTCACAGGGGCCCACGGTCACTCGGGACGTGGTAGGCCTCTGATCTTAGGAGGGATTCCTGCTGGAGGCTGGGACCACACGTGGTCCAAAGCACAAGTTCGTGGAACGTTGTGAAGGGGTTGCACTCGACAATAGTGCACGGTACCCAGGGGTCGCGGTTCCTCGTTACTCTTGGGGTCCACTGGCCTCAGCTTCGCTGGGGACTCACGATGGCCTTTGAGAAGTCAGGAAATCCACTTCTTGGGCTGCAGGGACTTCGGACTCCGGCGGGAGCGGCGTAGTTTGCGACCGTCGTTTGTAGTTTTTGGTGCCTGCCAAGCAGGGGAGTCACTCCTTGACTCCAAGGGAGATTCTTCAGTCTTCCAAAGGTAGTGGAACGTCGAAGGTCCGGGATTCTTCTTGTAGAGCGTCGTCCAGGGAAATCTAGGGTGCAATGCACAGGTTCCCCCTCTTATACTAAAAGAAGGGGAGGGACTAGCTCTATGACCCTACCTATGGGAGGGTCAGGGGAGTGGGTGGCTACACCCACTTCCCTTTGTCCAGTTTCGCGCCAGAGCAGGGACAGGTAGCCCCTGAGCCGGTTTGAACTGGCATATGCACAGAGGAGCCTTCTGCTCCCCCAGTGCAGGACTTCAAAGCACTCTAAGAGTGCACCCACCCAGCCCCAATACACTAAACCCTGTCTGGGAGGTGGTCACACCCCCTTGGGACAGGATATCTATTGTTGGGCTTCCTCCACTGCGAGTGTTGGTCATCAGCAGGAGGGCAGCCCAGTGTCTGTGACTGGTGGCATCCATTTTGTGATGCCAGGGCTCTGCAGGATTCTACCGCGTTTCCACAGTAGGTACATGTCTATCCCTCTAGAAGGGTGGAATGCTACCCCCGCCGCCAGGACTGGCGGGGGGGTAGTATTCCAAGGTGTTTGACACCAAACACGACATGTTTCGATGCAGCCATTCCAAAGTTAGCATTTTACCGCGAGGATATAATGCACTTAAAAGTATATGGTTTAACCGCATCCACAAACAGCACCAGAGAATGGACTCTGAGAGCTGCAGAGGGGCCCTGCTCAGGCAGAGGCACCCCCTCACATAGAAGCCAAGCACCCTGCCCTCAGGATTGATAGGGCCTGCCTTAGGGGTGACTGATAGGGTTATATGTGTGTGTAGGAGAGATATAGGGAACCTATATCTCAGTGAGGGGTGCTAGCACTTCCTCACTCAGGCTGCAGTAGCAGGCCTGTGGTGTCAGATTTAGTCTGCTTCCCAGGGGTGGCATAATACATGCTGCAGCCCCTGGTAGGCCTGTGAAGTACCTATGCCCTTGGTACCTAAGGTACCATATACTAGGGACTCATAAGGTGCCACAGTATCCAATCACTAGTGCACCTAGAGTGCACTCCAAATCGTTTAGAGAGAACAGAGAGGCTGGGGCCCTGATTAGCAGGGTCCCAGCCTGACTATAGCCAGAAACCAGTGTAAACATCAGAAAAAAAGTGGGGGCAACATAAGAGGCAGATCCTACTCTCCTACACAACCCCCCCCAAACGCAGGGACACTAAACTAACCTTGACCAGTTGAGTCTTCGTGTTCAAAGTGGAAATACCTTGAGAGTCCATCTGCATTGGCATGTTGGGTCCCAGGTCTATGTTCCACTGTATAGTCCATCCCCTGTAGGGAAATGGACCACCTCAAAAGTTTTGGGTTTTCTCCTTTCATTTGTTTAAGCCATAGGAGGGGCTTGTGGTCGGTCTGAACTATGAAGTGAGTACCAAACAAGTATGGCCTCAGCTTCTTCAGGGCCCATACCACAGCAAAGGCCTCCCTCTCTATAGCTGACCAACGTTTCTCTCTAGGGGTCAGCCTTCTGCTAATAAAAGCTACTGGCTGGTCTTGACCTTCATCATTCAGTTGAGACAGTACAGCTCCCACACCCAGCTCAGAAGCATCTGTTTGGACAATGAACTTTTTGGTGTAGTCTGGACTCTGTAAGATGGGGGCAGTGCACATGGCCTGCTTTAGGTCTTCAAATGCCTTTTGACAGCTAGCTGTCCACTGAACCTTTTTTGGCATTTTCTTTGAGGTCAGATCATTCAAGGGGGTCACTATAGATCCATATCCCTTGACAAACCTCCTATAGTACCCAGATAGGCCTAAGAAGGCTCTCACCTGTGTCTGGGTGGTTGGAGCAACCCATTCCATTATGGTCTGGATCTTGCTCTGTAAAGGCTGAACCTGGCCTCCACCTACAAGGTGGCCCAGGTACACAACCTGACTCTGCCCTATCTGGCACTTAGTGGCCTTGATAGTGAGGCCTGCCTTTTGCAGGGCCTCCAAAACATTCCTGAGGTGGACCAGGTGATCCTGCCAGGAGGAACTAAAGACAGCAATATCATCTAGATAAGCTGAGCAATAAGTTTCCATCCCTGTCAGAACTTTATTCACCAACCTCTGAAAAGTGGCAGGTGCATTTTTCAATCCAAAGGGCATCACCACAAAGTGGTAGTGCCCACCAGGGGTCGAAAATGCTGTCTTGGCTTTTGCATCATCAGCTAATCTGATCTGCCAGTAGCCAGCTGTTAGGTCAAACGTGCTTAGATACTTGGCTGAGGCCAAAGTATCAATCAGCTCATCTGCCCTTGGTATGGGATAGGCATCAGTCCTAGTGACTGCATTGAGGCCTCTGTAGTCTACACAAAACCTCATTTCTTTCTTACCACCCTGGGTATGAGGCTTGGGTACCAGGACTACTGGACTAGCCCAAGGGCTATCTGAAGGCTCAATTACACCTAGCTCCAACATTTTCTGGACTTCAGTCCTGATACAGTCCCTGACATGGTCAGGTTGCCTGTAGATTTTATTCTTGACAGGCAGACTGTCTCCAGTGTCCACCTCGTGGGTGCACCAGGAAGTCTGACTAGGGGTCAGGCTAAACATATGTCTAAACTGTTGCAGAACTTGTCTGCACTCAGTTTGCTGATGGTCAGTGAGGCTGCTTGCCAAAGCAACACCATCTACTGACCCATCATCAGGGTTCTGAGAGAGCAGGTCAGGGAGAGGGTCACTCTCCTCCTCCTGGTCCTCATCAGTTGCCATGAGCAAGCCCATGTCAGCCCTGTCAACATATGGCTTTAATCTGTTGACATGGAGCACCCTCAGGGGGCTCCTGGGAGTTCCAAGATTCACCAGGTAGGTGACTTCTCCCTTCTGTTCAACTATTGTATGGGGGCCACTCCACTTGTCCTGGAGGGCTGCTGGGGCCACAGGCTCCAACACCCACACTTTCTGTCCTGGCTGGTATACAGTCAGTACAGCCTTTTGGTCATGCCAAGCTTTTTGTAATTCTTGGCTGGCCTCTAGGTTTTTGGTTGCCTTTTTCATGTACTCTGCCATCCGGGAGCGGAGACCAAGTACATAGTCCATCACATCTTGTTTGGGGGGCTTGAGAGGTAACTCCCAGCCCTCTTTTACCAAACACAGTGGACCTCTCACAGGATGCCCAAACAGAAGCTCAAATGGGCTGTAACCAACCCCCTTCTGTGGAACCTCTCTGTATGCAAACAACAGGCAAGGAAGAAGAAGGTCCCATTTCCGCCTAAGCTTCTCTGGGAGTCCTTTAATCATTCCTTTCAAGGTTTTGTTGAAGCGTTCAACTAAACCATTGCATTGTGGGTGATAGGGGGTGGTGAACTTGTAAGTTACACCACACTCCTTCCACATTGCTTTTAGATATCCTGACATGAAGTTGGTACCTCTGTCAGAAATGACCTCCTTTGGAAAACCCACTCTGGAGAAGACTCCAATGAGGGCTCTTGCCACCACAGGGGCTGTGGTGGTCCTCAGGGGAATTGCTTCTGGGTACCTGGTGGCATGATCCACTACCACCAGGATAAACCTGTGCCCAGATGCAGTTTGAGGGTCAAGGGGACCAACAATGTCAATCCCTACCCTTTCAAAGGGTACCCCCACCACCGGTAGTGGTATCAGGGGGCCTTTGTTGTGCCACCTGCCTTACCACTGGCTTGGCATGTGACACAGGAGCGACAAAACTCCTTTGTGTCCTCTGACATATGTGGCCAATGAAAATGTGGAACAAGCCTGTCCCAGGTCTTGTTTTGGCCCAAGTGTCCTGCTAAAGGGATGTCATGTGCTAGGGTCAAGAGGAACCCCTAAACTTCTGAGGTATTACCAACCTCCTGGTGGCTCCAGGGGCTGGGTCTCTACCCTCAGAATATAGGAGTCCCTCATCCCAATAAACTTTATGGGACCCACTAGCACTCCCAGCAGCCTCAGCAGCAGCCTGCTGTCTGAGGGGTTCAAGAGAGGGGCAGCACTGTTGCTCCTTCCTCAGATCTTCCCTAGAAGGGCCCCCTGCCCCCAAGAACTCAACCTGATCAGGCTCAAGTCCCTCTGGGGCAGTTCCTTCTTCAGGATCTGCTTCACCTCCCTCTGGGGGTGAATCTGTGATCTGAGACAGAGGGGAAGGCACTGCCTTTACCCTACTGCTCCTCCTCTTGGGAAGCATCTGGTCCATTGTTCCAGGATCCAGAGCTGGTTCAGTGTCATGCATTCTTGCTTGTGACCTGGTCACAGCAAATACCTCTGCAGGGATGCCCAACATCTCAGCATGAGTCCATAACTCTACTTCAGACCAGGCTGAAGTCTCTAGATCATTGCCCAATAGACATTCGACAGGGAGGTCTGCACTGACTACAACCTTCTTGAGGCCAGTTACCCCTCCCCAGGAGAAATTCACAACTGCCAGACTATGGTTGGTCTTGACGTTGCTTGCATTGGTCACCTGGTACATTTCGCCCAGGATGATCTGTCCAGGGTCCACAAGATCCTCTGCCACCATGGTGACACTAGCACCTGTGTCCCTAAATGCCAAAGCCTGTTTGCCATTTATTACAGGCTGCTGTTTGTATTTGCCCAGATTACTGGGACTCACTAGGAAGGACATATTAAGGTCTCCCTCACAAATCAGCATTGCCTGAGTGGGCACTCTGACTAGGTCAGAGTCCACTTCAGAACCCAGGGTCAACCCTACTACACCCTTATTCTGTGTACCACCTCCACCAGTAGCTGAACTAGGGGGAACAGTTGCCTTAGGGGCAGGAGTGGTGGTGGTTTGGTCTTTGGACTTGTTACAGTCAGAAGTCCAGTGCCCTTTCTGTTTACAGAATTTGCACCAGGGCTTCTTTTGGCCTTTTCCCTTGTTGGATTGTGACTCCCCACCAGATGCAGATTTTTGGGGCCCTTGTGAAGACTTCTGGTCTTTTGACTTATCCCCACCTTTCTCAGAGCCCTTAGGATCTTGCTTCTTGGTGTCACCCCCTTGGTTCTGGGGTTTCTGCCTCACCCTGGTTCTGACCCACTTGTCTGCCTTCTTTCCCAATTCTTGGGGAGAGGTCAGATCCGAGTCCACCAGGTACTGATGCAACAACTGGTTCTGGCAATTATTAAGGATCTGTTCTCTCATCATCAGATTATACAATCCCTTGAAATCAGTAACCCTACTGCCAACCAGCCAACCCTCCAGAGCCTTGGTTGCACAATCAACAAAGTCAGTCCAGTCCTGAGTCTGTGCCTTCTGGGTGTCTCTGAACTTTAACCTGTACTGTTCAGTGGTTAAGCCAAACCCATCTATTAGTGCACTCTTCAGGACTTCATAATCATCAGCATCCTCTTCTCTAACAGTGAGGAGCTTGTCTCTACCTTTATCTGAAAAGGAGAGCCACAAGATTGCTGCCCACTGCTTCTGGGGGACCTGCTGTACTCTACAGGCCCTCTCCATAGCAGTTATCCACTTGTGGATATCATCCCCACTCTGGTAGGGAGGAACAACCTTGCTCAGGTTCCTATGGTCTGGAATAGATTCTCTGCCTCTAGGGACACTGTTGCTGCCACCAAGGGGTTCTAACCCCTCTCGTCTAGAAGCTCTCTGGATCTCCAGGGCTTCTCTATCCAGTGCCAACTGCTTGGTTCTGAGGGCAACTCTTGCTTCCTCATACTGCAGCAGTTTGCACATTCTTTCAGAGGAGGTCTCTCTTATGGGAAAGTATGAGTTCCTCTGGTGGACAAATTCTCTGCCAGAGTGATAAGAGTGCTCAGATTCCCTAGAAGGGGACCTATGCCTCTCATCCACTCTGTCAGTTCTCTTAGGGAGAATTCCTCTGTCCTTTTCAGGCCCCTTGAGGCCTGGCCCTTCAATCACAGAGTCCTGGTCATTCGGATTTTCATCGTCTGACCCAGATACTGTAATTGACCCACCCACTGATTCAGACCCATTAGCTCCTAGAGCCAATCTAAGATCATCTGCTGTCAGCAGATCTATCAGGTGTAGGGTTGAGGGACTCTGTCCTAGTCTCAGGTGTCTTTCAACACACATGGCTCTCAAGTCAGAGAAAGCCATGTCCTTATACTGAGGCTGAGTGGATCCACTGGTTCCACCCTTTAAGGACATTCTAGTGTTGTGCAGTGTTGTACTACCTACACTAGTTTGTGGCCTACTGATACTAGCTTGAGCTGTAGAAAGGGTGTGCTATCCCTTGGCACACAGCTCTAAGTTCAGTAGAACTTATCGATACTAAGCTTGACTTTATATGTACCTTAAGTACCTATAGTGGTTTTCAGTTAGTAATTCAAATAGAGATTTTCTGGTAAAACAATAGCAAGCTGGAATCCCACACGCTGCCCACCAATGTGAGAAGTTGGCCTGGTATATGCTGTTCACTAATTAAAGTGGACACCTTGCACCAGAACAATTCGACTCTTATGGTAGATAGGTTTAAGACAACCTTTATAGAAAGCTATCCTAGTGGTAGCTGTGGAGAGCAGCCTTCAGGCTAAGTCTTGAAGGAATGTAAAGCAGCTTGTTTTACCACACAATCTCTTGAATCACCAAATGAAAAGACACCACACAGGTATATATATCAAATATATATGTATTTATTAATAAACACTCTCTACTAATCTCTTTATGAGATTAGAGGTCAGGAACATATGTACAAGTCAAATATTATCAGGATAAGTTTAGCACAATTGAATGTTACAATCTTAGTTTGCTAGACCTAGGTCTAGGGCATCTAGAATCGAGGGACCCCCAAGAACCACCCCAGGTAGTTGTAGGAGACCCACAGGGGACGGACGCGGTGACCTGGCACCGATGCGAATCCTGTACGAGTCTATGCACTCAGACGCGATTGAAATATCAATGTTAAAGGTCCCTTGCGTGTTCGAGGCGAACACACCGATCGGTCCTTGTACGAGTCGAAGGACGCGGTTACAGATGGTATTGCAAGGGAGTTGGACGCGGTGTGTCTAACACAGACGCGAACCAGGTACGAGTCAGTGCGATAGTCGCACTTGGAAAGTTAGAGTTTTAGGACACTTCGAGGGAAGCTACAAGCAAGTCACTTACAGGGTAAGTAGTTCTAGGGCCCACACCCACAGGAGCACCGTAGTGCTGAAGTTACCTCACCCAGGGGAGCCGGGTGCATAGGTGTTCTTTGGTGTCGGGTCGCGGCGTCGTTTTCAATGG
The DNA here is from genome assembly GCA_963921515.1 of Calotriton arnoldi. Lineage (NCBI taxonomy): Eukaryota > Metazoa > Chordata > Amphibia > Caudata > Salamandridae > Calotriton > Calotriton arnoldi. The sequence continues at coordinate 2,363,701 of CAWUFW010001113.1, forward strand.
GAGCCAGTGAAGACTTGCTGCTTGCGGCGACAGGAGAAGTGTCCGGAGGAATCCAAGCCTGGATTCGGAAGATGGAAGACCTGAAAGCAGAGGGGACAGTGTTCAAAGTCACTTGGCAGTGACCCGGGGCAAGGAAGATGGATGCCCACCGTCGTCGCAAGATTCAGGTTGTCCGCGGTTGCCTTGACTCTTCAGCCACGAGGTCCAGGAGGTGTCGACGATGACCAGGAGCTGGATTCGGCGTGTCCCACGATGTCTGCAGCTTACTGCGGTGTTGGCAACTCGATCGGAGCCAACAAGCCTTGGTAACAGCAAGTCTCGGGGAAAGTGTGAAGAGACAATGGCGCAGACCAGCAAGGTCTGTGGAACTCACCCAGCGAGGGTAAGTCAGGGCAGGCCTGGAGCAACCAGGGGAGCCCTTTGGTTTCTTTAGAAAGTCTTCTGGGGACCCGCAAGCCGGCTGGCAAGGGATCGCAAAGACGCCTCGGGAGGATTCGCTCACAGGGGCCCACGGTCACTCGGGACGTGGTAGGCCTCTGATCTTAGGAGGGATTCCTGCTGGAGGCTGGGACCACACGTGGTCCAAAGCACAAGTTCGTGGAACGTTGTGAAGGGGTTGCACTCGACAATAGTGCACGGTACCCAGGGGTCGCGGTTCCTCGTTACTCTTGGGGTCCACTGGCCTCAGCTTCGCTGGGGACTCACGATGGCCTTTGAGAAGTCAGGAAATCCACTTCTTGGGCTGCAGGGACTTCGGACTCCGGCGGGAGCGGCGTAGTTTGCGACCGTCGTTTGTAGTTTTTGGTGCCTGCCAAGCAGGGGAGTCACTCCTTGACTCCAAGGGAGATTCTTCAGTCTTCCAAAGGTAGTGGAACGTCGAAGGTCCGGGATTCTTCTTGTAGAGCGTCGTCCAGGGAAATCTAGGGTGCAATGCACAGGTTCCCCCTCTTATACTAAAAGAAGGGGAGGGACTAGCTCTATGACCCTACCTATGGGAGGGTCAGGGGAGTGGGTGGCTACACCCACTTCCCTTTGTCCAGTTTCGCGCCAGAGCAGGGACAGGTAGCCCCTGAGCCGGTTTGAACTGGCATATGCACAGAGGAGCCTTCTGCTCCCCCAGTGCAGGACTTCAAAGCACTCTAAGAGTGCACCCACCCAGCCCCAATACACTAAACCCTGTCTGGGAGGTGGTCACACCCCCTTGGGACAGGATATCTATTGTTGGGCTTCCTCCACTGCGAGTGTTGGTCATCAGCAGGAGGGCAGCCCAGTGTCTGTGACTGGTGGCATCCATTTTGTGATGCCAGGGCTCTGCAGGATTCTACCGCGTTTCCACAGTAGGTACATGTCTATCCCTCTAGAAGGGTGGAATGCTACCCCCGCCGCCAGGACTGGCGGGGGGGTAGTATTCCAAGGTGTTTGACACCAAACACGACATGTTTCGATGCAGCCATTCCAAAGTTAGCATTTTACCGCGAGGATATAATGCACTTAAAAGTATATGGTTTAACCGCATCCACAAACAGCACCAGAGAATGGACTCTGAGAGCTGCAGAGGGGCCCTGCTCAGGCAGAGGCACCCCCTCACATAGAAGCCAAGCACCCTGCCCTCAGGATTGATAGGGCCTGCCTTAGGGGTGACTGATAGGGTTATATGTGTGTGTAGGAGAGATATAGGGAACCTATATCTCAGTGAGGGGTGCTAGCACTTCCTCACTCAGGCTGCAGTAGCAGGCCTGTGGTGTCAGATTTAGTCTGCTTCCCAGGGGTGGCATAATACATGCTGCAGCCCCTGGTAGGCCTGTGAAGTACCTATGCCCTTGGTACCTAAGGTACCATATACTAGGGACTCATAAGGTGCCACAGTATCCAATCACTAGTGCACCTAGAGTGCACTCCAAATCGTTTAGAGAGAACAGAGAGGCTGGGGCCCTGATTAGCAGGGTCCCAGCCTGACTATAGCCAGAAACCAGTGTAAACATCAGAAAAAAGTGGGGGCAACATATGAGGCAGATCCTACTCTCCTACAATAGGCCATTACAGTAGTCCAACTTTGATAAAACCAGGGAGGTTAGAACTGCTTTTCTGGTATTTTTTAGGGATGAACGGAAGAATTTTACGCAAGGTTCTAATAGTAAAAATGCAGAAGACACCACCTTCGAAATCTGAGACTTAAAATTAATCTTCTCATCTATTATGACCCCCACATTTTTAGCTTTAGCTACCGGTGTAGGAGGAGGGCCCAAGGTGTTTGCCCACCATACTGGCAACCATAGGGGAAAAAGCTTTCCAAATAACAACACCTCAGTTTTACTAGAATTAAGCTTGAAGCAGTGCCTACTCATCCAGTTGCTCAAAGAGACCATACAGTCATGAAGTTTGATGGAATAGTTAACATCCTTGTCTATGGTTGGAATGACCAACTGTGTGTCGTCGGCATACGAGGTGGGAATTAGATCAAAACTTCTGATCAAAGGTGCTAATTCAGACACATAAATATTAAAAAGCGTAGGGCTCAACGAGGAGCCCTGCGGCACCCCACAAGGCAAAATAAAAGGTGCAGATTTAAAATCGCCTAATTGGACTGTCTGAGTTCTATCTGATAAAAACTACGTTAAAAGCGATAGGGCCTTTCCTCCTAAACCTATGGTCTTTAGTCGTTCTATCAGCAAGGTATGGTCCACGGTATCAAATGCCGCGGACAGGTCGAGGAGGATAAGAGCCGCCGACCCTCCACCATCTAGTGCGGTGCGGATTTCCTCCGTAGTCTTTATCAGAGCTGTCTCAGTGCTGTGACATGCCCTAAATCCAAACTGACTATGGTCTAGAATGTGGTTATCTAAAATATAAGTGGAAAGTTCCACATTTACCATTTTCTCCACAATTTTCGCAGGAAGCGGGAGCCTCGCAATAGGTCGGTAATTGGCTGTGTCCATTATATCCATATTGGTTTTTTTAATAACGGCAAAATGCAGGCCTGTTTCCACATTGTTGGGAATAGCCCTTGTGAAATCATCTGATTGAATATGCTAGATAGCTCCGGACTAATAAGATGGCTAATATTGTGGAGGATCCTCGGAGGGCAGGGATCATCCGGAGAGCCAGATTTGGTCCTTGAGAGAAGGGTGGCTATTTGCACAGAGGAGGTAGGAGTACAATTTAAGAGAGGAGTTAAGATCCTAGCTTCCTGTTCTGTAACATTGGTGTTTGATTTATATATGGCAAAGTGCAGAAAGAAGCAAAAGAGGTACAGAAAGAGGCAAGAGGGGTGCAGAAAGAGGCAAGGGCATTGCAGAAAGAACCAAAAGATGTGCAGAAAGAGGCAAGAGAGGTACAGAAAGAGGCAAGAGATGTGCAGAAAAAGGGAAGAAGGGTGCAGAAAGAAGCAAGAGAAGTGCAGAAAGAGGCAAGTGAGGTGCAGAAGGAGGCAAGAGAACTGCAGGAAGAGGCAAGAGACTTGCAGAAACAGGCAAAAGGGGTGCAGAAAGGGGTAACAGGTGTGCAGACAGAGGCAAGAGAGGTGCAGAAAGAGGGAAGAGTGGTACAGAAAGAGGCAAGAGGGATGCAGAAATTTGCAACAGAGGTGCAGAAAGAAGCAAGAGCAGTGCAGAAAGAACCAACAGAGGTGCAGAAAGAAGCAAGAGAGGTACAGAAAGAGGCAAGAAAAGTGTAGAAAGAAGCAAAAGAGGTGCAGAAAGAGGCAAAAGAGGTGCATTAACAGGCAGGATATGTGCAGAAAGAGGAAACAGGAGTGCAGAAAGAGGCAAGAGAGGTGCAGGAAGAGGGAAGAGGGATGCAGAAACAGGCAAGAGAGGTGCAGAAAGAAGCAAGAGAAGTGCAGAAAGAGGCAAGACAATTGCTGAAAGAAGCAACAGAGGTGTAGAAAGATGCAAGAGAAGTGCAGAAAGAGGCAAGTGAGGGGCAGAAAGAGGCAAGAGAGGTGCAGAAAATGGAAAGAGAACTGCAGAAAGAGTCAAGAGGGATGCAAAAAAGGGAAGAAGGGTGCATAAAGAAGCAAGAGAGGTGCAGAAAGAAGCAAAAGAAGTGCAGAAAGAAGCAAGAGAGGTGCAGAAAGAGAAGACGAGTGCAGAAAGACACAACAGGGGTGCAGAAAGAAGCAAGAGAGGTGCAGAAAGAGGCAAAAGAAGTACAGAAAAAAGCAACAGAGGTGCAGAAAGAGACAAGAGGGGTGTAGAAAGAGGCAAGAGCAGTGCAGAAAGAACCAAGAGATGTGCAGAAAGAGGCAAGAAAGGTGCAGAAAGAGGCAAGAAATGTGCAGAAAGAAGCAAAAGAGGTGCAGAAAGTGGCAGGAGAACTGCAGAAAAAGGCAAGAGAGTTACAGAAAGACGCAGGAAAGGTACACACAGAAGAAAAAGGGGTACAGAAAGAGGCAAGAGGGATGCAGAAATTTGCAACTGAGGTGCAGAAAGTAGCAAGAGCAGTGCAGAAAGAACCAACAGAGGTGCAGAAAGAGGCAAGAGGGGTACAGAAAGAGGCAAACAAAGTGCAGAAAGAAGCAAAAGAGGTGCAGAAAGTGGCAAGAGAACTGCAAAAAAAGGCAAGAGAGGTACAGAATGAGGCAGGAAATGTGCACACAAAGGCAAAAGGGGTAAAAAAAGAGGCAAGAGGGGTGCAGAAAGAGGCAAGAGAAGTGCAGAAAGAAGCAACAGAGGTGCCGAAAGAAGCAACAGAGGTGCTGAAAGAGGCAAGAGGGGTCCAGAAAGAGGCAAGAGAAGTGCAGAAAGATGCAACAGAGGTGCCGAAAGAAGCAAGAGAGGTGCAGAAAAAAGGCAAGAGAGGTGGAGAAACAGGCAAGAAAGGTGCAGAAAGAGGGAACAGGGGTGTAGAAAGAGGTAAGAGGGATACATACATTTGTAAGGGAGGTGCAGAAAGAAGCAAGAGCAGTGCAGAAAGAACCAACAGCGGTGCAAAAAGAGGCAAGAGGGGTGCAGAAAGAGGTAGGAGAGGTGCACAAAGAAGCAACAGAGGTACAGAAAGAGGCAAGAGAAGTACAGAAACAAACAGGAAAGGTGCAGAAAGAGGGAACAGGGGTGCAGAAAGAGTCAAGAGAGGTGCAAAAAGAGGGAAGAGGGGTGCAGAAACTGGCAAGAGGGGTGCAGAAAGACGCAAGAGAGGTGCAGAAACAAGAAAGAGAAGTGCAGAAAGAGGCAAGAGAATTGCTGAAAGAAGCAACAGAGGTGTAGAAAGAAGCAAGAGAAGTGCAGAAAGGGGCAAGCGAGGTGCAGAAAATGGCAAGAGAACTGCAGAAAGAGGCAAGAGGGATGCAAAAAAGGGAAGAAAGGTGCATAAAGAAGCAAGAGAGAAGCAGTAAGAAGGAAGAGAAGTGCAGAAAGAAGCAAGAGAGGTGCAGAAAGAGAAGATGAGTGCAGAAAGAGACAGCCGGGGTGCAGAAAGAAGCAAGAGAGGTGCAGAAAGAGGCAAAAGAAGTGCAGAAAAAAGCAACAGAGGTGCAGAAAGAGGCAAGAGGGATGCAGAAAAAGGAGACAGAAGTGCAGAAAGAAGCAATAGATCTGCGGAAAGAGGCAAGAAGGGAGCAGAAAGAGGCAAGAGATGTGCAGAAAAAGGGAAGAAGGGTACAGAAAGAAGCAAGAGAAATACAGATAGAGGCAAGTGAGGTGCAGAAGGAGGCAAGAGAACTGCAGAAAGAGGCAAGAGAGTTGCAGAAACAGGCAAAAGGGGTGCAGAGACAGGGAACAGGTGTGCAGACAGAGGCAAGAGAGGTGCAGAAAGAGGGAAGAGTGGTACAGAAAGAAGCAAGACAAGTGCAGAAAGAAGCAACAGAGGTGCTGAAAGAGGCAAGAGCGGTGCAGAAAGAGGCAAGAGAGGTGCAGAAAGAGGCAAGAGATGTGCAGAAAAAGGGAAGAAGGGTACAGAAAGAAGCAAGAGACATACAGATAGAGGCAAGTGAGGTGCAGAAGGAGGCAAGAGAACTGCAGAAAGAGGCAAGAGGGTTGCAGAAACAGGCAAAAGGGGTGCAGAGAGAGGGAGCAGGTGTGCAGACAGAGGCAAGAGAGGTGCAGAAAGAGGGAAGAGGGGTCCAGAAAGAGGCAAGAGAAGTGCAGAAAGAAGCAACAGAGGTGCCGAAAGAGACAAGAGAGGTGCAGAAACAGACAAGAAAGGTGCAGAAAGAGGGAACAGGGGTGCAGAAAGAAGCAAGAGAAGTGCAGAATAAAGCAAGAGAGGTGGAGAAATAGGGAAGAGGGGTGCAGAAAGAGGCAAGAGGGATGCAGAAATTTGCAAAAGAGGTGCAGAAAGAAGCAAGAGCAGTGCAGAAAGAACCAACAGAGGTGCAAAAAGAGGCAAGAGGGGTGCAGAAAGAGGTAGGAGAGGTGCACAAAGAGGCAAGAGGGGTATAGAAAGATGCAGGAGGCATGCAGAAAGAAGGAAGAGAAGTGCAGAAAGAAGCAACAGTGGTGCTGAAAGATGCGCGAAAGGTGCAGAAAGAGGCAAGAGAAGTGCAGAAAAAAGCAACAGAGGTACAGAAAGATACAAGAGAGGTGCAGAAACAGGCAGGAAAGGTGCAGAAAGAGGGAACAGGGGTGCAGAAAGAGGCAAAAGAGGTGCACGAAAAGGGAACAGGGGTGCAGAAAGAGGCAAGAGGGGTGCAGAAAGAAGCAAGTGAGGTACAGAAAGAGGCAACAGAGGTGAATAAAGAGGCAAGAGCGGTGCAGAAACAAGCAAGAGAAGTACAGAAAGAGGCAAGAGAATTGCTGAAAGAAGCAACAGAGCTGTAGAAAGAAGCAAGAGAAGTGCAGAAAGAGGCAAGTCAGGTGCAGAAGGTGGCAAGAGAACTGCAGAAAAAGGCAAGAAAGTTGCAGAAACAGGCAAAAGGGGTGCAGAAAGAGGGAACAGGTGTGCAGACAAACGCAAGAGAGGTGCAGAAAGAGGGAAGAGGGGTATAGAAAGAGGCAAGAGGGATGCAGAAATTTGCAACAGAGGTGCAGAAAGCAAGAGCAGTCTAGAAACAGGCAAGAGAGGTGCAGAAAGAAGCAAGAGGTGCAGAAAAGGGGAAGAAGGGTACAGAAAGAAGCAAGAGAAGTGTAGAAAGAGGCAAGTGAGGTACAGAAAGAGGCAACAGAGGTGCAGAAAGAGGCAAGAGAGGTGCAGAAACAAGCAAGAGAAGTGCGGAAAGAGGCAAGAGAATTGCTGAAAGAAGCAACAGAGCTGTAGAAAAAAGCAAGAGAAGTGCAGAAAGAGGCAAGAAATTTGCAGAAACAGGCAAAAGGGGTGCAGAAAGAGGGAACAGGTGTGCCGGCAAACGCAAGAGAGGTGCAGAAAGAGGGAAGAGGGGTTTAGAAAGAGGCAAGAGGGATGCAGAAATTTGCAACAGAGGTGCAGAAAGAAGCAAGAGCAGTCCAGAAACAGGCAAGAGAGGTGCAGAAAGAAGCAAGAGATGTGCAGAAAAGGGGAAGAAGGGTACAGAAAGAAGCAAGAGGGGTGCAGAAAGAAGCAAGTGAGGTACAGAAAGAGGCAACAGAGGTGCAGAAAGAGGCAAGAGAGGTGCAGAAACAAGCAGGAGAAGTGCAGAAAGAGGCAAGAGAATTGCTGAAAGAAGCAACAGAGCTGTAGAAAGAAGCAAGAGAAGTGCAGAAAGAGGCAAGTCAGGTTCAGAAGGTGGCAAGAAAACTGCAGAAAAAGGCAAGAAAGTTGCAGAAACAGGCAAAAGGGGTGCAGAAAATGGGAACAGGTGTGCAGACAAACGCAAGAGAGGTGCAGAAAGAGGGAAGAGGGGTATAGAAAGAGGCAAGAGGGATGCAGAAATTTGCAACAGAGGTGCAGAAAGAAGCAAGAGCAGTCCAGAAACAGGCAAGAGAGGTGCAGAAAGAAGCAAGAGATGTGCAGAACAGGGGAAGAAGGGTACAGAAAGAAGCAAGAGAAGTACAGAAAGAGGCAAGTGAGGTGCAGAAGGAGGCAAGAGAACTGCAGAAAGAGGCAAGAGAGTTGCAGAAACAGGCAAAAGGGGTACAGAAAGAGGGAACAGGTGTGCAGACAGAGGCAAGAGAGGTGCAGAAAGAGGGAAGAGGGGTACAGAAAGAAGAAAGAGGGATGAAGAAATTTGCAACAGAGGTGCAGAAAGAAGCAACAGCAGTGCAGAAAGAACCAACAGAGGAGCAGAAAGAGGCAAGAGGGGTACAGAAAGAGGTAAGAAAAGTGTAGAAAGAAGCAAAAGAGGTGCAGACAGAGGCAAGCGAACTGCAGAAAAATGCAAGAGATGTGCAGAAAGAGGCAGGAAAGGTGCACAAAAAAGCAAAAGGTATACAGAAAGAGGCAAGAGGGGTACAGAAAGAAGCAAGACAAGTGCAGAATGAAGCAACAGAGGTGCTGAAAGAGGCAAGAGGGGTGCAGAAAGAGGCAAGAGAAGTGCAGAAAGAAGTAACAGAGGTGCTGAAAGAGGCAAGAGAGGTGCATAAACAGGCACGAAAGGTGCAGAAAGAGGGAAAAGAGGTGCAGAAAGAAGCAAGAGGAGTGCAGAAGGAAGAGAAGTGCAGAAAGAAGCAAGAGAGGTGGAGAAATGGGGAAGAGGGGTGCAGAAAGAGGCAAGAGTGATGCAGAAATTTGCAAAAGAGGTGCAGAAGGAAGCAAGAGCAGTGCAGAAAGAACCAACAGAGGTGCAAAAAGAGGCAGGAGTGGTGCAGAATGAGGTGGGAGAGGTGCACAAAGAGGCAAGAGGGGTACAGAAAGAGGCAGGAGGGGTGCAGAAAGAAGGAAGAGAAGTGCAGAAAGAAGCAACAGAGGTGCTGAAAGAGGCACAAAGGGTGCAGAAAGAGGCAAGAGAAGTGCAGAAAGAAGCAACAGAGGTACAGAAAGAGGCTAGAGAGGTGCAGAAACAGGTAGGAAATGTGCAGAAAAAGGGAACAGGCGTTCAGAAAGAGCCAAGAGAATTGCTGAAAGAAGCAACAGAGGTGTAGAAAGAAGCAAGAGAAGTGCAGAAGGAGGCAAGTGAGGTGCAGAAAGACGCAAAAGAGGTGCAGAAAATATCAAGAGAACTGCAGAAAGAGGCAAGAGGGATGCAATAAAGGGAAGTTGTAGAAAGAAGCAAGTGAGGTGCAGAAAGAAGCAAGAGAAGTGCAGAAAGAAGCAAGAGAGATGCAGAAAGAGGGAAGACTAGTGCAGGAAGAGACAACAGGGGTGCAGAAAGAAGCAAGAGAGCTGCAGAATGATGCAAAAGAAGTGCAGAAAGAAGCAACAGAGGTGCAGAAAGAGGCAAGAGCGGTGCAGAAAGAGGAGAGAGAAGTGCAGAAAAAGCAAAAGAGGTGCAGAAAGAGGCAAGAAGGGTACAGAAAGTGGCAAAAGGGGTGCAGAAAGAGGGAACAGGTATACAGAGAGAGGCAAAAGAGGTGCAGAAATAGGGAAGAAGGGTGCAGAAAGAGGCATGAGGGGTACAGAAAGAAGCAAGTGGGGTGCAGAAAGAGGCAACAGAGGTGCAGAAAGAGGCAAGAGAGGTGCAGAAAGTTGAAGAGATGAGCAGAAAGAGGCACAAGAAGTGCAGAAAAAGAAAGAAAGGTGCAAAAAGAAGCAACAGAAATGCAGAAAGAGGCAAGAGAGGCTCAGAAAGAAGCAAGAGTTGTTTACACACCATTAGTACCAATTTAATACCCACATTTAGCAATAAGTAACAGGTGACCATTCTAGGTTTGCAAAGGGCCTTCCACCACGCTGTAACACTTGTCACTGCATTTTTTGTAAAATTTGAGCCGTTTGAGCTAGAAACAAGGTTTTCTTTGTTCAAATCTGCAGGTTATACGGCAGATGATGGATTATGTGGCAAATGCGGAAAATGTATAATTGTGCAAAAGTCGGTGCAGTCAAACAGTCGCATAATTCCAGTGGCCCTGCTCATACCTCTGACTAGATCCAGAAGTGCTCCTCAGTGGTTCCTTCTTTTTTGTCTCATTGAGTTTATAGTTTAGCTTCTATGGAAACGAGGAAGACTAAACCTGAGGTTACCACTCCACAACACAGACTATCATACCACACAATTACTTTCCATAACACATAGCCCCGCTCTACATAATTCCTATACATTAAATACCACATACTTTCTATCCACATAATTTCACTGCACAACATACCACATAATTCCCCTACACACAACCTACATCCACTCCACTCTAAGAAACATTAATAAAACACTTTTACATGTACAACGCCAATAGCTCTACCTCTCGTAAATGCAAACCCTCTTACATTGCAAATGCTTCTTTAACTAGTAGTCACGTTTGCAGAGAGGTGGAGAAAGGGGACTGGGCCTCCGACCACAGCTCAGGAATTCCGCTGCGTAGGACTTACAGGAGGTACCAGGAGGGCTTCTTGGCCCCCAAAGTCCCTCAGGAGAAAAGTGGACTTCATCCCTCAACCCGTAGTGTGCCAGGAAGCGCGTTTGCAGAGTGGTGGAGAAAGGGGGGCATGGCCTCTGAAGACCTATTAGCAATCCCACTGTGTGGGACTTACTGGAGGTAATAGGAGGGATAGTTGGCCCCTAAGGACAACCTTGGGGGCCAACTACCCCTCCTATTACCTCCAGTAAGTCCCACACAGCAGCATTGGTATGTTCTCATAGCAGGCCACACCCCCTTTGCCCACCAGTCTGCAAACATGCTCCCTGGCACGCTCTTCGATGGGGATTAAAGTCCCCTTCGCTGCTGGGGGTGGTTAGGGGCCAACTAGACTACCTGTTACCTCCAGTAAGCCCCACACAGTGGGATTGCTGAGAGGTGGACACAGGCCACGCCCCCTTTGTCCACCACTCTGGAAACGTGCCTCATGGCACACTCTTGGTTGGGGGATGAAGCCCCCTTGCCTCCTGATGTTCCCTGGGGGCCAACTAGCCCTCCTGTTACCTCCAGTAAGCCTCACACAGCTGGATTGCTGCGAGTGGTCCGAGGCCACGCCCCCTTTTTACACCACTATGCAAACGTGCAGCCTGGTGCACTGCTGTTTGGGGGATGAAGTCCACTTCAGTCCTGAGGTCCTCAAGACACAAGAGGACCTCATCGCCCCACCAGCAGTGCAACAAGAGGCGCATTTGCAGAGTGGTGCAGGGAGTGGGCGGGGCCTCCTGCTAGATGCTGGCTTCTGCTTTTTGTTTATTAGGAGGCTGTGTGGCCCCCCCTTCTCTTAATATTTTGTGGGCCCTGGGGACCCCATCCTCCAGGGCCTGGCCCATTTATTTTAAAAACCGGGACCGGGGCCCCCTCCTAAGGCCTTTTTTCGGCCCCGGGGACCCCATCCCCCGGGGCTGTGCCTCATAAATTTATTTATTTATTTTATTACGGGAGGGGGGGCCACTTGGCCCCCCTTCTCTGGGCCACTTTTGGCCCTGGGGACCCCATCCCCCGGGGCCTGGCCTCGTTCATTTTTTTAAAAATATATTTTGACGGGCGGGGGGGCACGTGGCCTCCCTTCCCTGGGCCTCTTTTGGCCTTGGGTATCCCATCCCCCGGGGCCTGCCCTGCTTTTTTAGGTCTCGGCCTGCACCAGCGCTTGCGCTGGTCTGGCCAAGAGTTTTAGTAAGCGGGTTTTGGAAGTGCAAACCCACTGGCTTTTGGCTGGTGACCAGCTTGCGTTCACGATGGCGTGCACACGCACAGCTGCCATCCATTCCTCGCATCGCTGGCGAGGCGCCATCTGCCTTTCCTCCCCCTCCCTCTGTGGTACTGAAAATTCTGGACCTGTGTCATTAACATCATTGTAACATGACGATTTTGGTATCAGCAGACCGGTAATGACAGGTATGCTATATCTGAGTATTTGCGTCATATTCGAGTGGCGGGATCACTCTAATATTAACGATTCCCTTGTGAACCCTCGGGTTCCATTTTGTGTCACGGCAGCCATTTTGTGGTTGCCCTCACATAAGGCAATGACTAAAGCCAAAACGCGCCTTAGGGGACACGTGACACTTTCAGTGACCTGGGCAAGCTGACTCCACTGTCCAGAGCCAGAACCTGTTCGGCCAGTTTTAGTTCCCAGTGGCCGATCGAGATTAGGGGCCCAGGTGCAGCATGCCATAAACCCTTCATTGCACACATCTATATCTAAATCTTATCCACACCTGTCACTGCTCTTTCTTTATGACCTGCTTTACGAGGAGGAGGTGCCCGATTTTATTAGGGGTCCAGATTATATCTGTTGCAGGTGTTGGGCCTCACTGGGTATTTGGTTGTGGGCTGGACAAACTGAAAATGGGCTTGTCATCATGAATCTGTCTTTGTTTTGTTATAAGAAATATGTAGAATGACCCACTGTAAAAATAAGGAATGTTTGCCTAAAGCATAATATTCTGTATAAAAGAGATAGCTGGTTTCCATGAAAAAGAGCAGTCTCCTGAGAACATACACCGTGTTGTACTTCTAGGATACCTGTTGCTGGCTGCAGCCAATAAATTGATCTTTGAAGCCACCAAGAAGACTCTGTGTTTCTGTAGTCTGAGACAGGAAGAACTCGAGGTCATTGGGTGTGTTCCTGGCACCGCTGGGTCCAATAAAACCCAGTACTTCAATTGGCGCCCAACGTGGGGCGATTTCAGCGGTACCGGTCCAAGCCAGAGGTCGTGAGGAGCTTCGTGTAAAATTCTGGAGGAAGGCCAACCACTTCATCGACCCCTGTATGTCGTTCGTGGTCCGAAAGTCTTTGCTGCGAGGTTCCCCGCGTCCCGACGGCTACGAAGGACTGCTGCCCTGACTATCGCCCTGTCTTGGACCCTTTTATGATTTGTAGAGCGAGACAATAGACGAGGTCTTCTGGTGACGTCATCGATACCTCAGTTAAGTATAAGTGGAGCGTCTCCCAGTCCTTAGTCTTGGTTCTTAGTTTTGGGTATCCCATGGGATCTTTGATTTGTTAGGATCTTTTGATTTGGAACTTGCAAGTACCAAAGCCGAAGGACTCAGTGTATTCACGAGACTGTCGTATTCGATAATCCTTTGAAGTTTGAAGCTAGACTAGTGAGCGAAGATGCCTGGTCTTAGCAGACTTGGAAATTTGTTTTGTCTTGGTTGTAATAGGGATTCCCGATTGGAGGACTCGTGTCCGGTTCCTCCAATTGGAACTCCAACCTATGAGCTCTACGTGAAGCATGGAGTGGGCCCTATCACGTATAATAACGTATGGGTTAGGTACACAAGGAAAGATGGTGTCCTAAAGTGGCCCCAATATGGTAGTTTTGACACCGAAATTCTGGATAATTTAGAGGTTAGACTTTTAAGAAGAAAGTCCGAGCCGGCGATGTTTGACTCTTTCCGCCTATGGCGAAAAGAAGCCAAACAGAAAGAAATTAAATTAGTAAAGAAGAATAAAAGAGAAAAGGGTATTTCAATAATGCAAGCTGCTATGCAGTATAAGGATGATGAAGAGGAACAAGCGAGTGAACAGCTGCACAGGCAACGTAAATTGGCAATTGATAAATGTTATCCAGTTTTGCCACCTCTTCAGCAAGATACAGTGAAGGAACTTGAGAAGGATCCTTTAATGTCTCATTTGTTGAATTCACCACCTCCTTATGCGCAGAGTGCTACAGCACCTCCGCAACCTTTAGTTGTACAACCCCCAGTTGTTGTACCTCCGGTTCTTCCACAACCACCAGCTGTTTTTCAGTTGGCTCCTACTACTATGGCGCAGCCCCCTCAAGGGCTGCCACCTTTACTACCTGTTCCATCTTTACTTCCTATGACTTTGCCCCCTGCATCTATTTCCCTCCACACTATCCCTTCTGACACTGCCTCTGCATTTGCTTTGTCTCCTCCTGTTTTTCCTCCTGTTCATTTGTCAACTTCTCCTTCTGTCCGACAGAGAATGACAAACACTGTTACTAGTATTTTGTCTCCTTTCTTTGGGTCACCGACTACGACCCCCGTTTTAGAGCGTAAACAATTGCGTAGCCAATTGCCCGATTCTAGAGAGAAGGGAGTATTGGATCATTTGGCGCATAAATGGGTCACTGACCCTACAAGATATGAGTTAGAGTCTGTTATGGATGTCTTCCACCAATGGCAAGCACCGAAACAGAGATATGTTTTTGACAAAATGTGCGAAGTTCTTCTTGAAAGATTAAAAGATTGTGATATGGAGGCCAATCCGCCTGAGTTGTGTCGTGTACGGTTTGAGTTTTCCAAAGGCACGATTGTGGGTTCCGATATTGAGAAAGCAGTTGCGACATTATTATCATTTAGGAGTGAGGGTATTTCTCGACTGTTGTTTGAGCCAGAACCCTCTGTTAAAAGGAAGGTCAGACAGTATCCCATGAGAGAAGTTCCCCCAGTTTGGAAAGAAGGAGACCTAAATGCTGTTCCACCTATTCAGCCTCATTTTCAACGTGTGTGGGTACATGTTCCATGGAAGCGAACTGAAGTCCTGGCTCTTAAGCAGACTCTACCCGACCCCGTAAAAACCCTGCAGGTTATTATAAGGAATTATCACAGACTGCAGACTCCTGTGTTATGAATTTAGCTGATATAGACATGTTGTTTGGAAATGTGGTCCCACAGCCTTTATGGAGAGTGATCCGTCACACGGATCATGCGCCGGAGTTAGGGGACACATGGATTAATATCAATGCGGCAAATGACAGACAAGTAGGCGGTGCTAAACCAGAGCCTTTAGTAGCAGACCTCCCTGGTAGGATCGTACTTACATGAAGACTTTGATGCCTGCAATGCGTGTAAATTGGGATAAATTGTCTGCATGCAAGCAGAAGAAGGAGGAAAGTGTATCTGACTTCTTCACTAGGTTTGAAGAGACATTTATCGACCACAGTGGTCAGGATATGAGTACAGAAGGTGGTCAAAGGTTGTTTGTTGACAAGTTTGTGCATAATTTGCTTCCCGAATTGTGTAAAAAATTGAAAGATTCAGAGAGTTCTTGGGCCGTTTCCTCTTCAGCACAGATATTGGCTACTGCACAATACTACGAAAATAGAGATAAAGATGAGAAAGATAGAGCAGACAAGAAAACTAAAGAGTTAAAAACAAAGGTTCTTTTACAACAAGCGTATCCGCCTCGTAGTAATCAGCGTGACTATCAGCAACCTCAACAGTATCAGAGGAATTCGCAAAGGTTTGAGTATCCTCAACAACGTGCTCTGATAGGCCCTAACCAATGTTCATATTGTAAGGAAGAAGGTCATTTTAAATATAATTGCCCTATTTTGTTGCAGCGTATGAATGGTATTTCTGGCGCAAGAGGTCGAGGTGTTCCACAAGCACCTAGAGCTAGAGGACGCGGAAATTTCACCCAGAACGCGCGCCCATTTCCTCCTCAAAATTCAATGAATAGTTTTGATCAGCAGAATAACGCGTCTGGTAGGACGACTCAGTACTATGCTGATGACTACTATGCAGAAGGTGAGAGTATGGAAGGTGATGATTGCTAGGACAGCCATAGACAAAGAGAGGGAGTTGTTTCAGTTCCAGTAGATCAGAGTGGACCTTATATTGAGGTGATTACATCAGGTGTGTCAGAGCCTTTTCTGTTGGATACTGGTGCTACAAAGAGTTCTATTATGCACTCTAAATTCCCTGGCGCACCTTTGTCTGGCGAAACTAATGTTTCAGTAGGTTTTTCTGGCGCCCGGTTAGGAACCCGATTTCTAGCCCTATGTCTCTTTCTGTTGGACCTTGTGAAATCGAAGCACCACTTATTCTAACGACAGGTTGTGGTGAGAACTTGTTAGGATTGGATCTGCTGAAAAGATTGTATGCGACATTGTATTGTTCTCCTTCGGGAGTACAACTCACATTAGGTAAGACAGTGGTTTCACCAATATATTTGTCAAAGGACAAACTTCCAACAGAATTGTCGTTTCTCCCTGATATTCTTTGGGCTACTGGTCCCAATGATGTAGGTCTTTTGGAAATACCGCCATATGTTGTAACGTTGAAAGCCAATGTTAAAATGCCGCGCATTCCCCAATACAAGATCTCTAATGAAGGTGAAAAAGCGTTGCTAGCGATCATTTATGATTTGATTGAGAAAAATGTAATTGAAGAGACAAGAGGTAATGTTTGCAATAGTCCTGTTTTACCTGTCTTGAAGCGTACTGACTCTTCTCAGCCACCTGTTTACAGGTTTGTGATTGATCTTAGAGAGGTAAACAAGATAGTTGTGCCACAGTTTCCAGTTGTTCCCGATATCACTGCTTTACTGACAATGATTCCAGCCTCAGCCACTTGGTTCTCGGTGATTGACTTGAAGAATGCTTTCTTCAGCATCCCGATTGCCGTAGAGAGCAGGGATATTTTTGGATTCTGTTTAGGAGGCCGAAGCTTCCGATTTCAGAGAGCTCCTCAAGGTTTTGTGAAAGTCCTTCTATCTATAGTCAGGCTCTGAAGTCTCAGCTTGATACTCTTGTGTTACCTGATGGCGCTACCCTTCTACAGTACGTCGATGATTTGTTAGTTGCTGCAGATACTAAGGAGATTTGTAAAGAAGCCACTTTGTCATTGTTGCGTCATTTGTCTGATTTACACCACAAGGTGTCTCTTTCCAAGTTACAGTATTGTCGACAAGAAGTGACCTATTTAGGTCACCTCTTATCGAAAGAGGGAAGAAGATTGACCCCAGAAAGAATTCAGGCAATTGCAAAATTAAGTGTGCCAATGACACAGAGAGAAGTGCGTGCTTTCTTAGGTATTACATCCTATTGCAGACAATGGATACCGAATTTTTCATTGATGGCTAAACCTTTGGTAGCATTGACCTATAAAGACACGCCGAATCCCCTTCCTTGGTCCGAAGATTGTCAGAAAAGTTTTTCCGAATTGCGTGATGCATTGTGTTCGGCTCCTGTGTTGGGTACCCCGACTACAGCAAGTCCTTTACGCTGTATGTCCATGAGAGAGAAGGATGTGCATTGTCAGTGTTAACACAGTCTTTTGGGGACAAGCAACGTCCATGTGCATATTTCTCGTCGATTTTGGACCCGGTAGCTAGAGCGTTGCCGAGTTGTTTGAGAGCCACAGCGGCAGCAGCTGTTTCTATTCGACAGTCTGCTGGTTTGGTGATGAATAATACGCTGGTCGTGATGGTCCCACATGCAGTGGATATTTTGTTAAACAGGACCAAGACACAGCACTTAACTAGTGCTCGATTGTCAGGTTACGAGTTGACACTTTTAGCGAGCCATGTGCACATAAGAAAATGCAACACGCTGAACCCAGCTACATTGTTGCCAATTAAAACAAAGACAGATGTTCCGGAACAGCATGATTGCTTTCTTAGGACAGAAGAAGAAACGAAAGGGAGAGTAGATCTTAGGGACACTCCTCTTGTAAAGTGTGATGGTACCTTATGGGTGGATGGGTCATGCTTCAAGCTTCCGAATGGTGATACGACTGCGGCATATGCTGTCACGACTTTACATACGATTGTTGAAACTGCACGTATCCCACATAATTCAGCTCAAGCAGCAGAGTTGACTGCACTTATGAGAGCGTGTGTATTATAAAAAGGAATGAAAGTGACCATATATACCGATAGCCAGTATGCGTTTGGTGTGGCCCATAGTTTTGGACGCTTGTGGAAGGAACGTGGGTTCCTCACGTCTCACGGTACGAAAATACAGCATGGTCAATTGGTGAATGAGCTCCTGGAGTCACTTACTTTGCCATTGCAAGTCGCGATTGTGAAATGCAGTGCACATAAGAAGGTCACTAACGACGTTGGTCGCGGTAATATGTTTGCTGATGAAGTTGCGAAAGAAACAGCAAGAGATGTGATGAGTCGAATGTATGTTGCGGGCCCTGCAAGATGGATTGGTGACGTTGGAATGTGTGAAGATACGATAGAGAGTGTGAAGTCCATCCAAGCTGAAGCTACGGAGAAGGAATTAAGTACGTGGAGAGAGAGTACGGGTAAATTGGATGCAAATGGTTGTTGGGTTGAATTGTCAGAGCATCAGCGATGGTTGTTACCCGATACATATGTGCTTGCAGTGGTTACAATGGCACATGGGATGGCCCACATCAGTGTGAAAGGAATCTGTAAGTTATTGGCTCCAGTGTGGCAAAATGCTGGAATTCCCAAATGTGCAGAGAATGTGGTCAAAAATTGTATGGTTTGTTTGAAATACAATCCTGGTAAGGGAACCCCAACTCCAGCTGGTCATTTTGCGCCTCCAACGTATCCGTTCGAGGTTTTGCAGCTAGATTTCATCCACATGGAGAGGTGCAACAATTTGAAATACGTACTCGTTGTTGTTTGTGCCTTTTCAAGATGGGTAGAGGCATATCCTCTGAAAGATAATACTGCCTTGTCCACAGCGAAAGCCCTTCTCAAAGAGTTCTTCCCTAGGTTTGGTTTGCCGAGAATGGTGTGGAGTGATAATGGGGGTGAATTTGTGGGTCAAGTGATGAAACGAGTGTGTGAAGGTTTAGGAATCCGGCAGAAATTTCACGCTGCAAATCATCCCCAATCAGCTGGATTAGTTGAGTGCTATAATGGCACTCTTAAACTAAAACTGGCCAAGATACAAGCAAGCTCTGGCCTTAAATGGCCTGATGCGTTGCCATTAGCACTATTGTCAACTAGGATGACCGTACATTCCCGAGTAGGACTTAGTCCTCATGAGATAGTGTTTGGTCGCCCGGCTAACATATGGGGAGTGCCAAGGCCAACGAAATTCAGCGAGATTGAACACCCTGTACTGCTTGATTACTTGCATGATTTGACGGCTAAATTGCGTGTTTTACACCAACAGGTTCATAATACACTGCCTCAGGCTTCTAAAGATCCAGGGCATGCAATCAATCCCGGATCGTGGGTGTTAATCAAGAACTTTCAGCGGACAAAGAACGATCAGCCCCGCTGGATTGGCCCCTATTTGGTGATTTTGTCCACAAGATCTGCAGTGCGAGTACAAGGGAAGAAAAACTGGATCCACGGCGTACACTGTAAGAGGGTCCCTTTGCTCTCTACCATATGACCGGTGGGTCCAGGAGGGAATTGCTGACTCGGAAACTGAAACAGTGCCTCGTTTTCTGCCTTTAGTGACGCACGCGTCACAGGGACAAATTCTGAGCGAGAAAGTGACGATCTTCTCCAAAGAGCAATACCATCACCACTTCGATTGGACACTACTGAGCCTGAACTTTTGTTTTGCGACCAGACATTGCCTGGAAAAAGCCGTTATAACTTGCGACCGAGAGTCATGGACAAATAAAATGAAATTTTGGTCCTCCCATCCGAAAACCTGTTTTTGAACCACCATCCGGGTTCAGCTGTAGGGTCGTGGTGAAAAGACTTGAGTGTGTAGCCTGCGGACACAAGGTCTACGGGTCTGGTTTGCTCTAGGGCGTTCCCTGGGACATTCAGAAACACTCTCAAGTGAAGAAAACCAACCGCCGCGAACAGCACGTTAGAGGATGGAGCCTTTTCAGATGGAGAGACCTGTTGAAAGAATAAGTTTCAAGAGGAAAATATGTGCAACCATGAGCAGAAAATGTTTTTTAATTATGTGTCTTTGTATTTTACTTAGTCTAATGATGTCTTTAGTGGGGTATATCATATTCTCTTTTCAAGTGACATCTGCACCCACTGTACAGCCCATGCCTTCCTCTACTATCTCCTCGCATTCTTTTCACCCTCTACCTGAACACGAGTCCATTAGAAGATTAGAGTTTATGAACAACTCCTTTGTTCAGCTCTTACACCAACACCAGCTAGTAGTGAACAGAACCAACTGTTGGGTGTGTGGCCTTATGCCTCATACTACTGAGAAAGGTATTCCCTACCTTATGCTGCCATTCAGCTACAATGGTTCTGTGTGGGCATACCGAACGATGTTCATCTATGCTCGCGAAATCCACCCCCTACGTTCCGTCAAAAACAACCCAAAGAATAGTGCTCTAGTTAAGGGGATAGTCGACATGATAAGGGGAACTAGTTCCTACGAAACTATCCCGGAAGATGAGACACTAGCGTATATTGGATGGAACGTGACTGGATATGGAGCGAGTCTGAGCGAGAACCAGCAAGCAAAAGATCTGCTCCAATTTGGATTGTACCCCATCAGGGTCATCTATGTCTGCAAGGTAATGGCAAGAATCCAAGAGCTCAGTTAGAGAAGAGTATCTGCACTGAAACGTATATTTTTGCGTCTCAGACTTCCCCTTTGTTCTTAGCAGCTAGGGGTACCTACTTTACCTGCCATGATAGGGCCTACACGTGGTTGCCCCCTGACTTCTCGGGCACATGCTTCGTTTCATTCCTGTTGCCTCCCACCTACACAGCTGCGGCAGATTACCATAAGATAAGAAGAATTAGGGGTGTCTTCAGCAAGGAAGACACTGCAGGACAAGAAGCGGGAGACTTCTTTAGGGGTTTTCTGCCGTTCTGGGGACCTATGGCTAACAACAGGAATGTGAGGCAATTGACGCGAGTGGTTGAATCCACCATAGTCGAAACTGTCGGTGCCCTTAATAATTTGAATGCTGAGCTCCAGTCGGACCGCCTTATGACCCTGCAGAACAGGGTCGCGTTAGACATCATACTTGCAGACCGTGGTGGGGAATGTAGAGTGATCCAATCCAGTTGTTGCATTTTCATTCCAGATAACGCTCCAACAGTGTACCAGGCCATCTCCAAACTACATAGGATCTCTGAATCCATCCATATAGATGAAGGAGACTGGTCGTTGATGGGATGGTTCTGGGAACTGTTATCCACCTGGGGATGGAAAGTTCTGATGGTCATTGGGATACTTCTAGCCATCCTTTTCCTGTTTTGTCTGTGCATACAGTGTGTTCCTGCCATATGCGGCCTATGTGTTACATCATGTGTAAGGAAACCTGTATCAAGGGACGAGCTAAGTAATAGGATGATGCTACAGCAACATCTCAATGAATTCATGAACATAGACCTAGACTCAGATGAGCATGAGTATAAGTAAATTGCCTATGTAAGGGCAAAAGGAGGGTCTGTGGTACTGAAAATTCTGGACCTGTGTCATTAACATCATTGTAACATGACGATTTTGGTATCAGCAGACCGGTAATGACAGGTATGCTATATCTGAGTATTTGCGTCATATTCGAGTGACGGGATCACTCTAATATTAACGATTCCCTTGTGAACCCTCGGGTTCCATTTTGTGTACGGCAGCCATTTTGTGGTTGCCCTCACATAAGGCAATGACTAAAGCCAAAACGCGCCTTAGGGGACACGTACACTTTCAGTGACCTGGGCAAGCTGACTCCACTGTCCAGAGCCAGAACCTGTTCGGCCAGTTTTAGTTCCCAGTGGCCGATCGAGATTAGGGGCCCAGGTGCAGCATGCCATAAACCCTTCATTGCACACATCTATATCTAAATCTTATCCACACCTGTCACTGCTCTTTCTTTATGACCTGCTTTACGAGGAGGAGGTGCCCGATTTATTATCTGTTGCAGGTGTTGGGCCTCACTGGGTATTTGGTTGTGGGCTGGACAAACTGAAAATGGGCTTGTCATCATGAATCTGTCTTTGTTTTGTTGTAAGAAATATGTGAATGACCCACTGTAAAAATAAGGAATGTTTGCCTAAAGCATAATATTCTGTATAAAAGAGATAGCTGGTTTCCATGAAAAAGAGCAGTCTCCTGAGAACATACACCGTGTTGTACTTCTAGGATACCTGTTGCTGGCTGCAGCCAATAAATTGATCTTTGAAGCCACCAAGAAGACTCTGTGTTTCTGTAGTCTGAGACAGGAAGAACTCGAGGTCATTGGGTGTGTTCCCTGGCACCGCTGGGTCCAATAAAACCCAGTACTTCACCTCACCCCTCCTCCCCCTCCCTCACCAGAGAGCGCGTTTCTTGGTCGCGCGTCTTGTTATGTTAATGTTCCGATGTTGCTTGTTCTTTTGCACTTAGTGCTGACTAATCCCTTTAAAGAATTAAATCCCTTGACTGCTGTCACATTATTATTATTTTTATGTGTGTTGCGACCCTTGCTCGGTGTCATGAGAGGATTTTTATGTAATGTCCTAGTGTTGCTTGTTCTTTGTGCACTTACTGCTGGTCAATCCCTTTGAAAAATAAAATTCTTTGACGGCGGTCACGTTATTATTGTTTTTATTCGCTTTGTGTATCTCGCTTGGTGTCTTGTGAAAACCATTGTTCTTGGAGATCCAGTCTAATAGTCACCGCATGATCTGCTATCCACGCAGGGGATTCGTATTTAGATTCCGCCATCCCACTTTGTGATATGTGAAGATCTGTTTACTACAGTGTGACACTTCAGAAACGGATGCTTTTGGATGCGATTCACTTGTTTGTGGAAACACATGCAGATTATTATATTATAGTGCCGCTTAATAAGAAGGGATTGGCTAATTCAAACTCGTACGCACAAAGTGAATTTTCTTCTCTTGTTGAGCCTACCTGCATGCACTTTTTATGTTAATGTACTGGTGTTGCTTGTTCTTTGTGCACTTACTGCAGGCTAATCCCTTTAAAGAATTAAATTCCTTCATGGTTGCTATATTATTATTGTTTTTATTCGCATGCATACTACGCTCAGTGTCTCTGACACTTTGGAGCGACTGTGAAAACATACTGAAAAGAGAATACTTAGCACATCTGCTCTGTGGGGAGCTATAGATCTATCTATAAGGCGTGCTTCGAGTAGAAAATCGGAGGTTTACAACATGCGCAGTGAGACTGTAATATAAATCTACCCCTGTGGTGCTGACTCCGAAACCATTTAGTGTTGTATCTTGTATTGTGAGCATGCGCAGTAGAACATGTTGTATTGTTTTTCTCTATCGTTTACCTGGAATAAGGTAACAGACATATTCTAAGTGTGGGGTCCTCTCTGTGATATTCACATTTCTATTTGCTCAGCACGGTACCTGGGACAAGTCTCTGAAGAAGTCATTTAAGTTATTGGACAGAGATGTCCAGGCAGGAAATAAAATAAGTGAGTTGTATTCTACATTTGGGCTTAATAATGACCGCTATATTCTGTAATAGATGTGCACACTTTTGTCAGCTGCCTGCCACATCGAAGCACGCCTCACAAATGCTATAGACTACTATGGGAAATGATCTAAAAGACATTCACATTGACATTTCTGTTAGCTTGGGCATTGCCGAGACCTATTGGCTTTGCCAATGCTTGTTATTATTAGTTTTAGAGGGGGGCTGCATGGCCAATAAATAATTTAAACAGGGAGGGGGCCAAGTGGCCCCCCTTCTGGGCTACTTCTGGCCCCGGGGACCCCATCCCCCAGGGCCTGGCCTCAACGTTGGGGACCGCGGGGGAGCCCCAATGCCCCCTTGGTCACTGCTGGCTCCCCACCTCCTGCGGGAGCCGGCATTGCTTTTGGACAAGGGGAGCTGCTAACATGCAGCTCCCCTTGTCCAAAAGCAATACTGCTTCGCTTCATGGAAGCGAGAGCAGGTTTCTTGCTCTCGCTTCCATGAAGCCGAAGCAGAAGCTTGCAATGGCAGGGTGGGAGCCGTGCTCCCACCCTGCCAGATGTGCATTATTTCGCGACGTGAAGTGGATTTGGAAATATATATATATATATATATATATCTCCAATCAGTACCGTTGCAACAGTCTCCCAATAATACGCCACGGCCACAATATTTCTTCAGTGTGATTTATTAATCAAGACCACGTCACTCTACGCGTTCGGAGCGTCCTGCTCCTTTGAGAAAGGAGCAGGACGCTCCGAAACGCGTAGAGTGACGTGGTCTTGATTAATAAATCACACTGAAATATTGTGGCCGTGGCGTATTGTTGTGGAGACTGTTGCAACGGTACTTGATTGGAGTTATTGGGGTTCGCGATCCCGCCTCGGCCCGCCATTGGAAGTGGCGTGGGTAGCTACGCGATTCATTGTTGGAATATATATATATATATATATATTGACATTGAAACTACCAGGCCCAGGATGCTTTGAGACGGCGTTCATCAGCCGGCCCACAAGGGCGTGACTATGTTTGTAAATAAATTAAGGGAATCCCTGGCAGTGGTGCTTGTTTGTTTTGTGACAGTTGCCAGAGAAGAAGGGCGGAAGGCCCGAAACGCGTCGCAAGAACTGTCTGGAGGTTAGGGGCAACAACTCCTTTGTGCTTCATGCATCCATCTCGAGTGCATCCCACAAAAGGCAAACCCTTGTGTGAATATATATATATATATATATAGATATACCGGAGGGACACAGCGGGGATTGCAGGAGAGTTCCTATATTAAAGCAATTGGCATGACGCGTTTCGGCGTGTATGCCTTTATCAATGCCACTCATCA
Organism: Calotriton arnoldi; assembly: GCA_963921515.1. Classification (NCBI taxonomy): domain Eukaryota; kingdom Metazoa; phylum Chordata; class Amphibia; order Caudata; family Salamandridae; genus Calotriton; species Calotriton arnoldi. The sequence goes on from CAWUFW010001113.1 coordinate 2,387,952, forward strand.
ACAGAGGTTTGCCTCCAACCGGCTTTTGTATTGTTCACTCGCTCTCGCGTTAATCGCTACAGTCCAGCTGAGCCGAGTTGATTGGGAAAAACTAACCGCCGCCCGCATCGGCGAACCACAGTTCCCAGAAAGCACTTCACTTGCTTGCTGTGTAAGTATCTTCCCTCGGTTTCATCCCGTAGTGAGGGCTGGAAGATGAAAACAAAAAGAGCGTTTAAAAGTTCCTATTGGTGCAAACACAGTGCTGCAGCTAAAATAAAAGCTTCCTCCTTTGTCCCCAACGTCCAGCCGCATAGCCCAAGTCCAGCATGCCCTGAGACTACGATGCAGTGATCAAGCCTCCCCGTGAATCACGATCTGCGGCTGCAGCGGTGCCTTGCTTTCCTTAGATGAGGCGGTCTGGAATCATTCCAATACCTTAGAGCATTTCACAAACTTAGCACATATTGTTCCAGACTCTTGATGGACGGGTCCCCCAAGCATGCCAAGGGCTAGCATGCCAAACATCACAAAAGAGATTTCTTCACCAGAAGGAACCGGAGGGACACAGCAGGGATTGCAGGAGAGTTCCTTTATTAAAGCAATTGGCATTACGCGTTTTGGCGTGTATGCCTTTATCAAATGCCACTCATCAACAGAGGTTTGCCTCCAACCGGCTTTTGTATTGTTCACTCGCTCTCTATATTACCTACTGGCGGTTTCCAGCAGGTAGTTATAGTTAGAACCTAGTTTCCATAGGAAAAGCGTTTTTTGTTTAGCCAATAACTTTGGTGCCGTTTGATGAATATTCACGAAATTTTCAAAACAAATTGTTTATTCAGGTCAGCTCCTGTCTTGAAAGTTTGGGGGTGATTCTTGAAGGGTGGCCGAGAAAAAAGCGGGGTCCCAAAACGCGTTTTCTCCATGTTGATTTCCATAGGAAACTTTAGACACGGCTACAGAATTACACCAAATTTGGCAGAGAGATAGCTCTTGGTTCAGAAAGCACGCTTTTGTGTAAATGGTATAAATCCGTTCAGTAGTTTTTGAGATATGTAAAGATTTACAGATATCGATATTATAGAATCGTGAGATCTGATTGGCTGGCGCGTTCCGAGCACGAGCTTGCCTGGGATTGGCTGCCACCACTTCAAACTAGGAAGCGTTGGCAGCCATTTTGTGAGTCGGTTGAAAGGAGTAGGGGGAAAAGGGGGAAAAAACGTAGAAGAGGGTAGGGTAGGAACACTGTGAGCTTCGTAGGGTGGTCAGGGGGTGTCACAGGGTGTCGGAACATAAAAAAACATTTTTATATGTTTTCGGCGGTATTCACATAGGGACTGGAAATCACGGCGGGAAAAAGAAAAATGAAGTGCGGTGTCGAGTGTTTCGTTTATTTAAGCCCCCGGGTGGGCCAGTTCCCGGGAGCAATGTTTAGTTATGATGCAGGTTTACTTCTGTCACGGGGACCGGCACTTCCTTGGAGCAAATATAATGATATGGGGGGGTATGGGTCTTCCCTCCATGTCCGCTCCGAGGAGCAGTACGTGTATATGTTTTCAGCGGGATTCGCGTAGGGACTGGAAATCACGGCGGAAAAAAGAAAAATGAAGCGCGGTGTCGAGTGCTTCGTTTAATTAAGCCCCCGAGTGGGCCAGTTCCTGGGAGCAATGTTTAGTTATGATGCGGAGTTTACTTCTGTCACGGGGACCGCCACTTCCTTGGAGCAAATATAATGATATGGGGGCTACGGGTCTTCCCTCCCTCTCCACTCCGAGGAGCAGCACATGTTTGGAGGTATACGTAAAATTGAAGTGAGATCTTTGAGGTATGTAGATACAGGTTTATTGACATTCTTCTTAGCTTTCTCAACCTGAGGACAGAATTGATTTGACCATTTCCACTTCTTTCTTTGGCATATATTGGAGTATACAAAGACAGTTAGAGACAAAAGCAACATTAATTGTCTAAAGGTATCCTTCATTAGCATTTCCAGACCTACCCCAGTCAATGTGCCTAGGTGATTGCCACCACAGTGCACAATCATGAGGTCAGGGGGTTGGAGATGCAAAGAGGTTTTAACCAAAGGCAACAATTGGTGCCACTTTAATCCTCTCTGTGTAAACCATTTAATGTCCACATTTTGCAAACCTAGGTCTTTGTTAATACATCTGTGTTCAGCATACCTTTTGCACCAGAAAACATAGCTGTGTCCTACGATCCATACTAGCATTTTGAAGGTATGGCTGGAAGGAATGAAAAGATGTTTGTAGGGCATGTAGTCCGTTGGTAGAATGAGAGACATGTTGAAAGGTGAAGAAGCTTTTTTTGAGAAAACGATAACTGATTGGGTGATGAAGAACATTGTGTAGTGAAAACTAGGGTGCATGTTACTTTCGTGAAAAAGTATGTTTCTGATTGGTTAATAAAAAATGTTTGAAACGTACACTACATAGGATATGATCTGACGTGCAGAGCGCAACCACACCTGCTACTTGCATTTGGAAGGTACTGTTCTGAACTTAAAAAAATGGTGAACTTGTGACCTGCACCTGCTGTTGAATGTTCCCGAAACTGTTAGGATGAAGTATGGTGAAATTATGACCTGCACGTGGCGTTGAATGTTCCAGAAACTGTTAGGATGAATTATGGTGAACTTATGACCTGCACGTGGCGTTGAATGTTTCAGAAACTGTTGGGATGAAATTTGGTGAACTTGTGACCTGCAGCCTTCCGTTGAATGTTGCAGAAACTGTTCGTATGGAAATTGGTGAAAAGGTGATTGGGGGAGGAGTAGAAATAACTGTGGTATTAAAATATGAAATGCAAAATTAATTAGAACTGGTAAGCTATTAGTTAATTTTTGAAAATGAGTAGTATGTCTCGAAGAAGTGTATTCTTTAAAATTTGCAGTAGTATTATTAGATATAGGCTTCTGAATTGTTGTAAGGGTTCGGGCTGTATGGCGATGCGGCAGTGTGGGGGAGTGTCCAATCCACAAAATAAGAGAACCAGTTTGGGGAGTTTTAGAAGAGAGTTAGAGCGGGTTAATATGAGTAGCCATCAATAGGAATGTGTTTTGCAATTTGAAATAATGAAGGAAGAGTTTTGATTTGATATGTACATGTATTTATGTGCGGAAAGAGATGGAAAGTTTGCCATTACTGGTTCTATTCTTGACGAGAGTGTAGAATTACATTTATTGTCTGAGAAAGAAAATATTGCATGCATTTGTGAAATTCGAAATCTGCATACCAACTACAGAGGTGAGTTACAAATTAATAACGTGTGTTATATATTGTGTAGTAGTGGTTAATTCTTTGAGGCGATATTTTTAAGTTTGAAAATATTATTTTTAAAATAATATAGTGTTGCCGAAATGTGCTGTTTCTCATTTGTTACAAAATGTGCATAGAGTGTGAGTAGTTGCTGAACAAGTACCCCATATATATTTACGAGTTTTCGAGGAAGAAGTGTAGTTTGTCATGCTTAAAGCAGTATATGGTTTTGAAAGTGAGGTACAGGGTTAATTTGGGTTCCAAAATAGATTCAGGCAACATAAAGAAAATGTGACACGTTTGCACGTTGTTACTTGTCGAAAAATAGTGGGGGGGGGTTTAGAAGAGGCATGTTTTATTAACTTGAGGGAAATAACAAAAAAAAGAAATGTTGCGTGCAGAATTTGTGCTCGGACTTTTGACACTGGTGAGCTATATTTGTACATAAGTGTAGGCAACTGTCACAGTCCCTGGCCGTGCAGAATGTGCAGACATTAGAAGGCCGGCAGATCGAGAGACTAAGAATGACACGTCCCTTTGTATATGTATTTTTGCACGTGTTATGCATCGGGAGATTCGTTAACTATATAACAGTGGTATATATCTATTTGTATGTTTCTTTTAAGTATGTGCTACTAGGAAAGATACAGCTCCATGTACGCATGCTTTCAGTGATATGGTGACCCTCAACTGTGATATGAAAAGGGTTTCTGCTTTGCATTTGGATAGAGTCAACACTGTTAGTAGTTGCTGAGTAGTGAAGAATGAAATGACAGATGATGTGAAATACATGGTGGTAAAGGGATTAGTGATTATGGTACTTCGTATGAGTGTTTGGGAAGGTATTGTTGAAGTGCGCTGTATATATTTAAGTGTTTTCGTGAAATGAGGAATGCAGTCTCTTATGTTGAAAGGTCTGCATGGTGTTGCGAGTAAGGTACAGGGTTGAATTAATATCGAAAATCGGTCCGGTCAATGTAAGAGAAATAGGGATGTTTGTAGATTGTGCCTTGTCGGAAAATACAGGTGGGGGCGTTTGTTTACAAGAGATATGTTTTATGAATGTGTGAGAGATAAAAAAGAAATGGAAATGTTCCGAGCATATTTTGTGTACGATTTTGTTCACACTGGTGAAGTACATGTGAATATAAATGGAGGGAATTGTCAGAGTCTTTCCCTGTGCTGAATCTGCGTATATTAGAGGGCGGGCAGATCAAGAGTTTGGGAATTACACGTCCCTTGACCCCCCCTTCCTCCCGCTCTCTAATGGTTTGTCGTTTGTAAAAGGAACGTAAGAGAGGTCCATGTACCCTGAAAAATAGCACTTGGACCTTGTCTGGCTTGTTGGTGGCATCTGTGCAGCGCAGAGAAAGTTGCAATTGGTTACAGTGGTACATGAGAGCAGTGTGTGACGTTGCAAGCGTTACATGGTCTTGTGTCTAAGGTACAGGGATAAATTGGGGTCCAAAATCGGCCAGGGTAATGTACAAAAATGGCCTTCTGCAGATTGAAACTTGTGGGAAAATACTGGGGGGGCTTTAACACGGACATGCTTTATTAACTTCAGTGAGATGAAAAAAATGAAATGTTGTTTGCACACTTCGTTCATTGGTTTGTGCACACTTGTGAAGCACACGTGAATATAAGTTAAGGTATTGTGAAGCTTCCTGCTCGTGCTGAACCTGTATACATCACAGGGGCGGCAGATCGAGAGACTGGCAATGACATGTCCCTTGAGCCCCCCCTCCCTCCTTCCTCCCGCTCTCCAACGGTTCTTCTCCCGTTGTTTGTAAAAGGAAGGTAAAAGAGGCCCATCTACCGTTAAAAATAGCACTTAGACCTTCACTGGCTTGTTGGTGGCATCTGTACAGTGCAGAGAAAGTTGCAATCGGTTTCAGTGGTACACAAGTGCAGTGTGTAATGTTGCAAAGGTTACATGGTCTTGTGTCTAAGGTACAGGGATGAATTGGGGTCCAAAATTGGCCGGGGTAATGTACAAGAAATGGCGTTCTGCAGATTGAAACTTGTGGGAAAATACTGGGGGGGGGCTTTAACACGGACATGCTTTATTAACATCAGTGAGATGAAAAAAATGAAATGTTGTTTGCACACTTCGTGCATTGGTTTGTGCACACTTGTGGAGCACACGTGAATATAAGTTAAGGTATTGTCAAGCTTCCTGCTTGTGCTGAACCTGCGTACATCACAGGGGCGGCAGAAGGAGTGACTGGCAATGACACGTCCCTTGAGTCCTTCCCTCTCCTTCCTCCCACTCTCTAACGGTTCTTCTCCCATTGTTTTTAAAAGGAAGGTAAAAGAGGCCCATCTACCGTGAAAAATAGCACTTAGACCTTCACTGGCTTGTTGGTGGCATCTGTACAGCGCAAAGAAAGTTGTGATTGGTTTCAGTGGTACACGAGTGCAGTGTGTGATGTTGGAAGGGTTACATGGTCTTGTGTCAAAGGTACAGGGATGAATTGGGGTCCAAAATCGGCCGGGGTAATGTACAAGAAATGGCCTTCTGCAGATTGAAACTTGTGGGAAAATACTGGGGGGGGCTTTAACACGGACATGCTTTATTAACTTCAGTGAGATGAAAAAAATGAAATGTTGTTTGCACACTTCGTGCATTGGTTTGTGCACACTTGTGAAGCACACGTGAATATAAGTTAAGGTATTGTCAAGCTTCCTGCTTGTGCTGAACCTGCGTACATCACAGGGGTGGCAGAAGGAGTGACTGGCAATGACACGTCCCTTGAGTCCTTCCTCTCCTTCCTCCCGCTCTCTAACGGTTCTTCTCCCGTTGTTTGTAAAAGGAAGGTAAAAGAGGCCCATCTACCGTGAAAAATAGCACTTAGACCTTCACTGGCTTGTTGGTGGCATCTGTACAGCGCAAAGAAAGTTGTGATTGGTTTCAGTGGTACACGAGTGCAGTGTGTGATGTTGCAAGGGTTACATGGTCTTGTGTCTAAGGTACAGGGATGAATTGGGGTCCAAAATCAGCCAGGGCAATGTACAAGAAATGGCCTTCTGCAGATTGAAGCTTGTGGGAAAATACTGGGGGGGGGGGGCTTTAACACGGACATGCTTTATTAACTTCAGTGAGAAGAAGAAAATGAAATGTTGTTTGCACACTTCGTGCATTGGTTTGTGCACACTTGTGAAGCACATGTGAATATAAGTTAAGGTATTGTCAAGCTTCCTGCTCGTGCTGAACCTGCATACATCACAGGGGCAACAGAAGGAGTGACTGGCAATGACATGTCCCTTGAGCCCTTCCCTCTCCTTCCTCCCGCTCTCTAACGGTTCTTCTCCCGTTGTTTGTAAAAGGAAGGTAAAAGAGGCCCATCTACTGTGAAAAATAGCACTTAGACCTTCACTGGCTTGTTGGTGGCATCTGTACAGCGCAAAGAAAGTTGTGATCCGTTTCAGTGGTACACGAGTGCAGTGTGTGATGTTGCAAGGGTTACATGGTCTTGTGTCTAAGGTACAGGGATGAATTGGGGTCCAAAATCGGCCGGGGCAATGTACAAGAAATGGCCTTCTACAGATTGAAGCTTGTGGGAAAATACTGGGGGGGGGGACTTTAACACGGACATGCTTTATTAACTTCAGTGAGATGAGAAAAATGAAATGTTGTTTGCACACTTCGTGCATTGGTTTGTGCACACTTGTGAAGCACACGTGAATATAAGTTAAGGTATTGTCAAGCTTCCTGCTCGTGCTGAACCTGCGTACATCACAGGGGCGGCAGATCGAGAGACTGGCAATGACACGTCCCTTGAGCCCGCCACCCCCTCCTTCCTCCCGCTCTCTAACGGTTCTTCTCCCGTTGTTTGTAAAACAAAGGTAAAAGAGGCCCATCTACATTGAAAAAAGGCACTTACACCTTCACTGGCCTGTTGGTGCCAATTGTACAGCACAGAGAAAGTCGCAATTGGTTGAATGCTACACGAGTGCAGTGTGTTATATTGCAAGGACTACATAGTCTTGTGACTAAGGTACAGGGGTGAATTGGGGTCCAAAATTGGCTAGGGAAATGTACAAGAAATGGTCTTCTGCAGATTGAACCTTGTGGGAAAATACTGGGGAGGGGCTTTAACAGGGACATGCTTTATTAACTTCAGGGAGATGAAAAAAATAAAATGTTGCCTGCATACTTGGTGCACGGGTTTGCTCACACTGGTGAAGCACACGTGAATATAACTTAAGGCAATTGGCAGGCTTCCTGTTCGTGCTGAAGCTGCCTACATCACAGGGGCAGCACATTGAGGGACTGGGAATGACACGTCCCTTGAACCCCCCCCTCCTCTTTGTTCCCGGTCTCTAATAGTTCCTCTCCCCTTGTTTGTAAAAGGAAGGTAACAGAGGCCCATCTGCGTTGACCCTCACTGGCCTTCTGGGGACATGTGACGAGCACAGAGAAAGTCGTAATGAACTTCTATGCTATAGAAAAAAAACGCACAGAGTTGCAACTTACATATTGCCCCAATTTACATTGCTCGATGATTTGTCTTAATAGTTTAACTTTGCTGAGGTACGTCTATGCTTGAACATGTATTTTCACATGAGTTATGTATTGTAATATCTGATACCTATAAAACACAGGTATAGATCTATTTGTATGTTTGTTTTAAGTATGATGCCACTAGGAAAAGGGACAGGGAGATGTATACATCCTTTCAGTAATATGGTGAGACTTTCAACTGTGACATGGAAAGGGTTTCTGGTTTGCATTTGGGTGGGCCCAACATTGTTAGTAGTTGCTGAGTAGTGAGATGCAAGAGGTGAATGAGGTTAAAGACATGATAGGAAAGGAATTAGTGATTATGGTACTTTGTATAAGTGTTTGGGAAGGTATTGTTGAAGTACACACTATATATTTAAGTGGAATGAGTAGTGTTTTGAATTTCTAAATCCAGAAAATAGTAATGTAAATAATTGCTTGGTAGTTAATATTAGTAATCATATGTAATTATTTTAAAATATTAAATAGATGTAAGAAACTATTGAAAGTGTTCTTTGTTTTTCAGAAAATTATTTTGTTTGGATCACAAATTCAAGATGGCAAGAAAAGATGAAAAGAGAAGGAAACAAAAAAAGAGATCTACTTAAAGAAAAAGAAACAAAATGTGTTAGAAACAAATGAGAATGTTACCAAGGATAAAGTTTGTTTAGGTAAGACCACTAAACAGTTTCTTTAAAAAGTTGTGGAGAAATTATATGAGAACAATAGGAATGAAAGGAAGAAGAAGAGTTTTTCAACTAAGGAGAAGGAGAATGACACTTCAAATGGAAACAAAAAAAGAAAAATAAGGAAAAACACAAGTTACACGAAGACAAAAACAATTTCAAGAGATTCGACAACGACTCTTTCAAGTAGAGTAATTCAGAATTTATTGAAACATTGTAAGAAGTATAAAAGAAGATTACTAGCTTACAAACAGAAGCAGCAGATTGAAACTGTAGTTGATACTGCTTTTAAGTTGAAACGAAAATTATTTATTTTGATTTTAAAAAGAATGAAATCTTTAAATAAAATAATGAAGTTTCTGAAAGACAAAAGCAAAAGAAAAAGACTTGTTAATAGAACTAACTTTTGTAAAAGTTTCAGTGGTGAATGGAAACACACTTCTACTAGTGAGCCTTTCTTTAATGAAGAAAGCTACTTTCAACAAAATAATTTACCATTTGCAGTTGATACTAGAGGTCGCTGTTAAGAAGTTCGGAATGGTTGTCCCATTCCAAAAGAAGAAATAGTTGTTATGAGTGCAGAATAATTAATAGCTGAAGAAGTGCAAGGTAAACGCACACAAGCTCCTGTATATAAGTGGGATTGTAGCAGTATTTGGAGTATTCGACAGGAATCTATTGACATAATGCGAAATGTTTTACGACAATATGCACAGAAAAGTGTTAAACAGAAGATTAGGTTGTTACAAGGACTAGATCCATGTAATGTAAGACAATATACTAAGAAGCACGGACATTCTCTGGCTTGTCTTTCAAGAAAAGTGTGTAAAAGTACTTTTCATCACTTAAGAATGTTAGCAGTACACCACTCAGGAATGCGGAAGTTTGTAAGGAAAGTGTATTATGTAAAGGCTCCTGCATTATGTTTAAGTGAACTGAACACAGCTCTTTTACACGGTTGTTTATCAGATGTAGAAAAAATGTGTGATGAAATTGAATTTCGTTTTTTGGTTCAGAACAGCAGTGTGTAGAAACTGAGAGCTTGACAACTGCAGATGTTGAAGAACATGGGAAAGAGATTAGCATTGATCAGTTTGAAGAAGAAATTAGAAAGTTTAAGACAGTGTGTTCTGAAAAACCAAACTATGTTTGTATTTGTTGTCAACGTACTCATTATAAAAGTCAAACTAGGAATGTTAATTTGTATTTAAAAAGTGAAAAGGAGAACAATGATAGGTGGCAGCAATTTGGAGCTTACTTGTTGGTAGAAGGTCGATTTGAGTTGGGTACTGATCAACGTATTTGTAAATATTGCTACAACAAATTAGAAGAGAACAAAATGCCAGCTAGAGGAGTACATAACAATTTAGAATTAGTACCTATTCCAGAGGAACTGGCAGATTTGAATACATATGAGTCAGTTCTTATTCAATCTGTTCACCCATTTCAAGCTATAATTCGCATGGAGCCTAAAACAGGTAAACTGCCACCAACAGACTTACAAAGAGGTCTGAAAGGAAGAGTTGTGTACTTACCTTTAGATTTTAAGAAAAATATTGAAACTGTTGGTGGAGACAGAGAGGAAAATGAGCCAGTAGTTATTCTAGTAAACGGTGTACCAACAAAGAGTCGGAAAATATGGCAAGAGTTTGTAGATGTTAATAAACTTCAAAAGGCTACGTTATATCTTGTACAGAACAATATTTATTATAAAACTGTAAATGTTGATGAACAGGTAATAAGTTTAGAAGATGAATCAGAAATTTCAAGTGGTCAAATAGAGAAAGTGGACAAGTCGAGGAGTGAAGAGATTTATGAACATTACACAATATGTCCTCTACATTCAAAAGAAGTAATAGGAAACAGCATTGAGTTATTTCAAATGAAAAAAGCACAGGGAACTCCAATGAGTGTATGGGAGAAAAGCTTAGAAGCTCGTTGTTTTCCACAGCTGTTCCCCACTGGAGAAGGTGGACGATTTGATGAGCGACCTGTACGGATTCCAGCTTCAGAATATCGCTCAACAAGATTATACTCTGAAGATCCTAGATTTCGACAGTGCATTCCATATATATTTCACCTTTTGTTTGAAAGTGATTTGTCTTCTCTTTCGTATGCAGTAAACCACATACTTAAAACGGGAGTTCATCAATCACTTGTTTCAGCCAAAGAATTCATGGACAAAGTTCAACGAACAGATGAAAATTTAGAAGCACAGTTAATTAATTTGATGGCATGTCAACGTGGAACCAATGAGTATTGGTATCGTCGTCATGGTGAACTTAAGTGTATGTTAAGAAACTTAGGTACACCAACATGGTTTGTAACACTTAGCTGTGCGGAGTATGCATGGGAAGATTTACTTGAATTTCTACGAGAAGCAAATTCCAATATAAAAAATATTGAAATGAAGACACCTGGAGAACTGTGTTCATTGGATCCTGTAAATGTGTGCAGGTATTTTAATCATAGGTTTCAAGCTATGATGTCTTTTATCTGCAATAAAGATAATTGTCCTCTTGGAGAAGTTATTGATTTTTTTGGGCGAAAAGAGTATCAAGCGAGAGGTGCTCCACATATACACATGCTATTATGGATAAGGAATGCTCCAAAATTTGGAACGGATACTGATGAAACAGTATTGTCTTTCATCGAACAGTATGTTACCTGTGAGATTCCAAGAGAAGGAGGAGAAAAAGCTTGAGACAACAAGTTTTACGTTTCCAAAGTCACCGTTGTGGAAAGTACTGTCGACGAAAATACAAGTCTAAAGGAAAATTTTATACCAAGTGTCGGTTTGGATTCCCACGTCCAGTAATTTCTAAAGGAAGAGTAAATTGTTTTATGTCTGCTGTAAGGCATACAATAACTCGGAAATCTCCGAAGAATACGTACAACTTAAAAAGAACAGAACAGTCAAAGTATATTAATGACTACAATCCAGTTATTTTGAAAATGTGGAATGCAAACATGGACATTCAATATGTTGCAGATAACTCAATCGCCGTTGCATGCTATGTTACATCATATATAACGAAATCAGAAAAGACAGAGATGAAAGAAATGTGGGAAGAAATTTCACAAGAGAAGAGCCTTAGCAAAAAATTGTACAGCTTTAGCTTGAAAATGCTTTCCCACAGAGAAATTGGATCCTATGAATGTTCGGATCGCTTGTGCTCTTCCAGTTTATATTCAAAGTCACGAGGAATCATTTGGGTAAGTTTAGGTCTTGCCTGCACACGAAATAGAGTGTTGAAAACATTAGAAGAAATTGAATACTTAGCAGTGAATGAACCGGAAAGTACAGAAATTCTTAAAACTAATATGTTGGATACATACTATCCCAAAAGGAGTCCACATCTGGAAGAGCTATGTCTGTATGAAATACTTCAACATTACAGCTTTAAAAGAAATGTTACACAGAATTTAAAACAAGGAAAATATGCAGTAATTGGATGTGACGGTTGTTTAGTAAAACATGCCATAGGAAATCTCATTAACCACAGAAAACTCAGTTGCGAAACTCCAGATAAGAGAGAATTTTTCTATTTAGCACTTTTGCAACTGTTCAAGCCATGGCGTAGCGAAACTGAATTACTTGGACATTTCGACTGCTATGAAGATTCTTTTAATGCATGTAAAGATAGCATTGCATGTACAATTTTCCCTACATATCTACAAATGTTAAATGATGAAATTGAACAAGAAAAGACTATTACAGCTGAAATAGCTAACGACAGTTCTCAAGATAGTCAAAGTTCTGGTCCAGCTAGTCAAGATCCACTGGGACAACCAATAATCGAAAATGAAGCAGCAATAGCCATGTATGAAGTAGAAATTGCAATGCAACAAGCACAACAGGAGAATACTACGTTGGAAAACTTAGAAGAACAACTAAATATTGAACAGAAAGAAATATATGTACAAGTAACAGAACAGATACAACATGGTTTGTTGCATGAAAAACAGGAATGTATATGTTCATCATTTAAACCTATTCTTATGTACATCAGTGGTCAAGCTGGAACAGGTAAAAGTTTTTTAATTAAAGTTTTGACCAGTTATCTACAAAAACTACAGATTCACATTTATCTTGTGTTGTAACAGCTCCGACTGGATTAGCAGCGCATAATATTAAAGGAAGTACTTTACATAGATTACTTATGTTACCAGTTGAACATGATAATAAATTAGAATATCAGAAGTTGTCTGGAGATGCTTCTTATGAAGTGTCAAGAGTGCTGAAGAAAATGAAACTTCTAATCATTGATGAGGTGAGCATGGTCTCAAACTTAATGCTTGCCTTTGTACACTTGAGAATACAACAGGTTTTAAAAACAGATTACGATATTCTGTTTGGAAGAAAACATGTATTCGTATTTGGAGATCTACTACAACTAACTCCTGTAAAAGGAGAACCAGTTTTTAAAACACTCTTGTATGAAGACACTAGGAAATGTTTGGGAAGTATTGGAAATGTGAATATATGGTTACATTTTGAATATAAAGAACTTATCAAGAATATGCGACAAGCAACTGATGAAGATTATGGAAATATTCTGAAAGATATAGGAATTGGTGTCCTAACGAAACATGGTAAACAAGCTTTAGAAAGTCGACTACTAAGGAACTTGTTTACAACTGAAAACACAGCAGCTGAAGTAATGTATAAGAAGATTGGAGAAAAGAAGTCTATAGTTTACCTAATGCCTACCCTGCAAGAGTGTTGCACATTTAATCAAGAGCTTCTGAAATTGGAAAAACAAGAAATAGTTCTCTTTGAAGCTATTGATAAAATAGAGCATCAGGGAGTGACCATTCTTCTTTCAGAGAAACTACAGACTAAATTGAACTCTTTGGAAAAGTCTGTACCTAAAACTGCTGGCTTAGAAAATCTTTAGATGTATGTATAAACTGTAGGGTCATTTTGCGGCGTAATTTGAATGTAGAAGGAGGTTTAGTAAATGGAGCAATGGGGAAAGTTGTTGATTTTGTAAAATATCAGAACAGAGATGGAATAGAATTCTTGAAAATAAAATTTGATCGGATTACAGAGGTAAGACAGATTGGGCATTGTGCTGTACGTTTTTGCTCGTAAAAGACTTGTATGTTCGCAGAAAACAGTTTACTTTGTCTTTAGCATATGCAGTAACTATTCATAAATCTCAAGGTTTAAGTGTAGACAGTGCTTTGGTAAATATTGGAAGTACTGTGTTCAAAGAGGGAATGGCATATGTTGCATTATCTCGAGTTAGAACATTGTCTGGTTTGTATTTGATTGATTTGGATGAATATAGATTAGTGCTGATGTAAATTGTGTAAGAAATATAATCGTTTAAGAAGACTTTATGTGCCAAATTTAGGTTAATATCCCATTTATGAGAAACGTGTTGTGTGTTCAAAACGAAAATATGTTAACGAATCAAGTGCGATTGAAAAGCATAAAAATAGCAGACAAAGGAAATGGTGTAAAGAAACAAAAAATGGAATGTGTTGATGACGTTCGGGGATACCAATTGGAAAATAGTTCAGGTATCAACTGCTATGCTAATGTTATTCTGAATGTTGTATTTTACCTACAAGATCTTCATCATGAAATTATGGGAAATCAGGAAAAAGATTATGTTCTGCACTTTATAATGTATTTCAACAATTGACAACTGACAGAAGTAAAATCCATACTGCTTGTGGTATTCGCCAACTCTTGGATATATGTACTGGTTCTTTGACCTTCAGTCTTAATATACAACAAGATGCACAAGAATTTCTGATGGTTATGCTTGGAGTATTAGAAGATGAAGGAATACAGATTGAAAACTTATTTGGACTAAGTTACAAATGGGATCATAAATGTGAACAGTGTTCATTTCCTTCAAGCACTGTAGTCGACACAGAACGATTCATATACTTAACCCCTTCGCTGCTAGGCCTTTTCCCCCCCTGTGCTAAGCCTTTTTTGGGCTATTTGGGGTAGTGCGGGCTTAGGCCCCTGTAACTTTTTGACCACATAAGGTATCCACGCCAAATTTGCGTCCTTTTTTTCTAACATCATGGGGATTGTAAAGGTACCCAGGGTTTGTGGATTCCCCTGGAGGGGACCCAGAAATTAGCCAAAATACAGCAAAAGTTTGTTTTTTGGGGAAAAATGCGAAAAGGGCTACAGATGAAAGCGTCTTGTTTTTCCCTGCAAATGGCATCAAAGGGGTTGTGGTGCTGAAATCACCATCTTCCCAGCTTTCAGGGACAAGCAGACTTTTGTCAGAAAACCAACTTTTTTACACAGTTTTGGCATTTTTCTGGGACATAGCCTATTTTTGCTATTTTTTGTGCTTTCAACCTCCTTCCAGTTAATGGTAGAAATGGGTATGAAACCAATAATGGATCCTTAAAAGCCATACATTTCTGAAAAGTAGACAAAATTCTGAATTCAGCAAGGGGTCATTTGTGTAGATCCTTAAAGTTTTCCTTATAGAAACTAACAGTTAAATGAAGGAAAATTGAAAATTAGTTGAAAAAACAGCCATTTGTGTCAACGTTTTCACCTGTAACTTCTTCTAATTATGACAGCTATTTGAAAGCAATATACCGTTATATCCGCTGGACCTTTCTGGTTGTGGGGATATATAGGACTTGTAGGTTCACCAAGAACCCGACGAACCCAGAGCCAATAACTGAGCAGCATCTTGCAATGGTTTTTTATTATGTACCGGGTATATAGCAATTATTTTGGGAAAATGTATACATGGAAAATTGTTATGAAAGACACCTATGTATTTCTTAAATGGGAACAAAATGTAGATTTTAGAAACAGTAGATATTTGCACATTTCCGAAATTGGGAGTACCCATACTAGCATGAGAATTATAGGTCATTTTACAAAATGACTTATTTTTACACATTGTCTTTCATTTGGAAGGCAGAAATGCATCGAAAGTCAATAGGTAATAACAGTTGCTCTACAATTCTGTGTTACCCTAAGTCTCCCGATAAAAATGGTCCTCACTTGTGTGGGTCGGCCTAGTGCCCACAACAGGAAATGGCTCAAAACGCAACGTGGTCGCACCTCATTTTCACAATGAAAAATGACCCTTTTTTGCAAAGTGCCTAGCTGTAGTTTTTGAACCCTAGCTCTGCCGGCACCTAGGGAAACCTAGCAAACCTATACATTTTTGAAAACTAGACACCCAGGGGAATCCAGGATGGGGTGACTTGACTGCCTCCCACCAGGTTCTGTTACCCAGAATCCCTTGCAAACCTAAATAATTGTCAAAAAACACATTTTCCCCACATTTCTGTGGTGGAAAGTTCTGGAATCTGCGTGATCCACAAATTTCCACCCACCCCGCTTCCCCAAAGTCTTACGAGAAAATGGTACCTCACTTGTGTGGGTCGGCCTAGTGCCTGCGACAGGAAACGGCGCAAAACGCAACGTGGTCACACCTCAATTTCGCAGTGAAAAATGACCCTTTTTGGCAAAGTGCCTAGCTGTAGTTTTTGAACCCTAGCTCTGCCGGCACCTAGGGAAACCTAGCAAACCTATACATTTTTGAAAACTAGACACCCAGGGGAATCCAGGATGGGGTGACTTGACTGCCTCCCACCAGGTTCTGTTACCCAGAATCCCTTGCAAACCTAAAAATTGTCAAAAACACATTTTCCCCACATTTCTGTGGTGGAAAGTTCTGGAATCTGCGTGATCCACAAATTTCCACCCACCCCGTGTTCCCCAAAGTCTTACGAGAAAAATGGTACCTCACTTGTGTGGGTCGGCCTAGTGCCTGCGACAGGAAACGGCGCAAAACGCAACGTGGTCACACCTCAATTTCGCAGTGAAAAATGACCCTTTTTGGCAAAGTGCCTAGCTGTAGTTTTTGAACCCTAGCTCTGCCGGCACCTAGGGAAACCTAGCAAACCTATACATTTTTGAAAACTAGACACCCAGGGAATCCAGGATGGGGTGACTTGACTGCCTCCCACCAGGTTCTGTTACCCAGAATCCCTTGCAAACCTAAAAAATTGTCAAAAACACATTTTCCCCACATTTCTGTGGTGGAAAGTTCTGAATCTGCGTGGATCCACAAATTTCCACCCACCCCGCGTTCCCAAAGTCTTACGAGAAAATGGTACCTCACTTGTGTGGGTCGGCCTAGTGCCTGCGACAGGAAACGGCGCAAAACGCAACGTGGTCACACCTCAATTTCGCAGTGAAAATGACCCTTTTTGGCAAAGTGCCTAGCTGTAGTTTTTGAACCCTAGCTCTGCCGGCACCTAGGGAAACCTAGCAAACCTATACATTTTTGAAAACTAGACACCCAGGGGAATCCAGGATGGGGTGACTTGACTGCCTCCCACCAGGTTCTGTTACCCAGAATCCCTTGCAAACATAAAAAATTGTCAAAAACCACATTTTCCTCACATTTCTGTGGTGGAAAGTTCTGGAATCTGCGTGATCCACAAATTTCCACCCACCCCGCGTTCCCCAAAGTCTTACGAGAAAAATGGTACCTCACTTGTGTGGGTCGGCCTAGTGCCTGCGACAGGAAACGGCGCAAAACGCAACGTGGTCACACCTCAACTTCGCAGTGAAAAATGACCCTTTTTGGCAAAGTGCCTAGCTGTAGTTTTTGAACCCTAGCTCTGCCGGCACCTAGGGAAACCTAGCAAACCTATACATTTTTGAAAACTAGACACCCAGGGGAATCCAGGATGGGGTGACTTGACTGCCTCCCACCAGGTTCTGTTACCCAGAATCCCTTGCAAACCTAAAAATTGTCAAAAACCACATTTTCCCCACATTTCTGTGGTGGAAAGTTCTGGAATCTGCGTGGATCCACAAATTTCCACCCACCCCGCTTCCCCAAAGTCTTACGAGAAAAATGGTACCTCACTTGTGTGGGTCGGCCTAGTGCCTGTGACAGGAAACGGCGCAAAACGCAACGTGGTCACACCTCAATTTCGCAGTGAAAAATGACCCTTTTGGCAAAGTGCCTAGCTGTAGTTTTTGAACCCTAGCTCTGCCGGCACCTAGGGAAACCTAGCAAACCTATACATTTTTGAAAACTAGACACCCAGGGGAATCCAGGATGGGGTGACTTGACTGCCTCCCACCAGGTTCTGTTACCCAGAATCCCTTGCAAACATAAAAATTGTCAAAAAACACATTTTCCCCACATTTCTGTGGTGGAAAGTTCTGGAATCTGCGTGATCCACAAATTTCCACCCACCCCGCGTTCCCCAAAGTCTTACGAGAAAAATGGTACCTCACTTGTGTGGGTCGGCCTAGTGCCTGCGACAGGAAACGGCGCAAAACGCAACGTGGTCACACCTCAATTTCGCAGTGAAAATGACCCTTTTTGGCAAAGTGCCTAGCTGTAGTTTTTGAACCCTAGCTCTGCCGGCACCTAGGGAAACCTAGCAAACCTATACATTTTTGAAAACTAGACACCCAGGGGAATCCAGGATGGGGTGACTTGACTGCCTCCCACCAGGTTCTGTTACCCAGAATCCCTTGCAAACATAAAAATTGTCAAAAAACCACATTTTCCCCACATTTCTGTGGTGGAAAGTTCTGGAATCTGCGTGGATCCACAAATTTCCACCCACCCCGCGTTCCCCAAAGTCTTACGAGAAAAATGGTACCTCACTTGTGTGGGTCGGCCTAGTGCCTGCGACAGGAAACGGCGCAAAACGCAACGTGGTCACACCTCAATTTCGCAGTGAAAATGACCCTTTTTGGCAAAGTGCCTAGCTGTAGTTTTTGAACCCTAGCTCTGCCGGCACCTAGGGAAACCTAGCAAACCTATACATTTTTGAAAACTAGACACCCAGGGGAATCCAGGATGGGGTGACTTGACTGCCTCCCACCAGGTTCTGTTACCCAGAATCCCTTGCAAACATAAAAAATTGTCAAAAAACCACATTTTCCCCACATTTCTGTGGTGGAAAGTTCTGGAATCTGCGTGATCCACAAATTTCCACCCACCCCGCGTTCCCCAAAGTCTTACGAGAAAAATGGTACCTCACTTGTGTGGGTCGGCCTAGTGCCTGCGACAGGAAACGGCGCAAAACGCAACGTGGTCACACCTCAATTTCGCAGTGAAAATGACCCTTTTTGGCAAAGTGCCTAGCTGTAGTTTTTGAACCCTAGCTCTGCCGGCACCTAGGGAAACCTAGCAAACCTATACATTTTTGAAAACTAGACACCCAGGGGAATCCAGGATGGGGTGACTTGACTGCCTCCCACCAGGTTCTGTTACCCAGAATCCCTTGCAAACATAAAAATTGTCAAAAACCACATTTTCCCCACATTTCTGTGGTGGAAAGTTCTGGAATCTGCGTGGATCCACAAATTTCCACCCACCCCGCGTTCCCCAAAGTCTTACGAGAAAATGGTACCTCACTTGTGTGGGTCGGCCTAGTGCCTGCGACAGGAAACGGCGCAAAACGCAACGTGGTCACACCTCAATTTCGCAGTGAAAATGACCTCTTTTGGCAAAGTGCCTAGCTGTAGTTTGTGAACCCTAGCTCTGCCGGCACCTAGGGAAACCTACCAAACCCATACATTTCTGAAAAGTAGACACCCAGGGGATTCCAGGATGGGATGGCTTGACTGGATCCCACCAGCGTTCTGTTACCCAGAATCCCTTGCAAACCTCAATTATTAGCTGAAAAATCACATTTTTCACACATTTCTGTGTGTGGAAAGTGCTGGCATCATGCGTGGACTCACACAAATTTCCTACCCACCCAGCGTTCCCCAAGGTCTCACGAGAAAAATGGTGCCTCACTTGTGTGGGAGGCCCAAGTACCCGCGACAGGCAAGGGCCCACAACGTAGTGAGGCGCACCTCAAATTGGCCTGTCACAAACCACCTGGTTTTGCAAGAGGGTCACCTGAGTTTTTGGCCCTGTGCTCGGCGGCCATCTAGGGAAACCTACCAAACCCACACATTTCTGAAAAGTAGACACCCGGGGCTTCCAGGAGGTATGGCTTGCATGGATCCCCCAACGTTTCCTTACCCAGAATCCCCTGCAAACCTCAATTTTAGCTGAAAAATCACTTTTTCACACATTTTTGTGTGGGAAAGTGTGGCATCACTGGCCTCACACAAATTTCCTACCACCCAGCGTTCCCCAGGTCTCCCGATAAAAATGGTGCCTCACTTGTGTGGGAGGCCCAAGTACCCGCGACAGGCAAGGGCCCACAACGTAGTGAGGCGACCTCAAAATGGCCTTCACAAAACCACCTGGTTTTGCAAGGAGTCACCTGGGTTTTTGGCCCTGTGCTCGGCGGCCATCTAGGAAACCTACCAAACCCACACATTTCTGAAAAGTAGACACCCGGGGCTTCCAGGAGGTATGGCTTGCGTGGATCCCCCAACGTTTCCTTACCCAGAATCCCCTGCAAACCTCAATTTTAGCTGAAAAATCACTTTTTCACACATTTTTGTGTGGGAAGTGTGGCATCACTGGCCTCACACAAATTTCCTACCACCCAGCGTTCCCCAGGTCTCCCGATAAAATGGTGCCTCACTTGTGTGGGAGGCCCAAGTACCCGCGACAGGCAAGGGCCCACAACGTAGTGAGGCGACCTCAAATTGCCTATCTCAAAACCACCTGGTTTTGCAAGGGTCACCTGGGTTTTGGCCCATGCTCGGCGGCCATCTAGGAAACCTACCAAACCCACACATTTCTGAAAGTAGACACCCGGGGCTTCCAGGAGGTATGGCTTGCGTGGATCCCCCAACGTTTCCTTACCCAGAATCCCTGCAAACCTCAATTTTAGCTGAAAAATCACTTTTTCACACATTTTGTGTGGGAAAGTGTGGCATCACTGGCCTCACACAAATTTCCTACCACCCAGCGTCTCCCAGGTCTCCCGATAAAATGGTGCCTCACTTGTGGGAGGCCCAAGTACCGCGACAGGCAAGGGCCCACAACGTAGTGAGGCGACCTCAAAATGGCCTTTCACAAACCACCTGGTTTTGCAAGGGGGTCACCTGGGCTTTGGCCCGTGCTCGGCGGCCATCTAGGAAACCTACCAAACCCACACATTTCTGAAAAGTAGACACCGGGGCTTCCAGGAGGTATGGCTTGCGGATCCCCAACGTTTCTTACCCAGAATCCCTGCAAACTCAATTTTAGCTGAAAAATCACTTTTTTCACACATTTTGTGTGGGAAGTGTGGCATCACTGGCCTCACACAATTTCCTACCACCCAGCGTTCCCAGGTCTCCCGATGAAAATGGTGCTCACTTGTGGGAGGCCCAAGTACCCGCGACATGCAAGGACACAAAACGTTTGGAGGCAACATCAATATTGCCTATCAAAACATGTTTTGGGCCCTTGCCTGTCGCGGGTACTTGGGCCTCCCACACAAGTGAGGCACCATTTTTATCAGGAGACCTGGGGGAACGCTGGTGGTAGGAAATTTGTGTGAGGCCAGTGATGCCACACTTTCCCACACAAAAATGTGTGAAAAAAGTGATTTTTCAGCTAAAATTGAGGTTTGCAGGGATTCTGGGTAAGGAAATGTTGGGGGATCCACACAAGCCATACCTCCCTGGAAGCCCCCGGGTGTCTACTTTTCAGAAATGTGTGGGTTTGGTAGGTTTCCTAGATGGCCGCCGAGCACGGGCCAAAACCCAGGTGACCCCCTTGCAAAACCAGGTGGTTTTGAGATAGGCAATTTTGATGTCGCCTCACTACGTTTTGGGCCCTTGCCTGTCGCGGGTACTTGGGCCTCCCACACAAGTGAGGCACCATTTTTATCGGGAGACCTGGGGGAACGCTGGGTGGTAGGAAATTTGTGTGAGGCCAGTGATGCCACACTTTCCCACACAAAAATGTGTGAAAAAGTGATTTTTTCAGCTAAAATTGAGGTTTGCAGGGATTCTGGGTAAGGAAACGTTGGGGGATCCACGCAAGCCATACCTCCCTGGAAGCCCCCGGGTGTCTACTTTTCAGAAATGTGTGGGTTTGGTAGGTTTCCTAGATGGCCGCCGAGCACAGGGCCAAAAACCCAGGTGACTCCCTTGCAAAACCAGGTGGTTTTGTGAAAGGCCATTTTGAGGTCGCTCACTACGTTGTGGGCCCTTGCCTGTCGCGGGTACTTGGGCCTCCCACACAAGTGAGGCACCATTTTTATCGGGAGACCTGGGGGAACGCTGGGTGGTAGGAAATTTGTGTGAGGCCAGTGATGCCACACTTTCCCACACAAAAATGTGTGAAAAAGTGATTTTTTCAGCTAAAATTGAGGTTTGCAGGGGATTCTGGGTAAGGAAACGTTGGGGGATCCACGCAAGCCATACCTCCCTGGAAGCCCCCGGGTGTCTACTTTTCAGAAATGTGTGGGTTTGGTAGGTTTCCTAGATGGCCGCCGAGCACAGGGCCAAAACCCAGGTGACCCCCTTGCAAAACCAGGTCATTTTGAGATAATGTGTTGTTTATTTCTGCAGCGTGAAAATTTTGGCACAATATTGCAAGGAAAATGTGACAGACATTTTGAGGTTTGCAGGACATTGTGGGTACCATAACTTGTTGGGATCCACAAGAGAGATATCACCATGTACTCCCATGGGTGTTTCGCTTACGACAATATCTACAGTTGGTAGGTTATTCTTAGACGGAATGTACACCTTGGCAGACAGACTAAAAAGACAAAGATTACTGCACAGCCATCTATTCCTCAAGCACACACACATACTGGTTGGATTTGGCACGAGGGCAAGTGATGGTTCAGTATATACAATTTTATTAACAAGAGATTTCACAAAAATGAAATGCACTGTCAATAATTGAAAGGACAAAAACGGAACCAGTGACTCGCAGCTCGTGAGCTGTAAAGCCACGCCAAGGCCCCAACCGCTTTACAGGCCATTCACACACCTTTCATACGTGATACACACAAGACCATTCACACCACCAGGCACGAAACAAACACATTACAACATTCACAAAAAGGGACAAGGTACACCCTGCTTGAGAAAGACAAAAAAATATTACTGCACAGCCATCTAATCCTCAAGCACACACACACATACTGGTTGGATTTGGCACGAGGGTGAGTGATGGTTCAGTATATACAATTGTATTAACAAGTGATTTCACAAAAATGAAATGCACTGTTAATAATTGAAAGGACGAGAAACTGAACCATTGACTCACAGCTCGTGAGCTGTAAAGCCACGCACAAGGCACCAACCTCTTTACAGGCCATTCATACACCTTTCATACGTGTGACAAATACAAAACCATTCACACCACCAGCCGCGGGCCCATCACATTACAACACTCACACCAGCAGACAGCGCCATTCAAGGGCCCATCACTTTCACACGCCCACATTCCTAACACAGCAACCACACAAGCTGATGGATTGCGTGAGTGTCGCTGCTAGCAGTGTGTGTAGTGACCAGCAGCAAGTCACTACTCACACACTGCCAGCCGAGCGCCAGTCCACGCACACCGCCAGCCAAGCGCCACTCCACGCACACCGCCAGCCTAGCGCCACTCCACGCACACCGCCAGCCTAGCGCCACTCCACGCACACCGCCAGCCTAGCGCCACTCCACGCACACCGCCAGCCAAGCGCACTCCACACACCGCCAGACAAGAGCCACCCACGCACACCGCCAGCCAAGCGCCACTCACGCACACCGCCAGCCAGAGCCACTCCACGCACACCGCCAGCCAAGCGCCACTCCACGCACACCGCCAGCCAAGAGCCACTCCACGCACACCGCCAGCCAAGCGCCACTCCACGCACACCGCCAGCCAAGCACCAGCCTACACACACCACCATCACATTTAGGATTTTTTATACAAAAAGAAAACACAAACAAATTGCAAATAGATACAAATCTACTAACACAAAATCAGAAACTAAATACATTGCACTAATGCCAACCTTGAAACAGAACAACAATTCTTAAACATTACAGACCAGGCAGTTCACTTTACCACTCATGGTTGCTCCCAATAATTCTTTTGCTTGTGGTACGCTCTATAACAAGCAGGCACACACAGCCCAGGGTTAGAAGGACACTCAGGGCAGTACATACGAGTCTCCTTCCGCGTACCTCTTCGCCAACAGACTCTACATCTCCTAGTGGGAAAGTCTTTTGAGGGTGTAGGAGGAATGTGATCAGGAAAGTGGCGATCTTTCAATCGAGCCACATCCTCCACCACTCCAACTCTAGGAACACTTGCCTGTTCCACAACAACAAGGCTGCCTATGACAGACTGCTGAAACTGAACAAAAGTCAACTTTGACGCAGGAGAACACTCCTTGAACACAACAAAAGCATTGAAAGTTGCTAAATTGAAGAGATGGATGGCCAACTTCTTATACCAAATGTAAGACTTACGAATAGCAGTGTAAGGTTCCAACCTCTGATCTACTCTATCAACACCACCCATGTGCTTATTGTAGTCTAAAATGCACACAGGTTTGCGCACTTCAGCAATCTGACCCTCAAACAGCCACAGGTGAAGTAATTTCATCATGGATGGTAGTCAGCATGTACACATCCCTCCTGTCCACAAATTTCACAGCTAGCAGTTCCTCACTACGCAAGGCACTGCACTGTCCCCTCTGAAGTTTTTTGCAAACAAGCTCTTTGGATAACCTTTACGGTTAGAGCGGATTGTGCCACAAGCAAAAGTGTCCACTTTGAACAATTCCTTAAACAATTGCACAGCAGTGTAGAAGTTATCAAGGTACAAATGGTGGCCTCTGTTAAACAGTCCTCTAGCAAGATCCCACACAATTTTCTCTGAAACTCCAAAAGTGGACGGACAACCAGGGGGTCAATAGTGGAATCCCTACCAGTGTACACACGCAAATTAAAAACATATCCTGTCCTACTCTCAGACAACATATACAGCTTAATTCCATAGCGTGCCCTCTTGCTAGGAATGTACTGCCTAAAAACCAAACGGCCCTTGAACAGGACCAAAGACTCATCAATAGATATTTCTTTCCCTGGAGTATAGATCTCTGAAAATCGATCTACAAAGTGATCAAGAACAGGCCGAATCTTAAAAAGACGGTCACATTCAGGGTGATCTCGTGGCAACGCCAAACCATTATCAACAAAATGCAGCATCCGAAGCAAAAGTAAATACCGATCACGCAGTCATAACTGCAGGAAATATGGCCGCTGCCATCAAGGGACTGGTAGACCAATATGAACCCATGGACGGCTTCCTTATCAAACCCATCAAAAAAGTCAAACCCAAAAACTTCTTCATCTCTTCCAGATTTGTGGGACTCCACCGGGTAGCTCTAGAATGGGGCCTAAGTCTGGCACTGTTGTCCCTCAAAACTGTTCAGCATACAAATTAGTCTGCTCAACAATCTCACCCAAAACTACATCATCCATAAACAACTGAAAATACTGTATAGGCAAATAATGTTCACAATCCACTCTACACCCTGCATAACCACTAAAGGCAGGCAACACCGGCTGCACCATGTTTGGATCAACCCAGAGTCCAGCACTTCCAGTAGGAAGCCTAGCAGCCCCAGGCTGCAATCCAGATGCCTCTTGCACCATCGGCACAGTAGTATCCTCCTCTAAATCAGGCACTTCATCTGCACTGAGAGTACCTTCATCATCCGATGATTCCATGTGGAGAGAAAACTCACTGCCTGAATCTTCCTCCTCTCCTCTCCCTCAGACGCACTGTCAGTCCTCATAATCCTGCTCAGAGGAAGATTCAAGAAGCAAACCAACCACCTGCTGAGCAGTAATTCTACGGCTAGCCATAATGCTTACTAATAAAGGTTACTTGTCAAACAAGTCAACAACAACAAACCCTTTGTAAAAAAAAAGAAATAAACAAAATGTAGCTTTATCACAAAGACCTATATACTCCAACACTATACCACTCACGTGACAGAAGCAGCTAGACTCACCACCACCTACTCTGCACAGACACAGTAAGGATCAACAATATCCCACTAAAAAGAAGAAGAAAAAGAATTACACATAAGACAATGCAAAACATCGCAAAGAATTTCATGCTCTGAACACTAACAAATATGCTGCCATTATGACACCACTTACAAAAAATTCATTCATGCATGACAATAATACTCATTTGGAGTACACACAACAAAAATATTTTTCTTACCAAATAAATGCAATTACGCAAAACTGCAGAACAACCACTGCCGAAACCGCAAAACAGGAATCAAAAGCTTTACACTAGAATAAAAAGGAGAAAAAAACATTACAATCACATATGCAAATAATGCACCAGTCCACACACAATCCACCAGCCAAGCTAAGGGGTAGGTGGGCCAAAGAGTATAAATAAAATATTCACCCCCGTAAAAGGGAGCAACCCTTGCCCTTTGGCCACTCCCCAACACAAAAATTAAAAACCCTGGTGTCTAGTGGCTTCTGCCCTCCTGGGGGCAGATGGGCCTAAAAACATACTGCTATTCTGCCACCCAAGGGGTCACTCTCCAAAATAAATGCCTCATGGACTAGTGGGAAGATACCTTTATCTTCCGCACACGATCTCTCACTACTCAACTCTACTCTCAACTCTATTCACAACTGGATGTTAGCTCACCAACTCATTCTGAATCCCGCCAAAACTGAATTCCTCCTCCTCTCTACCTCTCTCACCTCCTCCTGTTCAATCTTGGATGGATCAGCTGAACCTACTCAACAACAAACCCATCATTGTCGACAGCGCTAAATCCCTAGGTGTCATTCTTGACAAAAGACTCAACCTAATCTTCCACATCAACTCTATTGCTGAGAACGCACGTTACCAGTTGCGCCTTCTATGGGGGATCCGTCGGTTCTACCCGGAGAAAGACTTAAAAACCTTGGTACAATCTCTGGTTCTCTCAAGACTGGATTATTGCAATTCTCTTCTGACGGGCCTACCCAAATCCCACCTCTCCTCTCAAATCCATCCTCCAATCAGCAGCTCGCTTCATTTCAGGGTCTAAACGAAGCTGACCACGCCACTCCTATCCTGTCCTCTCTTTGATGGCTTCCGATCGAGGCAAGATCTATTTACAAAACTGCCTGCATCACACACAAAGCCTTACACACGTCCCCTCCCTCGTTACCTGGCGAATACATTTAAATTGTCCGGTGGCTCGCAATGCGGAAAGCTTCTGCTTGCGCACCCCGCCCCCTCTTCAAAAGGGAAAGATCGATGGCGCAATCCAGTGAGAATCGCTTCCCCCATTGCTCCGTGCCACCTCCTCTACCCGGATCTTCAAAGCTGACCTCAAATCTCTTCTCTTCCAAAGACACTATACTTTCACTCTCAGCCCCCTCTAGTTCGCTCTTCATTGTGTTCTGAGTGCCACTTATTGCAGTATACCTCTATATCACGCACATGTGTGTGTGCCCGGAAGCTGTTTCAGCCCGGGCTGCCACACACGGGGGGGTGTATGCACTGCCAGCAACCTGCCAGGCCAGTGCGCAACACTTGCCCGATTCAAGGCCCAGGGGGGGCAGGGAACCAAAAACATATGGCTTCTCAAAAGGGGAGCGACCTCTGCCCAAGGGGCCGCTCCCAAAACAGTATTTATACGTTATTAACCACACAAAAAAGAAATTCCCTGGTGTCTAGTGGGCATTCCTGCTGCACGATCGTGCAGCAGGAATGCACAAAAGAGGCATCTTTTGTTTCACACGGGGGGTGGTGTATGCCCGATTTATTTTAAAAAAACTGCCCCCCAGGGCACCAAATTCATGTGGCCCCCGAAGGGGGGCGACCCTTGCCCAAGGGCCCGCTCCCCGAAACAGTATTTAAACATTTTAAAAAAAAAAAAGAAATTCCCTGAGTGTCTAGTGGGCATTCCTGCTGCACAATCACATGATCGTGTAGCAGGAATGCACAAAAGAGGCATCGAGGGAAAGGAAAGCCCTTTCCTTTCCTCGATGCCTCTTTCTTTCACATGGGGGGGTGGTATATGCCCGATTTATTTTAAAAACTGTCCCCAGGGGGGCAGAGCACCAAATTCATGTGGCTCCCACAAGGGGCGACCCTTGCCCAAGGGGCCGCTCCTCGAAGCAGTATTTAAACATAAAAATAAAAAAGAAATTCCCTGGTAGCCTAGTGGGCATTTCTGCTGCACGATCGCATGATCGCAGCAGGAATGCACAAAGAGGCATCGAGGGAAAGGAAAGGGCTTTCCTTCCTCGATGCCTCTTTTCTTTCAAACCCCCTCCCCGAGCCAAAACTCACCTTAGCCACGACGCGCTGGAAGCAAATGGCTTCCAGCGCGTCGGGAAGAAAGGGAAACCTCAATGATGTCAGCGCGCCTCGCGCGCTGACGTCATTGATGGGAGGTGCGGGGAGGCAGGGAAGCCCTTCCCCTGCCTCCCCGCAAAAAAAACTAACGATCGGATTCCCACGGGGGGAGCGCCAGGAGTACCCATACAGTTATACACACACCACCTCACTTATTCAAACAGATACTAACACATACTTACTCTCTAAAACAATCACTGATACAAGCACACACTCATCCATACGGCCACTCTCACAATCACAATCACTTATTCTCACATATAGTCATTTATATACTCCAACACTCACATATACTGCCTTTCACATGTGTAGTTACTCACACATGTACCACTGAGACATCCGTTCACTCACCAACACACCCATACACACACTCACCTACCCATACAGCCCTTCACAGATGCACTCTTGAACCCATACACCCAGTGAATCACCCACTCACACATCTATGCACAGAGTCACACACCCCCTGTGAGAAGTTGGCCTGGCATATGCTGTCCACTAATTATAGTGGGCACCTTGCACCAGTCCAAACAACCCCTTATTGGAGATAGGTTAAAGACAACCTTATTGAAAGCTATCCTAGTGGTAGCTATGGAGAGCAGCCTTCAGGCTAAGTCTTGAAGGAATGTAAAGCAGCTTGTTTTACCAGTCTATAATCTCTTGAGTGACCAAATGAAAGAGCACCACACCAGGTATATATTCAAAATATATGTATTTATTGCTAAACACACCCCTCTAGTCTCTTTATGAGGCTAGAGTTCGAAGTACACAAGTTATAAGTTATTTAAACACAGTAATAGCACAAATACACGTTTGGGCCCTAGGTGCGTACCAAACCATATACCAATAAAGTGGTATAAGAACCACGACTGAACTAGACACTAGGCCTAGAGCCTCTAGAAGTGCTTGGACCACAAGGAACCACCCAAGGTAGTGACACAGGGGACCCACGGGGGACGCGTGCAGTGTAAATACACAACCGCGATACGCCGTTAACTTCTATGGAGAAAGTCGCGATCAGGAAATTAAAGAAAAGGGACACTTAAAGGAGGACTTGGAGCAAACCCTTTGAGAACTAGGTCGTTCTAGAGTCTCTACCCACGGGAGCACCGGAGTACTGTGTTACCTCACCCAGGGAAGCCGGGTGCATAGGTGCCTTTCGGGGTCGGGTTTCATCGTCGATTTGAATGGCGATCTGCTGCAAAGTGCTGCTGGCGACCAAGTGGAAAGTGTCCGGGTGGATCCAAGAGTGGATCGGAGATCTGAAGAACCTGAAAGCAGAGGGGACAGAGTCTGGGTCACTAGCCAGTGACCAGGAAGGCGATGAGCGGATGCCCACCGATGTCGAGTGCTTCAGGTAGGTTGACGGTCATCTTGACACTTCAGCCACGAGGTCCAGGAGGTGTTGTCGGTGACCAGGAGCAGGATTCGGGCTGGTACATAATGTCTGTCGAGTGCTGACATGTCGGCGACCGTATTGGACCCAACAAGCCTTGGCAACGGCAAGTCTTGATGAAAGTAAAGAATGACGATGATGCAGACCAGCAAGGTCTGAGGAACTCACCCAGAAAGGGTAAGTGAGGGCAAGCCTGGAGCAACCAGGGAGCCCAAGAAGAAAAGGATTGGCCTTCGTGAAGGGCTACTAGCCAACAGGCTAGCGACCGCGAAGGAGCCATGAGACGTCGCACGTGGAGCTGGCTCACAGGACACTCGTGGAGTGGAGGCCAGTGATCTTCGGTGCAGTTGGTGCTGGAGGCTAGGGCTACTCGGAGCCCAAAGCACGACTTTGTGGGAGACCCAGAAGAGGATGCACTAGCAAATGCGTGCGGTGTCCAGGGGTCATGGTTCCACGTTACCCACGACAGCTACGGGCCTCAGCTTTGCTGGGGACTCAGGGCAGCCTCGGAGAAGTCTGGAAATCTACCTCTGGTGATGCAAAGACTTCGGTGTCTGATGGGAGCTTAGGCGATGCAGACTGGACAATTGCTTCTTTGCTGCCTGCCAAGCAGGGGAGTCACTCCTTGACCCCAAGGGAGATTCTTCTGTCCTCTAGTCTTGAGTAGAGCGTCGAAGGTCCAGGATTCTGTTTCAGAGTTTCGTCCAGGGATAATCTAAAGTCCTAAGGACTGGGTTCCTATACTTATACCAAGTTTAGGGTTGGACTACTCTGTGGCCCCACCTATGGGTGGGTCAGGGCAGAGGGGTGGCTACACTCCTTTCCCTTTGTCCAGTTCGCGCCAAAGCAGGGTCTGCAAGCCCCTGATCCGGTTTGAACTGGGGTATGCACAGGGACACCAAGTGTGCCCCCAGTGCAGGACTTCAAAGCACCCGAAAGTGCTCCCGCCCAGCCCCAATACACATTATCCTGTCTGGGGAGGTGGTCACACATCCCTGGGACAGGAAACCTATTGTCCAGGCCTCCCCTGCCGGAGTTTCATCCAGCAGCAGGAGGCCAGACTCGTGTCTGTGGCAGCAGCATCCATTTTGTGATGCCAGGGCTTTAGAAAGAAGTTACCGGCCAGGCCAGGGTTAACATGTCTCTCCTCTAGAAGGGTGGAATGCTACCCCCGCCGCCAGAATTGGCGGGGGGTAGTATTCCAAGATGTTTGACACCAAACACGACATGTTTAGGTGCAGCTATTCCAAAGTTAGCATTTAACGCGAGGTTATAATGCGCTTAAGAGTATATGGTCAGGCTGCACTACAAACAGCATCAGAGAAGGGTCTCCGAACGCTGCAGAGGGGCCCTGCTCATGCAGGGGCACCCTCTCACATAGGAACCACGCACTCTGCCTTCAGGATTGATAAGGCCTGCCATAGGAGTGACTTATAGGTTTATATGTGTGTATGTATTTATTGATATAGGTAACCTATATCACAGTAAGGGGTGCATGCACCACCTACCCAGGCTGCAGTAGCAGACCTGTGGTGTCAGTTTGGATGGCCTTCCAGGGGTGGCATAATACATGCTGCAGCCCCTGGTAGGCCTCTGAGGTACCTATGCCCTTGGTACATAGTATGCCATATACTAGGGACTTATAAGGGCACTCCAGATTCCAATCAGTGATGTGCCTAAGGCACATGGAAACCATTTTAGAGAGGAAGCAGCTAGGCTGGGGTTCTGATTAGCAGGGCCCCAGCCAGACTAAGGTCGAAAAACAGTGAAGCATCAGCAAAAAGTGGGGGTACCCATGTGAAGCAGATCCTACTCTCCTACACCCCCCACCCACCCACACAGATACTCAGGCACCTATACAGATACTCAGACAACCAATCAATAACCCATATAGACACTCATGTAGCTACTCACCAACCCATGCAGCCGCTTACACACCAACTGACAGACTGATACAGACATTCACACAGTTTAGTCACTAACCCATGCATTCAGTAAGACACTTTTAATCACTCACTTATACAGTCAGTCACGCACCTACTAAATCATCCATTCAGACACTTATACACCCTCTCATTCTTCAATACACCTTGGCATATATATATATATATATATATATATATATAAAACATATTTAAAGTTTACAGAAACACACAGCCGGATGCTTGTCCGCACTGTGCAATCTTTGAAAACGGCATCTTGCACAGTGCGAGCTGTCTTTTACTGCCGCTCGAGTAGATTTGTACTCGAGCGGCAGCTTTCTCAACGCGGACTGGTAGTTTCTCATCGCGAGCGGTCGTGAGCATATGCGACCACTCGCAATGAGAAACCTGACCTCCCCGCGTGAGAATCTCTGCCGGAGGTTTATTTTCACGCTCGCGATCGGCAACTTGATGTTGCTGATCGCGAACGAGGAAAAAGTATCGCCGGGATGTCATTTTGCTTGCTCGCGGTCGCCAACTTGACGTTGAGGACCGCGAGCAAGCAAAAAATGACCGCTGCACTACGCTACGCGTGTTTGCACTGTGCTACGTGCACTCGCGTAGTGCGAAGTAGCGCAAACTTCGCAAACTACGCGAGCGTAGCGTAGTGCTTTGCCCAGGGTTACTAATAACCCATATAGACACTCATGTAGCTACTCACCAACCCATGCAGCCACTTATACACAAAGTGAGAGACTGATACAGATATTTTCATATTTAAACATTACTCACTAACCCTTGAATTCACTAAGATACACTTAGTCAGTTATACAATCAATTTTACAAACAAAAAATCAGCCATTTAGACACTTATATACCCATTTATTCTTCCATCGACCTTGAGATATACATATATAAAACATATTTAATTTTCAGAAAAACACA
The DNA here is from genome assembly GCA_963921515.1 of Calotriton arnoldi. Lineage (NCBI taxonomy): Eukaryota > Metazoa > Chordata > Amphibia > Caudata > Salamandridae > Calotriton > Calotriton arnoldi. The sequence goes on from CAWUFW010001113.1 coordinate 2,419,954, forward strand.
CATTCACTGGATGATGTCATCAGTGATGTCATTTGGAGATGTCATCAGTGATGTCACTGACCATGTCATGAATTATGTAATATGTGACATCATCAGCAGTGCATTGCGGGCGCGAGTTATAGTTAGCTCAACTAACTAGAACAGCCAAATTTCTCTGGTTTTGTATGAGTGAAATTGCCAACTAACCATAATGTCCCTGAAACCTATGGTTTTTTCAGTGAATATATATATATGTTTTGGGAGTAATCCGTCAATAAGGTATTGACAAAAAAGGGGATCAAAAAAGAGTTTTTCCAAATTATAATTCCCATGAGGATTTAAGTTCTGGGGGCATGCAGGCTTTTTTTTTTTTTTTAAATGAGCAGAGGGTCATTTGAAATGTCATCAGTGATGTCACTGACCATGTCATGAGTGATGTAATATGTAAGGTCATAAGCAGTGCATTGAGGGCATAAGTTATAGTTGGTTCAGCTAACTATAAATGCTGAATTTCAATGGTTTTGTTCAAGTAAAATCTGAGCCTAACTTTAACGTCCCTTCAACCTTTGTTTTTTTCAGTGAATATATGTCAACCTCCTGCCGATTGCCAGTAGGTAGCTATAGTCAAGACTTAGTTTCTATAGGAAAAGCATTTGTTGTTTTGCTAATAACTTTGGCGACGTTTGACGAATCTTCACAAAATTGTCAGAACTAGTGTGCCAATCACTTCAGCTGTTGTCTGAAAAGTTGCAGGGTGATCTGTCAAGTGGAAGACGAGAAAAAGGCGGGGTTCCCAAAACGCATTTTCCCAATGCATTTCCCATAGGGATTTTAGACATGACTACAGCCTGAACTGCTGATTGGAATGACACCAAATTTGACAGAAAGCTAGATCCTGATCAACAAAAATGACCTTTTTGTAATCTGGTGTAAATTTATGCAGTAGTTTGCAGTTATTGAGGAAAAAAGATGTATGTATATCTAGAGACACAGAAGGTCTGCGGATACCCTCTTGGGTGAAAAGCAGTGCTTTAGAAATACCAATTGATTGATTGATTGATTGATCCAACAGATCTAAAAATTAGATCTGATTGGCTGCCACCACTTCAACCAGGAAGTGGTGGCAGCCATCTTGGGACTCGGACTTGGTCAATTCCCAAGAAAAAAATATCCCAAAAAAACACATGAGGGGCAGGGTGGGACTACCCTAACCTACTAGTCCTGGTTGTGGGGTCCTTCGCCAAAATCTTTTTTTTTTGCCATGGATCCACAGGGGTGAGAGCAGACAAATTCTCCCGCCAGCTGGTAGCAGACTTCAGATCTGCTTCATATCCTGCAGTCATGCGGGCAGGGAAACAGATCAGAATATTGCTCCTGCTGGCAGGGAGCAGAATTTTTAGCTACTCCCTCCAGGCAGAAGCAATGCCGGCTCATGCTGGAAGTGGGGAGCCAGCCGATACTGTTGGGGCCTTGGAGCTCCTCCAGCTGCCCCAACAAGGACATGATGGGTGCCCTGGGTGGGCACCCACCATCCTTTGTTGGGTGGGCCCCGGGGAATGTGGTCCCTGGAGTCAAAATTGGATCAGGGAGGGGGGCCACATGGCTCTCCATTAGTGTTCAGCCAGGTCCTGGGGATGGGGTACCCGGGCCAAAATCTGCCCAAGAGATGGGCTGCGTGCTCCCTCCCACATTTTAATAAGGTCTAACCTCAGGGATGGGGTCCCCAGGGCTGAAATTGACCCAGGGAGTGGGTCTGAATGGCTTCCTTCCCCATAAATATAATGGCAGGCTCCGGGTTGGGGTCCCCAGGGGCAAAATTGGACCAGCTGTCCTCTCTCCCCCCAAAAATGTTCTGGGACCTAGGGGATGGATCCCTGGGGCCTAAATCAGCCCTGGGAGGGGGACTGTGTGCCCCTCTCCCCCATACATTTAATGGTGGGCCCCAGGAAATGGGGTCCCTCAGGCCAAAAGCAGCATGAGGACAGGGACCCAGTGCCCCTGTCCCTAAAAAGTACACCGGATGATAGGGCCCCTAGGGCTAAAGGTGGCCCATTGTGGGAACTCATGGGGTGGCTGCCTTTGGGGGTTGGCCACAGGGACAAGCCTCAGGCCCATTCACACCAAGATCTTGCTCCCCGTACTGATTCCCAACGTGAAGGTCTGGTGAACCCTAACTCTTAGTGATACACTGACTGGCAGCAGAGGCTCTGCACTTCACACTACAGCATTGACAAGCCACAGTGACCACCACTGCTAAGCTGGAGCAACGACCATCCACAATGCCTGACAGGATTTTTGCAATACAGCGCTGACCATTTGCAAATCTTTCCTGGCCTCCTCTACTACTAATGGAACACTTCGCACTGGGCTTTAGAAGGTAACTTTTTCATTGGGACTAACCTAGTCCCTGTACCCAGTCCACGTTCCATCTTAGTCGCCATGAACTTGTGACTTTTGCTGGTCTCACACCACCAGATATCCCCGAGCAGCTCATTGTACTTTTAGGCATCATACTTATCTTAAATCTTAGAAATTGCATATCTCCAGTTCAACTGGTTGGATTTTTGTTGTTTTGTTGTCAAATAGTTTATTAAATACATGTTAGATCTGTCAGTCTTAGTATGGTCTCCACCCAATCGTTTTGCCTTCTACCCTCCTATTTTTGCTGATGTCATTTTTGCTGGCCTTAAAACTCTGCGCACTTTAGCACTGCTAACTAGTGCTAAGGTGCTTATGCTCTTTCTTTTAAACATGGTAGAATTGGCTTACACCCACATGGCATATTTATCTACTTGTAAGTCACATATTTAATTTACTAGTAAGTCACTAGTAAAGTGGTATTATATATGCCAAGGGCCTGTAAATGAAATGCTACTTGTGTGCCTGCAGCACTTAGTGCACCACCCTTTTAAGTAGTCCTTTAGACATGTTTCAGGCCTGCCATTACAGCCTGTGTGTGCAGTTTAAACTTCTATTTCCACTTGGCAAAAAAAACCTTTTTAATACATATGTCACCCCTAGTGTAGGCCCTGAAAAGCCTAGAGGGCAGGGTGTAGGGTATTTAAAGAAGCAGTACATACATTTTTCAGCTTTGCATGTCCTGGTAGTTAAAAACTCTTAATTTCGTTTTTCACTACTGCAAGTCTTGTCTCTCCCATAGGATAACATTGGAGTTGCCTTATGACATTTTATTAGAGTAATTTCCAAATGGGAAACTATGAACCCTTTAAGTTTGGTGTTTCTGGAATCACAATGTAAAATCCTAACTTATGGTGAAGTCGTATTTTATATTGCAAGTCTGAAAATGACACATTTAAAAAATTGGCATTTTCTTGCCTAAATATTTGGTGCCTTCTGCCTATCTATGATCCCATGTCTGGGGTGGGTAACAGGTGGGCTTTGTGTATTCCCCTAGACAGCCACACACAATGGGAACTTACGTGTAACTGGATGGACCATCCTGACAGGATGGGAGGGAGGAGCTGGACCCAGCTTACTTACACTTGAATAGGCTTTCTCCTATCCCCACATAAAGGGCTGCATACCCCCCTATAGTGAGACTGGAGCCAGGGCAGGAAGGGCAGAACATCTGTGCACTTCAAAGGCTTGTCTTTGAATTCTCCCTCACTTCAAAAGCACCACTGGGTATAGGTACTGGACCTCAGACACCACCATTTCAGTACACTTCTGGACCTGTTGATACTCTGCCTATAAGAAGGACTACTGGGCTTCTGAAAGTACTGCCACTCTTCTAAACTGCTGCTCTGCTGGGCCCCTGGTTTTCTGTGCTGACTTGCTGCCTGCTGCCCACTTGCCTGAGTGAGGAGTACTGGACCTGCATCACTTGAACCAAGTGCCCAGAGTGACTCCAAGGGCTAGTTGTCTGCCCACCTGATCTGAAGCCTCAGGGACATAACAGGCTTCAAACAACTTTGCATCTGCACCTGGGCTCTGACATCTGTGAGTCTACCCAGCCAAGTGGTGCCACTTCAGTCCTGAATCCTTGGAGGTGGGCCTAAGATGCTTTCCAGCAGAACTGGTGCATCTTCTCTGCTGAGCAGGCATCCTCAAGCAGAACCAATACATTGCTGTTGTTGCGTGCGCTGGCTCCAGCGCAGAAGGTCAGCATAGCCCTCGCATCTCTTCGGAACCTGTGCATTACCAATGCCTCAGAGCATCTCCGATCCAGGTCCTCGCATCTCTCATAGATGGCAGCCTCTGCATCGCAGCTTTGCAGCTCCACGGAACTAATGAATCAACTCAGCTGCACACAGCATCCTTGACGTCTGGACTTCGCATTGCAAGCCCTGTCGATGGGATCCTTGCTGATGACGCACAGGACCTTATACTGCAGCCTTGTCGCATCTCAGAACCAATGCATCATTTCAACTGTGCGAGGCTTCTTGCCTCAAATCCACACAATGCTCTGCAACCAGGATTAAGGTACTTTTGTTCAGCTGGCCTAACCTGGTCCCTGTAGCCGGTCCGCACTCCATCGCGGATGGCCTGAACTCGTGGTTTTCTCCCAGATCAGAACAACCAGATATCCCTTGTTGGCACTTTGTGCGTTGTGGTGCTATTAACAATACATTTTTAAAATTCAATATCACAGGTTTCCCTGATAGGAGTTTTGTTGTTTTGGTCTTGTTTTATTCATTAAAATATATACCATTTTTATAAACCTGGTGTGTAATTTTTTGTGTGTTGTTTTCACCGTTTTACTGATTGAAGTGTTCCACAAATACTTCACACATTGCCTCCCAGTTAAGCCTGGCTGCACTGTGCCAAGCTGCCAGACGGTAAGCACAGGCTAATTTGGTGTTTGCTTGAGACTTACCCTATCTCGGATTGTGGTTGAACCATGCCACTTGGTTCCATGGAGGTTATACCACTAAGGACTGTAATTGCAGTCGCAGTGGCAAGGGCACTGATGGAGATCTTTACCCATGTGAGTTTACCAAAGAAGGTGGTATCTGACTGTGGTTGCAACTTCATGTCAGGGTACCTGAAGACCATTTGGAAGGAGTGCGGTAACCCACAAGTTCTTCACTCCTTACAACCCACAAACCAATGGGCATGTTGAAAGGTTCAACAGAATCCTGAATGGCATGATTATGGGCCTGCTAGAGTCCATGAGGCTGAAGTAGGATGTCTTCCTGCCATGCCTTTTTTTTGCCTACAGGAAGGGAGGTACTGCAGAAAAGGGTTGCCTTTAGCCCCTTTGAACTTCTGTGTGGGTAACCTGTGAGACAACATCTCAGTTTGTTGAAGGAGTGCTAGGAGAAAGCTCCTGGTAGGGTCCCTAAGGATGTGGTCAGCTACCAGATGGCATGCTTCCAGAAACTTGCATAGTAGAATATGGAGGCCAGCGAGGAGGACATAAAATGGTGGTAAAACCAGAATGCCACTCTGTATGTGTTAAAGCCTGGTTAAAAGGTATAGGTGGGGGGCGTGGCCGGGCAAGATGGCCGAGCGGACGTAGCTCGTCTCGGCTCCCGGTTCACGTGCTGATCCGGCCCGGCTCGAGGTGGCTACATGGCTTCTTCTTGGCTGACACTGCTCCCTCCCTGAAGCGGAGTGTCTGGGGCATCTGCGGAGCAACTTTGGCCGTCCCTGGGACCGGGGAGACGCCTGCTATCCTCGGCGGCGGCGGAGGCTGACGGCGCGGAAAATGGCAGCCGGAGTCGTGCGGGGGACGCCGTGGACTGGGGCTGCCCCCGGGAGGTAGGACTGCTGCTGTGCTGCCGCATCGCGGGGCCCCTTGCTGACTCTTCTGGTCTGGGGAGCACAGGACTTAATCTTACTTTGGTGGCGGGCCCCCACCCTCGCGACAAGGCATCGGACGAGTGCCTGACCTTAAGATGGCGGCCGTCGGCGCCCTCCGGACGGCGATTGGCGCCACACTCGGCTCATCCTGACCTGGCCCGGCTCCCTGCACAGATTGCGGTCTTCCCCCACATCGCCAGCCTGCCTCCTGGTCACCCTCCGGTCTGGGGCTGCTCACCCCGCCGAATTGCCCCTCAAGGCCCTGCAACATCAACCTGATCAGCCTACGATTCTGACCCGACCCCGGCAGCACAGATGGCGCTAGGGTGATATACGCCCTGGGAGATCTCAGCCTCTTCACACCACGACGCCGGTGGCTGTCGGCGCCTGAAGGCCGGACCTAGCCTACGTCTACGACGCTGGGTGGACAGGCGTAAAACTCAGGCACGAACGGTCGGGCCACAGTCTACGGCACCCCTCCCTGGTCCTTAATCGCAGGTTGCATCTCAACAGGCCTTGCTGGCGCCAACTAGCTATGACCCACGCTACGGGAGGCACTTCGGACTGAGAGATCGTACACCCCTCACAGAACCCACGCCTGGGACCCTGACAGCCCTCCCTCTACCTCAATTCTCCATTTCAGTCACCGGTACTTGGGAGCGCGGCGGCTTCAGCTTCGTCCCCTCGGACAGCTACTCGGGGCCTGCCTGGTCCGCGCCCTATGCCGCCAAAGAAGGTGCCGAGGAAGACGACGAGCAAGCAGCCGGGCAAAGTCTCAGACTTTTTCCTTCCCTCGGACAAGCGCCCGACGCTGCGAGGAGACGCAGGAACCACTACAATGGCTCTCACGAAGGCAGACATGGCGGATATGTTTAAAGATTTCAAAGCGGAACTCCGCAAGGACCTGAGCCAGGATATTACCACCTCCATAGACCAACTGCGGGCAGATCTAACGGACCGGCTGACCTCCCTACAACAAGATGTAGACTCCGTGGGCACTAGGGTCCTCGACCTGGAGACACATTCTCAGGAGCAAGAGCGACTAACCTCAGAGCTGAGGGGGGATGTCCGCCAACTTCAGGAACAGCTCCACCAATCTTTACTCAAGACGGAGGACCTTGAAAATCGGTCTCGGAGAGAGAATGTACGCATTAGAGACCTTGAGGAGGGCGCGGAGGGGCCTGATCTGGCGGCTTTCGTGGAGGGCCTGTTCGCAGAGATTTTGGCTCCCCAAACACTTAAAATCAAACTGGACAGGGTACATCGTCTGGGCATCACACAGCCTGGTGAGAAGAGAAGACCGCGCGATGTCCTAGCAAAATTTCATTCTTTCAAAGTGAAGGAAGCAGTCCTCCAAGCGGCCAGGGCAAGGAGCTCCATTGCATTCCAAAATTTTCCGTGCTCCATCTACCAAGATTTAGCTCCGGCAACGCTGGCACGGAGACAATTGTTTAGAGGCATTACTACTAAGCTACGCGAGGACCACATTCAGTACAGGTGGACTTATCCATTTGGACTAAGCTTCGATTATAAGAACAAATGTCACCACATCACCGACTTGAAGGAGGGTCAGGAGCTCTTGGGTCTCCCGCTGGATGAATTGGACGCCACATCAGATAAAAATGGAGCTCCATCACGAGGAACGTCAACGGCTTTTGGATGGTCGGCAGGCACGCGCAGGGGCCGACGATGACTGGTTTAGGCTCTCCTCTGGGTCGAGGGTCTGCCGTTCTCCTGAGCTCACCGGGGGTCCTGGCCCTCTGAGCTTCTTGCTGTTAAATGGTTAATCTCCCCGGCGTTGGCCGAGGGATGGGACGGATCACAGCCTTCAACGACACTCCCAGGTTACATGCCAAGATCGCCTACACCAGGATTTACAGGGGTCTGGTCTTATTGGAGGCCCCGATTGTCTGGGGAGGGACTCGAACGATTACGGACTGCCACCTCCTCAAAGTAAGAACTATGCCTCTGGGTTGGGGGTTCTTTCCCTTTTCTGCCACACTTGCTCAGAGCGACACGTTGTCGCTCTCTAGGAGCGATCTCCTTTACAGTTATCAGGGTTGACACCACCAAGGTGGGCAACATTCCTTAACGCGCCTTGTCCTCCTTTGCTGATGACCTATGCGGACTCTCATTGTGGGCGGGATATGCATGTCACTGTTTTTCTAGTCGTCACTAGACAATGTTAAGTTTTCCTTTTATGATCATGTAGCCGGGGTGGGCGTGGACGGGGACCTCGGACCCGTTGTTCCCCCTGGTTTCTGTGGGAGACATGTGCTCCCGGCGGAACTTTGTTATCCAATCTTGGAAACGTATTTCTAATTATGTTTGGTTTTTTTGGGTGGGGGTTTGGGGTGGGTTGGGGTGGGGACTTGGTGGCGGCTTTTTATCATGTAGTTCTGGCGGGTCCTGGGGTACATGTACTCCTACGGTTGAGATGAATGAGCAACACACCTTTCTTAGGGAGCTGGCGTTGTCGCAGTACACTCATGGGATAAGGGGGCTTTTACAGAGTTTGTACATCCACTACTGACACTATGTCAGTTACAATAGGAACCTGGAATGTCAAAGGGCATAACTCCCCTCAAAAACGCCAGAAAGTTTGGAAGCATATTATCAACCACCATTTAGATGTAGTGGCGCTCCAGGAGACACATCTCGCTAGAACCGAAGACACGCGTTTCAGACACAAACAATACCCCTTGTTCTACCGTTCTTCGGCACTTACTAAGCATAGGGGAGTTGCAATACTGTTCCGCTCTTCCATACAATTTCAACCACTAGATGTTCTTAGCGATAGGGAGGGCCGCTGGGTCATGGTTAAGGGCCGTCTCAGAGGGAAGATATGCACCTTTGTAGCATTATACGCGCCCAACTCTGGTCAGACATTGTTCCTACATACACTGCTGGGGAAAATGCTGGACTTTGCGGAAGGACAGATAGTCCTCATGGGAGACTTCAATTTGACTTGGCATAAGGAAATGGACAGCACACACTCACAGCGCTCTGAACTGGGCTCTTTTTCCGCTGACACTCAACAACTAATCCAGGACTTAGGCTTACTAGACTCCTGGCGTACTATTTATCCACAAACACGGGATTATACCTTTTATTCCCATGTACATCGCACGTACTCCAGGATCGATTACATTTTTATTAGTCAGTCCCTCCTGGGTTCCCTTCAAGACGCCAAAATCTTCCCTCTTTCCGTGTCCGATCATAGTTTGTTCTCCATCTGTCTGTCCTGGCGCTGGGACGCACCGGCTGCGCCCAGGTGGTACTTTCCGGCATCATTAACGAGAGATAAAGACTCCTGTGCTCAACTCAGAGACACTATTAAAGATTTTTTTGCGGTTAACAAACCAGAGGATACATCGGAGTTTTTCACCTGGGACGCACTAAAACAGTCTTCCGAGGGAAGTGTATTGCGCTTAACGCGGCACTAAATAAGCAACGCACTAGGGAAATAGAGCAATTAGAGCGGGAGCTGTCCTCTGCCGAAAATGCCCACAAACTGAACCCCACTCGACAGACTCTCCGGCATCTGACAGCTCTCCGCGGTAAGCTTTGCGCCATTTATAACAATAGAGCTGAGTTTACACTCCTTAAACTTCCCCACTTATCTTACTTCCAAAGCAATAAAATCGGTAAACATTTAGCCAGGCAACTTCGAGATAAACGGGAGAAAGAATACATAGGAGGCATGGTGGGGCCTGATGGGGTTGCCACGCACAAGGAGGAAGACAAAGCCAAACTCTTTGGCTCCTTCTAGGACGCTCTATATACGGGGGAGGAACTAGATGTTGCCACCCAACGGGACTATCTCCGCGAGTTGCCCCTACCTCAGGTTTCCAACGAATGGAACGAGCTACTCTCTGCTCCCTTCACCTATGAAGAAGTCAATGTAGCGATTAAAGCCCTTAAGCCCCACAAGGCCCCAGGTCCGGATGGGTACACCGCTCTTTTCTATAAGACCTTTGCCCCAGACATCTGCCCCTACCTTACGCGTCTTTTCAACAAGATGGCCGAAGCCGGGGAATCTGCTGTATCTATGACTGAGGCCATGATCTCAGTGATACCAAAACCCGGAAAAGACCCCCAATATTGTACCTCCTATCGCCCTATTGCTCTTCTTATTCTAGATGCCAAATTGCATTCCTCCATCTTAGCTAAACGATTGAATGATCTTATGCCTGACCTTATCCACCCGGACTAGTCCGGATTCATTAAGGGCCGCCAAACCCACGATAACACCCGTAGAATTATTCATCTCATTGAAAAGGCCAATAGGCGCAAGATCCCTGCTGTTTTAGTGGGTCTAGACGCTGAGAAAGCCTTCGATCGCATTAATTGGGAGTTCCTGTTTCACACCCTCCAGGCATTCGGATTTTCAACTAAATTTTTAACTATGATCCAAGCCAATTACCGACAACCTTGCTCCAGAGTGATAGTCAACGGGGTCAGCTCAGCCTCCTTTTTCCATTCCAGAGGCACCAGACAGGGGTGTCCCCTCTCACCTTTACTCTTCGCCTTCAGCATTGAGCCCCTAGCAATGGCACTTAGAGATAATCCCAGTATCCGGGGTATTCCATTCGCTGGGGAAACTCATAAAATCTCCCTGTTCGCAGACGATGTTCTCCTGTCACTTTCCGAACCGGCCATCTCTCTCCCAGCCCTGCAGACTGAATTGGAGCATTACGAATTAGTTGGGGGCTTTAAAATAAATTTTAGCAAATCCTATATCCTTAACCTCACTTTGCCACCAACTGAGGTCCACAGGCTCCAACCCCTTACCCCCCTTGCATGGGCATCCTCCTCCATACAGTATCTAGGGGTTCAACTGACGCCGAGGATCGAGAGGTTATATGCGGCCAACTTTCCGCCCATCCTCAACCGCATCCAAGCGGAACTCACAAAGTGGAGGCCCCTCTTCCTATCCTGGCTGGGCCGGATTCACGCAGTAAAAATGTCACTCCTCCCTAAGCTTCTCTAGCTATTACAGGCCCTACCTATAGAGCTAGACAGGGACTTCTTCCGACGAGTTAAGACTGTGGTCTTGCGGTTTATATGGCAGGGGGGGCGTGCCCGCTTCTCCTTCTCCATGCTACGTCACCCTCGTTCGGAGGGGGGAGTAGGCCTCCCTGACATCCAGTTGTATTACAAGTCTGCGCAGCTAAGAGTCTTGGTCGAGTGGTCGAAGGGAGAATCCGAAAAACATTGGCTGCACATGGACCGTAGTGTGACTGGGAGAACCATCTGGGACTTGATCTGGCGCCCTAAGAAAGATAGACCCCCTAACACCTACATTGCTACGCCCACGCGCACCACTCTGAAAATATGGGATACACTGGCGGGAGACGACAGATGGACCTGTTTCCCTTCCCCGTTTACACCGCTACACTTTAATCCAGCATTCCCACCAGGTACTCAGGAGGGGCCTTTCACTGCCTGGAGAGAGGGGGGCTGTCTTGCTTTAACCCACCTTTTCCATAACTATGACCCGCTCACCTTTGACAATTGCCAGCGGGACTATAACTTGGGAAACAGAGAACGATATCACTACAACCAACTGATGCACTGGGCCCTCACACCGCAAATACGCAACACAGCTACCCGACCCCTCACTAAGTTCGAATCCTTCCTTACCAAGACCACGACTATGAAGGGAGTGATTTCCTTCATATACAAATTTCTTCTCACCACTACAGTTTCTCCACGACCGCGCTACATGTCCATGTGGGACGACCTTATACAGCGTCCTATCTCGGATATTGAATGGGGACACCTGTGGACCGACATTACACGGTTCAATCACTCCTCTGACCTACGGGAAGCCCACCTAAAAACCATGATGGACTGGTACATCCATCCCTCTAGGCTTAAGCGAATCTTTCCCAACACTTCTGACAGATGCTGGAGAGGGTGTGGGTTATTGGGAGATTTTAAACTTATCTGGTGGGATTGCCCGACTATTCGGCCCTTCTGGGAGGAAATACTTGCGCACATTAAGGATATCCTGGGGTACCCTATTCCAACCACCATGGAGGGGGTCCTTTTAGGTCTTCGCGATCCTGCACTAGAACATCAGACACGAGCAGACAAAACAATCTTGTGGCTTTGTATAGGCGCAGCGAAAGTTACCCTAGCGGCCGGCTGGAAACAGAGGGAAGCACCAGCGATATCCCTGTGGCACTCTAGATTGTGGAAACTTCTCAGCCTGGAACGCATGTCTGAAATCTTTCGAGATGACTTTAAAAATGTTGAATTCAAATGGGGTCCTTTGGTGGCCTTCCTTTCCCGAGGCCTACCGTCTGCTGTTTGCCCATCGTCTATCAGAGCTCTGCATCTTTTTCAACTATGATCTGCCCTACATGGCCATAGTCAGACTAGAGGGTTGTACTTCGTCGCCACCAATGTCGGGGAGGGGGGAGGGAGGGAGGGTTTATTATTTCCTTTTTCTTCCTTTTTTTGCGTTGGCTATTTTCGTTTCACCCCTGGTTGGGGAATGTTGAAACACAAATGAGAACTGTTCGGTTGCCTATTGCAGTAGGTTTCAAGGTTCTTCCCATCGCAAAAGAAAGATGGGACACATACGGACACTCTGATTATCACTTATAGTTCCTAGAGGCCTCACCCACACCCCGTCAATACAAGGAACTGTATCGTTTTACTAGCAACCCAGTAATACCGGGGTTGGGTAGGTATAGAATGTTAAGTGTTATTTGCCGCTTACAGTCTCATGGCACTTGAGGACCCCCTGTGAGGGGTGATTTGATAGTTCTGTTGTATGATGTAATTTGTACAAAAATACATAACTAATAAAAATATGTTTGAAAAAAAAAAAAAAGGTATAGGTGATGGAGCTCGTGCTTCAGGGCCCTGCAAAACTGTTGGTCTGGGCCTTATTAGGTGAAGGAGCGCATGAGTGATGTCACCTACCTGGAGGACCTCAAGACACCCGGGAACCCTTCAAGGGTCCTTTATGTCAATAGCCTCAGAGGTCTGAGTTAACCATGCTCCTAGTTACTCATGATGGGGTGGAAGAGGAGAGTGAACCTCTCCTCAACCTCCTTTCTTCTAAGAAGCAGGATGGGTCGGTGGAGGGTGTCAGCCTCTCCCCCACACTGCCCATAGACTAAAAGAGAGATTGCCACCAGTTTCTGGGGCAGTTTGCCTCTTTATTCTCTCTTATCCCAGAACTCACTACATGGTGTACCCATTATATTGATACTAGGGAACACATGCTTGTGAAGACTAAAATGTACAGGCTATCTGACAAGGTGAGAGACAGCATTAAGGAGGAAGTCTCCATGATGCAGCTTTAGGGGTTATTTAGCTCTCAAACAGCTCTTGGTCCAGCTCAGTGGGGTAGGTTCCAAAGGCTGCCCCTCCAGGTGTCACACCTGAACTCAGGTTCTGTGTGGACTATTGTGGGCTCAATTCGGTCACCAAGACTGATGCACACCCCATCCCCAGAGCTGATGAGCACATAGATTGGCTAGAAGCTGTTCAGTTCCTCAGTACGTTTGACTTAACATCTGCGTCTGGTAAATTGCCTTAACCGAGGGGGCCAAAGAGAGGTCTGCGTTCTCTACCACAGAAGGGTACTTCCAGTTCGCGATCATTCCCTTCACGTTGAAGACAACCAGGTACTGGCTGTGTTGGAGAATTTCAGTGATGCCTACCTAAACGACATTGCGGTCTTCAGGTCTAGCTGGAAAGACCACTTTTGCCACCTCAAGGAAGTGCTTCAGGCTCTGCAGAAAGCAGGCCTGACTATCAAGGCCAGTAAGTGCCAGACAGGGCAGGGTTCATTGGTCTACATGGATCACAATATGGGAGGTGGCAAGGTGCCATCCTTCCAGACCAAGATTGAAACCATTCTGGCTTGGGAGCCCAAAAATACCCAGACAGATTTGAGACTCTTTTTATGTCTCACTGGCTATTACAGAAGATTTGTCAAGGGATATGGCACCATTGTTGCACCCTTGAAAGAGATGACTTCCAAGAAGCAGCCATGTCAGGTGATTTAGACAGAGGAGTGCCAGAAAGCTTTTGACACCCTGAAGGAGGTCATCTGTCGGGCACTCGTGCTCAAGGTCCCGGACTTCTCCCAAGAGTTCATTGTGCAGACAGATACCTCAAAGTATGGCATAGGGACTGTGCTCTCACAGCTAAATAAAGAGGTCCTCGATTAACCTGTAGCCTTCATCAGTAGGAGCTTACTTCTCATTGAACAGAGGTGGAGTGCAATAGAGAGGGAAGACTTTGCTGTGGTCTGGGCGCTGAAGAAGCTGAGACCATACCTGTTTGGAGCTCACTTCTGGGTTCAGACAGACCACAGACCCCTCAGAAGGCTAATGATGATGAGGGGTGAGAATCCCAAACTGTTGAGGTGGTTCATATCCCTACAGGGAATGGACTGTGCAGTGGCATACCATCCTGGAACAGACCATGCCAATGCTTATGATCTCTCCAGGTTCTTCCACCTTAGTGAATAGAACTCCCAAGGGTTTAGGTAGCTCTCCCCACTTTCAGCTGGGGGGACAGGAGTTAGACCTGGCATCCTTAGAATTGGGCCTAAGGTGCTAGCCAGCAGAACCGATGCATCCTCTCTGCTGAACAGCACATCCTCAAGCCGAACCAACACATCTCCTTGGTTGAGAGGTGCATCCTCAAGCAAAAAAATGTCATCTCTGCTGTTGGGTGGATTGGGCCCAGACCAGATCGTCCACATCGCCCACACCTCTCTTCAGAAGCGACACATTGCTGATGGCTCAACGCATCTCCAATTTCAGGTCCTCAGATTTCTTATCGACGATGATGCCAGCCTCCACATCGCAGCTCCTCCTAACCAATCCATCTCCTCAGCTGCGCATTACAAACCCCGTCAATGGGATCCTAGATGCCAATGTGCAGGACCTCACATTGTAGCCTCTCTGCATCTCAGAACCGATGCCTCGCTTCAACTGTGCAATGCTTCTTGCCTGAGATCCACACAACCCTCCACAACCAGGATTACGGTACTTTTGTTCAGCGGGCCTAACCTGGTCCCTGTAGCTGGCACTCACTCCATCGCAGTTGGCCTGAACTTGTGCAACCAGATATCCCTTGTTGGCTCTTTGTGCTTTTTGGTGCTATTTTATCTTAAATCTTTAAAAATCAGCATCTCCGGTTTCCCTGATTGGATTTTTGTCGTTTTGGTCTTGATTTATTTCTTGAAATATATACTATTTTTATAAACCTGGTGTGATATCTTTTTGTTTGGTGTTTTCACTGTTTTACTGTTTGAAGTGCTGCACAAATACTTCACATAATGCCTTCCAGTTATAGACTGGCTGCTCTGTGCCAAGCTAGCAGAGGGTAAGCACAGGTTAATTTGGGGTTTGCTTGTGCCTTACCCTGATTAGAATTGTGGTTGCTGCTTGTAGCAAAGTGGAGTTTTATGTGGTGTGGGGGTTAGACCTCACCATGCAATACTATCGCAATACCCCAAAGAAGGTCCTTGGATTCACATTAATTCATCTTTAGCTCAGTCCTGCTAGTGTGGCAATAAAATTCAGGCTTTACTGGGGGAACATGTGTTAAGCATTTCAGAGTACCAACATGGACGATAAGTAATTGACACGACTTGAGAGAAATCCAAAAGCAATTTATAAAAATAGACTGTATTTTTATCTTAATCTAGACACCAAAATGAAAGGAATCTAAACGGAGTTATAGATTTTTGAAGCAATATTAAATCAGTGCAAAATAATACATGAAAAAGATAACATTGGTGTGAACGGGAAAAAACACTAGTGAGGATTGGTCACTTGCAGGTCGCGTTACATGGAACCCTTACAGCGTTAAGGCCATGCGGGCCCCTGGACCAGGCCACGACAGTCAGATCAATTTGAACTAGCCTGTGGAGTCTAGGTGCAGAATTTTCCTGGCTGTCCGTGGTGCTGAATGGGAGCCACGGTGATGCTGGTTTTACCACTTACACTGTGCTGCAAGAAACAAAATGCAAAAACACAACAGATACATAGCTGCTGACGTCAAAGAAGGTTGCATGATGTTACCATAAACACCACAAAGAGAAAAAGAGATGAGACAGTGGGCTCACGTCTGCCCTTTGGGAAACACTCAAAACACAGAATTGGCGTGACCCCCTCTTGATGTGCATATGGAATTGTCTCCTTAGCCCTAGTTTGTGTGTTCCTATCTACCTACTGCTAGTATCACACAGAAAGATGGGAAATTCCAAGAATTGGATGAGGTAGGGTCACTCACGTAATGTCATCATTTGCTACCTCGTCCCACCCTCGTGAGGTGATACTACTGCTGAGTCCGCCCTGGTAGTATCACCTCACCAAGGTTATACGCTGGTGCCAAATGATGAAGCATGTCACAATATGTGCATGAGCCTACCTCGTCCAATTCTTGGAATTCTATGTTTTGAGTGTTGCACTGTGTTCCCTGTAGATGCAGTGTCAAGTGTGGAGGTTAGTTGCTGGATTGGCAACCAACAAGCCTTGGTAGCTGTAAGCACAGCAAGGTACTGGCACTTTACTGGGTTCTGGGGAGTGAGGTAGTGGCCTGAAACTTTGTGGCAGGCAAGACTATAACTCCCAAAATGCACTGGACCACCTGTATTTGGGCAATCCCATGGCGGGCCCGATGGTCAGCAATTCTTCTGATCCTGTGAGTGTTTTTACCTGCAGTTTGCAGGGGAGTAGTGTCACTAGCCTAGGGGAGTCTGAGGGTGCTTCTAGCTTCCAAAGGGGTCCCTTTTTCATGGAGCTCCAAGTTTTAGCCAAGGACAAGATTCGTTCACTCATTTCCATGTCTGTTGCCACAGGAACAAAGTATCCCTCTTTTTCAAACAAGATCTTATCCTGAGCAAATGTCCATTCCAAAGTAAATCCAGCAGTCTGTAGTTATGGTAATTTCTTGGTTTTATTCCAAACGCTAGAATTCCAACTAGGTAATATCACAGCCAGTCTGAACAGAAGGCTGTATTCTGTTCAGACTGGCACGTGATATTACCTATTTGGAATTCTGGCGTTTGGAATAAAACAAAGAAATTTGCTGGATTTACTTTGGAATGGACATTTACTCAGGATAAGATTTTGTTTGTATTGTTATTTGGGGATTCTATCCCCTAACCTTGGATTGTTGAGTGGCCGTTCCACTTATCCCTGGATCGAACTTTGGAATTTTGATTGTACTACATTGCACTGCCTCAGCACAGAGTTGGCCCTGCCACTTTTAGACTGTTGTATTATCCCTCTTTTTCCTTGGTGCTGTGGGCAATGCAATGTCCTGCTGTCGGTGACACAGGTCTCCTCTTGGTCCTTTCTTGATGCAAGTTATTCAGATCTGAGGTTCTGGTGTCAGGGGGGTCCCTTAGATACTAGATTTAGGGGAGTTAGGTGTGTGGGAGCTAGTAGCCAATGGGCAGCTCGTCCCTAAGCTAATCTGCCCCTGAGGTGACCACATCCGGGAGTGTAGGTCACCTTTTCAACCCAGAACCCTCTATTCTGCCATTCCTAACAATGACAGAAATCAAATTGTGGTGTACAGACCTGGCTGCTTACCTTAGAGGTGTGGCTAGCCTTCTGGGGTGTACACCTTCCTATATAGCTAATTTCCCGCCTGCCCGGGTGCATATGTGCCTTGGGCAGGGATGTTTCATCCACTGGGAGTCAGCCCTGTTGCATATCAGAGGGGGTGCAGCCTTGGAGCTCACCGCCTTGATGTGCCACTTCATTAGCCTGCTTGGTAAGAGGGAGGTCTGAAGTCCTTCCTGACCAAGCCTTCGTTCCTGTCTCCGGGGAGTGGTCACACTGCCTGACAAGAGGTCAGAATCTTGCACAGGCTGGGAAGCCAAAGCACAGAGAAGCTGGGGCATTCAGATGGGAAACCTCTAATGTCGCCACCTTGGTGCATGCCACGTCAGCTAGGGTGCAAGATTTGTGTGAGGGGTAAGAAGACACATTGCTTGATGGCAAACATGACATATTTAGTCAGTACCATAATGGAGCTGCCAACCTCAAAATTACCCGGGTGGCAGCCCATGTTATCCTATGGACAGCAAACACTTATAGTAGTTTCCCAGGGGGAACGCCACTATAAGGACATAGAGGCTTGTACTTATATGTCCTCACCTTTAATATACTGTATCTTAGTACTGAAGGGCAACAATGGTACACCTGTCACACATCTCTACCTTTGGAGTAGTTCAAAACAAGTCAGTCAACAATGGTGCTCTAAACACTAGAACAAACCCGTTGCAAAGATGTGTGTATCTGGACCAGAGTCAATATTGGCACCATTCATACTTTAGTATTGGAGCATTTACTTGGTTGATTGACCTTTTGGCTCTTTTTTAGTTGAACCTGCCTACATGTATTTTCTTAGCTTATCAATGATTTTCTATCTCTTTCTTCTGGTATCACTATTTATTGCCTTCTTCACAACCTTATTGTTCACTTACAGCTTAATATTCAGTCTATGTGGTGGTTTGTTTGTCTTGCACACAGGTAACTTGTCCTTTTCACTTTTCTTTTTTTTTAGTGTTATGCTCATGGGGTATTAGTAGGCTTTGTGGTGATGGTCCCGACACATTAAGTGTGCAACAGAATGGTTCTTATAACCTTATCTACTAAATTTTAAATTGTTTCAAAAACTATTGGTTTTAATTAATGCTTATCTTCTTTCATGCATTATTTTATCAGCCTTGAAAAAGTCCCAATGTAGAGAC
Source organism: Calotriton arnoldi (assembly GCA_963921515.1). Classification (NCBI taxonomy): domain Eukaryota; kingdom Metazoa; phylum Chordata; class Amphibia; order Caudata; family Salamandridae; genus Calotriton; species Calotriton arnoldi. The sequence continues at coordinate 2,438,447 of CAWUFW010001113.1, forward strand.
GAAACACGTGTTGGCTGAAATCATCTATGAAGCAACACTTTCAACACATCTGTAGTTTTAGCAAAAAAGTTACTATAATCATGATATTGTTTGTGTTTTCTTGTGAAACCACTAATAAGTACTTATCGTTTTTACTACAATATATAGAGGTTTCTGATTTATCTTTTGAGTATTCAATTAAATTGGTATTATACATGTCTTAAACGTTTGCATTGTATAGATAGTCACACTAGTTGTACCTAGAATAATACACGTCATATCACATACACTATAAGACTGATATGCTATTTTCTGGTTTGTTCTTTAATATACTGTACCCTGCCTCCTGGACTAAAGAGGCCTACCTTAGGGGTGCCTGACATATATTAAAGATAGTGCATATGACTAGGCCACATATGGTGAGGACACAGTCAAGTTTGAGCACGTTGTACTGCTCCTTCAGTGTGCAATGGCATGCCTGCTGTCAGTAGTTTGCTTGGGTCACCCAGGGCGGCACAAAACTTTGCTGCAGTTCTGGGGACCCCTGTATCACCTATGCCATGGGTACCCCTGATACCATATACTAAGGACTTATAAGGGGGTAAAGTCTTTGCCAATTTGGGATTACCAAGCCAAACATAACAGTTTTGGGAGAGAGCACAGGCAGTGGAGTCTGGGAAGCTGACTCGGGTGCACCATCAGAATCATAACCATCAGCATTTGGTGCAAAAACGTTGGGAATGACCATACAAAAAGGGCATTTTCTTGCACTGCTTGACCATGGCTCAAAACCCAGTCAATCAAGAACCCAATGTCTAAGAGTTTGACTGTGAGATTCTGCAGCCAGGGCAGGGAACTCCGCACATAAATAAATATGACATGCCTATCCTTTGGAGTTCTCTGCCCTGACTGTTGAGTCCTTGCAGTCCTAAACTTACTATTAAATCAGAGTTTGTGAATTGCAAAAAAAAAACATAAAATTACACAAAAGTGTAAATTTACCTTTGTAAATCAGTCCCATCAAGTCCTGAAATCCTACTGACATTCAGAATGTCACAGCACCTTTGACCAATAATCTCAATCAATAAATAACCCTAGATAAAACCTACATGAGGAGTTTCCCCAAACTTACAGAAGCAAAACACTGATTAGATTAAATAAATCTACTCCCAAACATATTTCATGTTTCATCAAATTCCGAAAAAATAAACTTGTCGATATTATATACACATATTTTTGAATTGGAAAAAAAGTTTACATTTATTTGATAAATGTGAAAATATGTGTATTCAGAAGTAAGATAGCAAAGTTTCCGACAAGGGGAAAACCCACACAAATACCTTTTAGAATAATCGTCAATAGTGCTTGAAATAAACGAAAAAAATTAAAAGCTTTTCCATAAGCATAAATCACAGCTGTATTTTATTTTGAAACTCCAATTATTTCTTCAAAATTTTTGACAAGTAGTTATCTTTTATGGTTTGTTTTCCGTGTTTTGTCTGTGGAAACAGCTGTCTGCAAATCTTCCTCAGCAATATAATTACAGAGATCATTTCAGAACACATCTCGCAGTCATCCTTTTTTCAGTTCAAACTGCATTTTATGACATCAGTCACATAAAACAGCAGGCTGTTCTCCGAATCACATGTTCAGGAAAATGCTACTTTTTGCAGTTGTTGGTGAGCCATGTTCTATGTTCATTACTTTTATTTTACTTTTGTGCTTTGTACCTCATTTCTGAAAATAAATGAATCGGCTTAAGTTAATTATTCCCCTTTTATTTTCATTCCATCATAAAAATAGCGTACATAACAAATGCTGACATTTACTAACAGATGGTGATGTTTTCATGATAACCTTTGCATTGCTTTATTAAGTCTTGTCTACAGTGTTTAAAACTCCTATTAAACACAATAACAATAGTTAAGGGCCAAATTAGTACGTTTTGTCGGAATGCTGCGTAGCAACCAAAGTGGGAGAGAAAAACAGTGCCATATTTACTAAGATATGGCTCTGTTTTTCTCTTTCACTGTGCTAGTAAACTGTAGGCTGCCAAGTGCAATGCACACTTCCTGAGTGTGTAGTTTTGTACTGAAAAGGGACCCTTCCAGAATAAAAACAATTCAACAGTTTTCACAATTTTTATCTATGCTGTACAAGGAGATTTTTAAAAGTTACTCCACTGTAACGACTTCTTAGAAGAGGTGTAATTTTTTTGCACAAATTCATGCCTGCAAATATTTGTAGATAGGGATTTGTGTTAAAATTCATAGGTGGTTGTGTGTTAGCATGTATGATATTCTTCTATGACAGCAGTACATTGTGTATCTTTAGGCAGGTTTCAACCGCAAATTGTGATTTGCACTGGAAAACAAATACACCACAGTACTTTGCATTAGGCTTTTGTGATGCAAACGTGACGTAAATTGTTCTTAAATCTGGGCCTTAGAATGGAATGTGGGTCAGCCCATTTGGTTATTGGTTGTTTTGATCCTCAATCCCATTTTCTTGCTTCTTTTTTGATGGCTTTACTTCCCCTTCTTTTGTTTGTCCTTACCCTGGTGCATAGCTGTTTTGTGGGGTGTTACTCCTTCCTCTTTGAGCACACATCACTCCTGACTCCTCATCATTGTGGGAGGCAGTATGTTTCTTCCTCAAAATCTGCCCCTTAGTGGCTATCTTACATGGCGAGAGGATTCACGTTTGACCGTACCTAGAGGACCTGTTAGTAGTCCATGCCTTTCTTTCACCTTGGTGAGACTTCGAATAGAGTATGGGGTATTTTGCAATGTCAGAAAATCCTTCTAAGTCTCAGAAAGTCTCATAAGCAAATCCAAATCGTCTTCTCAAATTCATGGGATGCCGTTCTTCTGTTGGAATGGTGTTTCTTCCTCCTCTTTTGATTCAGAAGCTTCAATATCATTTAGCAAAAAAACATCAACTACACTATCTTGCCACTGGCTGCATGTGTAAGAAAGCATAGCTACATCACTTTTTACAGTACTCCAGTTTCTTTTCAGATGCATCTATCATCTGCAGATCTCAAGTCTTTAATCCCAAGACTCTAATCCCAATACCTCAACACACCCACAGATTTGTCCCAGGGAGTGGAACTGGCACCCCTTCTCCAATAATTGTACCCATAGGGGTATATTCGCAAGAACGTGGGATAAACATCGCCAAAATAGCTTACTGCAACTTCTCACATCGCAGCCCATCGCGTGAAAATAACACCGTGTCAATGTGGCATTCCCAACACAGCGATACCGTGAGATATACGCACGCGAACGCGGAAAATGTCCATGAAACAACTAGCGCGACTGCGATAAAAATTCAAACCTTAACGCGAAAAAAGGTGCGATGGGCCCAATCGCGAAGAGACAATCCACGATAAGGCGTGCAAGGCCTGTAATACACCCACGTCAGGCGGGAAAAATCACCACAAAAACAGATAAAATAACACCAAACAAAAAAACACCAACAGCGAAGCATGATGGAGTCAGGCGGAGCTGGCACAGGGGGCGATCGGAACCCCACAAGCCCCCCGGAGCCCCAGCCAGGGCCTTCGAGGACAGGGAAGGACAAGAAGAAGAGGAAGCCGCGGTTCAGTCCGCAGGAGAATCAGATCCTGGTCATGGAGGTGATAGGACACCATCAACAACTGTTCATCACCTCCACCGTGTCACTGGGCACAAGAAATGGAATATGGCAGTCCATCTTGGACAAGGTGAATGCTGTCGGAGTGCAGAGGAGGTCAATGGACGAGGTCAAGAGGCGATGGACTGATATCAAGTGCAAAACCAAGAGCAAACTCGCCAGCAACCTCAAAGCAGCAATGCAGACTGGAGGTGGGAGTCCTGCGCCGCAGGAGGAGCTGGACGAGATGGAGGAGATGGTGTCGACAGTCATCAGTGTGGATACGGTGGCAGGAGTTGGGGGCCCGGACACTGCTCTACAGGCCCAGACACAACAGCAACAGGGTGAGTAGCGACCAGGGACTGAGGGGACAGGGGGAGATGGGCACAATGGCACACATGCACAAATAAGCATACCACACTGCACACCCACAATGACTATGGATCATGTCCCTGATCCCCTTGCCATACTGCAGCACACATAGGAACACCAAGTACGTCACCCTCGACCATCTGCCCAGAGTGGGCCCACCCCACACATCACACAGCTCACATACAACCCATGCACATGTGCTGAACCCAGCCAAGCTGCTGCTCCATGAGCCACTCTGACAACATAAGTGACACTGCATGACGAATACCATGCCTGCAGTCCGATTACCATGACATGGTGCACTCAACGACACTGAGGTGGCTGAGTGTGGACCACATCCGTAAAGGAGCAGGTCACACTCTGACACATCCACCTGCACAATCAACCCCTGACGTCAACAACACAGCTGCGGACAAACCATGCCCCAGAGTCCCCACTCCCACCAAGACACACATCCACCCAAGACTGGTAACATCTCAACACTGCATTGACACAGAAGTCAAAGGCACACCGCCTGCAAGTGACAAGAGGCAGCAGACTCAGAGCTGCAGGTGCGACCCTCACTAAACTGCAGCACACACATATGACAATCAGAGCACAGCAGCATAGACAACAGTGTGGGACAAACTGCAACACGTGAACAACAAGACAGAGGGCGAAACTGCTGCTGCTTGTGTGAAGATACTGGCCAATTACATTTGGCAAAGCAGGGGTATGTGAGATGAAACTGCACAAGTACAACCTCACATCCCTGATGGTGTTGAAATGTCAACTGTCCCGCATCCAACAGGCATCTCCACCTACACAGCCACAATGTACCTCGTCATGCAGTCTGTATGTGAACTTGTACAATGCCTGTACAAACATGTCAACACAATGTAATGCAGCATCTCCCTTAACATTGCAGAGGGACCATCAACACCACCTGCAGAGCAGACCCAACAACTCTACACTGATGACGAGGATGACAACCCCATCATCGACACCGAAGCCCTCAGAGAGCTCATCGGCCACATCAGCTCCCCACCTCCAGGATCAGGGCAGCCCAGCTGCATTGAGGAGACCCCACCCCCTGCACAGACCACACAGCAGGCAGCACCTGCCACACCGGCTGTCTCCCATGACCCCCACACGGAACACACCTGGCCTTCCAAACCCGTGTGTTAGAGGCCCAGGAGAAGCTGGCTGATCAGGTGCGGGTGGGGTTTGACCTCCTGGCAGCCAAACTTGATTCCATCGATGGGTGTCTACGTCCCTTCGGGGACCACTTACAGTCCCTGACGGACACCCACAGTCCGCTCCATGGCCTCCAACGAGCCCTGGCCGACATTGCTGGAGTCCTGACTTGGAAACAAGAACACCTGTCAAGTCAGAGTTGCTCCAGCGATCTCAGCAGTGACTTGGCACATATGCGGAGGCTCATGGAGGACATGGTGCGGATGGAGGCGGAAAGGTTGGCTGTCACTGCTGCACATCAGCAAAATGTAGCTGGGATATACCATGCCCTGCAGATCCTCGTCATGGCATTGCTGCCACAAGGCCTTACGCAGATGGATGCTGCTGCCCCTACACCATCCCCATCTGCGCCCCCTGGTGTGTCACTGCCTCACAGTGCGGCAGACATTTCTACTCCTGCACCTGATGTGTCACTGCCACACGGTGCGGCCGACAATCCACCTCCGGCCCCTGATGTGTCAGTGGCACACAGTGCTGCAGCCGGAACTGCAGCACCCACAGGTGAGGCAGAGCACACATCAGAGGATGAGGATGTGGATGATCCAGACTTCTTGATCATGAGGCGGCAGTAGCATTCCTCCCACCCATTTGGCCTGTATCATCTTGGTTCTGCCCTTGGCATCATGACCTTCCACTGCCCCCCGATGCACTCATTGACTCTCACCTTGGACCTCGACATGGACTGCCATATTCTGTTAGATGACCGATGACACAGCGATCAGACTGCGGTCTGGACTCTTCCGATGTACTTGTCATGCCCTGAAGGACTCTGGCTGGCCTGCCACGTGCCAATGATGTGAAGTGGGGTCTGGATGGCCCTGTACTGCTCCAGCTGCAACACTCCACTGGATGACAATAAATCATTCACTAATGCACAGTTGTGTCATGTCTTCGATCATTCAAGTATGTGAGTGTGGATGTGTGTTGGGTCAGTAATTCCCCCTGACGTCCATGTTGCACACGTCGTGGGACATGAGTCACAGGATGCTACGTTGCCCATTGCGTTCCGTGCGGTGTAGTCACAACATCAGGGACACACGCATTCGTCACTTCCTTGTCCGGACAAGGACTGAACCAGCGCACACAGCCCCGGGATCATTCTTGCACGCCCGACGCAGGTCTGGCGTACGCCAGGCCAGACCACTGCGCTTCCGCTCCGAGGGGGGACGACATAGCTACATGTCCCAGGATTCCACGCTTGGGATCTGCTGCTCACTGTTCTAGTTGCCAGCATGCCACGGCCACTCCCTCAGGGCAGGTTTGCACACACACCACACCCATCCAGCAGATGCATCACAGGCCATGTGACACCGCCAATAAAAGGGGCCTGCAACGTCACATTCCCCACTGCTGGAGGTGACCTGACGACGTACGCGCAACGGGGCTGAATCATGGAGGGTCCATGACTTGTGGCGCACAGGGTTAGTCACCCCCGACGTCCGGCGGCCGCCACAGGCCTACCACCATGTGGCGCTGGCTTGAGTTGCACAGGGTTAGTCCCACCTATGAAGCTGAGCAGGTGCGCAGCCTGCGATGATGACGTGTGCACTGATATGGTCTCTGCCATTTCTGACTCAAGACCCAGTATCAAGTGTGTGACCTGCTGGACCGCGGGGGGTGCCGCATGATGTGGGGACTGCCAAGGCTGCGGGCCCCGGCCTTGGACTTGGCACTGGCACGTGGTGTGCCCTGTTGGGGGCAGCAGGTAAGAAGTGGGGCCTGGGTGCGCAGGGGCGGACATTCACTGCTGGTCGGTGGGAGGGGCTGTGGTGCAGCAGCATGTGTGCGCAGGGGCGGACAGGTGATGATGCTGTGTGCAATGATTTGGACTCTGCAATTATCTGTTGTGTACTCGTTTCAGATAGGGACCTGGTGGATTGCAGTGTTGGCCGGAGCCTGCGTGCGACGCGGTCCTACCGCCACGTGGCGTTGCCTCAAGGTTCACAGAGTTAGTGGCACCTATGGAGCTGAGCGGTGTGCAGCCTGCGATGATGACGTGTGCACTGTAATGGACTCTCCCATTCGAACTCAAGGCCCAGATTCAGGTGGGCCACGTGCACGTGATGTGGAGGCTGCCAAGGTTGCGTGTCCCGGGCTCGGAGCGTGCACCGGCACGTGTTTGGAGACGCACCGGTGGCGGAAGGTGAGCAGTGGGGCCGGAGTGCGCATGGGCAGCGGTCTCTCTCCCTGTCTCCCTTTCTTTCTCTCTCTCCCTTTCTTTCTGTCTCTCCCTTTCTTTCTCTCGCTCCCTTTCTTTCTCTCACTCCCTTTATTTCTCTCGCTCCCTTTCTTTCTTTCTCTCTCCCCCTTTCTTTCTTCCTCTCCCTTTCTTTCTCTCTCTCTCTCTCTTTCCTTTGATGAGCACATGACACGCCTTCTTATCTCAGATTTTTTCTTGCAGGCTGTGACTTCCAGATTGTCTGGAGTGGATCCGCATGGACTCTTCAGAATTGTTGTTTTGTGTTGTGTATTAATAAAGTTCTGTTGTGTGATTTCTAATTTGAATGTTTGTTTCTCCTTATTCTGACCACACATGTAGGTTTGTTGTTGTATTTGTGCGACATCAGGCTCTTATTTTTCTCGTCATTTCGTAATTTGCTGTGGCACATCTTTGTCCGGGGTGGGTGGGCTGGGGGGGGGCCAGGAGTGTGGGGGGGTCCTGGGGGTGGTGGCGCTTGGTGTTTTGGGCCTCAGGGGTCTCCGAGCTGCATGGGCAGTGGGTCCATGGCATCTGTTGTTCTTCAGGTGTGGCTGTGGGCTGGGCTCCCTTTTGTGGTGCAGGTAGTCGTCCTGCTTAGCACCAGCAAAAGGCAGGTGTTAAATCCCTGCTGCTACCGCGGCTTCTCGCCCGTTTTTGCCTCGCATCGCAGATCTGGCTGTCCGTAGAGAATCGAGCGGTGTTGTCTTTTCGTGTGTTTTTGCACGGACACGCCTATTCTGCATCTCATTAGCGTTAGTTGGCGGTGTCAACGGTGACGATGTTTTTTGAGGCAGCTATCGCGGGTTATATGGTGATGTAGGCAGTTAGCACCAGCTTGTGAAAGGGGCGGTAATTCTATCGCCACTTTTGCTGCGCTAAAGTGCCGATAACTCGGCGATAAGTCCTTGTGAATATGCCCCTTAGACTCTAGCATGACAGATTGAGGAGCAAGTCTTGGGAATAAAGATCACACAGGATTATTGAAAGGAAGAAGAATCAGCTCCATCTTCAAACTGAGACAACTATCTGCCATTCTCCAGGCCTTTATGAACTTTGCTGAGTAAAGCGTTCCTGGAAAAAGATAGACAACCAGACTAACATGGCATATGCTAACTGCAAAGTGGGTTGGGGAGGGGGCAGGTGAGATTTCACTCCCTAGTATGAGTAGCTCATCAGACCTGCAATTGGACAAAATATCACCTTATCCAGCTGTCTGACAATTACTTTCCAGAAACAGACAACCTGAGGCGAGACTCTATGAGTAGGGTCTGTCTATTGATCATGACGTTTTCACTGACAGTGGAGCTGTTCCAAGAGATTTGCTATTGTTTTGGTCTTCCCCAGATCAAACTACAGGAATGCTGAATTCCTATGCACTTCTCAAGTACTTGGGATTTGGGACAATGAAGTGATGGAGTGCATAGTCTGTTCTCTCCTTGGCTGCTCAGCTTTTTTCCCCAGCCCCTCTCATCATGAAAACTCTGCTTATGGTTTGTAGGGAGAAGGCAAATGTTGTTATGGTAGAAGTCAAAATCTTAGTTTCTTGTTCTTTAACAATTGTCCTTGGGCTTAGAGCGGATTCTACCATTTCTTCTATCCCCTCTCAGGTGGGCAATTCTGCCTTAGTCTTCTATTTTATGGCTATACTTGACTGTCTGGAATCTGAATGGCATAGACTCTGTGAATAAGAAGTTTCTCCAGGGGTGACACTTTTTATACAAAAGTCTAACAGACCTTCTTTCCTTGGTAACTATAACTCACTCCCCCGCCATGCAGCTTTCTCATCAATAATTTGATTGCAAATATCGCAGTGATATAATCAATGATGTCATAGAAGTTGTCATGACTGATGTGATATGTGGGGTAATTAGCAGTGCATGGCAAGGGCACGAGTTATGGTTACCTTAGAGAACGAGTTATAGTTTCTTGTTTTAAGTATAACTATAAGTTCATAAATTCCATGGTTTTGTGTGTAAAAATCTAAAACATAACTATATATCGTCCCTGTGACCTTTGTTTTTTCTGTGAATTTCTAGTTTTTTCTAATGTAAAGTAAAATGTAATCACCATACAGTCATCCAACCCCCTGCATGCAACCAGACCCATGCATTTTTAGGGAGAGGGGGGCACTTAGCTCTGTTCCACTTTTGGTCACAGGGACTCCACCTCCCTGGGCCCACAATTTTATTAATGGGGTGTGGGGCACGAAGCCCTCTTCTCTGGGCCAATTTCAGCCTGGGTCCCCATCTCTCAGGGCCCAGCCATATTCTTAATTGGGAGTGTAGGAAGCTGGCTCTGTATATACTGTACCAAAATGAGGTATAGTGTGCACAGAGTCCAGTGGAACCACAAAGGTAGGCAGAGGTAAAAGAAGATAGCACCTTACTCTCTATTTGTGGTAGTGTGGGCGAGCAGTAGGTCTTTAGCAAAGGGTAGTGTTAAGCATTTATTGTACACACTCAATCAGCAAATGATGTCACACACTCAAAGACTGAACTCAGACCAATTTGATTTGTATCAAAAATATTATTTAGTTATTTTATTTCTAGAACCAAGCCAAGCCCGATGTAAGTAAGTGAAATTAATGCTTTGCGAAATCTTATTAGTGTTTTACAGTTGAATGCAGGTTTAAATGAAGTTGGTTGAATTACAGGTAAGTCAACAGTTCGGAATTACTTTTTAGTTTCTTTACAGATTACTATGGTATGTTACTTTTCAGATTACTTTTCAGATTACTTTTGCTAATCAGTGTGATATGCCTAGATATCACACTGAGACATCTCCTAGACAAAAGGTAAGTAATTCACTTTTTGTACATATGCAGTTTTCCAATGTTCCATACAAACCAACTCCACACTTTTCAAGGAAAAACAGTCAATGTATTTCCATGGAGAAAAATTAAGTTAACGGTTTGCAGATAAGTACTTATTTGTGGGAGTTGGTATTCTGGGGTTGGAACCAGGGTTCCCCCAGGGTTGAGGATGCACTCTCAGAACACTCTCAGCAGCACTAGGGTGGCCGGGTGCAGAGTGCTGAGGCCCAATGTTATCCAATGGGGGAAAGAGGGCTTCCGGTTGATGGCTGCTCTCGAGCAGGCCACAAGGTTGTGGGAGCAAAGCTCCCGGACTTAAGCCAAGGGCAAAGGGGGATCTGGGTTAGCACACAAGATGCACCCGCAGTGGTGGCTGGGTGCAGGGTGCTTTTTTTGGCGTTGTGTGCCCTGTTGCTATCAATGGGAGTTGCCGGTTTTGGATTTTGGCTGCATGCTCGGTCCAGGGAGACTTCCAGGAGGAACCAACAGCTGGGCAGGTAAGTTGGAGGGCTCACGGATACAGATGCACCTCAGGTTCTCTTCTCCAGGGCACAGGGCGGCTACATGCAGGGGTGTCTTTTGAGGTCAGATTTCACCTTACTGGGCCACTCGGGGTTAGGGAGGTCTCTGTGCAGAGGCTGCAGGCGATGTCGGGGAGTCCTGGAGGGGTCAACCCACAGTAGACTCAAACTCTGGAGTGCTGAGGGACCTCGCTGGGACCAGTGGGCCCACTCAAACTCGGGCCATAGGAGAAGGGTGCAGTGGTGGTTTCAGGAGTCGGGTTTCTTTGTCCTCAGCAGGCTCAGAGTCTGTCTTGGGAGTTTCTTCAGAACATAGCTGCTGTTCACAGGAGATCCGGTCTTTGTTGAAGGCAGTCAGTTCTCCCAGGGTTATGAAGCTCACTGGCTGCAGGACAAGGTGATGTTTGGCGCAGGATCTCTGGAAACTGCAGACGGGCCGGTAGGGCTGGGGCCAAATCAGTTCTTCTCTCCAGTCTCTTCTGCTGGGCATCTTCTTTCGTTCTTCTTGTTCGCAGGTTGCAGGAATCTGTGTTCTTGATTCAGGGCTGCAACCTAAATCCTGTATTTAGGGGGAATTTTAGGGGTCTTGAGGTCAGTAACCAATGGGATACTGACCTTAGGGTGACCACACACTTGGTGTGCTCACCACACATGGGGAAGTGGGCACTATCCCCAATCCCGATTGGAGAGTGCCTGCCATCTGTAAGATGGCGGGCACTGAAGAGTGGGCTTCACCTCGCCTTCCTCACCTGAGGGGTGGGTTTGGAAGAGTGGGCATTCCTTCTGGGCTCTACTAATTTTTCCCGCCTGTCTTCCTGCTGAAAAGGAGGGGAGACAGGGAGGGGGCCTGCTCCTGATAGCAGGAGGGGCTGGGGGTTGCATTGCAACGGCGGCAAGGCCTTTTAAGTTCGCCTGCCACAGATGGCTCTTCCTGGTCTGGGGGAGGTGTGACCACCTCTGCCCAGGAAAGGCTTTGTTTCTGGGCTCAGGGAGCGAAGGCTCCCACCCCAGGAGAAACATGTCTTGTGGTGGCAGGCTGGTGTGTACCAGTCAGGGAACACACCAGAGGAAGGTCGTTTTTCAGGGGGCATTTCTAAGACGCCCTCTGAGAACATTTTTCATTAAATCCCACACTGGTATCAGTGTGGGTTTAATGTGCTGAGAAGTTTGATACCAAACTTCCCAGTTTTCAGTAAAGCCATAATGGTGCTGTGGAGTTCGCAATGAAAAACTCCTAGCATCATACACTCTTAATGGCATTACTGCACTTACAATGTCTAAGAATTGGTCTAGACACTGTAGGGGTACAGGGCTCATGCACCTGTACCCTCACCACTGGTATAGTGCACCCAGCTAGAGGGGCGGCTGACCTATGCCAGGGCAACCGGTTGCAGGCATGGCACACAGAGATGTGTGCCATGTCGACTATTCACTTTGTTCTGCACCAAAACACACAGCCTGCAATGGCAGTGTGTGTGTGTAAAGGTACAGAGCCTCTAAGGGTGGCACAATAAGTGTTGCACCCCTTAGAGGCCTTCCCTGGCCACAGTGCCCTTGGTACCCATGGTACCTTTTACAAGGGACTGACATGTGGTCAGAAAGGTGCCAATTGGGAATACAAGGCACAGTTTTGGGAAAGAACACAGGCCCTGGGAACCTGATTGGCAGGGACCCAGGGCACATCAAGTCAAAGTGCATCAGTAGTCTGCCAAAAAGTGGGGGGGGGGGTTACTTCAACCGAAACACAGTTTCATCTCCGGTCCAATTTCATCCCCGGAAACCCCATCTCCCGGGTCCCAGCAGATTTGGGGGGGGGGGCATGTGCCCCCTTCCTGGGCTGATTTAGGCCCCTGACCCCCCATCCCCCTGGGGCCAAGACAACAAAGGTTAGATGTGTTGGTTCCCACCCAGGGAACGCACCATGTCCTCATTGGAGGCTGCGGCCCTAGCCAGGTCCCCGCATACAGCTGGAGCTGGCATTGCTCCCTCCCACAGCGAGCAGCTAAAAATGCTGCTCCCTGTGGGTGGGAGCAATATTCAGATCTGTTTCCCTGCCCACATTACTGGGGACAGGTATACAGATCTGAAGTCCACTCCCAGCAAGGGGGAGCATTTTTCATGGTCCTGCCTGCTGCTGGGAGTGGACTTTGTGTTTGCTCTCACTTGGTGGGAGCTTTGAAATTGCTACCGCCAAAGGACGGCAAACAGAGGTTTCCCTCCAAGCGACAGTGTGGGCAGGGAACCCACCATGTCCCGGAGGTGCGTTCCCTGGGACATAACAGAAGTTGGCCCTGTGGGATGGGGTCCCCATGGCCAATAATGTCTCTGGGAGGGGGACCTTTCTAATTTTGGATGGGACCTGGGGGATGGGGTCTCCGTGCTGAAATAGGCCTGGGGAGGGGGCCCCGTGGCCCCCTCCCCATTACCAACATGGCCGGGCCCTGGGGATGGGGTCCATGTGGCTGAAATCAGCCTGGAGGAGGAGGGCTGGGTGCCCTTTCCCCCTTTTTCCTATGGCCGGGCCCTGGTGGGTGGGCTCCCTAAGCCAAAACCAGCACTGGAGGGGGCTACACGCCTCCCTCCCCCTTTGTAATTCTGGCCGGACCCCGGAGGATGGAGTCCTTGGGGCCAAAGTCAGCCTAGGGAGGTGACCTCATGCATCCCTCTCCCCCAAATCTACTTATTCCCTCCTAGGACCTGGCCCACCTGGGAGGCATATAAAAAACAAGCACAGGAAACCACAGATCCGTGGCAGAATAGAAAAAGATCACACTGTATATAGCCCACTGGGGCGGTATGTTAGGCTAGCACTGAAGCTGTTAGGCTTCATCATGAGTGCAATGTGTGGATAGTGCACACCCTCTTTATGAGTAATATCGCACTTTGAGGCAGGAGTTATAGACAAACAAGGACCAGTGTGAAATCAGAAAAAGTGCTGAACTGGCTGACACCGTACTCTAATTAGTTACTTACAGGGCCGCACATCACTCTATGTATAAGTATAGCAGGGACCAAAACTCATGTGCTGAACTTTTATACCTATCCGCAGTGTTATGTTTTGGGTGCAGCTCTTTGAGCACCGGCATTGTACGCAAGACAACATGAAGATGAGCTAAATGTAAGCGTATGCAGTGTGACAGCGTACTATCTAAGGTATTACTATACGATTGTTTTGTATCTAATGACAGGCTTTTTATTTAGTTCACATTTGTGTCCATGATGATGCTTGAAGCATGTGACTATATAACATGTATGCAAAATGGCGCAGATAATGTTGACAAAGGCAACTTTTTGCCAAAACGTGTCCTGCTGAAACTATTGCTGATGCCAAGCAATAAATAACTATTTTCATGCTCACTGAGTGCCTGGCATCCTTCTTTAGATTTTTGAGGAACTGTGAGAATATATATATATTTAACACATAAACACTAGCTAATGTTCATCAAAAAAATAATAAATAAAATCAAAACCCATCTAATTAACCAATTAAATTACACATAAAATGAATTCATTATTGAAAACACTCAAAAATTGATTATAGAAAGTACATGAAAGCATGCAAAATGACAGCAAAAAAAAACTTAAGGAAAGCAGAACTCTGATGAATTGCAAACTCAGAAGGTATGAGAAAAGCACATCCAAAGAAAAGAAACAGTTTTGATGAAAGTAAGTAAAATATAGAAAATTAATTATAACTAAATAACTCCAAAAGTCTAAAATGTCTGCTTTAACAAAATAATTAATATATATCTTTTGCTCATTTTTCTTTACTGTATTTGACACCATTTGACCCAATCCAAAAATAAGAACAGAAAAGAATTAACTTATCATCATTCCGAAAGCCAAGCTCAACAAATATAATTAAAAACGTGAATAAATATAAAATAATTAAAGAAATATACACACACATATGATTATGAGACATGAAACAAATGTAACTTTTTCAACAGAAAAAATCATGAATCTACACCATCATTTCTATAAAAAAAAAATGAAAACCTCAACAAACATCTCTGAAAAAATACAACTATATTGGTTTTGTACCTAAAAATATAAAAATAGTGTAATGCATGTTTAAATAATAATGCTACATCAAAAATATTATTTGAATGAAATAATTGTTTTATTATTGCATGGAGAAAAGAGGGACACGTTATTACTCACTCATATGAGATACATTTTCAGCAAAGAAAATTCAAGCAGTGAGAAAATGCACTGCAAATGTACAAAGTGATATTCTAATGCATGTTATGGGAGGGCGAAAACAAAAAAGAAATGTTGAAAATGTTATAAAGCGCAATCACCCCCCCAATCATTACGGAAACTGATGTAAGCAATGTATTAAGAGACCACAGGGAAGCTAGCACGAGCACACAGTGGACAAAAGTAACTATTTTAAAAAAACAGGGCATCTTCTGGCTATCCCAAATTTACAAAGATTCGTAGCCAGAACTAGAAACCACAGAAACCCCTGCTGCTTCAAAAATGGTCCAAGATATTAATATTCCTGAAAACCTAACTGTAACACACAGTAATGAAATGTTTCTTTACTACAACAACAAGAAAATGACATGTGATTAATTCTATATGCAACTGACAACTTATTAGTAAGATTAAGTCAGAGCAACATATGGATGGATGATGGACAGCATGTTTAAATTGTTCCAGCGATCGTTCACCCAAATCTACACAACCTACAGAGAATCCCACAACAAAAAACAGACCATCAGCATCTGCACAAAGTGCAACATACCCCAAACTACTAACTAAAATAACTCCAATAATTACCATCCCCCTAAAGAATCATTGACTTTGCACAATAAATGATTTCTACATTTTTAGAAGTATACCCACATAAGCTACACAGGGGTTTGCTACCATTTTACCCAGAGTGGATGGAGACTCGGACCAAAATCAACACTAAAGGCCTGATTATGTCTTTGGTGGTGCAGCGCCGGGTCCGCCCCGCTGGTGCAGTGCCCAAGCCGTGGTTGGGCCACCTACCAGATTACGAGTGTAAATCGTGTCTGGCAGGCTTTTGTTTTGATGTTCCCATGGCAGTTCCCTGAAAATGGTCACTGCAATGGGAACGCCAAAACAGTTCCTGCACAGCATGGACTGAAAAGTCCATGCTGTGCAGGAACTGGATTGCATGCACACAGGGGGGCACATATTGTGCCCCCCTGCATGCAGCCTAGGGCGCATAGGCACAAAGGTGCCCTGTAGGGCCCCCTCTGTTTCGACTTCGCCAGGGTTTTCATGGAGGAGGAACCATCATGAAAACCATGATGGAGAGGAAACTCCTAATATGCTTGGCGGGACCACAGCAGTCCCGACAAGTATATTGATGCCTCCTGATTGGCACAACACCGTTAGGGAATGGCGGTTTCCTGGTGGCTGCAGCGGGGCACTGGAGGTCCGACTGCCCTAATCGCAATAAGACGGTCGGGAGACCACAGCTGACACATCCCCATGACTCTGGTGGTCCGTGGACCATCAGACTCATAATCAGGCCCGAAGTGTAGAATACTCACAAAGCTAAATTTGCACATAAAACAAAAAGAAGTATAGCCCTGGCATATGTCCCAGTAACTGAAGAAGCAAAACACCACAACCTACTAATAGAATCATGCTACTGCCAAGGACAAGAGGACAACTAAAGGTGCCCTGATGGGCTATTTTGAAGATACTTGGGTTGGCAGACTGCACCGTTCCAGTCAGAGACACCAACCCAAGTATCATATAACATGGAGTAATGTATATGAGAGCACCATGGCACAGCAAGCAAAAACAAACAATGCAGTGGAAGTGTGGCACAATTCCTTCCAAGGGACATTAGGGCAAAGCCAACCTACACTCTATCTATTTCTTCAACTATTTGAACTCAGAATTGAATCCACCAAATAACTGAAAATATCAAAACAAACCAAAGAAGTGCACAAAATGTTACAATGCATTATCAGATTATTTACTTACTGTCATTTGAAATGTCATCAGTGATGTCACTGACTATGTTATGAGTGATGTAATATGTGAGGTCATAAGCAGTGCACTGCAGGGTGTAAGTTATAGTTAGATCAGGTAACTATGACTGCTGAATGTCTATGGTTTTGTGTGTGTAAAATCTGAACCTATGTATGATTTCCCTTTAACATTTGTTTTTTAGTGAATTTCTAAGTATTTTAAGGCTATTTCTGAACTATAATGTCCCTGTAACCTTTTTTTTTTTCAGTGATCTCCCACGTTTTTAGGCCTCGCCTTGGCAGCGCATGCGCTGCATGTGCTGTCTCAGGGAGACTTAAAGTAATCTGTATATTGGCTTCAACTCCGTGTAATTTCTCCTGCCCCTCGCGATTGGTTTCAGTCTGGCATTGCTGTTGTTTTCTTGATTTCTGTTGACTGTTGGCCCTATGGTAACTTCCGTGTAGTCCCGAGGCAGCGGCGCCTAACCACAGTTTCGCTCCGCTCGCACTTAATTGTGTGCAGTGTGCCATCTGGTTGGGGGCGTGGCCCCTTCTCTCCCTCGTTCTCGCGCGGCCGCTTGTTTCTTTAAGCAACCACGCGCCTTTCTTTACTTTTTGCATAGTGCGCACTGACTCCTGCACACGCTATGGTGATTCACTGCCAGCCACTCAGCTCCCTAATTTTTTATTATTTGCATTATGCCCCTGTGCGCCGGAAATGGAGATGCTCCCTCCCCGCCCGCCGCAGCGCTTTCATCGCACTGGATCGGATCCACGAGAGCGATGTGCGTGTGCGATACCTTAAAGTATTTTTTTTTAAAGCACCCCATGCCGCGCTTTTAATTTAATGGCTATCACTTTTCAATATGCTCTGCCACCCCTTCCGCCGCTGCACGAACGCTGTGCGAAGCCAGCGCTGTGCTAATTTAAAAATCTGCGGACGCCATTGTTCCTCCTCCCCCATCTACCTCAACTCCGGTTGCAGCCCAACACCCGCCTTTACCACTTTCAGACTCGCAGTCGCAGCCTGGTCATAGACGAAGGGGAGAATGAAGGGTCCGTGAACCTCCCCGAGGCTGAGAGCGCACGCTCTGCTGATGCAGGGAGGGTTGATTCCTGGCACTCACACATAAGGCGATCTCATCCCTGCATTAGTGGGCTAGAAAACATCTTGATGCATCTCATTGAATGTTTCCAGCCCTGGCCTTAATACTTACAAATCATTTCTGTCCAGTGTGTTAGCATCTAATCAGAGCAAAGGAAGAAGGCCAAGACTACATCACCCAGGATGCACTGGTTTGCCACGCACAATTCCAGAACGGAACACAGACTTTCATTATGACATGGAGTTAGGTGGCCATCTTGGGAGTGAATAACATTTGTATCAGGGTAGCTTTGCCCCTGAACTATATATATGGGCAAACCTTGAGGGTTAACGAATGCAAACGAGTTGGTGGCGGTTCTGCAGTGCCTCTTCCACTCTATTTTGCAATAATCCAAAATGCTAGTTAAAAAGCAGCACGACCCCATCGATTAATGTTCGCAGTAGAAACTGCTCGCGACAACTTTAACCGTAGCACATGGGAACGGATCACCCCAATGTTTAAAGGTGTGTTCTCGTTTTTACGACATGTTCTAACCAAAGGTATAATGATAGGACCATTTTGAGGAGCATACTTACAGAAATTAGTGGCAAGTTGTGTGTTTACGTAATAAGGGCTGAATCGATAAACTCTGCAAATATTTTCTTAAAATTAAAATGCCTATTTTGTCAGTGTTTTATTCAATGCACGTACATCGATCACGCTGGCTCAATCGCTTGTGCCTGAAAGGGCTTTTTCTCTTGACATGTGTGAGATTCCCTGACGTTTTGATAGCCACCCAAACACACGTTTCTAATCAGATAGCGCCTAGAAGTAAAACAATATATTTTAATCCGTTTAGTGAAACCATATACCGTTTCTTTGCTCCGTAGAGATGCATGCAATTAAAGGTGTGCCCCAAATATTGAGCATATATATACATGTGAGCTAAAAGCTCCTTGTTGAGGAAAGGCGCCTTTAGGCGCATACGCTCCAAAATATGCAAAGCACAAGTCTTTAAATCACCTTGCACAAATAGCTCCTCGGATACTCACGCTCCCTTGATTGGCATTTGTATGGCACACGGTCTTTAGTAGGGCATCGCAGCACATTTGGTACTTTCCAACAGAGACACAAGTCTGATTCGGTCTGTGGAGATCTGCAGTCAGTGATTTGGTTTGTATTCAAAAGCGCGCACTTCTGTATGCTCATACGGGAGTGAATGACTGTGCTTCTAGTGACGTCCTCTATTAGGGAACAGCCAGTTCCTTACTGCCGTCATGAATTACAGATTGTCTTCAGTGTGTCTTATCATTGTAAGGAAAACGTTCCAGAATTTTGCTCTCTGCACGGAGTACAAAGTTCCACCACTGTGCATCCTTTTAAAGGAGAGGCATTAAGTGGGGTTTCTGTTTTTTTATGTATCACAGAACTTTTGTGGTCCAGGTTCATGAATATCCCTATGGGCAATGCATAGTGCTTTAGAGGATGAGCACTTAGTCACAGGGAGCGGTGAAGTGCTTGGGGAGCTGTAATGAAAGATGTGATGCAGGTGTAGGTGAAACGTATGATGGCTGATGCACTCTGTATTCTTTGTTGCCTTCTAAGTAGGCAGAGTGGTACACACAGGAAAGTGTGTCTTCTGCTAAATAAACTGTGCTGACAAGGGACACTTGTGGGCAATGGCTTAGCGAGCTGAAGTACAAAATATGCAGCTACGTGAAACCTCGGGATAGGGTGCTTCCCACAAGACGTTCAATTGGGGTTATGGTGCAAAGGTGGCGCTTGATACGATGTTGGTGGCACAGCTATCCAAAGAGCTTCATTGAGGGAAACTGTTTTCAGAGTATTAAGAAGGGCAAGGCTGATGATGCATGGCTTCCACCATCATCAAGTGCTACCGTTGTGGCGTAACGGCCAGAGCTGCAGACTTTGAAGGTGGGGAACCAGGTTTGAGTCTCGGGTCGGCTCAGCAACCGTGACTCTGGGCAAATCACTTAATCTCCCGATGCCTAATAAAAAAGAATCTGTCCTTCAGTAATGTAACTGGTGCTCATGTAAAGCGCTCAAATACCCTCGGGTCGAGTTCGCGCTATACAAAACTGACAAAAAAAAGCATATGCAATAGGTCTTGCATTAGCGAGAGTTTGAGCTATTGGCATTCTAAAGGGCAATGCCTTTATCTTATCTGTTGGTTTTTAAAACATAAATAAAAGGCATTGTCATTTACAATGCCAATAGCTTAAACTCTCGCAAATGCGAGACCTATTGCATTGCAAATGCTTGTTTTATGTTGTTTCCTAACTATAATGTCCCTGTAACCTTTGTATTTTTTTGTGAATTTCTGAGTTTAAAAAAAAACTTGTTTCCTAACTGTAACCTGTTACCTTTGAGAGTGGGTGCGTGAGTGGCTGTATAGGTCAGTGAGTCGGTGTATGAGTTGCTCTATGGGCCTGTGAGTGGGTCTGTGAGTGGCTGTATGGGTGTGTGAAAGGTTTTGTTGGTGTGTCAGTAGTTGTGTGAGTGGCTTTATGGGTCAGTGAATGGGTATGTGAGTGGTTGTATGTGTTTGTGGGTAGGTGTGTGAGTACTTGTGTCGGCATGTGAGTGGGTTTGTGAGTAGCTGTATGGGTATGTGAGTGGGTTTGTGAGTGACTGTATGGGTCCGTGAGTGGCTGTGTCAGTGGTTTTGTGGGTCTGTGAGTGTGTGAGTGACTGTATGGGTGTGTGAGTGGGTGTGTGAATGGCTATGTGGGGCTGTGAGTAGATGTGAGAGTGGCTGTATAGGTGTGTGAGTAGATGTTTGACTGGATTTGTGGGTGTGTCAATAGCTGTGTGAGTGACAGGCCAGAACGGAACCTCACTGCCCAATTATCCAACAAGAGTTCACAGTTTTGCACAAAATGTTTACCCAAATGGAGTACTTTCTACTGGTTAATTAGTTAGTGGTATTTCATTGAGTAAATGTCTAGTGCACATTCTTTGCTACAGCTACATAATGGACCATCAAAATGTCTCCAGTGACCTTTTGTGCATTTAATTTTGGTAACATGATTGTTCCTAGAGCGTCTTCTTTCAGAAATCTGTGATAACATGAATCCTCATATAGAGAAGAAGACGAGACTACAGAGAGGTGAATCTCCACCAAACGAGGGCACTTTCTCTTAACTGTATGAAGTAAGTGCTTCTTTGTTTGGTGGAGATGTCCTCATAATTCTTTGTACAGAGAAAACTTCACCCAAATCAATGGTAAACATGCTCGGGGGCTTTTAGGAAAGCAGTCATTATACATGGGAAAAGGTGGGAAGACCTTTGACAACTAGCAAGGTGGGCATAGTGGGGCCAAATGGGCAGAGTTTGCAAGTGATTTTAGGCATATTTGCATACTCATAGTAATCTAAAGGGAGAACCATGCCCTCTTCTCTCAGCAGGAGAAGACAAGAAAGAACCCACTCGTCACAGTCACTACAGAAGAGATTGCGCTCCAATAGATAAATGATACATTCACCTGCATCAAGCCTTTCAGATTGTTTTTCAAGGTGGAATTGCAGCGAAAGCACACTTGCTTTGCTTTCGCCAAGCCCAATTTGTCCTTTACAGAAGTTAATGTTAATGTTAATGTTAATGAAATTTATAAGAGCGCACGAATACCCGGAGGTGTCTTGGCGCTGAAGTGGAGATTCAACTGGGGAACCTGCTACGAATATATTTGTAAGTGCTTCCAATTGAGGTTAATTTCTGTGAAATGAGCATCAGGGCCAGAACAGAACCTCACCTGCCCATTTATCCAACAAGAGTCCAAAGTACTGCACAACATGTCTACCCAACTGGAAAACATTCTACTGGTTAATTAATAAGTGCTACCTTGTTAGGTAAATGCCTAGTGCAAATTCTACACTCCGTAATAGACCATGAGGAAAGGTCTCCAGTGACCCTGTATGCATTTAATTTTGGCAATGTGATCCAAGAAGAGTCCACAGTTTTGCACAAAATGTCTACCTATCTGGAGTACTTTTTACTGGTTAATTTCGTAAGTGCTACCTCTTTGGGTAAATGTCTAATTCATATTCTGTGCTAAACCTGCGTAATGGACCATGAGGAAATGTGTCCAGTGACGTTGTGTGCATTTAGTTTTGGCAATGTGATTGTTCCTCGAGAAATCTGTGATAACATCAATCCTCCTCAATTTTCATATACAGAATACGGAGAGACTACAAAGAGGTAAATCTCCACCAAACAAGTGTACTTCCTCCTAACTATATGAAGTAAGTGCTTCTTTGTCTGGTGGAGATGTCCTCATATTCCTCTGAATCAAGAATGGGTCACTAAAATCGGTGGGAAACCCGCTCGGAAGGCCTTTTGGTAAGATGTCAATCAACCAGGGAAAAGGCGGTATGATTTTTGCCTACTATTAAGGTGGATGGTGCAGGGCCAAATGGGTGGAGCTTTTAAGAGATTTTGCACATTTACATAGTCATAGTAATTTAAAAGGAGAACTATGAACCCTGTTCTCACCAGGAGATGACAAGAAAGAACCCACTCAACACAGTCACTACAGAAGAGATTGTGCTCTGACAGATCAATGATTCATTCAACTGCATCAATGAATTCAGATAATTTTTCAAGGTGGAATTGCTGAGAAAACACACTTGCATTGCCTTCACCAAGCCCAAGAATTTAGGATCATTAGTCCTTTACAAAAGTGGAGCTTCAACTGGGCACGCGCTATGTTTATGTTTGTAAGTGCTTCCCGTTGAGGTTTCATTTCTGTGAAATGAGCATCAATGCCCATTTATCCAACAAGATTTGCACAAAATGTCTTCCAACTCAGTGCCACGTGGCACCCCTCCTTTTTAAAATGCACACCCATGCCCCAGGGGGATTGTCTGTCCCTGGGGCCGAAAATGGGCAGGGGAGGGGTGCCACATGGCCCCCTCCTACTTTTACCATCAGCCTAGTCCCAGGGAGGTGGTGGTCCCAGGAGCTGCACGGCCCCTCTCCCCCTATATATGTATGGGCAGGCCTCTGGGGAGGTGGTGGTCCCAGTGGTTGAATAAAGCCCAGGAGGGGAGCCCCCCTTAATTCATTCGGCTGGCCCCCAGGGCTAAAATCAGGGCATATAGAAAGCAAGTGCAGAAAACCTCACTTGTTTTTTTTTCAATTTTGTCGCAAATTTGCAGATCTGTTAATTCACAACCAAGTTGAAAAACATTTTTCGGCCCCGGACCACCAAGCTAGGGGATCAGGGTCTTCCTAC
Source organism: Calotriton arnoldi (assembly GCA_963921515.1). Classification (NCBI taxonomy): domain Eukaryota; kingdom Metazoa; phylum Chordata; class Amphibia; order Caudata; family Salamandridae; genus Calotriton; species Calotriton arnoldi. The sequence goes on from CAWUFW010001113.1 coordinate 2,461,505, forward strand.
CCTTTCCCCTTTTGTTTTTTTTGTCTTTTTTACCAAGATGCTGGCAGCCAACCAAATCTCAGCATGAGATCTGTCAGATTCACAGAGGATTTGCATCCCTAGATATCTATTAATCTTTTTTCTTTAACAACTCAAAAACTCCTGAACGGATTTACATCAAATCACAAAACACCTCTTTCTTGACCAAGAATTCGTTTTCTGCCAAATCTGGTGTATTACTATTCAGCAGTTACGGCTGTAGTTGTGTCTAAATTCTCTAAGGAAAATTGCATGGGAAACAAATATTTTTTGACCCCTCTTTTCTCTGCCAGTCGTTTGACGGAACACCTCGAGAAGTCCATGCAGAACTAGACAAAGTAGGTCATTTCTTATGAAACTTTTGTGAAGATTTGTCAAACGGCGCCTAGTTAATAGCAAGCCAATAAATGCATTATCTATGGAAACTGGGTTCTAACTATAACTACCTACTGGCAATATACATATATTTCCTACTGGCAGTCACCAGTAGGTAGTTATAGTTAGGACCTAGTTTCCATAGGAAAGCATTTTTTGACTTGCCTATAACCTTGACATCGTTTGACCAATCCTCAAGAATTTTCCCAAAACAGTGTCAACGTAGCTTCTGTGTCATGGAAAGTTTAGGGGTGTTCTGTGCAGTGGGGACCAAGAATTTGGGGTGCAAAATAAGGTTGCGTTTGTAATGTTAATTCCCATAGGAAGCTTTAGCCACACCTACAGCTTGAACCGCTGAACAGACTTACCCCAAATTTGGCAGGGAGTTACATGTTGGTTCAAGGAAGTGTCATTTGCTTATTTGGTGAAAATCTGTTCAGTAGTTGTTGAGAAATGTAAGTTTAAATTTATAGTGATATCTCTGTCCGCGGATATTTCGCGGAGGTTTCACGATGAATCACAAATGCATGAACCAACGGGAATGCTCTGATTGGCTGGACACAACCTAAACAGAAAGTTGCGGCTGCCATTTTATCTATTGAGAATGGTTCCCCGGGGCTGAAAATTTCTGAAAGAGCTAACATAAGGGGTTAGAGTAGAGGTACTCTGACCCCATGTTTGAGAAATGGAGGTATTAGTGAGACAAGTTATTGATCCATAATTGTATTTTTAAATCACACACGATATTCACGGCGCTGCCACCACCGCCAGCGCGGCCCCCCGTCTCCAATCGTGGAGACATTGCGACTATCAACGTTGTTGCGTATATTGGTGAAAATATAAAAAAATATATCAGTGAATCATTAATACGCATTGTTATAGAGATATTGAGATTTTGACAAATTTTCTTATAGAGTTATTTATATAGATATTGTATCTACTGTGATGGTTAGAATTAATTATATAGTTATAATTTTTCATGTTGTGGTGGCTATTGAGTTCTTGCTTTTGTTCTCTGCAAACCATGGGGATCGTGATGACCAACGTCATCGCGATCTCCGGCCTCACCACAAAAACGGAAAATAGGTTTTAGAGAGGGTTGTTCTAGAGATACACCAGAAAAACATGAGTTTGAAGTGTACAGTAATAAACCCCTAGTGTGTAAAATATTGTAATATGTGTGCATATATGTGTTTTCACTTTATGGAAAAGGCGTGAATATCGTGGTTAACGACGTCATCGCGACATCCAGAATAACTGCAAAAAAGGGAAATTGGTCTTAAAGATGGTTTTTAAATAAACTTAGTACAAAAATATAAGTTTAAACATGCTTTGAAAGAAGTATGTACATAGTAATATGCGTAGGGCAATGCTCAGAATGTTCTTTCTCACATTTTATTTTTGGATGTGTTGGTGGTCATTGAATGTCTACTTTTGTTTTCTGTTTTTGCGATGTGTCCATGGGGATCGCAATTACCAGTGTCATTGCGGTCTCTGGAGTCACCGCAAAAAGATAAAATAGGTATTAAGGATGGTTTTTGTAGAAACTCTCTAGAAAAACATTTTTTTAGAAAATAGTGTAAGAAACCCCTAGTGTGTAAAATAATGTAATATGTGTAGATGTATGTGTTTTACACTTTATAGAAAAGGCCAGATCGTCGCAGTTGATGTCATCATCGCGACGTCCCAAATTACCACGATAAAGGAATATAGGTCTGTAAGATGGTTTTTAAAGTAACTTAGTAGAACAATATTAGTTTAAACATACCTTGAAAGAAGTATGTATATAGTAATATGTTTAGTGCAATGTTCAGAATAAATTTATTTATAGATTGTGTGTTGGTGGTCATTGAATGTCTGCTTTTGTTTTCCGCTTTCGTGACATGCCCAGGGGGATCACGATCGCTGACGTTATTGCGATCTCCGGAGTCAATGCGAAAAAGGAAAATAGGTTTTAGAGATGGTTGTTCTAGAAATACATTAGAAAAACATGAGTTTGAAGTGTACAGTAATAAACCCCTAGTGTGTAATATATGTAATATGTGTGCATATATGTGTTTTCACTTTATGGAAAAGGCATGATTGTCTTGGTTAACGATGACATCACGACATCCAGAAGAACTGCAAAAAAGGAACATAGGTCAGATGGTTTTGTAAAGAACATTAGTGCAAAAATATAAGTTTAAACATGCTGTGAAAGAAGTATGTATATACTAATATGTGTAGGGCAATGTTCAGAATGGATTTTTTTTGGTGGTCATTGAATGTCTGCATTTGTTTTCCGTTTTCATGACGTGTACGCGGGGATCCTGACGTTGTTGCAATGATTGTCAAAAACAAAAAAAAAAGCTTTAGTAAAAACTTCACAATATTTTGGGTACTAGGATGGCTCTGACAAGAGCCGTTGCAAGGGTTGTGTGTATAAGGCTGCTATACATAAGACCGGATGCAGAGTTTCAGGTTACTGAGCAACACCCTGTTGCCTTCATCTGAAAGTGCACTCCCTCATTTCAATAAATTCCATGCATGTCAAAATGCAGATTGTTGTTATAGATGAAGCCCATTTGATGGTATCTGAGGAATGCAGAAACAGTTTTATTAACATGTTTCCTGGCTTTGTCAGTCTGTGGACAGATTTGATTTGACCACTTCCATAGCTGTCTTGGGCATATATTAGAGTACACCAAGACAGTGTGAGGGAAAAGCGACATCAGTTCTGCAAAGGTTTCTTTCATTAGGATTTCCAGCCCTACCTCAGTCAATGTGCCTTGGTCATTGCCACACAGTGTACAATCATGAGGTGAGGAGCTTGGGAATCCACAATGGATTTAACCAAAGCCAGCAACTGATGAAACTTTAACCCTCTCTGGCCAAACCAAGTAATCTGCACATTTTGCAAACCCAAGTCTCTGTCAATGCCTCTCTTTTTAGCAGCCTCTTCTAGCCCAATAGATATAGCTGTGGTCCACAATCCATACTCTAAGCATTTTGAAGTGAAGGGGCATTAGTAGTCAGGAGAAGGCTGGAGCTGAATGAGGTAGTTTTCCAAAGAAAAAGCAGTTAAAATGGAGGTGTGTTTTTATACAACAAATATATATAGATATTTCATTAAATGCTGTCAACATGAAAGTGAATAAAGTTAGGTAGTGTGTTGGATGGCTGAGAAAGAAGTCGTATTATTGGCTGTTGTTTAAAAAAAGAAACGTAATACAGACATGGAAATGCTTTTGAATCTGTGGGGTAAACCACACCTGCTTTATCTTATTTGAAAGCAGAATGTTCTTTCTAGAATGTGCTGTGTACTTTTGACCTACTGGTTCCACTGGGTTGCTAGATACACCAAGCTACAACTATATTGGGGGGGGAAAGGTTTTAAAGAGACAGAATGTTTTTTTGAACAGTTGAGGAGTGTTGACACAATGTAAGTAATGGCAAGTTTTAATTTCCAACTCAGGACTATGTAATAAACTGTTGTGTAGTATTTAAATTTCAGAGTGTGGTTGGGCCTAAGATTGTGAACCTGGAAATCGCCAGACATAAGCCTGGAATTAAGTTGATTTTTCATGTGATTTGCTACAATATTTGGGATAGAGATTGGCTGGTAGCCAGTGAAATCTACCATCCCTGAATGTTTTTAAATTTAAGGTGAGGAAGTTTACAAAACTGTCACAATTTTTTCTTAACCAAAAGGCCCAGCAAATTGCAAGCTATGGTTCAAAAGCCGAATTTCCTCACATTTCTGTAACAAAATGTCTCGAAATTTGTGTGGAACAGCCAACCAGTATTTCCAAACTACCAAAAAAAAACCAATAATTAATGCGAGGGCGGGTCTATCATAATAGACATGAACAAGCCAAATGTATTACAATGTGAAGTCAATGTAGTGATTTTAAGTCTTCACGGTGTCATTCTGAATGCTCTGCACCCAATCTGCCCCTTTTTGGCACCCAAGCCCATTGAAAACCTACACGTCAGATATAGCCACAATCAGTTAAACCAGGCTAACACTTATGTGAGTGAAGCCTTAGCAGTGCTATAGTCATGCATGAAGAAAACCGTATTGAATTATCATGTTTTTAGAAAGCACTTGTTGGAAATATACCACATATTATATTCAGTGCATTTTTACAGGCTGCCAATCATATGTAAGGCTAGGGGTGGCACCCTGTAAGATAAAACCTAGAATATGTTGATGCTGAAATTATATAATTGTGGTAGGTTTCCTTAAGGCTGGCTCAAAGTTGAATTAAAAATCCAAATTTTTTATTACATCTTCAGCATGCAATAAGGTATTGATGTGGAGGTTGTGCCAACATTGAGCCATTAACATGCTGAAAAAATATAATTTATACGGCCGCATAAATAAGAAACAAGATACATGTGCTTGAAAAACTTAAATCCATTAAAAAAATAAAATGTGGCATAGAGGAACGCATACACCTCAGCAGTAAAATGCTTCATTCATTGAATCTTACTGAACTAGATAAACAATAAAAACAATTGACATCCTTCGAAATATTTGTATATAATTTTCATATAATTTTCATTTTTTTGCATTAAAATAGAACAAAACGGAGATTTAGCAAATACTTCGTGTACTACGAAGACATCAGTCTAAAATATTGATATATATTCATAAATGTATTTTGAGTTTTTAGCCATGTATGTATTACATTCAGAATCCCATAAAGAGCAGTTTTGATTTTCTCCAACATTCTTTGTGTGAAGTCACTAAAAGATGAATGCTCAAATTCTGAATTCCCCCCTTGTCTTCCTCTTTCTGTGGGTCAGGAGAAAAGGTCTTGATACAACTTCAGTTAAGTAGACCAACTTACTATCAACTTTAAAGAAGGAATACTTCTCTGATTTAATAGAAAGGACTTTTTTTTACATCAGAGGGACAGACCATCCCGCTTATACGAAGAAACCCGAATTTGAAACGTCTTGTTCACTTTACAGCGTGGAGAGTTGCCTGGCAAGCCAAAAACATGGAGGGAAAATTTACAAGTGAAATATATGTGCACATTTGACTCATGAAGTAGTCATATTTCTCTGCACCTGAACATTGTGCAAGAGTCAATTGTTTTGTATTTTTTCAAGTTTATAATTAACGTTGCGAATATTATGAAACATATAAATCAACTTGTAAACAATGCAACATTTGCTAAACAGTGCAAAATATTGTCTACATTGATTATTTGCTGGAGCAATGGATTTTTTTTAAATTTTATTATTAGAAAATAGGAATATCTCTGCAGATTAACTATGAACGCGAATATGAAGTCACTCACTGAACGCACTTCTTCCCCATTATTTTATGTATTTGTTATGAGCTATTAATGCATTCTTTGTTAGATTTAAGCGAGCCATTTTCAATAATACACCTGCAGATTAAAAACTGAGTACAAATGTTAACTTATATCCCGATCAAGAACATCATCACTTATCTCCATTATGTGACAGATGATTTAATTGACATTCTTGGCATGACTGATGTCATCAGATACCACCTTACCTTTGACAGTATTCCTCCCATCACTTTTTGTGACTTTAATGTTATTACTTAGGTGGTCAAGTGTATGTCCAGATATGGGTCCCTGCTCACTGTGCCATACGATTGTAGCTATACCTCACTAACAAGGCCTAACAAGGCCAAAACGTGTTGGGGGTTGCTCATGTTCCCTTCTGGAGTGTACCTCACCTGACAGCTTGAAATGGACTGCTCCCATAAGGAGCAGGGTCAGTACTGAATTGCATACGTCATGACCATGTCTAGAGTGGCAAAGTGGGTAGAAAATGCTGGGATGGAACGCTACCCTGATTAAATGACTGTGTTTGGACAATTTGCAAGCATTCCTCCCCCCACAATTTGCATGTTTGATTATCCTCATTATGCCCACTTTAGGAGGGCAATAAATATTTGTAAAGGGAAGAGGGGCATATGGTCCCCCTTGCTGAGCCACTTGGGGCCCTGCAGACCCCAACCCCTGGGCCTTTAAGGGGGGTGACGCCCCCCACTCCCCAAACCAATAGTGGCCACAAGGGTCCCATCCCCCAGTACTTGGATATTAATGTCCCAGGGAAATAAAGTCCACTAGGCACCAGGGATTACATATGGGTCTAGACTTTCATAGCATCTCACCACTGTACCCCACTCTGCCCAACATGGAGGGCCAGAATATTCCGTAGTCACCATGAAATATTTGTTTTATTTTAAAGAGAGTGGGTGGGTCTAGCTGGAACTGACATCAGATTGCACCACACACTTGCATGGTAGGGACAGATTTTGTGCTATACTGTAGGGACAGACGGTGGGTACATTCTGAATTTGTATGTCTCAGACAGGAAGGCAGAAAGCCTTCTAGAAACTAGATGTAGGATTGTAAAAAATAGATGGGATGGGGAGCTGGTCTATCCTGGCATTGGATACACCTCCACCTGCAGGGCCCAGACAGTCTTTTTGCCCTTTTTGTGTTTCCTTATGTCTGCCCACAGAGGAGAAAAAAGCTTACTAAACACTAGGGGTATTTTGTTTGTTAATGCCTAAGTGGGCAGATTCAACAAATTACTCTAGTCTGCACACCACTGGTGGGGAGAGAGCCCTCTTGAAACCTGGTACATTATTATAAAAAATAATGGGGGTGGGAGCCGGCTCTTCCTAGTTTTGGGCCACGCCTTAGACCCTGAGGTCAGACAGTCTTTCTTCTGTCCTATGAAGTGACAGATTAGGGTTATTCTCGCCATTCTACCTATCTCTGAAGGGCAGCCAGAAAGCTCAATAAACACCAAGCAGTTTTTGATTTAAAATGAATGATGTAGGTAGGTCCAGCCTCTTGTGGCATAGGGACCATCTTTTTTTCTGTCACCTACATGGGCAGGTTGGGGCAGTTTACGTCTATTCTTCCAACACAGGTGGCTAGAAAAGCCCACAAAATGCAGGTGTAGGATAAAATTGAATGGAATGGAGAGGAGAGATGGTCCATTGTGTCATAAGCTGTGCCCCCACACTCTGGGCCCAGAGAGTCTTTATGCCCCTCTGGGAAGCAGATCGGGTGGAATGCCCTACAAACATTGTAACTATGCCTAAAGAAATCCCACCATTTCCATGAGCAAAGGAGCCACTATAGGGTGGCACCCATGGAACTCTAAAAAAAACATAGTCATTTCTGAAAACTACAGCCACAAGTGAACCTGGGATGGATAGTGTGGCTTACATGGCTGCCAGTATACTTTCTTGCCTAGTAACCCTGTGAACTTTAAAACAGCCAAAAAACAATTTTCTCTTTTTTCTGCTGGTGTTGGCTGCTTTATTTAGGCCCCAACTTGGCTAGCATCTAGGAAAACTTAAAACCCTTTAGCATTTTTTAAAACTAGAGACACAGGGAAACCAATGGTATTTGGCTTGGTTGGATCTTAGCATATTTGTTACTAAGAATGCCTTGAATTATTCAAAGCATGAGTGGAAATAATTGAATTTCACTTCATTTACATTACAGATAACCCAGAAATTCCAGCTAATTACAACAATCATTACATGGAGTGTCCTCTACGTTGTCCCAGGATCAATACTGTCTATAAATCCCTTTTGGCTTTATATTTCAGAAATGTCAAACTTTGGCAGAGTTCCATCCCTGCCAGCCAATCCTGGTTCTATTTACTGCACTTTGAGAGGACATTTTTACAGTTATAGCATATTTTGATTTTTGCAGGACATCTCTGTAGGAAAAAGTAGTGGGATGCTTACAACCACCATTATATATTTCAATCACTCTCTAGTTTTCATAAATGTCCAGGGGGTATAGGGTTTCCTGGGTGCTAGAAGACACTGGGCCTAAATACTGCAACCTTCCCCAATGAGAACTGAGAGAAGACCCTTTTTTTACCCAATAGTTGGCATTTGTAGGGTATTATTTATAAAAAATATATATAGTGGGAATCCATGCAAGTGACATCACCTAGGAATCACCAGGTGTCTTCGCAAAAATGTGTAGGGCTGGTAGAAATCCCTGGGTTTCGGTGACCCCGCACCTCTCAATATTCATATTGAAAGGTAAAGTATTTGGGTGCTGTTCACTCTGGGAATTTCTACAAATCAGGGGTCCAGAGGAATTCAACGTGGCACAGCTTATATGTAACACAACAGGTTTATTACCCAGAATGTCTAGCAAAATCAAAATTACAGCTAAAAATCAACGTTTGCCGCAGCAGGTTGGGGACTCCAAACCCCACAATCCACCGCTCTCCCAGGAGGGAGGAGCAGAGCAGCAGCCTCGCGCTCAAAAGCGCGCTCCAATACCCGCAGCGCGGGAAGCAACGTTTAACGCAGCAGGTTGGGGACTCCAAACCCCACAAACCACCGCTCTCCCAGGAGGGAGGAGCAGAGCAGCAGCCTCGCGCTAAAAAGCGCGCTCCAACACCCGCGACGCGGGAAGCAACGTTTGCCGCAGCAGGTTGGGGACTCCAAACCCCACAATCCACCCCTCTCCCAGGAGGGAGGAGCAGAGCAGCAGCCTCGCGCTCAAAAGCGCGCTCCAATACCCGCGGCGTGGGAAGCAACGTTTGCTGCAGCAGGTTGGGGACTCCAAACCCCACAATCCACCGCTCTCCCAGGAGGGAGGAGCAGCAGCCTCACGCTCAAAAGCGTGCTCCAACACCCGCGGCGCGGGAAGCAACGTTTGCTGCAGCAGGTTGGGGACTCCAAACCCCACAATCCACCACTCTCCCAGGAGGGAGGAGCAGAGCAGCAGCCTCACGCTCAAAAGTGCGCTCCAACACCCGCGGCGCGGGACGCGCGTGGGCGGGCCCGTCCTTGCCCATCATTGACAGGAAGAGGCAGGGCTGGGCCACCCCCCTTCTGGTTCACGATCCCTGTCTCCAACGGTGCTGGCGTTGGACTGCCGGACCATTGTATGGACCTAAGGTACTGTGTTTATTATAGAGGCCTGTAGTCGGGATTGTTTCCAGGACCCGCTTTACTTAAACTTCGTCCATTGCAAAAGTTACACATTACTGTTGTGTGGGGCAGGTTTTGGTGGTTCTCAGTTTGGTACTCTTCCTTTACTCTTTGTGTCAGTTTTGAATATTGTTAAGTAGCATAATAATCTTTGCTTTGGGTCATTAGGGCTGATGGGTAAAAGGAAAGACCATGAGAGGGCCCCAGGCCATGACAATGCTAAGAAGAAGAAAAAATCGCTTGGCGCAATTTGTCACGAAACTATGGATCGTATCGATTCGATCCTATCAGAGTGCCAGGAGATAGCCGATCCCACTCCAAATTCGTCTTCCGTTGTAGAAAATATGGCTAGCCCTGTTACATGTAGAAAGCTCACTGTTGAACCTGGAGCTGGGTCTCCTGGCTTATCCTTGCCCCTTACCGCCCACACTTCAATACATAAATCAAACTCGGTTAAGATAATCCCAGGTATGTTTAAATCCAATCTGAAAGGAAAGAGGAAGGGTTTGGTTAAGGATAAGGGGAAGGAGCTTGATTCAACCGCGAAGAAGTGTCAAGAGGACATATGTGAGCCGCCCTCTGTCCCTTATGTTGTTCAGGTTGATTGCCATAATAGGTTTGATGCTTTAACAACTGAGGATGGTGGGGCAAGAGAGCCTAATCCCAGTGAGATCAGAAGTGGCCATTCCAACGAATTAGCTGTATTAAGGACCTTGATTGAGTCACTGAAGGTAGAGGTGGTTGCGCTTAGAAGGGGAGTTGGGTTTCTTACACAGAGGAATACCTGTGGGGATGGAAACGAAGCTCGCTATGGACCCACTAAAAAGTCTAGATCAATATCACCCCTAGCTAAAGACAGTAGCTCGATGCAACCACAGCACGGGCCGGCTGAAACACAGTCCAGAGCCCTTCCGTTAAAAACTTTTTTATCAATTTCAAGATTCTATGGAAACACCTCTTCCTAGCCTTAGGGACCGAAGAGTAATAAACCATACATTTAAGGGAGCAAACCTCGGGGCGTCAAGATCTGGGCACCCGGATAGAGGGGAGGTGACCCTGGATGAAGGATATACATACAGGTCAAGCTATGAAGCCCCTTATGGGACAGGGATAGTAAGGGATGGTGTGTACAGAAGGCTCGAGGGTAAAAGCAGCTCTGATGCAGTCTACCTTACAAATGTTCCAAAACTCACTAATAGGGGCTACGAAGACTCTGATTCTCTAAAAAATGAGGTTATACACTGGTTCAGGGCAGCCCGCCATTGTTACTCAATTATAAGGGATGACATTAGACATGTTGGCAGATTAAATATCCCAAGAGCGGAAAAAGACACAATTTTAGTAAGATTTTTTGATGAAGCTATGGTATCTGGGCTTTTGGCAATTGATTCGCGTACCTTTCCCCCCACTAACACCACTATCCAGATCAGGTACAAACACCCACAAGAAGAAGGAGTGACTATGTACAGATCCCCGAGGACAGAACAAAGTACTGGCCTAGATTGGGCTAAAAGTAGTCACCGATGACTGAAACACGAGGGTGGTTTGTTACCTGAACCCAGGCCGGTTCTTCCTTCATCCCAAACCAACCCTCTGCTAGGAAGTAACCTACTATCTACCACTGAATCTTGTCCCGTGTCTGAAGCTATAACTGAAATGTATGATAACTCCCAGAATATGTGTTCTATTGTATCAGGGCCCCCTCAGATGAGGAACCTTAAGATTCTAGTATGGAATGTGGCTGGGATCTCCAAATTACTACTGACCCTGAACGGTGCACCTTCATAGACACTTTTGACACAATTCTGATGCAGGAAACTTGGAGTATATCTACCCCTCATAGATCTGGCTTCTCAACCCTTGCCATTGATGCCATTAGGAAAAAACAGGGCCGTCCGGCGGGAGGTTTGGTGGTTTGGGTAAAGATTACTGTAGGGAACAAAATCAAGCGCCTCCATGTGGACTCCCAGGACATCCTGGCTTTTGAGTTGTCCCTACATAGTGGCTGGAAGGGGACATTTTTTAATGTTTATAATAGGGTGGACTATGCTGGGGAAGAAACACTGACCCTCTGTACATTGGACAATGCCTTAACCAAGTACTTGGACAACACCCCAGCGATAGTTGCTGGTGATTTCAATTGTACTTTTGAGCCCTTAGCTGTAGTCGCTCCCGACTTGACAGAAGATTGGGACAGGGAATGGTCTATTCCACCATTAAGTCTACCAAAGGTCAAATGGACGAAGAGAGGTGGTCAGCTGCTTGCACTAACACTCCAGCATGACCTTCGAGCAACTAATGGGAGATCCAAATCAGACCCTAACGGTGCCCATACTTTTAATAGACCTAACCACACAAGTCGTATAGATTATTGTTTAATCGCCTCCAACCTATGGCCTGTATTAGATGATATGATCGTGGTAAACAGACATGATAGTGATCACAACCCACTTGTACTTTCACTAAGTATTCCTGGTATCGCACAGCCAACTTTAAATGGACATCGTGACCTGGGAGTGCTCTCACCCTCAAATAACCAGCGATCAGTCAAGTGGGGTTGCGTGGAGAAGCATCCGGAGGCGCTGGATCTTCTCAAAAAGAAAACCACAAACCTAATAGAGTCTTTAACTAAAATCCCTAGTGAAGATGCTGTTAAGAGTTTAAATCTATGTCACGAGCACCTTTTTAAAGAGGCTAGGGAACTGCTTAGCCGGCCTGCTAAAACAAGGGGAAGTGCTACCCATTCCACTAGTACTAAGCATAAGTCTAAAAGTACATGGTTTAATCAGGAATTTAGAAGGTCAAAGAGGGAGCTTATCTGTGCTATAAAGCGCAAGGTTCATCCTGAAATTGTGACTGCTAGAGCCAGGTACAGGCGGGCCATTGACAGAGCCAAAAAGGAGTGGGAAAGCTCACTATGGCTAGCTCTACACACAGCATTAATTGGTAAAGATCAAATGTCCTTTTGGAGAGAGGCAACTCACTGGCTCAAGGGAGAAAAACCAGAGTTGGAATACAATATACAGCCCGATGATTGGACAGCCTACTTTGGGTCTCTCTATGCCACTGAGAGTGATGGTAGTGGCGAGATGGGTGAGTTGCCAGAGGAGGGGTCGAGTGGGGACTTTGAGCCCCTGTTTTTTTCCATAGTAGAAACCTATGCGGCAATCTCTTCATGTGAACCAGCGCGCGCCCCAGGCCCAGACAGAATACCCAATGATCTGTACAAAGAAGATAAATGCCTTTGGGGTCGGTACATAAATATTTTATCCAACTTGATTCTGTATGGAGCACCTATTCCGAAATCGTGGCAGGTTGCGGAAATTGTGCCCATTTATAAGAAAGGAGATAAAACCAAGCCATCTAACTATAGGCCGATAAGCCTAATAGATTCTCTCCAAAAGATATTTTGTAAACAAGTCCTAGGGAGGCTCCATGAATGGATGATGGAATTTCACATTTTAAGTGACCTTCAGGCGGGCTTTCGATCAAAAGTTAGCACCCTAGACCAGGTCTTCCGTTTCATCTGCATGTACTGGAAGGAAGTGGACCTTAAAGGGGGTAAATTATACGTGGCATTTGTTGACTTGCGCACAGCTTTTGACTCTGTGCCCCGGGCGAAGTTGTGGAGAGTACTGAGAGAATTGGGCATCCCGGCAAACCTCTTAGATATCCTAATCAGATTACACGCCTCAAACACAGCCCAGGTCAGGTGGGGCCCAAAAAACGAAGTTACAGAAAAATTTCCTGTAAATTTTGGAGTGAGGCAGGGATGCGTGTTGGCGCCCACTCTTTTTACCATCTTTATAAATGGGGTTATTGACTTTTTGGACAGGGATGGTTGCGATGCACCGAAAATAAATGATAGAAGAGTGCCCGCTTTGTTATTTGCGGATGACACTCTTTTAATTTCTAAATCTCCCCAGGGCCTCCAACAACTTTTAAATGATTTTATACAGTTTTGTAATGATAGGGGGTTGTTCTTAAACGAGGGAAACACCAAATATATGATTTTTAACAAAAGTGGGTCAAAACTCTCTAGTAGATCTATTCGTGCAGGCAGCACCCTACTTGAACAAGTTGACGTTTTTGATTACCTAGGAATACGTGTATCCCCATCTGTAAATTGGGATGCACAAAAGGAGAAGGCTAAGTTACATCAAATATTCCAATGTAATCATATCAGCAATATACTCAGAAAAACAACGTCACGGCAGATTGCTCCTGCACTTGAAATTTATAATTCTAAGGTATTGGGGGGTTTAATGTACGGTATAGAGCTGTGGGGGACAGGAAATATATAGTCTTTAATAGCTGTGGAAAATCGGTTTCTGAGATTGCTGGTTGATCTTCCCGCTAGCACCCCTCTGAAACCCTTATATATGGATCTGGCTCATAAACAACTGAGACACAAGGCAATGTACCGATTGATAATGTTTTGGTTTAGGCTATGGACTGTAGAGGAGCTGGAGACCTATCTAGAGACTCTGTTAGACCTCCTGAGATTTCCTAAGGCCTCATCAATAAACTGGTTTACCACTTTACGGAAATCTCTGGCAAAATTGGACTTGGACGCCTACTGGACAAACCCAGAAACTATGAGGCAAATCTCCAGAGAAAAAATGAAAGAAGTGTTTTGGGATTCGGTTTCAAAAGAAGTTCTTTCAGCTCCAGTATCCAGCCTGACCGAAGTCTTTCTCAAATCGAAATGTTCTCCGTTCTTTGAGCCAACCATTGATGAAATTGCTGCACCATTGGCACGGAAACTTTTTCTGCAGTTTTGCTATAAATCACTGCCCACCAAATTGTTTTGCTCAAAATGGTCCAGCAACAACGATTTGGTTGAATTGTGTCCCACTTGCCAAGTTAGCTCTGAATCCATAGTCCATTTACTCTTTTTTTGCCCGACTTATCAGTCGCTGAGGAAAAAATGGATTATCCCGTTATGCTCCTTGGTGGGCCGAGGGCATTATTTAGAGGTCTTAAGACTTTTGTGCACTGATACCAGACAACCTATTGTATTTGGTCTTGCTAGATTCTGGCATGCCCTTTGGATTAGGCGTAGAAAATTATGTAGCTGAGTCACTGCGTTTTGGAAAGCTTTGCCACATCAGAATGTTATCAAACTTTTAAAAACATTTTGCTAATTTGTACTTGTGGGAACTCTAAGTACCTTATCTTGTGCCATACAATTTGCTGCTTTGCGCATATGCACTTTATAATTGCTCTGGGGGCCCAGTCATTTTAAATTTGTACAAATGTTTCTATGCATTTTTATTCTATACTCTTTTATCTATATATTTCGGTGTAACTTTTTTAGAAATTTTTGCTGTATACTTTTTAGGATCTGTGTGATCGTAATAAAGTTGTAAGTAAATAAGTAAGTAAGCTAAAAATCCACAATATGGTTTCAGTTTCCACAAGGATGATTGCAGTATTTCGGTAAGGGGTGAGCTGGCACCCTGGGAGTCATAGCAACTTGTTCTTTTCCTGAAAACTGGAGACAGATGAATCCAGGATGGTGTGGATTATTTGCTTTCCAGCAGGGTTTTTTTACACAAAATGCTCTGCCAACATTCAAATATACACAAAAAAGGAAACATTCCCAAAATGATTTGCCTAAAATCTTAGGAACAGCTAGCTTACAGCATATATATCTTAAAATCAATGATTATCATATTTCTCCTTACAAAACTGGTGCCTCATATTTGGCCTATCACGGACAAAAGTCCTGTTTTTTTACCCAAAGTTTGAGGATTGTAGGGAAATCTAGGTAAGTGAAAGTAGTGTTAACTATGTACAGAACACCACCATGGACTCCCCAAAGTATCTAGTTTCCAAGCATGACATGCTGTTGCTGGGTTCACCTGAGTGTCATCTGACCCAGCAACAACAGCTATTCAGTTCCCAAAAAATGACATTTAAAGATGCCTCTAAGGACCAGATGTACAACTGTTTTTTGTGGTCGCAAACAGGAAATCGGCCCGTTTGTGACTGCAAAATAGGTCTTCCTTATTTACAAACCCTATTTTGCGAGTCGATAACCTATTACCGACTCGCAAAATAGGGTTTGCCACTCGCTATTAGGACGGGGCATGCCAAGGGCGTCCCTTCCTAATAGCGACTCGCATCTCAATGTAAGATTGTTTTGCAGCTGCAATTGTGGCTGCAAAACACTAGCAGTTTACCACCCATTTCAAATGGGTGGTAAGCCACTTGCAAACTGGAAGGGGTCCCCAGGGGACCCCTTCCCTTTTGTGACTGGCATTGAAAATATTTTTTAAGAGCAGGCAGTGGTACCACGGACCACTGCCTATTCTTAAAAAATGAAACAGTAACGTTTCCTTTCTCTATTTAAATGCATCCCTTTTTCCTTTAAGGGAAACGGGCTGTATTTGGAAAAAAAACTGCTTTATTGAAGAAGCAGTCACAGACATAGTGATCTGCTGACCCCAGCAGGCCACCATCCCTGGCAGTGCTAGCCATTCCCAATAGGGTGGACAATTGCACCTGCCTCATGAATGTTAATGAGGCAGGCAATTTGCGACCCCATTAGGAATTGCAAACAGTGTCTGAGACACTGTTGTAAATTACATTTTGCGAGTCGCAAATTGCGAGTCACAAAACGACTCAATTTGCGACTCGAAAATTGTAAGGGTCGTACTTCTGCCCCTAAATGCCTTAACCACGTTTTCGGGCTTGTCTTGGACGATAGGCCGACAAATACATTCGGGATACACAATATGTTTTTGCTTGAAATGTGGAAATGGTAAAGGGCATTACATTTACCATCTTCTACAAATTCTGGAATGTTCCATCACAGAATCATGAGGAAATTATTCTTTTTTTTTCAATCATAGTGCGCTAGCAGGATTCTAGGTAAGAAAATGTAGTGGAAGCCAAAACAGCCAGACCACAGAGGATTCACCAGAGTTTTTCATTTTCAAAAATATAAGAGATAGGTAGGTTTACCTGCATGCAGGCTGATCCCAAGTCCAATTACAGCAGATACTCATAACCTAAAGTACAGCTTTCAGAAATGTCTTTCAGCTGCTTTTTCTTACTCAAGTTTCGGTACGTTCCTTATATTGGGCAACAAGCCTATTCATATATCAGGAGTATCATTCTTATTGAGGAAGCTGTTGGAATACTGGGCAGTAGGATATTTGCTATCCTCATACATTCCAGAACTTTCAATCACAAACATTTGAGAAAATTTATTTTTTTTAAACTAAGGGGGTCATTATGATGTAGGGCGGATCGCCACCGCCCGCCTGGCGGTGGCGATCCGCCCTACATTTCCCCCTGCCCGCAACCCATTTTTCCCCCGCCATATTAGTATGGCGGGGGACCCCGGCAGACGGAGAGACCGTCCGCCGGTTTTCCGCCGGTCGACCAGTCGACCGGGCGGAAAAGGGGCTACATATGGTGGCGGTGTCTGCTAGACACCGCCATCCATATTAGCATGGGTGCGGGATGCAGCCTTTCCGTGGCGGCATCAGCATGCGGAGTTTGCTGTTGGGGGCCCGTTGCGGGCCCCCAGGGTATTGGGGGGGTGGGGGGTGCACATGGGGGGTACCTATGGTACCCCCCTACATTGTCATGGACAAGGTGGCAGGCACCCCGCGGTGCCTGTCACCTTGTGCATGACATGCACACAGTGCATTCCCAGCATTGTGGCAGGCGGTGCTGTGTGCACCGCCCGCCACAATGCTGGGAATGGAGGATGCCACCGCCACGGTGGCGGTGGCATCCTAATCGCTGGTGCGGGACTGCCGCACCACTGGCGGCCGGTCCCAGCACCGCTAGGGTGGCGGGCGGACGAAAGTCCGCCCGCCATCCTAATAGGCCCCTTAGTTTGAAGTTTACAGTTAAGAAAAAGTTGAGGGAACCATGTAAGGTACAGTAACCAAGGCTCCCACAGGTCTCTAGTTTTCATAAATTTCTAGGGGTGGTATGTTTCTATGGGAACCATCTAATCTGAGCCCAAATATGGCAGGCACCAATCACACTAAGGGCCCGATTCACAAAGGTAAAGTTAGACGAAAGTCTAACTATATGACTTTCGGTATTCATCAAGGGAATTTACTACTCGTAAATGCCCTTTGTGAATACCGAAAGTCGAACTTTATGACTTTAGGTATTCACAAATTTCAGTATTCACAAAGGGCATTTACGAGTAGTAAATTCCCTTTATGAATACCAAAAGTCGTAAAGTTAGACTTTCGTCTAAATTTACCTTTGTGAATCGGGCCTTTACTAGTAAATGCCCTTTGTGAATATCGAAAGTCGTAATGTTAGACTTTCGTCTCACTTCTACCTTTGTGAATTGGGCCTTAAAAGTTAATCTTTTGCAAAAATAATTTCCTCACTTTTCATGCTTGTATTTTTGTATTTTTCCTGTCCTGTGAGATATGCCATCTACTAATTTTGAGTAGGATTTTTAATGGGAGAGGTTTAGGACTGTTACATGATAGAACATTTGCTAATCCACTGCAGATTCCAGAACTTTCCATCACAAAAACCAAAGATTTACATTTGCAGGGTCTCTATGTAAGAAAAAGTAGTGGGAAACACTCAATCTACCCCACCGTGGAGTCCACCTCATTTCTAGTTTTCAGAAATGTATTGGATTGCTAAATTTTTCTGGGTGCCTACTAACTTCCAGCCCAAATACGGCAACTACTGGGATCCCAAAAATGGCAGTCAAAAAATACCTGTAACTGTCTTTTCTTCATCATGTTTTGAGGACATTTATGCTTTAAGTGATAAGCAATTCCTCATGTGTCATAGCATTTTTGGCAGAAAAGGTGTGGAAGTTTTGAATGGAGGAACACTTCACAATCTAGTATTCAAAACAGTCTGGGGTCAGTAGGTTTTCATGGGTGAGGTCTGACCCAATACCATATATCAAATACCAAATCTGGGGTGCTGTTTTTATCTGGAGATATATGGGAACACCAAGCGGTTGAACATTTACCCTTGTACAGAATCCAGAAATTTCTATCTCAGACATGTGAACATGTACAACTTCACGACCAAAATTTGATGTTTGCTGGGCATTCTGGGTTTGCTGGGCATTCTGGGTAAGAAACAGTCTTGGCATAACACAATCTGAACCATGCAGGACTCCTATAGGTCTCTAGTTTCCAGAAATATCTGGGACTGGTAGGTTGCCATGGGTGCTGGTTCACCCATAGATTAGATACTACAGACAAGGACCACTCAAAATTCAGTCTCTACCAACTATAATAACCTAGTGTTACATGATTACATTTTAGGCTACTTTTGGGCTATGTGATAGACGCAACCACTGTTGGGACTTCGCATTCTTAACAAGAATGCGTAGTTTCCCATGGGGAGAGAATGCGGGGGAAGAGGATTCAACCGGGAGGTGGTTGGAGGAGGGATGAGGAGCCGGACCTGTGCTGTCCTACTGTGATTGTTATTCACCTAATTTACAATAAAGAAATCATACCTACCGTGTCCTTTCAGTGGCGACAAGTTGGCAGCAGGACGGAGAACCCATGCATCAAGGATTCAGTGCGTCTATGCTGCACTGCTGGGCTCCGTTTCCGTTAAAGTTTGTCTGTCCCTGCAAGTGCCTTCACCGCATGAACTGCCGTGGACAAGGATCTCATCCGGTATAGTGGTCTTGCTATATGAGGTACTTTGTATTTAGGCCAGGTCATGCTGAAGTGTAGTGGCTCGTGCTTCTTTCTGAGCACGCATGCGTCACAGGAACACTCTTCGCCAGCGCATTAACATAGTGCAGCTCAGAGGTCAGTGTGGGTATTGCAGCTGGATTGCAGGTGTCTCAACATTGGAAATTTTCTATGATACGCAAACTATGCGTGTCAGAGGATTTTTCTTCAGTATAGCCACATGACATATTTTCAGTGACAAGCACGCTGCTTTATCTACTGCGTGTCATCTGAGGATCCTTTCTGGTTATAGGAAGCCTACACCTATGGTAACAGGCACAACAGTCTTGTCGAGCTTTATTTAAGTTCATTGGAGCCATTCTGTGTCTGCACGTGCGATGTCAGGCACATCGAGTTAATGCTGCATTTGTCACCTGGGAGTGGCTGATTACATACTGTATATTACACGGTGACTGGCACACCTTGTTATTGTTATTCACCTAATTTACAATAAAGAAATCATGCCTACCGTGTCCTTTCACCCACTCGTTTGGGGTACAATACCATTTTTATAAAAAGTACTGTGAAAACACAGAATGGTAGGACAATTGCTTTCAACTGTTGAATTTCTCTATATTTTTCAATTACTTTTGTAGTCTGTGTCCACAAAAGACACATTTTGACAAAAATTGAAGCAGTACAAATAAACTCTGATCCTAAAGTCTGTTTCTTGCACCCATATAACATAATGATATTCTAGCTTGACAACATCAAATTTTGTTGAATGCCAAATTCTGATTCCAATGTTTCTATGAAATGAAAATATTTCCAAGTAACTATATAGTTTATGATTAATCATGAATTGATTTTATATATAACCAAAGTGTGGTCCTTCAAGTTATTGGTTTATAGGATGTTTTATTTCATATTTTTTACTTGTTTTCTTTGAGTGGAAGAATATCGATTATTGGCTCGGCCTTGCTATCAGAGCTCTGGCTTCTATTCTGTTTTTAAGGAAACAAAACCTGTTTTACCTGATATCCTATTTTGACAGTAACAATTATGATCATCTACTTGGAATCAGTTAACATATGGCAAAAGTGATATGAAATAATCAGAATCACTGTTAATACATTACTAACACCAACAACATTCAAAGAACTTCACCAAAAACTGTAGCATGGCTCGTCCGCAGATTATTCTGATTACAGGACCTACAAATATTATCTTAATCACAAATATTGGGTACTACTTAAAACCAATATTCATTAACTTTGTTAAACAAATTCCCTGCATCGTCACACTAGTTTGGCTTAGCAAATTTAATGCCTACCTGCTAAAGTTCTCTTTGACAAAAGTGAATTGGTTTTTGTGATGGATGCACTTTCGAAAAAGCAGAGTGCACAGCTTTTGGGGACCTGTTGAGGGTGTTTTTTTCTAGAAAATTAAATGAGAATAGTCCTGACGCACAGAGGAGCTACTTTTTGTTTTCCTGCCTGAGTCCATGTCCCACATGAGTGATGCAAAGCGGGAATAATATACAGCTGCATGACCTCCCTAAATAAGATGGTGAAAACAAGTGATCCTGGGGCAGATAGGCGAGCTGGCAATGTGCCCCTTAGGCGTCCATCAGTCATCATCATAATTCAAAATGAGATTTACAGCAATTCTCTCATCCTGCCAAACTCTAAGTTTCACCCTATATCTGCACACCTGAATCCTGTCTACCGTATATTTCACAACACTTGTTAATAGCTCTTATTGGCTTAATCACATAAATGCTTTGTATTACCCAGTCTATTAAAAACCAATAGCAAAACTATTGTTCGTATAATTAATAATAAAGGTGTGCCACTCCATCCTTTTATCACTTATATTATGTTTATCAATATTACGACCATATAGGCATGTAATGCATCTTTCAAAAAAGAAATGTCTCTGCAGTCGTCCAAATGTTAAAAAAGCAATGAATTATGTTGATCCCTGAGGAGGACTCTTTATGAGAAGTTGGACATTTATTAATGATAAAAAAGCAGATCGTGCCCAAGAACTATTGCTTTATCAATTTAGCTGATTCTTTAGAGCAGAAATAAAAACGATTTGTTCTGTGATTGAAGTGGTACTGCTCTATCACTTAAGAACTTTGCCACCTCGTGTGTTTTCTTTGAATGTTTGACTTTGCTGAAGTCTATTGATAGACCGGCTTTAATAAAGGATAATCTGGAAGTCCTTCAGGAAAGTGGATATATTGATTGTCTCATTCTACACCTAGATTTCAACAGGTCTCGATTTGTGGTCGTCCTTTATTACCAAACATGCTGACTTTACACGGTTCACTATCACTCCTCAGTTTGTCTTACTTTAAGGTCAACGATTATTCTATCTCCGGTGTGTGCCTCTGTGATCAGCCATGCTATCATTAATGAGAATTTGTTAATAAAGCTTTCACCATTCCAAAGGTCATTGACAAAGGAATTAGAGTACAGTTCTAGAATAGCAAAGTAAGGCAAATATATATTTTACTGGATTGTGTTTAAAGGGGAGGCAAACATTCTGTAAAGGGATGCTGTTTTGTGGTACTACAGAGGTTAGTATTTAAAATTAATTTAAGTGAGTTTATTTTTTATCCCGTATACTTTAAAAGTGATTTTAAACCGTCCATCATTTCTTTTCTAATATGGCATGTCTCTCTCTCTCTCTCTCTCTCTCTCTCTCTCTCCCTTGACAAACCAAATGGGCTTGTCTTGTATAAAGATATGATAATCCCTTGACGAAGCTAACAGGCTTGTGTTGCACATTGATGGAGGCATCCTTTGACAAAGCCAATAGGCTCGTTTTGTACAGTGATTTTGCCTTCATATAATGATGTGGTGACCTCCCAGTGGCTAGACTTATTGTAAGCATCCTCCCATTACCTTTAGTGTGTTTAAAGACACCTTCCTAAAGCCAATCGCCTTATATACTGATGTGGTCACCCTTTGACAAAGTCAATGCACTTGCCATGTATAATGATATGGTTACCCCTTGACAAAGCCGATAGGCTTGTCTTCATATATATAATGCCAAAAGGCTTGCCATGTATTTTTATGTGGTCACCCCTCGACAAATCCGATAGGTTTACCTTTTATATATTGATGCAGTGACCCCTTGAGAACACCAGTAGATATGCATTATTTAAAATTACACCAATTTACACTGGGATGAGTGCTTTCATTGGCTGGCTATGAAGGGGGAGGGGTGGCCACCCCCTTTGGTGTTGGGTGCAGGGCTTTTTTGCCACAGGGCAGTGACATTCTGGTTATGTATGGTAGTAAGATCATGCTTTTGGTTAACACATTTTAGAAATTCACTGAAAATGACAAAGGTTGGAGTGGCATTATAGTTAGGTCTGGTACAAATATCTTACTTTTCATTAAAAATAAACTTAGAAATTCAATAGAAAAACTGAAAGTCAGATAATTATAACTGGTACATTTCAGTGGGTTTGTTCATTTAAAATGATATGCTTTAACTGGCATTTTCAATTAACTATAAAGTCCCTTTAACCTTTGTTTTTACATAGACATATACAGATATAGATATAGCTATAGATATATAGATATATGTGTGTGTTGATGATGGATAGATAGATAGAAAGCTAGATAGATAGATAGATAGATAGATAGATAGATAAGATAGATGGATGGATGGATGGATAGAAAGATATATAAATAGATAGATAGATAGATAGATAGATTTTTAATCATTTCGTTCCATGATTATGTAATCACAGAGCAGGTTTGAGCCATTCAGTGAATCATCTGGGTGGGTTTATAGTTGATAAATCTCTTAAATTATATAATTACCACCATTCTCTACTTGGGGTACAGACAGAGTGACAATCGTATTGTTTGTTTGAAGCATAAGATGTCATGCTTTGACATTTGGGGAATGGAGGTTGGAGGTGGGAGTAAAATAGAATTGGAAATATGCCATTTTTGTTATATTCTCATTGTCTAGCCCTGCTCACTCAAAATATGTTCTCAGTCATAACATATGGCTGAAAGTATTCTTCTGAAGTGGAAAATGTAAGGTGGTGGATACAAAGAGGGAAGAAAGATGCTTCATTCACATCATAGAATGTTAGGTGGATACATCAAATTGATGTCAGATTATTTGAACAGCCTGTAACGTATTGCTTTTTAGTCAATTTCTAATGAAAATAGATGGAAACATATATAGCAGTGCCACCCTTTGTATCAGATGTTCTTGGTGGTAAAACAGTCTTTACTCCCTGTGTAGGATCACACTGTAATGGCATAACATAAAAATATTGGTATATCCTGTGTCTCTTCCCTATTGCTAGTAAAATTAATTGCTTTTTTACTCCTTAATATGGAAACTGTACTAAAAAAACTGCTCAGTGTGTTTTTCAACTGTTCCTGTAGCATATGAAATTGTTTCAGGGTTCCAATAAAGAATGTCAGGCTCATTCCCTTGTTTGCTCAGTGAAATTAAGGCTGGCTTGGCTTTCGCTTTGAGTAATTTAGAGTGTTTAGTCACATCCCACCAAAACTTTACCTGCTAACACTGAACAGAAGTGTAAAGTCTAAATGGAACTGGGAAAATAAATATTAGGGAAACTTAAGCTCTTTGAAATTCTGAACATCTAAGTCTTTGCATTCATAAATGAGAATATGTCCAGGTGTTTCTTTGGTAAGCGATTGTGGATAACATTATATTCTATGAAGACCCCATCAATGTCAGAGTGAATCTCTACTGAGATTCAATAAACATGAGTGATGACTACTTGAGAAGAACAACTAGCATGTGATTGATAATAGTCAGTCAACTAATTTCAATGAATTGAGCAGATTTTTTATAAACATCATTCTGCTGCAATATTTGTAAGGTGAGCAGGGATCTGACAAAAATAGAATGACACAAATAGAATATGTGCAAGTGACACTGAGTTATAACAAAAGCGGTACAGGAAAGCATTTAAAATTAAATGCATTAGGAAATTCTCAGGTGCCAACTCTCAATAGAGGATGCTAGCAGAATACAGTGTCTATGACCCATACGTGAGTCTCTTGTGTGTGTATTCCTTTAGGTAATAGTTTGGAATCAGAACAAGGTCTCTGTAGTACTTTTGGGACCACTAGAAATGCCATTGTCTTCAGAAAAAAACACAAAAAAGTGATGGAAGGAATACTTGCAAATAGTGTAACTACTGGAAATTGCTGGGGACAAGCACCAGCAATCATTAGTGTTTAACCTCATGGACAAAACCTTAACAGGAGATCAAATATCCATCTTGAATAAAGGTGTAGGCTTTGTCCCGACCCCATAACTCAACAAGTCTGAATACACAGTGAAATAGCAGAATTCAGATAAAATGTTAAACTTAAGACCTTCTTTGACGGCAAAGAAGAATCAAACAATGACCGAAACACCAACTTGAGGAATAAGTCCATGTTCTGCCCCTCAAATGCAATTGTAGCAGTGGGAACTCAGGCCTTAAACAGGCCCTATTCAAAGAGATTTAAACCACAGACAACTTTGTCTTCAAATCCTTCCACAATACCAAAACAAAGGAGAAGCTAGCACTTAAGGAACTTACGGATAATCAGAAACTGGTGATAAAACCAGACGACAAAAGTGGTGGACTTGTCCTACTTAACAAAGTCGACTACCTCACCCAGTGCATCACACTACTCGCAGATGCAAGATACTACATACCCTTAGTTGCAGATCCTACAGCCAGACTAAGAAGAACTATAAGCAATATGGTAGAAGAAGCCCAGGTTAAAGGATGGGGGTCAAAGAACCCAAAACATCATCCTTCGACTCATTAGCAAAATGCGCAAGAAGAAGATGCACCCTCTGGGATGCCCGGGAGTGTCAGATATCGGGTCGATTCTGGAACCCCTGTCTCAATTTGCGGATATTTTCCTATGGCCAATTGTACAGCACACAACTACCTATCTCAAAGATGCCAGAGACCTGTTGAACCTGCTGAAGGACCAATTGTATGATCCCACCAACTACTTACTAGTAGGATTTGACATCGAAGCCTCTACACCAGCCGACGACAAGATGCTACTTTGGAGACATTCAAGAACTCACTGTTTAATAATAATTGGCAGTATAACACACCAAGGTGTTCCATAGTCGAATATTGCAGATTAGCATTAATGGAGAATTTCTTCGAGTCTGATGATTCAATATTTCTGCTAACCTATGGGACGTTGATGGGCAGTACATTTGCCCCCAGCCTAGCGGGTTTATACATTAGTAACTTTAAAGGACTACACATACTAAACAACTCCAACCCATACAAACAGAGAATTCTCCTCTGGAAATGATACATTGATGATATTCTGATCATTTGGCGGGGCAATGCAGACACAGTGAAAAAATGTATTCGCTGGCTTAATACACGTGACAATTTCCGGAACTTCCTGTGCTCTGTACATAATAGAACACTAGCTTTCCTAGACGTCACTAATTTTTCAGAAGACACAGGGCTCAAAACCAAGATATTAGAAATCTACAGACAGAAACAGTATTCTGTCATTTAACAGCTTTCACCCATGCCCTCCGAGGGAACACGTCCCCTACAACCAATTATAGAATCCAGGGCAGCTGCTGCAACACATGACATTATAACAATCAGGCACAAGATCTTGCACAAAAAATGAGATATAGGAAATACCCCGATCACATTATATGTAGCTTCTGCACATGCGCCAAAAACAGGGAGAGTCTACTAGAACCATCAGAGAATACTCCGGAGAGGGAAATCCTCACATGATCACAATCTACAATGCAGCCTCTCATCATGTAAAGAAAGTGATCAATAAACACTGGAATATCATCACCTCAGGCAAATTGAAATGGTCAAAACCCATAAAAGAACATAGAAGACTATCTAGTCCACACTCGACCTCACAGAATCTCAGAGACCCACAACTCAGCATCAGCTATCTGAGGTCTACAACTATTCGCAGGCCCTACCCCTGCGGCTAATGCTCAGTATGCCATTTAACAAAAGCGACAAAAAAAATCTGAAATGGAACCTGAGAAAACACACCACTTTTAACATGACGCATGCAATCTACCTGATCACGTGTCTGTGACACCTCGGGTTCATGGGGATGACCTGCAGGATGATCAAAACCTGCATAGGAGAACACCGTAGCAACATCAGATGCAAAAAGATCACAACACATATGATCTATCACTACCTGACGGAAGAACACAAGGCCATTGAACTTCAACGGGTCATTAAGGAAACACTAGACCATATTGACAAGAATGTAGAAAAGAACTCTTTTTCAAAAAGAGCTACATTGGGCCAACGCCTAAAGACCTACAACTAGGGTCTCGATGAAAACATTCCATGGTTAGCATTGAACCATTAAACTGTGAATGGGTCACGGTATCTGAATACAATATCTCATATAGAGTAAGCCCATTTAATGACCATGGCACCGCCACCTTATAAACATTGACACATAATATAGTCTCCAGTGATTCTATTTCTAAGTAACCTAACAGCATTTCACATCAATGCTGCAGTTGTCAAATGACGCAACTCTTCCACTATGGCCATCTAAACCACCAGGACACATTAAAATCATATCACTACTGACCTCTCGCGGCTTAGTGGGAATGCAAGAAATTGACAAGATCCTCACATAATCACATAAGTTTCCCACAATACAGTAAAACACTCATATGTTTTTTTTTAAATGTTGTGTGTTTAATGATAACACCAATATTCCATGGTCTGCCCTCTGTTTTATTTAACAAGTATAAGAACGCGTACATTAATCACGCAATTACTTGCACAGAGGAGCACTTTAAAATCCAGCTACTTCCTCGACATCACCCTGTTGCTCTTTGAAGAGTTTTGCCATCTGCGGGGCCTGGAAATCAACGTGTCAAAAACGAAATTTATGACTTTTAATCCGCACAGATCTTTTAAAGGAGGTGTAGCACTTAACAACCGTCCCCTAGAACAGGTAAAAGATTTTACATATTTAGGGGTCACAATGCAGGGAGATATGAAGTGGAGCAAGCAATTGGAAATGGACACTTTGTAGCATCGCCAACTGGCCGGAACATTGCAAACTGAGTTTAATGCTTCACTAACTAAACCAGTAAGCCCAGTATTGCAAATATATAATACGAAAGTTGTTAGTTCCGTGCTTTATGGGGCTGAACTGTGGGGTTTCAACCATCTTTCCAAATTAACAATAGCGGAAAATAAGTTTCTCCGGAACATCATTAAACTCCCACAAAGTACACCAGTTCGCCCGCTCCTCCATGATTTGGGTAGGAAGTCACTGGCCGACATAGCCAAACTGCGACCCCTTTTACATTGGCGGAGAATTTGGTCGACACCGGAACTACGAGCATATGCTGATGGCCTGAAGGATCTAATTCGAGTAGATCGCTACAAAAAGTCATATGGTTGCAAGAAATTAGAATTTTGCTCACCAATATTGGCATGGTTACATTGTGGGAAAATCCAGAAAGTACCCCGTTTCCAACTAAGGCTTTGCTAAAGGAAAGATACTGGAGTTGGGTGACAGATAACATTGTTAGGAACAGTGATTCCTCATCACTAACTGGTTACTTTCTGAATGCAAAGCCTTTACAAAAGCTGGAACCATACTGGGACATAATAACCAAACCATTTGACAGGAAGCTCTATTTCCAATTGAGAGTTGGTACTCTGCCTGTAAGGTCATTTGCGGCCAAATGGGAGGCGCAGGCCTCAGTTTCTTGTCCAGCCTGCCATGCACCTTTAGAGTCGCTGGCCCATCTACTGTTCGCATGTCCAGCCTATGCGGCTCCACGCTGCATGTGGCTGACTCCCATTTGCAGAACACTGGGAACTAGAAGCAATGTTACGGCGCTTAGACTTTTGCGCTCAGAAACAACGATACCCATCGTCATTGCTCTGGCAAAGTTTTTAGGCTGGGCATGGTCCATTAGATCTCAAACCACCACAGTTGGGTAGAGGGCAGATTATGTTCTTACGTGTGGTGTCTACATGTTTTCAGACCCTTGTTTGACATATTGACTGATTACATTGTTTGCCCGATATAGATGATATGTTAAATGAAGTTTTTATATATCTGTAGAATAAGTGATAATAGATATCTTACATCTAACATCTACCCAGAACTGTTTATGTGTTAAACGCCCACTGCTTTCTTTTTAATGTTTTTTTAATGGATTTTTAACGGATTTTTATATATTTCTAGAGGAATGCATTTTAATGTATTTTTTTTTTTAACTAACGGTCATGTGTCTCCTAAGTTTGTATAAGTGCTTTGATGACTAATATTGTCGAATAAAGCTAATATGACTGACTGATAACACCAATATTCCATGGTCTGCCCTCTGTTTTATTAAACAAGTATAAGAACGCGTACATTAATCACGCAATTACTTGCACAGAGGAGCGCTTTAAAATCCAGCTACTTCCTCGACATCGCACAACATAGCACACTGGCATAATACGCCCATAAAAAAGCACCTGTGTTCATACAGAGTATTTATTCTCTGTGTACTGCTGTATTTTAAGGTTTTAGAATATAACCTCGAGACAGGACAGTCTGCGTTATGTTTTCATTTAACAGCAAGAGTACGAAACGCCAACAGTGTCATTATGTGCGCAGATAGGCCTTTTTTCATAATCATCCAGCGTGTTCTTTAACCCCTTAACTGCTGGGCCTTTTCCCCCCCAGTGCTGAGCCCTTTTTTGGCTATTTGTAGTAGTTCGCGATTAGGCCTCTGTAACTTTTTGACCACATAAGGTATCCACGTCAAATTTGCGTCCTTTTCTTCCAACATCATGGGGATTCTAAAGGTACCCAGGGTTTGTGGATTCCCCTGGAGGGGTCCCAGATTTTAGCCAAAATACAGCTACATTTTGGTTTTTTGGGGAAAAATGGGAAAAAAGTCCCGCATATGAAAGCGTCTGGGATTTTCCCTGCAAATGGTAACAAAAAAGGGTTTGTGGGGCTGAAATATCCATTTTCCCAGATTTTAGGGAATGACAGACTTTTGTCAGAAAACCAAAAAAATTTACACAGTTTTGGCATTTTTCTGGGACATAGCCTATTTTTGCTATTTTTTGTGCTTTCAACCTCCTTCCAGTTAATGGTAGAAATGGGTAAGAAAGCAATAATGGATCCTAGAAATCTATACATTTTAGAAAAGTAGACAAAATGCTGAATTCAGCAAGGGGTCATTTGTGTAAATCCATCAAGGTTTCTTTATAGAAACTAACAGTTAAATATAGGAAAAATGGAAAATTAGTTGACAAAAACAGCCTTTTGTGTCAACGTTTTCACCTGTAACTTCTTCTAATTATAACTGCTCTTTGAAAGCAATATACCGTTACATCCACTGGACCTTCCTGGTTGTGGGGATATATAGGACTTGTAGGTTCACCAAGAACCCGACGAACCCAGAGCCAAAAACTGAGCAGCGTTTTGCAATGGTTTTTTATTATGTACCGGGTATATAGCAATTTTTCTGGGAAAATGTATACATGGAATATTCGGTATGAAAGACTCCTATGCATTTCTGAAATGGGAACACAATATAGAGTTTAGAAACAGTAGATATTTGCACATTTCTGAAATTGGTAATACTCATACTAGCATGAGAATTATAGGTCATTTTCAAAATAACTTCTTTTTTACACATTGTCTTTCATTTGGAAGGCAGAAATGCATCGAAAGTCAATAGGTAATAACAGTTGCTTTACAAATCTGAATTACTGTAAGTGTCCCGATAAAAATGGTACCTCACTTGTGTGGGTAGGCATAGTGCCCACGACAGGAAACGGCTCAAAACGCAACGTGAACACACCACATTTTCACAATGAAAAATCACCCTTTTTTTGCAAAGTGCCTAGCTGTAGTTTTTGAACCCTTGCTCTGCCGGCACCCAGGGAAACCTAGCAAACCTATACATTTTTGAAAACTAGACACCCAGGGAATCCAGGATGGGGTGACTTGACTGGCTTTCACCAGGTTCTGTTACCCAGAATCCCTTGCAAACCTAAAACATTGTAAAAAAAACACATTTTCCTCACATTTCTGTGGTGGAAAGTTCTGGAATCTGCATGGATCCACAAATGTCTACCCACCACGCGTTCCCCAAAGTCTTCCGAGTAAAATGGTACCTCACTTGTGTGGGTAGGCCTAGTGCCCACGACAGGAAACTGCACAAAACGCAACGTGGACACACGCCAATTTCACAGTGAAAAATGACCCTTTTTTGGCAAAGTACCTAGCTGTAGTTTTTGAACCCTAGCTCTGCCGGCATCTAGGGAAACCTGGCAAACCTATACGTTTTTGAAAACTAGACACCCAGCGGAATCCAGGATGGGGTGACTTGACTGGCTCCCACCAGGTTCTGTTACCCAGAATCCCTTGCAAACCTAAAGAATTGTCAAACAAACCACATTTTCCTCACATTTCTGTGGTGGAAAGGTCTGTAATCTGCGCGGATCCACAAACTTCTACCCACCCCACGTTCCCCAAAGTATTCCGAGAAAAATGGTACCTCACTTGTGTGGGTAGGCCTAGTGCCCGCGACAGGAAACAGTGCAAAACGCAACGTGGACACACCACAATTTCACAGTGAAAAACGACCCTTTTTTGGCAAAGTGCCTAGCTGTAGTTTTTGAATCCTAGCTCTGCCTGCATCTAGGGAAACCTAGCAAACCTATACATTTTTGAAAACTAGACACCCAGGGGAATCTAGGATGGGGTGATTTTACTGCCTCTCACCAGGTTCTGTTACCCAGAATCCCTTGCAAACCTTAAAATTTGTCAAAAAAAACACATTTTCCTCACATTTCTGTGGTGGAAAGTCCTGGAATCTGCGTGGATCCACAAATTTCTACCCACCCCGCGTTCCCCAAAGTCTTCCGAGAAAAATGGTACCTCACTTGTGTGGGTAGGCCTAGAGCCCGCGACAGGAAATCGCGCAAAACGCAACGTGGACACACCCCAATTTCACAGTGAAAAATGACCCTTTTTGGCAAAGTGCCTAGCTGTAGTTTTTGAATCCTAGCTCTGCCTGCATCTAGGGAAACCTAGCAAACCTATATATTTTTGAAAACTAGACACCCAGGGGAATCCAGGATGGGGTGACTCTACTGCCTCTCACCAGGTTCTGTTACCCAGAATCCCTTGCAAACCTAAACAATTGTCAAAAAAAACACATTTTCCTCACATTTCTGTGGTGGAAAGTCCTGGAATCTGCATGGATCCACAAATTTCTACCCACCCCGCGTTCCCCAAAGTCTTCCGAGAAAAATGGTACCTCACTTGTGTGGGTAGGCCTAGAGCCCGCGACAGGAAATCGCGCAAAACGCAACGTGGACACACCCCAATTTCACAGTGAAAATGACCCTTTTTTGGCAAAGTGCCTAGCTGTAGTTTTTGAATCCTAGCTCTGCCTGCATCTAGGGAAACCTAGCAAACCTATACATTTTTGAAAACTAGACACCCAGGAGAATCCAGGATGGGGTGACTTGACTGCCTCTCACCAGGTTCTGTTACCCAGAATCCCTTGCAAACCTAAAATATTGTCCAAAAAAACAAATTTTCCTCACATTTCTGTGGTGGAAAGCTCTGGAATCTGCGTGGATCCACAAAATTCCACCCACCCCGCGTTCCCCAAAGTCTTCTGAGAAAAATGGTACCTCACTTGTGTGGGTAGGCCTAGTGTCCGCGTCAGGAAACGGCGCAAAACGCAACGTGGACACACCCCAATTTCACTGTGAAAAATGTCCCTTATTTGGCAAAGTGCCTAGCTGTAGTTTTTGAACCCTAGCTCTGCCAGCACCTAGGGAAACCTAGCAAACCTATACATTTTTGAAAACTAGACACCCAGGGGAATCCAGGATGGGGTGACTTGACTGCCTCTCACCAGATTCTGTTACCCAGAATCCCTTGCAAACCTAAAATATTGTCCAAAAAACAAATTTTCCTCACATTTCTGTGGTGGAAAGTTCTGGAATCTGCGTGGATCCACAAAATTCCACCCACCCCGCGTTCCCCAAAGTCTTCCGATAAAAATGGTACCTCACTTGTGTGGGAGGCCCAAGTACCCGCGACAGGAAACAGCCCAAAACGCAACGTGGACACACCACATTTTTGCAGTGAAAACGGACCCTTTTTCAACAAAGTGCCTAGCTGTAGTTTTTGAACCCTAGCTCTGACGGCACCTAGGGAAACCTTTCAAACCTATACATTTTTGAAAAGTAGACACCCAGGGAATCCAGGATGGGGTGACTTGACTGGCTCTCACCAGGTTCTGTTACCCAGAATCCCTTGCAAACTTAAAAAATTGTCCAAAAAACACATTTTCCTCACATTTCTGTGGTGGAAAGTTCTGGAATCTGCGTGGATCCACAAATTTCCACCCACCCCGCGTTCCCCAAAGTCTTCCGATAAAAATGGTACCTCACTTGTGTGGGAGGCCCAAGTACCCGCGACAGGAAATGGCCCAAAACGCAACGTGGACACACCACATTTTCACAGTGAAAACGGACCCTTTTTCAACAAAGTGCCTAGCTGTAGATTTTGAACCATAGCTCTGCCGGCACCTAGGGAAACCTAGGAAACCTAAACATTTTTGAAAACTAGACACCCAGGGGACTCCAGGATAGGGTGACTTGGCTTGCTCTCACCAGGTTATGCTACCCAGAATCCCTTGCAAACCTAAAATATTGTAAAAAAAAAACACATTTTCCTCACATTTCTGTGGTGGAAAGTTCTGGAATCTGCGTGGATCCACAAAATTCCACCCACCCCGCGTTCCCCAAAGTCTTCCGAGAAAAATGGTACCTCACTTGTGTGGGAGGCCTAAGTACCTGCGACAGGAAACTGCCCAAAACGCAACGTGGACACACCACATTGTCGCAGTGAAAACGGACCCTTTTTCAACAAAGTGCCTAGCTGTAGATTTTGAACCCTAGCTCTGCCGGCACCTAGGGAAACCTAGGAAACCTATACATTTTTGAAAACTAGACACCGAGGGGACTCCAGGATGGGGTGACTTGGCTGGCTCTCACCAGGTTATGCTACCCAGAATCCCTTGCAAACCTAAAATATTGTAAAACAAAACACATTTTCCTCACATTTCTGTGGTGGAAAGTTCTGGAATCTGCGTGGATCCACAAAATTTCACCCACCCCGCGTTCCCCAAAGTCTTCCGAGAAAAATGGTACCTCACTTGTGTGGGAGGCCTAAGTACCCGCGACAGGAAACGGCCCAAAACGCAACGTGGACACATCACATTTTCGCACTGAAAACGGACCCTTTTTCAACAAAGTGCCTAGCTGTAGATATTGTACCCTAGCTCTGCCGGCACTTAGGGAAACCTAGGAAACCTATACATTTTTGAAAACTAGACACCCAGGGGACTCCAGGATGGGGTGACTTGGCTGGCTCTCACCAGGTTATGCTACCCAGAATCCCTTGCAAACCTAAAATATTGTAAAAAAAACCACATTTTCCTCACATTTCTGTGGTGGAAAGTATGGAATCTGCGTGGATCCACAAAATTCCACCCACCCTCGTTCCCCAAAGTCTTCCGAGAAAAATGGTACCTCACTTGTGTGGGAGGCCTAATTACCCGCGACAGGAAACGGTCCAAAACGCAACGTGGACACACCACATTTTCGCACTGAAAACGGACCCTTTTTCAACAAAGTGCCTAGCTGTAGATTTTGAACCCTAGCTCTGCCGGCACCTAGGAAACCTAGGAAACCTATACATTTTTGAAAACTAGACACCCAGGGGACTCCAGGATGGGGTGACTTGGCTGGCTCTCACCAGGTTATGCTACCCAGAATCCCTTGCAAACCTAAAATATTGTAGAACAAAACACATTTTCCTCACATTTCTGTGGTGGAAAGTTCTGGAATCTGCGTGGATCCACAAAATTCCACCCACCCCGCGTTCCCCAAAGTCTTCTGAGAAAAATGGTGCCTCACTTGTGTGGGAGGCCTAAGTACCCGCGACAGGAAACGGCCCAAAACGCAACGTGGACACACCACATTTTCGCTGTGAAAACGGACCCTTTTTCAACAAAGTGCCTAGCTGTAGATTTTGAACCCTAGCTCTGCCGGCACCTAGGGAACCCTAGGAAACCTATACATTTTTTAAAACTATACACCCAGGGGAATCCAGGATGGGGTGACTTGGCAGGCTCTCACCAGGTTCTGCTACCCAGAATCCCTTGCAAACCTAAAATATTGTTAAAAAAACCCACATTTTCCTCACATTTCTGTGGTGGAAAGTTCTGGAATCTGCGTGGATCCACAAAATTCCACCCACCCCGCGTTCCCCAAAGTCTTCCGATAAAAATGGTACCTCACTGGTGTGGGAGGCCTAAGTACCCGCGACAGGCTAGGGCCCAAAACATATTGAGGTGACATTAAAATTGCCTATCACAAAACAACCTGGTTTTGCAAGGGGGTCACCTCGGTTTTTGGCCCCTTGCTCGGCGGCCAGCTTGGGAAACCTATCAAACCCACACATTTCTGAAAACTAGACACCCGGGTGGTACCAGGGAGGTATGGCTTGCGTGGATCCCCCAACGTTTTCTTACCCAGAATCCCCTGCAAACCTCAAATTTAGCTGAAAAAATCACTTTTTCCACACATTTCTGTGTGGGAAAGTTGTGGCATCGCCGGGCAGACACGCATTTCCTACCACCCAGTGTTCCCCAAGGTCTCCCGATAAAAATGGTGCCTCACTCGTGTGGGAGGCCCAAGTACCCGCGACAGGCTAGGGCCCAAAACGTATTGAGGTGACATTAAAATTGCCTATCACAAAACAACCTGGTTTTGCAAGGGAGTAACCTCGGTTTTTGGCCCCGTGCTCGGCGGCCAGCTAGGGAAACCGATCAAACCCACACATTTCTGAAAACTAGACACCCGGGTGGTTCCAGGGAGGTATGGCTTGCGTGGAACCCCCAACGTTTTCTTACCCAGAATCCCCTGCAAACCTCAAATTTAGCTGAAAAAATCACTTTTTCCACACATTTTTGTGTGGGAAAGTTGTGGCATCGCCGGGCAGACACGCATTTCCTACCACCCAGTGTTCCCCAAGGTCTCCCGATAAAAATGGTGCCTCACTCGTGTGGGAGGCCCAAGTACCCGCGACAGGCTAGGGCCCAAAACGTATTGAGGTGACATTAAAATTGCCTATCACAAAACAACCTGGTTTTGCAAGGGGTCACCTCCGGTTTTGGCCCCGTGCTCGGTGGCCAGCTAGGGAAACCGATCAAACCCACACATTTCTGAAAACTAGACACCCGGGTGGTTCCAGGGAGGTATGGCTTG
This sequence comes from Calotriton arnoldi, assembly GCA_963921515.1. Classification (NCBI taxonomy): domain Eukaryota; kingdom Metazoa; phylum Chordata; class Amphibia; order Caudata; family Salamandridae; genus Calotriton; species Calotriton arnoldi. The sequence continues at coordinate 2,496,870 of CAWUFW010001113.1, forward strand.
CGTGGATCCCCCAACGTTTTCTTACCCAGAATCCCCTGCAAACCTCAAATTTAGCTGAAAAAATCACTTTTTCCACACATTTTTGTGTGGGAAAGTTGTAGCATCGCCCGGGCAGACACGCATTTCCTACCACCCAGTGTTCCCCAAGGTCTCCCGATAAAAATGGTGCCTCACTCGTGTGGGAGGCCCAAGTACCCGCGACAGGCTAGGGCCCAAAACGTATTGAGGTGACATTAAAATTGCCTATCACAAAACAACCTGGTTTTGCAAGGGGTCACCTCCGGTTTTGGCCCCGTGCTCGGTGGCCAGCTAGGAAACCGATCAAACCCACACATTTCTGAAAACTAGACACCCGGGTGGTTCCAGGGAGGTATGGCTTGCGTGGATCCCCCAACGTTTTCTTACCCAGAATCCCCTGCAAACCTCAAATTTAGCTGAAAAAATCACTTTTTCCACACCTTTTTGTGTGGGAAAGTTGTGGCATCGCCGGGCAGACACGCATTTACTACCACCCAGTGTTCCCCAAGGTCTCCCGATAAAAATGGTGCCTCACTCGTGTGGGAGGCCCAAGTACCAGCGACAGGCTAGGGCCCAAAACGTATTGAGGTGACATTAAAATTGCCTATCACAAAACAACCTGGTTTTGCAAGGGGTCACCTCCGGTTTTTGGCCCCGTGCTCGGCAGCCAGCTAGGAAACCTATCAAACCCACACATTTCTGAAAACTATACACCCGGGTGGTTCCAGGGAGGTATGGCTTGCGTGGATCCCCCAACGTTTTCTTACCCAGAATCCCCTGCAAACCTCAAATTTAGCTGAAAAAATCACTTTTTCCACACATTTTTGTGTGGGAAAGTTGTGGCATCGCCGGGCAGACATGCATTTCCTACCACCCAGTGTTCCCCAAGGTCTCCCGATAAAAATGGTGCCTCACTCGTGTGGGAGGCCCAAGTACCCGCGACAGGCAAAGGCCAAAAACGTATTGAGGCAACATCAAAATTGCCTATCACAAAATGTTTTGGGCCCTAGCCTGTCGCGGGTACTTGGGCCTCCCACGCAGTGAGGTACCATTTTATCGGGAGACCTTGGGGAACGCTGGGTGGTAGGAAATGCGTGTCTGCCCAGCGATGCCACAACTTTCCCACACAAAAATGTGTGGAAAAAGTGATTTTTCACCTAAATTCGAGGTTTGCAGGGGATTCTGGGTAAGAAAGCGTTGGAGATCCATGCAAGCCATACCTCCTGGAACCCCAGGTGTCTAGTTTTCAGAAATGTGTGGGTTTGATAGGTTTCCATAGCTGTCCGCCGAGCACGAGGCCAAAACCGAGGTGACCCCTCACAAAACCAGGTTGTTTTATGATAGGCAATTTTAATGTCACCTCAATACCTTTGGGCCCTAGCCTGTCGCGAGTACTTGGGCCTCCCACACAGTGAGGTATCCTTTTATCGGGAGACCTTGAGGAACACTGGGTGGTAGGAAATGCATGTCTGCCCGGCGATGCCACAACTTTCCCACACAAAAATGTGTGGAAAAGTGATTTTTTCACCTAAATTCGAGGTTTGTAGAGGATTCAGGGTAAGAAAACGTTGGGGATCCACGCAAGCCATACCTCCTGGAACCCCGAGTGTCTAGTTTTCAGAAATGTGTGGGTTTGATAGGTTTCCTAGCTGGCCGCCGAGCACGAGGCCAAAACCGAGGTGACCCCCTCACAAAACCAGGTTGTTTTGTGATAGGCAATTTTAATTTCGACTCAATACCTTTTGGGCCCTAGCCTGTCGCGGGTACTTGGGCCTCCCACCCGAGTGAGGTATAATTTTATCGGGAGACCTTGAGGAACACTGGGTGGTAGAAATGCATGTCTGCCCGGCGATGCCACAACTTTCCACACAAAAATGTGTGGAAAAAGTGATTTTTCCACCTAAATTCGAGGTTTGCAGGGATTCTGGGTAAGAAACGTTGGAGGATCCACGTAAGCCATACCTCCCTGGAACCCCCGGGTGTCTAGTTTTCAGAAATGTGTGGGTTTGATATGTTTCCCTAGCTGGCCGCCGAGCACAGGGCCAAAACCGAGGTGACCCCCTCACAAAAGCAGGTTGTTTTGTGATAGGCAATTTTAATGTCGCCTCAATACCTTTTGGGCCCTAGCCTGTCGCGGGTACTTGGGCCTCCCACACGAGTGAGGTATAATTTTTATCGGGAGACCTTGGGGAACACTGGGTGGTAGGAAATGCATGTCTGCCCGGTGATGCCACAACTTTCCCACACAAAAATGTGTGGAAAAAGTGATTTCTCCACCTAAATTCGAGGTTTGCAGGGGATTCTGGGTAAGAAAACGTTGGGAGATCCACGCAAGCCATACCTCCCTGGAACCCCCGGGTGTCTAGTTTTCAGAAATGTGTGGGTTTGATAGGTTTCCCTAGCTGGCCGCCGAGCACGGGGCCAAAAACCGAGGTGACCCCCTCACAAAACCAGGTTGTTTTGTGATAGGCAATTTTAATGTCACCTCAATACCTTTGGGCCCTAGCCTGTCGCGGGTACTTGGGCCTCCCACACGAGTGAGGTATCATTTTTATCGGGAGACCTTGGGGAACACTGGGTGGTAGGAAATGCATGTCTGCCCGGCGATGCCACAACTTTCCCACACAAAAATGTGTGGAAAAAGTGATTTGTTTCACCTAAATTCGAGGTTTGCAGGGGATTCTGGGTAAGAAAACGTTGGGGGATCCACGCAAGCCATACCTCCCTGGAACCCCCGGGTGTTTAGTTTTCAGAAATGTGTGGGTTTGATAGGTTTCCCTAGCTGGCCGCCGGGCACGGGGCCAAAAACCGAGGTGACCCCCCTCACAAAACCAGGTTGTTTTGTGATAGGCAATTTTAATGTCGCCTCAATACCTTTTGGGCCCTAGCCTGTCACGGGTACTTGGGCCTCCCACACGAGTGAGGTATCATTTTTATCTGGAGACCTTGGGGAACACTGGGTGGTAGGAAATGCATGTCTGCCCGGCGATGCCACAAATTTCCCACACAAAAATGTGTGGAAAAAGTGATTTTTCCACCTAAATTCGAGGTTTGCAGGGGATTCTGGGTAAGAAAACATTGGGGGATCCACGCAAGCCATACCTCCCTGAAACTCCCCGGGTGTCTAGTTTTCAGAAATGTGTGGGTTTGATAGGTTTCCCTAGCTGGCCGCCGAGCACGGGGCCAAAAACCGAGGTGACCCCCCTCACAAAACCAGGTTGTTTTGTGATAGGCAATTTTAATGTCGCCTCAATACCTTTTGGGCCCTAGCCTGTCGCGGGTACTTGGGCCTCCCACACGAGTGAGGTATCATTTTTATCGGGAGACCTTGGGGAACACTGGGTGGTAGGAAATGCATGTCTGCCCGGCGATGCCACAACTTTCCCACACAAAAATGTGTGAAAAAAGTGATTTTTCCACCTAAATTCGAGGTTTGCAGGGGATTCTGGGTAAGAAAACGTTGGGGGATCCAAGCAAGCCATACCTCCCTGGAACCCCCCGGGTGTCTAGTTTTCAGAAATGTGTGGGTTTGATAGGTTTCCCTAGCTGGCCGCCGAGCACGGGGCCAAAAACCGAGGTGACCCCCCTTGCAAAACCAGGTTGTTTTGTGATAGGCAATTTTAATGTCGCCTCAATACCTTTTGGGCCCTAGCCTGTCGCGGGTACTTGGGCCTCCCACACGAGTGAGGCACCGTTTTTATCGGGAGACCTTGGGGAACGCTGGGTGGTAGGAAATGCGTGTCTGCCCGGCGATGCCACAACTTTCCCACACAAAAATGTGTGGAAATAGTGATTTTTTTCAACAAAATATGAGGCTAGCAGGGCATGTTGGGTAAAAAAACAGTGAGAACCACGCAAGTCATTCACCCTTGTACTTCCCCCTTTGTCTACTACTCAAAAATGTAAAGGTTTGCCTAGGTGACGACTGAGCTAGGGCAGAAAGTCCCCTGCTACCCATTGTGGAAAAAAAAATATCTTACAAAAGGCCATTAAACCGACACAAATATAAATCTAACACTCATTTGATAAAGCTAATCCACCACTTACACAGGTTGGTTTTAGCACCTCCAGAAACGCTGGCTTCAAAGCACAAATACTTATCAAAGTATATAAATATTGAAGCCAAGCCTTCTGAAGGGGAGCCATAAAGCCACATCACGGCACCAACCACTTTATGGTCCATTCACACGCCAGTCACACACCACACACAAGACTTCCGTACCGCCAGCCACGGGCCAAAACAACCATATCACTTACACTCACACAAACATACTGCCGCCATGCAAGGGCCCATCACATTCATATGCCACAAGACATAATGACTTTGACTATATTCTACCACCTGTCAAGTCTCCACCTCCTTCTTCCAGTACGTTACAGAACTCATGCCCAGTGAACCTATACTAATGACTTCCATGACAGCCACATGAGGCTCAGGAAGACATGTCTTTCATGCACCTTTAGTGCACTCACTATGCTAAATCCAACTCCTTCCAGTTTGTGGATGCAAGTTGGGGGTGCTCGAGTATGCCGCAAAAACATTTCTCGAGCTGAGCAAGCATATCTACCTTTGAAACTAAGGCAAACATGCTGGAAATTTTCAAAAGATAACATCATAAACTATGAACGGATGAATGTGAAACAAGGGTAGTCCGTGACAACGTAGCATATGTCCAATCCACCGTTATGTGCAGTGACTGTAATGCACTTATCATACAGCAAACTGACCATCTACTAAGTTCTAACGGAGGATGAACATGGCAAGCAGCATTGACCCATAAGTACCACAGTAAATTCAGTGTGAGTGTGGCAGCAATGGATTTGAATCCATGGGTGAAGAAGAAGTCAGGACGTGTATCTATACTACCTTTACTATCTGCCTTCTACCTTTGTAATATTCCTCGGAAAGCGCACCTACCGTAAGCTGTTCTAACCCGTTCGTGTGTCTGTCCTCAGAGTCCTGACTAACCCTGTCCAATTGTTAAGAGACCCTATACTAATGCCTTTCATCTCTAGCTACTTGAAGCTTGAGTGAACATTTCTGTCACGAGCTATCAATGCTCTCACAATGCTCTATCCAACTCCTTCCAGTTTGTGGATGCAAGTTGGGGGGTGCCCGAGTATGCCGCAAAAACATTTCTCGAGCTGAGCAAGCATATCTACCTTTGAAACTAAGGCAAACATGCTGGAAATTTTCAAAAACTTCCTAAAGAGAACATCATAAACTACGAAGAACGGTTGAATGTGAAACACGGGTACTCCATGACAACGTGGCATATGTTCTGTCCACCAGTATGTGCAGCGTGGGGACTATAATGCACTTGTCAATTGGCGAACAGAACAACTACCACGTTCTGAAAGCAGATAAAGGTGTTGAGAAGTCCATGATTTCATGAAGTAGAGGAAGAAATATCCTGCAGCTGCTTGCGTAGTGAAGGAGTGGCCCACAGACAGTAGGTATCCATTCACACCAATTGAAAGGTTATCCTATTGGCAGCTCCACCTCAGTCAATTTCCCAGTATTTTGCTTTAGTGTGATACAACATAAAGCAAGTAGGAAAACAGAAGGCAGGCTTACTTGGGCACTGGGGACAGTAAACACGAGTCTCCTGCCTCTTTCCCTGCATCGAGCACACTTTACAACGACGACATGGTCGCTCCTTTTTGGGTGTTGCAGGAATTTTATCTGCAAAGTGTCGCTCCTGCAGCCTTGCCACGTCCTCCAGAACACATGAAGTGGAGGCTTCTGCTTCTGTAGCAGTAAGACTTTCAATCACAGACAACTGAAAGTCAAGGAAAGACATGAGTCTTCCTGTGGTGGTCTCACGATAAACAACATACGCATTGTATGTTGCCATCTGGATCAGGTGCGTAAACAGTTTCTTATACCAAGTGCGAGTTTTACGACTCGCATTGTATGGCTGAAGAACCTGGTCGTTCTTGTCCACTCCGCCCATGTACTTGTTGTAATCAAGTATACAGGTGGGCTTGTGGACTTCGGCCATCTGACCCCAAACCGTGACAGGGGAAGTGCTCTCAGCATGAATTGTAGTGAGCATGTACACATCACGCCTATCTGAGAACTTAACTGCGAGCAGTTCGTTGGAACGCAACGCAGTGCTCTGGGATTTCTGGAGCTTCTTGCAAACAAGCTCCTGCGGGAATCCTTTGCGGCGACAACGAATTGTACCACAAGCCACGGTGCCAGCTTTGTAGAGCTCACTGAACAGCTCTACTCCTGTATAGAAATTGTCCACATAAAGGTTATAACCTTTGTGAAGAAGTGGCTGGACAAGCTCCCATACAATCTTTCCTGTGACCCCTAGCATGGGAGGGCAACCTACAGGGTTAAGAGTTGTGTCCTTCCCTGTATACACTCTCAAGCTGTACACATAGCCAGTCGAGCTCTCACACAGCATGTACAGCTTGATGCCATAGCGAGCGCGTTTGCTCGGAATGTACTGCCTAAACAGCAGCCGCCCTTTATACAAGATCAAGGACTCATCAATGGCTATATTCTTTCCAGGAGTATAAACCTCTGGAAACCTGGCAGACAAATGTTCCACGACAGGCCGAATTTTGAACAACCTGTCATAGTCTGGATGGTCCCGGGGCAATGCAGCAGAATTGTCATTGAAATGCAGCATGCGCTGCAATAGCAAAAAACGATCTCTGCTCATGTATGGTGCAAAGATGGGGGTTAACCAAACCGTGCGAGTAGACCAGTAGGATAGCAAGGTTGGTTTATGCACTACCCCCATTTTAAGTGTGAGGCCCAAAAATATCTTCAACTCCCCTAGTGAAGTGGGAGTCCACTTGCGCGCCCTAGAATGAGGCCCAAGAGTGCCTCCTTGCTCCCTCAGAAATTGTTCGGCACGCAAATTTGTTTGCTGCACAATTTCGTCTAGGAAGTCAACACCAAAAAAGAGATGGAAGTAGTCAATTGGCAAAAAATTTGCCGTATCTACTTTACATCCAGCGTCACCAGTGAAAGGCGGAATTTGGGGCTGAACTAAATTGGGAGGCTGCCAAGACAGCACTCCGTCTGTGCTTGCGGCCGCACGTGCCTGCACTCTGGGTTGCTCTAACCTGTTACGGGTGTCCTGCTGCACAGACTGTGCTGGCAAAGGGACAGCACGACTGACATCGTCTCCTTCAGAATCGCTGGACGATGAGTCATCGGATGGAACTGCGCCGACTGAAAAGTCACTCCCAGATTCGGCTCCATTGTCCTCTCCCTCAGATGCTGTCTCAGTATCTGCTGTCTCAGTCTCTGATCCTGCCTCAGAGCTGGACTCCAGAACCAGATTTAGGGCCTGGGCAGCATTAATCCAACGATATGCCATCTCTGCTAGTGCCTAAACTATCCTTTTAAAACACTATCCTACGTAGAAGGCAGATAGGTTGTTGGTTTTAAAGTGTAGGTGGGTGTGTGCGTAAGTGAAGTGTTTAAGTCAATAATGACGAAGTCACCTTACCTTTGCGAAATCCGTACGCTCTCCAAAAAGACTAAGAAAGAGAGAAAAAAGACACAGTATTACTTTACCTTGCCACATACCCATAATCGCAGCCTCTTAGCACTGGTGGGAGCCAGTGCTACCATCATTTTAGCGCCAAGATGCCTACGGGTGAACGTGTGCTTTACAATTGCACACTATGACCTCCTTTGATGCGCCCACTACCATCCTTGCAAACGTGCCCATAGCCCCTCTCTCACATACATTTAGTCTGTTACAAAGTGTTTCTACTGCGTGGCTTTACTAATCCACTTAGCTGTCTACATAATACCGATCTGTTCATTTCAGCATACCCTTTATGGCGTCAAAACTGCCACTACACAAAAGTCAGATATCTCTATCTAGCAGAAATGTTGTACTCTGCAGCAGTACCACACTTTACTGCCTTTCAGGTAACTTCAAAGAGACTCATTATAGTTCTTTCACAGTCTCATAATTTCAGCACTGAGAAATATCTCTGTAAATAAATATTTATATATATATATAACAATTAATTCCCAATGTCAGTGCGCTCAATACCTGGTGCAGGCAGCAACGGGTAGAATCCTTACACGATATTTAAATTCAGAAACACAAAGGATGCCGCACTCCAGAGACAGGTTTCAGAGTTGCTTTATTTTCACCACCACTACCACCAGTCGTGGTGAAAATAAAGCAACTCTGAAACCAATCTCTGGAGTGCGGCATCCTTTGTGTTTCTGAATATATATATATATATATATATCCATATGAATCATGACGAGAAAAGGCGCCCTTCCAGGTGGGCCAGGGCTTCGTAGCGACATTGCCGCTTTACTATTCCAAATGAAAATCATGCCGTATTATAGCACAAAGGAAGCCCTCCAGTTGAGAAAGGAGGTAACAGCAGTCAAAGAGTACATGTATCATATAGATACATATATATCATTCACTCCAGGGCCGGCATTAGCGCTGGTGGCGCCCTGTGCGACAATGTCTGCTGGTGCCCCACCAATGACCACCTCTGCCATGGATTCCCTCACTAGCACCATTTAACAGTGCCCCTCAAGTCTCAAAAACCACTGTCTCTCAGATTCATTTAGTTTTATAGCAACACTCACACCAGTGTACGGTGTCAGAGCACTTTACACCACACACACACACATTGCACAGAGACAACAGTACATAGGATATGCTACATCAGACAGGACAAGGTGTAGTGTAGCAGTAACATGCCATCTATACTGGCAGGCAATATAGTTTGAGCCCTTATTCTGGGAAAGCACAAATCCAGAATTTAAAACGTACCATCGTTGGGGGTTCTCTTTCATAATAAGAATTATTTTCTACCCAAATGAACCCTTTTCACAAGATTAAATGATGAAAGACTGGGCAAAAAAACATAAAGCTGGCACAGAAGCAGTAACCCACTAACCTCTTTACATTATATGCACTTTGTTACGTGCATGCCTATGGCTCCCCTGGGAGCAGATTGTGGCCCCCATAATTATGTACATAATTGCCCCCACAGGCAGACATGCCAACCCTCCCGATTCAGGCGGGAGACTTCCGATTTCAAGGCTAGTCTCCCGCCTCCCGATTCCTTCAAGCAAAAACCCGATTACTCGGGGGTTTCAGCTGACAGGGCTTGGTATTGTGTAACGTGGTGTATGCACTGCCAGCAACCTGCTCCTGCAGGCCAGTGCACAACACTTGCATCACCCTCTTTCTGCCTGCCATTGCACTCCATTTATTCATTTATTTATGCGTTTTTATATAGCGCGGACTTTACCCGAAGGTGTCAGAGCGCTTCACAATAGGAACAGTAACATTACATGAGGAGTCGGTTACACGTGAGCATAATACAAAAGCAAGCGTTACATTACATGAGGAAAGGTGACAATTGTGCAACTAACAAAAACAAACCAGATACAAAGAGGCATACGTTCCAAGAGGAAAAAGTGACAGGTGTGCATGATACATGAGATACAAATAGAGGTATAATACTGCAAAACGTGTATTTGAGTTTCAAATGTCCGATCCTGCAGCAGCACACTTGCTAAGCCCATACATGACAGTAACCCGATTCAAGGCCCCATTCTCCCTATTTTTTTCCCAATCTCCCACTTTGCTCTTCTAAAATGTTGGCATTTCTGCCCACAGGGGGTCGGCCACTGAGCAGAAGGACCGACCCCCTGCCAATATCGGCGCCATTTAAAAAAAAAAAAAAAGCCTTTATTTTTTATTTTTTAGGGGGCGATCGCGCCCCCCAGGGAAAAACCAGGTAAATAAATTTTAAAATGTGCCCCCGGGGGGGGGGCGACCCATCACCACGAGGGCCGACCCCCCCAAAGACATCCCTGGTGTCTAGTGGGGTTTCCTGGCCGTGGATCGCCGCTGCGCTGCTATCCACGGCCAGGAAACCCTTTCAGGAAGGCCTCGTTTGAAAGGGGAGACTCTCCCTTTCAAACGAGGCCTCCCTGAAAGCTGGGGAGGCTGTTTCCAGCCAGATTTCCCCATCGGAGTCGAGCGCGGCCTTACCTGCTGCTGTCCTCGGCTCCGGTGGGGAAATCAGTGACGTCAGAGCGCCTCGCGGCGCGCTGAGCGTCACAGATGGGCGGGAGGGGGGGCGGGGGAAGACGCGGAAAGCCTTCCGCGTCTCCCCCAGTAAAAATTTAAAAAATAAATAAATCCGATGCACCGGACGATTTATTATTGCCCTCCCTGGTGACGTCCAATGGACGTGCGCAGCACCAGGGAGGTAGTGCTTGCGTCGGCCATTGGCCGACGCAAGCACCAAAAGGGTTAAAGGCAGTGATTACGGCGAACATCTGTAACCACTTTTTCACTAATTACACCTCACCGCCCGCCTTTAACTAAGAACCCGAAAGCGTCCGTTATCAAGATGCAGGACTGGGAGGACGCTGAAGGTGAACTTGCCGCGCAATCTCTTGAACCCAAGTAAGCAACAAAAATGTTTCAGACCTATTGACTCTAAGACCCTAAGAATACTATTAATATTATGCATAGTTTTCTTTTTTCAAATCTAACAGTTATTTAAAAATCGAACAACACCCTTTCTCTTCACGTATTGTGCTGATAGGCCAAAACGAGGTTACCCGCTTACTCCCGTATCCTAATGGGCGGTACTTCACCTTCAGGGCCGGACTGGCGGTAGTGGGCACCGGGTGTTTTCCCAGTGGGCCAGAATGGTGGGGGTCGGATTTGGAGCATGGGGGCTGTTTTTTTGTGCTGCAATATTGGCCCTCTGTAACAAAATAACACACGCAGCAGCGGTGTTTCCCACCAGCAGCCCCTTCCCTCCCACATCTTAATTGCCAGGGCTGGTTTGGTTCTTAGTCAGGCCGTGTTCACCTTGCATCCTTCATGCATGTCCATCGCTAACAATTCTTTACACAGTACAAGCCGGACTTGGTTAAAATGTACAAAGCACAGGTACAAATCGAACTAACCACAGGGCGCAACTACATATTAGCCCCACTCACTAGCTATTAATCACTATTCAAAAATAGGTTTTTTATCTGCTTTTCAATCTCAACATCAGAAAATGTACCAAAACGGCGCCAATTCACGGTGGTTTTCCAGCACTTCCTTTATGTATCCCTTCTCGCTCCTTTCTAGGACAGACATCGTTTTTGGTGACTGTTCAGGCAAGGAGTTGACAAAGGGAGTCTCCATGGAGAGCACCCATCACGCGAGCAGAAAGAGGAATGAAGCTTTCACAACTGACAGCTATCGGCCTTTTTGGAGCAGTACGTCTCGGAAAACAAAAAGCAAGCCCTGACTTCAAACTTTCATCCTGTCCTACAGAAGAGACGGCTGTCTCCACCTCCCCACACCCTCTATCTAGATTATTTAAAGAGCTCCAGAAAAGGACAGAAGACAGAATATCAACAATAGTAACAGCTGCACTTCTACAGGGAGCCCTGCCTCCATCCGCCTGCATTTCCTTTGCTTCACAGTAGCCCCAGGAATTCCAGCAATACACAATGCAAGCGTGGCAGGCTACCTCCAACCTTCACCTTGTGCAGCCTGCTGTCACTGGCAATTCAAAATGGATTGCTCTGAAAGATACTCATACCTTCCATGTACGCTGTTGGACCATAGGACCAACATGCACTGATTATCATGCACGTACTAATCATGCCCACAGAAAGTAACCTTTGGCAGAACTTTTGGGGGGAGGGAGATAGGCCACTCATCAATGTTGGGAACAGGAAGAAGGCTTGTCCTGCAAATCTCATTCAAAAATAGGCTGCCATATCTGCCAAAAGCTTATGTAAGCCCCCTAGAGGACAGTTGTGATAGTCTTATGCCCAAGGAAGGTACCCTTGTTGAGCCCTTCCAAACCACGGAACCTCACTCGGAGTCTTCAGCACCATACACTAAACCTTCCTGTAATGAGCTACTTTCCTCCTTACAAAGGTACACCACACCGATGTTGGGTAACGCTGTTTATTCAGTATTTACTTCGATAGCAGAAGAGCGCCGGGAAACACGTCCGTACCGCTCCGATATCGGGCGCTGAATCGCACCCAAAATGGCGGCCGCGCTCTACGTCATCGCGCCTCCGCGCGACCACTAGAGCCCGACACTACATATCTCCCTTCTTTACAAAACACACAAAACATTAACATATTGAAGATAGTCCCAGAGTCTCTCGGCCTGAAGTTACTTCACTTCTCCCAAATCATAGTCTCTGTACTTGGCTGGCCTTACCACAGTTCTCCCTGCCCGTGTACGTCTTACCGGAGTGGAGAGGGAACCTTCCACCCTTCCCTCTGCTCGGCTTGCCAGTGTTTCTCCAAGTCCTTTAGGGCTCTCTCTCTCCGGATTCTTGCTTTTGTCCTCCTGCCGTTCCTCTGCGATTAGATTTTCTTCCTCTTCCTGCTCCACCCTATTACCTTCTACCTCAAGGTCCTTTTCACCTTCTCCTGGGGCTGCGTTTCCTGCAGGTGAACTTGGTTTCTCTTGTGTCCTTGATCTTTCCTCACTGTCCCACTGCAGTATCTTATTGCACTTGGACATGCGATCTTGCGACCAGACGTTCCCGTCACTTAGTAAGGCAGCTCTGTTGTACACCTGTTCGACTTTCATGGGCAAGCTGTATTTGCTGTCTCCTTTCCTCCTTAATTGGGCAAGTTTGACTCTGACCCACTCCCCTTTTTCCAGGGACGTTCCCTTCACATTGCGTCTCTTATTGTACTGCTCTGTGTATGTTCTCTGGGCTCTCTCCAAGTTGTGGTGAACGACTGCCGGGGACCATTTACTCGTGACAGTCTTTTCTTTCCACGCTAGATTGTCCTTAGTGAACGGTTCACGTCCCCTTAGGATTTGGAACGGGCTGTATCCTGTGCCAGTCGATGTGATTCGGTAGGCCCACAGCATACTTCTCACTTCCTTCTCCCAGTCCTTCCCCACTCCTATGGCTGATTGGATGGAACCCATTATTACTCGGTTAAACCTTTCGGCAAGACCATTCCCCGCCGGATGGTAGACCGATGTGTGTTTGATTTGGACGCCATTTCGTTCCATGTAACGGCTCCACTTATCAGGTGTGAATTGAGGTCCATTGTCACTCAAGATGGAACGGGGAATGCCCTCTCTGAGGAAGGTAGCTGTGAGAAACTTCAGCACTGTCTCTGTGTCCATCACCTCCTGTATATCCAGTTCGGGCCACTTTGAATACCGATCTATGAGAACTACTACGTATTTCGGGGTTCCCTCAGCATCCAACACCGGACCAAGAATGTCTATCGACAGTTCCTCCCAAGGGTTGGCTGGGTTATCGAACTTCCCTAGTGACGGGCGTAGTAACGTTTGTGATTTATCCGCTCTTTGGCACTGATCACATTCTCTAACATGCTTCTCGATATGACTATCCATTGCGGGCCACCAGTACATCTGTTTGGTTCTCAACTTCGTTTTTACGATGCCCAAGTGCCCTTCGTACAACACTGTTAGTAGGTGTGGTATCAACGACCCGGGGGGAACTACTCTCTCTCCTCTAAACAGGAAAGTTCCTTGGTCTCCTACGGATAACTCCTCCCTCACTTTGAAGAATTTCCTTTGTTCCGCTTTCAGGTGCCTTTTCTCTGGCCACCCTTGCAGTATGAATACCTTGATCTCCTCGAGGTCCTTGTCCCTTTCATAGGCTTATTTCCATTCCTGACCACTTATCACTATTTCGTGATCTTCCGTGAATGCCACCCTGACTTCGTCCTCGTCCGTACTTGCAGGAGCTTCCTCCATGGCTGAAGCTCGGCTGAGGTAATCTGCCACTTTATTCTTGGCTGCTGGGATGTATTCCACATCATACCTGTAGTCTAACAATTTCAGGGTCATTTTTGCGATGCGGGGTGTGGCGCTCGCGTGCCCGCAGGACGTTAGTACTTTGACTAGGGGTTTGTGGTCCGTTTTGAGTTGGAATCTTGTGCCACATAGAAATTGGCGGAATTTCGACATGGCCCATACCACTGCCAGCATCTCTTTTTCTATCACGCTGAACTTCTGTTCTGTTGGTGACAATGGTCTTGATGCAAAGCTGATGGTCGCCAGCTCTCCGTTCTTCCTTTCCTGCATGAGAACTGCCCCTAGGCCTTTGTCGCTCGCGTCTGTGGTCAAAATGGACTCTCCATGCGGATCATATCCTTGCAGGGGGACTGCTTTGCTGATATCCTCCTTGATTTTCTGAATCTCTCCTTGCGCTTCCTCTGTCCACCGGAAGGCAGTTTTGTCTCGTACGAGTAGTCGCAGGTGATGTGTCTTGGTGGCGAGGTGTTGCACAAATTTGCTATAATATTCGGCCATCCCTAAGAATGATCTCACTTCTTCCTTGCTCGTTGGTGCAGGTGCTTCACATATTGCTTTGACATTGGCGTGTTTGGGCGTGATGCCTTGGTCACTGATCTCATGACCCAAGTATGTGACCGACGCCATTCCGAGCCTGCACTTCTCCCATTCTGCTGTCAGGCCATTCCTTTCTAAGATTTGTAACACCGTTGCTAGCTTTGTGTTGTGGTCAGCTTGGTCTTTGCCCATTACCAAGATGTCGTCTTGGAAGTATTGTACTCCCTCTATGTCCTTGAATAGTTTGTGCATCAGCTTCTGGAATACCGCCGCTGTTGATGCCAGGCCAAACGGCATCCTGCGGAATTGGTAGCATCCAAATGGTGTTATGAAGGATGTAAGTTTCCGGCTCGTGTGATGCAGTGCTATTTGATGATATGCTGAGGCGAGATCCACGGTAGAAAACCATTTTATACCTTTCGTCTTTGCCAGCATTTCGTCTATTCTGGGTAATGGGAATTTTTCCACTACTATGCACTTGTTCAATTCGCACAGGTCCACGCACAACCGAACTTTGCCGTTGGGTTTCCTCGCTACCACCAACGGGGCCAGCCATTCCGAACTGTTTATTGGTTCGATGATCCCTTCATCTTCCAATCTTTGTAGCTCTTGTTGTACTGCTTCCCTGATTGCTAGCGGTATGTTCCTCACCTTGTGGGATACTGGTTTGGCGTTTTCCTTAAGTTCAATTCTATGTGTGAATTTCGTTAGTTTTCCCACTCTGCCTCCAAATACTGTGGGGAATTCGCTTTTCATCTTTTCAAAGTTCGATTGGTTATCTGCGCTGGTCATCAGGACTTGCGTGTCCCCTCCTGGGTTCAATTGTATGCCCAACTCGCCCTGGTCCATCCATCCAAGAACAGAAGGCCCTTTTTCTGCCACGTATAATTTGCACTCCGCGCTGCGCTTCTTGAACTCAAATCTCAGGACTCGATATCCCACCATCGGGTTGGGTTCCCCTGTGAATGTGACCGGACGTATGTCTGGGGGTTCGAGGTGTGATCCCAGGCTGGGTTTGAAGTTCTCGCTCCACACCGTCCGTTGAATGATGGTATACGGAGAGCCGGAGTCCGCCACCATCTTGATCCGAACACCTCCCACAACCATGTCGCATTTTGGTTTCTTGGAGCGACTGCCTTCAATGCCTAGTACCTGTCCTTCGATGCACAACACATTATCTTCCTCTTCTTCTTCTTCACCTCCCCCGTCGTGTGCTACGTACTTGACTGTTGACCTCTTCACCTTGCGGCGACACACTTTTTCATAGTGTCCGACGATTCCGCAGTACATACATTTGGCTCGGAAGGCCGGACATTGTTTGTCATATGCCGCATGGGACGGACTACCGCATCTGTAGCACGTGGTCGCGCCCTCCTTGTTCGGTTTCTGTGCCTGTGTGGATCGTGGAGTCCATCTGTTCTGTGCTCTCCCTTCCGCCGCCATCTTTTTTCCTCTATCCGGCGGTTCTAATTCCGTGATTCTATTGACCATGGGCCGCTCTGTACTTTCTTTTTTGCTGCCTCTGCACATCTCTTCGATAGTTCCGCCTTTTTCACCATGGCAATGACGTCCTTCAGTGTGGCGTCCCCATTCACCCACAGTTTGTCTTGGATCGCTGTGTTCTTCGTGTGCATGACAATTTGGTCTTTGATAAATTCGTCGAGCAAGGCGCCAAATTTGCATGTGATCGCTAACTTCTTTAACGCTGCCACGTAGTCTTCTATGGACTCATCTCCCGCTTGTTTCCTCTGTTGGAAGTTGTATCTGTCAATGGACGTGCACACTGCCGGTCTGTAATGGTTGTTTAGGTCTTCAATCGCGTGTTGGAATACGTCGTCGTCTGCGTCCGGCCGTTGCGTGGGGACCAGGTTCTGAAAGACTCTGATTCCTTCCGGGCCTAAGTTGTGGAGTAA
Organism: Calotriton arnoldi; assembly: GCA_963921515.1. Taxonomy (NCBI): domain Eukaryota; kingdom Metazoa; phylum Chordata; class Amphibia; order Caudata; family Salamandridae; genus Calotriton; species Calotriton arnoldi. Next base: position 2,513,146 of record CAWUFW010001113.1, read on the forward strand.
TATTCTTTTCTTCCTCTTGCTGGGGAATGCTTCTCCACTTTCATCTTCTATGGCCTCTAGGTAGTTCATGAAGTACTCCCTCCAATCTTCCCATTTCATCAGTGGTTCGCCTGGTTTTGGTAGGAAGGGTATAGGTGTCGTGAGTGAAGACGCCTGTGCGCACATTGCGGCGTTTCTTTCCAGTACCTCTTCATTTCCCCTTGGACTGCCCGGTGTGCCCGTGCTTCTGGGAGGTGTGTGGTCTTGATGGGGCCCTGAGGCTCCCCCGTCGCTGTGCTGCACCGCTTCCGCCAGGGCCCCGGATGTCCTATAGGAGGATCTGGAGGGGTGGCTTCCTGCTTACCTGTATTTTCTACCCTCCTATATTAGGGCTGTGTGCTCTCTCTTGATTATTTATATATGTTGTTAATTGTATATTCTTTTTTTTTTTTCATCCCAGTCTCGTCGCCACTGTAATGAGTTACTTTCCTCCTTACAAAGGTACACCACACCGATGTTGGGTAATGCTGTTTATTCAGTATTTACTTCGATAGCAGAAGAGCGCCGGGAAACACGTCCGTAGCGCTCCGATATCGGGCGCTGAATCGCACCCAAAATGGCGGCCGCGCTCTACGTCATCGCGCCTCCGCGCCACCACTAGAGCGCGACACTACACTTCCATGCACACATTCAATAAAATGTCAATATTCTATAGAGATTTGGAGTTGGCTAACTCATAGGCTGGGAGCATGCTGATAAAACCATGCAGGGGCAATTCTCATCCCAACATTATTCGACATAAGGGATGTTCTCTGAAATTACTTTGTGCTCAGTTGTGTATCTTCAGCAAATCAGCATTCTGTTAAAACCTTGGGCCATATTATCAAGAACGTGCGATAACATTATCGCCGCTTTAGCGGCAGCGGCGATAATGGGCTTGATAATATGCCCTATAGAATTCCAATAGAAGCCCACGTTCTGGTGTGAAGGACATCAAACCTGGGCTTCTATTGGAATTCTATAGGGCATATTATCAAGCCCCTTATCGCCGCTTTAGCGGCAGTTTCCTGCCGCTAAAGCGGCGATATGTTATCGCACGTTCTTGATAATATGGCCCCTTGTTTTCAATCAGAGCCTTTAAAGAATCCATTTACATGATAAAGCACACGCGAAGAGACCGTGAGTTGGACAAGTACTCAAGTGACTGATATAGGAATAGATTCTGATTGATCACTTTTCGAATCATTCGTCTCTGTACCATTTCTTTGAGTGCTAGCTGGATTGTGTATTCTTTATTATGGTGCACTAACCTTTGATTTCAGAACACCGAGCATTTCCGCTGGTGCATAGTGAAAAAATACAGCATTTTTTTCCAAATGCACATCTAGATAACTTTAGTTTGTAACTAATTGCTCCAGCATGAAGTGAACCTATTGGGCCTGATTCACAGAACTAACTTACGTCAAAAACGTAAAGTTAGTACTTTTTGGTATTCACAGAATGAACTTACTCATTTCGGTATTCACAGAAGTTAGTAGTCCTAACTTTAGGACTCCTAAATGCCTTCTGTGAATACCGAAAGTCTTAAAGTTAGGATTTTTCTCAGTTTAGGAGTAGTAAAGTTAGGACTCCTAACTTCAGGACTCCTAAATGCCTTCTGTGAATACCAAAAGTCTTGAAGTTAGGATTTTTCTCAGTTTAGGAGTCGTAAAGTTAGGACTCCTAACTTTAGGACTCCTAAATGCCTTCTGTGAATACCGAAAGTCTTGAAGTTAGGATTTTTCTCAGTTTAGGAGTAGTAAAGTTAGGACTCCTAACTTCAGGACTCCTAAATGCCTTCTGTGAATACCAAAAGTCTTGAAGTTAGGATTTTTCTCAGTTTAGGAGTCGTAAAGTTAGGACTCCTAACTTTAGGACTCCTAAATGCCTTCTGTGAATACCGAAAGTCTTGAAGTTAGGATTTTTCTCAGTTTAGGAGTAGTAAAGTTAGGACTCCTAACTTCAGGACTCCTAAATGCCTTCTGTAAATACCAAAAGTCTTGAAGTTAGGATTTTTCTCAGTTTAGGAGTCGTAAAGTTAGGACTCCTAACTTTAGGACTCCTAAATGCCTTCTGTGACTACCGAAAGTCTTGAAGTTAGGATTTTCTCAGTTTAGGAGTAGTAAAGTTAGGACTCCTAACTTTACTACTCCTAAACTGAGAAAATCCTAACTTAAGACTTTCGGTATTCACAGAAGGCATTTAGGAGTCCTAAAGTTAGGACTACTAACTTCTGTGAATACCGAAATGAGTAAGTTCATTCTGTGAATACCAAAATGAGTAAGTGTATTCTGTGAATACCAAAAAGTACTAACTTTACGTTTTTGACGTAAGTTAGTTCTGTGAATCAGGCCCGTAGTCTTTCAATTAATTGCATATGACCAACAAAACAGGAACATATTTTGGAACATACTTTAGCATAGAAGATTTTCGCTGAAAGCTCATCATATGCAGCAGAGGAAGGCTCCAGAGCAGTCCCCTTTCATCCCACAGAGGGTAAACCACAGCAAATGCTAGTGAGTCTACAGGCGAGTAACTAATAGCACTCATAACCATGACATATTTCAAAGAATTGCACACGTTTTCATTTATTTTTCTTTAGTCACTATCTACCTACACTAACAAGCAAATATTGACTTTATGAAATTTTCAGCAACTCTACTGGTAAATTCGAATTTAGTAAAAAGGCACCATAGTAAAACTGCGTCTTAAAGGGTACAGGCCTGTATATATTTTAAATGAATGCAGCTAGTGACTACAATTATGAATTCATTCTAATCGGTGTTTATTTGCATTACCACTTGAAAATATCTCTTGTAAGTCTCCTGAGACCAATTTGGCAGCATTACTTGCATTCGCACACCTTCATTACTTTTTATCTGCAATTTTAATCTCTTGTATCTACTCTGTAAGGAGGGATTCTTTATAACAATGTCTTGTCACCAGTGAATCTGAAGATAACAGCAAGGCATTTTTTATTTGGATTTAGTTTCAGGTTGTTCATTCCCAGCGTTGCTAAAAGTAACGTTTGACATTTTTGTGCCTAAAAGATGTTTTTGGGCACAATTACACCTTGGAATTTGTGCAGGACAGTATTGGTTTGTTTACAAATGGTAACTATAGAGACTGCATAATGCACCCCTATTACTGTGCATCCTATTTTCCACTCAATGATTATACACCAGGGATTTGCTCAATGCTTGTCAATCCTCAAGCTTGGTAATAAGATGCAGCAATCTGTAAATAAAGGAAAAATAATATCACTGTTTCCAGTGGTAACTCAGAACACTGCACATTTCTGATGTACAAGATGGCTATACAATAACATTGTTGCTCAATAACAATGTACAATTTTGTTAAATTCTACTTTCGATTGCCCACTCACTATTATCCACACAACTCTGAGTAACCTAACGCGCTGTAGCCAAGGACACCTTTAAATAGCTGATACTGATTCTTTTTCGTGTTTCTCTAGATTGTCACTGCTTAAAGCTCTCACCCTGAATAAACCTTACATGGAAAAATTGGCATCTATCTGTTTCTTGTATATAATAGCAATAGCTCTTCTAACAGAAAAGGTTGCGTAATAAAAAAGTAGGGGCATGCGAAAATTGCGTAATTTGCTTTCACGTAATTACGCAAAAATAATGTTCCAATTAAGTGGAATTCCACATAATTACGAGAAACGGAAATCCTTCAGTTTATTTTGGCAGAAAATGCGTAATTGTTTCAATTTTAATGCGAGGACGTAAAAAAAAAAGCACCGCAAATTACATCCACTCTCGTTCTTATGTGTTTGCCCTAAATGTTACTGTGCAAAGTGGCATAGCGGCATAATTTTGTAAATTTGACATAACAATGTAAGACAAAATTCCAAACTTCAAATATTCCAACGTAATAAATATTTCGCCCAGACCTCTTGTTAGCACAGTGCCCACCTTGTAGTGATAGTTCATGAATTCATTTTCCACATTGCAGCAGCATACCTTGTGAGAAGTTTAATGATCAATCTCTATCAGCATGCGCACACTCGTAAATTGTGCCTCTACTAATTAAATGAAAATATGAAAAGGCCTTTTAGTGCTGGTTCTGAATAAGATAATTTCTTGAATTAAAAAAAGTGTTTTCTGTTCCCCTCTCCCAATATAATGCATTAGAGCGTAAATAGACATAATTCACACCTCCCTCTCAACCCACAGCATAAGTAGTGGGAAACCTGAGCCGGTGGTTGCTGGTGGAGGCCACGGGCACTTATTTTTTTCCTAATCTGACATTTTCCAAGAACAAGAGAAAGAAAAACACCCAAAGGGGAAGAATGAGGAAGTGAAAGACTGAACAACCATCACTAAGGGAGAAAGCAGGAACCTGGAAGAGTGAGATTTAGGGGCAGGGAGTGACTGGTCATGGATTAAGGAGTCATGAGGTGAAATCAAGACTACGCAGCCTTGGTATTCAAGGCACCCAACATATAGGGACATGTTGGACATGGCCCTTTTTGCAGAGTTATCCCCAAACCTTTTGCCTTCTTCCTCCTATTTTTCTGATCCTCTTTTTGTTGACGCAGGGCACTTTACCATTGCTAATCAGTACTAAAGTGCATGTGCTCTCTCATTTAAACATGGTAGGATTGGTTCACACCTGTTTGGCATATTTGATTTACATGCAAGTCCCTTGTAAAGTGTTATACCATATATCCAGGGCCTGTAAATTAAATGCGATTCGTGGGCCTGCAGCACTGCTTGCACCACCCATAGAAAAAGCTTTTCAAACCTGTCTCAGGCACTACTGCAGGACCTGCATGTGCAGTTTACTGCCACATTGACTTGGCATTTAAAACTACCTGCCAAGCCTTAAACTCCCCTTTTACTAAATACAGGTCACCCCTAAGGTAGGCATTATAGGGACATATGTATGAAGCTGTTTTGCGATCGCAAACACTGTGAATCGCAAAAAGACTGTTTGCGATCGCAAAACAGAGGGTGCATATGTAAGAAAGGGATCCGGAGCGCAAAAATGGTAATCGCAAATTTAGCAATTTAGCGAGGCAGGGAATCTGCGAAAAATTATGCGAATTCGCAATCAGCGACACGTTATTTGTGATATTTGCTAATAACCTGCTCGCAAATAGCGAATTCGCAAAATGAGATGCATGTAAAATTCACAAATTGCGAATATGCGAAATTCGCAATTTTGCACATCGCAATTACCACCAACTCTGAGCAGGTGGTAACCAGGTGCAACCTATTTAAACAGTCCCACAATGCTACAGGGGGTTTCACCAAGGCTGGGCTGTATGTGATAGCCAGGAGGCTGCGAATCAGAGCTGCTGCACAGAGAAGGAGACGCCAGGAAAGGATCTTCAGAGTGCGCACCACCCTGTTCCAGCAGACGGAGGAGATCCATGTGAACTACAGGCTGGATGCAGACAGCATCCTGGACTTAATAGAGGAGCTCAAACCCATACTAGAACACCCCACACGCAGGGCACACACCATTCCCACCCATGTACAGGTCCTGTGCTCACTGCACTTACTGGCATCAGGGCGTTTGCAGGGGGTGATAGCTGTTGCAGGAGGGGTCTCCCATAGTTGCCTGTCGCGCTTCTTTCACGCTTTCCTTGATGCAATGGTACAGAGGCTGCATCACCACATCCAATTCCCCAGCACTCAACAGGCACTAGATCAGACCAAGCAGGATTTCTACCAGATAGCCCAATTCCCCCACGTAATTGGCTGCGTAGATGGGACCCATGTCGCACTCTCACCCCATCACAGAATGAGTATGTGTTCAGGAACCGCAAGTCCTATCATTCCCTGAACATACTGGTAGTGTGCAATGCCAAACATGTCATCACTGATATTGCTGCTAAATTCCCGGGCAGCACACACAACTCATTCATGTTTCTCCACAGTGGAATAAACCGACGACTCACAGATGGCGAGTTTGTTGAGGGCTACCTGCTAGGTAAATGCATGGCTTTCAAACACACAACCAGTAAAGGTCTGAAGTGGCAGGACAGTGTTTAACCTAATTCTTGTCACCCTGCAGGTGACAGTGCATATGCTGTACGTGACTACATCCTGACTCCGTACCTGAATCCAGCCACTGCAGGGGAGCGGAGGTATAACGGCACCCACAGAGCCACACGCTGTGCCATTGAGAGAACATTTGGAATCCTGAAGAGCCGTTTCCGCTGCCTCCATAAGAGTGGAGGAGCGCTACAGTACAGCCCCGAGACATGCTGGAAAATCGTGGCCACATGTGCCATGCTACACAACATCGCCACCAAGAAAGGCACCCCAGTGGAGCTCACAGATTATGAGTCATCGGATGAGGAGGGCCCAGCTCCACGGTGCAGACCAGCAGGTGGTGTCGGGGCGGCTGCCGGGTGCCAGTGACGAGATGAGATCACACAGAACTATTTCTAGGTGAGTAATGATGACACAATGCTACAGATTGGTGCACAACTGTGTTTTTTATTTCCTTGGGGGCAGGAACATATCTGACGTACACCAAATGTGTGTCACAATTGCTTGCACATGTTAGACCCACAGTGCAAGCATGTCGCACAAACATAAGTCAAGATGCAATGTGTTGCCTCACCCATGGCCATGTTCCACTGATGCCACTTCATCTCCTGCGTGCACGGCCTGTTGCCCCTCGCTCAGGGTGGCCACTGCCCTCCCTTGAGTCATCGTGTGTTGTCCCCTGCCGCACACTCCGCCGTCTGTCCTGGGGAATTGGTGGAGTGATTCTGCTCCTACTGGACTGATCCTCACTCTCCAATGAGCTCAGGGGTCCTGTGCCACCTGTGGCAGCTGCCCGCAGCTGGTCCACGGCATGCGTCACCTGCACCAGGCCCTTGACCACATCCTGGCAGCAGTGAGCCATTTCATGCTGCATGCTTACGCAGCAACGTGACAGCAGGGTCGTGGCAGTACTCAGGCGGTTGACAGCCTTGCTGTACATGTCCAGCCGGCTGTGGAGACGTTGTCTCGCCCTGCGCCTGGCTGCCCATTCTCTCCTCAGCTCTGAGCACAGTCCTTGTAGTGCACCTGTCATGTCCCTGAACCCATCCCTCATCTCGGTCATGTTGTGGTTGTGTGAGGCAAACTGGCGCTGTATTGACCTTAATGCTTTTGCTTGCAGGCGCTGGACTTTAACCATGGTGCCTTCAAGCCCACCAAACACGGTGTCTTTATCTACGACAGCAACGCTGGTGGACGGCTGTGCCCTGAGTCTGGACCCACTTCCTTCACTAGGATGGACAGGGGACTGTGCTCTGTGCTGTACTGCACGCTGGCCCTGGACTGGCTGAGCTTCACCACTTGTGTCCTGTGGTCCTGCCTCCAGCAGTGGAAGTGGTGGCACTATGAGGCGCCGTCTGCATGGCACAGGGATTGTTGGTTTGTCTTCCTCCTGCTCCTCTTGCCCTGCCTGGTCCTCATTGTTGGCTGCCTCCTCACCCTCTGCAATGACTTCCTGTGTTTCAGGTGGTGCTGTGAATGTAAATGCACACATTAATTTGGTGTCCTGCCTCACATTGGTCATGCAATACAGTTTTCAGAGTTTGAGTTACATGAGTACTATCTGTCTGTTTTTTGCCTTCCCTGAATTACTCATTCAGATTCTACCTTGCTGTTTCTCACTGCTCCACTGTTTGGTGCATGTGACTACATCTCCCATAATGCATTCCTGGGTGTGCTTGTTAACATGTACAGGAGTTGCATTCCTGTTTAGTGTCTGGGTGTTTCCTGAGTGTGTGAGTGAGGTGGTGATGTATCAGGGGAGTAATGGCATGCATCTTACCTTGTCTGGTGTTTGGAGGGTCGGAGCTGTCCAGGTCAGCCACGCCACTGACACTCTCGGGCTGAAGGGTGCCCTCCACCAACTCCTCAAGGGGCGTGGACTCTGTGGCAGTGGATGTTCCCCCACCAGTCTTCTTCGCCTCTGCCAACCTTGTTGCCACCTTTTCCTTAGATCTTTGGAGCATGTCATACCACCTTTTGTGGAGGTTCTCCACAGTGCGGTGGGTCACGCCAATGGCATTCACCTTCTCCTGGATTTCCTGCCAAATTTTCCTTTTATGTGACTCTGGCAAACGTAGGGATTTCTTCCCAAACAGGAGCTCATGGCTGACTACCATTTCCTGAATGAGCACCTCCTGCTCCCTCTCACTAAACTTCTGCTTCCTTTTTCGTACATTCTCCTCCTGCTCCTTCTCCTTCTCCTGGGGATCCATTTCTCCTTCTCTGTCTAGCAGTGCACAGTTCTTTCCCTCTCCTACCAGCCTCTCACTCAGCTTCTGGCAATCGGGTGCAGCATGGGCAGTCACACTTCCTGGTTGTGATGTCATCAAGCTGCACCTGAATTGCCGATTCTCTAAATTGCGATTCCTTATTAGCGAAATCGCAATTAAGGAATCGCAAATTAGGTATTCACATTATTATTCTGTGATTTTCTGCGAATCGTTAATTTGCGATCTTTTGTATACATCTGGTTTTGCGATTCTCAAAATGTGATTCGCTAAAAATCGCATTTTGAGAATCGCAAAAACCAATTTTGATACATATGGCCCATATAGCCCCATCGGCAGGGTGCTGTGTAGGTAAAAGGTAGGACATGTGCCTTTATTGTGTGGCATGTCCTGGTAGTGACAAAACAGCCTATTTTGTTTCTCTCTGCTGTGAGGCCTGCTCCTCTCATAGGTTCTGACCCCACATCTTTAGACACTGCATGGGACTTGTAACCACACGCTGCTGGCTCTACATGCTGCACATGGCCAGGAGAGATTGCTGTGCTGCCAGGAGGAACTGCCATTGGGACTAATTGCTTTGTTGTGCTGGCCTGCCTGCCTGCTAGGCTGCTGGAGAAACTGCCAGTTCGCAAACTGCTTCTTTGTTCTGGCCTGCTGCCTGCTTCCTGCTCTTGTGCCCCCAAGGGGCATGATTGCTTGCAGCCCTCTCCCTGTTATTTGGAAATCCCAGACAGCAAAAACAAAATAAGGATTCCACCCAAAAAAAGCCAGGAAACTTGTGAGGGCACTTACTTAATAACCTACTTAGTGAGTGGTGAGTGCTGTTCCTAGCCCCTCGTTGTGGTTCAGAGTGTGTGGAGTGCTTCATTCTTGGCCAGTTTTACTCAGGATCAAGTTCTCCCCTCACCAGATGGTGCAACGGGTGCCGCAGCACTCTGTGTCTACTCTTGAGGCAGCACGGCACTGAGAGCCATACACCAATACTGCCAAGAGAGCCACTCTAAAGATTTCTACCCCCAGCAAGGAAAACCCGGCACAGGTGGCCTTTTCCAAACCGACGTGTTGCCCTGCAACCAGGCACAGGCCAGGCACAAGAATCGGCACCAAGGCCTCATCCCTGGAGCAACATGGTGCGTGAACAGCTGTTGGATGGCTGCCTTCTACTGATGCGGATCGCTTCGCAGAGGCCCACTCATCTGCCTGTATTCTCTCTTGGTGCCCCATGTGAGGGTGCCTCCCTCCCTAATAAGGTTCCCCGAGGCTCCATACCCACTAGGAGTACAGCAGGTGAGTCGGGCCCCGGGGGAGTTTGGCAAGCCCTCCTGTGCTCCTTCGCATGACATTGCTTTACATGTGAAAAAAAGTACATCCGGAAATGTGCACAGTCTGTACCAATTTCGCATTGAAGCAGAGGTGATCCTAAAGAACCATCTAGAAAATGCACCAGTTAATGCACATTATACATCAGTTCGAGTTGAACATGAATTGATTACATTATGTGAAGAAACATTAAGAGAAGATCTAGTATCCTTAGTCAATATGTCAAATAGATTTTCAATCATTGCAGATGAAAGTGCTGACATATCCAGAAAAAAACAGATGTCACTTGGAGTGCGTTTTGTAGACGCAACAAGTAGCACCGTAGCTGTCATCAGAGAAGAATTCCTTGGATTTGCAACCTTAAAATAAATGGATGCTGTCTCAATTGCAAATATGATTATAGATCCATGTTCTAAATTTGGATTAAACTTAGAAAAACTCCATGGCCAAGGATATGATGGATGCTCTACAATGGCAGGAAAAGAAGGTGGTGTTCAAGCCATAATAAAGAGAAAATATCCTAAAGCTGCTTTTGCACACTGTGCTGCACATAAACTTAATTTGGTTGTTAATGACCTGAAAGCTGTTCCTGATATATAGAATTCTATTGACACAGGGAAAGCCATCATTAAGTTTTTCCATGAGAATCCAAAAAGAAGATCTCTTATTCCTAATGTGCCATTGCTGAGTGAAACACAATAGACAGCAAAATACAAGAGCATTCGAATTTTTAGCTCACACTTTGAAGAGATTTTTAAGCAGTTAAGCTTATTGGTCACTACAGCTTCAGGGAAAACACGTCAGGATGCATATCAATTTCAATGTTCCTCCAACACAGTGAGCTTTCTCTTTTGCTTGTCCTTAATTTCAGATTACTCATCAAGATTTGAATCTGTAAGCCAGACTCTCCAAGCTGTTGAGATTAAGATCCTCAAGGTGTGTAATCACGTGCAAGACCTTCTGACTGTGTTCCGTAATCACAGACAAAAAGCAGAAGAGCAATTTAAGGACATTTTACAAATGTTCAAACACTGGCAAAAAAACTGAACATCGAACTTTGTGTTCCCAGACAGTGTGACCGACAAGTATTTAATTCTAATTTTGGATCCTCTTCTGTGGAAGAATACTATCGTTAGTCTAGCTATATGTCATACATGGACTCTATCATCGCATCATTAGAAAGGTAGTTTGGCACTGAAAACAACAAAAATTTGAGTCTGTTCTCACTTTACCCAAAGCATATGGCACTTTAGCAATACAAACACCATATTGCAAACATCAGAGAAATTTACAACATTGAAAACCTGGAAGCCGAAGCAATCACATGGTTTCAGATCTGGTCAATGAAGGATGAGCAGTTTGACAATGGATTTCTGGATTTACTAAGCCACACAGATTTATTTCCATCAGTCCCGCAAGCAATTCTCATTGCTATCATATTACCAGTGACCACTTGCTAAGTGGAAAGATCTTTCAGCACAATGAGAAGGGTGAAAACCTGGTTGAGGGCGACAATGGCAGATGATCGCTAATCAGGTTTGTGCATGATGAGCATACATCGAGAAAAATTTGATGTAAACAAACAGCTGATTGACAAATTAATTGATAAATTTGCACAAGACTACAGATGTTTGCAGTTCCTTTTCAAGATCACTACACTAACCAGTGAACAAAAACTGTAAAAACTACTCATTGAAAAATGTGACTGTTAAATTTCAGCAAGACTGTAGTTGTTTGCAGTTCCTGCAACAGTTATCCAGGTTAAGTTTATATGTTTTATTTTTTCAATTTGGATGAGAACAGCTGTTATTTTATTTAAGGTAATATATTTGATTTTATTTATTTTAATATATTTAAGTTAATACATTTCCAAAATAAATACATTTGTCATATATTTTAATTCTCGTTTGTGCATGTTAACACCAAATGCATACTCTACCTGGTTTTTGTTTATAATTCAGTTATAGTACCTTCACTGCCTTGATTATGTGCATATGAATGATGTGGTGTATTGAATAGTGGTGACATAAAAACAGATTAGAAATTTCTAATCAGTCAATGGCAGCTTGATCCTTCCATTAAGTTTTGCATCAGGTTTTTCAACCCTTTGCATGTCTGCGCTTTTTCACCTTTGACCAGGAGCCGCTCCTGTCTGCAGCTCTGCTTTTTTTCTTTGCCAGCTGCTAGAAGGTATGAATGGTATCTACCAAAGACCACAAAAGAAAGGGATGGCTGTGGCACAGCAACCCTATGGTGTAAGAGATCATGTGCAGCCTGCTTCCTTCCCCCATGGCTCCTCCTGCCCCCAGTTTTTCATGTGCCCCACCTGGAACACATCATGTCGGAGGATGGTGATGACATTAAAATGTTGCCCCCCCACCCCTGGAAAAAATTCTGCGGATGCCCATGCTCAGGGTATACTTTCCCTTTTCTTCTTTTTCTCCCAGGTTAGTTCCTAAGGGTGATAGGTCCAACATAGTTGTTTTTAAAAAAGATATCCAGAATGCCATTGGCTGGAAAATCAAATTAAAATCATTAGAATTTACCACATGGGCAACTTTCACTTCTAATGTACCATCAAGCAGTTTCTGCGGGTAGAGGTATCATCATTTAAAAAGAGCCCGCTTGAAATCAAAAGCCAACCTGTCTGTCTGAAGATATTCTTGATGGTAAGATGCTTTCCATTGCGCCCAAACTCAGCTCACCACTTAAAAGCGCACTTCAAAGAAATTATAGCAGCCATTTTTGTTTCTATTACAAGATCCTCTGTGGACCAATGGCTTCAGTCCTTCTTGTGAAAGGAAACTGGCAATTGCATAGTCAACAAAGGCAAATATACACAATTTTTTGTGTTGAAGTGCTCACAAACATCTGGCTAAAATTTGATCATTAAGAAATAGGAATCAAGGAAAGTACTGAAGATATACAAATGAATCACATTACGCAAAATAAACTAGGAGAAAAACAATGTTTCAAAAGTGAAAAAACAAGTAAAAAAGCTAAAATAGGCAACTCATATCTGATTCTATGTTTTAATGTATCAGGCCAAATTACCTTTATATTAGAAATTGATACTAACTGCATTGTTTTTTGCATTTTAAATTAGGAATTAACTTAAATTTGCTGCAATCCATGGGATGATAGCATCACTGTGCCCAAAAGCTCATTGAACATATTTGGAATCCTGCTGTTAATAATCCTTTACTGTTTCCTTACAGTGGGCACAGAAGTGCGTTAAGTGGGATGAAAAAGGTGGGAGTCTCTTAAAGGGGCGTGGCCAAAGAAGGGTACCTCGGAATCATTTCTAAGAGGCATGGCCAATGTAATTAAGCGTGAGGATTAAAATACATTAACAAACATATAGTGCTTCCCATAGCATTCCGTCTGACCAGTATTTGTATACCTTTCAATGAATGTTCTCGACACATAACATGTATCTAAAATAAGCCAAACCTATTGGCTTTTCTAATGCTTGCCAGCATTAATAGATAAATGAACATCAATAATTTTGTTCTAATTAACTAGAATTGAAAATTATTCAAATATGTGACCTTGAATAAAAAAATACCAAGGTCTGTGGAAGGGCTTGTCGCTTTCGGAGTACCTCAGACACTCCACTTCTCCTAACATCGCTTTCTTCTGAAAACTCCCATTCTGTGAGACACTTATGCTCTTTATCTACCTACATCTTTGTGGAATACTCCAGCTTATTTTCTTGCACTTTTACAATTACCATCGGCACACATGTTTACTCTCATGTGATAAAATAAAAAAGTTTACAAAAAAAAGTAAAGAAGCACAGCACCTTCAAAAATAGCAAATACTCTTAGGGAATGCAAGGTGAAGTAAAACATGTGAAATATTAACACAGATTGCACCGCAGACATGCAATGCCTTAAAGGATTTTAAAATCCTTGTTGACAAATAGATCAGATACTTTTTACCTGTTAATGACATGAATATAGAGACCAATAGAGATTCATTTCAAAGTCCGATTTCAATTACTGCAGATTCGGAGACCCATAAGGACCCAGACTCGTAGAGTCCTGGGACACAGTGCAGAATTTTTATATTCTTTCATGTCACACTCAGACAGGAAAACCAAGAATGTTCCACTGTAGCAGTAGCAGAGGTCACATTGGGAGAACAAATGTTCAGCATTTTAATACTACACATGTGGCTGGATCTGCCTAAAAAATAATGGCCTGTAGCAAAAGTCAAAATTCAGGAGTCCTAAAGATTCAACGGATTTGGGAAATAATATTTGGAATGCGTTTTGCACATCAAGGGCTAGATGTACGAAGGCTTTTATATTCGCAAATGGCCCGATCTCTTTGCAATCTCAAAAATGCCTTATAGTATTACAAACCTCAAATTGTTCTTTAGTAAAAAGTTATCAAATCACAATTTGGATTTGCAACCAAATACCAGTTCAGTATTTGGAGGGGGCGTATTTTTGTGTCCCTTCCAAATACCAAATCTGTATGGTGTGTATTAATGTTTTGCAAGCAAAACCTGGTTGCAAAACATTAACCCTTTACTGGCTACAAACATGTAGTGGTAACCCATTCACAAATTAGGAGTCCTCAAGGGACCCCTTCACCTTTCAGTATGATGATAAAAAGAATGTAAGTGTAGGCAGTTGTCCCATGGACCATGTCTATTCTTAAAAATGTTAGTTTCATGTTTTTTTTTAATAAATCTTTTTTTTTTTCCTTTAAAGAAAAATGACTGCATTTCGGAAAAAATATTCCTTTATTTCACAGCAGTCACGGACATGGTGGTCTGCTAACCCAGCAGGCCATCATCCCTTTGATGACTGTGTTTCTTAGTGGGTTGCAAAGTACAAACTACCTCATTAATACTTATGAGGTAGGTTGATTAGCGACCACCTAAGTGATAGAGATTTTGCAAACAGACCTAATAGTACATAGGTTGGTTCCCAAAATACTACACTGGCCTCAAGAATATTGGTTTCAAATTGCAAGCAGTATTTTGTGACCAGTGCTCAATACATCTGCCCTTAGTGTCTTCTGCGGTGTATACAGTGCCTCCCGGTGATAGTGTCTTCAAATACCCCTGCAGCATCATCCTATACACAAGTATCTCTTTGTGTGTATTCAACAACCTCTATAGTCTCACAATATCTTACAGCATCTCCTCTTTTGTCCTCCCATGATCACCAGTGCTTTGGCTGCCAAACCTATGTATGCTTGCCTTTGTCTTGCACACTAGAATTAGCTTTCCTGTATCATCACATTATTACCACTTTTTCACCGATTACTTTTCTTGTTCCACATGTGTCTTCCTGTGCCTGCTTGTGACTTCTGCTTGGTGCCTTGTGTCTTCCTATTGTCTTTACAGTTGCTTCTACATTTCTACATCTCCGAAGTGTTTTCCTGTGCCTGCTTTGTGTTTTCTCTTATTTCCTCTGTGTCTTCCTATGTTTCCACAAAGGTTTCCCATGTTTCCAGAGTATCTTTCAGTGTATTTTCATTGTTTTCCGTTGTCTCCCTTGTGCCAGGTTTCAGCAAGATAAAGCCAGAAAGAAGAGCATATTAATGGTGATAATTTTATTAGCAATAATGTAGGTTTAAAGGACAATGTTTATTATGTGCTTAACATGTGTGTCAGATTAAAATCTTCTCTGCAAATACTGACAGAAAACTATTAGAATTATTATCAGCAGAGCATAGACATAAGAAATTTCACTTTGCTGCCATAGTGTTGGAATAAGTCAGCTGGGGTTCTAGTCAATGGCTGTTAGAAATCTAGTTTCTGGTTGGCAAGGTATGCACTCTGTCCAAGCAGAAACCACAATCCTAGTCAGGGTAAGTCACCACACACTACATTATCCTGAGCTCGCCCTCTGGTATATTTGCAGAGAGTAGGCAGACTAACTTAAGAGGCAATGTGTAAAGTGTTTGTGCAACACTAAAAAGAGTAACACAGTGAAAACACCACAAAAATACTCCACACCAGATTAGAACATTAGATTATATTTTTATCAATAAAACAAGACCAAAACAACAAAAATCCAATAAGCAGAACCAGAGATAAGGATTAAAAAGCAAATAAACAAAAATGTAGTGCTTAGAAGCATAAAGCATCAACCGGGGCTATCTGGTTGCGCTAGACCGGGTCAATCCAGAAGGTTTAGGCCATCCACAATCGAACACAAGTTGGGTACAGGGAACAGCCTTGGCCTGCTGAAAAGTGCATTGAATGCATCGGTGTTGAGGACAATGCGGGGAGCAGAGTAGTTGATGTGTCATAGTCGATCCTTACAATGGAGGGGATGCGTTGGTTCCGAGCTGCGCAAAGTCGACAATGCTTTGGGAATGGAAGTGATGCGTGCGGTTGTTGGTGAAGTGATGTACTGGATCTTTGCAGCTGCAGAGGTGCAGTGCTATCGATGGAGATGCGCTTGTTCTGAGCAGCGCAATGGCGTCGCTGTGTTGATTTTTGCTGGAGCAGCACCTTATACCCAATTCTAAGGGCATAGGACTAGGTTGACACTACCTGGCAGGGCAAGACTTGCAGCAAGCAAAGTCCAGGTGCTGTAGCAGGGTGAAGTGAAGTCTTTGATGTCCCTGAGGCTTAGAACAAGGGGCAAGCAAGCAACCCTTGAAGTCACTCTGGGTTCAAGTGATGTAAGCCCATTCCTTCCCAGTCAGGCCAGAGGGTAGCAGGCAGCACAGCAGAAAATCAGATCTTTGGGAGCAGCAGTCCAGCAGAGAGGTAGTCCTTTAGCAGTACAGCAGTCCTTCCTCCTGGCAGAGTCTCACAGGTCCAGTAGTGTACTGAAGGGGTAGGGTCAAAAGTCCAATTCTTATACGCTGTGGTGCCTTTGAAGTGGGGGAGACTTCAAAGGGGAGCTTTGAAATGCACAGAGGTCTACCCTCCCAACCCTTCTCCAGACTCACTACAGGGGGGTATGCAGCCCTTGGTATGGGGACAGCACACAGCCAATTCAGGTCTAAGTGTCAGCTCCTCTCTCTCTCATCCTGCCCAGGATGACCCATCAGGATATGGATGGCCCATCAGTCACACGTAAGCTCTCTTTGTGCGTGGTTGTCTAGAGGAATTGCACAAAGTCCAGCTGTCACCCACCCCAGACATGTATTAGAGACAGGTGCTGCACAGGACTGGGAGCATAAAAATGCAATGTTTCTAAAAGTGGCATTTGTAAAAGGGTAATGATAAATTTGACTTTACCAGTAAAGAGGTTAAATCATTACCACTCCAGTGATACTAAACATGACAGATCTATTCCTTCTCAATCAGGAATTGCAGCTTAATAGTTGTAATAAGGAAATCCTAATTTTAATCTATGAGAGGGGTAGGCCTCACATTAGTAAAAAATGAATGTGTGTGTTTTTCACTACCAGGACATGCAAAACTTAAAGCTAGTACATGTTCCACCTTTTGATTATGCTGCACCCTGCCATATAGGCTACCTAGGGCCTACCTTAGGGGTGACTTATATGTAATAAAAGGGGAGTTTAAGGCTTGTCAAGGGGTTTTAAATGCCAAGTCAGTCCCCCCCCACGCCCCGTGGACCACCACCTCCCCGGGGCACTAATTAAGAAAAGGTGGGGGTCCATTGCAGACCTCGGCCCCAGGGACCACGACCTCCCTGGGGCTTTTAACACAATGGGAGGGGGCCGTGCGGACCCCTTCATGGCCCCGGGGACCGCTACCCCCTCGGGGCCAGCTCCAGCAATGTCCCGGGGTGCCCACCCCCAGGACATTGCAGTTTGCTATGGGATGGCGGGAGCACTGCTCCTGCCATCCCATAGCAAACAGTGTACTCGCTTTGAACAAGCTAGAGTACTCTGCTCTCGCTTGTTCAAAGCGAGTACACTTTGCTTTTTACCCCCAGGGAGCTGCATGTTAGGGGATGGGGTCCCCGGGGCTGAAAGCGGCCTCAGGAGGGGGGCCCACGCCCCCCTCCCTTTGTATGTTTTAAAAAAAAATGAAAAGTAGGACTGTCCTCGGGGGATGGGGTACCCAGGGCCCAAAAGGGTCAGGGGAAGGGGGGGGCACATGGCCCTGCCTCCCTAAATTAAAAATAAAAATAACAGAAGCCCCACAACTCGTGGAAGCCACGCCCCCTTCCACTACAACTCTGCAAACGCGTCTCCTGGTGGTTCTATGTTGAGGGATGAAGTCCCCTTCCCCACTGAGGGCCCTTAGGGGCCAATTATCCTTTTCTTACCTCCAGTAAGCTCCACAAAGTGGGATTGTTGAGAGGTGGTCTGAGGCCATGCCCCTTTTTACACCACTCTGCAAACGTGCCTCTTGGCACACTGCTGGTGGGGCGATGAGGTCCTCTTGTGTCCTGAGGACCTCAGAACTAAAGTGGACTTCATCCCCAGAGCAGTAGTGCACCAGGAGGCGCATTTGCAGAGTGGTGTAAAAAGGGGTCGTGGCCTTCGACCACTCTCAGCAATCCAGCTGTGTGGGGCTCACTAGAGATAACAGGAGAGCTAGTTGGCCCCAGGGACCCTCAGGAGGCAAGGGGACTTCATCCCCCATCCAAGAGCTTGCCAGGAGGCGCCTTTGCAGAGTGGTGGAGAAAGGAGGTGTGGCCTGTGTCCACCTCTCAGCAATCCCACTATCTGGGGCTTACTGGAGGTATCAGGTAGGCTAGTTGGCCCCTAAGGAACCCCAGCAGCGAAGGGGACTTTAATTCTCGTTACAAGAGCATGCCAGGAGCCGCGTTAGCAGAGTGGTGGGCAAAGGGGGCGTGGCCTGCTATGAGAACTTAGCAATCCTGCTGTGTGGGACTTACTGGAGGTAATAGGAGGGGTAGTTGGCCCCAAAAGATGTCCTTGGGGGCCAACTACCCCTCCTGTTACCTCCATTAAATCCCACACAGTGGAAATGCTAAGAGGTCTTCGGAGGCCATGCCCCCTTTCTCCACCACTCTGCAAACGCACCTCCTGGCACAGTACGGGTTGGGGGATGAAGTCTACGTTACTCCTGAGGGACTTTGGGGGCCAAGAAGCCCTCCAGGTACCTCCTGTAAGTCCTACGCAGCGGACTTATTGAGTGCTGGTCAGAGGCCCAGCACCCTTGATCCACCACTCTGCAAACGCGACAACTAGTTAAAGAAGCATTTGCAATGTAAAAGGTTTCACATTTGCGAGAGTTAGAATATTGGCGTTGTAAATGTAAATGTTTTTTACTAATGTTTTTTGGAGTGGATGTACGTTGTGTGTAGTGGAATTATGCGGTATGTTGTGCAGTGAAATTACGTGGATAGAAAGTATGTGGTATTTAGTGTATAGGAATTATGTAGAGTGGGATTATGTGTTATGGAGAGTAATGTGGTATGGTAGTCTGTGTTGTGGAGTGGTAACCTCAGGTTTAGTCTTCCTCGTTTCCATAGAAGCTAAACTATAAACTCAATGAGAGAAAAAAAGAAGGAACCAATGAGGAGCACTTCTGGACCTTGTCAGAGGTATGAGCAGGGCCACTGGAATTGTGCGACTGTTTGGCTGCACCGACTTTCACACAATTATACATTTTCCGCATTTGCCACATAATCCATCATCTGCTGCATAATCTTCAGATTTTAACAAAAGAAAACTTGTTTCTAGCTCAACAGCTCAAACGTTACCAAAAATGCAGCGACAAGTGTTACAGCGCGGTCAAAGGCCCTTTGCAAACCTAGAATGGTCACCTGTTACTTATTGCTAAATGTGAGTGTTAAATTGGTACTATTGGTGTGCAAACCACTCTTGCTTCTTTTTGCGCCTCTCTTGCCTCATTCTGCATTTCTGTTGCTTCTTTCTGCACCTTTCTTTCTTTTTCTGCACTTCTCTTGCCACTTTCTGCACATCTCTTCTACTTTCTGTGCCTCTCTTGCCTCTTTCTGCGCCTCTCTTCCCTCTTTCTGCACCCTTCCTCCCTCTTTCTGCACCCTTCTTCCCTCTTTCTGCACCCTTCTTCCCTCTTTCTGCACCTCTTTTGCCTCTTTCTGCACCTCTCTTGCCTCTTTCTGCACTTCTGTTCCCTCTTTCTCACCTCTCCTGCCTGTTTCTGCACCTCACTTGCCTGTTTCTGCAATTCTCTTGCCTCTTTCCGTACCTCTGCACTTCTCTTGCCTCTTGCTGCACCCCACTTGCCTCTTTCTGCGCCTCTGTTCCTTCTTTCTGCACTTCTTTTGATTCTTTCTGCACCCCTCTTCCCCCTTTCTACATGTCTGTTGCTTCGTTCTGCACTTCTCTTGCTTCGTTCTGCACTTCTCTTGCTTCGTTCTGCACTTCTCTTGCTTCTTTCTGCACCTCTCTTGCATCTTTCTGCACCCTTCTTCCCTCTTTGTGCAACTCTCCTGCCTCTTTTTGCACCTCTCTTGCCTCTTTGTGCACCTCTGATCCTTCTTTCTGTACTTCTTTTGTTTCTTTCTGCTTCTCTCTTGTCTTTCTCCACCCCTCTTCCCCCTTTCTGCATCTGTTGCTTCTTTCTGCACTTCTCTTGCTTCTTTCTGCACCTCCCTTGCTTCTTTCTGCACCACTCCTACCTCATTTTCCACCTCTCTTCCCCCTTTCTGCACTCCTCTTGCCTCTTTCTGTACCTCTGTTCCTTCTTTCTGCACTTCTTTTGTTTCTTTCTGCACCTCTCCTGCTTCTTTCTGTACCCCTCTTGCCTCTTTCTCTCCATCTCTTCCCCGTTTCTGCATCTCTGTTGCTTCTTTCTTCACCCATCTTGCCTCTTTCTGCACTTCTCTTGCTTATTTCTGCACCTCTGTTGCTTCTTTCTGTACCCCTCATTCCTCTTGCTGCACCCCTCTTGCCTTTTTCTTCACCTCTGTTCTTTCTTTCTGTACTTTTTTTGTTTCTCTCTGCACCTCTCTTGCTTCTTTCTGCCCCCCACTTGCCTCTTTCTCCACCCCTATTCCCCCTTTCTTTATCTCTGTTGCTTCTTTCTGCACCCCTCTTGCCTCTTTCTGTACCCTGTTGCCTCTTTCTGCACCCTTCTTCCCTCTTTCTGCACCTCTCCTGCCTGTTTCTGCAACCCTGTTCCCTCTTTCTCCACCTCTCCTGCCTGTTTCTGCACCTCTTGCTTATTTCTGCCCCCCTCTTGCCTCTTTCTCCACCCCTATTCCCCCTTCATGCTTCTCTGTTGCTTCTTTCTGCACTTCTCCTGCCTGTTTCTGCACCCCTGTTCCCTCTTTCTCCACCTCTCCTGCCTGTTTCTGCACCTCTCTTGCTTCTTTCTGCCCCGCTCTTGCCTCTTTCTCCGCCCCTATTCTCCCTTCCTGCTTCTCTGTTGCTTCTTTCTGCACTTCTCTTGCCTGTTTCTGTACCCTTGTTCCCTCTTTCTGCACCTCTCCTGCCTGTTTCTGCACCCCTGTTCCCTCTTTCTCCACCTCTCCTGCCTGTTTCTGCACCTCTTGCTTCTTACTGCTCTTCTTGTGCCTCTTTCTGCACCTCTGTTTCTGCACCTCTTTTGCTTCTTTCTGCACTTCTCTTGCTTCTTTCTGCATCCCTCTTGCTTCTTTCTGCACCTTTCTTCTCTTTGTGCACCTCTCTTACCTCTTTCTGTACCTCTCTTCCCTCTTTCTGCACCACCCTGCCTCTTTCTGCACCTTTGTTCTTTCTTTCTGTATTTCTATTGTTTCTTTCTGCACATCCCTTGCTTCTTTCTGCACCACCCTGCCTCTTTCTGTAATCCTCTTGCCTCTTTCGGCAGCTCTGTTGCTTCTTTCTGCACTTCTCTTGCTTCTTTCTGCACCTCTCTGGATTCTTTCTGCACCCCTCTTCCTGCACCCCTTCCCTCTTTCTGCACCCATCCTGCGTCTTTCTGCACCTCTGTTCCTTCTTTCTGCACTTCTTTTGTTTCTTTCTTCACCTCTCTTGCTTCTTTCTTCACCCCTCTGGCATCTTTCTCCACCCCTCTACCCCCTTTCTGCATCTCTGTTGCTTCATTCTGTGCTTCTCTTGACTCTTTCTGCACCCCTCTTCCCTCTTTCTGCATCTCTTTTGCCTGTTTCTGCACCCCTCTTGCCTCTTTCTGCACCCCTCTTGCCTCTTTCTGCACCCCTCTTGCCTCATTCTGCAGCCTTCTTCCCTCTTTATGCACCTCTTTTGCCTCTTTCTGCACTTCTCTTGCCTCTTTCTGCAACTCTGTTGCTTCTTTCCGAACCCTTCTTCCCTCTTTCTGCACCTCTATTGCCTCTTTCTGCACCCCTGTTCCTTTTTCTGCACCTCTCTTGCCTGTTTCTGCAACTCTTTCCTGTTTCTGCAGTTGTATTGCCTCCTTCTGCACCTCTGTTGCTTCTTTCTGCACTTCTCTTGCCTTTTTCTGCACCCCTCTTGCCTTTTTCTGCACCCCTCTTGCCTTTTTCTGCACCTCTTTTGCCTGTTTCTTCAACGCACTTTCCTCATTCTGCATTTTTCTTGCCTCCTTCTGCACCTCAGTTGCTTCTTTCTGCACTTCTCTTGCTTCTTTCTGTACTTCTCTTGCTTCTTTCTGCACCTCTTTTGCTTCTTTCTACACCCCTCTTGCCTCTTTCTGCAGCCTTCTTCTCTTTGTGCACCTCTTGCCTCTTTCTGTACCCCTCTTGCCTTTTTCTGCACCCCTCTTGCCTTTTTCTGCACCTCTTTTGCCTGTTTCTGCCACGCACTTTCCTCTTTCTGCATTTCTCTTGCCTCCTTCTGCACCTCAGTTGCTTCTTTCTGCACTTTTCTTGCCTCTTTCTGCACCCCTCTTGCCTCTTTCTGTACCCTTCTTGCCTCTTTCTGTACCCTTCTTCCCCCTTTCTGCACCTCTCGTGCCTCTTTCTGCACCCTTGTTCCCTTTTTCTGCACCTCTTTTGCCTGTTTCTGCAACGCACTTTCCTCTTTCTGCATTTCTCTTGCCTCCTTCTGCACCTCAGTTGCTTCTTTCTACACCCCTCTTGCTTCTTTCTGCACCTCTCTTGCTTCTTTCTGCACCTCTCTTGCTTCTTTCTGCACCTCTCTTGCTTCTTTCTGCACCCCTCTTGCTTCTTTCTGCACCCTTCTTCCCTATTTCTGTACCTCCCTTGCCTCTTTTGGCAATGCTCTTGCTTCTTTCGGCACCTCTTTTGCCTCCTTCTGCACCTCTGTTGCTTCTTTCTGCACTTCTCTTGCCACTTTCTGCACTTCTCTTGCCACTTTCTGCACCTCTGTTGCTTCTTTCTGCACTTCCCTTGCTTCTTTCTGTACCTCTTGCTTCTTTCTGCACCCCTTTTGCTTCTTTCTGCACGCTTATTCCCTCTTTCTGTACCCCTCTTCCTCTTTCTGCACCTCTCTTGCCTGTTTCTGCACCTCTCTTGCCTGTTTCTGCACCTCTCTTGCCTCTTTCCGCAGTTCTATTGCCTCCTTCTGCGCCTGTTGCTTCTTTCTGCACTTCTCTTGCCTCTTTCTGCACCCCTCTTGTCTGTTTTTGCACCTCTGTTGGTTCTTTCTGCACTGCACTTGCTTCTTTCTGCACCTCTTTTGCCTGTTTCTGCACCTCTTTTGCCTGTTTCTGCACTTCTCTTGCCATTTTCTGCACTTCTCTTGCCTCCTTCTGCACCTCTGTTGCTTCTTTCTGCACTTTTCTTGCCTCTTTCTGCACCCCTCTTGCCTCTTTCTGTACCCTTCTTGCCTCTTTCTGTACCCTTCTTCCCCCTTTCTGCACCTCTCGTGCCTCTTTCTGCACCCTTGTTCCCTTTTTCTGCACATATTTTGCCTGTTTCTGCAACTCTCTTGCCTCTTTCTGCACTTATCTTTCCTCCTTCTGCACCCCTGCCAGTTCTTTCTGCACTGTTCTTGCTTCTTTCTGTACCCCTCTTGCCTCTTTCTGTACCCCTCTTGCCTCTTTCTGTACCCCCTTCCCTCTTTCTGCATCTCTGTTGCCTCTGTATGAACCCCTGTTCCCTCTTTCTGCACCTCTTTTGCCTGTTTATGCAACTCTCTTGCTTCTTTCTGTACTCAAATGGGAAGTGCAAGCTGTCAAGTTTAAAGGTCTGCGTGCTCTTGTGACTGAGGTATATGCCTACTTGTATATGTATTCTCACATGTTATGCATCTGAAGACGGTAGCTTAAAAAGCGGGTAGCTTCTCCTATAGGTGGTCAAATCTTCTCAGTTCTGCTCTGTCATTCGGTTGCACAGGCAGATATGTCTCATGTATATAGGCATTATAGAGCCCCTCAAATATACTATTGAATACCCATGTGCCCTGTATTAGGAGCAGAAAGAAATACATACACCTTTTTGTACACATTTATAGAGTATGCTGTTTGAAACACAGGTATTTGTGTGTTTATTTTTATGTAACATTTCACTAGGTAAAAGCAGAGACACGCATGCATACCTTCACAAACTTTGTCAGACTTACAACAGTGATATGCTTAGGATTGCTGTTTTATATTTGGTAGGCCTAACATTCTGAGCAATCGATTAAGAGTGAACCTTCAAGAGAAAAGTGAGGTTTAAGACATCTTGGGAGAAGGATTAGTGATTAGGCTACTTTGTATGAGTCTGTTGTAAGGTATAGTTGAAGTAGGCCTCTTTCTGCAGCTCTCTTGCTTCCTTCTGCACCTTTCTTCCTCTTTCTGCACATGTCCTACATATGTAGGCATAGTTAGAAATTAGCATTTAAAAAAACTTAGAAATTCACTGAAAAAAACAGAGGTTTCAGGGATGGTATGGATAGTATTAGCATTTACAAATCCTTAGAAATTCACTGAAAAAACCAGAGGTTTCAGGGATGTTATAGTTAGGAATTGGCATTTAAAAAACCTTAGATATTCACTGGAAAAAACACAGGTTTCAGGGACGTTATAGTTAGGCTAACATTTCACTAGTACAAAACAAGAGAAATTCGGCCATTATAGTTAGCTGAGCAACTATAACTCGTGCCCCCGCAATGCTCTGCTGATGACATCACATATTACATCACTCATGACATGGTCAGTGACATGACTGATGACATCACTTATGACATTTCAAATGACATCACTGATGACATTACTGATGACATCATCCACTTAATACCTGATGCACCTCTTCACACCCTAATATAACCTTTGATACACCCACTCTAAAATACAGACTACCATTCTCAAACCATAGACGCAGCAATACCAGTTAGTACATACCCACTCACTGATTCATAGGTGTACACACATCCACTCACTCACCCATACAGTCACTCATTCATGCAGTCACTCGTCTATACAGACACTGATATATGCAAACATATACCCATACAGACACTCACACACTGCCACTCCACCATAAAGTTACTCATACACCTAGTCAGTCACGCAAAGAATCAATCACATTGCCATTTACTCACCTATACAGTTATACACACACCGCCTCACTTATTCATACAGATACTAGCACATACTTACTCTCTTATACAATCACTGACATAAGCCCACACTCATCCATACAGTCACTCTGACAATCCTCACCCTCACATATAGTCACACATATACTCCAACACTTACATATTCTGCCTTTCACAAATGTAGTTACTCACAAATATACCACTGGGATATCCACTCTCTCATGAACACAGCCATATGCCACTTACTCACCCATACAGCCCCTCGCACACGCACTCATGAACCCATACACCCAGTGAATCACCCACTCACACATCCATGCAGGGAGTCACACAACACCGACACTGAGGAGCCCATACAGGTACTCAGACAACCAATCATTAACCCATATAGATACTCATGTAGCTACTCACCAACCCATGCAGCCACTTACACACCAACTGACAGACTGATACAGACATTCACACAGATTAGTCATTCACCCATGAAGCCACTAAGACATGTTTAATCACTCACTTATACAGTCAGTCATGCACCCACTAAATCCATTCAGACACTCATACACCCACTCATTCTTCAATAAACCTTGGCGTGTATATATATAACATTCTTAAACTTTTTAGAAACACTCAGTCACTAGATAATGTCATCAGTGATGTCATTTGAGATGTCATCAGTGATGTCATCAGTGATATCACTGACCATGTCATGAGTAATGTAATATGTAACGCCATCAGCAGTGCATTGTGGGGGCGCAAGTTATGTTAGCTCAGCTAACTATAACAGCCGAATTTCTCTGTTTTTTACAAGTGAAATGCCAGCCTAACTATAACGTCCTTGAAACCTGTGGTTTTTTCAGTGAATATATATATATATATATTATCTACTGGCAGTCACCAGTAGATCAATCAATCAATCATGTCACTTATAAAGCGCACTACATACCCGCGAGGGTCTCAAGGCGCTGAGGGAAGCGGGGGGTGGTGCTGCTACTGATCGAAGAGCCAGGTCTTGAGGAGTCTTCTGAAGGCCAGTAGGTCTTGGGTCTGTCGGAGGTTGGTGGGGAGGGTGTTCCAGGTCTTGGCGGCGAGGTGGGAGAAGGATCTGCCGCCGGCGGTCGTTTTCCGGATGCGGGGGACTGTGGCGAGGGCGAGGCTGGTCAAGCGGAGCTGGCGGGTGGGGGTGTAGAAGCTGAGTCGTCTGTTGAGGTAGGCTGGTCTGGAGTTGTGGAGTGCTTTGTGTGCGTGGGTGAGGAGCTTGAAGGTTATCCTCTTGTTGACAGGGAGCCAGTGCAGGTCTCTCAGGTGGGGTGTGATGTGGCTGCGTCGGGGGATGTCGAGGATAAGACGTGCAGAGGCGTTCTGAATGCGTTGCAGCCGTCTCAGGAGCTTAGCCGTCGTTCCTGCGTAGAGGGCGTTTCCGTAGTCCAGCCTGCTGGTGACGAGGGCCTGGGTGACTGTTTTTCTTGTTTCGGTGGGGATCCACTTGAAGATCCTGCGGAGCATTCGGAGGATGTTGAAGCAGGATGAGGAAACGGCGTTGACCTGCTTAGTCATGGAGAGGGTGGGGTCGAGGATGACCCCTAGGTTGCGTACGTGGTCGGTGGGTGGCGGGGCTGTTCCCAGTGATGTTGGCCACCAGGAGTCGTCCCAGGCTGAAGGGTTGGAACCAAGGATGAGGACCTCCGTCTTGTCCGAGTTCAGCTTCAGGCGGCTGGTCCTCATCCATTCGGCGACGGCCTTCATTCCTTCGTGGAGGTGGGCTTTGGCGGTGTGAGGGTCTTTGGTGAGGAGAGGATCAGCTGGGTGTCGTCGGCGTAGGAGATGATGTTGAGGTTGTGCTGTCGGGCGACGTGGGCGAGGGGTGCCATGTAGATGTTGAACAGCGTTGGGCTGAGGGAGGAGCCTTGGGGTACGCCGCAGATGATCTTGGTGACCTTGGATCGGAAGGGGCGAGGCGGACGCTTTGTGTTCTGCCGGAAAGGAAGGATGTGGTCCAGTCCAGGGCCTTCTCTTGGATCCCGGCGTCGTGAAGGCGTGTTCGTAGTGTGTGGTGGCAGACCGTGTCGAAGGCGGCTGATAGGTCCAGGAGGATGAGGGCTGCTGTTTCTCCGTTGTCTAGCAGGGTCCTGATGTCATCGGTGGTGGCGATGAGGGCGGTTTCGGTGCTGTGGTTGCTCCAGAAGCCGGACTGGGAAGGGTCCAGGATGTTGTTCTCCTCGAGGTAGCGGGTCAGTTGTTTGTTGACGATTTTCTCGGTGACCTTCGCGGGGAACGGGAGCAGAGAGATGGGTCGGAAGTTCTTGAGGTCCTTGGGGTCTGCCTTGGGTTTCTTGAGTAAGGCGGTGATCTCGGCGTGCTTCCAGCTTTCCGTGAAGGTTGCTGTCTCGAAGGAGATGTTGATTATTTTCCGGAGATGGGGCGCGATGGCTGTACTGGCTTTGTTGAAGATGTGGTGAGGGCACGGGTCTAGCGGTGAACCGGAGTGGATGGTGTTCATGATCTCGCTAGTGTCCTCGTCATTGATGTTGGTCCAGGAGAGCAGGCGGTTGGTGGTTGTGGGGGCAGTGGTCTCGGTGGTTGCCGGGGCGGTCGTGGTGTTGAAGCTGTCGTGGATGTCGGCGATTTTGCGGTGGAAGAAGGTGGCCAGTGAGTCGCAAAGGTCTCGCGATGGCTGCATGTCGTTGGTGTTGGAGCTGGGGTCGGAGAGTTCCTTCACGATGTTGAAGAGCTCTTTGCTGTTGTGTGCGTTGTTGTCTAGGCGGTCTTTGAGTGAGGCCCTTTTGGCAGATCTGATGAGGTGATGGTGACTGCGGGTGGCGCTCTTGTGGGCGGCGTAGCTGTCCGCTGTCCGTTCGTGGAGCCAGATCTTCTCCAGTTTTCGGCATGTTCGTTTGGAGGCCTGGAGGTCTTCGGTGAACCAGGTGGCTTTCTTGCTGGTGTGGCTGTTGGGCGGATTCTTGAGCGGGGCGAGGGTGTTGGCGCAGTCGTCGATCCACTGTCTGAGGTTGCGGGCGGCGGTGTCGGGGTCGGAGGGTTCGGCGGGTGGGCTCAGGGCGAGGGTTGTGGTTAGCTGGTCTTCCGTGACTCTGCTCCAGCAGCGGCGAGGCATTTGTTCGGTGCGGTGGTGCGTGGTGGGCTTCCTGTAGGTTAAGTGGATGCAGTGGTGGTCAGTCCAGTGGGGTTCGGAGGTGTGGTTGAAGGAGACGTGTGGGCTTGCGGAAAAGATGGAGTCTAGCGTGTGGCCGGCGGCGTGGGTGGGTGTAGTCATGAGCTGTCTGAGTCCGAGGGTGGCGAGGTTGTCGATCAGGGTGGTGGAGTTGGTGTCCTTGTTGTTCTCCAGGTGGAAGTTCAGGTCCCCGAGGAGGATGTAGTCCGTGGAGGCGATGGCGTGTGTGCTGACGAAGTCAGCGATGGAATCGCTGAACTGTGGTCGGGGTCCGGGGGTCTGTAGATGAGGGTTCCTCTGAGGGTGGTGTTGGGATCGGTGTGGATCAGGAAGTGCATGTGTTCGGCGGTGCTGAGGGTGTCGTCGGTGTTGGTTGAGACTCTGAGGGTGTTCCTGTGGACGATGGCGATGCCTCCTCCGACTCCGTTGGTGCGGTCCCTGCGGGTGATCTTGTATCCGTCCGGGATGGCACTGGCGATGTCGGGGGCTGAAGCGGGATTCAGCCAGGTCTCCGTCAGGAATGCGACGTCTGGGGAGGTTGAGTCGAGAAGGTCCCAGAGTTCGATGGCGTGTGTACGGGCGGAGCGGGTGTTGAGGAGGATGCATCTGAGGTAGTTGGGTTCTTTCCTGGGCGGTGGTTTGGTGGGGCGGGTGCTGGCGAAGCTGCAGTTCCGGCAGGTGAAGGGCCCTTGGGTGCGCTTCGGGGTGGCCTGGTAGCAGGCGTGATCTTTTCCGGGGTTGAGTGCATGGAGGGTGCTGGCGTCGTATCGGCGTCTGTTGATGTGGCGGGCGCGGGGGATGCCCGGACCAGGGGGTCTGGTGCTGGGCGCGGTCACGGCGCGGACGGGCGCAGCGGCCGCCATAAAAGGGGAGGTGGGAGGGAGGAGCAGGGAATGGGGCAGCGAATGGGCAGTGAGGGGCGGGGCCGCAGGGCGCAGCGGCGGGAAACAGGCACAGAAGGGAAAACGAGCACAATCAGGGCATCAAGGGGCACAGAAAGGAAAAAAAAAAAATGAGCACAATCAGGGGCAGCAAGGGGGCACAGAAAGGAAAAAAAACGAGCACAATCAGGGGCAGCAAGGGGGCACGGAAAGGAAAAAACGAGCACAATCAGGGGCACCAAGGGGGCACAGAAAGGAAAAAAAATGAGCACAATCAGGGGCAGCAAGGGGGCACAGAAAGGAAAAACAAGCACAATCAGGGGCAGCAAGGGGGCACAGAAAGGAAAAAAAAATGAGCACAATCAGGGGCAGCAAGGGGGCACAGAATGGAAAAACGAGCACAATCAGGGGCAGCAAGGGGGCACAGAAAGGAAAAAAACGAGCACAATCAGGGGCAGCAAGGGGGCACAGAAAGGAAAAACGAGCACAATCAGGGGCAGCAAGGGGGCACAGAAAGGAAAAAAAGCGAGCACAATCAGGGGCAGCAAGGGGGCACAGAAAGGAAAAACGAGCACAATCAGGGGCAGCAAGGGGGCACAGAAAGGAAAAAAAACGAGCACAATCAGGGGCAGCAAGGGGGCACAGAAAGGAAAAACGAGCACAATCAGGGGCAGCAAGGGGCACAGAAAGGAAAAAAAAACGAGCACAATCAGGGGCAGCAAGGGGGCACAGAAAGGAAAAACGAGCACAATCAGGGGCAGCAAGGGGGCACAGAAAGGAAAAACGAGCACAATCAGGGGCAGCAAGGGGGCACAGAAAGGAAAAACGAGCACAATCAGGGGCAGCAAGGGGGCACAGAAAGGAAAAACGAGCACAATCAGGGGCAGCAGCAGGGCACAGATGGAGCTGTGTGGTGGGGAGCGACCTACCAGTCAAGGTCAGGGGTCGCTCTCTTCACCAGGCAGCGGCCGCCATAAATGGGGAGGTGGGAGGGAGGAGCAGGGAATGGGGCAGCGAATGGGCAGTGAGGGGCGGGGCCGCAGGGCGCAGCGGCGGGAAACAGGCACAGAAGGGAAAACGAGCACAATCAGGGCATCAAGGGGGCACAGAAAGGAAAACAAAATGAGCACAATCAGGGGCAGCAAGGGGGCACAGAAAGGAAAAAAATGAGCACAATCAGGGGCAGCAAGGGGGCACAGAAAGGAAAAACGAGCACAATCAGGGGCAGCAAGGGGGCACAGAAAGGAAAAAAAAATGAGCACAATCAGGGGCAGCAAGGGGGCACAGAAAGGAAAAACGAGCACAATCAGGGGCAGCAAGGGGGCACAGAAAGGAAAAAAATGAGCACAATCAGGGGCAGCAAGGGGGCACAGAAAGGAAAAACGAGCACAATCAGGGGCAGCAAGGGGGCACAGAAAGGAAAAAAACGAGCACAATCAGGGGCAGCAAGGGGGCACAGAAAGGAAAAAACGAGCACAATCAGGGGCAGCAAGGGGGCAAAGAAAGGAAAAAAAACGAGCACAATCAGGGGCAGCAAGGGGGCGCAGAAAGGAAAAACGAGCACAATCAGGGGCAGCAAGGGGGCACAGAAAGGAAAAAAAACTAGCACAATCAGGGGCAGCAAGGGGGCACAGAAAGGAAAAAACAAGCACAATCAGGGGCAGCAAGGGGGCACAGAAAGGAAAAAAAAACGAGCACAATCAGGGGCAGCAAGGGGGCACAGAAAGGAAAAGCGAGCACAATCAGGGGCAGCAAGGGGGCACAGAAAGGAAAAACGAGCACAATCAGGGGCAGCAAGGGGGCACAGAAAGGAAAAACGAGCACAATCAGGGGCAGCAGCAGGGCACAGATGGAGCTGTGTGGTGGGGGAGCGACCTACCAGTCAAGGTCAGGGGTCGCTCTCTTCACCAGGCAGCGGCCGCCATAAATGGGGAGGTGGGAGGGAGGAGCAGGGAATGGGGCAGCGAATGGGCAGTGAGGGGCGGGGCCGCAGGGCGCAGCGGCGGGAAACAGGCACAGAAGGGAAAACGAGCACAATCAGGGCATCAAGGGGGCACAGAAAGGAAAACAAAATGAGCACAATCAGGGGCAGCAAGGGGGCACAGAAAGGAAAAAAATGAGCACAATCAGGGGCAGCAAGGGGGCACAGAAAGGAAAAAACGAGCACAATCAGGGGCAGCAAGGGGGCACAGAAAGGAAAAAAAAATGAGCACAATCAGGGGCAGCAAGGGGGCACAGAAAGGAAAAACGAGCACAATCAGGGGCAGCAAGGGGGCACAGAAAGGAAAAAAAATGAGCACAATCAGGGGCAGCAAGGGGGCACAGAAAGGAAAAACGAGCACAATCAGGGGCAGCAAGGGGGCACAGAAAGGAAAAAAACGAGCACAATCAGGGGCAGCAAGGGGGCACAGAAAGGAAAAAACAGAGCACAATCAGGGGCAGCAAGGGGGCAAAGAAAGGAAAAAAAAGCAGAGCACAATCAGGGGCAGCAAGGGGGCGCAGAAAGGAAAAACGAGCACAATCAGGGGCAGCAAGGGGGCACAGAAAGGAAAAATGAGCACAATCAGGGGCAGCAAGGGGGCACAGAAAGGAAAAAACGAGCACAATCAGGGGCAGCAGCAGGGCACACAGACGGAGCTGTGTGGTGGGGGAGCGACCTACCAGTCAATAGTTAGGACCTATTTTCCATAGGAAATCCGCGACATTCTATTTGAAATAACTCTTGCGTCGGTTGACGAATCTTCGCGAAATTTTCAAACTTTATGGCCCGCTCCGGTCCGCTCCTACCCTGAAAGTCTCAGGGTGATTCGTCAAGCGGGGGCCGAGAAAAAGGGGGTCCCAAAACGTGTTTTCCCCATTCATTTTCCCATAGGAAACTTTAGACACGGCTACAGCCCGAACTGCTGAACGGAATTACACCAAATTTGGCAAAGAGGTAGTTCTTGGTTCAGAAAGAACCCTTTTTGTTAAATGGTGTAAATCCGTTCAGTAGTTGCGGAGAAATTAAAAAAATAAGAGTCAAAAAATCAATTTCCCATAGGAAACTTTAGACACGGCTACAGCCCGAACTGCTGAACGGAATTACACCAAATTTGGCAAAGAGGTAGTTCTTGGTTCAAAAAGAACCCTTTTTGTTAAATGGTGTAAATCCGTTCAGTAGTTGCTGAGAAAATCAAAAGTAAAAGTACATATATATCTATGGCCGCGTCGGATTCGCGCACCCTCCCGATCACGAGCTGCATGCTAATTGGCTGTCAGCTGGCTGTCAACATTCCGATTCAGGAAATGTTGGCAGCCATTTTGTCCCTCGGTAGAACCGAGGGACAGAAACAAGTGCGCAAAGCGCACAAAGGGGGCAGGGTAGAAACACCCTGACCCCCTAGGTCTGCTCAGGGGGTCCCACAAGGACCCCCTGGGCAGAAAAAAGCATTTTTTTTTTTTTTAAATGGGCAGGATGTGCTCAGGGTGCGCGGATCCTGCCGATAAAAAAAAAAATCGAAGGGCGGTCTCCCGCGCTTCGATTGTATTTTGCCCCCGGGTGGCCCAAGTCCCGGGGGAATGGTGGGGGGGTTAAATTTATGTATGGGGGCCTCAAAGGGCCCCCAAGCCCCGGGGACCGCCACCCCCGGGGCTTTCTTTTAAAATGGTGCGGGAGGGCTCTGAGCCCTCCCGCATCCCCGGGGACCACCACCTCCCGGGGCTTCTTTTTTTACTTTTTCCTGTGTGGGGGGCTCGAGCCCCCACACGCCCGAGACCGCCACCTCCCGGGGCACTAACAAATTAAAATGGGGGTCCGTTTTGGACTCCCGAAGCCCCGGGGACCACCACCTCCCCGGGGCTTTGCTGATGTGGGGAGGGGGCCGCGCGGCCCCCTCCTGGAGCCTGTGGTGGCCCTGGGGACCGCCACCCCCAGGGCCGGCTCCTGCAGTGTCCCGGGGTGCCTACCCCCGGGACACTGCTGTTTGCAATGACAGGACGGGAGCCTCGCGGCTCCCGTCCTGTCATTACAAACTGCTTTGGATATTGGAAGAGAGAGCAGGGAAACCTGCTCTCGCTTCCAATATCCAAAGACAATTGCTTTCCACACGGGGAGCAGCATGTTAGCTGCTCCCCGTGTGGAAGCAATGCCGGCTCCCTTAGGACACGGGGAGCCGGCGGGACTGTGGGGGTTTGGGGACCCCCACAGTCCCCAACCAGAGGCCAGGCCCCGGGGGATGGGGTCCCCGGGGCCATAAGTGGCCCGGGAGGGGGGCCACGCGGCCCCCTCCCCAGAAATTATTAAAAAAAAAAAGGCCTGCCCCGGGGATGGGGTCCCCGGGGCAAAAGGAGGCCTGAGGAGGGGGCCACGCAGCCCCCCTCCTTAAAAGGAATGTTAAAGTGTGGCCATGCCCCAGGGGATGGGGTCCCCGGGGCAGTTTTCGGCCAGGGGAGGGGGCCACGCGGCCCCCTTCCAGTTTAATTTTAATTAAAAAAAAAAGGGGTTAGGCCCTGGGGGATGGGGTCCCCAGGGCCCAAAAATAAGAAAAAGGAAGGGGGCCATACAGCCCCCCTTCAGAGAGAGAAAAAACGATCGGGCCGCAGGCCCGCCCCTTCTTTCACCACTCTGCAAACGCGCCCCTGGCGCGTTTGCAGATGGGAAGTAATTCCCCTTGAATACTGGGGGTCCCTGGGGCCAACTAGCCCACCAGGAACCTCCAGTATGCGCCAGGGGCTGCGTTGCAGAGAGGTGTACAGAGGCCACGCCCCTTTATACACCTCTCTGCAACGCAGCTCTGTGGCGCTTTTGGAGGTACATGGTGGGCTAGTTGGCCCCCAGGAACCCTCAGGATTCAAGGGGACTTAATCCCCCAACTTAAAACGCGCCACGGAGCGCGTTTGCACAGTGGTGAAGGGAGGGCGGGGCTTCAGGTGACATATGTGCAAACAGGCCCCGTGGCGCGTTTTAAGATGGGGAATTAAATCCCCTTCAATCCTGAGGGTCCCTGGGGCCAACTAGCCCAACAGGTACATCCAGAAAGCGCCACAGAGCTGCGTTGCAGAGAGGTGTAAAAGGGGTGTGGCCTCTCTACACGTCCCTGCAACGCAGCCCCTGGCGCATACTGGAGGTTCCTGGTGGGCTAGTTGGCCCCTAGGGACCCTCATGATTCAAGGGGACTTAATCCCCCAACTTAAAACGCGCCACGGGGCGCGTTTACACAGATGTCACCTCAGGCCCCGCCCCTCCCTTCACCATTGTGCAAATATTCCTCTAAAACCTGCTGAACTACGAATTCGGATTTACTCACCTGTTATCAGGAGAGACCTCAGTGCTACATCTTTCAGCCCAGTACTAATCCTGAAATGTAATTTTAACCGTACTTACCAGTAACTTGAATTTCCTTCCATAGGATATCATTGCCTGCTTTTTGCTGAAAAAGTTTCTAAGTGTTGATTTTTGAAACATACAAAAATTCCTCTAAAATCAGCCGAAATACGAATTCCGATTTACTCACCTGTTATCAGGAGAGACCTCAGTGCTGTATCTTTCAGCCCAGTACTGGTCCTGAAAAGTAATTTTAACCGTACTTACCAGTAACTTGAATTTCCTTCCATAGGCTAACATTGACTGGTTTCACTTGGAAATTCTTCTAAGTGTGGAGTTTTGGAACTTTAAAATATTCCTCTAAAATCAGCCGAAATACGAATTCCGATTTACTCACCTGTTATCAGGAGAGACCTCAGTGCTGCATCTTTCAGCCCAGTACTGATCCTCAAAAGTAATTTTAACCGTACTTACCAGTAACTTGAATTTCCTTCCATAGGATATCATTGCCTGCTTTTTGCTGAAAAAGTTTCTAAGTGTTGATTTTTGAAACATACAAATATTCCTCTAAAATCAGCCGAAATACAAATTCCGATTTACTCACCTGTTATCAGGAGAGACCTCAGTGCTGTATCTTTCAGCCCAGTACTGGTCCTGAAAAGTAATTTTAACCGTACTTACCAGTAACTTGAATTTCCTTCCATAGGCTAACATTGACTGGTTTCACTTGGAAATTCTTCTAAGTGTGGAGTTTTGGAACTTTAAAATATTCCTCTAAAATCAGCCGAAATACGAATTCCGATTTACTCACCTGTTATCAGGAGAGACCTCAGTGCTGCATCTTTTAGCCCAGCACTGACCCTGAAAAGTAATTTTAACCGTACTTACCAGTAACTTATATTTTCTTCCATAGGAATCCATTGTCTGGTTTTCAGCTGAAAAGTTTCAAAGTGTCGATTTTCACAAACTACAAATATTCCTTAAAAATCGCCTGTATGACTTAAACGCATTCTTTCAACTGTTTACAGGAGATGCACCAGTGCTGGATCCAGGATCCAACACTGAGTAAGAAAAAGTAACGATAACAGTTTTTACCTGCTAAGTGAATTTCCTTCCATAGGATAACATTGGTGATTCTATGAGAAAAAGTTTCTAAGTGTCAACTTTTAAAATACAATAATATTCCTTAAAAATCACTACTGTAACCAAAACGCTTTTACTCAACTGTTTACAGGAGATGTCCCAGGACTGAATCTAGGATCCAGTCCTGTGGTTAGAAAAGTAATCCATAAAGTAACTAATTGCATTTAACTAGAAATTCACATTGAGCTGAATGTTGCATTGTGTTTGAAAATGTGTTGCCCATTGCAACAACTGTAACTACTGTACTTAAAAGTCTATTGCCTATGTGCAAAGTATTTAAACTAAAGTAATTCATTCTGAGAAAGTATTTTTTGTAATGTATAATGTAATTAATTACAATGTAATTTAAAAAATAAAAAAAGTAAAAAAAAAATGTTTCTAAAAATGTAGTAAATCAGTATGAAAAAAATAAATATAACAATTAATACATTTAAAAATTGTCATTTACAAAACCTTTGAAATTCACTGAAAAAACCGTAGGTTTCAGACATGTTATAGTTAGGAATTAGCATTTAAAAAACCTTTGAAATTCACTGAAAAAACCATAGGTTTCAGACACGTTATAGTTAGAAATTAGCATTTAAAAAACCTTTGAAATTCACTGAAAAAACCATAGGTTTCAGGCACGTTATAGTTAGAAATTTGCATTTAAAAAACCTTAGAAATTCACTGAAAAAACCATAAGGTTTTAGGGACAGTTATAGTTAGTTGGACATTGCACTCGTACAAAACCCGTGAAATTCCCCCGTTATAGTTAGTTCAGGTAACTATAACTCGCGCCCCGCAATGCACTGCTGATGACGTCACATATTACATCACTCATGACATGGTCAGTGACATCACTGATGACATCACTGATGACATCTCAAATGACATCACTGATGACATCACTGATGACATCATCCATGTGAGAATTTAATGCATCTTCTCACACCCTAATATAAGTTTTGAAACACCCACTCTAAATTACAGACTGCCATTCTCAAAACCATACACACTCCAATACCAATAAGTACATACCCACTCACTGATTCTTAGGTCTACACACACACATCTACTCACTCACCCGTACTGTCACTCATACTTACAGTCACTCAGTACAGGACTATCATATGCACTCATACACCTATATAAACACTCACACAATGCAACTCATCCATAGAGGTATTCACACACCTAGTCAGTCATGCAAATAATTAATCACACTCCAATTTACTCACCTATACAGTTATACACACCAGCTCACTTACTCATAAAAATACTAGCACATTCTTACGCTCCTATGCAATCGCTGATGCAAGCACACACTCATCCATATAGCCACTCTCACAATCACACACTCTCACTTATAGCCATTTATATACTCCAACACACATATATACTGCCTTTCACATATGTAGTTACTCACACATGTACCACTGAGATATACATTCAATCACTAACACACCCATACACACACTCACCCACCCATACAGTCCATCACAGACGCACTCTTGAAACCATGCACCCAGTGAATCACCCACTCACACATCTATGCACAGAGTCACACACACCCCACCCACACAAACACTGAGGCACC
This sequence comes from Calotriton arnoldi, assembly GCA_963921515.1. Lineage (NCBI taxonomy): Eukaryota > Metazoa > Chordata > Amphibia > Caudata > Salamandridae > Calotriton > Calotriton arnoldi. Next base: position 2,550,129 of record CAWUFW010001113.1, read on the forward strand.
CATACAGATACTCAGAGAACCAATCCATAACCCATATAGACACTCATTTAGCTAGTCAGAAACCCATGCAGTTGCTTACACAACAACAGACAGACGGATACAGACATTCACACAGTTTAGTCACTCACCCATGCATCCAGTAAGATACGTTTAATCACTCACTTATAGACTCAGTCACGCACCTACTAAATCATCCATTCAGGCGCTTCTACACCCACTCATTCTTCAATACGCCTTTCCCTAAATATATTAAACATATTTAAACTTTACAGAAACACACAGTCACTGGATGATGTCATCAGTGATGTCACTGACCATGTCATGAGTGATGTAATATGTGACGTCATCAGCAGTGCATTGCAGGGGCGCGAGTTATAGTTAGCTGAACTAACTATAACGGGGGAATTTCACGGGTTTTGTACGAGTGAAATGTCCAACTAACTATAACTGTCCCTAAAACCTATGGTTTTTTCAGTGAATTTCAAAGGTTTTTTAAATGCAAATTTCTAACTATAACGTGTCTGAAACCTATGGTTTTTTCTGTGAATTTCAAAGGTTTTTAAATGCTAATTTCTAACTATAACGTGCCTGAAACCTATGGTTTTTTCAGTGAATTTCAAAGGTTTTTAAATGCTAATTTCTAACTATAACGCCCCTAAAACCTATGGTTTTTTCAGTGAATTTCAAAGGTTTTGTAAATGACAATTTTTAAATGTATTAATTGTTATATTTATTTTTTTGATACTGATTTACTACATTTTTTAAAACTATTTATTTTTAGATATTTTATTTATTAAATTACATTGTAATTACATTATACATTACATTACAAAATATACTTTCTCAGAATGAATTACTTTAGTTTAAATAGTTTGCAAATAGGCAATAGAGTTTTAAGTACAGTAGTTACAGTTATTGCAATGGGCAACACAATTTCAAACACAATGCAACATTGACCTCAATGTGAATTTCTAGTTAAATGCAATTAGTTACTTTATGGATTACTTTTCTAACCACAGGACTGGATCCTAGATTCAGTCCTGGGACATCTCCTGTAAACAGTTGAGTAAAAGCGTTTTGGTTACAGTAGTGATTTTTAAGGAATATTATTGTATTTTAAAAGTTGACACTTAGAAACATTTTCACATAGAATCACCAATGTTATCCTATGGGAGGAAATTCACTTAGCAGGTAAGTAGTGTTATCGTTACTTTTTCTTACTCAGTGTTGGATCCTGGATCCAGCACTGGTGCATCTCCTGTAAACAGTTGAAAGAATGCGTTTAAGTAATACAGGCGATTTTTAAGGAATATTTGTAATTTGTGAAAATCGACACTTTGAAACTTTTCTGCTGAAAACCAGACAATGGATTCCTATGGAAGGAAATATAAGTTACTGGAAAGTACGGTTAGAATTACTTTTCAGGGTCAGTGCTGGGCTAAAAGATGCAGCACTGGGTTCTCTCCTGATAACAGGTGAGTAAATCGGAATTCGTAGTTCGGTTGATTTTAGAGGAATATTATAAAGTTCCAAAACTCCACACTTAGAAGAATTTCCAAGTGAAACCAGTCAATGTTAGCCTATGGAAGGAAATTCAAGTTGCTGGTAAGTACGGTTAAAATAACTTTTCAGGATCAGTACTGGGCTGAAAGATGCAGCACTGAGGTCTCTCCTGATAACAGGTGAGTAAATCGGAATCCGTATTTCGGCTGATTTTAGAGGAATATTATAAAGTTCCAAATCTGCACACTTAGAAGAATTTCCAAGTGAAACCAGTCAATGTTAGCCTATGGAAGGAAATTCAAGTTACTGGTAAGTACGGTTAGAATTACTTTTCAGGACCAGTACTGGGATGAAAGATGCAGCACTGAGGTCTCTCCTGATAACAGGTGAGTAAATCGGAATTCGTATTTCGGCTGATTTTAGAGGAATATTTGCACAATGGTGAAGGGAGGGGGCGGGGCCTGAGGTGACATCTGTGCAAACGCGCCCCGTGGAGCGTTTTAAGTTGGGGGATTAAGTCCCCTTGAATCATGAGGGTCCCTGGGGGCCAACTAGCCCACCAGGAACCTCCAGTATGCGCCAGGGGCTGCGTTGCAGAGACGTGTACAGAGGCCACACCCCTTTTACACCTCTCTGCAACGCAGCTCTGTGGTGCTTTCTGGACGTACCTGTTGGGCTAGTTGGCCCCCAGGGATCCTCAGGATTGAAGGGGATTTAATTCCCCATCTTAAAACACGCCACGGGGCCTGTTTGCACACATGTCACCTGAAGCCCCGCCCCTCCCTTCACCACTGTGCAAACGCGCCCGTGGCGCGTTTTAAGTTGGGGGATTAAGTCCCCTTGAATCCTGAGGGTCCCTGGAGTCCAACTAGCCCACCATGTACTTCCAAAGCGCCACAGAGCTGCGTTGCAGAGAGGTGTAAAAGGGCGTGGCCTCTGTACACCTCTCTGCAACGCAGCCTCATGGCGCATACTGGAGGTTCCTGGTGGGCTAGTTTGCCCCAGGGACCCCCAGTATTCAAGGGGAATTACTTCCCCTTCTCAAATCGCGCCAGGGGGCCCGTTTGCAGACTGCTGCAGGGAGGGCGGGGCCTCCGGCACGATGCCGGTCTTTTTTTTTTTTTTGATTGGGAGGGGGCCACGCGGCCCCCTCCCCAAAGTATAAAAAAAAAAAAGGCCTGCCCCGAGGGATGGGGTCCCCGGGGCAAAAGGAGGCCTGAGGAGGGGGCCACGCAGCCCCCTCCTTAAAGGAATGTTAAAGTGTGGCCATGCCCCAGGGGATGGGGTCCCCGGGGCAGTTTTCGGCCAGGGGAGGGGGCCACGCGGCCCCCTTCCAGTTTAATTTTAATAAAAAAAAAAAAGGGGGTTAGGCCCTGGGGGATGGGGTCCCCAGGGCCCAAAAATAAGAAAAAGGAAGGGGGCCATACAGCCCCCCTTCAGAGAAGAAAAACGATCGGGCCGCAGGCCCGCCCCTTCCTTCACCACTCTGCAAACGCGCCCCCTGGCGCGTTTGCAGATGGGAAGTAATTCCCCTTGAATACTGGGGGTCCCTGGGGGCCAACTAGCCCACCAGGAACCTCCAGTATGCGCCAGGGAGCTGCGTTGCAGAGAGGTGTACAGAGGCCACGCCCCTTTATACACCTCTCTGCAACGCAGCTCTGTGGCGCTTTTGGAGGTACATGGTGGGCTAGTTGGCCCCCAGGAACCCTCAGGATTCAAGGGGACTTAATCCCCCAACTTAAAACGCGCCACGGAGCGCGTTTGCACAGTGGTGAAGGGAGGGGCGGGGCTTCAGGTGACATGTGTGCAAACAGGCCCCGTGGCGCGTTTTAAGATGGGGAATTAAATCCCCTTCAATCCTGAGGGTCCCTGGGGGCCAACTAGCCCAACAGGTACATCCAGAAAGCGCCACAGAGCTGCGTTGCAGAGAGGTGTAAAAAGGGGTGTGGCCTCTCTACTCGTCCCTGCAACGCAGCCCCCTGGCGCATACTGGAGGTTCCTGGTGGGCTAGTTGGCCCCTAGGGACCCTCATGATTCAAGGGGACTTAATCCCCCAACTTAAAACGCGCCACGGGGCGCGTTTGCACAGATGTCACCTCAGGCCCCGCCCCCTCCCTTCACCATTGTGCAAATATTCCTCTAAAACCTGCCGAACTACGAATTCGGATTTACTCACCTGTTATCAGGAGAGACCTCAGTGCTACATCTTTCAGCCCAGTACTAATCCTGAAAAGTAATTTTAACCGTACTTACCAGTAACTTGAATTTCCTTCCATAGGATATCATTGCCTGCTTTTTGCTGAAAAAGTTTCTAAGTGTTGATTTTTGAAACATACAAATATTCCTCTAAAATCAGCCGAAATACGAATTCCGATTTACTCACCTGTTATCAGGAGAGACCTCAGTGCTGTATCTTTCAGCCCAGTACTGGTCCTGAAAAGTAATTTTAACCGTACTTACCAGTAACTTGAATTTCCTTCCATAGGCTAACATTGACTGGTTTCACTTGGAAATTCTTCTAAGTGTGGAGTTTTGGAACTTTAAAATATTCCTCTAAAATCAGCCGAAATACGAATTCCGATTTACTCACCTGTTATCAGGAGAGACCTCAGTGCTGCATCTTTCAGCCCAGTACTGATCCTCAAAAGTAATTTTAACCGTACTTACCAGTAACTTGAATTTCCTTCCATAGGATATCATTGCCTGCTTTTTGCTGAAAAAGTTTCTAAGTGTTGATTTTTGAAACATCCTAATATTCCTCTAAAATCAGCCGAAATACAAATTCCGATTTACTCACCTGTTATCAGGAGAGACCTCAGTGCTGTATCTTTCAGCCCAGTACTGGTCCTGAAAAGTAATTTTAACCGTACTTACCAGTAACTTGAATTTCCTTCCATAGGCTAACATTGACTGGTTTCACTTGGAAATTCTTCTAAGTGTGGAGTTTTGGAACTTTAAAATATTCCTCTAAAATCAGCCGAAATACGAATTCCGATTTACTCACCTGTTATCAGGAGAGACCTCAGTGCTGCATCTTTTAGCCCAGCACTGACCCTGAAAAGTAATTTTAACCGTACTTACCAGTAACTTATATTTTCTTCCATAGGAATCCATTGTCTGGTTTTCAGCTGAAAAGTTTCAAAGTGTCGATTTTCACAAACTACAAATATTCCTTAAAAATCGCCTGTATGACTTAAACGCATTCTTTCAACTGTTTACAGGAGATGCACCAGTGCTGAATCCAGGATCCAACACTGAGTAAGAAAAAGTAACGATAACAGTTTTTACCTGCTAAGTGAATTTCCTTCCATAGGATAACATTGGTGATTCTATGAGAAAAAGTTTCTAAGTGTCAACTTTTAAAATACAATAATATTCCTTAAAAATCACTACTGTAACCAAAACGCTTTTACTCAACTGTTTAAAGGAGATGTCCCAGGACTGAATCTAGGATCCAGTCCTGTGGTTAGAAAAAGTAATCCATAAAGTAACTAATTGCATTTAACTAGAAATTCACATTGAGCTGAATGTTGCATTGTGTTTGAAAATGTGTTGCCCATTGCAACAACTGTAACTACTGTACTTAAAAGTCTATTGCCTATGTGCAAAGTATTTAAACTAAAGTAATTCATTCTGAGAAAGTATTTTTTGTAATGTATAATGTAATTAATTACAATGTAATTTAAAAAATAAAAAAGTAAAAAAAAATGTTTCTAAAAATGTAGTAAATCAGTATGAAAAAAATAAATATAACAATTAATACATTTAAAAATTGTCATTTACAAAACCTTTGAAATTCACTGAAAAAACCGTAGGTTTCAGACATGTTATAGTTAGGAATTAGCATTTAAAAAACCTTTGAAATTCACTGAAAAAACCATAGGTTTCAGACATGTTATAGTTAGAAATTAGCATTTAAAAAACCTTTGAAATTCACTGAAAAAACCATAGGTTTCAGGCACGTTATAGTTAGAAATTTGCATTTAAAAAACCTTAGAAATTCACTGAAAAAACCATAAGGTTTTAGGGACAGTTATAGTTAGTTGGACATTGCACTCGTACAAAACCCGTGAAATTCCCCGTTATAGTTAGTTCAGGTAACTATAACTCGCGCCCCATAATGCACTGCTGATGACGTCACATATTACATCACTCATGACATGGTCAGTGACATCACTGATGACATCACTGATGACATCTCAAATGACATCACTGATGACATCACTGATGACATCATCCATGTGAGAATTTAATGCATCTTCTCACACCCTAATATAAGTTTTGAAACACCCACTCTAAATTACAGACTGCCATTCTCAAAACCATACACACTCCAATACCAATAAGTACATACCCACTCACTGATTCTTAGGTCTACACACACACATCTACTCACTCACCCGTACAGTCACTCATACTTACAGTCACTCAGTACAGGACTATCATATGCACTCATACACCTATATAAACACTCACACAATGCAACTCATCCATAGAGGTATTCACACACCTAGTCAGTCATGCAAATAATTAATCACACTCCAATTTACTCACCTATACAGTTATACACACCAGCTCACTTACTCATAAAAATACTAGCACATTCTTACGCTCCTATGCAATCACTGATGCAAGCACACACTCATCCATATAGCCACTCTCACAATCACACACTCTCACTTATAGCCATTTATATACTCCAACACACATATATACTGCCTTTCACATATGTAGTTACTCACACATGTACCACTGAGATATACATTCAATCACTAACACACCCATACACACACTCACCCACCCATACAGTCCATCACAGACGCACTCTTGAAACCATGCACCCAGTGAATCACCCACTCACACATCTATGCACAGAGTCACACACACCCCACCCACACAAACACTGAGGCACCCATACAGATACTCAGAGAACCAATCCATAACCCATATAGACACTCATTTAGCTAGTCAGAAACCCATGCAGTTGCTTACACAACAACAGACAGACGGATACAGACATTCACACAGTTTAGTCACTCACCCATGCATCCAGTAAGATATGTTTAATCACTCACTTATAGACTCAGTCACGCACCTACTAAATCATCCATTCAGGCGCTTCTACACCCACTCATTCTTCAATACGCCTTTCCCTAAATATATTAAACATATTTAAACTTTACAGAAACACACAGTCACTGGATGATGTCATCAGTGATGTCACTGACCATGTCATGAGTGATGTAATATGTGACGTCATCAGCAGTGCATTGCAGGGGGCGCGAGTTATAGTTAGCTGAACTAACTATAACGGGGGAATTTCACGGGTTTTGTACGAGTGAAATGTCCAACTAACTATAACTGTCCCTAAAACCTATGGTTTTTTCAGTGAATTTCAAAGGTTTTTTAAATGCAAATTTCTAACTATAACGTGTCTGAAACCTATGGTTTTTTCTGTGAATTTCAAAGGTTTTTTAAATGCTAATTTCTAACTATAACGTGCCTGAAACCTATGGTTTTTTCAGTGAATTTCAAAGGTTTTTTAAATGCTAATTTCTAACTATAACGCCCCTAAAACCTATGGTTTTTTCAGTGAATTTCAAAGGTTTTGTAAATGACAATTTTTAAATGTATTAATTGTTATATTTATTTTTTTGATACTGATTTACTACATTTTTTAAAACTATTTATTTTTAGATATTTTATTTATTATATTACATTGTAATTACATTATACATTACATTACAAAATATACTTTCTCAGAATGAATTACTTTAGTTTAAATAGTTTGCAAATAGGCAATAGAGTTTTAAGTACAGTAGTTACAGTTGTTGCAATGGGCAACACAATTTCAAACACAATGCAACATTGACCTCAATGTGAATTTCTAGTTAAATGCAATTAGTTACTTTATGGATTACTTTTCTAACCACAGGACTGGATCCTAGATTCAGTCCTGGGACATCTCCTGTAAACAGTTGAGTAAAAGCGTTTTGGTTACAGTAGTGATTTTTAAGGAATATTATTGTATTTTAAAAGTTGACACTTAGAAACTTTTTCACATAGAATCACCAATGTTATCCTATGGGAGGAAATTCACTTAGCAGGTAAGTAGTGTTATCGTTACTTTTTCTTACTCAGTGTTGGATCCTGGATCCAGCACTGGTGCATCTCCTGTAAACAGTTGAAAGAATGCGTTTAAGTAATACAGGCGATTTTTAAGGAATATTTGTAATTTGTGAAAATCGACACTTTGAAACTTTTCTGCTGAAAACCAGACAATGGATTCCTATGGAAGGAAATATAAGTTACTGGAAAGTACGGTTAGAATTACTTTTCAGGGTCAGTGCTGGGCTAAAAGATGCAGCACTGGGTTCTCTCCTGATAACAGGTGAGTAAATCGGAATTCGTAGTTCGGTTGATTTTAGAGGAATATTATAAAGTTCCAAAACTCCACACTTAGAAGAATTTCCAAGTGAAACCAGTCAATGTTAGCCTATGGAAGGAAATTCAAGTTGCTGGTAAGTACGGTTAAAATTACTTTTCAGGATCAGTACTGGGCTGAAAGATGCAGCACTGAGGTCTCTCCTGATAACAGGTGAGTAAATCGGAATCCGTATTTCGGCTGATTTTAGAGGAATATTATAAAGTTCCAAATCTGCACACTTAGAAGAATTTCCAAGTGAAACCAGTCAATGTTAGCCTATGGAAGGAAATTCAAGTTACTGGTAAGTACGGTTAGAATTACTTTTCAGGACCAGTACTGGGATGAAAGATGCAGCACTGAGGTCTCTCCTGATAACAGGTGAGTAAATCGGAATTCGTATTTCGGCTGATTTTAGAGGAATATTTGCACAATGGTGAAGGGAGGGGGTGGGGCCTGAGGTGACATCTGTGCAAACGCGCCCCGTGGAGCGTTTTAAGTTGGGGGATTAAGTCCCCTTGAATCATGAGGGTCCCTGGGGGCCAACTAGCCCACCAGGAACCTCCAGTATGCGCCAGGGGGCTGCGTTGCAGAGACGTGTACAGAGGCCACACCCCTTTTTACACCTCTCTGCAACGCAGCTCTGTGGCGCTTTCTGGACGTACCTGTTGGGCTAGTTGGCCCCCAGGGATCCTCAGGATTGAAGGGGATTTAATTCCCCATCTTAAAACACGCCACGGGGCCTGTTTGCACACATGTCACCTGAAGCCCCGCCCCTCCCTTCACCACTGTGCAAACGCGCCCGTGGCGCGTTTTAAGTTGGGGGATTAAGTCCCCTTGAATCCTGAGGGTCCCTGGAGTCCAACTAGCCCACCATGTACTTCCAAAAGCGCCACAGAGCTGCGTTGCAGAGAGGTGTAAAAGGGGCGTGGCCTCTGTACACCTCTCTGCAACGCAGCCTCATGGCGCATACTGGAAGGTTCCTGGTGGGCTAGTTTGCCCCAGGGACCCCCAGTATTCAAGGGGAATTACTTCCCCTTCTCAAATCGCGCCAGGGGCGCGTTTGCAGACTGCTGCAGGGAGGGGGCGGGGCCTCCGGCACGATGCCGGTCTTTTTTTTTTTGATTGGGAGGGGGCTGCGTGGCCCCCTTCCCTCAGCCACTTTTTGCCCCGGGGACCCCATCCCCCGGGGCCTGAGGATTTTTTTTTTTTAATAAAATTTAAAAAAAACGGGAAGGGGGCCGCGTGGCCCCCCTTCCCTGGGCCTGTATTGGCCCCGGGGACCCCATCCCCCGGGGCAAGCCCTCTTTTTTAAAATTAAAAATGTGGAGGGGGCTGCGTGGCCCCCTCCTCAGGCCATTTAAGGCCCCGGGGACCCCATCTCCCGGGGCCGGCCTTTAAATATTTTTTTAAAAAAAAATTTTTTAGGGGAGGGGGCTGCGTGGCCCCCTCCCTGGCCACTTATGGCCCCGGGGACCCCATCCCCCGGGGCCTGGCCTCTCGTTGGGGACTGTGGGGGTCCCCAAACCCCCACAGTCCCGCCGGCTCCCCGTGTCCTACGGGAGCCGGCATTGCTTTCCACATGGGGAGCAGCTAAGATGCTGCTCCCCATGTGGAAAAGCAATTTGCTTTGGATATTGGAAGCGAGAGCAGGTTTCCTGCTCTCGCTTCCAATATCCAAAGCAAGTTTGCAATGACAGGACTTTATATGACAGGACAGCGCTTTATAAGTGACATGATTGATTGATAATGTGGTAGTGGGTGTTGCAAAGAAAGTAGCCACAGAGAAAGAGAGAGGGAGGGACAATGGTTGGGAAGAGAAGATGCAGGCGAGAATGGAGAAACCAGCAGTTAGAGGAGATATTGCTAGGGGAAGTGGTGGGAGCAGAATGTTCAGAAGAAGAGAAGGTGAGTTAAATTAGCAATTGTGAAGGAAGCACAAGTGGGGCTTGAACAAGAGAGCCAAGAGAAAAAGAGGGGTATGAATGATGTAGGAAAGTAGGATCTGTTCTATGGTTACCCCCACTTTTCGCTTGATGTAATGCTGTTTCTGACTAGAACGACTAGGATCCTGCTAATCGGGACCCCAGTCTCTGTGCTTTCTCCCCTAAATTGTTATGGTAAGTACTTAGGCACATTACACATTGGATACTGGGTCAGTCTCAAGTATATGGTACTCAGGACATAGGTACCCCAGAGGTCCCCCATAGGCTGAAGCATGTAATATGCCACCTATGGGAGACCATTCAAACTATCTCTACAGGCCTGCTATTGCAGCCTATGTTAGCTGGTGCTAGCACCACTTACGAAAGATATAGGTTTCCCTATATCTAAGGTCACTGCACTTAAAACCTATTAGTCACACCTACAGCAGGCCTTTTCAATCCTGAAGGCAGGGTGCTTGGTTCTAAGTGTGAGGGTGCCCCTGCATGAGCAGGGCACCTCTACAGCCTTCGGAGTCCATTCTCCTGGGTTGTAAGTGAGACAGCCATATAACATATAAGGGGCACCAAGTCATTACTTGATGACCATCTCAAAATTGGCTGTAATGAACCTGTCGTGTTTGGTATAAAACATGTTGGAATCATACCCCCACACCGTAAATGTTGTGGGAGGTATTATTTCAAGCATGTAAAGGCCCTCTGTTAGGCCCTCAGTGCTCCAGGTACCAGTCTTCTAGACCCGGACAGCACAATATGGCTGCTGCCGACCAGAGACACGATTCGTTCCTCCTGCTGCTGATCCAAGCTCAAGCAGGGGAAGGCACAACAATAGGCATCCTGTCAAGGGAGGTGTGACCACCTCCCAGACAGGGTTTATTGTATTGGGGCAGGATGGGAGCGCTTGCCAGTGCCACATAGTCTGCGTGCAGGGCACATTTGGTGCCCTCCATGCATAGTCCAGCTCAAACCAGTTCAGGGAGCCGTTGGCTCCCGTTCTGGTGCAAAACTGGACAAAGGACAGGGGAGTATCCTCCCCCTTGTCCAGCCCCTCCTTAGGGAGGGACCCCTGTATCATCCCAACCCTTTTCTTAGGGGATTTAAGGGCTTACCTGTGGGTGGGCCCCCAGATTCATCATGGGACACAATGCAATTCAGACACCACTTCAACTTCGACCGTCTGGGTACTCTGGACTTCACTGAACTTCGCTCTGGGCATCAAGGCTGCAACCGGGAGGACTACTGCTGCTCCTGATCTCTTTTCCCTGCTTGTCTGCTGCAATGTCCATGCCTGTGCTCTGTACAGGAACCTGTCCAGGGCCTGTGGACATCCAAGACACCTGAAGGAATCTCCCTTGAAGTGAAGGAGTCACTTCCCTGCATCTGCAGGCACTGCAACCAAGCTGACTGGTCTGCTGATCCTGGGCTCCTACGGACTCCAAAAGGCTCAGTGACACAGATTGTGATTCTTTACATCCCTAAAGGCTTGCCCTGTCCTCTCACCAAGTTTGAGGCCAGTATCCCTTGTCGGAGCTGCAGGAACCGAACCCCTGTGTACAGTGTTGACTTGCAGTTGCAAAGGCTTGTTGGCTTCCTTCCACTAAGATCTTCGGGATCCAAGTAGCCCCCAACTCCAAGCATCTCCAGTGACCAAGATATTTGTCCTCACCACATCACTTGCAACGTGGGCCAGCTTCTTTGGTGAGTTGCTTGAGGTCCTCTTGCGACTTCAGTGCCTCTGGCCTGTGGGACCTATTGAGGGTCACTTTTGAATTCTTTGCACTCCCCTGATTTCTGAGGGCCTGCCTGACTCCCCTGTTTGTGGTGAGCCTCCTGGACCTTGCTGGTCCCGACATTGCACCTTCTTCAACTTCCACGTTGGTTGCTGTTGCCAAGGCTTGTTGGTGCTCCCGCCGGACACCAAACCCTCAACATCCGATGTGAGAGAGCTCGTGAACAGCTCTTGGTCTTCCACAACATCACCTGGTCCACACAGCTGCAGTTTCATGGTCACCGTCAGCTCTCCTGCAGCACCTGACATCAATGGGTAATTGTCTTCTGTGCCTCCTGGTCACTCCTGAGTGGCATAGACTCTGTCCCCTCTGCTTGCAGGTTCTTTACATCTTGAATCCACCTTTGGGTTCCACCGGACACTTTCACCTTCTCCAGCAGCTGCATTTTCCTAAAGTCTCCCATTGAGTTTGACGGTTTCCGACGCCACTTCACACCTATGCACCCAGCTTCCCTTGTGCAGGTAACCTGGTTCCCAGGGTATACACGGGTGGGGTGGCTCTCCAACCTCTTTTCTTCCATGGGGTTTCTTTAGGGTCCACTGTGAAGGGTCCTCTTTCTTCAATATTGCAACCGTGACTTACACGTTGATTTTTTACGGAAAACACGGTTGTGTTCCTACACTGCACCCGACCTCCATGGGGCTCCTAGATACTCATTTTGGGTGGTTCCTTGGGTTCCCGGCACTTTTATGTACTCTGACTATTGTCTTGACTCGAGTCGTGGTTCGTATACCACTATTTTAGTATATGGTTTGGTCTCCCCCTGGGGACCACTGTGCATTCTGTGCTACTTACCTGTTTCTATTGTAAAGTATTGCGTGCATTGTGTATATCACCAGCTAGGAGATATCTGTATGTGTTCGTGAGTGTCTTATAATAAATACGTATTTTTATAAAATCACTGTGTGGTTCTTTTTCACTTAATCTATAACTATAAGATTGTGTTCTGGTAAAACAAGCTGCTTTACACTCCTTCTGGACTAAGCCTGAAGGCTGCTCTCCACACTTACCACTTAGAGAGCTTTCTAAGGTTGTCTAAGACCACTAAAATCCCCATAAGGGTTGTCTGGATCAGTGCAAGGTTTCCACTTACATAAGTGTACATCATATATGAGCCAGCCTCTCACAAACAACATGAGAGTGGTGGTAGGTGAGGTTATTGGCAGGGAGAGGAAAGGATGAGGATTACTGTGTGTGTTTTGAAATGGACTTTTTCTGATGATATCACTATCGAGAGCAGGACCCCCTGCTTTTAGTTCTATGCTCCTAGGGCAGGGCTACACTAATATTTTAGAAGCAATTTTCCCCAGCAACCTTCTTTTTTTTCTCTAAACTACACTCTTCAGTCTCTCATTCACACATCAATGTACGGCCCAAAAGGTTATGTGTTTTAGTGAATATTGTTTTTATTTTCCTATACAATAACAGTTCCATAATTTCATCAGTAATTTCACAATGTACATAATCTGTTTACATCAATATAGACACATCTCCTAGACAATTTAAATATAGATCAACATGAGAAGCGTAAGTGTTTGATTTAAAAACATGTAATTCAAACCTCAAACATCAAAACAATTGTGCATACATACATACAGCCACATACTAAAACATTTACTATTATCTATAACACTGTTGGTCTTGAATCTTTTCAAACATTTCAATCGTAATTCAATACTTTGTGCAATTATATTCTCTTTTTATCTGGTAGGTCTCCTATACAATCAAAAAATGCAATGGCAAAACCTCAGTCTTTCCATCCTAATTCATTCTTTTGAACAATTTTATTATTTTTGGATCCTTTAGGTCTCCTATACATGACGAAATGTGATGGCAAAACCTCGGTTATTATTTTCAGCTCGTATTTCAGCCTATAGCGCCTTCTTCATGAATGCCACAATTCAAGACCCCACTTCGCTTCCCATGACCTGTAAAACAGCAACATAATCCCTACTAAGTCACACATCTATGTGCATGTACATTTTTGTCAAGCAATATTGTGTAGTAAAGAATCACCACCTTCGGTGTACCTTACACCTAATAGTAAGCCATCACCAACCATGCAAGAAGAGATACACTTAATGTCCCCTAACAAACACCAATATTTGCAACAGGTGCATTCATCCTTTCCAGTATCATGAAAGCCCCTACTTCTTATCTCTCCACACATCCATGAGATCTGTACGCCTATCATCATTGCTGGAGGTATGTTCCAATCCTTCTATTTCCTACATGATTAGACAGTACCTCAGAAATGAACCAGGAGTAAGAGGTCAAAAATGGGCCATAGCTTTACAAACAATATGCCAAATCAATTAAAATAATACTCTCCTAAATGTAAATTCAAAGCAGGGAGTAATAGAGGTAAGAGATCAGGATGTACCTATGTACTTATTCAAATGCAGTTGAAAACCACTTTCAGCAATTTCTTTGTTGAGAAGCAGACACCCTCCAGAGAATGCAAAGCAGTCTAAATGTCTCTCATGCAAATATCTGTGGGACATAGAGGCAATATATATTAAACTATTAAACCTCTCGTCATTCCTCTCTTTTTCTCATTTCTATTAATTCTGTGCTGTCACAATGATCTGGCCACTCGTGCAGCAACTTACTAACAAAATATGGCAGGCAAATATGCCCCCTGTAATCGAGAAATTTACTATGCGCTAGGTTAACAGTAAGCTAACTGAATACATGGTGTCATATAGACTGCTTCATGGATATCAGGAGGTGGTATGAAGACAGTTGCATTGCCCACTGGATACACCCTCCAGACTCTGGGCCATACTGTGGTCTACACCACTCAAAATGTGAGATCTAACCACTGTCTGAAAGGAAACCCCAATAGAACATGTGTAACACCTACGCTCTCTTACGGCAATGCCTCTCACCAGTTCTGATGATGCAAGGATGTAAAAATTAAGACCTTTACTATAGGCCAATAGGACCTGTGTTGTACATACACCGAAGAAATATAGGGACATATGAACAAAGCATTTTTTGGACATCGCAAATGGCCCAATTCAGAGACTCTGGCTGTTTGTGATAGGAAAGAAAGCATTTTCAAATGTACAAAAGCCAAATTGTGATTTGAGTTTGGTATTTGGAAGGGGCGTGTTTAGGGTGTTGCTTCCAAATACTGATTTACAGTGGTATGTATTAATGTTATGTGACTGAATTATGGCTGCAAAACATACAATTTTTACAATCTTCTGCAAGTTAGTGGTAACCATTTGCAAGTGGGAAGGGGTCCCATGGAACCCCTTCCAATTTGAGAATTTAAAAAAAAGTATTTTCCCAATGACCACTGCCTTCTCTTAAAAAATGACTCCTAAAGGTTTCAATTTTCTTTTGAAACATATCCCATTTTCTTTTTGGGAACACAGGCTGCATTTCAAAGAAAAACATTTGCATTATTTAGAGGCAATCACAGACATGGTGGTTTGCTGCCTCTTTGTAGCTGCAGAAATTGTTCATGCTTACTCCAGTGAGTAGAAAAGAAGACTCAATGGCAGTACTGCAGCCACTAGCAAGATGTCCAACTTGGCCACATTGAAGACCAGTGTAACCATATGCATTCGTCTGTGAATTTCCATTACATACTAAAAGGTAAGCTGCTTCCTCGTCACCTGCACCGTGCTCTGGGTCGCATAATAATTCTTCTGGACGTCCAGCATGTACCCCAGACACTAAATTGCATACAAGTATTAAACAATGATGAAGAGAGGATGGATTCTTCAGGGACAACATAGGCCAAATCAATCAATGTATAAAATTATGTAAGTGATGATTATAATCAGAAGCATATACATATTGGGAGACTTGGATCCTGGAGATCCCAGAAGTGATGCAGGAGCACAGACTGTATAGAATAATACTAGGTACAACACAGAGATCTTTCCTTAGTATGTCTTTGCAAAAGTTGTATAACATTGATATAAACATACCATATAAAGGTAGACATTGAACCTTATAGTGTTCTGCTGTAATTTCTATCACCTCCATCAT
This sequence comes from Calotriton arnoldi, assembly GCA_963921515.1. Lineage (NCBI taxonomy): Eukaryota > Metazoa > Chordata > Amphibia > Caudata > Salamandridae > Calotriton > Calotriton arnoldi. The sequence goes on from CAWUFW010001113.1 coordinate 2,565,797, forward strand.
TTCATGCTACTCCTAGTGCCTAGGACAACACCATAGCGGCACATTGATTTCATGTTGTGATGGACCACATCTCCTGAAATTTCTGGGCTGGCATCACGAGATCTTGAGTAGTGGTAAAGTTGAATGGATGGTGATACAGTATGCTAATGCCCAGTTTACTCTTGTACATAAAATTATTATTGAAAAACAATGTGGATTGGTATGGCAGATCAGAATAACATTGTCTGTTTCACAAGTACCAGTCAGTTTCAAGCATAAACCGCTTGCATATTTTAGACCAGCTGTGCGGAACGTAACACCATAGTTGTGCAGTAAGCCTGATGTTGCAGTACAGGCTAATCTTAACTGATAAAACATAGGGCCTCATTAAGAGTGGATATTTAATTTTGATGGGCCCTGTGTCAGGAGCCATGATCGAAAACATTGTGCTTGAAACTGAAAATAACATCTACTCTTGTAATATCATTGTCCCATCACCTTACTTTGCAGATGAGCCATGTTTGATTCATCTGATCTTGCTGTCAATAATGTACCACTGCTATAGTCTTAATGCTTTCATAATTTTCCTTATTTTCCCTGAGTACCTTTCTCAATTTCACTTTTTGACACCTCTTAATTTGCTTTCTGGCCGGTGCATTTCGAACTGCTGCTCTGTGCTGTGGTGGGACTCGGTCCCCCAGTGAACACCGCTGATCGCTCACCTGAGGGAGGTAGGAGGAGCCTCTCTGCACCTTTAATGGCGTCCTCTGTTTCCCGTCTGCGCACATCAAAGCCCAGAGGAGGCTGGGCTGGGCCCCCCTCTAACATCTGGTTTTCCAGTGGAAGATTAATGGAGGAAAAATGGGAAAGAAGAAGACCAACCTGTTAGCATCAGAAGAGGTAACCATTACTGCCTTAGACTCTTTCCTAGCAAAAGTAACGACAGCCATTGCAAAAGAGATTGCTATAACGGAAAAAAGACTCTCATTGGGGGGTGGGAGCAGTGAGACTGGAACTTCTGTAATATCTGAAAGTGTAACCCAACTAGTGATATCATGAGAGGTGACCCCAAAACCTCCGCTCCCTGAGTCATTGACCTGTATTTATTCTCATTCCACTCCCAGTATGGAAACCCTTTGAACTCCCGCTGCCAAAGACACTGTGAAAGCGAAAAGAGGACCTACAAAAGAACATCCCCCTAATACTTCGAAGAGGCCACGGCGGTGCCTATCGACGAAGCCTAACGCTATTCCTCGAGATCCCCCGATTAAAGTAGCTTTGTCACCTGAGAATGGGGGTGAGAAGTGGGATAATCTTTGTGACAAACTCTGTGATAAGCTGTCTTTGCTACTGCAACTAATAACACTACGCTTGGCTTCCATTGAGCGTATGTTGCAGAATTTAGTTTCTAATAAATCAGTTAGGATGGGGGGAGAAGGTTCTATGACACAATCAAATATAACCCCAAGCGAAAACCTCACTGAAACCCACCTGGTTATAGGTACGCAAATAATGCCCCCGGGTCCAAAGGAGGCCAGACTCACTAGCCCCTTCCGGCCCAATTAACACGTTACAGACCTTTTAACACTCAAAATGTAGGTACCAAGGGGATTGTAATTGAGGATCTAGTTATGGCAGCACCTCAAGGTTCCAATACATGGATGAAAAGTAGAGATGGTCTTCTTGGGAGTGACCCACAGGGACCTGAGTGGCGGACTCATCATGCAGATACTTTGGGGAGAGAAAGTAAAACTATTCATATAAACATACCCCCTGCTGCATGCCCTTATGTCTTAATAATGCTAAATGTCCCGGTCCTAAGAGAAAATCAACAAGAATCCACAGGCCAACTCATAGAAAAAGCACGGCACTGGATAACGAAGTTCACAAGAGCTGGTCCCCTCATACAGGACCACTTGATTATGGCCAGGAGAATTCCATGGGTAGGGCCATCATTAAAAATAATTGAGGGCGATTGGATAATCCTTAATTTTGATAACCCTTGTTTGGTGAGTGACTTGCTAAACCAATTACCATCAGCACCCTCCCTAATGTCTCAGATCTATGTTGTCCCATTAGGTTATTTTTACAAACCACCCCGTGCAGATCTGCTTAGATCCTATAGGCCACAAGGAAGGGTTGTGGGCAATTTTTCTAGGCCGCTACTGAGCGATAGTCAGTGTATTCCTACCAGAAATAGATTCTCCTTACTAGAAAGTATGGATAGTTGTGATTGACTCGTATCCCCCGACCAAGCCTCGCACTATACAAATCCGGTAAACCAGGGTGATGATAAAAGAAGACACTACAGAACCTATTTTATAGGACAAAATGACACAGAGCCTGTAGTAAAGAGACCGGAGGTACATTTGAGAGATCTAGGCCTCAATCAAACAGAGGAAAATTTGATAAAAATAGTTGAAAATGAGCTCACCCTCCTCATGTGGAATAAAGCTGGATATAAAAATAAAAGGGACAATATTGAATGGCATGAGGAACTGATAAACTCACATATAATATGTTTGCAGGAAACATGGGAGGAAGACATTATACATCTAAGTGGCTATCGCTCCTTCCATACTCCAGCACTACCATCAACAAGGGGCAGAGCAAAGGGGGGCATCTTAACTTTGATTTCAAATACTATAGTATTTAAATTACTGTCTTTCTGGAATAACTCCCCTTATTGACACAACAACAGAGACCTTTTGCTAATAAATTTCTATAATAATAACTTTATGAATCCAGTCTCTGTGGTAGAGGAACTTGGCAGAACTATGGAAGATCTGATATATAATCACCCCAAACCCTTATTAATGCTTGGGGTAGGTGATTTCAACGCCAGCAGTTTCCCTAAAGATGAGCCACGATTATGCGGGGTAATGGACCATAATGGCGAGGCAATTAGCCATTTCAACCATGTAGGTTCTGGTAATGCCCTAAACAAATTACTGATTTCTTGGCAGCTTGAAATCAGAAATGAATTTAATTTATGTACGGGTGAGCTGGACCCTACTTTTTATAGGGCTGGAACATGCTCGGCTATCGACTACATAATCACCTCAAAAAAACCTAAGGTTAAGATGTCTGGTCTCAGTGACCATGCTTTAATGGCCTATAGTTTCCTATGGGGATCACATAACAAATAGAATGTAAAATGTGGCCCAAAACCAATTCTACAAAGTAAGAATGGGTATACCCTAAGATGGGATAAAGTGGAGGTAAATATCTTACTAAATGAGATTGTAATGGAAAATAATAATGAGGTTTTGTTATGTTTAGATCCCCAAGCAAACAAACAGGTGATCGAAGCATTTGGAAAGATTCTGGAATGCACGTGACTCTACTTAATGCCCCCCCCAAAACAATCTTGCACTATAAATAGGTGGTTTCACAAGAATTGCTCCCTAGCGGCAGCAAATCTTAAAAAAGCACTAAGAACCATACCAAGAGACAGAAACGTAATTAGTGGATGCAGGACGGCATATAAGCTAGCCGGAACAAAAAGAATTAATGAACTTAAGGCAGAAGCCTGGGAGAATCTAATCCAAGCATCAACTACCGGGGATAGCAAAGCTTTTTGGAAGGTAGTTAACTCACCCTTCCTGCAGGAAGATGGAGGTCCATCACTAGATTCATATATAGATGAAAATTCATGGGTAACCTACTTTCAGTCAATCTTCCAAAAAAGGGGAAAGCTGAGCGAGGGAGTTATCAATCTAGATCAAGGAGAAATACCCAAGTTGTCATTTGGAATTAAAGAAATAGAACTGGCCCTCTCTCAGACCTTAGCTATGAAGGGGGCTGGACCAGATGGGGTCCCGGTAGATCTTTTTCTTGCAAACAGAACCTTATGGGCTCCCCTGCTAACAATTGTATTTAATGCAATTAGTAAAACAGGCCCCTTACCCTCATGGAAGCAATCAGTGATAATTCCGGTACACAAGAAGGTGGATGGGTGGAACCCAGCTAACTACCGCCCTATCTCCCTAATAGATAGCACAGTAAAATTAATGGGAAGACTTCTGCTAAATCGATTAGAGGAATGGGCAGAGGATAAAAATATCTTACCTGAGGTTCAATATGGCTTCCGAAAGGGCAGGGGGACACTTGCTCAGTGCCTAAACGTAACCCTAATAGTGTCAAAATATGCAATAGCAAAAGAAGGTCAACTCCACATTATCTTCATGGAACTCTCAGCGGCTTTTGACTGCGTGGCCCATGACATATTGTGGTCCATTCTAGAGGCCATGGGAGTTGATGCAGGTATAATTTTATTCATTAGACAATTATATGCTCAGGCAGTAGCGATGGTATGCTTTGGAAAGTAGGGGGAGTGCACTAAACCTTTTAAAATTCAGAAAGGAGTAAGGCAGGGGTGTGTCCTAGACCCATTTCTCTTCTCACTGTATACAAACAAATTAAATAAGGTGATGGTTGAGAAAAGTAAAGATGGTCCCCATACCGCTTCTACAATTCTTCCAATTCTGCTATATGCAGATGATGCGGTATTGATGGCCAGAACATAGATGGCCCTACAAAGCAGTATCACGACATATTCGACTTTTATGTCAGAATTAGATTTACAAGTGAATAAAACAAAGACCTTTGTTCTGACAGTCGGTGGGGACAAGCAAAAATTGAGAAGGCTTTATATAGAGGTCAAAACCAATCATAGAACGGGTGGACAAATTTGCTTATTTAGGCATTGTATTTGATTCAAAATTAAAATGGACTGCGATGGTGTTAAACAGGGCAAATCTCATGACAAAAAGCATAGACGCCCTATTTAAATTTGCTAAAAATTTGGGCAGTAAACCAACTGAAGAATTGATTAAAGTTTACTTAGCAAAAGCCATCAATACAGCCACATATGGGGCTGCAATATGGGGAACCACGCATGTAGAAAAGCTACAAATCATTGAGGATAAGTTCGCTAAAAGGCTACTGTCAATCCCAGGAACTTATAGCAACTTATTGCTCATATGGAATTGTGACTGCCTTACAATAGTGATACAATCAAAATGGCCCGCTACTGTTGTGGCTATCAATCTGGCAAAGAGATACGGTCCATCTTAACCAGCACATCATAAGTGATATCATGAAACTTGATTGTGCTGTAACTATCCCCTGGTTAACGTATGTTAGACAGAAACTTATCTCTATGGGCTTGGAGGATCTGTATAAAAATCCCAGCAGCTGTGAATCTTACCCTAAATTAAGACTGAAAGAGCTCTTCATAGCAAACATTGAACAGATAATATGGGAAAGGAATAAATCAAAAGCACAGTAATTCCTTATTTGGCCTCACCTCCTATGCTATGTGGTCATTCCTCTTATCTTTCTTGTGAATCCCCAGCACTGTTATTTGCTGACAAGATTGAGATTAAATTATGTTCCCCTGATGTTGGGCTTCCTGGAAAACACATATTCACTAAACCATTTATCAGTATGTCCTTGTGATGCCTTATCTAAACAAACTACTTCACACATCTTGTTTTTCTGTGCCTTATACCTGACGGAGAGGAAAAAGTTTATTGTCCCGCTACTGCATAAGCTCACTTTGTGTAATTACTCCTCAGCTATTTTAGTTCTGTTACAGTTAGAAACACCATTTGCATGTTTTATGATGGCTTCTTTTTTACAAGCTGTCCTAAAAACTAGGAAGATTGGTAATATAATGTTACCCTGATTTAATCGACATTAGATAAAGATGGACTTAATTGTGCATGACCTAAAAGGTGAGAAGTTCATCTACACCCTGCTCCTATGTAATATTTACATGATTAAATTGCGTAATTATCCCCTAGGGTAAGGGTTGGTATTGTACACAGGAGTTTATTATTATTATATTATTTCATTATTTTATAATATTTTATATTTTATAAGTATATATATATAATATTTTAAACATCTTAATGAAATGATGTTTTATTTGATACAAAGTGGACACCTTTTATATTTGTTTTTAGTAATTTATTAATTGTTTGTAATGAATTATATGTACTTTTATGCATTTTTATTGCAAAATAAAGTTATGATTGATTGATTAATTGACTGCTCCTGGTTTTTCACTTGCTGTTCTTTTTTTATTTATTTTTTTATACATTTGCCTATGTTCCTTATTATCATCTCAATCATGAGGTAACATTTTCTGCCTCCGTAGAGTGGTTGTGGTTGATTGTTCATTGAATTGTTTGCTATGTTTAACATTTTGTTCATTTGAAAGACACTCTAATGCTCTGGGCCATGTATGTACTACAGAAAACTGCATAAGCGATAATTACTCCGAATATGAGCTTAAAAGTAAAACCACTGCTCAGAAGCTTTTGACCTGGTTATTTTCCCCCAATCAAGTATGCAAAGATTCATGTAGGAATACCAGGGAACATTATGCAGAAATTGGCAAGGTAAATACGATTTCTTTATTTTATTCCCCAAATAAACTCATAATATCTGTTATTCACCCTACCCGCAAGGGGAGGGAAAGAACAAGCATTTTTTACTGCCCATAATAAGGGCCATAACTATCTACATAGTCTCAAATGTGGCTTTTTTGCTGAGCTCCAGACTTTTTAGCTGATTGGGTAAAGTGGATGCATTTGATGGTGGGATCATATTTACTATTCTAATTTCATTCCAACAAAAATTGGGGAAAGTGAATGCATTGTACAGGGTCAGAGTTACTATTCCAAAGCCAGTCCAACAAATATTGGTTGACGTCCATACATTGGAGGTCAAATTTGCTCAGTCTAACAGATTTTATGGTAAGTGTACATTTGGAAAAGGGGGCTTTACTATTCTAACTCCAGCCTGACAAATAATGGGGAAAGTGTTTACATGTGTGTGGGGGGGGTTATAACTCTAGTAAACATTAGGCAAAGTGATGTAAACAATTTGGATGGAAGGGTATCAGATTTACTATTCAAACTCCAGTCTAACTAACATTGGGGAAATGCATATACTGGAGGTGACATATTTAGTATTCTAACTCGAATCTGACAAATATTGGTAAAAGTGAATACATTGGCTGGGGGTTCAGATATACTAGTCTAACTCCAGATTAACAAACTCTCTGAAAAGGACAGACATTGGAGAGGTCACATTTACTACTCTTACTCCACTCTAACCGACATTGAGGAAAGTGCATAATTTGAGGGAGGAGGGTTCAAATTTGCCAATGTAACTTCAATCTGACACATATTGGGTAAAATACATATATTGCTGGGGTAAAATTTTATATTCTTAATCCAGTCTAACAAACATTGGGCTAAGTGTACATTTGGGGAAAGGAGCACATTTAGTATTCTAAATGCAATCCAAAAAAGCATTGTGGGAAATGCGTAGATTGGGGTGTTCTCATTCATTACACCCAAATAATGTGTTCATTAATAATATTACAGAAAATTTAAAAATATTTAAAAATCTACATTTCAATCAAATATCCTAAATAGAAAAAAGCAAATAATTAGAAGTATAAAAATGTTTGTTCAAATTAATAAATATATGTTTTAAAATACACATTATCTCTCAAAATCCCATAAGACTCAAAAACACAAGATAAAATTATTATAATCTTGTATAAAATAAAAATATTTTACAACCCAAACAAATCTACAAGTTTCAAATGTAATACATTTTACTTTTAATTAAATTATAATTTCCTAATATCTTTAAAAGACACTAACCACCCTGAAATAAAAATATAATACATTTTGTAAACTAAACATATTATACGATTGTTCAATAACATTTAGAATAATCATGTTAAATAAATATGGAATTTAAAATAAGCATAATTAATAAATAAATTAATTACTACAAAGTTAAATATTTTAATTTGAAAAATGACCACCCAGTTTACTGCTAAACCATACACCCCAAGAATAAATAAATGGTTGTAAACATTTTGAAATGTTTTAAAATGTGTAATCAAATCTATAACATTGTTAAACATCACATTAAAATATTATAGAATTAACTATAAATAGTATAAACTCTAAGAATAACACTACCCGCCAAAATCCCCACTTCACCTCAAAAACCATAATAAAAGTAATAAAATATCTTCTATAAAAAATAAATGCAATATTTTATAGTGAAAATAATTAAGCATATGCACATAATTCCTATTAAAAATGTGCATAATTTATACGTTAGCTCATATAAATTAATTTATTTCAAACTCTATCCACCCAATTCCCCCAAAAACCCAAAACACAAAATATAAAATTAATTAAATAATTAGTAAATTAAGAAAACAAATACACATTGATTAAAATATTAACCAATTTACAATAATTAATGCTATAAAAAAACAATTACCCATCCAGTTCCCTGAACAAATATGATACATTACTGTATTATTCCAAAAATAATTTAAAAAGTCACAATAAATCAATATAATGAAATATATAGGAAACGATGTTATAGTCAAAAATTTAAAAAGATATACTAATCTTCGATATTTCTGTCGATGATACTTCTGTATTTACGATATTTTGACCACAATAATATGGTCAGATGATATTTTGTCGATATTAGTAGGAATACCATCTAATGTATTGTAAAGCAAATTTGATTCAAGATATAAGTATATTGAACAAGAGGGGAAGGGTCTCCCGCTTGTTCAAGGAGACCCTTCCCCTCAACAAAACATACAGCATCATAAATGCATCTGACATTTTTATTGCCCTACAATACACTGTAGCAATTAACCTTCCATAAGCCACTTATTGTATTTGGGTTTAAATGTATAGATTCACTAAAACCTAGATTGTCTGTGTTACTTACTGCCTGTAGACAATTTTGTCTCATGGTCAATGCTTTTTGAGCATTTCTTAAATGTTTTCCACTACATTTCAATTCACTGGCAGAGAGTTACCTTTGTTTAGGGAGAAGAACTCTTAAGTTCAAGTATGTTATGTTTTCTTGGTATTTTGCTGTCACTCAACATTTTCTGAGCACCTCTTTAAGACTATACTATTGGCTTTTCAGGCACTTTTGAATTTAGCGAATCAATGGACCTTGCAATGCTTTTCATAACCTTCAGCAATTTAATAGAAAATCTGCACTCTCCACCTTACTAATGTTACGACTTTAACTTTCAAATCAAAGTCATACACAAGTTGCAGCTCCCTGCATTCCTTGCTAATTTCCTGAAGCACCTACAGGACAGAGCATTATATTTCTGGGAAGAAGGTGGCATATGTCAATTTAATATCAACATGTACTATCAGTGTACCTGTTCTTATGCACAATGCTTGATACAATTGAAGAGGTGTTAGTACTGGCAGATCATACTCACCACTCTTGTATATTTTGAAGGATTGAATAAGGGGGCATTTGATGAAAGCCATTGTGGTATTCAATGATTTAACAAACTGGGACCACATCATGATTCTGTTTCCTGCACTTGGCCAGTGCAGAAGGAGCCTATGTAAATCGTTTTGGCATCCTGAGTGCATGCATTAACTTGAAATATCTCCGAGCTAATGCATATTTAGCTGACAGCTAAGGGCTGGATTCATAAAGGGATTCTCCGCACTCATGGTGAAATCTCTGCACTCAGGGAACAAGTGCAGAGATTCCGCACCGAGTGCGCAGACTCCAAACTTCTAACTTTATGAGCCCTAAGTCCATATGTGAATCGGTCCCTCCCTTCGGAACATAGTGCTTAGTTTGGTATGTCTAAAAACGGGGTTTGATACAAGTAGACCTAACTATAATGGGTTAGAAATCCTTAGTATACATCAACATGTTTCGAGCTTCCTCAAAGCTCTTCGTCAGGACCACACAGGGACCAGCCCTGTTTTTGCCACTCCTAATCAGCCAAAGTAAGGCAATCTAAACAATGAATAAACGCTGCAACTATAAAGCATGCGTTAATCCATACATACGATCAAGACTTTATCACGTAGTATTTTTAAAGAAGCATATATATGCCTCATGGACCGCGGGGGTTGAGGGATCTCTTAGTCCTAAAATTAGTATGAGAGCGCCTCCCGGACCGGTGGGGAGACGACTAGGTATTTTCCTGGGAGGCGCTCTCATACTAATTTTAGGACTAAGAGATCCCTCAACCCCGCGGTCCATGAGGCATATATATGCTTCTTTAGAAATACTACGTGATAAAGTCTTGATCGTATGTATGGATTAACGCATGCTTTATAGTTGCAGCGTTTATTTATTTATTCATTGTTTAGATTGCCTTACTTTGGCTGATTAGGAGTGGCAAACACAGGGCTGGTCCCTGTGTGGTCCTGACGAAGAAACATGTTGATGTATACTAAGGATTTCTAACCCATTATAGTTAGGTCTACTTGTATCACACCCCGTTTTTAGACATACCAAACTAGGAGCAACAATAAAGTATTTCGCCCACTAGCAAGGTATTTTTAACTCACTTTAGCCCACTCCACTACACTTTTACACTACACATAGTCTTCCACAAAAGTGCTCCTACGTAAATATCGCAAGTCGTAGCACGCCTCGGCTCGTAGAGAGCTGAGATGGCCCCTATGATGAAGCATGTCACCGTGGGGAAACCCTGGTGAGTGAGGGGACTCAAGAAAGAAATTCTTCTTTCCTGTTGTTGTTTCCGGATCTCATTGATTGGAAACCCTATCCCTGTCCAATGGCTAGGCCCTTTACCCGACACTTCGGGTTTTAGGTTCAGTGAAGACTAAGGGGCTCATTACGATGACCGACGGTAGCCCATATTTTTCCACTCCAGGTGCGGTCATTGCGACCACCAAATCACAATGGTCCAACAGAGGCCTTTTACCGTCCACTGCGGTCTGTCAGGCTCTGCATGTTTTTTGCGTACGCAAGGGTGGCGGACGGAGCAAACAGAGCAGGACCGGCGTGCGGAAACACATTCCGTCTGCCAACCAGATCACGATGTTGCAAACAGCCCTTCCCCCCACAGCATAAAAACCACCACGTTGCGGATGGCGGAAATACAACAACGGAGAGGAAGAGCCGATACAGAAGCCATCTAAACCACCAGAGCCGCCATGGATCCAGCGCCACAGGCCTTCCCGCTACTCCACCTGCTGCACCTACAGCAGATAAGACGCCGCCTCGCTCAACAGCAGAGGTACGTACAAAACATCTCCACGCATGCAACCCCTGAACAACCACAACTCCCAGAAAGCGTGGCGGCACCACGACGATTGTGGCAACCTGCCAAATGCAAAGTGCGAGCCCCACCCAATCCCCATGAGTGACCCTCGGTGCCCCAGAAGGCAATTGGGGCCAATGCAGAGCCCCGCAGTTGCAGAGCGCGCACACCGCAACATCATGAAATGTATGCCGCCGAAGGCTCCCATTGGCTGATGGCTCATCCTCATAGTGTGTGCCACACCGCGTCGGCCCGAAGCTTTTACCGCAACCCTGCAACATTCAATTGGAGCCAATGCGTGTCATCGCTGCGGATGCCAGCTCCCGCGCATGCGAATACATACTGCATTTGCATTGGCGCCCTGCGAATTACATCACACATCACAGCTCATTCACCCAAAGTGATTTGTGCACCCCATGTGTAATGTTGTGGGGCACGAGGCCCCCATGCATATAAGGTAACCACACAGACACTGTACTTGTATGGGAGAACTGGCCCAGGGCACGTGCGTCCGGCCCCGTTTGTTGGCAGGGTCACAGGTCCAGTGATGCCTGTGCTGGGTGGCTGTGGGCTGTGGGGTAAGCCAGCCCTCTGGGAGTGGCTGGTACATCAGAACAACTAGAACAGTGACCAGCTGCTCACTACACTGTGAAGGGATGAGAGAGTGTGACCTTTGAGTCAAGTCTTCACACACATGGTATGTCCAAGAAAGGAGAGTGAAATTACATACATCATCATGCCTCGTGGCCAGCATGGACTGAAATGAGGGAAGGAGTCAAAAAGGACAAAGGTCTCTCGCACTGTACCAATGATGTGTAAAGAAACATCCAACCCGTGAACATCACTTGTATATCCCTTGACATCTGACTGGCGTCTCTTCGCCAGGGGTCATCCTTGTATAGGGCCAGTGACGTAGGCAGACAATCTGACGTGTCCATTGTCTGCATATCAGACATATTTGTAATCCCTAGCACTCCCAACACACGTACTGGTGTGGCGTGCAGTGTGCCTAGCTGCCATTGCCTGCAAATGTTCCCACACACGCCCTGAGTCAGTGCTTCTCCAGACCAAACGCCCTCAAGAATCCTGCCCACCAGTATGGATGACATGTGATTACCACACCTTGTAAACCTCATTGGTTTCCATGGCATTCCCTGTAGACTGATGTACTTACATACTTGCATGACTGATTGTCCCTGTACAATGTGTGCGTGACGTAAAGTACTGTCACACCCTACCCTGATATCAGTAGCTCCATACAACAAATGAAATGCACATGAGCGAGTGGCTATGGAGAGATGAGGGGCGCTGGACGAGGTTGGCAGAGAGGGAAGCCGAGGAGGAGGGCATGAGTGGGAGCATGAGAAGTGTCACTTGCCTGATACTCCCACCTCAGGTAACCTCTTCCTCCCATCATGAGGACCCTTCATAGATAAACACACAACATGAGAGTGATAACATCTAGAAAGAGAATTTGGAAGGAAAGAATGCGTCTCCCCGGCCCTTGTAAAACTGAGGAGAGATAAAGGAGGGCCCTGAAGCAGGCCTGGTGAGAGACACAAGTGACAAATCCGGCACGCAGTGGCCCACCCGAATGCCTCGTTGGACCACACAGATAAAAAGACCTGGAGCCGGCCCTGCCTGGGAGGCATACCAAATGTTGATGGGAGCCATTGATGGAACACACATTGGCCTCGTACCACCACAGGCAAGTGAACCCATCCATAGGATCCTCAAACACTACCACTCCATCAACGTGCAGGTGGTACGACAGGCGGAGCAGATCATCTCACACGTATGTGCAGAGTATCCGGGGTCGGCACATGACTGCTACATCTGGTGGACCAGCAACATCACCCCCGCTCCCAAACCACACATGCCCAGTGACGATGACAGTGGTGAGGAAGAAGGCCTTGACCAGCGTCAACAGCTCATCGTCAACTACTTCCGTTGAGTGTGATTCAACACTGATCGACTATGACTGTGTCTGTGTGCCTTGCTGTTGTCTCACAGACTTTGACAAATGTTCATGTGATTTCATACACATACTGGACTATGCACAGGATTTGAGAACCTGTGCATGCAGTGAATGAGCACAACAAAGCACCCCTACGCACAGGACACCATTGCCATACTGCCTCACTTGCTCTCCTACTCACTCTGAGGCATTCAAGCACCTGTACACAAGAAGACAAGTCAAACACAAGAAACATTTCCAAATGTGAAGTTTTTACTACAGTGTCAAAGCATGCAACATACGTGCCACAACAGGTTGAAAATGCACGAGTACCCAACCAGTAACCACAGTGACATGTCCATTTAACATGAAGCAAGATGTTGCATCAATAATCACTCTGGACGTAGAACCACGAGCATATCCCCCCACCCCTTGCAGGTAGGAGTTGTATGGGATGTCCCTGGTCTATGGGCTTTGTCAGCAGAACCCATCCCTCTGCCTATGTATGGTGACATTTGCAACACATTTGCTGTGTCGCTCTCATCACTGGATGGATCACTCTCCAAGTGTGGGGCATCTAGCCCGCATTCCCATGTCATCCAAAGGGGATCCGTGTCCTCTTGCAGCTGTGAGACTTGGTTGGGTCGGGGTGCCAGGGCCACACCAGAACAGAATGACAAGGGACAATGTCCTCCGACCACGGACAGAATGTACAGACAGTACTCTAGGACCGCGCAGAGGACAAGCTCTGCGGACACCTCTCATGTGACAGACATATACTAAGGTACTTTCAGGGCACAGGTCCCAAAAAAAGAAGTGGGGGGACTGACCAAGTAAGACAAAATGCAAATGACCTCACAACGTTACAATGTAGCGCTAAGAAAGAAGTAAAATAGTGCGACAGAAATGATTTGTGCAAATACTGGGACAGACTAACCCATCTGACAGTCTCACAGGGTCTGCATTGATACACATGGACAGAACACAGGCAAAAGCATGCCTCCCTTACGTCCCTGTGAACAGAAGGCAAGCTGTGTGCCTATGTTTCCCTCTGTGGCATCCACATTCAAATGTAAGGTTCAAGGCGGCCCCCAGTCAGCATGTACAAACAAACAGAGGTCGGATGGCCCCTTTACTTCGGCCCGGATGGAGGTGAAAAAAGGCTCACTCGCTGCCTGCACGTTGCTGCAGGGAATGGAGAGCAGTCAACGTGCAGGTGCTGCTGAACGTGTCCCGGTAACTGTACACCGGGACAAGTTATGCATATTCCTGTGGGGACCAGCGTCCTGGCAGGGGGGACGGCGTCCAACCCGTGTAAAGAGGGGGGGACGCCGTGTACCTGCATGTACACCCGACTCGAGCCCTGGGTACTTGCAAAACAACAACGCCATGTAATCTTCGTGCGCCACATCTGCATAATGGAAGCCGGGCTCATGCCAGATGACAATGTCCATGACGGTCAGATGACAGACTCCACTTGCTCCGGTCTGTGGTACCAAGCGAAACATCCCGCAGAGCTCAGCATAGTCCAAGCCAATATCAACAGGGCTAAAGTCAGAGAGCTGGATGACAATTCCCATCAGGAGGCGTGAAGAAAGGGAAACGAAAATTGAATTAGTCACCAACAGTCCCTGTTGCTGTTAAGTAGTTACGAATCCAAGAAGGCACAGGCAGCTTCGAAGGCAATCAGTTCCAAAAGACGATCCAAATCATCTTCAGCGAAGAGGACCGCCATCCAATCCAGCAGTATGAAGGAACAGATGTGCTCCTCCCACCACGAGGTTGAAAGGAGCATTCCATCGCAACCTGGGAGAGGTTCGATGTAGGCATTGCACAGGAGCCATTGCGCTAACGCACAGGCGCAGCTGTCCGCCTGCCTGACACTTTGTAAGGCATCCCATAAACGTGTCTCACCTAAGCAGTTTTGCACATGGACCAACAAAGGAGTTACCCACAGCTCATGATCCAGGTCGGCAAGGTATGTGTTTGAAAGGCAGACATCCATGGCCCACTAAAACAGACATCTCCTGCAGGAAAAGACAGGTTGCACGCAGGTGAAATAGGCATTGCGGAACATTAGCCCATAACTGATGCCCAGCACAGCCAATGGGACACATCCAAAGAGAAGCTGCATGCGGGCACGGTACAGTTGCAACTGCCCGGGCTCGGCCTGGACCACAGGACAGTCAGACATAGCGTGAGAGCAATCTCAGAACCAGTGCTCAGCTGTACAGCAAAAGTACTGTTAAATGCAGTGTGCAAATTGGAGCAATCACACCCGGTGGTACTCCCGGAAAAGCATGGAAGGAAGGGACAAGGCCAGAGCCCACAAGTCTGATAAAAAGTGTGCAACGGCCTTCAGCATCAGATGCTATCAATAATTTGTGTGTCAGTTCACCGCGAAAATAGTGGGAGAGCCGCGTTCAGCAGTGACTGAATAGCGCGGGACGGTCAAGACACCTGCAATTCGAAGGTCTCCGGTCTGGTGTTGGAGTGACTACTTGTCTAAACAGAGGCCCATTGTGCATGCACACTTATTGAAGTATGCTTTCGCTGTGTGAATGTGAGGCCACAAATGACTATCCACAATCACTCATGGGGTAGTTAGCTGAACATTGCCACAAAAAGGACACGCTGTGCAACAGATCCTATATACGTGTTGCCTGGCCTGTGCACGCAGCTGTTGTGCTCATGCAGGAACAGCAAAGTGCGTATTGAAACCAGATTTGGCGTGTGCATGTTGTCAGGGACTGGTATTCATGTGGTTGAACATGCATAAATCGCACGTGTATTCAGAAAATCCCTGTGCAACAGTACTTGAGTGTGTTAATGCGACAATGTCCACATCTTCCACAAGACAGGATGTGGAGTGATGCTGGCTCCTGTGGGCTAAGGATTTCATTGGTCTGTGCTATGTGATCTGTGACAACTTCTGTCATGTTCATGTTGATGTTCTTAGGGGGATGGGAGCACACTGCTTCACCTCCCAGCACAGTTCATCCGTTAACATTCTGGTAAATGCAGTTCAGTCATGATGCTTACTTCTCATGGGACTGAGGTGTTTCCTCTGAGTCGGGCAGGGAGAGGTACAGAGACCCGAGTAGATTGTGGCAGCTTCCTCAGAAGACACCGATCACAATGTATCTTACCCCTACTGATGTGGGAGGTTAACGCGACACACGTGTCCAGGGAATCACAGCACTGACCTGCACCAACCTTGCTGACACACGACAACGGTGACACAAGTGAGCATTTCAGCTGAACTGCATTTACCAGGATGCTAAGGGCAAAACGGTGTTGGGAGGTGCAGTTGTGTGCTCCACTCCCCCTGCTGTCCATTTTGATGGTGTTGGCCGGTGTTCTCTGGAAGGCATATTGTACAGTGTTGCCTAGTGGTGTGCTTTTGCGGTTATTCCAGAATAAGTCGACGCACTGTTATTTCCTTGTGTCTTTCCAGGTTCCTCCACTCTCTCAATGGATTTTCGCTTTTACATAATCAGATACATTGCAATGTGAGTTGACATGCTACTTACTGTGATGAAAATGCTCTTGGCACCAAGGCATACTGTTGTGAGTTGTGTTCCCTGGCCAATGTGTGACAGGTGAGAGGTGAGTCTGAAAGTGATGGTACATGGATCGTTAGTGTAGGACACACAATGGAAGAGTCCAACAGTAAAACATTACACTCCCATCCTTGTGGCAATGTTGGTTCTGATTTACAACAAAGTCAATGTGCGGTGTTACAGTGGTGACATCAGCGGTTGCTCCGAGAACTGATACAGCACGGTGCTGTTCCATGTGATCGTCCAGGGGTCTTTGTGGGACACCACCTCAGCCGTTAGCCAGGGGGGGAACCTGCTGCCTGCTCAGAGGTGTCTGAGGATTCGCTGTGGTGTGACTCACCCCTCCCTGTGGCTGCTGCTGCGGTGGTGTCACTAACATCCGGCTGGCCACGGGGGGTGGCCAGCTATTTGGGATGCATGTATGACCCTCAGGACACCCCCAAGCTGGCCCATGTACTCAGCACTTTGTCCCAAACGAGTGTCCATGGACCTCTGCAGCAGGCAGAGTACACGCAGTTCGTCAAGGCCCTGGCCCATCTGTCCCTGGTCCTGCTGGTATGCACCAAGGACAGTTGGCACGGTGTCCAGGGCCTCTGTCTCATTGTCTTCCTGTGACTGTCCCCCAGTTGTCCTCCCACCTGCCCTGACACCACGGACATGTGGCGTTGCCTGGCGCAGCGGCCGCACACCGTCCCCAGCATCCCCAGTGTGCCTGGTGTTGTTCGCAACTGCTGGCAAAGGGACAGTGTTGGGGGCAGCGGTGATGGTGTTGGAGGTGGCTGCCATACAGGTCGTTGCTGAAGGGGTCAGCGTTGGCGGTGCGGCTGTTGTGGTAATCGGGGTGGGGGTGTCAGTGAGGGACAGAGCATGGCATGCCCTGGGCACGCTGGAGTGGCCATGTAGGTCCTCCCCAAATGAACAGACCAGGGACTCTGCATCCGAGGGTTCACCTTCCGTGGGGGGGGCTGGGCTCGTTCATGGCACGGTCGCCTGATGTTGCTAGCGAGTCACCTGTTGGAGTGAGGTGATATTATCAGCATGTTCGGCACAGAGCACAACTTTGATGTTCATGTTTGCCACATTTGATTTGAGTTGACATGACTTCTACCTTGGCATTACTGGGCATTCATGTCAGTATGTCATCAGCCGCACATGATGTTGAGATACATACAGGGCTTTAATTGGGCCGGGTCGCAACGGTGCTGTGCAGTGTAATGTTTTTAAGGGGGCCCCGGTATGGGTCTCTTGCGTGCTCTGCTTTGTGCCCTGCCACAGGCGGTCCGTTCTTTCTGCTGGAATGCATATCCAGTAGGCACATCGATGTGCGCATGGTCACACTCCTCACTTCTCACTGGTGGAGTAGTTATGGCATGACGTCATGCCAGGTGAGCGTTGTGGGGAAGTGAAATCCTTTGTGGATTAATTTTGTCTCTGGAAATCACTAAGCCTGGGCGTAGTTCGCGAAGTAGCGCTACGCGAAGCTACGCAAAGTGCAGTTCGCACTACGCGAACTACGCGTAGCACTACGCGAACTGCGTAGTGCACTGTTCGCAATGATTGCACAGTGCCGGATGCTTGTCCGCACTGTGCAATCATTGAAAACGGCATCTTGCACAGTGCGAGCTGTCTTTTACTGCCGCTCGAGTAGATTTTTACTCGAGCGGCAGCTTTCTCAACGCGAACTGGTAGTTTCTCATCGCGAGCGGTCGCGAGCATACGCGACCACTCGCAATGAGAAACCTGACCTCCCTGCGTTGAGAATCTCGCCGGGATGTCATTTTGCTTGCTCGCGGTCGCCAACTTGACGTTGAGGACCGCGAGCAAGCAAAAAATGACCGCTGCACTACGCTACGCGTGTTTGCACTGTGCAATTCGCGTTGTGCGAAGTAGCGCAAACTTCGCAAACTACGCGAGCGTAGCGTAGTGCTTTGCCCAGGGTTAGAAATCACTCCTTTGGAGACTCATGTGCAGTAACATCGTCGTGGTGTCATCAGGGTTTTGAGTGGAAGATTTTCCAATGTTAGATGCAAGCCATAGTTGCTGCTTCCTTATCTTGTGCAACTGACAAACATTGCCAAGGCCAGTAGTCTGGAGTTGTAGTAGGTGTCATGTCCCTTGTTGTCTCATGTATCTGGGTGCAATGGCAGTGACAGGAAAATGCTAGTGGGGTAGCCCAATATGCTAAAACCAGATTAATGTCTGAGGTTTTTGGGCCACGCCCTTAATTACATTGGCCAGGCTCCATTGAGGGACCCCCCCAGTTTTTTCATCCCACTTAAAGCCCTGTGTACCTACATTGCTCGTTAACGATGTGACATAGCTAAAGGGCAAATTTCATATGTACCGATGTTGTATTTCCGTGGACATGTCCTCTGGTACTGACTTGTTGCTCATCCGATTCAGTTAATGCTTGGACATTAGTGTCTTTTCGATGTGTATCTGACTACTCTGCCGCCACTTCATGCTTTGTGTTGTGCTTTTTGTGCTTGCCTCCTGTGGTTTGGTGAGGTTTGACAGAGTTTCCATGCATGTGTTGTGTTGACCCGAGTTTTTCTGCTTTGAGGCAATGGGACTTGCACATTGGCTTTTTGTGGTCACGTTTTTGTATTCTGCTTTTCAGTTGCATGTTCCTTCATCAATGACACTGTGACTCGTGGCCTCTGGATGGATTTCTCTGTATGTGCACGGCCTAGAAACTGATGGGGGTTTCCAGAGTTGGCTACGGAGTGCGGGATGTGGGGCTCATTTGGCTCCATGCTGTTTGTGAGGGGAGACAGAGGGCCTTGTGGGAGTTGTGGTCTTGCTGGCAGGGCTCAACATCCCCCTCCCCAGTGAGATGGCCAGCTACCTGTTGGGAGGCACTGTCGACGGTGTTAGCTGCCACATGGCTGTGAGGTGGGGAGGGGAGGATGAGCCATGCTGTTTGGGAGGGAGGCCAGGGTGCATGAGCTGACCACCTACCTGTGAGGTTGAGCTGATTAAGGAAATGCTGTCCTTGTGACTCATTCAGATTGTAAGCATGCATTCCACATGCGTTTGATGTGGGCGGGCGATTGGAGCTCACTTGTTGTGCACAACGGTGTATTGTAGTGTGATGTGATAATTTTGTTGGTACTTACCAGCCTCCAGTCCCCACTCGATTCATGTGAGACTCTCTGGATGCATTATGGCAGGCACCTTCTCCTCCCATTCGGTGAAGGTTGGTGGTGGAATGGGAGGGCCGCCACCAGTTTTCTGAGCTGCCGCGTGGTTCCTCTGGGCCCGTAGGTTGAGCCGGCACTTGGGGTCGCACCACCGCTTCCTGATGTCACGCACAGTGTGTAGGGTGGTCCCTACGGCATTGACTTTGCTGTGGATCCTTGCCCGCATCTGATTCTTGCGCGCGGGTGGGGTGTGTTGGACCAGGTGCCCGAACAAGTGTTGTTCTGCCCTGATTGTCTCGTCTACCATCACTTTCAACTCTGAGTCGGTGGAGTTGGGCATTTTCTTGGGGGGCATGGTGCAAATGAATGAGGGGTGCAGGGTGCAAGGTAATGTTGGAGATATGTGTAGTGTGTGAGGTGTGTGGGTGGAAGTGGTGTTGTGTGGAGATAGGTGGGTGTGATGTTGTGCAGTGTGAGTCACTGGTGTCCTGTCTTTCTGTCTCTGCTTGTGGTGTGCAAAGGCTGCTGGTCCAGGTAGGGGTTGGTTTTCTACTGTGGTATGTGGGCGTGTCCACATGAGTGATGACCTCCAGATGTCTCTTACATGCTGTGCATGGCTTTCCCTACCAGGAGCAAGTTGGGCTGTATCATTGTGGCGTGTGTGTTGTGGACGGCAGGGGGTACAGGCACACTTCAGGCATTGTTGTGAAGTTGGTTCCGTCCACCATTCATTTGGCCTATGTGCGTGCGCGGCGGTTGGACGCAGTGCTCGGTCCGCCAGCTCTGCATTCTCATCGTATTTGGCCATGCGGTCATGCCTCAGCAGGAGTGGCCTTTTCATGCCTTTGCACAGCTTTCCCCTTGCGACGCGGTCGGATTTGCAGCTTTTCTGACCATGGTGGACGGTCTTTTGTGGCATCCTTCCGCCGCGGTCTGATTCTGCGTACATTGCTTCGTAATTTGTCTGACGGAAATGCCGCGGGTCATGCGAGGGGAATCTTCCCGATACCATGGCGGTCGGAGGGCTTTTCCGTCCGTCATCGTAATGAGCCCCTAAGTCTTGTGGTGACTGAGTAGCATTCATGCTGTGTAAGCAAAGGTACAGTGGGGGCCAGAAAATGATACATCGCCACACCGCGCTCCTTCATGGGGGGGGCCGCTTTACAAGGAGCTGAGCTTCCGTAAGTAGGTAGCTGCTGCACTGCCCGTTCGTGGGCAGCTGCCTTTGCCCCTCTCCACACTGTGCATTATAATTACTCTATTGACCAAATCTAACAGCCTTAGCTACTGTGCGTTTGTAAGCCTGTTTTTCACACAAAAATGACAAGTTCTACTGGAAAACGCTTTGAGAAAATATATTTGCCTTTCATATAGTACATTTAAACATAGACGAATACCATACAGGCGCCCATGCCTGCACAGTACACAGAACATTCGTCCACTGATGCAAAAATACAGAGGAACACATTTAAGAGCATGCGTGCATTTAGTCGCAAACCATTACATACATATCAGGGGTGAGAAAATATTCTATACTTTAAATTTCTTACTTTGCAAATAAAATAAGAAACACAAATTTGTATAAGTGCAGCAGAGATCAACTTCACCCATTACTGCAGCCAGATGTCCCCCTCAGGTTTATGAGTTTCAACGCTGTCACCTGCACGGCAGTAGGGAAACACTATGGCCATCGCTCAGCTGCATCACCATCTTTTCATGTTGCCAAATGTCCTGCCGTCAGATTTTCACCTTGGGGAAAGCAGAAGTAGCACTTCACAACAAGAAAAAAATGCAAACGTCTGTTTCTTCAAGCAGGAACGTTTATGCTGCAGTACAAGGCGACTTTTTTCAGCTATTCTGAATTTTCTCAGCTTCACACTTAGTAAAGCTAACAAACTTGTTTTAAAAAATGTGTGAAATTTTGAGCTGTCGGCACAGCACTAGTAGAAATACCCATATGTACATAGCAACATAGCTGCAGCAATTTATCTGCATCAACTAAGATACATATACACAACCACATGCATACTGCACAAATGGATGGAAAGATGGATTGTAAAGAAATAGAACAACCATACAGAGGGACAAATGCAGAAGAAAAGCATAAAGCCATGTAGAGACACAGACAACAGACATAGAGGCCTTCATTCACACACCTGTAGATTGAGTGATGCATACCTGTGTTGGTGGACCAACAATAAATGCTGGAGTGTGGTTGGATATAAGTCTGGATGGATTCAAGGATAAATGGATGGACCGACTGTCCGATGGATGGATGGATGGATTGACCGCCATACAGATAGACAGTAATCTGGATGGTCAGACAGACAAGACGGAAGGACTTTGTCATAAAATGCTAAATTCTCTCACTTCGCCAGACTGAGGGTGTGATTAAAACGTCTTCCATCCCTAGTACGGGTTAGTGCTACTAATTTCTCTATAGACATAACTAGAAATAAGCATGACAATACTTCATCTATCTTGCAATGCAACATTGATGAACCACAGATTGAGGGGTATATTTATGAGGAGGTTTGTGTCGTGTATGCACCACGCAACGTGGTACATGGACGATGCAGACCTTAAACATTTACGAGGCCATGCAAAGCCACTTTGCATGGCCCTGAGTAGGTTCATAAATCTGGAGTAACGCAACACAGCAGAAATCACTATGTTACGTTACTCTCCCCTGGGAAGGCATTCCATGGGCATTCCCACAAAACTCCCATGGTTTTTGACTAATTCCCAGATTTACCAGAACTGGTAAACCTGGGAATGCACCAAAAAGTTATGCCTACCCAGGGGAGACAGAACAAGGACAAATATTTATATTTCTACTTTTTTCTTCCTCTTTCTATGTGTGCTGCATTCTGCAGCTCACATAGAAAGAAGAACACATCCCAGGCTTGTTTTTGTGCAGGAAGGGCACATTCCTGCACAAACACAATCCTGCATGCAACACAGGCACCATTGTATCATGGTGCAAGAGTGCCTGCGTTGGCACTAGGCTGCCAAACAGGTGCCACTCCAGGGGAAATGACCGGAATGAAGCATATTGACTTAAATATGTGCATTCCTGCCAAATCCCTGTCACAAAGTGCAGTGCAGCAAGGTGACTTGCTGCGCTGCAATGTGTGACTTTCTCATAAATTAGTCCCTGAGCATTCTGATGTCTATGAAAATTATGGTAGTAATAATAATGTGGGTGTACTATTTCCTAGAGAACGTGTATGATTGTGGTGCCAGGTCGGGGAAGGTGTTGACCTCAAGACCTGTGGGGAAATGTGTCGTTAAAGGCAAGATTCAAAACAACATTTCAAAATTCAATAAATAAATAAGTACTGACTCAAAAAAGGAGTTCAAGTTGAGAAATTAGGAAAACCATGAACGTTTATTAAAGTGCAATAAAAAAGATAAGAAATGCAAATTTAGCAGCAGTCTCATTGAGTCAGTTAAAATACATCGAAACCAATTGCAATGAAGGCTATCAGTTACAAGAATTATGCAATAATAGGCAACATCAGAAAAATACACTAAGGGCCTGATTACAACCTTGGCAGATGGGATAATCTGTCACTAACTTGACGGATATCCCATCAGCCTTATTACAAGTTACTTCGGTTATAATGGAATTGTAATTTGGCGGACAGAATATCCGTCACGTTTGTGACAGAGTAACCCTGTCCCCCAAGATCGTAATCATGTCCCGATGTCTAAAATGTGCAGCAAATCAATAGCGAATCAAGCAGCACCTCTAGTAGAAACCCAAAAGTTTCTCTCTCACTCGCAAATTTGATGTTTTATATTGCAATTTTCACCATAGAAACTGCAAATCAGCGTGGTGCTAGCAAAAGTATCTACTAACTGATAAATCACCGGACAGTTTTTTAAAATGTCATGTCTAACTGTTATGTTAACACTATCCCCTCTTTTAAATGGCATTGAAGGTAGCAGAACAAAGAAGAAAGTAGCAAAAGGTTTTCTCCAGAGATTTCTTCGAGAACAATATGTCATGCAAAATCAACAGCTCACATCTTGCTTCGTGCGGGGCCAATGAAAAAATAAAACACACAATGATTATTATGAAATCAGGAGCCATGTATGCAAAGATAGAGATTAGTCTAAAATAAAAAAATTAAACCACATCATAATCACTTTTTTTCAATGACAATAGCTCCATGTTACAGCGTAAATATAATTAAAATATGGCATAATATCTGCACTAACAAACTCACAGGGGCAGATTTACAAGCCCCCTGCGCCACCAGTACGTCACTTTTTGTGACGTACTGGTGGCGCAGGGGGCTGCTCCATATTTACAAGGAGAGGAAAAGCCACCCTGCGTGACTTTTCCTCTCCTTGTAAATACGGCCCCTTCACACGCAGCACTTTGCGGTGAAGGGGCGTTCCATGGGTGTTGCTGTGGGTGTTCCCACGCAACACCCATGGAACAAGACACATCTCCAGAATTACGAGAAATCGTAACTCTGGAGATGCGTTTAAGCTACGCCACCCTAGAGGTGGCGTAGGGAGATGCACCGAGGAGAAATGTTTTCATTTCTCCTCGTTTTCCTCTTTCAATGCGTGCTGCATTCTGCAGCACGCATTAAAAGAGGAAAATGGTTGTAGTGATTGTTTTTGTGCAGGAAGGTTCCCCTTCCTGCACAAAACAATCTCCCCACGACGCAGGCATCCTTGCACCATGGTGCAAGGGTGCCTGCGCCGGCGCATGGCTGCAGTTTGTGCGCCAGCGCAGGGGGAAGCACAAGGATGCGACATATTCTTGTAAATATGTCGCATCCCTGTGCTTTCCAAACTAACGCAGCATGGCGCAGCAAAATGACTTGCTGCGCCGTGCTGCGTTAGTTAATTGTAAATCTGCCCCACAGACTTTGTCTCCGATTGAAACTTATAGCTATCTGAAGGTTTTTGTGATATAAAGTTATTATAGGGAGCCAAACACCCTTTATATTTTCTCTCCAAATATCATTTCCTGTATAATTGTTTAAAAAACCATGGTATGTAACAAATGTGCTTCTATTCACACTTAATTAAAAAATGTCTCCTATGGAAATACCAGAAGACTTGACCTTGCTGAAATATCTCTCTTCTGAGACAGGCTCCAATTCTCCAATGACCACTCAGTAGTGTTTCATAGATTTCTTGTAGCATGACCCTTGGAGAAATGGAATTGCATTTGTTATTGACCTTTAGTTTGTTGAGTTGGAAGCCATCAATGATATGTTAGAGTTGAATGGCCTCACTCACTTCAGTATTGACTGTGATTGCAGAAGCCAAAGAACGATTGGCCTTGAAAAAGATTACCCTAAACTTCCCTGGACAATTTAATATTAACTTGTTAAGGGTGTCAGGGATCCTTTCGCTAAATGATTACATATTAGAATAAATTGAAATTATAAAGTTTTTGTGCCAGGTCTTCAGCTGCCTATGATTCATCAAAATATTGACTTAAGAATTTACTGATCCCATATTAAACACTACTAATTAAATGTACAAGGCAATGCTTCTTCCTGGAATTGTGATGAACAAGAAATATTTAGCAGTGCTGCAAAGTTAGTAGATGGAAAGCAGGGGGAAAAAATGAACAATTCACAGGCTGTATTAGTTATTGATACATGCAGTATCAATCCTAAATGATCTCTCTCAGCACAGCAAGGTGAATTACAATCTAAAAAGCTGAACCGAAAAAGGTGCCACCATTGCCAATCACATCTTATCAAGAGACTAATAAAAAATATATCTTTTGAAAACGTTCTCAACGACATGACCACCCAAGGTACGCTGGAAAAAATCTTTTACAAATTACCTGATAAAGAAGTTCTAATCTGAAATTGTTTAACTTGTTTGACACACTTCTTTGGCTTTTTAGTACAGCTCACGTACATTTAGTTTTAACTCACACCCTAAAATCCCCCCCAAAACTCTCTCCATCACAATGTCTACTCTTTTCCACTATAATTTGGTTATTACTCCTTGATGCGTGCGATAGCAATTCATGCTACTTAGATGTAAAATAATTATTATTAATATAGTGCTAAAATGCTTGTCATGAATACCTGTTTTGTTATACTGTGAAGTTTCCTGTAACAGGTATTTTGCTTTTTCAATGATGTTTTGATTATCCATTCACTAAAATTGCTGATAATATTCCCAGGAACATCCTATAATTTGTGAAAGATTAACATCACTGAATTAAGAGTCTTCTTTGTTCAATGGTAGTCAAATCACAAATATTCTGTAATGGGAGCTCTGTATCCAAGATCATAATGCTCTAATGTTACTTAACTAAGCATGAATTAAACAAAAATTACTCTAAATAACTTTATGGAGTGTCCACCTACTGTTTTCCACAGTAGTTGCTAATACTCAAAGCTTTAAGATAAATGGAGCACATCCATGAATCATGTGTTTGGGTCTGGCATTAGCCAAGACCTTTTGATTTTACGAAAATAATATGTATAATATACTTACTTAAAGGGGCTTTCAGACACTTCTCTTCACCCATTGTTCTTTTGCTATGTCATACCCATTTTGCTTCTGCCCGCTGCAGCATACAGCATGGGGCAATGGGTCAGCCTACTTAAGCCTCTCGTTAATGTTACTTCGAGTGACTGCATTTTGCTCTTTCATAAGGTTGAAATTTGAGCACAATGTAGTTCCCATTAGAGCCAGTGTTGTCTGATGTGATAGTAGAAGGACTTTTAAAGTGAACACATGACACATTCCAGCTTCATCAGTTTCTGTCTCCTTCCAATGCAGTTGTAAATTCCACTTGAAGTGGACTGCAGCTATTTCTCAGCATACCATCTTGTGTTCCTGGACTCGGTTTCACCAATGGTTCTTCAATAAAGTTTGCCCATCAATAAAAAACAAACTTTGTTGTACTTAATTTGCAGCACACTTGCAACAGTTTTTATTTCATCAGTTGGGGGTGTAATTTTGGTCTTAGTATTCAATATTTTATACAGTGAACCATCTTTTCTTTCTTCTTTCTTTCATTGCTTTTTCTTTCCTCAATTATTTTCTTCTTTCCTTTCTTTCTTTCTTTTTTGTCTGCTTTTTTGCCTTTTTCTTTCTTTTGTTCTTTCTTTTTCTTCTTTTCATCTTTCATTGCTTCTTTGCTTCTTTCTTTTTACCTTTCCTTTTTTTCTTTCCTTTCTTTCCTCCTTATCTTTTCACCTTCTCTCCTTACTGTCCTTTCTTTCCTTTTTCCTGTCCTTTCTTTGAATCTTCTTTCCCTCTTTCTATCTTTCGCTTTTTTTACCTTCTTTCCTTTTTTCGTTCCTTTTTCATTTTTTCTTTCCTTCATTCCTTCTTTTTTTCCTTCTTTCTTTTTTCCATTCCTATTTATGTTTTCCCTTTGTTCGTTTTTCCTTCCCTTCTTCATTTATTTTTGCCTACTTTCCTTTTTTTTCCCTTTCTTCTTTATTGCCTTCTTCCCTGTCTTTCATTTTTGCCTTATTTCCTTTTTCTTTCCTTTTTTCCCTTTTTCTTTCCTTTTATGCATCTTTATCTCTTGCCTTAGTAACTTTTCTTTTTTGCCTTATTTTCTTCTTACTTACTTTCTTTTTACTTTCTTTCTTTTGTTTTCTTTCCTGAGTTCATTGTTTTTTGCCTTCATTCCCTTTTTCTTTCCTTCCTTCTTTCTTTCTGTTTATTCTTCTTTCTTTCATTCTTTCTTTCCTTATTTCCTTTTTCTATCTTTCTTTTTGCCTCATCGCCTTTCTTCTTTCTCTTTCTTTCTTTTGCATTCATTCTTCTTTTACTTCATTGCTTCTCCTTTTTGCCTACTTTCCTTTTTTGTTCCTCCTTTCTTTTTTGCCCTCTTTCTTTGTTTCCTGCCTTCATTATTCCTTTCTTTCCTTATTGCTTGCCTTTTTTTCTTTTTCTTTTCTTTTGCCTTTTTCCATCTTCCTTTCTTCCTTTTTGCCTTCCTTCCCTTTTTGCAACCCTCCCCTCTTTCCATTGGATTTTGCCTTCCTTTATGTCCTCCTTCCTATGTTGTCTCTCTTCCTTTATCCTTCCTGCCTTTCTTGCCTTCTTTCTCAAAGTTGAGGCTTGCAGTCAATGCCAGACCGATTGTTTTGATTTTACTAAAAGTATGCACAGCATAGTTACTTATAGGGGATTTCAGACAGAAGTGTTATCCCACTTCAGCCATTGACTGACTTTACCATGAGTTACAGCATACTGCCCTTTCACAAGGTGCACATCCACACACTCCTTTCAGTGGCGGGTGTACCATGGTAATGTGTACATTTTTGAGACCAGAAAAACACTTTTCCTTTAAATAATGTTTTGTGTTAGATTTAATGAGGTCCCAGCAGCTTCCCGAACACTAAAGGTTTGCAAAAACCATGATAAAACAAACAAGAATTGCCAAAAGGAAGGCTGGTGGCCAAGGTCAGATCTATTGGCCTTGCTACTGCTTGTTGTTTTTATGGTGAAGTTAAAAATAGAGTTTTTCACATTCTGTGCAGATCCACTATTTGTTAAACTCTTGTTAAGAAATTAGGGTATGTTTGAAATAAGACACCATCCATGATAGCTGTCACATTTCTTCTCAGCTTGCTTTTGTCATGCATGTTTGAAATGCAATATTCTTTCAAATAGTAAAGCAAATTGCAGTAGCTACAATAACCCAACCATGAAAAAATCCTCATTTTGGTAACTTCCTACACTTTTTCTGTTTCTGTTTTTGCGACCTAACCTAATGTCATCTTGACATCAATAGTTGACTGTAAAACATCAGTAGTACAGCAAATCTTAAGGTCTCCAATTGCACACTAAAAGAGTTCAGATCCTTAATATATTTTGCAATCTGTAGGCAACTACCATGAATGATTCAGTAGCTGAATTCCTAACTATAGTCCTGATATTATAGCATTAGAAACCAAAGAAAGAGCCATTTTAAGAATATCTATAATTGGTAATATGTACAGTAGAAATTGTGTATGGTTGTAATGGATCATTTCCTCATGCATGAATGTGAGGTAATTGATTTAATACTTACATTTACAATTCATCAGCAATGTGTGCAGATACCTTGAGTAAATGGGCCACAACCAAGAGCACAGTTGCAGGGTGTCCTTCTATCATATTTAATGTTAAGGAGGGGGACATCTGAACGGAAGGTAGAGACAGTTTGGCTCAAGTTTGAAGTGAAGACATGAAAGACAAGCAAGAGAGGAACCTCTAAAGGAGGATGATATTTTATGATGTACATAGTTAATTGGAACACATGATGTGTGACTTGATCACATGGAGCATTTGGTGAGACAGAAGGACACTTGAGAGGAAGTTGAATGAAGAGCAGAAATGAAAAATGGTGGGGCTGGAAAGTGGAAAAGGAAATACATAGAAGAAATGTGAAAAGCAGGGTCTCAAAAGTTCAATCCAGTGAGGCATCCCCATGTAAAGAAAGGTGGTCCTGAATGAATAACAGAGAACATAGAAGCAGGCAACAGTAGAAACACCTTTAGAGAATAGGCACTTTCAATTTCCAAAGTATGTAGTCATTGCTGTTGATGTAGTAATAATGGCTCAGAAATATAAACAAATGATCCCATGTTAGAAGCACTTAGTAAAATATGTTATTTAATATTTTAGCATTTGAAAAGGAAACATAGACCCTACTCTGGAGCATCACCATTGTATACTGTTGATATGCAGTCAGTTATTTATCTCATCAATTGTAAAAACAGTACAAAAAAAGATGTAACTAGGGGCTCAACTATTTTCTTTTGAACAGATTGGTAAAAGCACCCAACATACAATATGTGGATCTATAAAGTGTTTGTAGAAACGTCTGTGCATACTGCGTTATTAATTGTTCATTTAGAATTTAACACAGCTGTCAAAGAAAGTTAAATGTTTTTTGTGAAGGGTCAAGAAACCAACAAGCTAAATTGATTAATGTAAACAATATGAAATCTTTAGCATAATATAACGCAACATGGTGGTTTATTGGCTCTGTTGACAGATACAGATATTCAGTCCAATGTCAAAACCTAGGAAGATGGAAATGTATCAAGTTCTAGACCGATTTGCTCATTGATTCGGGCCCACTAAAAGATGAAGATGGATGTAGAATCCCCCTTTTTAGTTGCTGATTGAATTGCAAAAATATGTGCTGCCATAATTACAACACAATTCTTCACATTAGCACAGATTTTGAATGATGTCATAATGCTGTGATCATTCCACAGAAAATGTATGAGTGCTTACCACCATCAGGATATTAGTCATAGTAACTTGGAAACAAATGTTCCCACAATGTATTAATTTTTCTCTAGCTAAATGTAATATCATAAGTTAACATTAATTTCATATAAAGGTGTCATTCCTACATTTGTTTCTTAGAACATATTGTGGGCCGTGGAAGAATTAATTTTAAAAATACTGCTTATTCTTACACAACTTCAATGGGCTTCCATTGAAACTTGTATAGAACATCTCCTAGATTTAGACTGTATGTTATTTTGCTCATATTTGCCCTCTTTTGACACTCCATCTCTTGTTAGCTCTTAGTTAATCCATTTTGACTATTTTACATGGTTTTAACAGGCTGGCAATCGGGCAGCTTGTGAAATGTCCTAAAAGAACACATTATGCAACTTCATCTGATATTCATGTGTGGGAGACTAGTTGATGCAGAGAATGTCTCACTGAGATACACTGTCAGAGCAAATACAAGTCTACTGCTGATATCTTCCATCACCTTTTATGTAAAGTATGCCCTCACACATTATTCTTATTTAAAATACTGGCAAACATAATTTATGGATAACTGTGTATTCTTGAAAATATTTGCAAAATATTCATGAACCTTTGTGAAGTTACATGCCAAGTATACACAATTTCATACACAACTAACATTTAGACATCTTTGGTACATGTCTGTGAATAGTTGGACTTAGTTTGCTAAGGAAATTTAGCTAAGTTCTTTGGTCTCAAGTTTTTTTCCCACCGCTATTACCAAGTGAATCTTTCACAGTACATATATATGCATTTATTTGCTTGCATAGGACGGTAGAAAAGACTGCTTTTGATATATTTAGAATCTCCTTGCAGAATTATACACTCTTCTTTCACCTACACTGTACTCGAAAGATCTTGCATCACACATGATTTCTATTTAATTACTCTTTTTGTAATGTACTTAAAAAATGTTGTGCTAGTCTGAGGACAAGTGGTCTATTCTTACATATAAGTGTCTCTTTCAGAACTAGGAGTGGAAGCGCATCAATAAATGGTCTACTTCAAACAGAAATATTAAACATGATCCACTTGCACTGATTAATATCTCAAGAGACAGGTGTTCTGTGTTTACCATGTCCATTTTATTGAGCAATGTAACAATCTGTGAAAGACTTTGTGCAGGGATGAATAAATATGAGTTGATTTCAAAGTGTGGAAACAATGCAGTTTCAAAGTTGCTAATATGTAAGGGTACTTTGTATGGTAGTCCATTTGTGGATGTGTATTTAAAACCTTATGAAACAATGTTCTTATGTCTGTCTTGCAAGAAAATACATTGCAAAATATCTGTATGAAAAACACACCTTTTTTAAGATTTAACATATTTGCTTGCATTCTGAAGCCACTTCTAAGAGTTCACAGTGGCTGATGGAATGCTTTTTCTTCCTGCATTGCTAAAATCTGGATACATCAAGATTACAAGGGGTAGTTTTCCTATAATCACCATATGAATTGTGTACATTCCAGTAGGTGTGGTTTAAATTTTGAAAACGGTCCCTTGTTTAACAATTAAATTACACAAACATTACAGACACTACAGGAAAATGTGTCTACTATGTAAAATGCACTTAGCCATCTTGTAAGGAATTCTTTCTATAAAAATAATCATGTTAGATACAGGCAAAAGGCTCATTGGAGCACACAATGTCTCATGGCTGCCTCACACATCAGTTGCACAATTCATACAAGAGATTTTCTTTGCTAGCCAGCATTCATGAGAGAAAAAATAATACAAATGATATACTGGAAACCCTATAAACAGTAATTATGCAAAAAAAAAAAAAAACTTTGAATGGCATTGAAAAAGACATGATGTCGAAACGCGTCTGCCTGGGAATCTTAATAAATTGGATTTGCGTTAACTTGAGAGTGCTCCTTGTTTCCTGGGAACTTTGGTGGTGGAGAATATGATGTGCAGTCACTAGCATGTATGGATGCACCTGCTCTGAAACGTTTTTTAGCTGAAACATGGCTATAAACTTCTGGTCATGAGTACGTACTCAGCATGGCCCACTCAGCTTTTCACGCTTCCAAAGTGTACATGGAAGCACCATTAAAATTGTGAAACACTTGCCATTTAGAAATACTAAAAGTGTGAAGTGATGCAGAACATGTTCACAAGTTATTGTAGGAGGTGCAGAAACAACAGGACATTAATGACCTAACACAGAAAATGAACAATGTCTACCACGAGCACCGAGTGATTATGAATGTGTTGATAGTGTCTATGACTTTTTAATTGGGAGCCGCTCAAAGACAGGTCTCAGGCATCTGCTTTGCTTTGAAATACTGTAAAAGTCTATGTCTTAAAATGTAAAAACATACATGTATGTTGCCATCACCTGGGCTTTAGTTGGAACACAAAAAATTCTTGAAGGTGCTTCTGCCAAGATTTTTGCTCCTGGTTGCCTGGCTCACTGTTTTGTTTTTTGAAGGCAAGTGGGTAGAGGACGAAGTGCAGACAGTTGATATTTAAAGTAGGGTCTGTTCTCATCTTCTTTTTGTAGCTGGGATAAAAGGCCCAGTGTGAGCAACGCCAGGACTTTCCTAGCACATATATCGTGATTGACTTAGATGCAGCCTCGGAATGGTCTGCAGCCTAATGCACCTAAGTTTCCTTCAACAGTGATGTCACAGGCTCCACTCTCTACCCTATGTGTGAGGCACCCAGCCCCAGGGCTGTTCACGACAAAGCCCAGTGTAAATACGTGAACACTCACACCTGCGCACTTCACCTCCTGATTGTGCTTGATTGCCTGATCCTTGAAGAGGGGGAGAGAACCAGATTAGACCTTGAATGTCGTGGGACGCACATATTGCATTATTGGATGTTTTATATTGTGGAAGAATTAAGTTGACCTTGCCAGGCACCCAGGAAACAGGCAAGGCGCTGCTCCAATACCCTTATCTAGCGGCCACTGTTGACAGGACCTACCTTAAAAAATATATATATTTGATTGGAGGGTTTAAATATGCAGGTTAATAAAATTGGGTAGTGTCTTTAAAGGATAAGTTAGCAGATATGCGATTGGCTCTGGTAAAAAGAAAAAAATCAAACTAGGATATGATTTTAATTCTGAATAGTCAACCACACCTGTTGCTCTTAATTTTGAAACAAGTATGTTGTTTCTAGAAGGTGTTGTGAACTAGTGACCTACTTGTTCAAGAGAGTGTTCCAAAAAGGGTTGCTATGAAAACCCAGCTAAGAGACTGTAGGGGGAGCGTATTAAACAGAGTGTGCTGTATTAGTTAAAGCTAGAGTGGTTTTCTAAAGGAGGGTTTATTTTCCTAGTCAGGATTTTGTTAAGAAGTGTAGTGTAGATGTAAAGTATGAAGAGTACAAAGCTAACTATGTTTTTGGATTCCCGTACTCATTCACAAATTCTTCGCAAAGTTTCACAGGGTCCGTGGTGAGGGTCGTGACGAATTCACGAATATGCCTAAAAAACACTACCAGATTGGACTTCTTTTCTGAAGTGCAAGAAAGGGTTAAGAATTATAACCACTGATAAGTAGAATAACAATAGTAAAATATGAAACTGACATTTTTATTTACTAACTATGACAGTATCACTGAGAACAAAATCAAAAAGGTTGCCATTAATGGCTGCTGTATGAGAGTGGGGTATCATTCTTATGCTTAGTTTTTACATTTTCTGTGAGAGTACAGTGCAGCTGACAACATCAAAACAATTACCTGCCAACCATGTGAATTAACAGGTATGTGAATTAGAATGTACTTAAAAAAACTATGGCTGAAAAGATACGTGTGCATGAGGTTGATCAAAGTATGTATGATATATACAAAAGTATTGAGAGTGTATGTGGGGATTTGTGAGTGAGTGTGTGATTGATTGGTTTTGTAGGGTTATGAATGTGTGTGTAAGTGTCTCTGTGGGTGTGTGTGTGTGTATGTGTGTGTGTGCGCGTGTGTTAGTGTCTGTCTGGGCCTGAGAGTAGCTGTGTGAGTAGTCCTTTAATCATGTGTTGCCCTGGAACTGTAAAGTGTGTGTGTGTGTAGTTTTACAGCATAATTTAATTGCAATTAAACACTGCTTGCTAAGCTTTAAAGTTATGTTTTACTATGTACTCATTACCCCTTAGGTAGGCTGTAGGTAAGTCATAGTCTATGTGCTTAGAAGGTAAGACATGCACTTTAAAGTCTCAGTCAGTCATGTGTGTAGTTTGAGACCCCTATGCACATTTAAATATCTAGTTTCTCACCAATAATGCAACTTATATACATATTTACAAAACCAGTCAATTACCCACCCAGTCAGAGAAAGACAGAGGCACTTACACATTCATTCACATGCCCATACAGTACTTATGTATCCAGCAGTAACAAAGCCAGTTGCACACGCAATTATATACCCCATTGCTAAATAACACACACAGTTAGAAATCCGCACAGCCAGTTACATACACATATAGACACCCATAGAGATACTAAGACAGCTAGTCATATAGTGACATAGGGGCAGATGTATCAAGGATTGCATTTGCGATTCCTTAATAGCGAATTTTAGCGAATTGCTATTAAGGAATCGCAAAATGCTATGTATGTAGGAATCGCAATAATAATTGCGATTCCTTAATATTCCTTAATTGCGAATTGCAAATTGCGATTCGCAATTAAGGAATACCTTCCCATTCATTCCTATGGGCCTAGAGGCCCATAGGAATGAATGGGAAGACATTCTCAATTTGCGAATCGCAATTAGAGAATCGCAAATTGAGAATGCAATTTCAAGGGTGCCAGGGTGTCCTTTTGACACCCTGTTGCACCCCTGAAATATGTATGTGTGCACATGTGGCGCACATACATGCCCTAAGGGCATGTATGTGTGCCACATGGCACTTTGAAAAATGCTGAAAAGTGCATTTTTCAAAGAAATCGCATATTACCACCAACTTGAAGTTGGTGGTAATTTGCTGATTCCTTATGGCCAAATTGCACTGTTTTGGTGCTTCTTACATTGGATTTAAGGAATCACAATTTGCGATTCCTTAAATGCAATCGCAAAATAGGGAATCGCAGATTTTGCGATTCCTTATTTTGCAAGGCAGTTTTGCCTTAATACATACCACTAAGCAAAATTGCGTTCGCAAACGCAATTTTGCTTGATACATCTGCCCCATAGTCACTTACTCATCCAGTGAACACACCCTGAGAGGGACTGATACCATTACTTATTTATGCAGTGAAGTACTGATACTCTTAATAACCCATGTAGACAAGAAGCACTTTAAACATGTGTTGGGCCTGCTATTGCAGAGCCTGTGTGTGCAATGTTATTGCTAAGTTGAATTGCCATTTAAAACTCCTTGCCAAGCTTTACACTTCCCTTCTACTGCATATAAGTCCCACTTAAGGTAGGGTATACTCAGGCCATATGGCAGAGTGCTATTTGCCAAAAACGTTGAAGTTTCAGTGAGTCACATGTCCACTTTCAGACACATATGCCCAGTTAAAAATCTAGTCTCCCATCCATACTGTGATTCACATACCTATTTACAAAAGCAAAAAGCTACTCATATACCCAGTTAGACAGAGGCTGTGACACATTCACTCATATGCTCACAGAGCACTTATGTATCCAGCACTAACAGAGCCAGTTGCACCCATAGTCACATACTCCTACACGTATTATTGGAGCTAGTATGTAATCCATACAGCCAGTTACATACACATTTAAACACACATAGAGATACTAAGACAGCCAGATACATACAGAGATAGTAACATAAACATCCAGTGACACACCCACAGAGAGACTAACACACTCACTTACATATGTACTCAAGTACTAACACTCGTAGTCACCCATTTAGACAACTAGTCCTTTGAACATGTCTCAGGCCTGCTTATAAAGAGCCTGTGTGTGCAGTTTTACTGCCGTGCTGGCTTGGCATTTAAAACACCTTGCCAAGCCAAACTTCTCTTGTACTAGACATAAGTCACCCCCAAGATAGGCCGTAGTTAAGCCATAGGGAGGGTGCTATGTGCTTAAAATGTAAGATATGTACATGAGTGCCTGTTAGAGACTCATACACCCAGTTATACATCCACACTCCCACTCATACTGCAACTCGCATACCTTTCTATACAAGCATAGAGCCGCTCACACAGCCAGCCAGACAGCGACAGAGGCACTTATGCATTCAGACACACACCCACACAACACTTCGGTATCCAGCAGTAAGCGAACCAGTTACATGCACAGTTATATACCCCTAGACTCACTAATACAGCCAGTAAGCAATTCATACAGCCACTTACAAAAACATGTAGAGACCTATACATATACCAATACAGCCACTCATATAGTGACATAGTTACTTACACATCTAATGACACACCCAAAGAGGGTCTGCTATAGTTATTTAGGTATCTACTCAACACACCCAGGCAGCCACTCATGCATACACCAACACACCCAAGCACAAAGTGATGCATACACGGACACACCCAGGCACACATTCATGCATACACTGACACACCCAGTTAGACACTCATGCATACACTGACATACCGAGATACACACTCATGCATATACTGACACATGTACGCAGACACTCATGCATACA
Organism: Calotriton arnoldi; assembly: GCA_963921515.1. NCBI lineage: Eukaryota > Metazoa > Chordata > Amphibia > Caudata > Salamandridae > Calotriton > Calotriton arnoldi. The sequence goes on from CAWUFW010001113.1 coordinate 2,602,436, forward strand.
CTAACACACCCAAGCACCCACTTATGCATACACTAACACACCCAAGCACACACTTATGCATATACTAACACACCCAGGCAGACACTCACTCACACATTAATACACCCAGGCACACACTGATGGATACTCTAACACACTCAGGCATACACTCATGCATACACTGACACACCCAGATCAATATACTGACACACCCAGGTAGACCGTGATGCAGATGCTGGCACTTGCAGATGCACTCTGAAGCATACAGTAGTATACTTAGGCACACACTGATATATACCCATATATTCCCAGACAGTGATGGATACACTGACACATCCAAGGACAAACTTATTCATACACTAACACATACACTCCCACACTGATCCATACACTATCACACCCATGCACAAAATTACGCATACACTGACACACACTGATGCATCCACTGATACACCCAGGCACACCCATATGCATATACTGACATACCCAGGCATTCACATACACTGACACACACAGGCACACACAGACCCATATGTTGCGACACCCAGGTACACACTGATCCTTATGCTGATACACCCAGTCACACACTGATACACACAGTGATACACCACACTGATTCATATGTTCACATAGGCAGGCACACACCGATTTAAACATGAATAGTAACAGACTTAGAGTGGGTGTAACATAGTGACTTAGCTGTTTATAAAGGTAATTAAATGCTTTAAATATGCAATTTAATAGTATAGTATGAAAAGCTCAATGTCTTAATTTGTTTTTTTTCCTGACATCTATTTCTACTTACAAACAAAAGAGTTACAATGCGAAAACAAACAGAGGGAAGAATTGAAAGAAAATAAAGCATACCATGTTCATATAACAGAGAAACAAAAGGGGCAAAATGTAGACAATGTGGTGAAAGAGAAAGGAGCTTCTGGTAAGAAATAAAATAGTGTGTGGAAAACTGTAAAGTGAGCAAAACCAAGTTACTAAAAAGGGATGCTTCAAATCCGCTAAGAAAGGAGAAAAACTAAATGACAATAAGAGTAATACATCATATAAGAAAACAGATAGTTTAACAAGAAGAGAGAGGCAATTTAAGGAAATTAGAGTCTGAATGTGCTGTAATAGTCATTCAGAATCTCACACGAACTATGAAACTATAAAAATAGTAGAGAAGCAGTCAAACAAAAGAAGTTGATAAGGCATTTGCACTCAAGAGGAAGCTATTTATTTTGTTTCTGAGTGAATGACAACACTGGATAAAACAGTGTTGTCTATGAAGGGATGAAGCCAAACAAAAAAAGACTTGTGAATACAAGTAATTTCTACAAATTTTTTAAAGGTGAATGGAAGCATGCATCCAGTATTAAGCCTGTGAAGAAAGCTACTTTCAAGAGAACACATTAGTTCATGCAGTTGAAACAACTGGATGGTGTTATGAACTTAAAGATGGTACACCCATTTCAAAAGAGGAGATGGCTCCAAGGAGTGTTGTGGAAGTGTTAGCTGAAGAGGTACAAGTAAGACGTAGACAGGCTACTGCATACAAATGGAACTGTAGTAGTATTTGTAGTGATCATCAGGAATCAATTGACATATTGAGAACTTTCCTTTGTGAGCTTCCATGCAAAAGTCTAAGGCATAAAATTACAATTGTGCAAGGATTAGATCCATGTAAAGTAAGGAAGTATACTAATTTATAGTGACATTCACTAGCATGTCTATCAAAGAAAGTGTGCCAAAGCACTTTTTATTTTTTCAGAATGTTAGCTGTTCTTCACTCTTGTGAGAAGTTGGCCTGGTATATGCTGTCCACTAATTAAAGTGAACACAAGGAGATGATGGACGGAGTGCTGAAACTTTGGTTTCTGGGTAACACCCTTCATCAGCCAGGCTAGCTTGAATCCAGTAGCAAAGTGAGCAAGGGACCCACGTCTGGGCATATCCTGCCAACTTAGGGCGAACAAAGCAAACACACGGAGATGATGAACGGAGCGCTGAAACTTTTCAGACACTCACCCCCAGTCACAGATCTGGGTTGAATCCATCATCATTCTTTAGTTCACTTCGCCACCTCAGTTCAGACCCAGTTATATGCAAATCAGTCTTGACCCTGTGCCTCATGGGAATAGTCCAGCCCGAACTGCCAAGCCAGGTCTTCCCTGAACCGGAAACAAGCATCCTGGGACCGGTTTCTGGGTAACACCCTTAATCAGAAATGGCATGGTGTGCAAAAAAACGATGGATTTAGGCCCAGATCTCTGTACTGGGGTGAATGTATGACATTGTTCTGCATTCTGTCCATCATTTGTTGTTTTTGCATTTGTCACACCGAGTGGGACGGGTATGCCCAGATGTTGGTCCTGTGCTCTCCATGCCACTGGAGTCAAGTGGCTGATGAGGGGTGAAACCCCGAAACCGGTCCTAGGATGCTTGTTTCCAGTCCAGGGAGGACCTGGCCTGGCAGTTCGGGCTGGACTGTTCCCATTGGGCACAGGGTCAATACTGATTTGCATATGGCTGTGTTCAAACTGGAATGGCATGGTGAGCAAAAAAACGATGGATTTAGGCCCAGATCTCTGTATTGGGGTGAATGTATGACATTGTTCTGCAGTCTGTCCATCAATTGTTGTTTTTGCATTTATCACCCAGAGTGGGACGGGTCTGCCCAGACGTGGGTCCTGTGCTCTCCATGCCACTGGAGTCAAGCTATCCTGGCTGCTGAGCGGTGAAACCCCAAAACTGGTCCTAGGATGCTTGTTTCCAGTCCAGGGAGGACCTGGCCTGGCAGTTCGGGCTGGACTTTTCCCATTGGGCAGAGGCTGAAGACTGATTTGCTTATGGCTGGGTTCGAACTGGAATGGCATGGTGAGCAAAAAAACGATGGATTTAGGCCCAGATCTCTGTACTGGGGTGAATGTATGACATTGTTCTGCATTCTGTCCATCAATTGTTGTTTTTGCACTAATTAAAGTGGGCACCTTGCACCAGTCCAAACAACCCTTATAGTGATTTAAGAGGTCAAAGATAACCTTAGAAAGCTATCCAAGTGGTAGCTGTGGGGAGCAGCCTTCAGGCTTAGTCTTGAAGGAATGTTAAGCAGCTTGTTGTACCAGAATGCAATCTTATAGTATTGGTTAACTGAAAGGAGAACCACACAGTAGTTATAAAAATATGTATTTATTAATATAACACTATCTAGTACGACACAGTATCTCCTACATGGAGATAACCACAAATAACACAATACTTAAGCACAGAAATGACAGTAAATAGCACTAATACACAGTGGGCCCCAGGGGGGGACCAAACCATATACTAAGAAAGTGGAATAAGAACTACGACTCGAGTCAAGACAGTATCGAGAGGATGTAGAATCGCTGGGACCCCAAGGAACCACCCAAGATAAGTATATAGGGGCCCCACGGAGGTCGGTGCAGTGTGAGAACACAACCGCATGCTCCGTACAATTCTATGGGAAAGTCAGGGTTGAAGTTTTAGAGTTAAAGGACCCTTCCCAGTGGACTTTGAAGACACCCCATGGAAGATAGGAGGTTGGAGAGCCACCTCACCCGTGGATACCGAGGTACCCAAGTTACCTTTCCCAGGGAACCCAGGTGCATAGGTCTGAAATGGCGTCGGAAACCGCTGTTGAACCCAATGGAATCCAAAGATGGATTCTTGTTGAAGAGTACCTGAAAGCAGAGGGCACAGAGTCTGGGTCACTTAGGAGTGACCAGAGGCTCCGTAGACGAATGCCCACCGATTGCGGGTGCTTCAGGTGCGTTGATGGAGTCCTTGACTCTGCAGCTACAGGGACCAGGAGATGTTGAGGGTGACCAGGAGCTGGATACGAGCTTTCCCACAAAGGATGTCGAGTGCTGAGTGGTTGGTTATTGGCAGCAGCACCAACAAGCCTTGGCAACGGCAACCCATGCAGAAGGTCAAGGATGGATACGGTTCAGACCAGCAAGGTCCAGGAGACTCACCACAGCAAGGGAAGTGAGGGCAGGCCTGGTGCAACCAGGGGAGCCCAAGAAAAGCAAAGTTCACCCTCAAATGGACTCACAGGCCAGAGGCACAGGAGTCGTGGAAGGACCTTAAGCGATTTCACCAAACAGCCCACGAAGCACTCGGTGTGAGGAGTCCAAAAGTCTTGGTAGGGAATGGTGCCAGAGGGTAGGGCTACTCAGAGCCCAATGCACTTGTTCGGGAAATGCCAACAAGCATATGCACTTGCAAATGTACACAGTGCACAGGGGTTCAAGTATTGCAGCCCCCACGAGGAATTCTGACCACAAACTTGGCAAAAAGGCAGCTCAGACCTCAGAGACGAGAAACCCACCTCCTGTGTTGCTGAAGCCTTTGGAGTCCATAGGAGCTCAGGGTCAGCAGACCGGACAGCAGTGTTGCGGTGCCCGCAAATGCAGGGGGGTGACTCCTTCACTCCAAGGGAGATATCTTAGGTTGTCCTTGATGCTCCACAGATCCTGCACAGATCCTGTATGGTGCACAGGCAGAGACAATGCTTCAGACTGAGAGGGAGACAAAGTTGGGCCGAAACGAAGTCCAGCAAAGACCAGACGGTCGAAGTTCAGTGGTTTCTGGTTCAGAATCTTGTCCACGTCGAATCTAAGGTCCTAAATGAAATGAAATGAATGAATGAAATGAAATTTGTACTTGTAAAGCGCACTGCTACCCCAGCTGGGGCGTCGTGGCGCTGTACGCATACCGCTGTGGAACCCTTCCTGGCTTTTCCCTGTGAAATGTCCACTCCTGGGCACCCCCAAGGTGAAGCCAGGTATCCCAGCGCTGGTGGGGCCGTTGTGGAGATTAAGCAAGCTATTGCCCAGAGTTGCAGAGTGGGACCGATGATTAGAATAGGCACCGAGGCAAGAATTATCAGGTCCGAGGAAATTGAGCCCAAGACCCGCCGAGGCGGGAATTGAACCGTGGTCCCGGGCCAGATCTCTGCATCAGGGTCTGCCGCTCTAACCATTGAGCCACACTTCTCCAGGTCCTACAGCCAGGTAAGTCCTTTTGTACCCATGGGAGAGGGTTGCACAGATTCAGGGTACCCTCCCAGGGGAGGGTCTGGACAGTGGGGAGGTTACTCCCATGTCCTTTTTCCAGTTTCATCCCAGAGCAGGAGCAAATGGCTCCCAGGACTGGTTTGAACTGGACTATGCACAGCGACACCAAATGTGCCCCTCATGCAGACTTTCGGTCACTGGCAAGCGCACCCACCCAGGCCTAATCCACTAAATCCTGTCTGGGAGGTGGTCACACCTCCCGGTGACAGGATTCCTATTGTTCTGCCTTCCCCTGCTCGAGCTTGGCTCAGCAGCAGGAGGGCAGAAATGTGTCTCTGGTTGGCAGCAACCCTTTTGGGCTGCCCGGGACTAGAAGGCCGGTACCGGGTACACCAGGAGAATGGACTCCGTAGGCTACAGGGGTGTCCTGCTCATGCAGTGGCACCCTCTCACTTAGAACTAAGCACCCTGCCTTCAGGATTGTTAAGGCCTGCTACAGGGGTGACTCATAGGTTTTAAGTGTAGTGACCCTTGGACATAATAAACCTATATCTTAAGTAAGTGGTGCATGCACCAACTTACACAGGCTGCAATGGCAGGCCTGTAGGTTCCATTTTGCATGGCCTCTCATGGGTGGCATAATACATGATTCAGCCCAAGGGAGGCCTTTGGGGTACCTATGCCCTGGGTACATGGGTACCATATACAAGGGACTGACAAGGGTACCCCAGTATCCAATCTGGAGTGTACCTAAGTACATAACATAAGTTTAAGGAGAAAGCAGATAGACTGGGGTCCTGATTAGCAGAATCCGAGTCAGACTAGTCAAAAACAGTATCACATTTAGCAAAAAGTGGGGATAACCATATGAAGCAGATCCTAATTTCCCTACACACACACCCCCAAACGTAAGGAGATGAGACTAATCTTGCCCAGTGTAGTCTTTATTTTCTAAGTGGAAATATCTGGAGTCCATCTGCATTGGCATGGTTACTTCCAGGTCTATGTTCCACTGTATAGTCCATCCCCTGTAGGGAAATGGACCACCTCAAAAGTTTTGGGTTTCCACCCTTCATCTGTTTTAGCCATATGAGGGGCTTATGGTCTGTCTGAACAATGAAGTGAGTGCCAAACAGGTATGGCCTCACCTTCTTCAGGGTCCAGACCACAGCAAAGGCTTCCCTCTCTATAGCTGACCAACGTTTCTCTCTGGGGGTCAACCTTCTCCTGATAAAAGCTACTGGTTGATCCTGACCCTTTGTATTAAGTTGTGGCAACACAGCCCCTACCCCCAACTCAAACGTATCTGTTTGGACAATAACTTGCTTGGAGTAGTCAGGACTCTGCAGAATGGGAGCAGTGCATGTGGCCTGCTTGAGGTCATTAAATGCCTTCTGGCAGCTAACTGTCCACTGAACCTTCTTGGGCATTCTTTTTGAGGTGAGATCATTCAAGGGAGTCACTATAGATCCATATCCTTTCACACATCTTCTGTAGTACCCAGTCAGGCCCAAGAAAGCTCTGACCTGAGTCTGGGTAGTTGGAGCAACCTAGTCCATGATGGTCTGGATGTTGCTCTGTAATGGATGAACCTGGCCTCCACCCACAAGGTGGCCCAGGTACACAACCTTGCTCTGCCCTATCTGGCACTTAGTAGCCTTGATAGGGAGCTCTGCTTTCTGCAGGGCCTCCAAAACATTTCTCAGGTGGACCAGGTGATCCTCCCAGGTGGAGCTAAAGACAGCTATATCATCAAGATATGCTGCACTATAGGCTTCCAGGCCTGTAAGGACTTTGTTCACCAGCCTTTGGAATGTGTCAGGTGCATTCTTCAAACCAAAGGGCATCACAAGAAATTGATAATGCCCACTAGGGGTTGAAAATGCAGTTTTTCGTTTGGCATCCTCAGCTAGTCTGATTTGCCAATAGCCAGCAGTGAGGTCAAATGTGCTCAAGAACTTGGCTGAGGTCAAAGTATCAATAGGCTCATCTGCCCTTGGAATTGGATGAGAATAAGTCCTAGTGACTGCATTGAGCCCCCTGTAGTCCAAATAAAACCTCATCTCTCTTTTACCACCCTGGGTGTGAGGTTTGGGTACCAGGAGCACTGGACTAGCCCAAGGGCTATCTGAGGGTTCAATTACTTCCAACTCAGCATCTTTTGGACCTCTGTCCTGATGCAATCTCTGACATGGTCAGGCTGCCTGTAAATCTTATTTTTAACAGGTAGACTCTCACCTGTGTCCACTACATGGGTACACCAGGTGATCTGACTTGGAGTCAGAGAGAACATGTGCCTATATTGATTGAGGACCTTCCTGCAATCAATCTGCAGTTGGTCAGTGAGGCTGCCTGCCAAGGCTACACCATCAACTGACCCATCATCAGGGTTCTGAGATAGGAGATCAGGGAGAGGCTCACTCTCTTCTTCCTGTCCTTCATCAGTTGCCATGAGCAAGCCCATGTCAGCCCTGTCTACAAAAGGGTTTGAGCCTTTTCACATGGAGCACCCTGTGGGGGCTCCTAGGAGTGCCAAGGTCCACCAAGTAGGTGACCTCACCTTTCTGCTCAATTATAGTATGGGGTCCCCTCCATTTGGAGAGCTGCTGGGGCCACAGGCTCTAGCACCCACACCTTCTGCCCTGGCTGATAAACAGTCAGAACAGCCTTTTGGTCGTGCCAAGCTTTCTGTAATTCTTGACTTGCCTCAAGGTTTTTGCTGGCCTTCTTCATGTACTCAGCCATCCTGGAGCGGAGACCAAGTACATAGTCCACAATGTCTTGTTTAGGAGGTTTGGGAGGTAACTCCCATCCCTCCTTCACCAAACACAGGGGACTCCTAACTGGTTGCCCAAACAGAAGTTCAAAAGGGCTGCAGCCAACTCCCTTCTGTGGGACCTCTCTGTAGGCAAAGAGAAGGCAGGGCAACAGAACGTCTCATTTTCACCTAAGCTTTTCTGGGAGGCCCATGATCATGCCCTTGAGGGTTTTGTTGAACCTTTCAACTAACCCATTGCATTGTGGGTGATAGGGTATGGTGAACTTATAGTTCACCCCATACTCCTTCCACATTGCAGTGATATAACTTGACATGAAGTTCGTACCTCTGTCAGTCAAGACCTCCTCAGGGAATCCCACTTTGAAAAAGATTCCCAGGAGGCTCCTGGCCACCACAGAGGCTGTGGTGGTTCTAAGGGGTATTGCTTCCGGATACCTAGTGACATGGTCCACCACCACTAGTATGTAACTGTGTCCAGATGCTGTAGGAGGGTTTATTGGACCAATGATATCAATCCCAACCCTCTCAAAGGCAACCCCCACCACTGGTAGTGGTATGAGGGGGACCTTTGTGGTACCACCTGACTTACCACTGGCTTGGCAGGTAGTACAGGAGCGACAAACCTCCTTGGTGTCCTCAGACATGTGAGGCCAGTGAAAGTGAGGGACAAGACTGTCCCAAGTCTTACTTTGGCCTAGGTGTCCTGCTTAGGGAATATCATGTGCCAAGGTGAGTAGGAAGCCCCTAAACGTCAGAGGTATGAAGAACCACCGGGTGGCACCAGGCTTGGGGTCTCTACCTTCTGAGTAAAGGAGTCCCTTATCCCAATAGATCCTGTGGGATCAACTGACACTCCCAGCAGCCTCAGCAGGAGCTTGCGGTCTTAGGGGTTCAAGAGAGGGGCAGGTGTGCTGCTCCAAACTCAGTTCTGCCCTGGAAGGGCCCCCTGTCCCCAAGAACTCAACCTGATCAGGTTCAAGTTCATCTGAGACAGTTCCTTCACAGGGACTAAGATCATCTCCCTCAAGAGACTGATCCTCACTCTGAGTCTGCGGGGAAGACACAGCCTTACCCCTCCTGCTCCTTCTCTAGGAAGACCCTTGGTCCATTGTTCCAGGATCCAGGTGCTTGTTCAGTGTTTGTCAGTTTGGCCTGTGACCTGGTCACAGCAAACACATCTGCAGAGATGCCCAGCATTGCTGCATGAGTCCTTAATTCCACTTCAGCCCAGGCTGAAGTTTCCAAATCATTGCCCAATAAGCATTCCACTGGAAGGTCTGAGCTTACCACAACTTTCTTTGGGCCAGTTACCCCTCCCCAGCTGAAATTAACAACTGCCAAGGAATAGTCAGTCCTGACATTGTTAGCATTGGTCACTTGGTACATTTCTCCAAGTATGATTTGGTCAGGGGCCACAAGATCCTCTGTCACCATAGTGACACTTGCACCTGTGTCCCTGTATGCCATGGCCTCCTTACCATTGATTAAAGGCTGCTGTCTGTATTTGCCCAGATTACTGGGACTGACAAATAGGGTGGCAATATCCATGCCACCATCACAGACAAGCACAGCCTGAGCTGGAGTACTGACTACGCCAGAACTCATCTCAGAGTCCAAGGTTAACCCTACTAATCCCTTGTTCACTGTACCACCACTTGTACTTGTGCTAGGGGGCGCAGTTGCCTTAGGGGCAGTGGTGGTAGGAGGATTTTCCTTGGCTTTTGGACAATCAGCATCTCTTGTCCAATGTGTCTTCTGGTTACAGAGTTAACACCAAGGTTTTTTTTGCCTTTACCTTTGTTGGATTGTGACACCCACCCAGATGCAGGTTTTTGGGGCCCTGATGAAGACTGTTTTTGATCTTTACCCTTGTCCCCACCCTTATCTGGAGTTTTAGAATCTTGTTTCTTTTGGTCTCCACCATTATTCTGAATGTTCTACTTCAGCCTGTTTCTGACCCACTTATCTGCCTTCTTTCCCAATTCTTGGGGAGAAGTCAGATCAGAGTCAACCAGGTATTGATGCAATAACTGATTTTGGCAATTATTAAGGATCTGCTCCCTCATAATTAAATTGTACAATCCTTTGAAATCATTCGCTTTGCTGCCAAGCAACCAGCCTTCCAGAGTCTTAATGGCACTATCCACAGCGTCTACCCAGTCTTGATTCTGTGTCTTCTGGGTGTCTCTGAACTTAATCCTGTACTGTTCAGTGATTAAGACAAACCCATCAATGAGAGCACTCTTCAGAAGTGAATAATTGTCAGCATTCTCGGGGGGCGGAGCTAGCTCGCGACCAAGATGGCCGCTTGAGCCGATAGCTCCGTAAATCGGAACAACGATCCTGCAGCTGCAGCACTGACTGGCGATATTTTTGTGGGCCCTGGGCTTGACGGACCGCCTGGGAGCGGAGGAGCGAAGGGCGGCGCCCTGCGCGGCTTCCTGGGAGTGCCGTGACCCAATCCTTGCACTAAGCGGACTGGGCCTGAAAAGCCGGGACCCACATTAGCGGAGAGAGCGAGACGGGCTGACTGCGGCAGGCAAGGTTGACCGCGCGCCAGCAACGCTCTGCGCAGAGGCCCAGAACACCTTGGGACCGGCGTGGTGAGGCGACCGTAGCTGACTGCTTCGGCTCTCACTGCCCCGATACTGCGGACTGGGCCGGACATCGCAGCTGACGTATAGGTGGGGCCCAGGTGGACGCAAGACACCCACTGACATTGGCGGCTGCCCTGGAGGCGGCGCGGCGCTGAGTTCCCACATGGCCTGGTCATGCAACTCGGAGCCGGGTCAGTGAAGCACCAGAGCGGCGACAGAGCGCCGCGCGGCCCGTCTGGCGGCAGGGACGTACTCTGGTGCGCTGGCTCCCCGGAGGGCTGGGCATCGGGAGCGACGACGATCCAGCTGACCTCTGGAGGGCCTCGCTGTGGGGTCCACGTGTGGAGGGGGGCTCCCAGCTCCAAAACACATATGGGCTGGAACCCGAGCTCCTTGGAGGGCCGACCAACACATGACACCTAACCTGTGAGAGGGGGCACGCAGGACCTTATACGCCACGGCCGTCCTGGTGAGGCTCTCTGTGGTCACTGGGAACAACGCGCAGCCCTGTGGCCCTAGTCAACCGTGACATTTACTGGGGACAAGGTGCACTACCGCACGAGATCGCCCTCTGCAAGGGGGGGGGACCTGCAGGAAATCCCATGCGACTCTGGTGACACTTTGGTGTGGGTCGCCTTGAACGGCATGGTGATGCAACCACCTACCTGAGCCATAGCAGTTGGCCTGGCTGAGGCCCGCGGGCTTGAGCGGTGGGAAGCTCCTTTTGTTTCTGCAGCGGGGGCTGGACCAGGCTTACACTGGCTGTTATTCTCCACCACGCCCCTGGACTACAACGTCTCACAGGATAATCACTGGAGGGATCGCCCTGGTGAGGTAGGCCATACCCTGAAGAGGGGCGAGAGTGCAATAAGGTGAGCTCTCACTCGGTGCTGAGGAGCGCGGGAACAGAGCACACAGCGGCAGCAGCGACCGGGAAGCTACAATGGGGCGAGTGGACAGAGCACAAACTAAACTGTCGTTCGAGCAGAAACGCTCCAAGTCTAGCGATGGCGCCGCCGAGGATGGAGCTCACGATCAGGACCGGACTGCCCCCGACCCACACCAGGATCTCCGAGGGCTGCTGTTGACCATGGAGAAGAACCTCCAGGGGGGTATTACCTCTCTGGGCACGAAACTGGACGCCCTGTCCTACAGGATGGACCGCATGGCCGAACGTCTCGACAAGCACGCCGAGAGGCTCGATATGTCAGAACGTAGACTGACAGAGATGGAGGAGGCTCAGACAGCATTAGATACCGAACATAAACAACTGGGCAGAGTCCTGCAGGTCCTACAGGACAAAACAGAGGATCTAGAGGCGCGCTCTCGGCGCTGCAATCTCCGCATCACGGGCCTGCCAGAGACAACCCAGACTGGCAATATGGAGCTTTTTACGGAGGGGCTACTGAAGTCATTACTGGGAGATGCCTCTTTCTCAAATATGTTTGTGGTAGAAAGGGCACATCGCTCTCTGGGCCCACGCCCGGTGCCTGGAGCAGCCCCAAGGCTGATCATAGCCAAACTGCTCAATTACAGGGACCGAGACGCCGCATTGAAACTGGCCCGGCAGAAACAACCGCTGCGCTATGAAGGGTCAACGATATCTTTGTTCCCTGACTTTACAGCCCGGGTCCAGGAGTCTCGCAGACAGTTGTACCCATGAAGAGGCAACTCCACGACATGGGAGTAGATTACGCCATGCTATACCCTGTGAAACTCTGGGTTAACAGGCAGGGCCGATCCCACATTTTCACGGACCCGAAAGCCCTGCAGAAGGCACTGAAAGAATGGATGAAGGAGAAGCGGATCGACACAGAGACTCAGCCGACGGAGGGGGCTGTGGGTGGCTCTCTGGACGAGCAGGACTAGGTGCCTTCTGACGCCAATACTAGACAAGTGAGATCCACCGGGAGTGAGTGGGAGAGAGGGTGTGGGGGGGGTATTTGTCCCCGGCCAGTCCCGTCCCTGAGGTCGGGAGTGGCTCTCCCATCACCTTCGATCTCATTAATGTTACGCAGCAGGGCCGGGGGGAGCCATGTTGCCTGACTGAGTGGAATGGGGGGGGCTCGTTGAACGCAGATACCCGGCAGTGGAGTGAGAACTGTGACTTTCAAGGTAAATCGAATGTTAACGATCCATGACGGTGGGACTCGAGGGCCCACTAATTATGCAGCAGAGAGGCTCTTCCCCTGGCTCTGGTTAGGTTCTAGAACCCTGGTGGAGGTGGTGACTGTGGGGTGCCCTCGGGGCACTGGGCTCCTAAGATAACTGGCAGCCACATGAGACATGAGTTCCGAGTTGCAGAGATTGATTTCGGCTGGGCTTAGTTTCTAAAATTCCCCTTTTGTGTATCCTTGCCGAGTGAGCTACATCCACCCCTATGTGCATCGCACTAGAAATGTTTGGTTTTGTGGGAAGGGAGGGTGGGGAGGGAGGGATCCTTTGGAGGGTGGGGGCGCACCGCGGCCAAGTTGGGGATGGGCAGGCGTGGGTGGGGGGAGAGGGGTTGGGTTTGTTTCAGGTTCTGGCACAGTATGATATTCTTGACACTTCCAACAATTGCCAGAACGTTAGTGGGGGGTCTTTGATTGATATGGGCCGTGTTTCAGTTGGCCTGATGTGGGTGGGGGTGGGAACATGTTGAGATGGTTTTTAGACGCGCTTAAGTTTGAGACAGTTTACAACATGCAGCAACATTGCAGAGCAGCACTGACAAGATTAAAGGTGTGGATAGCGGACGACACTCTCCCAGATGACGGACACAGCTGCGATAAGACATGATATGCCCTTGGATTCTTTGACCTTGCTTACTTGGAATGTCCGAGGCCTCAATGATCATAGGAAGGTCCGTGGAATATTGAGCTATTTGTATAGACACAGGGTAGACGTGGCTCTATTGCAGGAAACGCAGCTCCCGTCAGACAGTCCTATACTGAACACCAGGGGATTACGGGGTAATATCCACGCGGCAGGCTTTACCACTCATGCTAGGGGTGTATTGACGTGGGTTAACCCGAGGGGGTCGCTCCGATTGACGCCTCTGAAGACAGACAGGGACGGGCGGTATGCCCTCGCTAAATGTAGTGGTAGGGGCCTAGAGCTATTCTTTTTAAATGTATATGGCCCTAACTATGATCACCCAGCCTTCTACGACGAATTGACGGCACTATCTCACTCTTACGCCCAAGGGCAGACCCTATGGGGGGGGGATTTTAACTTCGTCCGGGACCCGGCGCGGGATAGATCGGACAGACCAGACAGGCTGCCCTCGGCATCGGCTAGAGTTGTGGAGGCATCTTTGACTCAGTTAGGCATGCGGGATGTCTGGCGACTCCGACACACAGGACGAGGGGGCTTTACTCATTATTCAGCCTATCATAATGTCCACACTCGAATTGACTACTGGTTTGCTTCGGACTGCCTAACGTCACGCATCCGGGATTGCACGATTCTCCCTCGCACCTACTCCGATCATTCACCCCTGCTCCTGACACTCGCATCCACCAAACAACGGATTCCTCCCTTCATGTGGAGGTTCCCGCCTCATTCCCTTATGGATGCGGTTTTCAAAGAGGAGCTTACTTTGGCTATTGAGACATTTTTTTAAATTAACTTGGGGACGGTCGACTCCTTCCAGACTATATGGGAGACCTTCAAAGTCTACATACGGGGCGTTACTATGTCCAAGCCCGCAGGTGTTCTCAAATCGATCAGGAATAGACTGACTGAACTAGAGCGCAAGATTAAGGCACTAGAGGCTTCCCGGATAGAGTTATTGAACACAGAGCTCGACTCTGAGATAGCGCAGACTCTTCAAGAATATCACGCGACAGCCGATGCAGAGATAAAGCATCTAGGGAAATACGCTACGTCCCGCAATTATGGAGAAAGTGAGCGGCCGGGAGCGGTCTTAGCACAACTCCTTAAGTCACGTAAGGACAGCACAGCGATACCGGAACTTAAACCGCAGCCAGGCGAACCCCCATTAACGGATACCCAGGTGGCCGAAGCCTTTAGGCAATACTATGCGGACCTCTATTCCAACAGGGGCAATAGTTCGGATGACCAGATTCTCGACTATCTGACATACATAAAGCTCCCATGGCTCTCTGATTGGCACCGAGAGTTTCTGATGCGCCCAATTGAACGGGATGAAATTAGACTGGCGCTCTCTGGCATGAGGGCAGGCAGTGCGCCGGGTAGTGATGGCCTCACGGTCACCTTTTATAGGACGTTCCTTGACCTGTTGCTCCCACATTTGGCTACACTATTTGAAGACATGTGTATCACGGGAGAAATGCCCTCAACCATGCGTGAGGCGATACTTGTGGCTATCCTCAAACCGGGAAAGCCTCATACATGCCCCTGTCTTTAATGAATGTGGATGCCAAAATTTTTGCGAAAATCCTTGCGAACCGTCTGATGCTGATGGTCACGACTTTGGTGGCCCCGGAACAGGCCGGTTTTGTCCCCAGCAGGAACCTAACGTATAATCTGCGCACTGTCTTTGCTGCTTTACAACATACTAGGCCGGAGGTACCAGCCATCGCAGTGTTCCTGGATATGGAAAAGGCATTCGACTCTGTCGAATGGCCCTTTATGAGGCAGGTCCTCAGACGTATGGGGGTCGGTGAGGTTTTTTTACAACTCCTTAATGTGCTCTATTTCTCCCCAACGGCGCACGTTCAGATTGGCTCACTGGTCACTGACCCGATCAGGGTTTTGAGGGGCACAAGACAGGGATGCCCTCTATCCCCCATACTTTATGCCCTGATTGCGGAACCCTTAGCTTGTGCTCTGAGGGAATATCACGACCACAGAGGTATCCGCTTTCCTAATTATCGGCTAATCGTCTCCACATATGCAGACGATACACTACTTTACGTCCGGAACCCTGAGGCCAATCTGTCCCCAGTTCTGAGAGAGGTGGTCCGCTTTGGCTCCCTGTCCAGTTTAAAAGTTAACTGGAACAAGTCCATTATGTTTCCCCTCACTCCCGCCATGGTGCCATTTGAACCTGAGTTCCCTCTGCACTGGTCCACGGAAGCGGTGCGGTATCTGGGGATCCGACTGCATACCGACTCGGAGATCGTATTACGGGAGAATTACGGAGTAGCCATGTCACGGCTTGAGGACGACATTGATCGCTGGATACGCCTCCCGCTGTCATTGCTGGGAAGGGTGTCCTTGATAAAAATGGTTGTGCTACCGCGATTCCTCTTTCTCTTTACAAATATCCCGATGGTTCTTGCTCGGCCCTTCTTCCAACGCCTTCAATCCCTATTGATTCGCCTGGCTTGGGCGGGCAAGCAGGCGTGAGTGGCATGGCGAATACTGACGCTGCCATATTCCATGGGGGGACTTGGTGCCCCAGATCTGGAACTATATTATAGAGTTGCCCAGAGCTCACACGCTTATTACTGGATACATGGCCCCACAAACATACCCCATGCGCAGATTGAAACTATCGTTGCTGCCCCTAAACCAATTCCCTCACTGCTGTTCGGTCCCCCTGATCGACGCACAGGTATCATGGATTCCCTCAATTCGGTAGTGCATGCCTGGCATTCACTCTTGGCTGCACAAGCGGGCAATATATTATACTCCCCGGTGACCAGGCTAGACTGGTGCTCATGGCTGGCCCCGTGTAGGGACAGAGGGATCGTGACTGCGTTACAGACGCTGAACATTCAAACTGTGGGGGACCTTTTCTCGAACGGTACTGTACGCCAGTGGGGAGAGGTGATAGGGGGGGGGACCCGCCTACATCGTTGGCACACTTCCAATTTTTTAGAGTTCGTCACGCTCTGCGGGAGATGTTGGGGGAGGATATGGCTGAACCCCCTGACTTTCTTGCCCTCACCGCAGTCATCCGGGCGCAATCCCCTGCCAGACTGGTATCCAAACTTTATAATATCTTGCTGTCTGCGAGAGGTGGGGAATATACCAAGCCGCGACTAGCTTGGCAGAGGGACCGGCAAGTAGAAATTGCGGATGACAAATGGCTATACTGTTGCATGAGCACCAAAAGGGTCTCGTTGAACGGCCGCCACAGGCTCGTTCATTTTAAATTTCTGAACAGGGTCTACTACACACCGGAGCGCCTGTATCGCTACGGGTTGCGCGAAGATCCCAAATGTGACTGATGTGGGGAATTAGTTGCGGACTTTATCCATGTAGCCTGGACTTGTCGAGGGGTTGCTGATTTCTGGAGCCGTGTCTTCGTGGAGATAAATAAGTTAACGGACTTGACCCTTGACCAGGACCCGTTCTTGGCCTTGTTGGGGTACTCAAAGTCTCTCCCTAGGTCCCTTAGACGACTGGTCGACATGGCGCTCCTCTTAGCCAGGAGATGCGTTGCGGCTTGCTGGATGCGTGGCCCGACGCCCACACTCGGACAGTGGTCAAAAGATATGCTATACTGCTGCACCCAAACAGAAAATTATAGCGACTTGCTACCTCCACGTAACAGACCAAAGAATTTCTGGGCCCTATACATAATGAAGAGGGCGGCACTGGAGGCAGACGGCACTAGCACAGTCTGAATCATACATGACGGCATGAACCCCCTGAACGCACACCCCTGGCTGCGAACCTGCCTTTGGTGACACAGTACATCCAATTCCCCATAAACATTGACTCCACACAGAGAGGGGAAAAGGGGGGAGAAGTGTGCTCAGCCCGACCCACCATGTGACTATTGATTTGTATGCTGCACTGTTCTGCTATTCCTTATTCTTTCTTTCAGGGAACCATGATGTATCGGTTTCTGACTGCCATAGGAATAAGATATTGGCTGTAGATTGTCTCTGTTCTTTTGGGGATTCCTTTAATTATTTTTCTTTTTTGTTTGTTCTTGTCCAAAAATTCAATAAAGAAATTATTTAAAAAAAAAATTGTCAGCATCCTCTTCTCTAAAAGTGAGGAGCTTATCTCTACCTTTGTCAGCAAAGGAGAACCACAAGATAGCTGCCCACTGCTCTTGAGGGACCCTCTGAACTTTACAGGCCCTCTCTAAAGCAGTTATCCATGTGTGGATGTCATCTACAACATGGTAGGGAGGGACAATCTTGCTCAGGTTCCTATTATCAAAGGAATGTTCCTTAACTCTAGAGACACTGTTGCTGCCACCATGGGAATCTTGTCCCAACTTTTTTCTAGTTCTCTGGACTTCTAGGGACTCTTTATCAAGGGCCAGCTGCTCTTGCCTGAGCCTAAGCCTAGCTTTCTCAAGATCAAGACATTGGTATTCCCTTTCATAAGAGTGGTCCCTCTTGCTAGATTCAGAGGTCCCTACAGACTGTCCTGAGTGATTAGACTCTGCAGAGGGAGATCTAGATCTCCTTGGTAAACTCTGCACTCTTCCAAGAGGAGTAAAGAAAGGGCCCTCATGGCCTCCTCCATTCTCCTCTTAAAGGTCTGAGTTATCCAGGTGAGAACCATCAGGTTCTCCTGGGTCAGGGTTAGAGTCTAGGTCATAAAAGGTGTCACGTCCTGACCTGTCTTCATTCTCTGTCCCACCCACTCTCTCCTATTTATTGACCCAGGGTTTTCCTTAAGTCATCTAGAAGTAACACCTCTACCAGGCGTTGAGTGTTGGCACTTCTCCCTTGTCTTCAACTTTCTAGAGGCACACAGGGCTTTCAGCTCTTGGAATGAAAGCTCACTGTATCTAGAAGGCAGAGAGGCACTGGCATCTCCTTTTGCAGACATACTATGTGTTGTGAGGTGTTGCACCTACCTAACCTAGTGGGAACTAAACTCCCTGAGGTTGGGGAAAGGGTATGCTAGACCCTTGACTTACCCAACCCCAAGTTCAGTTGAAAGTACTTATTCTAAGCTAGTATTATATGTACCTAGTACTAGTGGTTTTTCAGTTAATCAATGCAAAGATTTATCTGGTAAAACAATGCAGGCTTGAATTCCAACCGCTGCACACCAATGTGAGAAGTTGGCCTGGTATATGCTGTCCACTAATTAAAGTGGGCACCTTGCACCAGTCCAAGCAACCCTTATGGTGATTTAAGAGGTCAAGGATAACCATAGAAAGATATCCAAGTGGAAGCTGTGGATAGCAGCCTACAGGCTTAGTCTTGAAGGAATGTTAAGCAGCTTGTTTTACCAGAATGCAACCTTATAGTATTGGTTAAATGAAAGGAGAACCACACAGTAGTTATAAAAATATGTATTTATTAATATAACACTATCTAGTACAACACAGTATGTCCTACACAGAGATAATCACAAAGCACATAATACTTAAGCACAGAAATGACAGTAAATAGCACTAAATACAAACTACCAAAGTAGTATTCCCTCAAGACCTACATTTCTTTGAATAGCAGCTTCTCAGAGCTCAAACATGGGGCATAAGAAACATTCTTCTCCACACAAAGTAATTACTTATTATTACATCTTTTATTTCATTTTTTCTTTTTTTTAAAATAAATCTTTTCGTATTTCATATCTTAAAACAATATTTTCAGTATGTGTATATATTTATCAATTACAACACAGTGACTCATCATTTGTCCACTAATGTTGTACATAAGCTGCATCATATTTCAACATTTTTAAGATCACAGTTAGTGAGATAATTACAGTTTAGTTCAGCACATCCCCACACACATACACACCTCTCACAACTTCTACAGTCATGTCTCTTGCACTCAATACATCGCACCCCACCTCCGGGACATCATCAACACCTCCTTCGACACCGCCACCTTCCCAGAGAGCTGGAAGCACGCCGAACTCTGCGCCCTACTGAAGAAACCGTCAGCGGACCCCACCGACCTCAAAAACTACCGCCCCATCTCGCTCCTTCCTTTTCCTGCCAAAGTCATCGAGAAGACCGTCAACAGACAACTGGCCGCCTTCATCGAGACGAATGGATCCCTCGACCACTCACAGTCCGGCTTCCGGGCCAACCACAGCACCGAGACCGCCCTCATCGCAGCCACCGACGACATCCGAGCCCTGCTCGACAACGGGGAAACAGCGGCCCTCATCCTCCTGGACCTCTCCGCAGCGTTCGACACAGTCTGCCACCGCACCCTAGTGCAACGCCTGAACAACGTCGGAATCCAAGAGAAGGCACTGGAGTGGATCATCTCCTTCCTCGCCGGAAGAACCCAGAGAGTCCGCCTCCCCCGTTCAGTTCCGAGGCCACCGAAGTCATCTGCGGCGTACCACAAGGATCATCACTCAGCCCCACCCTCTTCAACGTCTACATGAGCCCCCTCGCAGCCATCGCACGCCAACACAACCTCAACATCATCTCCTACGCCGACGACACCCAGCTGATCCTCTCCCTCACCAACGACCCCACAACCGCCAAAACCAACCTACATGAAGGGATGAAGGACGTAGCCGAGTGGATGAGGAACAGCCGCCTGAAACTGAACTCAGATAAAACGGAAGTCCTCATCCTAGGATCATCACCCTCCGCCTGGGACGACTCCTGGTGGCCCCCTGCCCTGGGCAACGCACCCAAACCAACGGACCACGCACGCAACCTGGGCTTCATCCTGGACTCCTCCCTCTCAATGACCAGACAAGTCAACGCCGTCTCCTCGTCTTGCTTCAACATCCTACGCATGCTGCGGAAGATCTTCCGGTGGATCCCCACCGAAACCAGGAAGACGGTCACCCAGGCCCTCGTCACCAGCCGACTGGACTACGGCAACTCCCTCTACGCCGGAACCACAGCCAAACTTCAGAAAAGACTCCAACGCATCCAGAACGCCTCAGCTCGACTCATCCTGGACATCCCCCGACACAGCCACATCGCCGGACACCTGAGAGACCTGCACTGGCTCCCCGTCAGCAAGAGAATCACGTTCCGACTCCTCACCCACGCACACAAAGCTCTCCACAACCAAGGCCCCAGATACCTCAACGACCGTCTGACCTTCTACACTCCCACCCGCCAGCTACAATCGACCAACCACGCCCTCGCCGCCGTCCCCCGCATCCGAAGAGCCACAACGGGAGGAAGATCCTTCTCCTACCTGGCTGCCAAGACGTGGAACTCCCTACCCATCCACCTCCGCCTGACCCAAGACCACCTCTCCTTCAGGAAGCAACTCAAGACCTGGCTGTTCGAACAGTAGCGGACCCCCCTCCCCCTAGCGCCTTGAGACCCTCCGGGTGAGTAGCGCGCTATACAAATGCTTGATTGATTGACTGTAGAAGTTGTGAGAGGTGTGTATGTGTGTGGGGATGTGCTGAACTAAACTGTAATTATCTCACTAACTGTGATCTTAAAAATGTTGAAATATGATGCAGCTTATGTACAACATTAGTGGACAAATGATGAGAGTCACTGTGTTGTAATTGATAAATATATACACATACTGAAAATATTGTTTTAAGATATGAAATACGAAAAGATTTATTTAAAAAAAAAAAGAAAAATGAAATAAAAGATGTAATAATAAGTAATTACTTTGTGTGGAGAAGAATGTTTCTTATGCCCCATGTTTGAGCTCTGAGAAGCCGCTATTCAAAGAAATTTAGGTCTTGAGGGAATACTACTTTGGTAGTTTGTATTTGGTGTTTTCTTCCCCCTGTTCCCTGACCTGTTTAGTTAATTTTCTAGGGGGGTGCCTTGCTAATTCAAGTGAATAGCACTAATACACAGTGGGCCCCGGGGGGGGACCAAACCATATACTAAAAAAATGGTATAAGAACCACGACTTGAGTCAAGGCAGTATCGAGAGGACATAGAATCACTGGGACCCCAAGGAACCACCCATGCTAAGTATATAGGGGCCCCACGGAGGACGGGTGCGGTGTGGGAACACGACCGCGTGGTCCGTACAATTCAATGGGAAAGTCGCAGTTGAAGTTTTAGAGTTTAAGGACCCTTCCCAGTGGACTTTGAAGAAACCCCGCGGAAGATAGGCGGTTGGAGAGCCACCCCACCTGTGAATACCAAGGTACCCAAGTTACCTATCCCAGGGAAGCCGGTGCATAGGTCTGAAGTGATGTCGGAAACCGCCGTCGAACCCAATGGAGGACTTCGAAGAAGAGCCGCTGCTGGAAGGAAGAAAAGTGTCTGTTGGAATCCAAAGGTGGATTCTTGTCGAAGAGTTCCTGAAAGCAGAGGGGAGAGAGTCTGGGTCACTCAGGAGTGACCAGGGGCTTGGTAGATGAATGCCCACCGATTGCAGGTGCTTCAGGTGTATTGATGGAGTCCTTGACTCTGCAGCTACGGGGACCAGGAGATGTCGAGGATGACCAGGAGCTGGATACGAGCTGTCCCCCAAAGGATGTCGAGTGCTGAGGGGCTGGTGTCCGGCGAGGGCACCAACGAGCCTTGGGAACGGCAACCCATGGAGAAGGTGAAGGATGGATACGGTTCAGACCAGCAAGGTCCAGGAGACTCACCACAACAAGGGAAGTCAGGGCAGGCCTGGAGTAACCAGGGGAGTCCAAGAAAAGCAAAGTTGACCCTCAAGTGGACTCACAGGCCGGAGGCACAGGAGTTGTGAGAGTATCTCTTTCTTGGAAGGAAATGGTGCCAGAGGTTGGGGCTATTCAGAGCACAATGCACTTGTTTGGGAAAGGCCAACAAGCATATGCACTTGCAAATGTATGCTGTGCACAGGGGTTCGGGTATTGCAGCCCCCACGAGGGATTCTGACCGCAAACGTGGTGAGATGGCAGCTCAGACCTCAAGGGACGTACAAATTCACCTCCTGTTTGCTGAAGCCTTCCGAGTCTGTGGGAGCTCAGGGTCAGCATACAGACAGCAGTGTTGTGGTGCCTGCAAATGCAGGGGAAGGACTTCTTCACTCCAAGGGAGATATCTTCAGTTGTACTTGATGCTCCACAGGTCCTGCATAGATACTGTATGGTGCATGGGCACAGACGATGCTTCAGACTGAGAGGGAGACGAAGTCGGGCCCAAAAGTAGTCCAGCAAAGTCCACATTGTCCAGACCATCGAAGTTCAGTGGTTTCTGGTTCAGAATCTTGTCCACGTCAAATCTAAGGTCCTACGGCCAGGTAAGCCCTTATGTATGCTGTTATGCATAAAAGATGAACCGACATTTGGAACAGACTGGGATGAGTCTGTACCTTCTTTCATAGAACAATATGTAACATACGCCATCCTTAAAGACAATGATGAAACAGGCCTCAGACAACAAGTTTTGCACTTTCAAACACATGTGGCAAGCACTGTCCTCGAAAATACAGCTGCAGGGGGAAATTTTGTCGTTTGGATTTCCATAACCTGTCATTTCACAAGGAAGATTGAACAGCCTTTTATCTGCAGTCCGCCATACAATAACATAAAAATAACCGAAAAACACATTAAACCTCAGAAGAACAGAGGTCTCCAAGCATATTAATGACTACAACCCTGTGATTCTCAAAATATGGAATGCTAATATGGATATACAATTTGTTGCAGACAACTCTATTGCTGTTGCTCATTATGTCGCTACATATATTACAAAATCAAAGAAGGCAGAGATGAAGGAGATGTGGGAGGAGATTTCAGCAGAAAAGACTCTAACCAAGAAATTGTACAGCTTCAGCTTCAAAGTGCTTTACCATAGAAAGATAGGGTCCTATTAGTGCTGTGATCAGTTGAGCTCAGCCAGTTTTTTCTCGAAGTCAAGGGAAATTGTTTGAATAAGTTTAGGCATAGAAAGCACGCGAAATAGAGTGTGAAATTAAATATGTTGGATGTGAGAAGTTGGCCTGGTATATGCTGTCCACTAATTATAGTGGGCACCTTGCACCAGTCCAAACAACCCCTTATTGGAGATAGGTTAAAGACAACCTTATTGAAAGCTATCCTAGTGGTAGCTATGGAGAGCAGTCTTCAGGCTAAGTCTTGAAGGAATGTAAAGCAGCTTGTTTTACCAGTCTATAATCTCTTGAGTGATCAAATGAAAGAGCACCACACCAGGTATATATTCAAAATATATGTTTTTATTGCTAAACACACCCCTCTAGTCTCTTTATGAGGCTAGAGTTCGAAGTACATAAGTTAGAAGTTATTTAAACACAGTAATAGCACAAATACACGTTTGGGCCCTAGGGGCGTACCAAACCATATACCAATAAAGTGGTATAAGAACCACGACTGAACTAGACACTAGGCCTAGAGCCTCTAGAAGTGCTTGGACCACAAGGAACCACCCAAGGTAGTGACACAGGGGACCCACGGGAGACGCGTGCAGTGTAAATACACAACCGCGATACGCCGTTGACTTCTATGGAGAAAGTCGTGATCGGGAAATTAGAGAAAAGGGACACTTTAAAGAGGACTTGGACCAAACCCTTTGAGATCTAGGACTTTGAAGAGTCTCTACCCACGGGAGCACCGGAGTACTCGTGTTACCTCACCCAGGTAAGCCGGGTGCATAGGTGCCTTTCGGGGTCGGGTTTCGTCGTCGATTCGAATGCCGATCTGCTGCAAAGTGCTGCTGGCGACCAAGAGAAAAGTGTCCGGGTGGATCCAAGAGTGGATCGGAGTTCTGAAGAACCTGAAAGCAGAGGGGACAGAGTCTGGGTCACTAGCCAGTGACCAGGAAGGCGATGGACAGATGCCCACCGATGTCGAGTGCTTCAGGTGCGTTGACGGTCGTCTTGTCTCTTCAGCCACAAGGTCCAGAAGGCGTTGTCGGCAACTAGGAGCAGGATTCGGGCTGGTACACGATGTCTGTCGAGTGCTGAGGTGTCGGCGACCGGATTGGACCCAACAAGCCTTGGCAACGGCAAGTCTCGGTGAAGATGTAGATCGTCGATGGTGCAGACCAGCAAGGTCTGTGGAACTCACCCAGCAAGGGTAAGTGAGGGCAGGCCTGGAGCAACCAGGATGCCAAGTTAAAAAAGGATTGACCTTCGTTAAGGGCTACTAGCCAACGGGCTAGCGACCGCGAAGGAGCCTCGTGACGCCGCACGTGGATCTGGCTTACAGGACACTCATGGAGTGGGGGCCAGTGATCTTCGGTGCAGGTGGTGCTGGAGGCTAGGGCTACTGGGAGCCCAAAGCACGACTTCTTGGAAGACCCAGAAGAGGATGCACTTGCAAATGTCCCCTCTGTCCAGGGGTCACGGTCTCAAGTCACCCACGATAGCCACGGGCCTCAGCTTTGCTGGGGACTCAGGGTAGCCTTGGGGAAGTCTGAGAATCCACCTCTGGTGATGCGATGACTTCGGCGTCCGACGGGAGCTTCAGAAATGCAAACCAGACAGATGCTTCTTTGGTGCCTGCCAAGAAGGGAGTCACTCCTTGACCCCAAGGGAGATTCTTCTGTCCTCTAATCGTGAGTAGAGCGTCGAAGGTCCAGGATTCAGTTTCAGAGTTTCGTCCAGGGATAATCTAAAGTCCTAAGGACTGGGTTCCTATACTTATACTAAGGATAGGGGTTGGACTACTCTGTGGCCCCACCTATGGGTGGGTCAGGGCAGAGGGGTGGCTACACCCCTTTCCCTTTGTCCAGTTCACGCCAAAGCAGGGGCTGAAAGCCCCTGATCCGGTTTGAACTGGGGTATGCACTAGGGACACCAAGTGTGCCCCCAGTGCAGGACTTCAAAGCACCCGAAAGTGCTCCCGCCCAGCCCCAATACACATTATCCTGTCTGGGGAGGTGGTCACACCTCCCTGGGACAGGAAACCTATTGTCCAGGCCTCCCCTGCCGGAGTTTCGTCCAGCAGCAGGAGGCCAGACTCGTGTCTGTGGCAGCAGCATCCATTTTGTGATGCCAGGGTTTTGGAAAGAAGTTACCGGGCTAGCCAGAGTTAACATGTCTTTCCCTCTAGAAGGGTGGAATGCTACCCCCGCCGCCAGAATTGGCGGGGGGTAGTATTCCAAGATGTTTGACACCAAACACTACATGTTTAGGTGCAGCCATTCCAAAGTTAGCATTTAACGCGAGGTTATAATGCGCTTAAGAGTATATGGTCAGGCTGCACTACAAACAGCATCAGAGAAGGGTCTCCGAATGCTGCAGAGGGGCCCTGCTCATGCAGGGGCACCCTCTCACATAGGAACCATGCACTCTGCCTTTAGGATTGATAAGGCCTGCCTTAGGAGTGACTTATAGGTTTATATGTGTGTATGTATTTAGTGATATAGGTAACCTATATCACAGTAAAGGTGCATGCACCACCTTACCCAGGCTGCAGTAGCAGACCTGTGGTGTCAGTTTGGATGGCCTTCCAGGGGTGGCATAATACATGCTGCAGCCCCTGGCAGGCCTCTGAGGTACATATGCCCTTGGTACATAGTATACCATATACTAGGGACTTATAAGGGCACTCCAGATTCCAATCAGAGATGTGCCTAAGGCACATGGAAACCTTTTACAGAGAAAGCAGATAGACTGGGGCCCTGAATAGCAGGATCCCAGTCCAACTAAGTCATAAACCAGCAAAACACCATAAAAAAGTGGGGGCAACCATATAGTCAGATTCCACCTTCCTACATAACCTCCCCCCAAACGAAAGGAGATAAGGCTAACCTTGGCCAGTTGAGCCTTCATTGACTAAGTGGTCACCTAAGGAAGCACCTGCACTAGCATGGTTGCCCCCTGTCTTATGGTCCACTAAGCAATCCCTCACCCTAAGGGTATGAGGGTCTCCACCATGGGGAATCACTACCTGTGGTGTGCTTAGGTAAAGTACAAGGCTGGTGAGGTGTCTGGGTAGGGAAGTGAGGCCCTAGGAATGTTGGCCTCAGCTTCCTCAGATCACTGGTCACCATGTATGCCTGTCTTTCCATGACTGAGTTGCACTTTGCTCTAAGGGTCAACCTTTGGCTGCCTACAGCTGGGGGTTGGGTCCCTTTGGATGGACTACTGGAGGGACATGGCAGGTTTGGAACCTTCAGGTCCCAGGTTTGCCCTTGCCTACCAGAGTCCTTCTGGGGGAGGTCCCTACATAAAGGCATGAGGGATCCCTCAGTGTGTAGAGGAGTTTTCACCTGGCTAGGGCTACTAGACTGGGTGCCCCTAATCTGCTGATGGGGGGTTCCTCTGGACAGGGTGCCCTGGGGGGTCCACTGACCTCCTGACCTCTGCAGCCCTGGGCTGGCTGAGGCAGGGTAGAGAGGGGCAGGTTACCTGCTCCAGACTGGGTACCACCTTGGAAGTGTCCTCTGCCATCAGGGGTGTGGCCAGGCCAGGCATGACTACCTCTGGGGCAGTTCCTTCACTAGGGGTAGGGTCAGTTCCCTGAGGAGGCTGACCCTCACCTACTGTCTGGAGGGAAGAAGACTTTTCTTCAACCCTTGTGCTCTCTTTTGGGGGAGAGTGGGCCATTCTTTCAGGCTCCATCTCTCCAAATTCTTGGGCTGGGGCTGTGGCCATTACAGCCCCACTAACCTTTACAGGGACGCCCAACATCCTAAGGTGGGTTTGGTGTTCAACTTCAGCCCAGGCTGAAATTTCCAGATCATTGCCCATCAGGCAATCTACAGGTAAGGTGGGGGACACTGCCACTCTCTTTGGGCCTGTGACCCCCTCCCAGCTGAGATTGACTATGGCCATGGGGTGATCTGTTCTGACACCATCAATGTTGGTCACCTGGTATTTAAACTCAGGTAAAAGCTGGTGAGGGGGGACTAGTTTCCCTGCCACCATGGTGACACTAGCCCCTGTGTCCCTAAATGCCACAGCTTTCTGACCATTAATCATTGGCTCCAGTCTGTACCTGCCCATTGCTGTGGGACCCATGCTAAAGGTGGCAAATCCTACACCACCATCAGAGTCAGAGGAGTCTGTTGAGGGGTCCCTGTCTGAACCAGGGCCCACCTCTGTTCCTGTTGCAAAAGCACCTAACTTTCTGGGTGCACTACTCCCAACTGGAGGATTACTACTGGTAGTACCAGGAGGGGGTAGTAGTTGCTGGGGGAACATTTTCTTTATTGCCAATCCTGGGGCAACTGGGATCAGATTTCCAGTGCCCAGGCTTTTTACAGACATGGCAATATGGTTTCTTTTCAGGAGAGGAAGGAGTTTGGGACCCACCCCCAGAAGAGGAATTTTGGGGCCCTGTAGGGGACTTATCCTTAGATTTATCCCCACCTTTCTCTTGGGACTTAGTAGAATCTTTCTTCTGGTCACCACCCTGATTTCTAGTTTTTACTCTGGTTCTGACCCATTTGTCTGCCTTCTTTCCCAATTCTTGGGGAGAGGTCAGATCAGAGTCCACCAGATACTGGTGCAAAAGCTGGTTTTGACAATTATTAAGGATCTGCTCCCTCATAATCAAATTGTACAATCCTAAAAAGTCATGCACTTTGTTGCCATGTATCCAACCTTCCAGAGCCTTTGTATCACAATCTACAAAATCAACCCAGTCTTGAGTCTGAGCTTTTGGGTGTCTCTGAACTTCAACCTATACTGTTCAGTGGTTAGGCCAAACCCATCTATCAGAGCACTCTTCAAGACTGTGTAATTGTCAGCATCCTCTTCTCTTACAGTGAGGAGCTTGTCTCTACCTTTGTCTGCAAAGGAGAGCCACAAGATTGCTGCCCACTGCCTCTGGGGGACCTTCTGAACTTTACAAGCCCTCTCCAGTGCAGTTATCCATTTGTGGATGTCATCCCCACTCTGGTAGGGAGGGACAATCTTGTTTAGGTTTCTATGGTCATAAGACCTTTCCCTATCTCTAGGGATATTGCTGCCACCATGGGACTCTAGTCCCAACTTTCTTCTCTCTAAAGAGATCTAGGGACTCCCTGTCTATAGCCAGTTGCTTCTTTTTGATTTCAAGCTGAGCTTCCTCATATTAAACCAGCCTCTTTCTTCTCTCATGAGAGGATTCCCTCCTATGAGATGAGACAGAGCTCCCTATGGAGGTGCCAGAGTGGTTAGACTCCTGAGAAGGAGATCTAGACTTTCTGGGCACACTCATAATCCTTCCTGGGGGGACAAAGTGGGGATCATCCTGATCATCCTCTTCATCTTCCTCAGGAGGGATTGGATTATCCAGGTCAGGGCCATTGTCGCCCTCCTGGCCAGTTTCAGAGGGGGGGGCTGGGGGTATTGGTACCCCTGGTCCCATCCTCATCTTCTGCCCCACCCTCAGCTCCTACCCCTTCAGTCCCCAAGGGCTTACTAAGGTCATAAGCCACCAACAACTCCTTGAGGTGTTGGGTGGTGGGGCTTTGGCCTGTCCTTATTTTTCTCAAGTTGCATAAAGCTCTCAATTCCAAGAATGGGAGTGTATCATACTTGGAGGGTGGAAGCTCAGTGGCTTCCTGCAAGGATTCTTTAGATCCTACCCTTAAAGACATTACTAGTGTGGTGTGGTGTATGCACTACCTACTCTAGTGTGGCCTACTAAACTCTCTTGAGTTGTAGAAAGGGTGTGCTATCCCTTAACACACAACTCTAAGTTCAGTAGAACTTACTGTATTCTAAGCTTAAATTATATGTACCTTAGGTACCTTTAGTGGTTTTCAGTTGATCAATTCAATTGAGATTATCTGGTAAAACAATAGCAAGCTGGAATCCCACACGCTGCACACCAATGTGAGAAGTTGGCCTGGTATATGCTGTCCACTAATTATAGTGGGCACCTTGCACCAGTCCAAACAACCCCTTATTGGAGATAGGTTAAAGACAACCTTATTGAAAGCTATCCTAGTGGTAGCTATGGAGAGCAGCCTTCAGGCTAAGTCTTGAAGGAATGTAAAGCAGCTTGTTTTACCAGTCTATAATCTCTTGAGTGATCAAATGAAAGAGCACCACACCAGGTATATATTCAAAATATATGTATTTATTGCTAAACCCACCCCTCTAGTCTCTTTATGAGGCTAGAGTTCGAAGTACATAAGTTAGAAGTATTTAAACACAGTAATAGCACAAATACATGTTTGGGCCCTAGGGGCGTACCAAACCATATACCAATAAAGTGGTATAAGAACCACGACTGAACTAGACACTAGGCCTAGAGCCTCTAGAAGTGCTTGGACCACAAGGAACCACCCAAGGTAGTGACACAGGCGACCCACGGGAGATGCGTGCAGTGTAAATACACAACCGCGATACGCCGTTGACTTCTATGGAGAAAGTCGTGATCGGGAAATTAGAGAAAAGGGACACTTTAAAGAGGACTTGGACCAAACCCTTTGAGATCTAGGACTTTGAAGAGTCTCTACCCACGGGAGCACCGGAGTACTCGTGTTACCTCACCCAGGGAAGCCGGGTGCATAGGTGCCTTTCGGGGTCGGGTTTCGTCGTCGATTCGAATGGCGATCTGCTGCAAAGTGCTGCTGGCGACCAAGAGAAAAGTGTCCGGGTGGATCCAAGAGTGGATCGGAGTTCTGAAGAACCTGAAAGCAGAGGGGACAGAGTCTGGGTCACTAGCCAGTGACCAGGAAGGCGATGGACAGATGCCCACCGATGTCGAGTGCTTCAGGTGCATTGACAGTTGTCTTGTCTCTTCAGCCACGAGGTCCAGGAGGCGTTGTCGGCAACCAGGAGCAGGATTCGGGCTGGTACACAATGTCTGTCGAGTGCCTAGGTGTCGGCGACCGGATTGGACCCAACAAGCCTTGGCAACGGCAAGTCTCGGTGAAGATGTAGATCGTCAATGGTGCAGACCAGCAAGGTCTGTAGAACTCACCCAGCAAGGGTAAGTGAGGGCAGGCCTGGAGCAATCAGGATGCCAAGTTAGAAAAGGATTGGCCTTCGTTAAGGGCTACTAGCCAACAGGCTAGCGACCACGAAGGAGCCTCGTAATGCCGCACGTGGATCTGGCTTACAGGACACTCGTGGAGTGGGGGCCAGTGATCTTCGGTGCAGGTGGTGCTGGAGGCTAGGGCTACTCGAAGCCCAAAGCACGACTTCTTGGGAGACCCAGAAGAGGATGCACTTGCAAATGTGCTCGGTGTCCAGGGGTCACAGTCTCAAGTCACCCACGATAGCCACGGGCCTCAGCTTTGCTGGGGACTCAGGGTAGCCTCGGGGAAGTCTGAGAATCTACCTCTGGTGATGTGATGACTTCGGCGTCCAACGGGAGCTTCAGAAATGCGAACCAGACAGATGCTTCTTTGGTGCCTGCCAAGCAGGGGAGTCACTCCTTGACCCCAAGGGAGATTCTTCTGTCCTCTAATCGTGAGTAGTGTGTCGAAGGTCCAGGATTCAGTTTCAGAGTTTCGTCCAGGGATAATCTAAAGTCCTAAGGACTGGGTTCCTATACTTATACTAAGGATGGGGGTTGGACTACTCTGTGGCCCCACCTATGGGTGGGTCAGGGCAGAGGGGTGGCTACACCCCTTTCTCTTTGTCCAGTTCACGCCAAAGCAGGGGCTGCAAGCCCCTGATCCGGTTTGAACTGGGGTATGCACAGGGACACCAAGTGTGCCCCCAGTGCAGGACCTCAAAGCACCCGAAAGTGCTCCCGCCCAGCCCCAATACACATTATCCTGTCTGGGGAGGTGGTCACACCTCCCTGGGACAGGAAACCTATTGTCCAGGCCTCCCCTGCCGGAGTTTCGTCCAGCAGCAGGAGGCCAGACTCGTGTCTGTGGCAGCAGCATCCATTTTGTGATGCCAGGGTTTTGGAAAGAAGTTACAGGGCTAGCCAGAGTTAACATGTCTTTCCCTCTAGAAGGGTGGAATGCTACCCCCGCCGCCAGAATTGGCGGGGGGTAGTATTCCAAGATGTTTGACACCAAACACGACATGTTTAGGTGCAGCCATTCCAAAGTTAGCATTTAACGCGAGGTTATAATGCGCTTAAGAGTATATGGTCAGGCTGCACTACAAACAGCATCAGAGAAGGGTCTCCGAACGCTGCAGAGGGGCCCTGTTCATGCAGGGGCACCCTCTCACATAGGAACCATGCACTCTGCCTTTAGGATTGATAAGGCCTGCCTTAGGAGTGACTTATAGGTTTATATGTGTGTATGTATTTAGTGATATAGGTAACATATATCACAGTAAGGGGTGCATGCACCACCTTACCCAGGCTGCAGTAGCAGACCTGTGGTGTCAGTTTGGATGGCCTTCCAGGGGTGGCATAATACATGCTGCAGCCCCTGGCAGGCCTCTGAGGTACATATGCCCTTGGTACATAGTATACCATATACTAGGGACTTATAAGGGCACTCCAGATTCCAATCAGAGATGTGCCTAAGGCACATGGAAACCTTTTTACAGAGAAAGCAGATAGACTGGGGCCCTGAATAGCAGGATCCCAGTCCAACTAAGTCATAAACCAGCAAAACACCATAAAAAATGTGGGGGCAACCATATAGTCAGATTCCACCTTCCTACATTGGACACATACTGTCCAAGAAGGAGTTCACATCTAGAAAACAAATGCCTTTATGAAGTACTTCAATACTACAGATATAAAAGCAATATAACAGAAATATAACAGAAAACATAGAAGAAGGGAAATATGCAGTAGTTTAATGTGATGGTTGTTTGGTCAGACATGCAAAAGGAAATCTAATTAACCACAGAAAACTTAGGTGCCAAACTCCAGTCTAAAAAGACTTTCCCTATTTCTCACTTCTAGAAACTCTTCAAGCCTTGGCATGCTGAATCAGAATTACTCAGACTATGACTGCTACGAAGATTCTTCCAATGCTGTGAAAGACAGTATTCAGTGTTCCATCTTTCCAAACTATTTGCAAATGTTTAGTGATGAGATTGTATAAGCAGAAACAATTGATGCTTAGATCACTAAGGAGAGTTAAAAAAGCAGCCAAAGTTCTGGACCACTGAGTCAAGATCCTCTTGGACAACCAATTATTGAAAATGAAGCTACAATAGCTACGAATGAGGTGGAAATTGCAATGGAACAAGCGAGAAACGAAAGTGTTGAGTTGAAACAGTTAGTTGGACAACTGAATGACAAACAGAAAGAAAGTTTTATGGCGGTAACAGAGAAAAAAGAGCATGGATTCCTTCATGAGAACAAGCAGTGCACATCATTTAAGCCAATAGTATTATATGTCAGTTGTCAAGCTTGCACCTGGAAAAGCTTTTTAATTAAAGTTCTCACCACTTACCTACAGAGGACTACAGAATCAAATTTACTGTGTGTAGTAACAGCGCCAACTGGATTAAATGCAAACAACATTAAAGGAATTACTTTAGACCGACTTCTTATGCTCCCTGTTGAACATGACAATAAACTGGAATACTAGATGTTATCCGGTAAAGGTTGTCATGAAGTACTGAAGAAACTGAAGCTTTTAATCATCAGTGAGGTGAGCATGGTCTCAAACTTAATGCTTGCCTTTGAACACTTGAGAATACAACAGATTTTAAAAACAGAGTATGAAGTGGTGTTTGGAGGAAAGCATTTCATTGTCTTTGGTGACCTTCTGCATCTTACCCCCATCAAAAGACAGCCTGTTTTCAAGACCCTTCTCCATGATGAAAATCGGAATTCTGTGGGAAGTATTGGCAATGTGAACATTTGGCTAAACTTCCAACACAAGCAACAACTTAAAAATATGTGTCTAGCATCTGACTTGTAATACATACATTAGAGTAGGGGTTCTGACAAAGAAGGGGAAATGTTCCTTGTCTTATCAAGAAATTATTTTCCTCCAATAAAACAGCAGCACAGCTAATGTTGAATTTCACTGAAGAAGAAAAATCCATTGTCTGTTTAATGCCTACACTTCAGGAGTGCTCCAATTTTAACAAAGAATTACTAAAACTGGAGAAAGAACACATTTTTGAAAGAACAGTTATTGACAAAGTGGAACACCAGTGGGTGAAAGTAGTGCCAAGTGGCAAACTACTAGCAACATTGGATTCATTGGAGAAATCTGTATCCAGGACTGCAGGATTAGAACATTGTTTACACATATGCAAAAAACTGTAGAGTAATTTCGAGGCATAATTTAAATGTGGAGGATTAGCGCTATAGGTAAAGTGATTGATTTCATTAACTTTCCAAATGGGGATTATAAAGTGTGATCAGATTGATGGTGTGAAGCAGATTGGCCGATGAGATGTACAATTATGCTTGTAAAGGTCTTATATGTCTAGCAGTAGTAGTTTCCAGTGTCTCTAGCATACACTGTAACTATCCAGAATCCCAAGGTTTAACTATGAACTCTGTTTTCATTAACCCTGGGCGTAGTTCGCGAAGTAGCGCTACGCGAAGCTACGCGGAGCTACGCGAAGCCACGCGAAGTGCACTTCGCACTACGCGAACTACGCGTAGCACTACGCGAACTGCGTAGTGCGCTGTTCGCGATGATTGCACAGTGCCGGATGCTTGTCCGCACTGTGCAATCATTGAAAACGGCATCTTGCACAGTGCGAGCTGTCTTTTACTGCCGCTCGAGTAGATTTTTACTCGAGCGGCAGCTTTCTCAACGCGGACTGGTAGTTTCTCATCGCGAGCGGTCGCGAGCATACGCGACCACTCGCAATGAGAAACCTGACCTCCCCGCGTTGAGAATCTCGCCGGGAGGTTTATTTTCCACGCTCGCGATCGGCAACTTGATGTTGCTGATCGCGAACGAGGAAAAAGTCTCGCCGGGATGTCATTTTGCTTGCTCGCGGTCGCCAACTTGACGTTGAGGACCGCGAGCAAGCAAAAAATGACCGCTGCACTACGCTACGCTATGCGTGTTTGCACTGTGCTACGTGCAATTCGCGTAGTGTGAAGTAGCGCAAACTACACAAACTATGCGAGCGTAGCGTAGTGCTTTGCCCAGGGTTAGGTTTCTTTAATATTGGCAGTACTGTGTTTAAAGAAAACATATCATATGTTGCATTGTCTCAAGTAAAAACATTGTCAGGTTTATTTTTTGGATGATTTTGATGACAGGAAAGTTAGTGCTGATGCAGGTTGTGTCAGAGAGTACAATCGGTTAAGAAGTGAACACCCTCCTCATTTAGGACAGTATCCCATTTATAAAAAATGGATAATCTGTCCAAACGTAAGATCACAAAAGAACTTACAGATGTTGCTGAAAAGAAGAAAAAGAACAATAACAAGGAAGGTGTTAAGAAAAAAACTGGAGAATGAGGGAGATATTGTAGGTTACCAATTTTCAAACACTTATGGTGTCAACTGCTATGCAAATTTTGTTTTCAATGTACCGTTTCATTTACCACATCTTATAAATGCAATGGAACAGAAACCACAGAAGAGAATATTTTCTGCACTGTTTGGTTTGTTGTAATGTTTACATAGTGATAGGACTGTAATAAATTGTGCTCAGGCATTCGAGATCTAGGAGATATATATACACCAGGATGCACAGGAGCTTATAATGGCCATCCTTGGAGTTTTAGAAGAAGGTGTAATCAGTATTGATGACTTATTTGGACCCAGTTCCACATGGAACCATGAGTGGGAAGATTGCTCTTTTACGCCTACCACTTAAATAAATTCTGAGTGTTTTCCTATACTTATCACCACTGTATTCCAAATTTGTGTAATTTGACAGACTAATCAAACCAGCTAACCAAAATATGACCTGCCCAAATTGTAGATCAGACATCATGCCTACATGGCATATACGAAGAAGTGGAAAATACCTTATATTAATGCTACAACGATGCAGAGCAGATGGATCCAAATTTGAAACAGACATTATGATCTTCAGAGCAGGAAAACTTTCTTGAAGGAGTTAATGTAACATCTAGGCAATGCCAGCAATCTTAAACTCAAACAAAAACTGCCTTTCAAACTTCCAAATTGTTACCTGTTGTTTCTTCAACCAAAGTTCTGAGGCGAATTTCTGGTTTTAAAAAGTGGTGTACGGTATTTCTTCTACGTGGATCATCAGTTTTCACGCCATCATTCGACCTATCAGGGGTGATGTTTTCAAAAGGATCACCAAAATTCAAGTGCGCTTTATATCTATTAGTAGTACTGTGCCAGTTATAATTATAAAAGAGTTATTTTTAGCATATATTTATTTAGATTAGTTCAGTAACTGTAGGCAAACCAGTGGATTAAATAACTGTCGTGAGTGCAATGCACAGTGTTTCTTATTTGTAGTGATATACTGTGCAGTTTTGTTTTCTACAATCTATGTGATTGTTTTTTCCCACTGTTCAAGGATAAATCATTATGCAGTACATGGTTTATGGTACGCAAATATGAAAGCTGAGCGCAGTAAAAATAGGAAAATTAAATGTTTTACTATAATTTGATATACTGTTACAGCATACTGTTTTGTTTCTGAAATTTTGTAAAAATAATACTAATACATATTTATGTTTTGTTTTCTTTTTCAACAGTGGTTGGAGTTATACGTCTTTAGATGTGTCAACATACTAATAGTGCCATACAAATATTACTTTGGTGCTCCCCTGGAGGGTGTCTTGATTAAGGCTGGGCGTAGTTCGCGAAGTAGTGCTTCGCGAAGCTACGCAAAGTGCAGTTCGCACTACGCGAGCTTCGCGTAGCACTACGCGAACTGCGTAGTGCGTGTTCGCAATGATTGCACAGTGCCGGATGCTTGTCCGCACTGTGCAATCATTGAAAACGGCAACTTGCACAGTGCGAGCTGTCTTTTACTGCCGCTCGAGTAGATTTTTACTCGAGCGGCAGCTTTCTCAACGCGGACTGGTAGTTTCTCATCGCGAGCGGTCGCGAGCATACGCGACCACTCGCAATGAGAAACCTGACCTCCCCGCGTTGAGAATCTCGCCGGGAGGTTTATTTTCCACGCTCGCGATCGGCAACTTGATGTTGCTGATCGCGAACAAGGAAAAAGTCTCGCCGGGATGTCATTTTGCTTGCTCGCGGTCGCCAACTTGACGTTGAGGACCGCGAGCAAGCAAAAAATGACCGCGGCACTACGCTACGCTACGCTATGCGTGTTTGCACTGTGCTACGTGCAATTCGCGTTGTGCGAAGTAGCGCAAACTTCGCAAACTACGCGAGCGTAGCGTAGCACTTCGCCCAGGGTTAGTCTTGATGCACAAAGAGCACTTGACATGCTTTGCCACCACTTTCTTTTGTCTGGAGGGGATGGTGAAAAACTCCCATCCAATTGATTACCCCTTTGCTAGGACTGGCTCCTCCAAAGAACTGTGTTCAACAGGGTGTATCAACTGATCCTCACTGCCACCAGAAGCCACTGTATGTGCAAATATATAAAAAACACCAACATTGAATTTAGAAAGAGAAAAGAGCAGGTGCTGGATTGAGAAGTATCTTTATGATTGTTTTTTCCCCACCGTTCAAGGGTGAATCTTTATACACAGCATTGATTATGCTATACAAGTACAAAAGCTGAGAACAATAGAAAAAGAGAAATGGTTTTCAATAGTGTGAAATACAACTACAGCATAAAAAGGTTAACTGTTTTGTTTATACTATGAACTTATGCATTGCAGAAATTTAAAGATTATTGCAGATTTTTGTAAGAAGTAATACTAACCTATATCTATGTTTTTTGTTTTGCAACAGATGAATCACACCATCTATTGGAGTGAAAGTGTACACTAAGAGAGACTGTCATATATTCACTCATACACCTAGTCACTCACCTATACAGCTACTCACACACCTACTCACTCACCCATACAGTCAGTAACACACCGACTCACTTACCAATACAGGTTTTATGACAAGCAATCACTAACACACCCAATCACCCTTCCATGTAACCACTGATACACCCAATCACTCACCCATATAGCTACAAACACATCCACTCAACCATACAGTGACTCATACAGCCACCCAGTCACTCATACAATCACTAACATACCCAGTCATTCTCCCATGGAACCACTGACACACCAAATCACTCACCCACACAGCTACAAACACACCTACTCACTCATCCATAGAGCCACTCATGCACCCACTCAGTCACCTATATAATCACTAACTCACCCAGTCACTCTCCCATATAACCACTACACACCCAATCACTCACCCACATAGCTACAAACACACCAACTCACTCACCCATAGATCCACTCAGACACTGTCATACATCATTTACAGCCACTCACACACACACTCACCTACCTATACACTCACACACTCATTCACAAAGCCATGAAGCAACTAACACACACATTGACACACACCCACTCAACCATCCATACCGCCAGTCATGCACCCACTCACTCACCCATATGTGCACTCACACAGCTATTGATGCATCCATACACCCACTCACTCACAGCCAGTCATGCACCCACTCACTTACTTATACAAACACTAACCTACTCATTCATGAACCCATATAGCCACTGTCACACCCAGTCACACACCCCCACTCACTCAAATATTACAGATCCAGTTACACACTCATACAGCCACTCACTTATTAACACAGAAACTCACTCACTCATACTCTTTCTTATACATACACACACACACACATAGAGTTTATCTTTTTTAAATCAAGAATGGTGGTTCTAACAAGAACCTTTTTTCAGAACTCATTTCTTTGTACTTTTTTTACATTTGTTTTTTTTTTACTAATAAAATGGTAACTGGGAAAAGTATTAACTGAAAACTGGGGATACATGTGTCATTCTAGAAAATAAACTGAAACAACTTCACACTTGTGGTGTTTTGCTGCCTCCAGAACTGCAGCAACTGATTGTTCAGCTACAGTGAGGATTTTTTCAGTCATACAAAATGTTCCAAATCTTATCAGCTATGGGGACATTTCATAAAGATGTTGCTGAACAGCGGTAGGTATAGGGCTCCCTAGGGCAATGGGTGTTGCACCTGACATGAATGCATCTGCTGCACTGCTCTCCCTCTGGACTCTGGCCAAGTGGTTAGAATGGTACATCTTCAGGTGGATCAACATACCTGTTGTCGCACACGAATATTTCTTTGACGTACCCCTCGAGAGGGTCTTCTCACGAAAAAAACACTTTGTGTGCTTTGCCACCATTTCCTTCTCCCTGGAGGTGATTGTGGAACATTCCCATGCAATAGATTGCAGCCTTGCTGGAGTTCCTCCTCTAAAGAACTGTCTTCATCAGGTTGTGGCTGCTGATCTTCTGTGCCACCAAATGCCATTTTATTTGGATTTAAAAAAAAAAAATCCAAAATTAACTTTCAAGAAGAAAAGAGCAGGTGAACCTACAATCTCAGCACTGGAACTCTAAAGAAAAGAAAATTGGGTTGGTACTTCCTCTCTAGAATAATCAAAAGTGTCTTGAAATACCTTGATTCCATAGTCAGGAGGCTGGGGCAGACGCCGGTAGCAGGACGTTCACTGCAGCAAGAGCAGTGCGTGGTAGAGGCTGCGGCAAGCTGGTGGGGTCTGCTGGAGTCTACCAGCATTTCCCGTGGCCCATCTGCAGCAGCCTTCATTAGGCAGGACAAGGAAGCGGCTGCATTGAAGGATTTCTATTGTGTATGATCCTCGGCGAGTGCACGACTAAGGGTGTTAAGTATTGGGCAATTCCAAAATGTTATATTTGTTATAGACATTTTGGAATAGAAAACTGCTCCCCCCTCGTGCAGCTCCACCAAAGAGTGTCTGCTCCCAGCACTGCTCAGGTTGGTGTTCAAGACTTTCTGCCTCCTGCTCAGGCCTTGCCCTCCCCCCTGCTCTTGTGCACATCCTTCGCTATGCTGCTCTCCTTTGGCTCCCTTTGCCTTTTGCTTTTCTTTTGTAGTAACTCCGCTTCTGTGCCTTGCCTTATTCTTTTTTCTTTTTTTCCCTATCCCGCTTTTCTCTCCTTTCTGCCGCTGCTGTCCCTGCAGCCCCTCCCCCTACCATGTGTTCCTGCCTTCCAGCTGTCCCGCCCTCCCCGCGACCCCTACATAATGGCGGCCGCTATGCGGCCGCACAGGGGACACGCGCAGCAGGTGCGCCGCTGGCACGCCAAAGGCAAGACCTGACCGCGACCAGCACCAGGAACCCTGGACCTCGGACCTACCAGTGCTACAGCTCCTCGGCCCTTCACACACTGAACACAGGCCAGGACAACA
This sequence comes from Calotriton arnoldi, assembly GCA_963921515.1. NCBI lineage: Eukaryota > Metazoa > Chordata > Amphibia > Caudata > Salamandridae > Calotriton > Calotriton arnoldi. The sequence goes on from CAWUFW010001113.1 coordinate 2,641,714, forward strand.
ACTGCAAGCGGTCTTCACCAATCGTCACCCACAGACCCTTAACCTGCCGCCACTGCAGCCACTCCTTCGCCTTCACCAAGATCCAAGACCCATCACAAACCTCCTACCACAACACAACCGCACCTCAAACCCCGCAATGCATCCTCCTCAACGTCCGCTCCCTCCACAGACATGCCGCAGAAATCTGGGACCTCCTCGACAGCACCATCCCTGATGTCACCTTCTTCATGGAAACCTGGACAAACGCTGCCTCGGGACCTGACATCACGATTGCTATCCCCGAAGAATACAAGATCACACTGAAGGACCTCCCCAACCGCCCAGGAGTTTGCATCGCCATCACCCACAAATCCAACCTCCGACTGAGTACCCACACCGATGGTCCCAAAGACCTGATGGAACACCTTCACTTCAAGATACAGACAAACCCGACCACCACCCTACAGGGTACCCTCATCTACAGACCCCCGGACCCCACGCACCTTTCACCGACTTAATCACTGACATCATCACTCCGCAAGCCATCACCTCCACCGACTACACCTTGCTGGGAGACCTCAACTTCCGCCTCGACAACCTCCAAGACCCCAACTCCACCTCCCTCCTGGGCAACCTCCTCAACATTGGACTCAAGCAGATCATACCAGAACCCATGCACTCAGCAGGACACATCCTCAACCCCATCTTCACAGCGGGAAACTCCATCACCTTCAGCCACACCTCTGAACTCCCATGGACAGATCATCGCTGCATCCACTTCACCTTCAAAACAACCATCACACGCAAACCTCCACACCAGCTCCCACGCAGGAACTGGAACAAGATCTCCAATGACCAGCTCACCGCCTCCCTCAGCAGCTCCAACCTAACCTCCATGGACGATGTCCCAACCAACGCAGCCCAAACCCGGCACATTTGGATCACTGACTGCGCCCACACCATTGCCCCTCTCAAGAAAACTACCAACACACACGCCAAGAGAGCCAGCTGGTTCTCAACTGAACTCTGAGAATCCAGACGAACCTGCAGATGCCTCAAAAATATCTGGAGGAACTCCAAAACAACAGCAGACCATGACAACTTCAAAGCAGCCAACACCGCCCACCACAACTGCATCCGAAACACAAGGAAGAAAGTATTCCAGGACAGAATCTCAACCCACACACACAACAGCAAGGAACTATTCAGCATCATCAAAGAGTTCGCCCAACCCAACAGGGACACTACAGACATCCCCCCTCCCAGGACCTCTGCAACTAGCTCAGCTGCTTCTTCCACCACAAAATCAAGACCATCTACGACAACTTTGACGACGATAACCAACAAGCGGAACCTACACCTCCCACTCCCGACACCACACAGCCTACACTTTACAGCTGGGCCGCTTTCACCACTGAAGACACCCTGAAGACCATGAAGTCAATCCACTCCAGGCCCCCCACGGACCCCTGCCCCATCACATCTACAATAGAGCCTCCGATATCATCGCCCAGAACTTCGCCGAATCATCAACTGCTCCTTTGAGACCGCCTCATTCCCCGACGACTGGAAACATGCTGAGACCAATCCTCTCCTGAAGAAACCCTTGGCGGACCCCACCGACCTCAAAAACTTCAGAACCATCTCTCTACTCTTTCCAGTGAAAGTCATTGAAAAAACCGTCAACAGCCAGCTCGCCTCCTTCATTGAAGAAAAGAACATCCTTGGCACCTCCCAAAGCGGCTTCAGGAAAAAGCACAGCACCAAAACTGCCCTCCTCGCCACAACAGATGACATCCGCTGCCTCCTCAACAGAGGGGAGACTGTGGCCCTCATCCTCCTGGACCTCCCGCAGCCTTTGACACAGTCTCTCACCGCACCCTAGCCCACAGACTCCACGACGCAGGGATTCGGAACAAGGCCCTCGACTGGATCCGCTCATTTCTCTCTGGCAGGACGCAGAGGGTCAGACTCCCACCCTTCCTCTCGGATCCCACACCGACTACCAGAGGAGTTCCCCAAGGATCCTCCATCAGCCCCACCCTGTTCAACGACTACATGGCCCTGCTCGCCCCATCGTCAGATCCTACGGACTCAAAATTGTAACCTATGCAGACGACACCCAACACATCCTCTCCCTATCCAACGAACCCAACGTCTCCAAACACAACTTTCAAGAGGGAATGGAAGCAGTTGTCAGGTGGATGAAGAACAGCTGCCTACAACTCAACACAGAAAAAACCGAAGTATTCATCATGGGCCCACACCCCGACACCTGGAGCGACACCTGGTGGCCCCCGCCCTCGGGAATCTGCCCTCCCCCATATACCACGCATGCAACCTCCGAATCATCCTGGACTCCGAACTCAAAATGGACCGCCAAATCAATGTTGTCTCATCTGCCTGTTTCCACACCATCCGACTTCTATGAAAGACCTTCAAATGGATCCCCCTCGAACACAGAAAAAACATCACCCATGCCCTCATCAGCAGTGGACTCGACTACGGCAACACTCTCTATGCTGGAATCAACAAGAACCCTACCCACAAACTCCAGAACATCCAGAATGTCTTCACCAGACTAGTCATCAACCTACCGTGCCATTGCCACACCATCCAACACCTGTGGACACTACATTGGCTCCCCGTCAAGAAGAGAATCACCTTCAAGCTTCTCACCCACGCCCACAAAGCCCTCCACAACACCGGACTGGCATACTTGAACTACCGCCTCTCTTTCCACGCACCCCAAAGATCCCTCCACTCAGCCCACCTCTCCCTTGCGAAGGTTCCTTGCATCACAAAGACCAGAATAGGAGGTTGCGCCTTTTCCTTCCTCACGGCCAAGGCATAGAACACTCTTCCACTCCACCCCAGACAGACACCAACACTCTGCAGGTTCACAAGGGACCGCAAGACTTGGCTCTTCGACGGATCGCCGTGAACATCTGGGACCTGCGCCCCCCCCAGCGCCTTGAGACCCTCTCAAGTGAGTAGCTGTGCTCAACAAACCCTTGATTGATTGATTGATTGACGTAATTGTGAGCACCGATGTATTTTCGATTACAGAAAATAGAATAAAACAGTATTGAACTATAAAATTACTTATGACAATCTCACTTTATATGTTATATTAGTAAAGTATTGATCACAAGCATTAATTACAATATATGAATACATGTTTTTAGACTTTCTAAAAATCACACTGATTTCGTGAATATCCGCGGTAGCAGATTATATGTTTCACAACTTTAGGGGACAAATTCGCAAATATAAAAAAAAAAATTTAAAAAGAAAAGCCTTCTGGGCACATTTGTTTCTTGATGCAAAAGAAAATGATGCTGCATTCTTGATGCCCAACAAAATGAGGACATCTCCAACAAACAAATAATCACTTGCTTCGTATAGTTAGGAAAATGTACCCTTGTTTGGTGGTGATTCATCTCTTTCTAGTCCTTTTGTCTTCTCTACAGGAGTTTTCATGTTATCAAAGATTGCTGGATGAAGACACATGTTGAACAATCACATTGCCAAAATGCACAGAATGGTGCTGCATACATTTCCTTGTGATCCATTATTCAGCTGCAGTGTAGAATACACACCTGGCATTACCAAATGGCGTAGCACTTACTAATTAACCAGTATAATCTACTCCAGATGGGAAGACAATGTGTGCAAAACTGTGGATTCTTTTGGGTGAACGGGCAGGTAATGTTCCTTTCTGGACCTGATTCTCATTTCACAGAAAATTAATCCTTAACAGAAAGCGCTTACAAATGTAAACATAGCAGGTGCCCCAGTTGAAGCTCCACTTCTGTAAAGGACAAATGATCCTAACTTTGTGGGCATGGCGAAGGCAAAGCAAGTGTGAAGGCAAAGCAAATGGATATGTGAGTGGTTGTGCAGGTGTGCGAGCAGGTGTATGAGAGGTTGCTTGGAGTATGAGTGGGTGTGTGAGTTGTTCTCTGAATTATGTCATCAGTGATGTCATTTGAGAGGTATTAGTTACCTGAGTTAACTATAACTTACGCCCTGGCAATGCACTGCTTATGACCTCACATATTACATCCCTCATGACATGGTCAGTGACATCACTCATGACACCACTGATGACATCTCCAATGACATCACTGATGACATCTCAAATTATATCACTGATGACATCATCCAGTGATTCTGAGTGTTTCCTAAAAGTTACTGAGTTGTTAAATATATATACTAACGGTAAGTGGCTATAGGAGTGCCTGTATGGGTGAGTGATTGGGTGTGTAAGTGGTGTATAGACGAGTGAGTTGGTATGTGAGAGACTGTATACAAGTGTGAATGGCTGTATGAGTATATGTATTGATGAGTCAGTGGGTGTGTAAGTTGCAGTAATGGTAAATGAGAGGGTGAATGAGGTGCTGTATGGGTGAGTGTTTGGGTGTGTCAGTAACTGTAAATGGCAAGTGAGAGGGTGCATGAGTGGCTGTATGGGTGACTGGGCAGGTATATATGTTTATGTATGGGTGAGTGAGAGGGTAAATGAGTGGCTGTATGGGTGCATGAATGGGTGTGTAAATGGGTGTATGAATGAGTGATTGGGTGTGTGAGTGGCTCTATGGGTCAGTGAATGGGTGTGTGAGTGGCTGTATGGGTATGTGAGTGTGAGAGAGGTTGTATGGGAGAGTATGTGCTTGTCTCAGTGACTGTAAAGGTGAGTGAGTACATGTGTTAATATATGTATAAATATGTGAGTGGCTGTGTGAGTAGCTGTTTGGGTCAAGGAGTGGTTATGTGAGTGAGTATATGGGTGAGTAGGTCTCTGTGTAGCTATATGGGTGACCAATTCAGTGTGTGTGTGGCTCCATGGGTGTATGAGTGGGTTTGTAAGTGTTTCTATGTCTGCATAACTGGATGTGTGAGTGGCTATATTGGTCAGTGAGTAGGTGCACGAGTGGCTCTATATGTGAATTACTGGTTGTGTTAGTGGTTGTATGGTGAGATGATGTGTGAGTGGCTTCAAGGATCAGTGAGTTGGTGTGTGAGTGTTTGCATGGGTCTGTGAAAGGGTATGATAGTGGTGGTGTGGGAGTGGGTAGATGAGATGCTGTATGGGAGTGTGCATAGGGGTGAGTGAGTGCATGAGTGTGTATATGGGTGTTTAAGTGAATGCATGAGTGGTGTATGTGTGAGTGAATGAGTGCCTGAGCGATATATGGGTGATTAATTGAGTGCATGAGTGTTTGTATATGTGAGTGAGTGCAGGAGTTGTGTATGGGTGAGTGACTGAGTGCATGATTGTGTGTATGGGTCAGTGAGTTAGTGCATGAGTGCATGAGTGTGTATATGTGTGATTGAGATAGTGAATGAGTGGTGCATGGGTAATTGACTGAGTGCATGAGTGTGGCTGTATTAGTGCCTGGACGTATAAGTATGTGTGTAAGTGTTTGTCTGTGGTGGTAGCTTTATAGATGAGTGAGTGGCCCTATGAGAGAATGAGTGTTTGTAGTAGTGGATATATAGATGAATGTAAGTGGCTGTATAGGTGAGTTTCTGTCTAGATCAGCAGCTGTTCAGGGGAGTGAATGGGTGTTCTGAGTTGTTGTGTGAGTGAGTGGGTGAGTGAGTGGCTAAATGGGTGAGTAAATGGGTTTGTCAGTGACTGTATGTGTTAGTGAGAGTCTGTGACTTGCTGTATGGAGGGGTGGTAGTGGCTGTGTGGGTGAGTGAATGGGTGCATAAGTACCTGTGTGGGTGTGTGACTGCTGTGTGAATGGCTTTATGCAAGAGTATCTGCTTGAGTGGGTGTATGGGTGAATGAGTACTAGTACCAGTTGCTATATGAGTGAGTGAATGGGTGTGTGACTGGCTGTATAAGTGTGTGTGTGTGTGTTTATAAATGGCTGTATGGCTGATTGTGTGCTAGTATCAGTGGGTCTATGGATCAGTGAGTAGTTGTGTGGGTGTCCATATGGGTGAGTGACCACTACTACTGTGAGTGGGTGTATACATCAGTGAATGCTAGTGTGGGTGGCTATATGAGTTATGGGTAACTGAGTGGTAGTGATAGTAGTTATATGGGTGACTGAATGGGTGTGTAACTGGCTGTATGAGTTTATATGCGGCTGAGTGAATAGTTGTATGTGGGAGTGAGTGGCTGTGTGAGTGACTGCATGGGTGACTGAGTTGCTATGAGACTATGTTTTATTAATAATTCGGGAAAACAAACTAATAGGAAATTAACCCAAGAACAGTTTATAGTTAAAAACACTTTCAATAATTATGTATAAGCAAAGTTTCTGTGGTAGGAAAAATGTTCTGAGACATCTAATGACATTCAACGTGGCCTGGTATGGAAAAAAAACATAAAGATATGTTAGTAGAAGTTACAAATATTTCTAAAATGATTATATCTGATACAGTATTACAAATAAAAACAAAGTACTGTTCTGTTTTAGAGATCCTAGTGAATACATAACTCCTGCTAGGCTGAATGATGTTTAGGTACTAGTGATCCACATAGAGAACATTCCATAGTATAGTTTTAATTCCACAAATAGTGCACAATAGTTTGGTTGATGAAACAAAAGGGGTCATTATTTAGTTACAAATACAGTTTTTACTTTCAACTTAAAGCTGCTGTAATTGGATTATTTCCATTCAGTTTCTCACTTCAATTATACAGTGTAGTAATTCGATGTGATATTAACTCCTTTGTGGAAGATAAAACCACTGTTGAATTCTGAAGATAGACATTACTCCCAGTAGCCTGAATAATGTCTAAAAGACTGATGAACCACAGAGAAGAAAGACTGCACACCACTTTTATGTCCAGAATTTCTCATTAGAATTTTGGTTGAAGAAAGAACAGATGAGAGTTTGGTAATTTGGAAGGAAGTGCTGGTTTGAACCTTGGGTTACATCCCGTCCATCCAGTTCCACTCTTTAAATAGACGGTGTAGTGTCCAGAGGTTGTATCAATTCCTTTGTGAAAGATGATAGTTGAAGTAGTAAAAGTTCTTCCCGAAATTGATATTTGTACAGCTTTGAAGTTTGTGATTTGAGTTTCCAATTTGTAACTATCTCCTCTACATTGTTGTTAATGTTAATGTTAATTGTGACTTGTAGAGCGCTTAATACCGGAAGGCGCTGTGAGTAGAAAGCTACAGTGCCCCCAGGTGAATATGGCCCCTGACTGGGTGGTATTAGGCCCAGGCTTCAGTGAAGAGGAGGGTCTTCAGATTCGTCCTAAATGGTAGAAGGGCCTTCTCGGATCGAAGATGGAATGGAAGCCTATTCCATAGTTGTGGGATGAGGACGGAGAAGGCCCGCCCTCCTTTTTTCGTTGAACCGTGGGCAGGATAGTTGGTCCCCCACGGAGGATCTTAGAGAGCGGCTTGGGGTGTATTTCACAAGGCGCTCTTTGATGTAACTTGGGGCTTGACCATGTAGGGCCTTGTGGGTGATACACAGTCCCTTGAATTTGGTCCTTTGCTTGATGGGAAGCCAATGAAGTTTCTGCAGCAGGGAAGTAGCCCGTGTATGTCTGGGTAAATTAAAAATCAGCCTGGCAGCGTCGTTCATCACCACCTGAAGTTTGATCAGCAAGTTATCCGGTAGCCCAATGTAGAGCGCATTGCCATAATCCAGGCATGACAAGATCAATGCTGTCACCACCGTTCGCATGGTGGAAAAAGAGAGGATGGGTGAGCGTTTCCTCAATTGCCTTAACAGGCCCACACATGTCCCAAAGACGGTGGAAACCTGATTGGACAGAGAGAGATTAGTGTCAATTTTTATACCCAGGCTTTTTATCACTGGTGCTGGAGACGGAGTGTCTCCCACCTCCTGTGGCCAAAATTGGTTGGACCATGGGTTGTTATCCGTGGTGATGGCCAGCACCTCCGTTTTGTCGTGGTTGACCTTTAGTGAATTGAGTGTCATCCAACTTACTACGAATCTCAAAATGTCTTGCACACGTGCGTGGGCTTGGGGGGTGTTGTCGATTTGTAGGATGATTTGGGTGTCATCGGCATAGTTAAACACTTGGCAGTCCATCCGGGCCAGGTCCATCACCAGTGGGTGAAGGTAAATGTTAAACAACAGTGGTGATAGGGCAGACCCTTGAGGGACTCCACAGGTTATGGGCCCTCTGTCGGACACACAATCACCCATCTGAATTATTTGGGTGCGATCCGTCAAGAAGGAGGTAATCCATTGATGGATCGTCCCACCAATGCCTATGTCCCGGATTCTGGTCAAAAGTTGATCATGATTGACACTGTCAAACGCGGCCAACAAGTCTAAAAGGACCAGGGCACACAGCTTTTTCGGTCTGCCGTGAGCCTGATTTCATCCAGTACGGACAGCATCACTAGCTCCGTGCTATGGTGGGCAAGTAAGTGAAAATCTTCCATAAACCCTGATAAGGTTTTGAGAACATGTTGTTCCAGGATTTTGGCCATAAAAGGGAGTTGGGAGATAGGCCTATAGTTTTTCATGATGGTGATATCGGCTCCCGCTTTTTTGAGTAATGAAATTACTCGAGCTTCCTTAAATTTTCTGGGGACTATCCCTGTTTCTAGAGAAAGGTTAAGCAGGGAGAGGACTTCTCCCTCAATCGCTGGCAGGGCTAGTTTAAAGATCTTTGGAGGGCAGGGATCCGCGGGTGAGCCCGACTTAATCTTAGATGCAATGTGGAGCAGGGAATCGTGGTCCAATTTTGGAAAGGCGGTGATAGATTCTATTATATTCTTGTGTGGCTCTGCCCTTGCCAGGACTTGTTGATTAGTGGGAGTTTTATGAATATCTACTAAGATGTCTTTAACTTTATCTGAAAAGAAGGTCAGGAACTTGTTGCATAGTTCCTGACTGTTGTAGCATTACTCTAAGGTATTTTCGACTTCTTGTTAGGAATAGCATAGAGAAAATATCTGATGTACACTTTGTTGAAGAATGCTAACCAAAATATGACCCCCCCCCCAATTTCTCAAAAGGCAGTTTTGGAATCTAGTAATGTTAAATACAGAAAATGCTCAGAATCTATTTTAGTGGGAGATGAATAATCACAATCTTCACATACATGGTTCCATGTGTAACTCAGTCCAAATAAATTATCAATATTTACATTAGGCCTGGGCGGAGTTCCACTACGCGGAACTTCACGAAGTAAGTCCGTTTTATGAGAAAGTGAGAAAAAAACTCCATGCAGTTCCTCAAGTGGCGGAGTGCAGCGCAAACTACAGTTTGCGATGATCGTCCTGCCGCTCAAGTAGAAATTCTACCCGAGCGTTAGCAAGCACGAGCAAGGAAAAAACTCTGCTGCACTCTGCGAGCTCTGTGGAGTGCACAAAACTCCACAAACTCTGCGAACGGAGCGGAGTTCACCACCCAGGCCTAATTTACATTTTCGTCTTCTAAAACTTGAAACATAACCATAATAAATTCTGGTGTGTCTTGTTGTCTGTTGAGAGTAAACCTTACTGATCCACAACATATATTTAAAAGGTCTCGAATACCTGAAGCAGAATGTGTCATAGTTCTGTCACTCATTAAATGTTGGAGTAAGTTATACAGTGTAGCACACAATCTCTTATCTGTTTTTTGATGAATTTCGTTCCCTTTATGTGGTAAATGAAACACTACATTGAGAACAACATTTGCATAGCAGTTGACACCTGAACTGTTTTCCAAATGGTAACCTACAATATTTCTGTCATTTTTCAGTTCTCTCTTCTTACCAACTTCTACTTTGAACTTCTGCCCTTTCTTTTCTTCAGCATCTGTACGCTCTTTGGTAATCGTCTGTTTCAGAAAGATTATACGTTTCTCATAAACAGAATATTGGCCTAAATGAGGAGTGTATGCACTTCTTAACTAATTGTACTCTCTTACACTGCTTACATCAGCACTAACCTTATTTTCATCAAAATCAATTAAAAACTTGCAACAATGCTACATTTGACATTCATTATTTAAATACAATACTTTCGATAATAACAAAAGCTGCAACTACACTTAAATCTTGTGATTTAAGGACAGCACCAGCGTATGCTAGAGAGAGTGGGAACTGTTAGCGCCACTTATAATTCTTTCACTAGCAAAGAAACATACAACACAAAAGCCAATCTGCTTCATGCCATCTATCTGATCAAATTTTATGGCCAAGTATTCAACCTCATCTCTGTTTGATAAATTAATAAAAATCAATTACTTTACCTATTGCACCATTTACTAAATCTTACTCTATATTTAAATTACGGCACAAAATTACTCAACAGTTTTGACTGACACATAAAATCTTTTTTAATCCTGCAGTTTTAGATACATGCTTCCCCAAAGCATTCGATTTTTCTTGTAGTTTATCTGTGAATAGTATTATGACTCCCTGATGTTCCATTTTATCAATAGCTGTAATTTCCAAAATATCTTCTTTCTCCAATTGTAGTAAATGATCACTAAAGTTGGAGCACTCTTGAAGTGTTAGCATTAAACTAACTGTAGACTTCTGTTTTTCAATAAAATAAAATTGTGCATTAGTTCGGCTGCTGTAATATTGCATGGAAATAGTTTCGTGATACGACAAGTTTCCAAAGTGTGTTTCCCCTCTTTTGTTAAAACTCCTATTCTAATGTCCTTTAGTAAATCTCCATAATCTACATCGGATGCTTGCCACATATTTTCACTAGTTCCTTCTTTTCAAAGTTTAACCATGTATTGACATTGCCAATACTCCCAAGAGAATTTCTTGTTTCATTATGTACAAGTGTTTTGAAAACAGGTTGTCCTTTTACAGGAGTGAGTTGTAGTAGGTCACAAATATAATGAAATGCTTTCCTCCAAATAGTACATCATAGTTTGTATCAAAATATGTTGCATGATTAAATGTAAGTAAGCAAGATTTAAGTTGGATACCATACTGACCTAATGAATTATTAAAAGCTTCAGTTTCTTCCATACTCTTGATACCTCAGGGCAAGCTTTACCAGATACTTTCTGGTATTCCAGTTTCTTATCATGTTCAACTGGTAGCATTAGAAGCCGATGTAAAGTAATTCCTTTAATGTTATGTGCAGCTAATCCTGTTAGGGCTATTACTACACATGTAGATAACCAGTTAGAACTTTAATTAGGAAGCTTTTTCCAGTGCCAGCTTGACCACTGATGTACAGTAATATTGGTTTGTACGAAGAACTATCACACTGTTCCCTCTCATGGAGAAATCCATGCTCTATTTGCCTTTAACTTTGTTGTAAATTTATTTTTTCTCACTGTTCAGTTGTTGTACTAAGTGTTTGAAATCCACAGTATCCTTTCTTGCTTGCTGCATTGCAGTCTCCACCTCATTTATAGCTATAGCTTCCTTATTTTGAATACTTTGTTCTCTAAGAGGATCTTGACTCGCTGGTGCAGAACTTTGGCTGCTATGTGAACTCTCCTTGACTATTTCAGCAGCAATGGTTTCTTCCTGTTCAATCTCATCTTTTAACATTTGCAAGGGGTTGGGAAAGACTGAAAACTAAAAGCTCTCTTTTGCAGCATTGAAAGAGTCTTCGTAACGGCCATAGTGTTCAAGTAATTTTGATTCAGAGTGCCATGGCTTGAACAACTGCAAAAGTGCCAAGTAGAAAAACTCTTCTCTCTGGGGTTTAGCAACTAATCTTTCAGTGGCTAATTAGATTCCCTTTGTTGTGTCTAACCAAACAACTGTCTCAACCAAGTATTCTATATCTTCCTTCTTCTTTGTTTTCAGTTACGTTACTTCTATATGTGTAGTGCTGAATTACTTCATAGAGACACATATTTTGAAGATGAGGACTCCTTCTTTGGTAGTGTGTCTCCAGCATGTTTGTATTCAAAACATCTCTACTTTCTGGATCGAATTTTGTGAGATACTGTATTTCTGGGAAAGACTTTAGTACTTTATTTCGACTGGCTGCAAGGCCTAGGCTTACCCACACAATTCCTCTAGACTTGGAGAACAAACTAGCTGAGCTCAACCTGTCCGCGCATTCATAAGAACCTATTTCTACATGAGAAAGCATTTTCAAGCTGAAGCTGTACATTTTCTTGGTAAGACTCTTTTCTGCAGAAGTCTCCTCCCACATCTCTTTCATCTCTGTTTTTTCTGATTTTGTTATATATGAAGTCATGCAGCGAGCAGCAGCGATGAAGTTGTCCGCAACAAACTGTATATCCAAATTAGCATTTCACATCTTCAGAATCACAGGGTTGCAGTCATTGATATACTTGGAAGCATCTGTTCTTCTCAGGTTGTATGTGTTTTTTCAGTGATTTCTGTGTCAGGGTATATCTGACTGCAGACAAAAAGCTGTTTGGTCTTCCTTCTGAAATAACTGGTTGTGGGAATCCAAAATGACATCTTGTGTAAAATTTTCCATTCCCTCTGTATTTTCAACAACAGTACTTTCCACATTTATGTGTTTGAAACTGTAGAACTTGTTGTCCATATTTTAGGATAGTGCATGTTACATTCTGTTGTATAAAACATAAGACAGACTTAAAAGTGTCTGTTCCAAAGGTTGGAGCATCTTTTACCCATACCCGCATGTGAATGTGGAGCAGCTCTAGCTTGGTACTCTTTGACCAAAAGAAATCAGTTGCTTGGCCAAGAGGAAGATTAGTTTTGCTGCAGATTAAAGCCATCATCGCTTGAAACCTGTGGTTAAAATATCTGCAAACGTTTGCAGGATCCAGCAAGCAAAGTTCTCCTGGTGTCTTCATATTGATGTCTTTTATATTTAAGTTTGCTTCTCACAGAAATTCAAGGAAGTAATTCCATGCAGACTCAGCACAACTCAGTGTTAGGAACCAAGCTGGTGCTCCTAGGTTTCTCAACATACATTTTAGCTCACTGTGATGACGAATTTGACGATACCAAAATCCATTGGTACCACGTTGGCATACCATCAAATTATTCAAGTTAAATTCAAGGTTCTCCCCACTTTTCCTTCAACTTTGTTCACAAATTCCCTTGCATGGATATTTTACAGATTCACACCTGTCTTCAGAATGTGACTTACTACATAAGATAGTACTGACAAGTCGCTCTCAAATTATAGGTTAAATATGTAGTGAATACACTGGACAAATCTAGGATCCTCTGACTATAGTCTGGTTGATTTGTACTCAGCTGCTGGTATTTTTACAGACCGGACATCATACCTACCACCCTTTCCTGTGGGGAAGTGATGCGGAAAAAATCAAGCTTATAAACATTTCTCTCACACACTTGAGGGAGCTCCTCTTGCTTCTTTCATTTGAAAGAGATCAATTGCATCACCAATAATATTTTTAGAATGCAGAGGGTGGATACTGTAGTGTTCATAAATTTCTTCAAATAGGGATTGATCCACCTTTTCAATCTGACCTCTTGATGTTGATGTGTCATCCTCCATATGTGCTACATTTTGAAGAACATCTACATCTTTATAATAAGTATTATTTTGTACCAGATATAATGTTGCTTTTTCTACTCTACTAACATCTACTAGCTCTTGCCATTTATTTTGCTCTCTGTAGGGACACCATTGACTAGAATAATAAATGCTTCTTCAGAATCTTTCTGCACCCCTGCTTGAAATCTAATGGCAAGTATACAACTTTACCTTTAAGACCTTTCTGTAACTCAGTTGCAGTTAACGTCTCTGTCTCCAACGGACTATAGCTTGGATAGGATGTATACACTGTATTAGAACTGATTCATAAACATTTAAATCCTGTAGTTCTTGAGGGACTGGAATTATTTCTAACTTGTTGTGGATTGCTCTAATTGGCATTTTTTCGCCTTCCAACTTATTGTAATAGCAATTACATATAATTTGTTGTGTGGAACAATCAATGCAAATTCTCGCCACTTATCTGTGTTGTTTTGTTCAGTTTTTGTTGACACAGTAAGAGAAAGAGTTTGAATATTGTAGTGAGTGCGTTTACAACATATACAAACACAGTGTTAAACGTTCTAATCTCTTCTTGAAAGTTATCAACAGTAATACCTGTCTCCTTTTCTGCAACACCTGCAGATACCAAGTCTTCTTTTTCCCTACACTCCTCTTCAAGACAAAAGAAATTGAACTGCACATGATCACAATATTGTTCTACCTCTGCTACTGTAACATGCAAAAGAGCTCTATTAATTCCTACTAAAAATAGGGCAGGAGTTTTGACATAGTAAAGCCTCCTAACTATTGTTTGCATTTCCAAGTGGTGTACAGCTAACATTCTGAAATGACGAAAGCTGCTTTGGCAGACTTTCTTTGATAGACATGCTAGGGCATGTCCCTGTAAATTTGTATACTTTCTTATCTTGCATGGATCTAATTCTTGCAAAACTACACTTTTCTGTTTAAGACTTCGTTTGGAAACATTAATAGGAAAGATCTTAATAAATCAATAGATTCCTGCTGAACACTGCAAATACTGCTACAGTTCCATTTGTATACAGGGGTCTGTCTACTCGTTCCCTGCACCTCTTCAGCTATCACTTCTTTTACATTTCTAGCTACTATTACCTTGTTTGGTGTTGGACTTGGCCCTTTTTGCAGGGTCATCCCTAAACTTTTTGCCTTCCTCCTATATTTTTTCTGACCTGTTGTTGGCTGTTTTATGACTCTGGGCACTTCACCACTGCTGATCAGTGCTAAAGTGCATATGCTCTCCCTATGATAAATTGTGTTATGTATTAGTGACTCCATGATTGGATGATTGGTTTACTTGTCAGTCCCTAGTACAGTGCACTGAGTGTGCCCAGGGCTTGTAAATCCAATGCTGCTGGTGGGCTTGTAGCACTGGTTGTGCCACCCACAGAAGCAGCTTGTAAAATGTGTCTCAGGCCTGCCATTGCAGAGCCTGTGTGCAGCCTAGGGCTGCCATGTCGACTTGGTGAGTACACCCACTTACCAGTCCCTAAACCTTCCCTTTACTGCATGTTGGTCACCCCTAAAGTAGGCCCTAGGGCAGGGTGCATTATAAGTATAAGGTAGGACATGCCCTGGTGTGTGTGTGGCATGTCCTAATAGTGAATTACAGCCATTTTCGTTTTTCACTATTGCAAGGCTACCTGCTCCCCATAGGCCAGAATGGGCAGTTTGATTATTATACCTTATAATCCTATCTGACCCAGGGAACATGGTAGAAAAACGAATTTAGTATGCCTGAACTCAGGATGATAAAATTCATCTTTTAGTGAAGTTGGTTTTAACATTCTGTGTTTGAAAATACCACTTTTAGAAAGTAGGTATTTTCTTGCCTAACCTTCCAAGCATGCCTCTGCTAGGTTGTGTATTCCTTGTCTGGGTTTGTGAGTGACAGGGGCTGGGGTAATCCAGGAGATAGGGTGAGTCAGCACAGGGCTGAATAGAGAGATCTGCATCCAGAGTGGAGGGAGGAGTTGCACCTGGGTCTGAATAGGGCTGTGCCTGCCTTCCACAATGCTGGCTCCACCTCCTGCCAGGCAGCTGAGCACTCTGCCCCACATTCTGAAAGGAAAGAAGGAGTCCTGTAAACAAAGTGCTCCAGGACTGACCAGAACTGGTTTTGGACTAGGTAAAGGCCTCTCTGCCTTCAGAGAACAAAGAGAAAAGGTGTATAGAAAGGGGACCCAGACCCCTAGGAAATTAGATCACTTTTGGGAAACAAGAAGAAACCTTTGTTGAGGAGCGGAACCAAGAAGAAACTGAGGAGAAGACTATCCCTAAGCTAGAGGGATCTGCCTGCAGTGGTTGCCTGACTGCCAAAGAAAGGAGAAGGGAACTGTGTGTGTACTTTCATCAACTTGTGAAGGATCTCCAAGGGCTTGATTTTAGAGCTTGCCTCCTGCTGAAGTCTCAGGGACAACAGACTTCACCCACCAGCTCCCCCTGTATTCCCTTGCTGGGAATTTGGACCTTCTG
The DNA here is from genome assembly GCA_963921515.1 of Calotriton arnoldi. Lineage (NCBI taxonomy): Eukaryota > Metazoa > Chordata > Amphibia > Caudata > Salamandridae > Calotriton > Calotriton arnoldi. The sequence goes on from CAWUFW010001113.1 coordinate 2,657,586, forward strand.
ACACACTTGCGTGTCTCTGGGAGCTGGAAGCACGACTCAAAATGAAGAAGCATGACGCTGCAGCCGCTGATTCTCACATCGCCGGAGAAGAGTGTCGACGTCGCATCAGACGCCGGTGCATCCCCGAAGAAGCGCGCTGCATCCTTCGTAGCGCCTCGCAGCACCGGAGAAGAGTGTCGCCGTCGCATCAGACGCCGTTGCATCCCCGGGGCAGAGCATCGACCTCGCATCAGATGCCGATGCATCGCAACACGAGGCGCGCCCCGCATCCCAGGAGAAGATCGTCGACCTCGCATCAGACGCCGTCGCATCGCCAGGGAAGCGTGTCGCAGTGCCTGTCGCGGCTCCAAAGACTCATCAAAATCGCCGCACGGCCGTCGGGCGTGCACGCATCACCTCTTCGTTGTCGCAACCTCAAGAAGACGCCACTTTGTTTCTTTTGCACCAGGTCTTCAACGCATCACCGTCCTTGCGTGTAAGGGACTACCGCATCACCTTCCCTGCAACACTTTTCGTTGCCCTGCATTACGCATCTCAGGTACATTGAACTCAAAGTGTCGCATTTCAATTGTAAGAGACTCAAGTTAATTCTACCATCTTTAAAGTACAGTATTGAGGATTATTTTTGTCGTTTATGGTCTTGTGGTAAATCTATATAAAAGATACTTATTTTTATAATACAACCTGTGTGGTGTCCATTTGTAGTGTTGTCACTGGATTACTGTATATGTTCACAAATGCTTTACACACTGCCTCTGAACTAAGCCTGTCTGCTCGTGCCAAGCTACCAAGGGGGTGAGCAGGGGTTATTTCAGGAGTGTACCCCCTTACCCTGACTAGAAGCAAGGGTCCCTATTTGGACAAAGGTACCTACCTCTGCCAACTAGAGACCCCGAGTTCTAACATTGGTGATCAGCGGTGGGGATTCTGGACTTGCATTTGTGACTCATGTACAGTGATTGGTGAACACTACCTAGTGAGTGCAGACCAAAACGCAACCACATACTTTTGGTAGATATTCTTTTCTGGGACTTTCTATGTTTGCTAAAATCTGCCAAGTTTAATCACCATGGATACAGCAGCATCCAGAGCATCTGTTGATTATGATTGGGGGAGGAGAGTAACTTCCCCAGCGGGTAGCAGGGTTTCTGCCCAAGGTCTGTCCCCAGAGGAGCTGGAGGACAGAGAAAAGAGTAGGATGCATGAGTTGGAGCTGGCCAAAATGAATGGGCAATTGGAAATTAGAAAGTTGGCCTTAGAAGAGAAAAGAATGGATCAGGAGCATGAGTTGAGAATGAGGGAGCTTGATTTAGAGCTCGAGAGGCTGGAGGCCATGAGTGTCTCAGCCCAGCAACAAGAAATGTGTGTAGCTCAGAGAGTGAGCTTTGCTGAGTTGGAGAGGGAGTCCAGCTCAGATGGTGGCATCAAAATGATGTTATCTAGTGCTGAGGGAGTAGTACACACACCCAGAGATGTGGTGCCTGACTTGAAGGAGGGGGTTAATATACACCAGGAGGTTCCAGGATATGAGGTAGCTCTAGTGGTGCGCAGTGTCCCTGAGGTGGATTGGGGAACTGGCACAGGGGTTCATAGTCCTAGAGGTGGGAGGGACACTCTACTGACTCTAGATGAGAGGTGCAGGGAGAGGGGTACCCCCATGGTTGAAGTCCTGATATGTGAGTGTGAAGACCGCCCAGAAGAGTGTGGGTTGAATGACAGAGACAGTCAGATACTGTCTTGCCAGTCTCAGGAGAGTGGTGTGGAGTACATGTGCGAGGCACTGGATGGTGAGGTGAAGGATAGTTTGGTTAACCCCTGTGGGGGGCTGTGTGATCCAATTGTGGGAGAGCATATTGTAAGTCCCTGTTTTCCAGAGCTATGCCAACACCTGTTGGAGAGTGAGTTCTCTGACCCCAGGGAGCTCACAAGGGAGGCAGACCTTTTGGTGGATTCCAGAGGGTCTGGAGAGGCATTGGGGAGTGACCCTAAGAGGAGTGGCTCAGGTGTCTTCCAACCCAGAGTGGTGGGAGAGGTTCAGTGTAGCCCAGCTAGGTGCCGTGGTAGTGAGTGTGGAGCTGCGTGTCCCAAGGTGCCCGAAACCCAGTCTCAGAGCCTGGATGGTTCTTTAAGGGAACACCAGGTAGGGAGCCTAGGCTGCCCTGATGGGCCGCCTGTTGAGGAGGATCTCCTAGTGTCTAGAGAACCTGGAGCGTCTGTAAATGGAGCTCCAGTGTTTCTGATGTCTGGCAGTGCCACTCCTAAGTGGAGAGTGCAGAAGCCCAGAGTGAGGGGTGAGAGGGGGAGAGAGTCCCCAGTGGAAGAACCAGTGGGTCAGGGACCAGCCAGAAGGGCTGAGTCACCAGTGAATGACCATGGGGACACCACTTCTGTCCTGGTGGATCTTCACGCACTGTCAGATGGACAGGGGTCGGGAGATCTGCGCCAGGCAGACTGTCACACAACACATGAGTTATGTGTTACCCTCTGGGGGGGCATGTGTGCTCCCCAGGAAGTCCTGGTGCACCAGGCAGATTCTTACACAACTCTAGAGGAGTGTGTTTCCCTTGGGGGGGTTCGTGTACCCTCCCGGAAGTCCTGGGTTGCCAGGCACAGGTCCAGCCTAAGGGTACAGACCCGGGGTTGGAGGGCCAGGTTCAGGGTGTCCCCCCTGACCTGGAGGAAGGGGAAGCTGCTAACAGTGCCCCTACCAGTTTTTCTTATGGGGGCACCGCTCCAGGTGGGAGGGTGCAGGACCCCAGGAAGGGAGGCGGGGAGAGGACAGCCTCCCCCCTGGCCTCTGCCCAGTCTAAGGGTTCAGACCCTATGCTGGGATCCCAGTTGCAGGATAAAACCCCTGAACTGGTGGGCGAATTGTGCAGGACACCTGCCACAGGTGCCCTGGCAATTCTGGAAGGGGGTACCGCTCCTCATAGGAGGGGTAGTACTCTGGAAGGGGGTGCAGAGGGAGGGAGTCCTCGCCTGTGACCCCAGTTCAACTGGAGGGTTTAGACCCTAGAATGGAGGACCAGGTTCAGGGTGTCCCCCTGACCTGGATGCCCAGTTGCAGGATAGAACCCCTGAACTGGTGGGCGAGCTGTGCAGGACACCTGCCACAGGTGCCCTGGCAATTCTGGAAGAGGTACCGCTCCAGGTGGGAGGGTACAGAGCCCCAAGGAGGAGGACCGGGTGTGGGAAAGCCCACCCCAGTCTCCAGTCCAGCCGCCGGGTATAGGCCTGGGGCTGGTTGGTCAGCGCCAGGATGTCATACCTGACCTGACAGGAGGGAGAATGGACAAAGGGTGCCAAGCCCCTGGGGCTACTAGCCCCCGCTCTCTGACGCCACAGAGATTTGAGAGCCCTGAGAGGCATAAGGCCTGGGTCTCATCCCTGACCACTGTCAGTGGCCACTGTGGCTTGCTGTCTGTCTGTTGGGACACACCTGTGAGCGAGTTAAGGTTAGGTGCTGCACATGTGGTGTCCACAGTTGAGGAGAAGGGTTCCCCATGGATTAGCTTGGTGGATCCTGAGAGTATGGACAGAGGGATCCAAATAGGTTCAGATTGGCTTAGAACTGGAATATGCCCCTGCTGTTGTGGGCCAGGGTCCAGGTTCTATCGCCCAAAGCAGGGAAGCCCATCAAGGTAGTGATTGGTCTACCCTGCGTTTTTGGCTGGAAGGGGGTTGTGTTGGACTTGGCCCTTTTTGCAGGGTCATCCCTAAACGTTTTGCCTTCTTCCTATATTTTTTCTGACCTGTTGTTGGCTGTTTTATGACTTTGGGCACTTCACCACTGCTGATCAGTGCTAAAGTGCATATGCTCTCCCTATGATAAATTGTGTTATGTATTAGTGACTCCATGATTGGATGATTGGTTTACTTGTCAGTCCCTAGTACAGTGCACTGAGGGCTTGTAAATCCAATGCTGCTGGTGGGCTTGCAGCACTGGTTGTGCCACCCACAGAAGCAGCTTGTAAAATGTGTCTCAGGCCTGCCATTGCAGAGCCTGTGTGCAGCCTAGGGCTGCCATGTCGACTTGGTGAGTACACCCACTTACCAGTCCCTAAACCTTCCCTTTACTGCATGTTGGTCACCCCTAAAGTAGGCCCTAGGGCAGGGTGCATTGTAAGTATAAGGTAGGACATGCCCTGGTGTGTGTGTGGCATGTCATAATAGTGAATTACAGCCATTTTCGTTTTTCACTATTGCAAGGCTACCTGCTCCCCATAGGCCAGAATGGGCAGTTTGATTATTACACCTTATAATCCTAACTGACCCAGGGAACATGGTAGAAAAACGAATTTAGTATGCCTGAACTCAGGATGATAAAATACATCTTTTAGTGAAGTTGGTTTTAACATTCTGTGTTTGAAAATACCACTTTTAGAAAGTAGGTATTTTCTTGCCTAACCTTCCAAGCCTGCCTCTGCTAGGTTGTGTATTCCTTGTCTGGGTTTGTGAGTGACAGGGGCTGGGGGACTCCAGGAGACAGGGTGAGTCAGCACAGGGTTGAATAGAGAGATCTGCATCCAGAGTGGAGGGAGGAGTTGCACCTGGGTCTGAATAGGGCTGTGCCTGCCTTCCACAATGCTGGCTCAACCTCCTGCCGGGCGGCTGAGCACTCTGCCCCACATTCTGAAAGGAAAGAAGGAGACCTGTAAACAAGGTGCTCCAGGACTGACCAGAACTGGTTTTGGACTAGGCAAAGGCCTCTCTGCCTTCAGAGAACAAAGAGAAAAGGTGTATAAAAAGGGGACCCAGACCCCTAGGAAATTAGATCACTTTTGGGAAACAAGAAGAAACCTCTGCTGAGGAGCGGAACCAAGAAGAAACTGAGGAGAAGACTATCCCTAAGCTAGAGGGATCTGCCTGCAGTGGTTGCCTGACTGCCAAAGAAAGGAGAAGGGAACTGTGTGTGTACTTTCATCAACTTGTGAAGGATCTCCAAGGGCTTGATTTTAGAGCTTGCCTCCTGCTGAAGTCTCAGGGACAACAGACTTCACCCACCAGCTCCCACTGTATTCCCTTGCTGGGAATTTGGACCTTCTGACACACTTGCGTGTCTCTGGGAGCTGGAAGCGCGACTCAACACGAAGAAGCGTGATGCCGCAGCCGCTGATTCTCGCATCGCCGGAGTAGAGTGTCGACGTCGCATCAGACGCCGGCGCATCCCTGAAGAAGCGCGCTGCATCCTTCAAAGCGCCTCGCAGCACCGGAGAAGAGTGTCGCCGTCGCATCAGACGCCGTCGCATCCCCGGGGCAGAGCATCGACCTCGCATCAGACGCCGACGCATCGCAACACGAGGCGTGCCCCGCATCCCAGGAGAAGATCGTTGACCTCGCATCAGACGCCATCGCATCGCCAGGGAAGCGTGTCGGAGGGCCTGTCGCAGCTCCAAAGACTTATTGAATTGCCGCACGGCCATCGGGCGTGCACGCATCACCTCTTCGTTGTCGCAACCTCAAGAAGACGCCACTTTCTTTCTTTTGCACCTGGTCTTCAACGCATCACCGTCCTTGCGTGTAAGGGACTACCGCATCACCTTCCCTGTAACACTTTTCGTTGCCCTGCGTTACGCATCTCAGGTACATTGAACTCAAAGTGTCGCATTTCAATTGTAAGAGAGTCAAGTTAATTCTACCATCTTTAAAGTACAGTATTGTGGATTATTTTTGTAGTTTATGGTCTTGTGGTAAATCTATATAAAAGATACTTATTTTTATACTACAACCTGTGTGGTGTCCATTTGTAGTGTTGTCACTGGATTACTGTATATGTTCACAAATGCTTTACACACTGCCTCTGAACTAAGCCTGTCTGCTCGTGCCAAGCTACCAAGGGGGTGAGCAGGGATTATTTCAGGAGTGTACCCCCTTACCCTGACTAGAAGCAAGGCTCCCTATTTGGACAAAGGTACCTACCTCTGCCAACTAGAGACCCCCAGTTCTAACATTTGGAATAGAGGAACCAGTCTTCATCTCATAATATCGTCCAGATTCCTCAACTGCATGCACTAATGTGTTCTGTTGCAAGTAGATTTCTTCATTAAAGAAAGGGTCTGCACTAGAGGTATGTCTCCATTCACCACTGAAAACTTTGCAAACGTTACCTCTATTGATAAGTATTTTCCTTTGGCTTCTTCTCCTCATACTCAACACTATTTTATCCAGTGTCTTCATTCTATTTACAATAAAGAAAAATAGCTTTCTTTTCAGAGAAAATGCTTTATCAACTACACCCTCAACATGCTCCTTTTTGTCTTACAGCTTCTGTTCTTCTTTTATATTTCTTCATAGTGTCCATTAGGTTCTAAAATACTCTACGATGGAACATTCTAACTCTGATTTCCTTAATCTGAGTCTGCCTTCTGTTTAAAATCTATACTTTATTGTACGATTGTTAACTTTTCATATCATTCACTTTTCCACCTTTTTTAGTCTTAAATTTAGTTTTTTGTTTCTTTATTTTACACTCTTTCAAAGGTGTAGAAATACTTTACAGATATGTCTTTGTCCTCTTACCAGCAGCTCTTTTCTCTTTCACCACTTTTTCCGCATTTTACACCTGTTGCTTCTCAGTTCTTAGGATATAGTATCATTGTCTTAGTTTCTTTCTTTTCTCACTTTTGGATGGCATTGTAACTGTCTGTAGTTAAATAGAAATTGATGTCTGAAAAGAAAAAGAATAACTATATTTAAGTTTTCATTTTGTAGTATCAGACACTGAAGTACAAATATAAACAGTTATATTAGTGTAATATTGCTAACATTACTCTATTAATTGTCATCTATATCTCTCTGTCTTTCTTTGTATCACTGTGTGTCTTACTCTTTTGCTGAGTATGCTCTTATATTTACTACTGTGTTCTTATATCTCCACCCATGTTTAAGTGAGTACTTGGCTACATCCATGACTAAAGTGACTCAGTGTTTTGCTACATATTTCAGTATCTTAACCCCTTAACCGCGGCACAAATTCTCCCGCAGTGCGGGAGAATTAAAGAGTGGGCGGGGCTGCGTCGGCCAACGGACGTGCGTAGCACCAGGGAGGTAGTGCTTGCGTTGGCCATTGGCCGACGCCAGCACCGAACGGGTTAATGACACCAGCTGTAAGAGTGCCATAAGATGTCTACATAAATGTGCCAGTATGCGACTCTCTGTTTTAGTAGTTCTATAGGTATCTAACTGTTTATATAAGTGGCTCAATGAATATCTCACTGCCTGTGTTAGTGATTGCAGAAGTATGTAAGTGTCTGTGCAACTACCTTTCATACAGATAGTTTCGGAGTACGTGAGTGAGTGTAGAAGTACACCTGTATCAGTGCCATGACAAATATTCAGTGCCTGGGTTAGAGAATTTAGAGCTATGTAGGTGTGACTGCAACTACCTTTGAGTCTGCTACATGCATAAATAGTTTCTGCTCAGTGACTGAATGTAAGTGCTTCTGCAGCTGTCTCTGTAGCTGAAACAGAGGCTCTATGGTTTTGTGAACATGTATGTCATTGCTTTAGGGATTGCATACTCTATGTATTGCTTGCATAGGGACCAACAAATGCACAAATAACTTATTCAACTCAAACGAACAGCTCTCAATCTCTTAATCACAAATCAGCATACTTTATGGCATACATACAGGATATTATAGAAGTGTGTTATGTGCACTAATACATGGGTTCGACACTTGAGAAACACCTACATGTCAAATAAACCTTGTAGTTAGAAAGCACAGACAGAGTCTGCACTACTAGCCATCACTCATGTTTCAAGCACTATTGCTCTGCATGGTTGAGAAGGTTGTGCCAGTACTTTCTTACATTCCTGAGTGAGTGCAGGAGTACACCTGTATCAGTGACATGAGATGTTTAAGTAAATGTACTGGTATGTGACTGTTTTAGTACATCTATGGCTGTGTAAATGTGTGTGTAAGTGGCTGCACAAATACCTCAGTGCCTCTGTTAGGGAATAGAGAGCTATATAGTTGTGACTGCATCTACAGTTGACTCTGCTGCATGCATAAATAGTTTCTGGTAAATGAGTGAATGTATATATGCTTCTGTAGCTGTCTGACTAAGTGAGAGACAGACTGTGTTATTTTGTGAACATTTATGTCAGTTGATTTAGGATCGTCATACTCTATGTAGCATTTGGCATTCTCTTTATCTTTTCAGCACCGAACAGCATGATTTATGGCATAACTACAGCATATTTTGGAAGTGTGTTATATGTACTTAAACATAGGTTTGACACTTGTTAAACACCTATTACATGCTAAGTGAACTTCACAGTGACAGTGCACAGACCGAGTCTGCACTAATAGGTACCACCCATGTTTGAAGGTCTATTTCTGTGGATGGATGAGAAAGTTGTGTCAGAACTAGCCTACATACCTGACAGAGTGTAGCAGTACACTTGCAGCAGTGCCACGACAAGTAAATGTGCCGGTATATGACTGTCTGTTATAGGACCTCTATTGTCCTCTAAATGTGTATGTAAGTAGCTGAAAAAATACCTAAGTACCTGTGTTACAGAATACAAAGCTATGTAGGTGTGACTGCAATTACCTTTCAGTTTGCTGCATACATAAATAGTTTCTGATAAGGAAGTGGATGTATATGTGCTTCCGTAGCTGCCTAGCTAGATGAGAGAGAGAGACTCAGCTGTGTTATGTGTAGTAAAACATGGATTTCACACTTGAGAAACACCTATCACATGCCAAATGAAGCTTGCAGTGAAACTGCACAGACAAGGTGTGCACTAACTAGTAGGTATCACTCATGTTTGAAGGACTATCTGTCTCCATGGATGATAAGGTTCTGTTATCACTTGCCTATATATCTGAGGGAGTGTAGGAGGTCACTTGTAGCAGTGCCATGAGATGTTTAAGTAAATGTGTCAGTATGTGACTGTCTGTTTTACTATCTTTATGGCATTCTAAATGTATGTGTAAGTGGCTGAAAAAATACCTCAGTGGTTGTGTTAGAGAATACAGGCCTATGTAGTTGTGTCTGCAACTGCCTTTGGCTCTCCTGCAAAGTAGTTTATGCTAAGTGACTAAATGTATATATGCTTCTGCACCTGTCTGACTCAGTGACAGAGAGACTTTATCCTTTTGTAAACATGTATGTCAGTTGCTTTAGGAGTGACATACTGTATTTAGTATAGGGGTCTGCAAGTGTACAACTAACTTATTGAAGTCAAAAACACGTCTCATCTTTCAAACACACAGCTTCATGTTGTATACCTTACGTACACCACTTCTCAGAAGTGACTTGAGTGTACTAAAAACATGGGTTACAGGCTTGTGTAACAGCATTTACTGTATTTTAACTTTCTCACACTCACATATATCTTTCAAATAATTATTTTCCTGCAAAATAAATCTCATTCACATACCTCAAAATTGAGCTTGTCGATCAAATATATTTTTTTCTTTTTTCAGATAGATCCAATACTCTTAGGAAATGTGAAAACTAAGCAAGAGAATGGCACACCATTCTCATACAAAGCAAGCATTAATGGAAACCTTTTAAAATTTACACTCTCTGATAGTGTGGAAGGCAACAAACAATAACATGTCTTTCATATTTTACTTTTGTAAGTCCACTTCTGAATGGTTAGTATATGTTAACTCTTTCATACACTTTTATAAAGAAGCCCAATATGGTAGGGTATTTGTGCGTATATTCACAAATTCATCGTGACCATCGCAATGACCTCGTGAAAAAAACGGAAGTCCAAAAACATATTTAGCTTAGTAGTTTTCTGAGTTTAAGAGTACTACACACTTTATTAGCAAGCCCTCAATTGAAAATCCAACCCCTCTTACACAACAATCAGTGTAACTACATCTAATTTCTTAAAACGGGCAACTCTCTCTTTAATACCCTTCCCCCAATACACTCTTAGCACAGTCTCCATAGCAACCCACTGGAACCAGTATTTCAGAAGTAACTAAGTGGTTCGGGCTGTAGTTGTGTTCCCCATAGACATAACATGGGGAAAATGCGTTTTGGGGCCCCCTTTTTTTCGTCTCCCACTTCACAGATCACAGCAGCTGAATCAATAAGGGGAAGCTTTTAGAAAATGTCATGAAGATTCGTGAAGCAGCGCCAAAGTTATCAGCAAAACACAAAATGTTTTCCATCAAGAAGGGGAGGAGAAATGTTATGTCTATGACGATTTTTAATTTTCTGAACACTACTACAGCCCAAACTACTGAACAGAATTACACCAAATTTGGTGGAAAGCTTGATGTTGGTGCAGAAAGCGTGCTTTTTGTGATTTGGTGAAATTAAAGGTTAGAAAATATAGATGGCTGGGGGTGCGACTCCTTGCAGTGGACTCGCGGATTCAGTGTCCCTGTGCTGCAATTTAATTGGCTGCCAGCACTTCAACCAGAAAGAGTTGGCAGCCATCTTGGTACTCGGCTTGAAGCAGAGTCCCAGAAAAAAAGTAAAAAGTTAAAGAAAAGTCGCAGAGTAAGAATGGCCTGACCCACCAGATATGGTGGAGGGGTCCCACAGGGACCCCGCTGGGGTTTAATAGCATTATTTGTTATTTTGCTGCGGATTCATGGATCCATCGCAAAATTAAAAAAATAAGACGGTCGCTGCTCCTACACTTCTTTATCATTAAGCCCCCACTGGGCCAAATCCCGGTGACATGTTCAATAATAATGTGGGGGGTGCCCATGTGGCAGCCCCCACGCTCCCAAGACTGCCACCTCCCGGGGCAACTAAGTAAAGCGCTTATGGCCTCCCCTTCAGTGGGGACTGCCACTTCCCTGGGGCTTTATCTATAATAGAGGTAGGGGCCGACCGGACCCCCTGCAGCCCTGGCGACCACCATCTCCTGGGGACTTCAAATCTCAATAATGGGGGGCCACAAAGTCCCCCACAGCCCCGGGTACCGCCACCTCCCTGGGGCTTTCTTTAACATGAATGTGGGGGGGGGCAGCGAGGTCACCCTGCAGCCCCGGGGACCACCACCTCCCTGGGGATTTAAATCTCAATAACAGGGGGTGCATGGACCCCCCCCAGCCCCAGGAAACACCACCTACTTGGGGCTTTCTTCAAAATAAATGTGGGGGGCCACATGGCACCCCGCAGCCCCAGGGACCACCACCTCCCCGGGGCTCAAATCATATAATGTAGGAGGGGATCTGTTGTAGCCTTGGGGACCAACACCTCCCTGGGGCTACACAAAAGAAAGGAGGGAGGCTGTGTGGCCCCCTTCCTGGAGCCCTAGATGGCCAAGGAGACTACCACCCCCAGGGCCAGCTCCAGCAATGTCCTAGGGTGCCCACCCCCCGGACAGTGGAGTTTGCCATGGCTTGGCGGCAGCACCACTCCCGCCAAGCCATAGTAAACTCTGCTTTGCTTCGAGTAGGCAAGTGCAGAAAATGCTTGTGCTTACTCTAAGGGGAGCAGAATTGCTTTTACACACAGGGAGCTGCATGTCAGCAGCTCCCTATGTGTAAAAGCAATCTGGCTCCTGCACGTTTACAAAGTGAGTGCCCTGGGTGTGATCAGTGCCCCCTGTAGAGAGGCCAGGCCCGAGGGATGAATTCCTGGGTCCAAAATTGGCCCTGGAGGAATGGCTACACTGCCCCCTCCCTTTTTTAAAAACAAATTAAAAAAAGGGAGCAGGCCCCGGGGGATGGAGTCCCAGGGGCCGAAATCAGCCGAGGAGCAGGGCTGCATGGACCTCCTCCCTTTTAAAAAAAAGGGACAGACCCAGGGGATTGGGGTCCCCGGAGCTGAAATTGGCCCGGGAGGGGGTTGCGCTGCCCAGTTCTTTCTTATAAGAAACAAAAAAAGGGGGAGGCTCCGGGAGGGTGGGCGCAGCTCCCTCCCATTATTAAAAAATAATAATAATTATGGGGTCCCTGTGGCTGAAATCGGCCCAAGAGGAGGGCTGCTCGGCCCCCATCCCTATATTTTATTTTAAAAAAAGGAAAAGGCCAGGCTCCGGGGGATGGGGTCCCCAGGGCTGTAATTGGCCGGCAAGTGCAGCTGCACAGATCCCTCACCCACTGAAAAAAGGCCTGGCCCTGGGGGATTCAGAAAATGGCCAGGGAAGGGGGGGCCATGCAGCCCCACCCTTAAAAAAAGAAGAAAAAAACCTGGAAAGTCACTGGAGGCCACGCCCCTTTCACCACCACTCTGCCAACGCACCTCCTGGCACACTGCTGGTTGGAGGATTAAGTCCCTTTGGATGCTGAGGGTCCTTGTGGTCCAGGAACCCCTTCTGTTACCTCCAGTAAGTCCCAGACAGTGGGATTGCTGAGTGGACTTGGAGGCCACATCTCCTTTCTCCACCACTCTGCAAATGCACCTCCTGGAGTGCTGCTGGTTGGGGAATTAATACCACTTACTCGTGAGGGCCTCAGGACTAAAGAGGACTACTTCCCCAATCGGTAGTGGGCCAGGAGATGCATTTGCAGAATGTTGGAGAAAGGGGGCATAGCCTACAACAACCTCTTAGCAATCCAGCTGAGTGGGACTTACTGGAGATGAGAGGAGGAGTATTTGGCCCCCAAGGACCTTAAGAGCCAAGGGGACTTCATCTCCCAACTGGTAGTGTGCCAGGAGGCACATTTGCAGAGTGGTGGAGAAAGGGGGCGTGGCCACCCAAAAACTCTCAGCAATCCCACTGTGTGGGACTTAACGGTGGTAACAGGATGGGTAGTTGGCCCCCCAAGGACACTCATGTGCCAAGGGTCTTGATCCCCCAACTATTAGTATGCCAGGAGGCAAGTTTGCAGAGTTGTGGAGAAAGGGGGCATGGCCTCTGACAACTTCTCAGCAATCCTGCTGTGTGGAACTTACTGGAGATAACAGGAGGGTTAGTTTGCCCCCAATGAATATCTTTGGGGCCAACTACCCCTCCTGTTACCGCCAGTAAGTCCTACACAGCAGAATTTCTAAGAGGCCTTTGGGGGCTACCCCCCCCTTTTTCCACCACTCTGCAAACGTGGCTCCTGGTGCACTACTATTTGGGGGATGTAGTCCACTTTACTCCTGAGGGACCTTGGGGGTCAAGAAGACCTCCTGGTACATCCTGTATGTTCTGCACAGCAGGATTCCTGAGAGCTGGTCGAAGGCACTGCCTCCTTTCTCCACCACTCTGCAAACGCGACTACTACTTAAAAAATGAAGAAATTCACACAAAAAACAAAGGTTACAGGGACGTTATAGTTAGGCTCAGGTTTCACTGTACAAAACCAGTGAAATTCAGCCGTTATAGTTAGTGAGCTAACTGTAACTTGTGCCCCACAATACACTGCTTATGACCTCACATATTACATGATTAGTAACATCACTGATGATATCATTGATGACATCTCAAATGACATTACTGATGACATCTCAAATGGCATCACTGATGACATCATCCACAGAATCTCTGACGCACCCACCCACACCTGCATATAAACTTTCATATACCCACTCCAACTTCCATTCTATCATTCTCAAACCCATTCACACCCTCATACCAGTACTTACACAGTCACTCACTGATTCATAGATCAACATACACACCCACTCTCTCACCCATACAGCCAGCCATACACCCACTCACTCACTAATACAGCCATTGATGTATCCACTCATATACCCGTACAGCTACTCACACACTGATTCAGTCACCCATAGAGCTATTCACACACCTACTCACTCACCCATACAGTCAATCACATAGCCACTCACTCACCCATGCAGTTACACAAACACTCACTCGCTTACTCATATAGATACTAACACATACTCAATCATGTATACAGTCACTGACAAAAGCACACTCCTCCATATAGTCACTCTCCTATGTACTCACTCACCCATACAGTCACTCATATACCCCATCACTCACCTGTACTACCTTTCACATACCCAGTTACTTACCCATATAACCCCTAACACATGCACTCACTAACTCATACAGCCACAGAATCACCCACTCACTCATCCATAGAGGCAGTCATACACCCTCTCACCCATCCACACAGACACTCAGATACCCATAAAGGGCAACCAATCACTCACCCATACAGAAAGTCATGTACCCACTCACACACCCATACCACCACTTAGACACCAACTGACAGACAGATACAGCCATTCACACAACCAGTCACTTACCCATACATTCACTGGGAAACCTAATCACTCACCTATACAGAAAGCCATACACCCACTGAATCATCTAAACAGGCACTCATACACCCACTGACTCACCAATACACCTTGGTATATATATTTCACACACAAATGTTTTCAAAACACTCAAAGTCACTGGATGATGTCATCAGTGATGTCACCGGTTCTGTCATTTGCTCACTAACTATAGCAACTGAATTTCACTGGTTTTGTATGAGTGAAACCTGAGTCTAACTAAAACTTCTCTGTAACCTTTGTTTTTTCAGTGAATTTCTAAGGTTTTTAATTCCATTTTCAAACTATAATGTCCCTGTAACCTTTGGATGTTTCAGTGAATATATATATATTTCATTAATTCCGAAAAGGAAGTAAAAACATTGATTAGAGAAAATTGGAGGATTCTGCAACAAGATGAAGATCTAAAGGATGTGGTATGGAACCATGTGAGTATAGCTTATCGTAAGATGTACTCATTAGGAGATCACCTAGTCCGCAGCTATATATCAACTCGATATCCATCAAACAACTGGACATTACCGAATAGATCTGGATTCTATAAGTGCATTAAATGCAAAGCCTGCATATGGGGTGACAATAGAACAGAAGTGAAATTGGTCGATGGAAGAGTGAAGAAGCTCAAAGAACACATTAATTGTGAAAGCACTCGTGTGGTAAATGCATTGGAATGTGAATGTGGAATGACATATATAGGTAGTACCATCAATAAGTTGAAGTTTCGGGTGCTTCAAAAATTTCAAATAAAGACTGCACTTATGTCATTGCAAAGCATATCTGGGAACGCCACAATGGTGATATCAATAAATATGTATATTATGGAATCCAACAGATATCATCAAAACTGAGAGGTGGCGATAGAGAGTTGAGATTACGGAGGGCGGAATCAAGGTGGATTCTCTCCATTGGCACTGAAAACCCATGGGGTTTAAATACGGATGCTGAACTATATGTACATCTTGATTGAGATATGGGTTTCTATGGGACATTACATCTCCTATGTGATATTTTCATGTTTGTCCTTCTCCAATGAGATACTGTACCGGAAGTCCTTTAACTGTAGCATTCCTATGATATGTCGCTCTCTTTTGATTTATGATTGTTTGAGATAATGTCAATGATTTGTGGGGTAACAATAAGTTTAAGTTCCTGCTTGGATGTGATAGTTCACAAGCAGGAGATATATCTAAGAAATGGTATAAGGAAAAGTTTTAGAGGATTTCTTGAATATATTTTATCAATCTCTCCAGATATCCTTAAATCACATAATGCAGGCAACATCAGCAGCATTTCTTTAGTGAACTGGTCTGGGCAGTAAAATGAATTTTGATTTTAGTATGGTGCAATGAAAAAATAGGAAAATTATGTACTATATGATTCTCTTCCCTTTTTTTAACAGAAATTTGATTTTCAAAATATGCACATCGCACTTAGAACCTTTATATGCTGCTATTGTGATGATATAGTGTGAGGTATAATATCGTTAGGACTGTTTGGAATGAACCGGTCTAAATTGCACATGGCACTTTGAATTTAGTTATGACAGGTTTGATATCAACATTATTTAATGAAAACTTGAGCAATATTTTGCATGGTATGTGCATCAAGTATATAGAAATTTGATCATCATAATGGGCACATTGCACTTCAAAACTTTTGTAAGTTTCTATTACTATGCTACAGTGTGTGACATATAACTATTAGCACTTTATGGAGATTGGGAACAACTACTGTATGGAGAGCACATGGTACTTTAAAGATCTAGTTTTGAGCTCGGTTATAATGATTTGTTTAACATATATAATATTTTAAAGAGGAAGCATTTGGCAACAACTACTGAATGGAGAGCACATGTCACTTTAAAAATCTAGCTTCAGAAATCCAGCTCTAAGCTGTGCAATAATGATTTATTCAAGAGCACTTTAAAAAGTAAAATAAAAATTTGGATTATAATTTGATTTTATATCTACACTGTGCAATGATGTCTTATAAATATTATGTACTTGACGAGGGTTATCTATATTGGAACTCGATTAGGAAATGAGCAAAAGGCACATTACAATCTTTATTATATTGCCATATGAATATATATATATATATATATATATATATATATATATATACACATATATATGATTCCTTTTGTATTCAAATTGTGCAATGAGATTTTATACTGTGAAAAATATGTTTTTTGATGATGTTTTTTTTTATATAGGAATACAAGTATTTAGCACAATGCACTTTACTCATTTCCCAAAAATTGCTGGTACTGGGCTATTGGTTCACATTGATATCATTGTTCGTATGTGTGAATTGGGGGACTATGTGATGGATATTAATTAGCCTTGAAGTATAATCGGTTAGATACATTTGATCTTTTGACATTTTTTAAATGAAAAATTGAGTTAAGACAGTGGTACTTTACCATTTCTTCTTCTAATCTGTATTTAATTAGAAATTTATTAAATGAGAAAATTGGTGTCTAAAAATTAGTGAAAGGACAATATATCTGTGTACTGACATATAAAAGGAAAAAGGTCTTGTGATAAGATTTGTGTACATAAATGTGAGAAGTTGGCCTGGTATATGCTGTTCACTAATTAAAGTGGACACCTTGCACCAGAACAATTCGACTCTTATGGTAGATAGGTTTACGACAACCTTTATAGAAAGCTATCCTAGTGGTAGCTGTGGAGAGCAGCCTTCAGGCTAAGTCTTGAAGGAATGTAAAGCAGCTTGTTTTACCACACAATCTCTTGAATCACCAAAGGAAAAAACACCACACAGGTATATATATCAAATATATATGTATTTATTAATAAACACTCTCTACTAATCTCTTTATGAGATTAGAGGATAGGAACATATGTACAAGTCAAATATGATCAGGATAAGTTTAGCACAATTGAATATTACAATCTTAGTTTGCTAGACCTAGGTCTAGGGCATCTAGAATCGAGGGACCCCCAAGAACCACCCCAGGTAGTTGTAGGAGACCCACAGGGGACGGACGCGGTGACCTGGCACCAATGCGAATCCTGTACGAGTCTATGCACTCAGACGCGATTGAGATATCAGTGTTAAAGGTCCCTTGCGTGTTCGAGGCGAACACACCGATCGGTCCTTGTACGAGTCGAAGGACGCGGTTACAGATGGTATTGCAAGGGAGTTGGACGCGCTGTGTCTAACACAGACGCGAACCTGGTGCGAGTCGGTGCAATGTCGAGGCGAACACCGATCGGACTCAGTACGAGTCGAAGGATACAGTTCTAGATAGTGTTGCAAAGGAGATGGACGCGGTGTGTCTAACACAGACGCGAACCCTGTACGAGTCAATGCAATTATCGCACTTAGAAAGTTAGAGTTTTAGGACACTTCTAGGGAAGCTACAAGCATGCCACTTACAGGGTAAGTGGTTCTAGGGCCCACACCCACAGGAGCACTGTAGTGCTGAAGTTACCTCACCCAGGGGAGCCGGGTGCATAGGTGTTCTTTGGTGTCGGGTCGCGGCGTCGTTTTCAATGGGAGCCAGTGAAGACTTGCTGCTTGCGGCGACTGGAGAAGTGTCCGGTGGAATCCAAGCCTGGATTCAGAAGATGGAAGACCTGAAAGCAGAGGGGACAGTGTTCAAAGTCACTTGGCAGTAACTCGGGGCAAGGAAGATGGATGCCCACCGTCGTCGCAAGATTCAGGTCGTTCGCGGTTGCCTTGACTCTTCAGCCACGAGGTCCAGGAGGCGTCGTCGACAACCAGGAGCTGGATTTGGCGTGTCCCATGATGTCTGCAGCTTACGGCGGTGTCAGCGACTCGATTGGAGCCACCAAGCCTTGGTAACAGCAAGTCTCAGGGAAAGGGTGAAGAGACAATGGCACAGACCAGCAAGGTCTGTCGGACTCACCCAGCGAGGGTAAGTCAGGGCAGGCCTGGAGCAACCAGGGGAGCCCTTCAGTTTCTTTATAGAGTCTTCTGGGGACCCACAAGCTGGCTGGCAAGGGATCGCGAAGACGCCTCAGGAGGATCCGCTCACAGGGGCCCACGGTCACTCGGGACGTGTTAGGCCTCTGATCTTAGAAGGGATTCCTGCTGGAGGCTGGGACCATACGTGGTCCAAAGCACAAGTTCGTGGAACGTTGTGAAGGGGTTGCACTCGACAATAGTGCATGGTACCCAGGGGTCGCGGTTCCTCATTAGGGTCCACTGGCCTCAGCTTCGCTGGGGACTCACGATGGCCTTTGAGAAGTCAGGAAATCCACTTCTTGGGCTGCAGGGACTTCGGACTCCGGCGGGAGCGGTGTAGTTTGCGACCGTCGTTTGTAGTTTTTGGTGCCTGCCAAGCAAGGGAGTCACTCCTTGACTCCAAGGGAGATTCTTCAGTCTTCCAAAGGTAGTGGAACGTCAAAGGTCCGGGATTCTTCTTGTAGAGTGTCGTCCAGGGAAATCTAGGGTGCAATGCACAGGTTCCCCCTCTTATACTAAAAGAAAGGGAGGGACTAGCTCTATGACCCTACCTTTGGGAGGGTCAGGGGAGTGGGTGGCTACACCCACTTCCCTTTGTCCAGTTTCACGCCAGAGCTGGGGCAGGTAGCCCCTGAGCCGGTTTGAACTGGCATATGCACAGAGGAGCCTTCTGCTCCCCCAGTGCAGGACTTCAAAGCACTCTAAGAGTGCACCCACCCAGCCCCAATACACTAAACCCTGTCTGGGAGGTGGTCACACCCCCTTGGGACAGGATATCTATTGTTGGGCTTCCTCCACTGCGAGTGTTGGTCATCAGCAGGAGGGCAGCCCAGTGTCTGTGACTGGTGGCATCCATTTTGTGATGCCAGGGCTCTGCAGGATTCTACCGCGTTTCCACAGTAGGTACATGTCTATCCCTCTAGAAGGGTGGAATGCTACCCCGCCGCTAGGACTGGCAGGGGGGTAGTATTCCAAGATGTTTGACACCAAACACGACATGTTTCGATGCAGCCATTCCAAAGTTAGCATTTTACTGTGAGGATATAATGCACTTAAAAGTATATGGTTTAACCGCATCCACAAACAGCACCAGAGAATGGACTCTGAGAGCTGCAGAGGGGCCCTGCTCGGGCAGAGGCACCCCCTCACATAGAAGCCAAGCACCCTGCCCTCAGGATTGATAGGGCCTGCCTTAGGGGTGACTGATAGGTTCATATGTGTGTGCAGGAGAGATATAGGGGACCTATATCTCAGTGAGGAGTGCTAGCACCACCTCACCCAGGCTGCAGTAGCAGGCCTGGGGTGTCAGATTTAGCCTGCTTCCCAGGGGTGGCATAATACATGCTGCAGCCCCTGGTAGGCCTGTGAAGTACCTATGCCCTTGGTACCTAAGGTACCATATACTAGGGACTCATAAGGTGCCACAGTATCCAATCACTAGTGCACCTAGAGTGCACTCCAAGTCGTTTAAAGAGAAAGCAGATAGGCTGGGGACCTGAATAGCAGGTTCCCAGCCAAACTAAGTCAAAAACCAACAAAACACCAGGAAAAAAGTGGGGGCAACCATGTAGTCAGATTCCACCTTCCTACAATAAAGGTTTTGTTGAGGTGTGGGAAGGGGCATTGACCCCTTTAAACAGGCCCTCTGCACATACATCTACATGGCCCTGTTGAAGGCTACAGCTGAAACGCATAGGCCATTACACGCTGCTGCTGCACATTGTTGAATAAATAAAATATCTTGAAAACACTGTTTGGATGTGCTGTTTTCTGCTTCTGAGCACCGGAAGGCTCAGTGTGTGCTCGCTGAATGGCTCAAGATGTATAAATGTATATATATACATATTCACAGAAAAAACCAAAGGTTACAGGGACGTTATAGTTAGGAATTAGCATTTAAAAAACCTTAGAAATTCAATGAAAAA
Source organism: Calotriton arnoldi (assembly GCA_963921515.1). Classification (NCBI taxonomy): domain Eukaryota; kingdom Metazoa; phylum Chordata; class Amphibia; order Caudata; family Salamandridae; genus Calotriton; species Calotriton arnoldi. The sequence continues at coordinate 2,677,640 of CAWUFW010001113.1, forward strand.
ATCACAGGTTTCAGAGATTTTATAATTAGGAATTAGCATTTAAAAAACCTTAGAAATTCACAGAAAAAAACTATTTTTACAGATCATTATTGTTAGGCTGACATTTCACTTGTGCAAAACCAGATGAATTCAGCTGTTATAGCTAGCTGAGTTAACTATAACTTGCCCGCCGCAATGCACTGCTTATGACCTCACATATTACATCACTCATGACATGGTTAGTGACATCACTGATGACATCACTGATGGCAACTCAAATGATTTTTGCCCCGGGGACCCCATCCCCCGGGGCTGGGCCTTTGTTACTTTTTTTATTTTGAAAGGAGAGGGGGCCGTGCAGCACATTTCCCCAGGCCAATGTCAGCCCCAGGGACCCCTTCCTCAGGGGCCCAACCATTTGTTTTTGTTTATTTTTTTTTCAGATCTCAGCAGGAGATTGGTAGGGTGCGTGAATCCTCTGTGTCCCCACTTGGATATCTGAGAAATATTTACATTTCTCAGAAACTACTGAACGGATTTACATCATTTAACAGAAAGAGTGCACTGTTGACCAAGAGCTACCTTTCTGCCAAATTTGGTGTAATTCCGTTCAGCAGTTCGGGCTGTAGCTGCATCAACAGTTTCCTATGGAAATTAACATGGAGAAAAAGTGTTATGGGACCCCCTTTTTTCTCGGACCCCGCTTGACGAATCACCCCGAAACTTTCAACACAGCCGCTGAAGTGAGTGGGCCATTCGTTTTAAAAACTTAGCTAAGATTCGTCAAACAGCCCTAAAGATATTGGCAAAAGAAAAAAATTTTTTTAAGAGAAACAAGGTCTAACTATAACTACCTACTGGCCACTGCCAGTAGGTAATGTTATATATATATATATATATGTCATATGGAAGGGGCCATCAGATAATGCCAAAATGTTTGTTGCTTCCCTGAATGTAAATACTCTGAACTTGAATTTCACTGACAACATAAGCCCCTCCAGTGTACACTTTCTAGACCTTGAGGTGTTCATAAATAATGACTGTTTGCACACTCGCACTTTTAGAAAGCCTACTGCTGGCAATTCTGTGCTGCACAGTAGAAGTTTTCATCCCCAAAAGCTAAAACAGAGTATTCCCTATGCAGAGCAGCTTCGCATGAAAAGAAACTGTAGCGAAGCAAGCTCCTTGACACAAGCTCAGACGGAACTGACAATGAGATTTAAGGAAAGAGGATATAGTCAGATCGTCCTTGATCAAGCAGTAGCCAAAGTAGAAAGTATGTCGAGGCAAGAAATACTTTTTGAGGAAAGTAAGAAAACTAGAAGAAAAAACAATGATCAGAAACAATATATTAGGATGATAACCGGGTACAATGCCTATCATGTCAGGGTGAGAGCCTGCATGAATAGGCATTGGCACCTGGTTAGAGGGGACCCCATCCTGAAAAGTGCAGTGCCCAGAAAACCACTCATCTCATACAGAAGAGCTAGATCAATGCGAGAGCAGTTAGTAAACAGTAGTCCAGAACTGCTTGAAACTGAAAGTTGGCTCAAGGCTAATCCGGGCTTTAACAAATGCCTCAAATGTAAGGCCTGTAAGCATGGGGTCAACAAAAAAGAATTACAGCTGCCTTTGATGACCAAACCATGGAGGATCCCTAGGTTTCTGAATTGCAGGAGTGACCATGTGGTGTACGTGCTGCAGTGCACGTGACCTATGGTCTACGTGGGCAGTACCATCCATATGGCCCACGTAAGAATTCTTCAGCATCTGAGAGCGGTCAAGAATAAGGACCAATCCTATCCAGTTGCCCGTCACATAAATGAAGTTCACAAAGGTAGGGTTGAGGATTTTACTTACTTTGTGATAGACTCAGTACCCAAAAAGAAAAGAGGAGGTAATCGGGAGGTCAAGCTGAGAAAATTGGAGTCACGCTATATTTTAATGCTCGACTGTAAAAGTCCAAATGGTCTGAATTCAGATGAAGGATTACATGTCCATTTATTGTAATTGGAAGTACTGAGTCGAGTTCCTTAGAACTTATACCATTAGGGCATTGGTAGCTAGCCTGTAACACATAGCCCCAGTCAAGCACGAACTGAGAAATATGAATCTGTAGAACGCTTTTATATGACTTTGTAATGAATTTGTATAGTGTGTAAATTGTATATAGACATGTGTGTGATCACCAGTTGGATGAAAAGCCCTGAAGTGTTTTTAAGATTAATTATACAAGAGTGCGGAAGAAAAAAAAAACTTTTGTTTTAACCGGGTACAGTTGGGCATAATTTTATTGATCCATCAAGTACAATATTGTGTTTGAATAAGTGGAATTTTGCGAGTTTGCACATAGGCAGTATGGAGTTAGGGAGAGAGCACTTGCACTTTATATTTAACTGCAGCCATTACTGTAATTTAATTGTGCACTAGCACTTTATCTTCATTGGCAGCTGTTATCAAAAATTTGTACATTTCCCAAATAAATTGCTATTTGCACTATAGTGACATATAGACTCTATGGTCTAATAACACTATGCGATTTTGCACATAGGCGATTTTAGATTGAGGGAATAAGCACTTGCACTTTATCTCCTACTGCAGTTACAATTACAAACTCAATAGTGCACTCGCACTTTATCCTCATGGACAGCTGTCATTGCATATTTGCACATTGTCCTAAAAGATTTGCCATTTGCACCTAAGTAATATATAGATATTGGGTCCAAAAGCACTAGCACTTTAATCCCCCCCCCCTTTTTGGCAATTGCAAATAGAATTTTACCCATTTAGGACAGTGGCTATTTGGTCAGATAAGGTAACCGCTGCTATTCCTTCATGTAGTCACAATATAGAGTGACAAGTTCCAATCCAGCAATAAAATTACATGACACGCGCTGTCCCTAAGCGCAAAGTGGATAAGAGGCTACGGACCTTATTCAAGCACGAATACCCGGTCCATCATCCATCATTTGTGCATTATTTGGACACTTGTTAGTTAAACACTCAGGAAGGGCTTGGCTATCTGGCAAATAAAGTTCATTGAAATGAATACATAAAAAACAAGAAAATGAGCAAGGAGAGAGAGTACATGAGCAAAAGTAAATACATTGAAACATCAGAAGTTGAAATGCAGTACTATTAACAACAAAGTATCAGTATACTCCTGCTTGTTTTAACTAAATAAAACTAAAAAACTAAAAAAAAAATTGAACTGTAGCAATGAGCTCTAAAAGTGAAAGTTAACAATGTTGTGTAGTGTTTTGTCTATGTCTTTTGAATCACGTGGTGGTAGTAAAGCACTTATATTCATGTTGGGAGTTTGGCTCTAGAGGTGATCAAGGCAGGGGATCCTGCCGAAACGGGTCATAGCCCTTAATCTGCAATAAACTGTGCTGTGTCGTGCTCTGGTGCAAGGAGGTGACGCGCTGGTTCTGTGTTGGATATATATATATATATATATATATATATATATATATATATATATATATATATATATATATATATATAAGATCAAAAAGGAATCAGGAATAATAGTGAAACCCTCGGATAAGGGAGGGAACGTGGTGATATGGGGAAGAGATATCTATAAGAAAGAAGCTTTGAATCAACTTAACAACCAAGACTACTATGAGAAAATTAATATGGTGGATTACGAAGGAATAAAAGACATATTCTTTGAGAGATTGAGTACATGGAGGGAACAGGAATTATTAAGCTGGGATGAATATTTTTTTTTAAAACAAGAACATCCAGTTATTCCCATTTTTTATATGATTCCCAAGGTACACAAAGACATACAAAATCCACCAGGGAGGCCAATAATATCGGCACAAGATAGTCTCTTCGAGAGGGTCTCAAAGCATATTGATTATTTTTTAAATCCAATTGTTAAAACCCTTTCATTGTATTTAAAGGACTCAGCAGATTTCCTCAAATATATTCATGATGTCAAATGGGAAGAGAATATGGTGCTCATGACTTTGGACATATCTACTTTGTACACGAGTATTAGGCATAGAGATGGCTTAAGAGCGACGGAGCACTTTTTAAGAAAACCCATGAGATTTGCGGAACATATTCAAATGCTGCTTGAAATGATGGAATGGTGCCTGACAAAAAATATCTTCCTGTTTGGGAATGAGTTGTTCCAACAAGAACAAGGGATGGCGATGGGCACCTGCTTCGCCCCCAGCTATGTGAATTTACATCTTGGCTGGTGGGAGGAGCAGGTGCTCGGGAGGCACAGTTTGGAACATTGGTCAGAAAGGATACTGTTATGGCTAAGATTTATTGATGACGTCTTTGTGCTGTGGCAGGGCACGGAGATGGAAGCAGATCAATGTATTTGTGATTTAAATGAGAATGAATTGAATTTGAACTTTTTGGAACATAGGAGTAAAACATGTATAGACGTGTTGGATATAAAGGTGTGGGTGAAGGAGGATAAACTATAGACTACAGTTTTTAGAAAGCCAACTGCAGGGAATACAATTTTACGTGCCAGTAGCTCACACCCGGCATCTCTTATAAGAAGTATCCCTTATGGTGAATTCTATAGAGCAAGGAGAGCATGTAGCACTTTAGAACAGTATGATAAAGTAGAGGGTGAAATTAAATGTCATTATAGCCATAGAGGTTACACACTCTCAATTTTAGAAACAGCCTAAAAAAAAGCAAGAAGTCTAAACAGAGAAAATGTATTGTTTGAAACATCTAAAACAGCAGTGAAAAAGAAGATCAGAGGACAGAAAAGTACACACAGGTTTATAATGACATATAATATTGAACATAAGAGAATAAGACAAATTTTAACGAAGCACTGGCACTTTATTAGAGAGGACCCGATAATAGGACAGCAGTCAAAGAAAAATCCAGAGATAACATTCAAAAAATCAAAATCATTGAGGGATTATCTGGTCAAAAGTGACGTCCTGGGGGTTACACTGTAACAAACTTGGCTCCCGTAGAAGGAGGGCTTTAGAAAGTGTTTGAAGTGCAAGGCATGCCAACACGGATATTTCATCTTTTAAGACAGTTTTCAATAAAACTGTGAAAGTAAAGGGATTTTTAACCTGTAAAACAAGTTTTGTGGTGTACATTTTAAAGTGTCCTTGCAATAAAGTATATGTTGGCAGAAATACACTACCAGAACATAAGAGGATATTACAGCATAGGAGAGCCATAATCAACAAGGACCGGAGTTACCCCATGGTTAGGCTTCCCACTTAAATGTCCTTGAGGTGGGAACGTGACATGCTTTGAAGATATATATATATATATATATATATAGATATATATATATATATATTATCTACTGGCGGTCGCCAGTAGATAGTTATAGTTAGGACCTATTTTCCATAGGAAATCCGCGATATTCTATTTGAAATAACTCTTGCGTCGGTTGACGAATCTTCGCAAAATTTTCAAACTTTATGGCCCGCTCCGGTCCGCTCCTACCCTGAAAGTCTCAGGGTGATTCGTCAAGCGGGGGCCAAGAAAAAAGGGGGGTCCCAAAACGTGTTTTCCCCATTCATTTTCCCATAGGAAACTTTAGACACGGCTACAGCCCGAACTGCTGAACGGAATTACACCACATTTGGCAAAGAGGTAGTTCTTGGTTCAGAAAGAACCCTTTTTGTTAAATGGTGTAAATCCGTTCAGTAGTTGCTGAGAAAATCAAAAGTAAAAACACATATATATCTGGGCGGAGCCTAACCACACATGTCATCGTGAGATCTGATTGACTGTCAGCACTTCATCCTGGAATTGCTGGCAGCCATCTTGGGACCAATATAAATGATAGTACCCCTTTGAAATGCATTGTAGTGAATCGAAGATTTTGAGGGTTACCAAAAGGAGAACTATAAAGGGTGATAATAGACTTTAGTTACATTAGAATTCATTTGTTGATGGTACCATACTAATTTCAGGAATTGTGGTGTGTTCTAAGGTGATTTTACCCTGTGAAAAACCTTCTGCTGGGATATCATGAATCATGTTTGAGAGAAAACTATTTTCACATGCTTGTCCCATACAGTTTTGGAAGGTGCCCCAGAAGCTAAAATGAGAGCATATTTTCTGTAAATTCACATTATCTTTCTCAGTCATGTGAGAATGAAGTCTGACATTCTCAGTAAAACATGTACATCCAACAAGGGCAGAGACTGTCAGTTGATTCCTTTGTGTTCTACTGCAGCTTCCCAGAGTGTTCTAAAGAACAACTAGAGTGCTAACAGCCTTACTTATGACAAAAGTATGGCACACCTGAAGCCATCTTGATTGGAATAAACTGGTAACACTTAAAACATTTAATTTAAAAAGGAACAAAATGATGGGGTTCATCTTGTCATAGAAATTATGGTTAGTGCTCTGGAAAGAAAAATTAGGACATGTTTCAAGTGTGATCTCAAATATCTTCCTGTTATATTTCAACAGGAACAGCCTGTCAGTTGATGCCTTTGTGTTCTACTGCAGCTTCCCAGAGTGTTCTAAAGAACAACTAGAGCGCTAACAGTCTTACTTATGACAAAAGTATGGCACACCTGAAGCCATCTTGATTGGAATAAACTGGTAACACTTAAAACATTTAATTTAAAAAGGAACAAAATGAGGGGGTTCATTTTGCCATAGAAATTATGGTTAGTGCTGTAGAAAGAAAAATTAGGACATGTTTTAAGTGAGATCTCAAATATCTTCCTGTTATATTTCAACAGGAGCAGCCTGTCAGTTGATGCCTTTGTGTTCTACTGCAGCTTCCCAGAGTGTTCTAAAGAACAACTAGAGTGCTAACAGCCTTACTTATGACAAAAGTATGGCACACCTGAAGCCATCTTGATTGGAATAAACTGGTAACACTTAAAACATTTAATTTAAAAAGGAACAAAATGAGGGGGTTCATTTTGCCATAGAAATTATGGTTAGTGCTGCAAAAAGAAAATTTAGTGCATGTTTTAAGTGAGATCTCAAATCCTCTTCTATTTCATTAGAAAATTCTGACATGCAGACTGAAACAATCACTTTCAATACCAGCAGTAGACTTCCAGTTAACTCCTTGGTGAGCAGTAGCTTTACTACAGTGATCTAATGAACAACTAGAGTAATAACATTCTGAATTTATGGCAAATGTGTGACACATCTGAATGCCTTCTTGATGGAATCAAAGTAAAAACTGAAAGCATTTCCTACTGAGGAGACTGCAGTAAATGAGGAAATTAGGAAACTTCATAACAAAGAAGTCTTCCAAGATGGCCTCCAGTGAAAAAAGAGCCCAAATGTAGCACAAATATTACCCAGATGTAGCCCACATATAGCCCAATGACAAAAGTGTGCAAAACACTTTTTATTTTTAGTTTTTTGCAGTTTTATGTAGTGCAGACTGGTCAGGTATTGGAGCGTTGCATCTTAGAAAATGACCCCCCTACACTACAAAAACACCACTGCACTACCCTAAACCCTAAAACACTACCCCAGCACGACCCCCTATACTACACAAGCACCACTGCACTATCCTAAACCCTAAAACACTACCCCCAGCATGACCCCCTACACTACACAAACACCACTGCACTACCCTAAACCCTAAAACACTACCCCAACACCACTGCACTAACCTAAATCCTAAAACACTACCCCCAGCACAACCCCCTACACTACCCAAACACCACTGCACTACCCTAAAACATGACCCCTACACTATACAAACACCACTGCACTACCCTAAACCCTAAAACACTACCCCCAGCACGACCCCCTACACTACACAAGCACCACTGCACTACCCTAAACCCTTACACAAGCACCACTGCACTACCCTAAACCCTAAAACACTACCCCCAGCACGACCCCCTACACTACACAAACACCACTGCACTACCTTAAACCCTAAAACACTACCCCCAGCACGACCCCTACACTACCCAAACACCACTTCACTAACCTAAATCCTAAAACACTACCACCAGCACGACCCCCTACACTACCCAAACACCACTGCACTACACTAAACCCTAAAACACTACCCCCAGCACGACCCCTACACTACACAAGCACCACTGCACTACCCTAAACCCTAAAACACTACCCCCAGCACGACCCCCAACACTGCCCGAACACCACTGCACTGCCCTAAACCCTGAAACACCAGCCCCTGCACGACCCCCTACACTGCCCGAACACCACTGCACTGCCCTAAACCCTGAAACACATACCCTAGCACGACCCCCTACACTGCCCGAACACCACTGCACTACCCTAAACCCTGAAACACCACCCCCAGCATGACCCCCTACACTGCCCGAACACCACTGCACTGCCCTAAACCCTGAAACACCACCCCCAGCATGACCCCTACACTGCCCGAACACCACTGCCCTAAACCCTGAAACACTACCCCCAGCAAGACCTCCTACACTGCCCGAACACCACTGCACTGCCCTAAACCCTGAAACATCACACCCAGCAAGACCCCTACACTGCCCGAACACCACTGCCCTAAACCATAAAACACCACCCCCAGCACGACCCCCTACACTGCCCGAACACCACTGCACTGCCCTAAACCCTGAAACACCACCCCCAGCACGACCCCCTACACTGCCCGAACACCACTGCACTGCCCTAAACCCTGAAACACCACCCCCTGCACGACCCCCTACACTGCCCGAACACTACTGCACTGCCCTAAACCCTGAAACACCATCCCCAGCACGACCCCCTACACTGCACGAACACCACTGCACTGCCCTAAACCCTGAAACACTACCCCCAGCAAGACCCCCTACACTGCCCAAACACCACTGCACTGCCCTAAACCCTGAAACACCACCCCCAGCAAGACCCCCTACACTGCCCGAACACCACTGCCCTAAACCCTGAAACACCACCCCCAGCAAGACCCCCTACACTGCCCGAACACCACTGCACTGCCCTAAACCCTGAAACACCAGCCCCAGCACGACCCCTACACTGCCCGAACACCACTGCACTGCCCTAAACCCTGAAACACCACCCCCTGCACGACCCCCTACACTGCCCGAACACCACTGCACTGCCCTAACCCTGAAACACCACCCCCAGCACGACCCCCTACAAAGCCCGAACACCACTGCACTGCCCTAAACCCTGAAACACCACCCCCTGCACGATCCCCTACACTGCCCGAACACTACTGCACTGCCCTAAACCCTGAAACACCACCCCCAGCACGACCCCCTACACTGCACGAACACCACTGCACTGCCCTAAACCCCAAAACACTACCCCCAGCAAGACCCCCTACACTGCCTGAACACCACTGCCCTAAACCCTGAAACACCACCCCCAGCAAGACCCCTACACTGCCCGTACACCACTGCACTGCCCTAAACCCTGAAACACCACCCCCAGCACGACCCCCTACACTGCCCGAACACCACTGCACTGCCCTAAACCCTGAAACACCACCCCCAGCACGACCCCCTACACTGCCCGAACACCACTGCACTGCCCTAAACCATGAAACACCAGCCCCAGCACGACCCCCTACACTGCCCGAACACCACTGCACTGCCCTAAACCCTGAAACACCACCCCCAGCATGACCCCCTACACTGACCGAACACCACTGCACTGCCCTAAACCCTGAAACACCACCCCCAGCACGACCCCCTACACTGCCCGAACACCACTGCACTGCCCTAAACCCTGAAACACCAGCCCCAGCACGACCGCCTACACTGCCCGAAAACCACTGCACTGCCCTAAACCCTGAAACACCAGCCCCAGCACGACCCCCTACACTGCCCGAACACCACTGCACTACCCTAAACCCTCAAACACCAGCCCCAGCACGACCCCCTACACTGCCCGAACACCACTGCACTGCCCTAAACCCTGAAACACCAGCCCCAGCAAGACCCCCTACACTGCCCGAACACCACTGCACTGCCCTAAACCCTGAAACACCACCCCCGGCAAGACCCCTACACTGCCCGAACACCACTGCACTAAAGCCTGAAACAACACCCCCAGCAAGACCACCTACACTGGCCGAACACCACTGCACTGCCCTAAACCCTGAAACACCACCCCTGCACGACCCCCTACACTGCCCAAACACCACTGCACTGCCCTAAACCCTGAAACACCACACCCTGCATGACCCCCTACACTGCTCGAACACCACTGCACTGCCCTAAACCCTGAAACACCACCCCTCAGCACGACACCCTACACTGCCCGAACACCACTGCACTGCCCTAAACCCTGAAACACTACCCCCAGCACGACCCCCTACACTGCCCGAACACCACTGCACTGCCCTAAACCCTGAAACACCACCCCCTGCACGACCTCCTACACTGCCGGAACACCACTGCACTGCCCTAAACCCTGAAACACCACCCCCAGCACGACCCCCTACACTGCCCGAACACCACTGCACTGCCCTAAACCCTGAAACATCAACCCCAGCAAGACCCCCTACACTGCCTGAACACCACTGCCCTAAACCCTGAAACACCACCCCCTACACTGCACGAACACCACTGCTCTGCCCTAAACCCTGAAACACCACCTCCAGCAAAACCCCTACACTGCCTGAACACCATTGCTCTGCCCTAAATCCTGAAACACTAGCCCCAGCATGACCCCCTACACTGCCCAAACACCACTGCACTGCCCTAAACCCTGAAACACCACCCCCAGCACGACCCCCTACACTGCCCGAACACCACTGCACTGCCCTAAACCCTGAAACACCAGCCCCAGCAAGACCCCCTACACTGCCCGAACACCACTGCACTGCCCTAGACTCTGAAACACCAGCCCCAGCAAGACCCCTACACTGCCCGAACACCACTGCACTGCCCTAAACCCTGAAACACCAGCCCCAGCATGACCCCTACACTGCCCGAACACCACTGCACTGCCCTAAACCCTGAAACACCAGCCCCAGCACGACCACCTACACTGCCCGAACACCACTGCACTGCCCTAAACCCTGAAACACCAGCCCCAGCACAACCCCCTACACTGCCCGAACACCACTGCACTGCCCTAAACCCTGAAACACCAGCCCCAGCACGACCCCCTACTCTGCCCAAACACCACTGCACTGCCCTAAACCCTGAAACACCAGCCCCAGCACGACCCCCTACACTGCCCGAACACCACTTCACTGCCCTAAACCCTGAAACACCACCCCCAGCACGACCCCCTTTACTGCTCCAACACCACTGCACTGCCCCAAACCCTGAAACACCACCCCCAGCACGACCCCCTACACTGCCCGAACACCACTGCTCTAAACCCTGAAACACCACCCCCTGCACGACCCCCTACACTGTCCTAACACCACTGCACTGCCCTAAACCCTAAAACACCACCCCCTACACTGCCCGAACACCACTGCACTGCCCTAAACCCTGAAACACCACCCCCAGCACGACCCCCTACACTGCCCAAACACCACTGCACTGCCCTAAACCCTAAACCACCACCCCCAGCATTACCCCCTACATTGCCCAAACACCACTGCACTGCCCTAAACCCTAGAACACTACCCCCAGCACGACCCCCTACACTACCCGAACACCACTGCACTACCCTAAACCCTAAAATACTACCCCCAGCACAACCCCCTACACTACCCGAACACGACTGCACTGCCCTAAACCCTCAAACACTCCCCCAGCACGACCCCTACACTACCCGAACACCACTTCACTGCCCTAAACCCTAAAACACTCCCCCAGCACGACCCCCTACACTACCCGAACACCACTGCACTGCCCTAAACCCTAAAACACTCCCCCAGCACGACCCCTACACTACCCAAACACCACTGCACTGCCCTAAACCCTAAAACTCTACCCCCGCATGACCCCCTACACTACCCAAACACCAATGCACTACCCTAATCCCTAAAACACTACCCCCGCATGACCCCTACACTACCCTAAACCTTAAAACACTACCCCTGCACGACTCCCTACACTACCCAAAGACCACTGCACTACCCTAAACCCTAAAACACGACATCCTACACTACACAAACACCACTGCACTACCCTAAACCCTAAAACACTACCCCCTACACTACACAAACACCACTGCACTACCCTAAACCCTAAAACACTACCCCAGCAGTACCCCTACACTACCCAAACACCACTGCACTAACCTAAACCCTAAACCACTACCCCCAGCAGTACCCCTACACTACCCAAACACCACTGCACTACCCTAAATCACTACCCCCAGCATGACCCCCTACACTACCCAAACACCACTGCACTACCCTAAACCCTAAAACACTACCCCCAGCACGACCCCCTACACTACCCAAACACCACTGCACTACCCTAAACCCTAAAACACTCCCCCCAGCACAACTCCCTACACTACCCAAACACCACTGCACTACCCTAAACCCTAAATCTACTCCCAGCATGACCCCCTACACTACACAAACACCACTGCACTACCCTAAACCCTAAAACACTACCCCCAGCACGACCCTCTTCACTACCTAAACACAACTGCACAATTTGTTACAGGCGTTGCAACGCAGGCCTGTGGTGCTTACTGGAAGTACCTAGTGGGCTAGTTGGGCCCCAGGGACCCTCAGGATTCAAGGTGACCTAATCCCCCAACTTAAAACGCACCATGCACAGTGGTGAAGGGAGGGGGCGGGGCCTCAGGTGACATGTGCGCAAACACGCCCTGTGGTGCGTTTTAAGTTGGGGAATTAATTCCCTTTGAATCCTGAGGGACCCTGGGGGCCAACTAGCCCACCAGGTACCTTCAGTAAGCACAACAGAGTTGCGTTGCAGAGAGGTGAAAAAGGTGCGTGGCCTCGGAACGCTTCTCTGCAACTCAGCTCTGTGGTCCTAACTGTAGGTACCTGGGGGCTAGTTGGGCCCCAGGGACCCTCAGAATTCAAGGGGACTTAATCCCGCAACTTAAAACGCGCCACGGGGTGCGTTTGCACACATGTCACCTCAGGCCCCCTCCCTTCACCACTGTGCAAACGCGCCCTGTAGCGCGTTTTAAGAGGTAGTTTTAATCCCCCTGCCCTATTATGCACTAGGGACTTGCAGAGGAGGTCCTGCTAATCACAGGGGTACCCCAACGCATAGTGTTCCCTAGTGTATGTAGGTGTTTTCACTGTATTCTAAGTGTCTTTTAGCATAGCACTGGCTCTGGTTAGTCAGAGTCAGTTACCACCAGTACCCGTCTGAAAAAGTTGTGGGCACAGGATGATTTTGCAACAAGGCCTCTTTCTGCTCCTCTGTTGGCTCTTTCTGCACATCTTTTGCTTCTTTCTGTGCGTTTTTTCTTCTTTCTTCACATGTCCTACCTCTGTAGGCATAGTTAGAAACTAGCATTTAAAAAAACCTTTGAAAGTCACTTAAAAAATCATAGGTTTCAGGCACGTTATAGTTAGAAATTAGCATTTAAAAAACCTTTGAAATTCACTGAAAAAACCATAGGTTTCAGACACGTTATAGTTAGAAATTAGCATTTAAAAAACCTTTGAAATTCACTGAAAAAACCATAGGTTTTAGGGACAGTTATAGTTAGTTGGACATTTCACTCGTACAAAACCATAGAAATTCCCCGTTATAGTTAGTTCAGCTAACTATAACTCGCGCCCCGCAATGCACTGCTGATGATGTCACATATTACATCACTCATGACATGGTCAGTGACATCACTGATGACATCACTGATGACATCTCAAATGACATCACTGATGACATCATCCATGTGATAATTTCATGCATCTTCTCACACCCTAATATAACTTTTGATACACCCACTCTAAATTACAGACTGCCATTCTCAAAACCATAGACACTCCAACACCAAAAACTACATACCCACTCACTGATTCTTAGGTCTACACACACATCCACTCACTCACCCGTACAGTCACTCATACTTAGTCACTCAGTACAGGACTATCATATGCACTCATACACCTATATAAACACTCACACACCGCCACTCATCCATAGAGGTACTCACACACCTAGTCAGTCATGCAAAAACTTAATCACACACCCATTTACTCACCTATACAGTTATACACACACCAGCTCACTTACTCATACAAATACTAGCACATTCTTACGCTCTTATACAATCACTGATACAAGTACACACTCATCCATACAGCCACTCTCACAATCACACACTCTCACTTATAGCCATTTATATACTCCAACACACATATATACTGCCTTTCACATATGTAGTTACTCACACATGTACCACTGAGATATACATTCAATCACTAACACACCCATACACACACTCACCCACCCATACAGTCCATCACAGATGCACTCTTGAAACCATGCACCCAGTGAATCACCAACTCACACATCTATGCACAGAGTCACACACACCCCACCCACACAAACACTCAGGCACCCATACAGATACTCAGACAATCAATCAATAACCCATGTAGACACTCATGTAGCTATTCAGAAAGCCATGCAGCCGCTTACAAACCAACAGACAGACGGATACAGACATTCACACAGTTTAGTCACTAACCCATGCATTCAGTAAGATACATTTAATCACTCACTTGTAGAGTCAGTCACTCACGTACTAAATCATCCATTCAGACACTTATACACCCACTCATTCTTCAATACGCCTTTCCCTATATATATTAAACATATTTAAACTTTACAGAAACACACAGTCACTGGATGATGTCATCAGTGATGTCATCAGTGATGTCATTTGAGATGTCATCAGTGATGTCATCAGTGATGTCACTGACCATGTCATGAGTGATGTAATATGTGACGTCATCAGCAGTGCATTGCGGGGGCGCGAGTTATAGTTAGCTGAACTAACTATAACGGGGGAATTTCTATGGTTTTGTACGATTGAAATGTCCAACTAACTATAACTGTCCCTAAAACCTATGGTTTTTTCAGTGAATTTCAAAGGTTTTTTAAATGCTAATTTCTAACTATAACGTGTCTGAAACCTATGGTTTTTTCACGAATATATATATATATATATATATATATATATATATATATATATATACACATATCTTCAAAGCATGTCACGTTCCCACCTCAAGGAAATTTAAGTGGGAAGGGTATGCCCAGACATGGGTTCCATGGATTTAAGCAAGCCTTGCTGATGAAGGGTGATACCCTGAAATCTGTCCCAGTGTTCTTGTTTCTAGTCCAGGGAGGACCTGTCCTGGCAGTTCGGGCTGGACTGTTACCATCGGAAGCAGGGTCAAGACTAATTTACATATGGCTGGGTCCAAACTGGGGTGGTGTGGTGAGCAAAAAAATGATGGATTGAACCAGATCTGTGACTGGGAGAGAATGTTTGATTTGTTCAGCATTCTGTCCATAATTTCTTCCTTCTCTTTACATCTAGAAAGTTGGCATTTTCTTGTCCTAACCATTAGTGCCTTTTGCCATACTCCTGTGGCACATGACTGTGAATGGCTCTGCTGTAGCGGTGTGTGCATTGCTTCCAGTCACTAACACACAGGGGACTAATGTGTGGATAGAATGGGCCAACCTGGCAGGATGACTGAGAGGGGATGTACCCAGCCCCTCAGACTGTTTAAATGGTTTTTCCTCCTTCACACACAAAGGAATCTAACACCAGGCATGCCCTGGCTTTTGACACAACAGACAGTTTGTAGCCTTGACAGGGGAAGGGTAGGAACGTTCCAGAACCAGATGTGGAGATGGTATAAGGAATACCAGCACACAAAGGCTGGTACCAGGTATAAATATTAGACCTCTAGGGCTACCCTTCAGAACACTCCTGGACCTGTGGAAGGTAAAGAAGAAGGACTGCACTGCTGCCAGATGACCGCCCGGTTGCTTGAAGGACTGCCTCTAAATGTGAAGTATATGTCTTTTTATTCCTGTATGCTTTGTTGGTTATAATAACCGAATAAAGTACTTTTTGATGATGATGATGACTGCCTGAGAATGAAGACCAGACCTCTTTGCCTTCATCCCAAGCTACCCAGAGTGACTCGAAGGGTCAGTTTTCACCGCTTTTTTCGGCCTTTTCTTTTTCTCTGGTTCTCTGCTTCTGCCCCGTTTGTATTGACTTTCATTTCTCTGTTTTTCTGCCCTTGTCTTTATTGACCTAATTTCTCTGTTTTCTGCCCCTGTTTCTCCCTTTCCCTTTCCCCGGGTCTTCCTGCTTCTTTTCACTTCTCGCCGCTGCTGCCCCTGCAGCCCCTCCCGCTCCCACCTCCCAGCTGTCTCTCCCTCCTCCTACCCCTACTTAATGGCGGCTGCTGCGCACTGACATCGAGCAATACCCCGTGGGTTTTGCTCTCCCAGCATACAGCTCCGTCGTAGCTCTACCTGCCAGTGCATCCGCCTCCCAGCGCAGCTGACCTAGTTTCGAGCACCCGAGACTCCTTTGCTCTCCTCCCGGCTCTGCTTTCACCGCTCTTCCCCCCGTGCTTCGTTGTTTCTGCCTTTTCTTTTTCTCTGGTTATCTGCTTCTACCCCATTTGTATTGACCTTCATTTCTCTGTTTTTCTGACCTTGTCTTTATTGACTTCATTTCTCAGTTTTTTGCTACTGTTTCTCCCCTTCCCTTTCCCCAGGTCTTCCCGCTTCTTTTCCCTTCTCGCCACTGCTGCACCCAAGGCCACTCCCGCCTCCCAGCTCTCCTGCCCTCCCCCTCCCCCTACTTAATGGCGGCCGCTGCGCGCTGAGATCGAGATTGCTCTCCCTGCACGCAGCTCCGTTGTAGCTCTACTTGCCAGTGCCTCCGCCTCTCAGTGCAGCTGACCTAGGTTTGAACCCCTGAGACTCCTCTGCTCTCCTCCTGGCTCCGCTTTCACCGCTCTTTCCCCTTAGTGCTTTGTTTTTTCTCTGGTTCTCTGCTTCTGCCCCATTTGTATTGACTTTCTTTTCTCTGTTTTTCTGCCCTTGTCTTTATTGACTTAATTTCTCTGTTTTCTGCCCCTGTTTCTCCCCTTCCCTTTCCCCGGGTCTTTCCGCTTCTTTTCCCTTCTCACTGCTGCTGCCCCTGTGGCCCCTCCCACTCCCACCTCCCCGCTGTCCCGCCCTCTCCCTACCCCTACTTAATGGTGGCCGCTGCACACTGAGATCGAGCAATACCCCTTGGGTTTTGCTCTCCCAGCACGCAGCTCTGTCGTAGCGCTACCTGCCAGTGCCTCTGCCTCCCAGTGCAGCTGACCTAGGTTCAAGCCCCCGAGACTCCTCTGCTCTTCTCCCGGCTCCGCTTTCACCGCTTTCACCGCTCTCCCCCCCCCCCAGTGCTTTGTTTTTTCTGTCTTTTTTTTTTCTCTAGTTCTCTGCTTCTGCCCCGTTTGTATTGACTTTCATTTCTCTGTTTTTCTGCCCATGTCTTTTTTGACTTCATTTCTCTGTTTTCTGCCCCTGTTTCTCTCCTTCCCTTTCCCCGGGTCTTCCCTCTTCTTTTCCCTTCTCACCGCTACTGCCCCCACGGCCCCTCCCGCCTCCCAGCTGTTCCGCCCTCTCCCTACCCCTACACTGAGATTGAGCAATACCGCTTGGGTTTTGCTCTACTCCAAGGATCCTCACTCGGCCCCACGCACTTCAACAACTACATGGCCCCCCTCTCCACCATCGTCAGAAAACAAGGACTCGGCATAGTATCCTACGCCGACGACACCCAGCTCATCCTCTCCCTCATCAACGAACCTGACACAGCTTCCAGGAAGGAATGAAAGACGTAGCGTCCTGGATGAGCAACTGCTGCCTAAAGCTCAACTCAGAGAAAATGGAAGTCCTCGTCTTCGGATCCACCCCCTCCGCATGGGACAACACCTGGTGGCCCACCGCCCTCGGCAACCCCCCCACCCCTATGGACCACGCTTGGAACCTCAGCATCATACTCGACTCCTCTATCACCATGAACCGCCAGATCAAGGCCGTGTCTTCCTCATGCTTTAACTCCCTGCGTGTCCTCCGCAAGACCTTCAAATGGATCCCCCCGAATCCAGAAAGATATTTACCCAAGCAATAATAACCAGCAGACTGCACTACAGGAACGCCCTCTACGCCGGAATAAACAAATCCCTACTCCTCAAACTCCAGATGATCCAGAACGCGGCAGCTAGCCTCTTCCTCGGCATCCCAAGACAGCACCATATCATCAGGACACCTAAAAGAACTCCACTGGCTCCCCGTCGAAAAGAGAGTTACCTTCAAACTCCTCACCCACACCTACAAATACCTCCACAACGTCAGACCCCAATACCTCAACAAAAGAATCTCCTTCTACGCACCCAATAGAAGCCTCCGCGCCACCAATCTGGCCCTGGCCGAAATCCTTTGCATCCGCAGAACCAGAGCAGGAGGGTGATCCTTCTCCTATATCTCAGCCAAGACCTGGAACAAACTCCCCCTCAGCATCAAAAGAACCCCACACTGCAAGCTTTCAGGAAGAGCCTCAAGACCTGGCTCTTCGGATGAGACGGAGCTGCCCGAATTCCCCCCAGCGCCTTGAGGCCCTCACGGTTGAGTAGTGCGCTTCACAATTCCCTGATTGATTGATTGATCGATTGATTCATTCATTGATTGATTGTGTGAGCCACAGGGACACAATGAGATTCAAAGGCTTACTGCAACTGCCCAGCTGACCTGCTGCAACTGAACCAGATTGGACCTGCAACTGGACCTGCCTGAGCCCTACTGCTTGCCTCCACTGGAGTGAGTCCTGATCCCCAAGAAGTTCCCCTCAGGTCCTGGACTCTTGGCTGGCATCAGAGACAACTCCTCCTTGCCTCACTGAAAGTTCCATCAAATCTGGCGTGAAACAATTCAGAGCCCCTAAAAACCACGCTGCACAGCTGACAGCTTCATTGGGACTCATGCATAGTGACACGAAGCACCCCAAACCTTCACTGCACAATTTGGAGCTTCATTGGAACCAACACTGAGCAACACAAAGCCCAATAAAAAGCCCTGCCAAACAGTTGAGAGCTTCATTGGAACCAATGCTGAGCAATGAACAGCCTAGCAAACCTTCACCGCGCAGCTGAAAGCTTGATCAGAACCAACGCTGAGTGAAGCAAAGCCTCGCAAAGCAACACCAGACAGACCTCACACCAAAGACATATGGTACAACTCCCAGCACAGCAAACTTGGTTTGTGCTGGGCCTGTTTTTCATAGCTGTCAGCCTGAACTTGTTACTTTGCCCAGATCCAGCGTGACCATATACCCTCAGATGGCACTGTCTGTTTCTTGCCGCTATTTTTACTTACAATTTCGAAACTGAATATCTCCGGTTCTACTGATTGGGTTTTTTCATTCTGGTGTCATTTTATTTACTAAAATGTGCTATAATATTCTAAATTGGTTTGGACTTTTTTGTGTTGTTTTTTCACTTAACCACTCTTTGTGTGCTGCATAAAATCTTTACACATTGCCTCTAAGTTAAGTCTGACTGTCTTGTGCCAAGCTACCATAGGGTTAAGGCCGGATTAATTTAGTTAGCTTTGTAGTTAACCTTGATAAGGATTTTGGTTCTTACCTGAGTGGGGCTTCCACCCTCCTTACCAAATAACCAATTTCTTATAGCTATCTACAATCCTCTGAACGTTGGAGGAAGTGTTAAAACTGGTGGACAATTCTGAATTGTCTGAATTTCTTTCACCACAGTGGTGACATGGCAGAGAATAGTGTGCTATTGGGTTTATTTACAGGAAATAGCATTTCATCCACAGATCACAATGTTTTGCTGTACCCTAATCCCTATATCAGACACTCTTTATATCCCAGAGGTTTTCTATGTGGTGATCCCTATTTTGAACAAGAGTTGAACAGAACTTATAGGTATGTAATTCCAGTGTAAGGCAGACCACTTTCAGATCTCTGTCACAAAATGGGAAATCTTAAAGTATTGATGACATATCTGCAACCACTGGGTTCCTGTAATCACATGGTTGAGTTCCTTATTTGTGGGCCAGTACCAACAACTTAGCACAGATTTCTCAATTGTTTGCACCACCGCAAAGCAGGAACATCTTAAGGATTTTGGGGGCACTGGGCCAATCGTATTTTGGGGCCCCAGTTTGGAACATTTTTGAATTGATGATCCAGTTTCAGCTCTTTCAGGTCCTCTTTGGCCAGCTCCCTGACACACTGACAGACACACTGATCCAAATTCTAAATATGCTTCTATCTAAAATTCAGGGATAGTGACAATGGTTTCAATATTGTAACATGACAGCAGCTCACTAATATTACTGCAGATAATCTCTGTGACCCTCTCCCGTTTCGAATATGAGGTGTCCTCTTTCGATCTAAAATAACTTTTCTATGGATGTTGCATGGTGTTCATGTAATAGACTCCCACATGTTACCTGTATTAAAAATAAAATAAAGGAAAACAGGATTTAAAACCATCTATGTTTAAGAATCATTCAAATTCATCAGAGCAAGACTCTCTGCAGAACAGAGCTGGCCCTATCAGGGAGGCACCCTGAAAGGCTGGGGCCCTGGGCCAGAGCCAACTTTGCCCATGCCTTAAAACGTCTTTGCCGCAAAGTCACACAAAGTGACTCAAAGTGGTGCACTGTAAAAGAGACTATTTTGTATCATAAAAAGTGTATTGTGGTGCTTTTTACTACCTTGTAATAATGGAATGTTCCATAGGTTGAATTTGGGCATTCCAGCACAATCTTCCATGGATTTTGATGAAAATCCCTATCTACTAAAAATAAAAGTTACATTTAAAATATAACACCTCCCTGAGACAGGTGTAAAGTAGGAGAAATGTTTTTACTTCTACCTACATTTTACACTTTGCAGGTGTGCTACACTTTGCAGCACTCATACAATGCGTGAATTTGTGTGAATGGGTTTAAGATGTGTCTAAGCAATGGATTTTGTACTGGAACAGCGTCCCTCGAATGCAAAACCTATGCTACACAACATGCACACACTTTACACTGTGCTGCAAGGTGTGAGTGTGATGGTAGTTAGCCTATTTCTACACCAGCACAAAAGAAGAGAGCAGCAGCAGGATATATTTAGTAAATATGGCTCTGCGCTGCTCTCACAGACTAGTGCAATGCAACAACTTTGTTTGCTGTGCTGTATTGAGCAAATTGTTTGGAAATCTGCTCATTGGACCTCTGTGCTGTCCTGCTTACC
Organism: Calotriton arnoldi; assembly: GCA_963921515.1. Taxonomy (NCBI): domain Eukaryota; kingdom Metazoa; phylum Chordata; class Amphibia; order Caudata; family Salamandridae; genus Calotriton; species Calotriton arnoldi. Next base: position 2,698,775 of record CAWUFW010001113.1, read on the forward strand.
CACTTTATTGCCACAATAGGGTGGCTATGCAAAGGCAGGGGATTGTTTGCATGTCTAAATACACTGGGGCATGCTATAAAATGCAACCTGAGCTGAGTCAATGTGCTCCAAAGTGCTGTATGGCATTCCTCATATTTGCATTCCCATCTTTTATCAGAATGTAAATAGAAATCTCTGGGAAAGAAATCATTAGAAGATATATTTGAGGAAACATTCAAGCGCAATTTAGTGGAAAACTTCACAAAACCCACTTTTTCAACAAATGCATCATATTGTACAAAACAACCTTTGACTTACTGAAAACATTTTTGACCAACTGTTCTTCCATGAAAATTCGACCAGTTCCTACCCATCCACTTAATTGTCTCTTGATTTTTTAATGTTCACACTTTCAATTTAAACAATATTTGTGTTTCTGTGTTATATCTGTACATTGCACAAACATTATTCACATGGGTAGAGCAGCCCTATGTAAAAACTACAAACAAAATCATGAGCTACCTTTCCAAAATAAAGATCCCAATCTTAAAAATGTAATTGAGGTTCCTAATACATTACCCCCTCTCTCTAGAAACATTTTTACCTCCAAAGTTTAAAGGTTGTTACCTCTCACCAAACATCAGAGGCGTGTCTGACCTGAGGTTGTTTGGAAAACCTAGATCTTCTTTTCTTGAAAACAGCTTGATAGAATAAAGCCTCTCTTCTGATTAGGGATACACTCATCATTCCTCACTACTCCACAATTAATTAGTTCTTAAAGGAAAAATAGGAGATTATCATTCACAGAAGCACAAACCCAAATACAGGTAAAAAAATTAACCTTAGCATGCCTTTAATTGCCTCTCCGTGAATTTAAGATACTGACCCAAAAAGACTAAATGAAATCTTTTACTCCAGATTTCTGTGTGATAATCTATCATTCATTATCAACTGGTAGAAGTTAGCACTTTCAAACCAATCTCTTCCTTAAGTAACATTTCTGCAGTGATCTTAATGGCATGTTCTTCACAATAACAACCACTTTATGCTCTGTTCAGCTCTCCCACATGTGAAAGAAGTGACCTGGCATCCTTGGTGTTGTTTTCCCCCTAACTTTTTGCCTTCAACCCTTTTGTTTTGATGACTTTGTTTTTGTTGGCTTTAGGACTTTGCACACTTTACCACTGCTAAGCAGTACTAAAGTGCTTGTGCTCTCTTCTTAAAACATGGGAGAAATGGCTTAAACCCAATTTGCTTCTTTAATGTACTTGTAACTCCCAAGTATACTAGCACTACCTGTGCCCAGGGCCTGTACATAAATGCTACTAGTGGTCCTGCAGCGTTGAATATGCCACACTTTAAACATGTCTCTGGCCTGACAATGCAGCCTGTGTGTGCAGCTTTAAACTGCCATTTTGACTTGCAAAATAAATCTTTTTACTCGACCAAACTTTCCTTTTTTAATATATATAAGTCACCCCTAAGATGGACCAAGGACAGCGCAAAGGGCATAGTGCAATGTATTTAAAAATGTGGACATTTACTTTTAAGTTTTACTTGTCCTGGAAGTGAAAAACTCATTTTTGAATATTGCTAGGCCTACCTCTACCATAGGATTACATTCAGGTTACTTTATTACCTACAAGAAGCTGTAACTTCCAAATGGGAACAGGCGACTCATTCATGTTTGATGTCTTAGGAATAGTAAACAAAAATCCTAACTTAATGTTTTTTTATAAAAATTTTGAAAATGCCACTTTTAGAAAGTTGGTATTTTCCTGCCTTAGCCATTTGGTGCCTGCAGCCTGTCTCTGGGTCACATGACTAGCTGTAGTAGCAGTTGGGTTTTGCATATTCCTCGTAGACAGCCACCCACTATAGAGAGCTGAGGTGTACCTGATGGCCATCACTAGCAGGATGGGAGGGCGGAGCTAGGCACAGCCCTACTTACACTTGAATAAACTGTGTCCTGTCTCCACACAAAGGGTTGCATACCTCCTGTAGTTAGTATGGAGCCAGGTCAGGAAAGGCAGGGTGCCTGGGGACTACAAAGGGACACCTCTAGAAGCTTCTCCCCTCTTCAAAGGCACAACAGAGTACAGATACTGAACCTCATTGGTAGGAAATTTGTGTCAGACCTGTGATCCCGCAACTTTTCCACACAGAAATTTGAGAAAAATTAGATTTTTCTCAGCTATATTTGAGGTTGGCAGGCGATTTTGGGTAGGAAAACGTTGGGGGGTCCATGGAAGCCATACCGCCCTGGACTCCCCCTGGTGTTTAGTTTTCAGAAATGTGTGGGTTTGGTAGGTTTCCCTAGATGGCTGCCGAGCCAGGGGCCAAAAACCCAGGTGCCCCCCCTTGCAAAACCAGGTCGTTTTTGTGACAGGTAATTTTGATGTCTCCACAATATGTTTTGGGCCCTTGCCTGTTGCAGGTACTTTGCCCATTCACAGGAGTGAGGTACCTTTTTTATCGAGAGACTGGGGGGAATGCTCGGTGGTAGGAAATTTTTGTCAGCCCTGTGATCCCACAACTTTCCCACACAGAAATTTGAGAAAAATGTGATTTATTTAAGCTAAATTTGAGGCTTGCAGGGGATTCTGGGTAGGAAAACGTTGGGGATCCAGCAAGCCATACCTCCCTGGAATCCCCTGGGTGTTTAGTTTTCAGAAATGTGTGGGCCTGGCAGGTTTCCCTAGATGGCCGCCGAGCCTGGGGCTAAAAAACCCAGGTGTCCCCCTTCAAAACCAGGTCGTTTTGTGATAGGTAATTTTGATGTCTTCACAATATATTTTGGCCCCTTGCCTGTCGTGGGTACTTGGCCCACCCACACGAGTGATGTACCATTTTTATCGGTAGACCTGGGGGAACACTGGGTGGTAGGAAATTTGTGGCAGCCCGGTGATCCCACAACTTTCCAACACAGAAATTTGAGAAAAATTTGATTTTGTTCAGCTAAATTTGAGGTTTGCAGGGGATTCTGGTTAGTAAAACATTGGGGGGTCCATGCAAGCCATACCTCCCTGGACTCCCCTGGGTGTCTAGTTTTCAGAAATGTGTGGGTTTGGTAGGTTTCCCTAGATGGCCGCCGAGCCCGGGGCCAAAAACTTAGGTGACCCCCCCTTTCAAAACCAGATTGTTTTATGATAGGTCATTTTGATGTCTCCACAATACGTTTTGGGCCCTTGCTTGTCGTGCATACTTGGCCCACCCACACAAGTAAGGTACAAATTTTATCAGGAGACCTGGGGGAATGGTGGGTGATAGGAAATTTGTGTCAGCCTGGTGATCCCACAACTTTCCCACAGAGAAATTTGAGAAAAATGTGATTGTTCACCTAAATTTGACGTTTGCAGGGGATTCTGGGTAGGAAAACGTTGGGGGTTCCACGCAAGTCATACCTTTGTGGACTCTCTCGGGTGTCGAGTTTTCAGAAATATATGGGTTTGATAGGTTTCCCTAGATGGCCGCCGTGCCCGGGGCCAAAAACCCAGGTGAGCCCCTTGCAAAACCATGTTGTTTTGTGATAGGAATTTTGATGTCTCCACAATACGTTTTGGGCCCTTCCCTGTAGCGGGCACTTGGCCCACCCACAGAAGTGAGGTACCATTTCTACAGGGGAGACTTTGGAGAATGGAGTGTGAGTGGAAGTTTGTGGATCCATGCAGATTCCAGAACTTTCCATCATAGAAATGTGAGGAAAATATTTTTTTTTTTTTACAAAGTTTGAGATTTGCAAGGGATTCTGGGTAACAGAACATGGTGAGAGCCACACAAGTCACCCCATTCTCGATTCCCCTGGGTGTCTAGTTTTCAAAAATTTGTAGGTTTGCTAGGTTTCCCTAGGTGCCGGTAGAGCTAGGGTTCAAAATCCACTGCTAGGCACTTTATTAAAAAAGTACCCGTTTTCACTGTAAAAATGTGGTTTGTCCAAATTGCGTTTTTGCCTGTTTGCTGTTGCGGGCACTTGGTCTCCCCACACAAGTGAAGTACCATTTTTATCGAGAGATGTTGGGGAATGCGGAGTGGGTGGAAGTTTGTGGATCCACTCAGATTCTAGAACTTTCCATCACAGAAATATGAGGAAAATGTGATTTTTTTTACAAAGTTTGAGGTATGCAAGGGATTCTGGGTAACAGAACCTGGTGAGAGCCACACAAGTCACCCCATACTGTATTCCCCTACGAGTCTATTTTTTAAAAATGTATAGGTTTGCTAGGTTTCCTTGTAAAAAAAAGGTCAGTTTTCACTGGAAAAATGTGATGTGTCCACGTTGTGTTGTGGGCTGTTTCCTGACGCGGGACTAAGCCTACCTACACAAGTGAGGTACTGGTTATATCAGGAGACTTTGGGGAATGCGGGGTGGGTGGAATTTTGTGGATCCACGCAGATTCTAGAACATTCCATCAAAGAAATGTGAGGAAAATGTGTTTTTTGACAAAGTTTTAGGTTTGCAAGGAATTCTGGGTATCAGAACCTGGTGAGAGCCGCACAAGTCACCCCATCCTGGAATTCCCTGGGTGTCTAGTTTTTTAAAAATGTATAGGTTTGCTAAGTTTCTCTTCGTGCCGTCTGAGCTAGTGTTCAAAATCCACAGCTAGGCACTTTGCATAAAAAGGGTCAGTTTTCACTGTAAAAATGTGGTGTGTCCACGTTGCATTTTGGGCAGTTTCCTGTCGCTGCACTATGCCAACCCACACATGTAAGATACTATTTTTATCAGGAACCTTGGGGAATGCTGGGTGGGTGGAAGTTTGTGGATCCACGCAGATTCCAGAACATTCCAGACAGAAATATGAGGCAAATTTGTTTTTTTGACAAAGTTGGAGATTTGCAAGGGACTCTGGGTAACAGAACCTGGTGAGAGCCACACAAGTCACCCCATACTGGATTCGCATGGGTGTCTAGTTTTAAAAAAGTATCGGTTCGCTAGGTTTCCCCAGGTGCTGGCTGAGCTAGGCACCAAAATCCACAGCTAGGCACATTGCAACAAAAGGGTCAGTTTTCACTGGAAGAATTTGATGTGTCCACGTTGCGTTTTGGGCAATTTCCTGTCGCGGACACTAGGCCTACCCACACAAGTGAGGTAGCATTTTTATTGGGAGACTTAGGGGAACACAGAATCGTAGAATAAGTGTTATCACCAATAGACTTTCTTTGCATTTCTTCCTTCCAAATGTAGGACAATTTGTAAAAAAAGCAGTCATTTTGAAAAATGACCTCTAATTCACATGCTTGTATGGGTGCCCACAATTTTGGAGATGCGCAAAAAACCACTGCTTATAAACTCTATATTTTATTCCCATTTCAGAAATATTGGTTTCCTTGGTACCTATTTTTCACTCGTTATATTTTACCAAATGAATAGCTTTATACCCGGTACACAATGAAAAACCATTGCTAGATGCAGCTCAGTTATTGGCTCTGGTTTCCTCAGGTTGTTGGTGAACCTACAAGTCCTATATATCCCCACAACTTGACGGGTCCAGCAAATGTAACAGTATATTGCTTTAAAAAATCTGTCATACTTAGAAGAAGTTACAGGTGAAAATGTTGGCACAAATGGCTGTTTTTTTCAACTCAATTTCAATATTTTCTATTTTCAAGTGTTAGTTTCTATAAAAAAACCTTGAAGGATCTACACAAATGACCCCTTGCTGAATTCAGAAGTTTATCTAGTTTTCAGAAATGAACAGCTTTCTGGGATCCATTATTGTGTTCATACCTATTTCTACCACTAACTGGAAGGAGGTTGAAAGCACAAAAAAAAGTAAAAATAGGCTATGTCCCAGTAAAATGCCAAAACTGTGTAGAAACTTTTGGTTTTCTGACAAACGTCTGCCTGTCCCTGAAAGCTGAAAAGATGGTGATTTCAGCAACACAAATCCTTTGTTGATTTCATTTGCAGGGAGAAAAACAGACGCTTTCTTCTGCAGCAATTTTTTCCCATTTAAAAAAAAAAAATGATGCTGTAATTTGGCTAATTTCTGGGTCCTCTCCAGGGTAATCCACAAACCCTGGGTACTTTTAGAATCCTTGTGGTGTTGTAAAAAAGGGCGCACATTTTACGTGGATACCTTATGTGGAGAAAAAGTTACAGGACCCTAAGTGTGAACTACCTCAAATAGCAAACAAAAAGGCTTTGCACGGGGGGGGTGAGACCTAGCAGAGAAGTGGTTAAAACGTTTTAAAACAATGTTTATAGTAATAACTATTATTAAACATTGCATTGTGTAAATTACTGAAATATACATTTGATTATAAATATTGGTGATTTTTGGAGAAAGATGATAGATGTCCTTTATGAATATTGATATGCTCACCCCTTAGGAAACCCAATAGTCCCACTTTTTATACTTTGGTGTTGTGACTCTTTGACAAGGTCAGTTAGTGTGCATGATAGCCGACAGGACCTGGGGCCAACTCCCCACCTTCGGCCACATGTACCTGCCCACGGGGGATTGGATGCAGGGCCTGGCCACAGGCCAAGCCTGCAGCCAACCAAACACTGCGCACGGCCAAAAGGCATGCACAGCAGGGGATTGGTTTTTCGTATGGTAATAAAATATTACTTTACATTAAAAAAAACCCTAGTACATTCAGTGAAAAAAAACAAAGGTTAAGGAGACATTATAGTTAGGAATTTTAATTTTATCTTACTTGACAGTAAAATAAAAAAAACCTTAGAAATTCACTGAAAAATCCAAAGGTTAAAGTAACATTATAGTTAGGTGAAAATGTCAGAAAAAGCATACAATTTTAAATGAACAAAAACCAATGAACTTGTCCAATTGTATTGTAACTCAAGCCCTAAAGTAAGTATACCTTGTGCCCTTTTCATTCACACAGCTAATCACCCCATATATTACATCACTTATGACATGATCTATGGCAGTGTTGATAGCATGAATGCAACATCAGAAATGACATAATTGATGGCAAGACTGTGCATAGCAGCGGCTTGAGTTATAGTTACTTTAAGGTACAAGTTACAGTTACTGGAACCATTGTACTAAAACTAAAGTGCTAGAACCAACCAAGATCTAATATCTTTACTTCAATTTATAGTCCAGTTTCAACAATTCTTATACCTGACCCATAACCATCCACCTTTACCCCTGCTTATACCCTAAAATCTCTACCCTACATGTATCCTAATATGTATAGCTATACCTATGTACCTCTAGACCTATCAATGCCCAGTGACCCTAGCTACTCCATAGTATGACTTATCTCTATCTATTAATCTTTCTACTTTACTGTTTTAGTGTGTAGTTTTCTTATCTTCCATGCCTCCTTTTCTGTTTTGTGTCATCGCAATTCTTCAAATTTTTCTAGGAACAAGAATATCTTAAATATGGAACATCAAAAATTGCTTTATCTATTTGGAGAAGTCAGGATGCTATGCTCCATTTTATTTTTTCACCGAAAAGAACATGAGACAATAATTCCAGTTGGATGTCTTAGATATGCAATTTTGAAGTCTTTTAGTTTACATTGAAGTATCTTTGTTGGGCATACTGTTGGCCAGATTTTCATTTTGAACTGTGTTTGCACTCACAAAAGTAATGCAAACCAGCACAAAATGTATTTTTTGTTATTTACTTTCCAGCACAAAGCTTGTTTTGCACTGGAAATTTCCTAAAAGTCAAGCAAAGTAGCATGAAGCACTGCTTTACATTACTTAGGGGCCGATTATGATGCGGCCCGTAAAGGCTCCGACCAACGGTTACAATGCTGGCGGTCGGAAACTAAAGCGGCAGGTCATTCCGGCTGGCTTCCGATGGGCTCAAGGTGCCTGTCGGCCAATCGGAACCGCCTCGTAATCCCAAAGGGCTGGCCTTTCCGCCCTTGGGATTACGATGCGCGGTTGCCAGCAGGGTTTCCATACTGCCAAAACCATTTCGGAAAGCGTGATTGGGGGCCCCCAGCAGGGTCCCCTTAGGTGCGTGGACTCTGGTTGGTGGCAGAGGGCCCTGTTGATCCCTCCAACCCATGTACCTCCCATTTTCCTATGAGAGCATGTATTATGGCCAGTTTACGGCCATAATGCATGCTCCCATAGGGAAATGTAGGAATGCGACTGAATAGTGTTCGGTCGCATCCTAATTAAGAGTTCGGGACCACCGACCAGAGGTCGGTCGGTCCCAGGACCGAGACGGTGTCGGGCAGACTCAAATCTGCCAGGATTTGTAATTAGCCCGTTAGTGTCAAGGGAGCATAACATTGCGGTTCCCACACAACCACCCATGCTTTTTGGTGGAAAACCCTATCTACCAAAATTTGAGACAGCGTTTTGCGTAAAAAATTAACGCCATTTGAAAGCAGTAGTTAAAAGGAGAAATGTTTTCATTTTGCCTTTCTTTTCCAAATTTCCATGTGTGCTGCACTGTACAGAGCACATACAAAGTAGGAAAAGTTTTAAGAATTGTCTAGGCATAGTATTTTGTACTAGAAAGGTACTCTTCCAGTACAAAACCAATGCAAGACTCACACAAACACCCTTGCACTATAGTGGAAAGGTGTGTGTGTGGCGCTTGGCAGCAAATGTCTGCGCCAGTACTAGGGAGAGGGGAAGAGAGAGTTATATATCTATTGATATGGTTCTCTCCTTCTCATGCAATGCAGCACAACATTTTTGGCTGCTGCACTGCGTTGTGTGAGAATTTAGCAAATCTAGTACTGCATGACTTAAATGATATTTGCAGCTTCTGCAGGCGCTAAGTATATGTTCTATATAATCCAATCATATGTTATTCTGTCCTGCAGGCATTAGACAAAACACTTTTTCATCTTTGACTCTTAACAAAGTGCTGAAAATTGTTTTTGGAACCGAGTGCGGTGTGTCAAGTTTGTTATCCAAATGGCCCCACACTTCTAAGCCAATGTCCTTTTTCCAGATTTCTGATGAACACGTTGCTCTCTGCATCTCTTTAGCTTTGTCTGCTAATGATGTTTAGATCTCATAATGTGCCTGTTTGTGACTGTGAATCAAAATCAATTAGGCATTTAATTGAGACATCTAAAGTGATTTACAACCTACAGAAATTGAATATAAACCCTGTCCCTCGTGTGATCACGTTCTGTATTACAGCTCATTGTGTCTCTGGAAGACGTCTCCAGGTACATTACGCCATTTTTTCTTATAAAACCGTGTAAGACTGTTCAGTTTCAAATGTTCCACTCCAAAAACATGTTGTCATGCGTAACATATGCTGAACTAATGTGCAACGTACTGAAGTATTATAATATGTGCCACTGCTCAAAATATCTTATACACAGATCACCAGGCAGAACCATGCGTCATTTGAATATACACTTATTAGCAAATAATGCGGATTGATAGTGCTGAATCCAGTAGCGGCCCGTGGTGGGAGTGCTGCCGGGCGGTGACGTGGGGCGGGGGAGGGGCAGGGTGGGGGGTAGTAATGTACGGAATACGGCCGAATAGAGGTAAGTAAACATATAAATAAATAAAATGAATTTCGCCTCGCGCGCTGCATCGCCGAATGGGATGCAGCGCGCACAACGAAATTCACTCCATGATGAAATGCGTGGGTGTCACATATGTCCAATCCTCGTCCAGTAGAATCTGTTCCACCACCTCCAGAGTACGCCTCTGGGGGATGCTCGTATAGAGCGCTTCAATGTCCATGGTTATGAACATGTCTTCGCTTGCATCTATGTCCAGGTCTCGAAGATGGCAAAGTACATCTTTGGTGTCTCTAAGGTAAGATCGAGATTTCTGTACAATCGGCTTCAAGAACCAGTCGCAGAACTGGGAAAGTGGTTCCAGAGCTGACCCAATACCCGACACTATCGGTCTGCCCGGTGGGGGTGTTTTGTTTTTGTGAATTTTAGGAAGGGTATAGAACCTAGGAGTCCTTGGTTCCAAATTCACTAAAAACTCAGCCTCATGCTTGGTAATCCAGTCCTGGGTTTCTGCTTCGTTGACCATGTTTCTTGATGCTGGTCATGATGCGGGGTGTTGGATCTTCCTGGTGTACCTCATAGCTTGAGGTGTCGGATAGCAGGCGTAAGCATTCCTCTTTGTACATAGTATAGTCCATCAGGACTATGGCACCCCCTTATCTGCCGGTTTGATGATTATGTCATGGTTGTTCTTCAATTGCTCCAGAGCCGTTCTCTCTCCTTTGGTCATATTCTGGAATCCCCTCATATTGTTGAAGTCGATTCTTTCCACTTCTGTGAGGACCGCTTGTTCAAATGCCAGGACATTGCAGGATATGTTCTGGTTCGGGGAGAGAAAGTGGACTTCTTCCATAGTCCAGTGCTGGTCCGGTCACTGTCCAGTGTTTCGTTTTCGCCAAAATAATCTTTCAGCTTGATCATTCTGAAGAACTGAGCTAATTCAGTGTTGAGGAAGAAAGGGTCGTTATTTGGGGTGGGGACAAACCCCAAGCCTTTCGCTAGAACCGCTTCTTCTTCTATGCTGAGGCTATGCGTACTCAGGTTTACAACATTGGTTATTCCCTGGTCGTTGTTGAGCCTCTGCCCCTGCTCCGTGTCACTGCGCCGCTGGTTGACGCTTCGTCTTCCCATTGGATCCTCGTTGTCCTCCTCGGTTTCTGTCTGCCTCTTCCTCTGCCTCGGCCTCGGAATAAAAAAGGCTGCTGTCCTTGGTGGGGCCCAAACCCTGGGGGGTAAAATTGCTGTGGCCAGAAGCCGAATGGCTGCATCGGTGGCGCAAACATTGGTAAGTTAGGGTTCCGGTATCTCCGTGTCTGCTGCCCTCCTGTGCTCTCATTGCTGCTGCTGTCGCTTCTCTCTCCCCCTGAGCTGTAAGTCCAGTTTTGAGGTGTAGGTCTGAAGCGTGGCTGACGTCTAGGTGCAGTTGGGGGAACAAACGAAAAGCAGCCCTGTTAAGTACCACGCATCAGGGGTTAGACTAACACATTTTAGTGTAGTGGTCTGCATCACCTCATTAAAATTCATAGTCACGCATTATTAGCACCTTGACAGCACCTGATGCAAATTGCTGCGAGGCACAAGCTGGCTGGGAAAAAGTGACCTTGACAGAGGCGAAGACTCAGGAGATGGTTTAAAGTAGCAGAGCAGCGAGTGTTACTGTGTTGCAGTGATGAGACCCAACACTGCTTACTATTCTCTCTACAAGTTTAATTTGATAGATTATCAATACATGATTAAACATCCTGCAAATGCAGCCTGCTCAGCAACAGAATGCACTGAATCATTCAGACCCGACGCAGCCTCTGCGCACCATCATGTCACGTGGCTTGCCTGTCATAACATTATCATCCTGTCAGTGTTATAACCCCGGCAGTGATGGGCCTTAGTGAATCCCGGGCCAGTGGCTAGTTGCCTTGTGTTGTTTTTCCAGCAACTAGTGCAACCCCAACGTTGTGTCCCTGACCTACTGTAGCTGGCATTAGTGATCATGGGCAAAACTTTGTTTCAAAGCGCCCACCCCCAGAGAATGGGGATGGCACTTCTCTAAGGTCCACATGGCGCATCACGTCTCTTTCTGATGGAAGTCTGTGCACCACTCTGATTAGTGTAGCTAGCTGATGGTTTTCAGGCTGGAATGAAAAGGTCCGGTCAGTGCAGACAGCATCATGTTTTAAATTAATATAATTTCTGCTAGGACAACATTGCTGCCGCTGCCTAGGCAGTGCGGCCCACCAGAAAAGGACAACTATCAAACTTGGGTCACTCCCTGTGAACTCAAGTAGTGTCTTTTCATGTGTGCTGCCCTGCTTATGTGGGTGTATGGGAGGCAGAAAGGGGGAAGGGGATCAGGTGTGTTTGTGTCTGGTCAAGAGAGCAGGGTCTGAGGCTGTGTCTTTAAAAGGCACACACCAGGGACCGCTCTCACCGTGACTTCTAAGTGTACTCTGACAGACTAGCATCTTCTGTGCCAGCCTGCTAGCTGAGCTGCCCTTGGACCGGGACAGATCAGAGAGGATGGCCAGTGTCATTTTGGATCTCCAGATCAACAACTTACGCCAGCACTTGAGTGTCTAAGCACCTGTCAACAATGAGTGAGTATGAGTCCACAGACACACTGCAGGTACAGTGACAGCATGAGGCAGCAGGCATTATTTTTCACACCACTAAGAGTTGGTAAGTCAAGTGGCTAGTTATCAACTACAGGTGGGGCAAACACTAAAGAGTGCTGTGCAGGGCTGGCTTTAGGGTGGCACCAGTGCAGCCTCACCTGGTTCTGAGCTGGGGACCCTACTAGGTTTAGGAATAATTGCACCGGTTGCAGAGTTTCTTGTGTGTCCAGTAGTTTTCAGGAAACAATAAGAATGTTAATTTAACCCTGGTGATTAATATTCCCACTGGAGAGAGATTGGAGTTTTCGTGGAGCGGCTGTTTTGACTCATCATAAGGTACCACAGACGGTTAATTTGCCTGCTGCAAAGAACATGTACCATGCAGATCACAGAACTCTTTTTTATGTGGTTAGCTCAGTGGGTTACTGCTTTTGTCACAGAGATCCTTTTGTAACATTTGTTCATAAGTTACAATCCTAATATAGCATAGTGGCTTATGTACTGTCATCAAAGAGCTGCATGCAAACTGCATGGTATAGGTTGAAGCGGTATGTTTTTCCCTGACTTTTTCATTATCCTAATGTTGTTAGTACAGGTTTGTTTGTGTAGAAAGAAATTCGTATTTGTAAATCCAAACCAAACCTCTATAGTATGTTTTAAATCCTGGGTCTGTGCTTCTCCAGACCAAACACTTTTAAAATATACTGCTGACTAGTATGATTAGCATGTGACTACTACACCTTGTAATCATCTTTGTCTCATGTAACATTTACTATAGACGCATTTACAGAGGTATGATTCATAGTCTCTGTATAATCTGTCTGTGATGATAAGTGCTTTGTCACCGTCACTGATCTGAGTAGCGCTATCAAACAAATTAAATGGATATTAGAGATGGGCTATGGGGAGATGTGGAGCACTATTGGAGAATGGTAGTGTGGGAATTCCTGGAGAAGGAAGTCATTAGGGATGCACCAAAAAATAGCACTAATGCCAGCTCTGAGAGAGTGAGGCAGTGATGTCTGTCACTGTGCTGTTTCAATATGATATCATACTAATGTTTAGCACTGTATAGATAGAGGAAAGGGGTTGGATCATAAATAAGTTGTGCTGAAAAGTGTTTTTGTAGCCAAGTTACAATGGCCTGGCAATTTTACACTGACTGTTTTGAGACACCAATAAATGTCATCATTTGTCCATGGTACTGCAGGCGGCTCGGCTGCAGTGGTCAAAAGAGGTGTAAAATCATGTTGGATGTGAGGAGGCTGTGCAAGTTCTTAGAGCTTCTCATTGCTCAAATGGGTGTAATTGTGGATATTTATATGTTTTTCGGCATCTTCATTGCTTGATTTTTGCTCATGAGAAAGTGTCACTCAAAAGTCGTTGAATGTCACTCATAATTACACTGAAATTATGAAAATGTCACATGTAACCAATCTGAAACCTTGGCAGCTATGGAACAGTTAAGGGGGGGGGGGGAGGCAGGGGACCTCAAAGTACCAGCAGTGTCAAAAATGTGTAGCATGTGGAGTGAAGGGGGATATTAATCTGCAAGGTGTTAGTGCAGGAGGTAAAGGTGAGGGTATGGTGCAATCGGTCCAAACATGATGCAAGGGGAAGCTGACTGTGAATGAAGCAGCACAACATGCAATGGGAAAGACAGGGTACAAGGGGGTGTGCTGGGTGTAAGAAAGGAAGACAGCATGAGAGCTTCCCTTGTACATCCAAAATAGGTAGAAGACAAAGCTCCCAGCATGCGCACAAATATTATCAGCCACATATACATCAACAATGCACGTTCCCTGCGCACGCTTAGAAAAATAGCACACAGACAACAGGAGCCAAAACGTCCAACAGAGACAGATAAGATTCAACAGAGACATGAGAAGTGAACATTGGAGGATAATAATGACATGGCTGAGCGTGCAAACTCATGGCATATCATTAACAATTATTCCTTCCTGGTCCACAGGCATATTTGTCCGAGTGCTATTCTCAGATAATGAAACGCTAACGAGTATGCCATCAAATTATTTAATTATAGCTTGAGTGTTGGCATAAAAGAGAGCATGCTACATGTAGTAGACATTACAACTGCTGCACAGCATGCACTTTAACTCAAGCGGTTTGCATATTATGATAAGCACTTTACTGCCTAATCAGGTAGAAAGGTGTAAATCCTCCAGGAAATAAAGTACACTCTGACTTTATCTAAGCTGGTTTTTGTGGACTCCCAATGTCTATCGTGACTGATTTTACTCCCAGGTTCAGTTCATTTTGACTGATCCTGATATGATATTGTTTTAATTGTTAACCAGGTTCAGCTTCATTTGACAATAAGTTATATAGTTCTGTTTTATTGTGTTTTAACAGACGTGTAATGGTTGTAATTAGCTATGGATGATAAATGAATACATTTGAATTTGATGAGTGAACACTATCTTCAAAAACCAGTAAAACAGGAATTGCATGGACAGAAGTAGCGCAAATTACTTTTACGCATTAATTTATTTACATTCCAAAATCCATACCTTTGCAAGTCAGTATAAGGGTATAAACATGTCGCTATCATCAGTTGAATAAGAGTACATGACCTTACCAAATGCATAAAAGAACAGGTAACAAATGTGTTAAGTGTATGCTTGAAGGAATGCTCTCAGTTGTTATGGGTGGTTCCTGACTACCGTCGCAGGAGAACTCCAGTTAGGGGGGCTCTCCTTACCCATGAGAATAAGTGGAACCACATGAAATCCAGAACAAGTAGTTAGTAGTCTTGGTCTTCACATTCACTGTGCATTCATGTAGTTTGTAATGGTTGGGAAAGGTCCATAAAAAATTGCTACCCATGGATTGACCTTCTGTGAGACAAATTCACTGGACAGATCCAAATTACAATGTACCAAAGTGGATCAGCCAAACACTGGAGAAGGGATAAGCTGTGCAGAAGGGTTGGGGCAGTGGTGGAGTGATGAGGTGGCACCCAAGGATGGAGCTGAGGTGCCCAGCTTCTAGAACTTTTGATCCCTTCTTAAAAACCCTTGCACAAGGGAGAGACTGATGAGAATTTAATGGACCTAGAAATGGGGAAAGCGAAAGAGTGCCCAGCTGGAAAAAGAAGCTACCGGGCCCCACTGAGAAGATGAACTTAGGGACTTTGACTTCAACCGGCACCCAGAGACAAAGAGTTGTTCTCCAAGGCCAGTTGTGCTGGTCGCCTTATTCCCTCTAAGGAAGTGTAGAGGGATAGACCTGTTTAGGAATACCCAAGAGGGTTTCCCTGGATCGTCTGTAGACTGGACCTGAAGGGTGGTCATCTCCATTGTGAGAAATCTGGTTGTTGGTTGACTGGAGTGTTAGCCCTGGCAGGATGAGACACAAAAAAGTCACTAATTTAACCTGTGTTTAACCTTTATTGTTTTGATATGTTGCTTTGTATGTGTTACTCTGTTATCCTCTGGTGTTTACTTGTGTGATGTCTACAAATGCTGCTACATTTCCAAATGCAGCACATCCTTTGACAAGCTGATATTTACCACTTTCTAAGGCAGTCAACTAATAAAGTAGGAATGGAATATTTAACTAAATAGTTTATTAACACACTTTTAAAAAGAAGTATACTTGCCTTATACACTGAGATTAAGAAATACAGATTAATGACAAAATATGGTTTAGATGTTTAAACACGTACAAAATGCAACATTATTTCATAAACTCAGCTAATATATATTGGACATGTTAAAAAAAAGGATGGCTCCCATTAATTTAGTTAATGTATCTCACCTGTGAAATATTGAAGCCAACAGCAAGGTATGGCTATATGCCAAAATAAAAAGCATGTCTTTACCAGGTTAAAGACAACAATTAGAACATACCTTACATTTTGATTTTGATTGGCTTGCTCCTCCTCAACCATAAATGATTAACAGTATAAAAGCATAACTCTTGAAGTTCAAAGTTGTATGGGTCTCTCGGCAATTGTATTAATTTACAGATTCAATTCTGTTCATGAACTAGTCACCTCACCATTAGTCTTAATGGATGAAACAATAAAATTCTGATTTGTAACCGGGAATAATAGATGTGTGATGTGGGATGAACGATCAGGATCTATATCAACTTAGCTCTATTTATTTATTTGCATTGTATTTAACATTATTTTCTTTTATTATTGAAATCTAAATCAACATTAATCTTTGCATAAGAAGAATATCTGTTTTGCTTTGCTATTTAGTACATCCATGGAATTCTCCAAATT
The DNA here is from genome assembly GCA_963921515.1 of Calotriton arnoldi. NCBI lineage: Eukaryota > Metazoa > Chordata > Amphibia > Caudata > Salamandridae > Calotriton > Calotriton arnoldi. The sequence continues at coordinate 2,715,053 of CAWUFW010001113.1, forward strand.
GTATCCCAACACTGATTTAGATAACATTTGCATATTTTGGTTTTATTGGTTTAATAACCAAGGCCATTTCAATTTTGACCTTATTCATATATAAGCACACACACAAACATATATAGACACAAACACTCACCCACATACAGCCGTATATACTGAGCCAGGTTAAACATCATTGCTCCTTGACCACTGACCCAATATCGAACACAATATTGAGATACAAAAATATTGTATCAAAAATATCAATTACAAAAATATCACTTCCCTATACTTATAATGGTAAGTATAAAGAATATTGAAAAAATAAAGTTGGTTCACACTAATATTGTTGAAAAACATACAAAATTAATGCTTTTTAATAAATATATTGTTTAAATAATATTTAATACTCGATCCCTTGGCTCCGTTTTGTGAAAGATAAACTCCATGAGATAGGCCTGGGGCACTACTATGACAACCCTGTTAGTATCCACACAAATGCGAAAGCCATTATAAAAGAGGCAATTATTCTGGGGCAAATATGCGCCGCTTACAACTGGTAGTGACAGGTCCCTCATGCTTGTTCCCTGCACAACAGCAATTTTATCTAACTTTTACCACCAACGTACAGGCATGATTCCTTTTGACTAGATTTCGTCTATGTACCTTGCACTTTCTCGTGACATTCCCCAAACAATCAAGATGGGTTGATAAACTAACGACTTGCACTGCAGTCTCTAATTATATTAAAGTTGCAATGTCTATAAGAAAACACTATGAGTCACAATAGATGAACAGAACTTTTTTAACCTTTTAAATAATAATTATTCATATTTATGAAATTTTATGGTTGACAATACAGACTGTCGCATTGGGTATTTGGTGTTAGGGATTATATCCCCTATCTAACTGTTTGAATGCTATCTATTGTTCATTTTTACTGATTTTGTCCATGCCTCTGCACATATACGACATGAAAATCTTAAAGTGCAATGTATGTCTGTGAAACATTTATGGTCTTTGGAACCAAATAAAGTTACTTTGACTTGACTTGAATATTTAATACTATACATAAATATATACTTATGTAAACACACACATATATGTGTGTGTGTATGATTATATATACATACATGTTTTACATTATATTACATTTTTGGGATTATTTTTTAATTTACTACTATAAAAGGCATGCAAATATATATACATAGATATGTGTGTGTGTGTGTATATATATATATATATATATATATATATTCACTGAAAAAACCACAGGTTTCAGGTACGTTATAATTAGTTGGACATTTTACTCATACTAAACCAGAGAAATTCAGCCGTTATAGTTAGTTGAGCTAACTATAACTCACGCCCCCGCAATGCACATCACTGATGACATCTCAAATGACATCACTGATAACATCTTCCAGTGACTGTGTGTTTCTGTAAAGTTTAAATATGTTTTTTATATATATATATATATATGCGTGGCTGACTGTATAAGTGAGTGATTAAACGTGTCCTACTGAATGCATGGGTTAGTGACTAAACTGTGTGAATGTCTGTATCAGTCTCTCAGTTGGTGTGTAAGCGGCTGCATAGGTTGGTGAGTAGCTACATGAGTATCTATATGGGTTATTGATTGGTTGTCTGAGTATCTGTATTGTCTTGTGGATTGTTACCTGCCTTGTTATGTTGGCCTAGGCCTGGCTGCCATGCTGCTTTTCTTTGCGCACGTTACACTGAGCCGGGCCTTCCTCGCCCTTTGCTCGTGCCAAGTTCTTTTGCACTGTCTGCATTTTCTGTTGTTCACCTTTCTGGGCTCAGTCTGCACAAACATGTACAAGGTCGCATAACAATGTATTCTGGTTCTTCCTGATATGGCCAGTCTCGCGCACCCAGACATAACATTATGTGCAATTGCCATGAAGAATTTGATATGCTTTTAATACTGTGGTTTACTAGCGCTTAAACACACTTGGAGAAATCCCTTTCAGTGAGAAGAGCTATGATGTCCTGCTGATGTAATTCTGCATCTAGAGACTGAGGTATGGGGGTTCGCTAGTCAAAGCCCAGAGGTCTTCTATTACTATAATAAACTATCTTACTGCAAGGGGAGGGTGGTAATGTTATTTATACGTTTATCCACTGAGTTCTGAGATGCTTTCCCGTTTGTATTCTATGGAATTGTAACCATGCTGCTTATATTAGTCATATGCATTATGCTATTAGTACTGACACGTGTACTGTATATTAGAGCACGTAAGTTGGAATAAACATTTTAACCTACCCAGTGTCTCTTCCTACGCACCTTGTGGACAAGTACGAGTGAGTGACGAAAGAGTGTTCTTGCTTCTGCGAGTCCTGAGATAAAGATACCGTGTTCTGGGTTGTCCAAACATTAGTACTTGAGTGCTAATGGGATGCTAAGCTAGTTGGGTTGGGGTTTTTGGGTGCTACGGTATATGGTGGCGAACCACTGTATTCCGGGGTCCCATTTTCCTGTGCATAGCTCTGTGTATGTGCAGAAACCTTATGACATGGCGCGACCACCGTGGGGCAGCTTATCTGCGAGACGCTTGAGTAGTGCTTGTGCTTGTCCACAAACCCCTCGCGTACGCTTCCGGAGGCGTATGTGACGGTGATACCTCCTATATTGAATGTTTTATAGGTTCTTTCAAGCTTGATATTATTAAAAAAGGTTAGTTAATAGACCCATTTTTGTGCTCCCTGTTAGGTTGGCGAATATAATTGTTTAGTCATGGCTGGTGTGGCGATAGCTGCACATAGTCGAGAGCACTCCGAGACCACTTAGCTGTGTATGGAGTGCCCGATACTGGGGTCGAGTTGGTCTTTGTGGTTCAAGCCGATGCGGCTTATCACTTTGAAGTGTTTTACACTTGGATCACTTTTGAAGCGGTGGATGCAGGTGATAAGCTGTTTCATGAATATAAGCCCACCGCTGTTCCTGCTGCCTATCGACCCTATACTGCTCTTGAAGTGCCTCTCACGGCTTGGCAGCACCGTGTTTGGTTCAATGGCGCCCTACCACAACCAACTACCGCAGTTCGTTTAGGCCCCTTATCAATTCAGGGGGCCACTTGGCCTGTATTGGCCGGGTATACCCCGCATCCAAATTATCTGGCATTACCGCTTGCGGAACTGCGCACTATGCATACCGAATTGGTACGAGTGCATCGAGCCCTAGTGACATACGTTACAGGTAGCCTACATGGAGCTGCTCCTGTAGTCGCAGGCCAACCAGCTATAGCCGCTGGAGTGACCATAAGTCCTGTCATGGTAAATTCTGTGATGGGCAAACGTCCACAAAATAAGGACGACTATCCTTACTGGCTTGCAGAAAAGTTCGATCAGATAGAAGCAGTGTTTCCCCATACATCCCCAGTAGATAAACACCGCATCCTCACGATAAGTTTGCCAAAAGACATAATCCCCGATTTGACATCATGTGAAAACTGGGGTAAGGTATTCGCAGCAGTTTATTCAAAATGTTTTGGAACTCCTTCCATGACGGTTCTACCCTCTGTAATTAAAAAAGTACAGGATGAACATGGCCCTGAAGCGGCTGTGGAATTAGGGATGAGACTAGTGGGAGTGTTTGATGTAGTAGCTGAGCTGATCCTTGGAAATGTCAAGGGCGGTGCTATGAACTTTCAAGTAGCGAATGCTTTGGCTTTGGTCCCAGAGTTGGACAGGCCTCGCGAATTACCGAAAATAATAGCCCGGGCTTATAAAACAATTGGAAGAAATAGCCTAGGCAACAAGCCTTTTGTAAAAATGCAAACTCAATCGCAAACACAAGTTATACAAACAAAAAGTGCATCTGAGAAGGATGATAAACCGGTCTTCACTAAAAAGAGTTGGAGACAGAAAAAGCAGGGTAAGCAACAAAAGAAGCCGGGGTCGAGAGGCGCTTCCCCAGTTTCGGTTTCTTCTGAACGTACTTATGATTTACGTGATAGGTCAAGGATTAAATCACCAGAAAGGTTTCAGAGCTCTGATACGCGTTCTCCTCGTTCTTCACAGGCCCAGACGTCGTCACAGGCTGGTGGAGGAGGACGGCAAGATAGAGGAAGGGGCCGAGAGGCTCCCCAGGAGCGAGACCAACCTCGACAACAAGTCAGAGGGAAAGCAGAAGATTTTCATCTTCCTCGACCGCAATTTCAGAAGAAAAAGGTTGCCGCTGTCACAGCGAAATATGCCTCAGACCGTGAGAACGAGACTCCAGAATTGGACGTGGGCAGCGCCGCGGAAGTTACCATAGTGCGGGAGGCGCTACGTCCTCATATGGAGGCGACAGCAACTGAAACATTCGTTACTGTAGAGACAGCTGACACGAGAGTGGCACCCCCTGACAGACTATATAATATAGTTATACAGATCGAAGGTGACATACCGCGTGAAATAAAAGGGAGCACAATTAAGCATAAAATGCTTTGGGTTCGAGTGGCAGAATTGCAACAACGTCTGCCCCTCACACAGGTGGTTCACACCTTAGGCCATCAGCGGGTGGGCGCACACGCTATTGGTAACGATCTGGCAGATGAGGCTGCCCGTTCAGCAGTGGTCACGTGTTCAGTAGCAGCGGTTACCAGGTCCATGTCTAAAATAGACCCTGTTATTTTAGCAGCTATTGCTGCAACCAAGGAAGGTAATAATTACCCTACAGGTTTCCCTTCCAAGTATTCTTACACATTAAGTCTCGATCAGGTTCCTTATGTAACTATACCTGACGTTGGAGATCGGCTGATCCCCAACGCGGACCGCAGGAGTGCCTTGATATCAGCTGCACACGAAGGCATGGCTTCGGCACATGCAGGTGTGTCAGCTACGGTTTCCATCTTGCAGCAGCGTTATTGGTGGCGTGGATTATATAAAGACACCCGTGCTTTTGTGCTTTCTTGCGACGTTTGTCAACAGATTAAGCCTTCCACGGTAACACGTCCACCACAAACCCCGCTCTGCATTGCTAACAGACCCTTTGGGTGTGTTTACTTGGATCACTGCGGTCCATTCTCATCAGACACTGCCTATAAATACATCTTAGTGGCAGTGGACTCGTGCACACGGTTTCTCTGGGTCTGGCCACAACGGAGTGCTGACGCCCGAAATGTAATCAGGGATTTGCGTGTCTTTGTGGGAATTTTCGCATGCGGCACCTTCCATTCGGACCAAGGTCCAGCGTTTGCCTCTAGGGCTTACAAGGATGCAATGGCTTCGCTTGGGGTGCGGGTGAAATTTTCGTCTCCGTATAGGCCTGAGGGCAACTCTATCGTTGAACGAATGAACCGTGACTTAAAGCAATCCTTAACAGCTAGGGTTATAGGTACTGGCAGGAACTGGCTGGCCCATTTGTATACCGTTCAGCGTGCACTTAATAATCTCCCTAGAAGACCTCTGGGTGGGCGGACCCCATACGAAATGCTCTTTGGCATAAGAATGTTTGTGCCTGACCTTGAGGGTCCAGACATCGCGGCGCAATCCGCCAAGTTTGATGTAGATAACCATTCTGCTATGTTACAGGACTTACAAGAAGCCCGAGACAAACTTGCAACTACACATTTGCCTTCAGCCACAGATCCTGCGTTGCAGATTCCGGTAGCCGGCTGGCTTCCGAAAGTTGGAGAACTGGTTCGAGAGAAGGTTGAAAACAAAAAAGAATTTGGCCCCTCTTTTCGTGCACCGGTTCCAGTTCTTGGCCTGAAGGGAACACGTACAGTCATTTTACCACCGCTTCCTGGTCGCAAAGAGAACAGATACATCTCAGTTGAAAATGTCAAGCTACAGCGCCTGGCCGATCCTGAATAGTGTCACACCAGCGGTCTCATGTCCTGCCATTTATCGGACATATGTTCATAGTCCATCTGCACGAACGATCGCTGATGCTGTAATTGAGATGGTTGATTTGCCTGAAACTACGATTGATCCCCAACTCTCCACCAATATCAACGAGGACGAGTATACTTATCCTGCATCTGAATCGGTGGCACATCAACCAATATCGCCACTAAGCCCGACTCGTTATTCCTTTGATTCGGATTCCACATCTTCAAAAGTTCCATCCAAGTTCAGTATTTTTATATCCTGGTTTAGAGACAATTTTTTGATTCCCCCCTGGACATACATCTGGTTGGTACTTTTCTTGATATTTTTGTTCATGTCCATTGGCTTTGTCACAGTTTTTTTCCTACTAATTAATGGTCACGCTTCATGATGTGAGACGAGGAATGAGGAGCCAAAGTTCCAGAAACATAGTCTACAGCAGAGCGTTCAGGTAAATAGTGACCATTAATTAGTAGGAAAAAAACTGTGACAAAGCCAATGGACATGAACAAAAATATCAAGAAAAGTACCAACCAGATGTATGTCCAGGGAAAAAAAAAAAAAAAAAACCTGCGAAGTTCTGTTAACTTCACCCAATGGGAACATTGTCCAAACCCCTTGCCAGGTAGCTCTCAAACTCTTCGGAATAAGTTTAATTATTTTACTGATTTTAATCGGTCGAACCCTGCATCCTATTATTTTAGACTTAATAACACATCAACTCAGAAAATTATGTTGACACACACCAAATTGCTATATTCAGGTTCCTTTCTGAGTGCCCTAGCTGTGGGTGGTTATGAGTACTGGGATAATACAGTGGATTTGAAATCTATTTGGGGCTCCAAGCCATGGCAGGTACAGGGGACCGAGGCATTACATCGTGCTTGCCTCATCCCTGCCCAAATTATGTTCCTCAATGTCTCCATCTATCAGACTACATGTTGGGGCTTAGCAACCACTAAACAATTGAATACGCCATCAATACCATCCCTGTCGAGTTTTCCCAATGAAAGCTCACGATTCAATCTGTCCCTCGTGTCCCTGCAGGCAATGTTACAAAATAATTCGTTTAATGTTTCTGAGCTGGTTCAGTCACCCTGGTTAGTATGGCCTATATCATCTAATGCATGTCAAATGCGTTTTCATGATACTGGTGCTAGCTACACACAGAATAGGCCTGATCCGAGGTTTACTGATGCCCGTACTGTCACTACATACTCTGTTGGTAAATTATGCAAACAATGGCTGCAACATTCGTCCCTTGATTCTGTTAAACAACATTTGTCCCTCCTTACAGGCAATATTGATCTGTCCGACTTTGTTTTGGGACCCCGTGGTCCCCGACCTAAAAGATTCATTTATGAAACATATAATGAACTCTGGAAGCTATCACAAATGGAAGCTGCTTCCCGTCTTCGGGAAATAGATCAAGCAAATATGGAAAAGGTGCTCGCTGTTGTTGACAATAGTATTAATACCCTGTCTTCTCGCATTTACACTTTAGAGAATATTGTGTCCTCTGTTGTTGATATTGTACAAGATGATGTTTCTGTGTTATATCATGGTCAGAATCAATTGCGCTCAGTTATGCAGTTTGCATGGACTTTACAAACGCTCAAGTTAGGTAGAGTGCCTTGGCATTTTTTGAACACCTCTGCCTTATTTCTACCTTTTAACTTAACTGACAAACAGCAATTTATGTCCATGAAGGATGCAACTTACACTCTATTACATATCGAAAAGGTGGATCCTTTGCCGTTCTCTGTTGCAGAACTTGATTCTGCTGTATGGCTAGTCCATGGGGTTATAGCTTTACCATTTTCCTTGTTTGAATTTGACTCGTGCATGAAACATTATCCTGTGGGCCGTTACCGGCCATTGGGCAGTGCTTTCCTGCATGAACTCTGGTCCTTGCCTTTCATGTATAAATGCCTTCGGGACGGCAAGGAAGTCTTTCTCACGGGGGAGTACTGCGACTCGACTATAGGTCATTCGCTTATTTGTAAACACATTAAATTGCATGGCTCATGTAGCGTTTCCTCTCCTAATCTTGCTTGTGTGCTGAAAGGTATTCCTGCTCCTGTTATTTCACCTACTTTCACTCTCCTTTCCAATGGTAGTTATTTACTTTTAAATAACGAAAACTGTTGTGGCTTGCAGGCCGGCATTCCTTACATTGTAACAGTTTCGCACAGGGTTGTCTGCTGCAAAAATGTGCTTTTTCCTCCCCCTCATGGCAAGGTTGATATCTCTATTTGGCCTTCCATCCCTACCATGGAAGCAGATTTCAATAGACTGAGCAGAATAAAGGCACTATTATTAAACGAGGAAGTTATGCTCACGTCCGCCCGGGAGACATTCATTCTCCAGGTGGCGAGTACCCACAGTGAAATACAGGCCCTTTTGAACACTAATCTCCCCCAACATTTTGGGGAGTTAATACATCGTATTTTTAACGCATCTAACACTGAAGGCCTAGTACACTTTTTTAAGGTCGTGGGGTCGGGCTTGGTGTCCTCCTTCCAAACTATTTTTGGTGTCATCCCGGCTTTCATACATTCTATATTTTCCAGTGTCTTTGGCGGTTTCCCATTGATCCTCGCTTTAGCGGCTGGTGTCTTGCTCTTAATTTGCTTTCTGCGCAATGGCTGCTCCCCGATGGGACCTGCTCGATCCAGAACGCCTCCAGCTGCTCCGTGAGCGCCTTTTGGCTGGTTTTGGTGTACTGCCATTGGCGACACTGAGTGTGTCATATACTCTTTCATTCCGCTTTGCGTATTTCACTTGCGTGCAACCTGTGATGACTTGTATCCGCTGTCCTTTCACCTGGACTCTGGATTATTGCCTCTCCAATTCGTCATTGTCTGTTCCGGATTTTGTTCAGTTGATGGGTCCCTTAGAGGCCCATGAGCAGGACTGTTCCGTCGCTGGCTGTATGGCGCGTGCGGCTGCACTGGGGATTTTGGCGCAATGGGATATCTGGGCGGCTGCCCAGGATCTCCTACAACGAAGCTGTTTCAATTATCACGCAAGCTGTCCCGCATTGCTTCTGGATGCTCCCTTTGCTGAGGAGCATTCCTGCTCTTTTGAACTCATGGATTGGATGGCATCTATGTTTTTTGACGATTCCAATGATGAACTCTTGGAGGGTATGGCTTTTTTCTGCACTTTCACTTTCATGGATTGACCTGCCCTTCGCCGTTTGGGCGCTCCCTGTGCTCCGACGTCACTTTTCTCCTCTGATGGGCCTCTGTCCTGGCCGCCGGACTGTCCAGGGAGGGTGTCTTGTGGATTGTTACCTGCCTTGTTATGTTGGCCTAGGCCTGGCTGCCATGCTGCTTTTCTTTGCGCACGTTACACTGAGCCGGGCCTTCCTCGCCCTTTGCTCGTGCCAAGTTCTTTTGCACTGTCTGCATTTTCTGTTGTTCACCTTTCTGGGCTCAGTCTGCACAAACATGTACAAGGTCGCATAACAATGTATTCTGGTTCTTCCTGATATGGCCAGTCTCGCGCACCCAGACATAACATTATGTGCAATTGCCATGAAGAATTTGATATGCTTTTAATACTGTGGTTTACTAGCGCTTAAACACACTTGGAGAAATCCCTTTCAGTGAGAAGAGCTATGATGTCCTGCTGATGTAATTCTGCATCTAGAGACTGAGGTATGGGGGTTCGCTAGTCAAAGCCCAGAGGTCTTCTATTACTATAATAAACTATCTTACTGCAAGGGGAGGGTGGTAATGTTATTTATACGTTTATCCACTGAGCTCTGAGATGCTTTCCCCGTTTGTATTCTATGGAATTGTAACCATGCTGCTTATATTAGTCATATGCATTATGCTATTAGTACTGACACGTGTACTGTATATTAGAGCACGTAAGTTGGAATAAACATTTTAACCTACCCAGTGTCTCTTCCTACGCACCTTGTGGACAAGTACGAGTGAGTGACGAAAGAGTGTTCTTGCTTCTGCGAGTCCTGAGATAAAGATACCGTGTTCTGGGTTGTCCAAACATTAGTACTTGAGTGCTAATGGGATGCTAAGCTAGTTGGGTTGGGGTTTTTGGGTGCTACGGTATATGGTGGCGAACCACTGTATTCCGGGGTCCCATTTTCCTGTGCATAGCTCTGTGTATGTGCAGAAACCTTATGACAGTATGGGTGCCTGAGTGTCTGTGTGGGTGAGTGGGGGGTGTGTGACTCCATGCATAGATGTGTGAGTGGGTGATTCACTGGGTGTATGGGTTCAAAAGTGCATCTGTGAAGGGCTGTATGGGTGGGTGAGTGTGTGTATGGGTGTGTTGGTGAGTGAATGGATGTCTCAGTGGTACATGTGTGAGTAACTACATATGTGAAAGGCAGTATATGTGAGTGTTGGAGTATATAAATGACTATATGTGAGAGTGAGTGATTGTGACAGTGGCTGTATGGATGTGTGTGCTTGTATCAGTGATTGTATAAGAGAGTAAGTATGTGTTAGTAACTGTATGAATAAGTGAGGTGGTGTGTGTATAACTGTATAAGTGAGTAAATGGGAGTGTGATTGATTCTTTGCATGACTGAGTAGATGTGTGAGTAACTCTATGGATGAGTGGCGGTGTTTGAGTGTCTGTATAGGTGTATGAGTGCATATGATAGTGCTGTATTGATGAGTGACTGCATGTATGAGTGACTGTATGGGTGAATGAGTGGATGTGTGTGTAGACCTATGAATCAGTGAGTGGGTATGTAGTAACTGGTATTGGTGTGTCTATGGTTTTGAAAATGGTAGTCTGTATTTTAGAGTGGGTGTATCAAAGGTTATATTAGGGTGTGAGGAGGTGCATCAGATTATCACGTGGATGATGTCATCAGTGATGTCATTTGAGATGTCATCAGTGATGTCACTGACCATGTCATGAGTGATGTAATATCTGACATAATCAGCAGTGCATTGCGGGTGCGTGAGTTATAGTTAGCTCAACTAACTATAACGGCCAAATTTCTCTGGTTTTGTACGAGTAAAATGTCCAACTAAATATAATGTACCTGAAACCTGTGGTTTTTTCAGTGAATTTCTAAGGTTTTTTAAATGCTAATTCTAACTATAACGTCCCTGAAACCTATGGTTTTTCAGTGAATTTTTAAGGTTTTTTGAATGAGAATTTCTAACTATAATATCCCTGAAACCTGTGGTTTTTTCAGTGAATTTCTAAGGTTTTTGAAATGCTCATTTTTAACTATAGCGTTCCTGAAACCTATGGTTTTTTCAGTGAATTTCTAAGGTTTTGTAAATGAAAATTTCTAACTATAATGTCCCTGAAACCTGTGTTTTTTTCAGTGAATTTTTAAGGTTTTTTAAATGCTAATTTCTAACTATGCCTACAGAGGTAGGACATGTGCAGAAAGAGGAAGAAAGGCGCAAAAAAGAACCAAGAGAAATGCAGAAAGAGGCAACAGAAGTCCAGAAAGAGGAAGAAAGGTACAGAAAGAAGCAAGAGATATGCAGAAAGCACCAACAGAGGTGCTGGCTGGTACTGGTGGTACTGGTGGTAACTGACTCTGACTGACCCTGGGATCTGCCTAACCAGGCCCGGAGCCAGTGCTTTGCTGAAAGACACTTAGAATACAGTGAAAACACCTACATACACTAGGGTACACTATGGGTTGGGGCAGAGGTGCAACTAGAGCCAAATTTCCCGGGGGCTAAAAAAAAATTCGGGGGGGCTAATTCTTCCAGCAATAGGCAGAGTGGAGATGCAGGTGCACTAAGAAGGGGTGAAAAAACAACAAAGCCTTATTAACAAGCAAATGGTCTTTTAAAGACCTGTGAAGTACTCAGGTGCGGCTGTGTGTGTGCCCGGGAAGCTGTCTCAGCCCGGGCTTCCACACACGATGGGGGGGGGCTGAAGCCCTTTGAGCCCAATGGGCGTTGCGAGCCTGGGTTGGGATACCCCTGTGATTGGCATGACCTACCCTGTAAGGCCCTAGTACATAATAGAGCAGGGGGATTAAAACTACCTCTAAGTCTCTAGCATATAATAGGGCATGGCAGTTTAGAGACCAGCAGCCCTTTTCTGCACTTGCATGTGTGCACTGCTGAGTCCGAGGTCAGTTTAAAAGTAGCCATGTGTGTGCAGAAAGAGGCAGGAGAGGTGCAGAAAGAGGCAAGAGAAGTGCAGAAGAAAGAAGCAAGAGAGGTGGAGTAAGAGGCAAGAGGGGTGCCGAAAGAAGGAACAGAGGTGCAGAAAGACGCAAGAGGGGTACAGACAGAGGCAAGAGAGGTACAGAAAGAGGGAAGAGGGGTGCATAAAGAGGTAAGAGGGATACATTCATTTGCAAGGGAGGTGCAGAAAGAAGCAAGAGCAGTGCAGAAAGAAGCAAGAGAAGTACAGATTGAAGCAAGAGAGGTGGAGAAATAGGGAAGAGGGGTGCAGAAAGAGGCAAGATGGATGCAGAAATTTGCAAAAGAGAAGCAGAAAGATGCAAGAGCAGTGCAGAAACCACCAACAGAGGTGCAAAAAGAGGCAAGAGGGGTGCAGAAAGAGGTAGGAGAGGTGCACAAAGAAGCAAGAGGGATACAGAAAGAGACAGGAGGCGTGCAGAAAGAAGGAAGAGAAGTGCAGAAAGAAGCAACAGTGGTGCTGAATGAGGCACGAAGGGTGCAGAAAGAGGCAAGAGAAGTGCAGAAAGAAGCAACAGAGGTACAGAAAGAGGCAAGAGAGGTGCCGAAACAAGCAGGAAAGGTGCAGAAAGAGGGAACAGGGGTGCACAAAGAGGCAAGAGAGGTGCAGAAAGAGGCAAGTGAGATGCAGAAAGAGGGAAGACGAGTGCAGAAAGAGACAACAGGGGTGCAGGTAGAAGCAAGACAGGTGCAGAAAGAAGCATGGGAAGTGCAGAATGAAGCAACAGGGGTGCAGAAAGAGGCAAGAGAAGTGCAGAAAGAAGCAACAGAGGTGCAGAAGAAGGCAAGAGAACGGCAGAAAGAGGCAAGAGAGTTGCAGAAACAGGCAAAAGAGGTCCAGAAAGAGGGAACAGGGGTGCAGACAGAGGCAAGAGAGGTACAGAAACAGGTAAGAGGGGTGCAGAAAGAGGCAAGAGGGGTGCATAAATTTGCAACAGAGGTGCAAAAAGAGGCAAGTGAGGTGCAGAAGGAGGCAAGAGAACTGCAGAAAGAAAGCAAGAGCATTGCAGAAACAGGCTAAAGGGGTGCAGAAAGAAGGAAAAGGGTTAGAGAAAAAGGGAAGAGGGGTGCAGAAAAAGGCAAGAGGGATGCAGAAATTTGGAACAGAGGTGCAGAAAGAAGCAAGACCAGTGCATAAAGAACCAACAGAGGTGCAGAAAGAGGCAAGAGGGGTACAGAAAGAGGCAAGTGAAGTGCAGAACGAACCAAAAGAGGTACAGAAAGAACCAACAGAGGTGCAAAAAGAGGCAAGAGGGGTGCAGAAAGGGTTATGAGAGGTGCACAAAGAGGCAAGAGGGGTACAGAAAGAGGCAACAGAGATGCAGAAAGAAGCATGAGAAGTGCAGAAAGAAGCAACAGAGGTGTACAAAGAGGCAAGAGGGGTGCAGAAAGAGGCAAGAGAAGTGCAGAAAGAAACAGAGGTGCAGAAAGAGGCAAGAGAAGTATAGAAAGAGGCAAGAGAGGTGCAGAAACAGGCAAACAGGCAGGAGAGGTACAGAAAGAGGGAACAGGGGTGCAGAAAGAGGTAAGAGGGGTACAGGAAGAAGCAATTAAGTGGAGAAAGAAGCAAGAGAAGTACAGAAAGAAGCAACAGAGGTGCACAAAGAGGCAAGAGGGGAACAGAAAGAGGCAAGAGAAGTGCAGAAAGAACAACAGAGGTGCAGAAAGAGGCAAGAGAAGTGTAGAAAGAGGCAAGAGAGGTGCAGGAAGAAGCAAGTGAGGTGGAGAAAGAAGCAAGAGAGGTGCAGATAGAGGCAAGAGAGGTGATGAAAGAGGCTAGAGAGGTGCAGAAAGTGGAAGAGATGAGCAGAAATAGGCAAAAGAAGTACAGAAAAAAAGAAAGTTGCAGAAAGAAGCAACAGAAATGCAGAAAGTGGCAAGAGAGGCGCAGAAAGAAGCAAGAGTGGTCTGAACACCATTAGTACCAATTTAACACCCACATTTAGCAATAAGTAACAGGTGACCATTCTAGGTTTGCAAAGGGCCTTCCACCACGCTGTAACACTTGTCGCTGCATTTTTGGTAACGTTTGAGCCGTTTGACCTAGAAACAAGGCTTTTTTTGTTCAAATCTTCAGATTAGGTAGCAGATGATGGTTTATGTGGCTAAAGCGGAAAATGTATAATTGTGCAAAAGTTGGTGCAGCCAAACAGTAGCATAATTCCAGTGGCCCTGCTCATACCTCTGACTAGGTCCAGAAGTGCTCCTCAGTGATTCCTTCTTTTTTTTGTCTCATAGAGTTCATAATTTAGCTTCTATGGAAACGAGGAAGACTAAACCTGAAGTTACCACTCCACAACACAGACTACTATACCATATAATTACTCTCCATAACACATAATCCCACTCTACATAATTCATATACACTAAGTACCACATACTTTCTATCCACATAATTTCACTGCACAACATACCACATAATTCCACTACACACAAAGTACATCCACTCCAAAAAACATTAGTAAAAAACTTTTAGATTTACAACGCCAATAGCTCTACCTCTTGTAAATGCGAGACCTATTACATTACAAATGCTTCTTTAACTGGTAGTCGTGTTTGCAGAGTGGTGGAGAAAGGGGGCTGGGGACTCCAACCAGCGCTCAGGAATTCTGCTGCATAGGACTTACAGGAGGTACCAGGAGGGCTTCTTTGCCCCCAAAGTCCCTCAGGAGTAAAGTGGACTTCATCCCCCAACCAGTACTGTGCCAGGAGGTGCGTTTGAAATAGTGGTGGAGAAAGGGGGGGCGTGGCCTCCGAAGACCTCCGAGCAATCCCACTGTGTGGGACTTAGTGGAGGTAAGAGGAGAGGTAGTTGGCCCCCAAGGACAACCTTGGGGACCAACTACCCCATCTATTACCTCCAGTAAGTCCCACACAGCAGCATTGCTAGGTTCTTATAGCAGGCCACGACCCCTTTCCCCACCACTCTGCAAACACGCTCCCTGGCATGCTCTTGCATGGGGATTAAAGTCCACATCACTGCTGGGGGTCCTTAGGGGCCAACTAGCCTACCTGTTACCTCCAGTAAGCCCCACACAGTGGGATTGCTGAGAGGTGGACACAGGCCACGCCCCCTTTGTCCACCACTCTGCAAACGTGCCTCCTGGCGCACTCTCGGTTGGGGGTGAAGTCCTTTTGCCTCCTGAGGGTCCCTGGTGGGCCAATTAGCCCTTCTGTTACCTCCAGTAAGCCCCACACAGCTGGATTGCTGAGAGTGGTCCGAGGCCACACTCCCTTTTTACACTACTCTGCAAACGCGCTGCCTGGCGCACTGCTGCTCGGGGGATGAAGTCCACTTCAGTCCTGAGGTCCTCAGGACACAAGGGGACCTCATCACCCCACCACCAGTGCCAAGAGGCGTGGTTGCAGAGTGGTGTAAAAAGGGGCGTGACCTCGGACCACCTCTCAGCAATCCCACTGTGTGGGGCTTAATGGAGGTTCCTGGTGGCCTCGTTGGCCCCTAAGGACCCTTAGGATTGAAGGGGACTTAATACCCCATTTCAGAACTTGCCAGGAGGTGCGTTTGCTTGGTGGTGCAGGGAGGGGGCGGGGCCTCCGGCGAGATGCCGGCTTTTCTTGTTTTAAATATTTTTAGAAGGGGGGCGGTGTGGTCCCCCTTCTTTTAGTATTTCTTGGGCCCTGGGGACCCCATCCCCCAAGGCCTGAGCATTATTTTTTTTTGTATAAAAAAAAAAATGGGCAGGGGGCCACATGGCCCCCCTTCCCTGGGCCACTATTCGCCCCGGGGACCCCATGCCCCAGGGCCTGGCCTCGTATTTATATACTTTTTTAAAAAAATTCCAGGGAGGAGGACGTGTGGCCCCCCTCCCCAGGGCCACTTCGGGCCCCCGGGACCTCATCCCCCGGGGCCCGGCCTTATTTATTTATTTATTTTTAAAATATCAAAAGGGAGGGGGGCCAAGTGGCCCCCCTCCTGGGCCACGGGGACCCCATCCCCCGGGGCCGGCCCTCACGTTGGGGACTGTAGGGGGAGCCCCAATGGCCCCACGGTCCCTGCCGGCTCCCCGCCTGCTGCGGGAGCCGGCATTGCTTTTGGACAAGGGGAGCTGCTGACATGCAGCTCCCCTTGTCCAAAAGCAATTCTGCTTCGCTTCCAACAAGCAAAGCAGTGTTTGCAATGACAGGGTGGGACCCGCACGGCTCCCGACCTGTCATTGCAAACTGCAATGTCCCGGGGGTGGGCACCCCTGGATAGTGCTGGAGCCGGCCCTGGGGGTGGCGGTCCCCAGGGCCATCGAGGGCTCCAGGAGTGGGGCCGTGAGGCCCTCTCCCTTCCAGTACAAAGCCCCAGGGAGGTGGTGGTCCCCGGGGCTTGGGGGGGCCCGCGAGGCCCTCCCCTCATTAAAGAAGGAAGCCCCGGGGAGGTGGTGGTCCACTGGGCTTGGGGGGCCCGCGAGGCCCCCCTTTCATTAAAAACCCCAGCGAGGTGGCGGTCCCTAGGGCTTGGGGGGGCCGTGAGGCCCCCCCACCTTAAATATATTAAAGCCCCGGGGAGCGTGGGGGGTTGGAGTGCATGTGCATCACCAAACAGATCTACGCGTTTCGGCCGTAGCCTTCAACTGGGTCATAGATTTAGTGCAGAGAGTGTCACTTTTAAAGGGACAGCAGCCCTCTATCCCATTACCAAATTAAATATATATATGATTGTCTTAAAGGAGAAAGACAAATAAATGCTAACTAAATAAGTTCTTTATGTCTACATTTCTGATTTGAAGACATGACTGTAAAGTACATAGTTGGACACATTTATGGCAAACATCATATTTGTGAAGTACACAGACCAGGACAACGAGCAGTTAAATGGTATTAGGAGTCAACAAGTATCACCATGATGTATTGCAGAATAATGTCTCTGTAAGGCTTTTTGTAGACTGCATGTACTATATTAAGATATTCATTTCTGCTATACTGACACTATATGTAATGTAAACTCCCTTGCCCCTTAATGCACTTCACCCCTGATGTGCACATTACGCAGACAGCAACAGAATATAGACATATTATTTGCAGATTCTTAAGAGTGCAACGTGCTTGTTCAAAATTGCACAAATTTAAAGGTGCAATTTGATAACATGGAGCTATCACATTCTGTTGTGCAGATCTGGCCTGAAAGACATAGTGAAGTATTAGGTCCATGACATAACATGTGCGTCTTGCTCATCCCACTTGCTTTCTCACGGCCATGAGTGCAATCGTAGTAACACAAACATGCATGTACATATATATCAACAATTGGGTCATAGCTCCTAACCTTAAACGTGCAAACTACGCAAGAAAGTGCAGTAGGACATATATAGATTTATAAAGTACAAAGCTTTTTTCCTTACATTGCACATATATTAAAGTGCAGAGTTTCGACCCTGAAATTGCACAGATATTAAAGTGCAAAAAGTGCTTGTCCTTAAATTGCACAACCTGTAGTGTAGCTCCTATTTCCCTTATAGGCTCTGCGCATTGGAATAATATATCCTATAGGTTTGACATAGGACTAAGGTCGGTATGTCCCTATCGAGTATATTAAACTTAATTACTTGTGCCAGCTAGCTCAGAGGCCACTAGAAACTTCTTGACAACAAGAAGGGATTAGTTTCTGGCAGCCGCAAAACATGACCACTGTGTTTCCCTTACAGAATCAGGACGTGTCCCAGAGTCGTAGAAACAATAGATAACTATTTCACTCAGCTCAGTTGTGCTTGATTCAGTTTTTCTCAAAGTCACACAGAAATAACAGACGGGCGTTTCAATAAAAGGTTTATTGAACAGTCTTGTTTCTGTTGTAAGTTAGATGTGCTGTTACGATCACAAGACAGTATGTGAGATAAATAATGTACAAGGTGAGCAGTAGAAATAAATAATACTGCGTTAGCATTATCTTTTCAGCATATATGCATTTACATAAAATGACACAGCCTAAAAATGCGAGTACTCATACGATGCGTTTCTATCCTAGTTCTACCCAGTGTGCCTAACCTTTCCTAGGTGTAGGGAGAAGTAGAAGTAGGTGCTGTATTCCTGACTAGAGTATACTAAGAGTCTAGTATGCCAAGAGTCTAGTATGCCAAGAGTCTAGTATGCCAAGAGTCCCTCTAGGTTCTAGTCTGCTCCATACCTGAAGAATGAGAGAGGTAGGAATCTCTTTTCCGGACTCGAACTCCAACACCCCGCAAGGGAAGTTAGATCACTGGAAGCTGGACTCTCTGCGTGCAGGACAGACAGCGTCTTCTCAGTGCGTCCGGCCGGGAATCGGGCTCCTCTGAAGTCGAGGTCTCCTCTGATTTACAGGGGTTTGGGAAGGTATATTTATACCTGAAAATGTTAGCATTGACGTAAGTTGGGTAGCGAAAGATGTCATGAATGAATCCCTTAAGGAATAGAGGTTCATGCATAATGTATGAGTCCTTGAAGAAATCAATAGTCCTGGGCAAGGGAAACTCCCGCAGCCTGAGGGTCTGTTTTTTCATGGACTCGTTGAGACGCTAGGGTGGACGGATGTCGGAATCCATGCCTGTATTTGGTATGCATGGCTTATGCCTAAATAAGGTCTGGGATTTTATGCCTATATAAGGGCAAGGCGAATTGTGCCTATATAAGGACATGAGTCTAGAAAGCCCGTTTATGGACACCCTATAAAGTACACAACACCCACTCCTCTTTTGTGTATACAACAAAACTAAAATGCTAAACATTTAAAATGCTAAACATTAAAATGGAGTACCGCATATTAAAACATATCCTAAAAAAGCTTTAAAAGACATATTAAAAATGCAAAAGGTTGCTGTACATCATTAAGCAGTGCTTTTCAATTCCAGCATAAAGTACGAAATTAATGCAATTGGAACGAGATATAAAATCAATATTTACATATGACGAAAGTGATCGATAAGGTTGCTCAAAATCAAAGTCATTTCCTGTCATGAATTTAAATGAACTGATTTAGACACACAAGATGACTAAGTGTCCCTGGAAGTACTGCCAAGTCTGTATTATAAGGCTAGTTCTACTTTAAGCAGATTGGAGTGCCATTTTCGTACAAAAAAATGGGACAAAAGTTCAAATTTGGTAAAGTTCCAAGGTTTTTTAAAAATGAAGGCCAAATTGTTGCTGTTGTACTGGAACAGAGTATGCCGAATCAGAGTCAGTTTACGGGTCTGGTGCAAACATGAGATCATCTACTTCAATAGACAAAACATCATCTATTGCCGCTGGTGTAAGTTGGAACACCTCGTGTAGAAGATTGATCGCTCAAAGATGGGAAGCATCGCTCTCAGCATAGGTCGCCGCAGCAATGTTCGCGTCCGTTGTTACCTGTGTGCCTGGAGTTGTTTCTCGTACCTCAGCAGCAGCAGGAGGCGACTGTGAGATCTCAATGAATGCTGACATCAGTATTGGAAGCCTCTGGGGACAACACAGAGCATGGGCCGTTATCGGGTCCAGCAAAGTATCGACGTCCTTTGGCGCAGCTGATGGATATGTTAGACAAGCGTCCAACACGCATTCTTCACCGCATAGCAGGCATCGTAGAACAGGTAAGATGCAATCATGCCAGATTGGTCGGAATGACAGAAACCACGTGGTATTAAGGTCCCGTAGACGAGTCATGCCCAATAGCTGTACTATTCGCTCACGGCACTTTCTTTCAAGGAGAGCTTTCTCCATTTCGCTCGGAGTGATGTCGGCGAATCGGCTGGCCATAGCGCAATAGCAGACAGATGAATAAAATTCCGGCAACAAGTGCGAGAATTAATGGTATGCCACCAAACACCGAATGTGCAAAGTTGGGGATGATTCCAAGTATTGCCTGGAACGGTGCTAACAGACCGGTGCAAATGCTCTTAAATACATGTACAATTCCTGTTGTATCTGACATGTTAAAGATATGTGATATCATTTCTACGAAATGTATAGGGCAGTTTGTACGTATTAAAGTCTGTATCTCAGCCGAAGTCCTTGCAACTTGTAGATCATAGGTTTCTTTGGCCGAGGTCAAAGGCACTGTTTGCTGTAAAAGCATGGCTTTCATTCTGCTTAAAGTATCAAATCTTATAAAAGAGACGTTCAGCGAAGGCCATAAAGGCGACTCCTGACTGTGTCTATTGGGGAAACAATACTTGCATACAGCAAGTGACCCTGGAGTTGACCGTTACTAGATATGGGATGCCTGGCAACATTCCACAGCAGCTCTGATCATTCAACATGAGGTAACTCCCATTCGAAAGTTGTCCAAACGCTGGATTAATCACAGCACCATTACAAGCCCCGTGTAAAATAATGTCCTGACATATGAGTGAACCGGTCAGTGCATGTTTACAGTTAGTACCGCTAAGAAACACTTCACGATCCCCACTCCAACATCTATGTGTATACGGTAAATTCCATGATATCTTAATGTATTCCTTACCCAACCTTTCATATTTGCCTGCTTGCATCTGTCTGAGGCAATACTGAAACTGAAAAGTTGTCACAGGTAACGTTATTTTGCCATGAATAACCCATTCTGTAGCTGGTTTTTCTGCCACTGTAAATGGTAGCTTTTCCATTTTTTCAATGCTTAGCACTGTATACCTCGCTCCTCTTTGTGCCAATTCGATCTGTTTATCAGTGAGATTGTATTCTGCAAACAGAGACGACGTGTTGATGAAACGCCAAGGCACATAGCCCGCTCGCAAAGATTGCAGCGTCCATGTCAATAACACAATAGAACGTAATTGAGACTGACCTTGTTGTAACATAGCCAAATCTTGTTCTAGAATGTCGATAGCAGAGGATACAATGCCATCCAATGAATAAATTTTGGAGGACAAAGTTGTTAACCCATTGTCGACTACAGAGAGTGTTTTCTCTAAATTAATACGATCAAGTTCACGTATTCGTTCTGCAGCCTCTATCTGTGACACTTTCCATGCTTCGTTATAAGCAGCATAGATGCCGGCATATATGAAACGTTTTTGACGCGGTTTTCTTGGTCCAAGCAAGAATTCCCTAAGATCTGCATCCTCTTTAAGTAAGGTTAAGTGTTGTTTCACATCCTGTAGTGTAGATTTATGCAGCCAATCGAGGCATAATTTACCTACACTGTATGTTGTTACTACCCCCGGATGTTGTCTTTGGACATATCTTGGGTCTGGCCTATGAATAGTAAAGCCCTGAGATTTGTTCAAGAACCTTTCCTGACAGTTGTTTGTGTCTGTGGGCCAGATCAACCATTTTTTCCAATTTGGATGAGTTCTGTTGAGTTGTAGTATATTGTCAACTGTCACCACTGCCTTTGTATTATTTTCACTGGCAGGTGTTGGCACAGAAGGTGTTTTCATCTCTTTGATCTTGGCTAATCCAAGACAAGATGTTTGTTGGACGGTTTCATTCAAAAACAGTATTTGTTCAGGGATGATACAGGCTCTAAATAAAGCTTCTATACCCTGTACTTGCCAATCTTTACTACCCCAGACAGTTTTTGTTTCTATTGTGTCTTTCCATAAGTCGAAACCCTGTGTAGACAGTTGGGTAATAAATGTTTCAGAATAAATCTGTTTCGTATTTGTTAACATAATTTTCAGTCCTGTTTTGTTTACATTTCTGTAGTAAAATGTTTCCGGGTCAGATGTATTGTAACCTGAAAAATATGGAAATTTACTTGCAAAAGTTTTTGAACTACCTTGTGGTGGTGTAGGACAATGTTCCCATTGGTTAAACATAAACACATTTCTTGGATATGCAGTTTTGTGCAAATAATGATGACCATAGTGGTTATAACAATACAGTTCTTCATAATCAGATGAACCCTCTAAAAATTCATTTTTAGAAAATGCAGCAGATTTTTCTAGATCAAACATTATATCTTGAACAGTCTCTAAGTCCCAATCATCTGAATAGGTACTGGACGTAATTAAATCACTTAGTGAAATTTTAAATAAATGTGGAATGTTCAATTGTTCACTTGGACCGAAGATTTCATAATCTGTTTTGTCCCACACTATACCATCCTGTATAGGAACAGCTGTGTTGTTCACTGATGACAAGTCTCTTGCTTCACGATGGGAAGATTTATGTGGTTTCAAAAGTACATTCACGTCTTTTCCTTCACTGTTCACATGGATGTATCTGCCATTTATAAGCATGCTTACAGTTGTTACCAAAGCTAGCCAGAGCAGGAAAACAAAAAGTCCAGATGTAATCCAGAGTTCAATCCATGGAGAAACCAGATAAGTCTTTTTCAGAAAGTGAATAAAGTCTTGTACTTGCTGCTTGAGTTTTGATGATGCTGGCGTCGTTTCAGGTTCGCTTGGATCTTCTGAGAACGTATCAAAGTCAATGAAATAGCCAGAAGCAGTTCTGTCAATTGTTGGAATTGCATCAGGATTCGTTGAAATCACAGGAACCAGTTCTTCACGAGTCACGTTGGTGTAGACAGGTGTATTTGGACGAACTGTTATTTGGTTGTCAAGAGGGATGAGTTCCATAGCTTGGTTGCTTAGTCCTTCATTTGTTACAGCTGAATTCTCGATCGTGATCAGTCTTTCAGTCTGAACCTCTTGAATAGTAGCGAGAGGAGTGCATCTGCTACTAGTTCGGAGTCCACGAGGCCTACTGCTTAGTATTGGCCACATACTGTGGTTTGATCAGGTCGATTGACACAAATCTTTTCTCCTTTCTTCCAGCAAGGGGCGGCAGAAGTACTGTCCTTGTTCCTTGAACTGCTAGAACAGGTACCGGTTGTCTGTAAGAAGGTCCAAATTCCTTCTTGTCCGCTATTTTTTCTCTGACTAGATCCCCAACTTTTAGAATCCAGACAGGCCTTGCTGGGACCGCCGATTTTTCCCCAGTGGTGGTTGGCTGTAGGGATACGTTGCTTTGTTTCATTCTTAATTTGTTAAGATCCTGTAAAACAGCCAAACGATCTTTGATATCAAATGGTTTCATGTCCACCACTGTGCCTACGTGTTCTAAGTCTGGAACCCACATTCTTGTCCCAAATAGGACCTCATATGGAGTGACCCCCCCTAGAGAACTTCTTGGCAGGTTGTTAAGTGAGCGCTGAACGCTAATGAGGTGTTTGAGCCACCCATCACCCGAGCCTAATACCCTAGCTGTTATAGACTGCTTTATGTCCCGGTTTTTCCTTTCCACAACAGAATTTCCCTCAGGATGGAATGGAGAGGAGTACCGCAATGCAACGCCCAGACTGGCCATGGCCTCCTTGTAAGCCCTAGAGCTAAACGCAGGACCCTGGTCAGAATGTAGCGTGCCTATTGCGTATGTGCCGATAAAGACTCGCAAATCTTTTATAACAGTTCGAGCGTCAGCCGAGCGCTGAGGCCATAACCATAGGAACCTAGATTCAGTATTTGCGGGAATGCCTTTGTCCAGTAGGACGCTGGCGATTAGATAGCCTAATGCTGTCTAACAGTGGTGTCTGCACTGGGCTGCCGCATTCGCTGCACGGTGTCTGGTGGCTCTCTCGCTGTAATTTACAGTCTAAGCAGTTGTTGATGAATATGTGAATGTGTGTATTCATTCCAGGCCACCAGTACATCTCTTTTAATGTCAAAATTGTTTTTGAGATCCCTTGATGTGACAGACCCTCCCCCAAATGTGTTTCATAAATCAAGGCTGCTCTACGTTCCATGTTTGGAATTACCCTATCCCCCACTCCAGGGATTCGAGCAAAAGGAACGTTATTCGCATCAATTACATAAGAGTACTTGAGTGGAAACTTTTTTGGTAACGCTGCACTGCTGCCTTTGCTTGAAGCATTGACAGCTAACATTATCTCACCGTCTATTTTTGTTTTTGAACGAGTGATCGCAGCTACGGAAGCCGTCTGAACAGCCCCCTTCGCGGCTTCGTCAGCCAATGAATTCCCTGCAACGTGAACGCCATCACGCTGATGACTCAGTGTGTGAATCACGTGAGCCTTTGGTAGTTCGTTTTTCAACTGAACTACTTGTTCCCAAAGCAATTTATGCTTTATTGTGCCACCCTTCGCATCTTTGAAACCATTTTCAAGCCAGGTTCGTATATAGTCATTATACGACTGAACACAGTAATAGGAATCGCACACTATCAGTGTGAGGAATTCTCGATCCGTACTCTCAAGTGCCAGTTTGAATGCTTGTAGTTCAGCTCGCTGAGCTGTACAATCACCTAGTGATTGAGTTTTTGTGACCATAGGTCTGAAGATGCCATTTCGCATGCGACCTTTAACGATAGCACACGCTGCACTGTAAGCTTGCTTACTCCCTGTTGCGGGCTGTGCGGATCCGTCAGTGTAAATTACGAATTCATACTGATCGAGAGGCAGAATCTCAGTGGGCAGAGGACATTCTTGTTCATATTGGAGAAATGCCTGTGTTTTTAAATCTGGATCAAAAACATATTCAACATCAGTTGCAGCAAGAGAATTAACCCACTGTATCCATCTCGGATGTAAAGCTTTAGCATTTGGAATGCTCGCTTTTGTGACCGCTTCTAAAGCCGGTACTGGGGTAACGACAATTATGCGTTTCCCTTGGGCTAAGGCTCTTTCTTTTGCTACAGCTGTTTGAACTGCTGTCAGAATTTTTCAGTTGAACTGAAGCGCATTTCCGCTTGTGTATACAAATGTGATTTGTATGCAATTGGTACTTTCTCACCCTCATTAAAGGTTAAGTAAGTGAATCCACATTGACCCGAAATTATTCGAATCACCAAATTTCTTTGACTTACGCATGTTTGTAAGTACTTTGTTGCTAACATGTTAGCTTGGAGTGAACGCAAAATTTCTGTGTGTTCCTGTGTCCAGTTTTTAATTGTGAAATCAGGTTTGATTAATGCGTAGAGAGGTTTAACCCTTTCTGCGTAGTTTAGAATGTATGTTCTTCCAAAATTTAGGAATCCCAGTATTGATTGTAAGTTTTTAGCGTTTTTGGAGGTTGGAGCAGCGCACATTTCTCTAGAAAGTTAGCTGCCAAGCTCTTGCCTTCACTTGAAAGCTCATATCCTAAAAATAGGACATTGAGATGGGCAATTCTGGATTTTTTAAAGTTGAACTTATAGCCCTCAGAGGCGAATCCCAATATAATGGTGCTCACCCTGTTCAAGTGTTTTTCCAAGTCATCGTCTGTCAGATAGATGTCATCGACATAGGACAATGCCTCGTTGTCATAAATTTGTAGTAACTCTGTTACTCTCGCTGAGAATAAACCTGGGCTGTTCTTGAACCCTTGTGGGAGTCGACAAAAGTGACGCTGGGTCCCCATTATGGAGAATGCCGTTAAGTACCTGCTTTCAGGTGCTATATTTTGACAAAAGAAACCGTTTGAGATGTCTAATGTTGTTTTGTATTTTTTACGCACAATGTTATTCATTAATGCTGTGCTATGTGCATTTTGCACTGCAAAAGTTTTAGAACAAGTGTTTAAATGTCTGTAGTCCAAAACTAGACGATATGTATTGTCTGGTTTGGAGACAGGAAACAAAGGATTGTTCATGGATGAGGTGCATGTTTCAATCACCCCTTGGTATTCAAGTTGATTTAAAATCTCCCTGACCTGTTTTTTAGCTTCTTGCTTAATAGGATACTGCCTCTGAGCAGTAGGTTCATGTTTCAGATTTATTTTATGGTGAGGTGAGTCCTCATCCCATCCTACATGATTTTTATATAATGCTGGAGCCTGGGCCACTGCCCATTTTCTGGCATATGTATATTTTAAGTGAATTGGAATGTGATTGGAGAAGGCAGGCATAATCATGTCCTCGCCGTGTGGGCACTCCCTGACAAATTGTGGTGGCCAGTTCTTTTTCTGCTAGAAGTATGTCATAACCCTTTGATAGTTTTTCCCAAAAAGTGCTTTAACCTGTCTAGGTTTGTCTCCCTCCATCCGGAGTGTTATTTCATATAACCTTTGTGGAGTACTAACCCTGGTGTCTACAGTCTCTACTGTAATGTACTCATTCAAATCCACTATCTCCAGAAGTTCCATCAGGTTCTGGCGAGCTATTGTGACTTCTGCTGCACTGTCCAGCATTGTCTGAGCCCATTCTCCGTTCTTGAGTTGACTTCTCAGAATTCTCGGCATGTCTTACTATTAGACCTGCTACTTTCTTTTGGAGAATTGAGGTTTAGTTTTAATTTTTGTTGCGTGCTTGTCGTCTTTCGATTTCACGCGTTCTTCTCTATGTTCTGTTCGTCCTCTTCTTTCCGAAGTCTGTGATGAGACCTGAAAGGGACGAGAGGAACGTGTATCATTATCTTGATACCTATCAGGTTTTCTCAAATTATCCCTATTCCTGAGGTTGTACCTCCTTTCAGAGGGCTCCTTTTGAGGAGACCTACCTCAGGATTGAGATCTTTTCTCATTTGAATTTTGTTTATTAGACTCCCACTTCTTTTTAGAAGATGTAGGAGTTTGTTTAATTGAGTCCTTCTCAGGACTTTCAGATAGTTTTGGTTTAGCTGGTCTCCCACCCAAACTATCTCTGCCTAATTCTGCATATGATTGTTCTATAATTCTGGGTAGCTCTGTTTGATGTTCTGTAACATCAAATTCCCTTAATTTTTGTCGGATCGCCACTGCTGCTGCCTCCCCTTTAATATTTGATAATATTATTGTTGAGACCTGGTAGAAATTTCTCAGTAATTTCATACCTAAATTTAAAGCAGGCTCTGCCCTGTATTCGTTTTGAATTTGTTTTAGGACATCAGGTATTACCGCAATTGACGGAATGCCGTGTGTTTTAGTGTAGATGGCAGCAAAGACTGAGCCCCAAGTGGTGCAGTCTTCCAGTTGTGGTGTGATCCCCATTGGTAAACTAATGGTTAGGATTCTGTGCTTCTCATGCGGGCTAGTATTTGGAAATACTGCTTCGATTTGAGTAATTTTTTGAGCTATCCAAAACGGAATTTGCTCCCGCTTAGTGGGCATTTTACCCATGACTGCGTATAGAGTCTGTGGTGTAATTTTTAGATTGTTCCCCTGGTGAGGGGTTTGATTTGGAATTGTTAATGGTTGTTGGACTGTGAAAGTCCGCATGACATATTGAACCAATTGTCTGTAGATTTTTATTAACTCTGTGAGTTGATTAAGTATTTCCTCGTCTGACATTATTTCGATGTCTGGATGAGGTGTGTAGCCGGCTAGAATCGGCCATGTTGCTCCTGGTCTACCTAGTGGACCGAGCCTGGTTATATTTTTGTTATGTTTTAGGGCGCCTTTAAACCAGAGCTGATGCTCCTGGTATGTTAATGGAATCTCTATATCCTCGAAAGGAATGTATTCCTCTGGTGGTTCATCTTCTTTGTAGAAGTGAAACAAGTGTGTTACTGGATTGGATTCAGGAAGTATTACCCATGAATAGAATACCTCTGTCTGAAAGGATTCATGT
Source organism: Calotriton arnoldi (assembly GCA_963921515.1). NCBI lineage: Eukaryota > Metazoa > Chordata > Amphibia > Caudata > Salamandridae > Calotriton > Calotriton arnoldi. The sequence continues at coordinate 2,742,415 of CAWUFW010001113.1, forward strand.
GCCTCAATCACGAAAACTGCTCTACCTCCTCTCGGTGGTAGGCCATGTTTTATAAGTTTTAGAGTAATGGCTCTTCTTAAGTTTGGAGCGATGTCAATGACACCCTCCTCGGTTTCATTTAAAACCGGTGAAGTTAAAAAGTGCTGGTTGGGCTGGATCAGCCGCAGCTACACCGTTTCCGGCGTCATTGTCAGTGCCTGACATTTTTCTGCTTGAAAATATGTAAAACAAATTTCAAGGAAACAAAGATAAGGTGCACAATATTGTGGAACACTGTATCCTTCAACGTTGAGCAAACCAAACAGCTAATATATAGGGTACTGCCCTATGTAGCCGTGGCGGATACCATCCCTGCCCACTCCAGACATCTTTTGGAGTATATGGGTAGGGGTCTCTGAGAGAGAAAAGAATATTATGCACAGCTGAGTTACTCAGTATCTAACGTTGAATTACTGCCTTACCAAACGTTGGGCGCCATGTAGTGTAGCTCCTATTTCCCTTATAGGCTCTGCGCATTGGAATAATATATCCTATAGGTTTGACATAGGACTAAGGTCGGTATGTCCCTATCGAGTATATTAAACTTAATTACTTGTGCCAGCTAGCTCAGAGGCCACTAGAAACTTCTTGACAACAAGAAGGGATTAGTTTTGGGTAGTCTTGTAGACTGAGAGGCAAGATGGCTGCTGACTGACCTCAATGAGAGCTGCTGCCGGGTCTCTTCTCTCTGCTCGCGTTTAAAGATGAAAATTTGAAGGGGGAAAAGAAACATCTGCGTTTACCTTTTGGCTGGTATGAGGCTGCTGGACATTGGTTTTCTATTTAAAACCAGATCGCTCTCTGCCGTAATCTGCTCCTTATCTCGTGGTTTCTGGCGCTTCTCCTGTACTCTTCGTGCGGACCGCTGCTGCCTTGCCTGGAATATGGCTCCAAAAGCTGCCAAGGCTGCTAAGGCTCCCAATCTCCCTGGGGCGGTGGGTGCTGGTGTTGGAGGAGCGACCGGAGCTCCGGGCGTCAACATTGCTGTTAATCCCGCTTTACGATCAGCAAGGGCTCCGATTCATTCACGGCGTGCCGGACAACCCAAGGGAGCAGACGGCAGCGGGAAAGACGCCAGTGTCTTTAATGAGAGTCGGCTTCCCCCCGCAACTGTGGACGCTCCGCTAAGGCAGACTACGGTGATTGAAGTCTTCTCCCTGGCTTCGTCCATCGCACCCGCTCCCGCTGCCGCCATTCAGGTGGCAGAAAGCTTCACAAATCGTCCGCTTGCAGGAACGGAGGCTCCCGCGGATGACGAACATCATGTAGAGCTGCATGCGGAAACCGGTCTGGAGCAGGGCTTGTCAGCGGATCGGATCTTGCCTGCAATGGATCTTCAGGTAAACGACTTGAGCTCTATGACTGCGAATCCTGGGGGCTCTGAATTGGCAAACTCAGATGCTCCTGATCTGGTTACCGGGGTGCCTCTGAAGGCGATAACCTGTCAGAGCCCCTACAGGTATCATGAATAAAGTAATGATGAGCGGCAAGTATAGAACTAAAGCTATTAGTGGAGCTAATAGCAACTCCCCTCGTGCTGCATTAACTCAATGTGTCCCTTCCTCAGAATTTATAAGTCGTGGCAAAGGCAAAGCTAAGGGCCCTGAACGGATGCATGGATCCCCCGAGGGGGATCAGTTTTATTCACTCAATGACGATTCAGAGTCACTGGTTTTGAGTGATGCTATTTCTTCAGAAAAGACTGATACTGGAGGATCCTCTACTGTGCTTAAAAACTGCTGCGTAAAGGCTGTTTTTCCAAAACATAGATCAAGATCTAGAAGGAGCCCGGCTAATGTGGCTGCTGCAAAAAAGCTGGAATGGGATTATGCCGCTACTAGCCAGGTTTATGATACTGATGCTGATGTGCAGGTTGGATCTGGTGGCTCAACAGCCCCCTGGTCTATCAACTCCGCCAACGCTGGACCTAGTTTATTCCACATTAAAACAGATGCAGGGGGAGGCAAGAATGGAAAGCAGAAGATCACATCAGGCTACCAAAAAACTACAAATTTCCATCCGCAAGGCCAACAAGCTTTGCACAGAAATGGCAGAGAGAGTCACCCATGTGGAGGATAGAACAGTGGCGCTGGAAGAGGAGGTTGCAAAAATACAGGAGTCCATTAATCTGCAGGAGAAACAATCCACTGATGTTGACTGGAAACTCGAAGATTTCGAGAACCGCCAACGGCGGAACAACGTTCGCCTACTGGGCATTGCCGGAAATTCAGAAGGGAATGACATAATGGCTTTTGTAGTGTCCTTGCTAAAAGGGGCACTCCCGGAGCTTGCCCATTGGAATTGGGAAATGGAAGTTCAACGGGCTCATCGCTTCCCTATGATTCAGAGAAAAAACAATGAGAGCAGGCATAATGAGCAACCCAGAGCCATTCTGATCTATATCGGAAACTTTCTTCTCAGACAGGCTATAATGGATATGGCCAGACCCAATTCCAAACGGACATTTGATGGACATACCTTCTTTGCCCGCCCTGACTTCTGTCATGTTACTGTTGAACGCCGGTGGAGGCTTCGACAGATGATATCCGCGTTTCAGGGGTTGGGCTCTGAAGCATATTTATTGTGTCCTGCCCGCCTTAAAGTTATTACGAGTGGGCGGGTACGAATGGTTTCATCAGAGGTAAAAGCTCAAGAACTCCTGGCAGAGCTGAAGGATGTAGGAGGGCGGGGGCCTCAGGGCAATAAGCTGATTGGGATCTACAGGATGGCTGGGGGCTGTATTGATTTCTATTTCTCTCTATCTGACTAACACTATTGAGCTCGGTATTACTTAAGTAGTGGTACCTGCTGATTGATTGATGTATATTTTTTTGAATCTGGGGTGCTGGGTCGGATCGGCCTCCTTCCTAGTTAAAATAGGGGCGGGTTTATGTTGTTCACTTTTTCTTTATTGACGGTAGAGGGGTAGAGTCTCGGTGGCAGCTCGAGATGTGAGATTAGTAGCCACACATAGGTCACGGTTGACCTATTTGCCTGTTTGGGTGGTAGGGGTGGGGGGTTGGGGGGTTGGGCTGCTGGGGGTGGGGGTGGGAGGGGGTTGGGGCAAGGTCTTCAGGGTGGTAGGTTTCAGCACTGCACAAAACATTGTTTGAGGAATTTTTCAGATACTAGCTTTGATGGATATGGGTTATTGCCTATCTCTAATTCGGAAGGAGTGGCTATGGCTATCTCGGGGAAAAACGTAATTTATAAGCCGCTTGAAATGGCAGGGAATTTACTTAATATCGCTTTATGAATGCATTAAATATCAGATTTGTTTCAATTAATATATGTGGGCTCAATGACCAATTTAAGCGACAACGGGCGGCTATAATTTTGAAAACAATGCGGGCAGATGTCTTGTGCGTTCAGGAGACACATATAGAGGGGGATAGGTCCAGAATTTTAGAGCAACTTGGTTTTAGGCTTTTGGTGGCAACTAAGCAAGGCACTAAAACTAGAGGGGTTGCTATCCTTACTAGTAGGAAAGATATTATCGCCAAAAGGTTTTTATCAGATAGATGGGGGCGCTGGGCACTTGTAGAATGCTCTATTCAGGGGATGGTAGTCACTGTATGCTCAGTGTATGGCTCAACGGCAGATGATCCGGAGATATTAGAGCTGCTGAACGATGAATTAGTTAACTGGTCCGCTCCGTTTATAGGGCCTGATTCACAGAACTAACTTACGTCAAAAACGTAAAGTTAGTACCTTTTGTATTCACAGAATACACTTACTCATTTTGGTATTCACAGAATACACTTACTCATTTTGGTATTCACAGAATACACTTACTCATACTAACTTTATGTTCGCACTCGGGCCGGAGATTCCGGCCCGGTGGTGGAGATTCCGGCCGCTTGTGGAGATTCCGGCCCGGAGGTGGAGATTCCGGCCCGGAGGTGGAGATTCCGGCCGCTTGTGGAGATTCCGGCCGGAGATTCCGGCCGTTTGTGGAGATTCCGGCCATTTAGGAGATTCCGGCCGTTGTGGAGATTCCGGCCGGTGGCGGAATCTCCACAAACGGCCGGAATCTCCACAAACGGCCGGAATCTCCACCTCGGGCCGGAATCTCCACAAACGGCCGGAATCTCCGGCCCGAGATGCGGACATAAAGTTAGTATGAGTAAGTGTATTCTGTGAATACCAAAATGAGTAAGTGTATTCTGTGAATACCAAAATGAGTAAGTGTATTCTGTGAATACCAAAAGGTACTAACTTTACGTTTTTGACGTAAGTTAGTTCTGTGAATCGGGCCCAGTGTGTGTGGCGACTTTAATATCGATGGGCTTGGGGGTCTCTGGGATACTGCCGCTGATAAATACACTGGCCGAAAGAAAAAGGTCTTTAGGGCACTCACCAATTTAGTTAATAATCACGGACTTATCGACTTATGGGATCACTTAGCTAATGGGGATAATGGCTGCACGTTTTATTCTGCCCCACATAACGCTATTTTTAGATTAGATTATGTTTTTGTCTCTCATTCTCTAGTTCATCAGGCGAAAATTCAGAAATCCCCTAGGATACTGTCAGACCATAACCCTCTTGTTCTTTCGCTAACTTTTGACAAAAGAGAACAAATTGAGCGAATTTGGACTTTTGAAAGAGGGCTATTATTTGATCCGGATTATGTTCATCATATGAAGGGTTGGATTAAGGCCTTCTTCGATATAAATAGGTATAGCACTACTGTAGGCGTCGTCTGGGACGCTTTCAAAGCGGGCGTCAGAGGGGAGACACTGAGCTTTAGTGTGTCCAGGCATAAGAGGTTGTCTCTCCTGGAGGAAACGCTTTATAAAAATCTAACTAGGATTGAGGAGGAATTGGTTGCTGCACTAAAATCTGGCTTAGCTACTGATTATATTTTGCATCGGCTTGCATGGGCCAAAGCAGAAATTGGAGAACGCGCTGCTGTAAAAGCATCTGAATGCTTCCTAGCAAAAAGGGAGCATTGCCATGAATTTAGTGAGAGGGTAGGTCATACACTCGCAGTTAGACTCCGACAAAGGAGTGTAAGGAATGACATAAACGAAATTATTGATGATGTCGGTAATTTAGTTATAGACCCTTCTGGTATCCAGGATGTATTTAGACAATTTTACTGTCGCTTATATGGTGAAGGCCCTCAGGTCTCACAGAATTTAATTCAGAACTTCCTTAGTGGCATACCGCTACATAGAATTGAACCTCAGGAGAGGGAGAAACTAGATGCAGTTTTGACACAGGAAGACATTTCTGATGCATTAAGAGATCTCCCCTCAGGTAAGGCTACTGGACCTGACCAGATCCCTCTCGAGTTCTATAAGATTTTCTGGGATGAGCTGGGAGCAGTTCTGGTGGAAACTATTCTATGTGTTCAAACTGGCGGGCTGGCCCCAGCCTCATGGGCAGGTGCCGATATTATAATTTTTTTAAAGAAAGGGAAGCCACCTCAGGAACCGGGATCATACAGGCCTATTACTCTTATAAACAGTGATGCAAAAAAAAATTCAAAAGCCCTTGCCACCATATTGAACAACATCATTGCAGATACCATTCACCCATGTCAGCATGGGTTTATATCTGGGAGGGGGACGACGGAACATACGCGTCAGGTAATTACTCTATTTGATGCAGCAGAAGTCTCAGGAGACCCGATGGCTTTGCTGCTTCTGGATGCAGAAAAGGCTTTTGATAGGGTCTCCTGGGGCTTCCTATGGGAGGTATTGAAATGGTTCGGAATCGGGTCAGGGTTTATCAATGCTATCCGCGCTATGTATTTGGCACCAACAGCAGGCTTGAGAATAAATGGGAAGTATACTGCGCCCATTATAATAAAGCGGGGTACTCGGCAAGGTTGCCCATGTTCACCTTTGCTTTTTGCTATTTACATTGATCCATTACTACGGCTCCTTGCAGCTTGCCAAGAAATTGAACCAATGCGGTTTCATGGCATTACCACAAAAGTACTCGCTTATGCGGATGATATCGCATTAGTCACCCCCAAACCATTAGAAGTAATCGCCGCTGTTGAAGAGCTGGCATTGGTATTTGGCGAGCTCTCTGGGTATGCCCTAAATAAAGGGAAGACTCAGATAGTTACCAACTGCTTGATAAACTTATCGGATCCTCGGATGTCTGACTCAGCGGTATATTTAGGTATCACTATCACTCCTGAACTGAAAGATGTGGTTGCAATAAACATTAATCCCATAATTCAAAAGGCCAGAAAAGATTTTGACAAATTTCATAATCTGCACTTGTCACTGGTGGGGCGGTGTAATGTGATTAAAATGGTATTTTTGCCCAAAATACTCTATCTGTTTAGGGCTATACCATTAGAATTTGGGAAACAATGGTTTAATGAGCTAGAGCACTTGGTCAATCGCTTTGTGTGGGCACATGGCAAGACAAGGAGGGCTTTACGATTTATGACTCTTCCCTTGGCAAAAGGAGGTTTGGCATTACCTGATTTTAAATTGTATTATTGGGCTGCTGCACTGCAATATATGGGGGTTTTGTTTGGTGGGTGTTCCGAGACCTTAAATGTTGAAGAAAGACTTCCGGATGTTTATAAGTTATTGATGGGTGAAGAGGCCCTGAATAGCTTTATGAAATTCAGTGAACCAAGCTACTACAAGAGAACAAAATTTAAAACCCTGCATGCTGCTTTTAAAATCTGGGCTGCCCTTAAAAAGAAGCTCGGTTTAGGTAGATTACATTATTATACTCATATGATTGGCAACCCAACATTGCCAGAAATTTTTTCTGATCAAATTATGGTAGAATGTGGTGTGCTTGGACTGCTGAAAGTGGGTGATTTAATGGGCCAAGGGGAATTTATCAATTTCGGGATATACAAGACAAATTTAGTATTAGCTCCAAAAACTTTTTTAAATACCTCCAAATAAGAAGCTTTCTCTCTAAAAGGACGGGCGGTACTAGGGGCTTCGAAAAGGCCCGGATCATAGATATTATAAGAACTGGGATGGATTGCTCCATTAAAGGAGTTTACTCTGAACTTATAATACTCAAACAGGATGATTTGGCTAAACAGACCGAAAAATGGAAAAACCGGTTGGGCAATGACTCAGTTAATTTTCTAGAGTCTCTTGAGCTGGGGCATACAGTTCTGTGCTCTGCCGCACTGCAGGCTCAGCATTATAAAACAATGTTCTCTCTTTATTATACCCCAGCCAAAATAGCACAGTGGGGTGGTCTTACGGGAATTAGTTGCCCTCGCTGTAACTCATTAGATGCGGATGCAGTTCACATATTTAGTACCTGCCCACGACTTGATATAATAAAGACATCAATAATGGCTTTCTGTGATCATACTCTTGGTCTTGAGGTTAATCTAACTCCAACGCTAATGCTCTTAGGGGTTGATAATTATCAAGGGCAGCTCCCTCATTCCCGCTTTCTATTTCTCGCTATGGTTATACTTCGGATCTGTATTGCCACGGCCTGGCGCGATCAAACTGCTCCTACATTTCAGCACTGGCTTGCCCGGCTACTAGCAACGTTTAATCTTGAAAGGGGAATTTATGATAGACGGGGAAAAAGGGGGAAAATCTTGGGTAAAATAATTTGGGACCCTATATATAAATGGAAGGAATCACAATCTTAGCTTGGCTTGAGATTAATATTTAACACCAGTTAACTTAGAATTGTAATAGCCATGCTTTTCCTTTCTTTTTTTCCTTTTATTTTGCCTTTATGCGGTTACTATTGTTACTCTAATGGAAGCTAAAAACCTGTTTTTGCCTTTTATTTTTCTTCCAATTTATTATGGTCTTTTTCTTCTGGTTTTTTCCTTTTAGTTTTGATTTTTGGTTGTTTGATATACATTGATGTATGGTAAATCTAGAATGATTAATCCTCAAACAATATTGAATTGTATACTGAAAAATTGTGCTGTTTATATTTAAAATGTGCAATAAAACGTATTAAAAAAAAAAAAAAAAAGAAGGGATTAGTTTCTGGCAGCCGCAAAACATGACCACTGTGTTTCCCTTACAGAATCAGGACGTGTCCCAGAGTCGTAGAAACAATAGATAACTATTTCACTCAGCTCAGTTGTGCTTGATTCAGTTATTCTCAAAGTCACACAGAAATAACAGACGGGCGTTTCAATAAAAAGGTTTATTGAACAGTCTTGTTTCTGTTGTAAGTTAGATGTGCTGTTACGATCACAAGACAGTATGCGAGATAAATAATGTACAAGGTGAGCAGTAGAAATAAATAATACTGCGTTAGCATTATCTTTTCAGCATATATGCATTTACATAAAATGACACAGCCTAAAAATGCGAGTACTCATACGATGCGTTTCTATCCTAGTTCTACCCAGTGTGCCTAACCTTTCCTAGGTGTAGGGAGAAGTAGAAGTAGGTGCTGTATTCCTGACTAGAGTATACTAAGAGTCTAATATGCCAAGAGTCTAGTATGCCAAGAGTCTAGTATGCCAAGAGTCCCTCTAGGTTCTAGTCTGCTCCATACCTGAAGAATGAGAGAGGTAGGAATCTCTTTTCCGGACTCGAACTCCAACACCCCGCAAGGGAAGTTAGATCACTGGAAGCTGGACTCACTGCGTGCAGGAAAGACAGCGTCTTCTCAGTACGTCCGGCCGGGAATCGGGCTCCTCTGAAGTCGAGGTCTCCTCTGATTTACAGGGGTTTGGGAAGGTATATTTATACCTGAAAATGTTAGCATTGACGTAAGTTGGGTAGCGAAAGACGTCATGAATGAATCCCTTAAGGAATAGAGGTTCATGCATAATGTATGAGTCCTTGAAGAAATCAATAGTCCTGGGCAAGGGAAACTCCCGCAGCCTGAGGGTCTGTTTTTTCATGGACTCGTTGAGATGCTAGGGTGGACGGATGTCGGAATCCATGCCTGTATTTGGTATGCATGGCTTATGCCTAAATAAGGTCTGGGATTTTATGCCTATATAAGGGCAAGGCGAATTGTGCCTATATAAGGACATGAGTCTAGAAAGCCCGTTTATGGACACCCTATAAAGTACACAACAAACCCAAATATACGAATATCTAGGTCTCAGCCTCTGTAAAGAATGATGAATTATAAAGTGCAAAGTGCTTATCCTTCCATTGCACATATGTTAAAGTCCAGAGTTTTACCCTGAGATTGCACAGAATTTAAAGGGCTAAAGTGCTTATCCTCAAATTGCACAACCCAAATATAAATAGATCTTGATCTCAACCTTGGGCAAAAAATGATGACAAATTTTAAAATTCCCTTACAAATATTCTCCTAGCATCTGGCCCTGGCAGCAATTATTTGAAGGACTCTTATCAGTTGCCCGCTGCCCCAAATCATCAAAGAAATGTATACAACTCAGCGTCTGCATTGAGACCCCATGGAATCTCAGTTCCTATTGTGATAATTCATTTTGATTCTGCTCTGCTCAAGGCTGCTTCTCGATCTCCTCCTCTGATCTTGACCGGGATATGTTCTATGCCAGAAAATGAAAAGTTATTCTCCAAATTGCCTCCATTGTCTTTCTAAATGTGTTTAGCCATCAGTTATGTAAAATCTTTATTTACTATTGCTCTTATGTGTTGTAGTATGCACAGCTTTAGCTTGTTAACTGTGCTGCAAATATATTGTTTACCATATCCACAATCTAAGACATACACTACGTGTGTGATTTCACATAAGATCCTTTCTTTGATCTTCTTTTTTGTGCCTTGTAGGGTTCTGATGTCCACCCTGTTCCGCCCGTAGCGACATGCCTTGCATTTCTGGCACTTGAAGAAGCTACTATTCATTAACTAATTTCCTTTCTGTGCACCTCTTTTTGTGAAGTAGCTTCGAGTTAGTAGATCTTCCAGCGAAGGGACCTTTCTATATGTGAAATTGATATGTTCAGATGTTAAGTGCTTGAGCTCTTCATCTTTCCTAAGTGTCTTCCAGTGATGTTCTACTACTTGTTTGATGGCTCTATTTAACACATTGAAGTCAGTAATGAATCTAGTTACCTCCCTGTTTGATTCTGACATGTTTGAGGATTTTTTAGGCCTCAACAGATTTTCTCTTTTGTTTAGTTGCTCTCATCTGTGCATCTTCCAAAACAGTTATTGGATATCCTCGTCGTCTGAACCTGTTGTACATTTCATTATCCTGTTCTTCATATTCTGTGTCTTCAGAGCTGTTTCTATGGGCTTTCAAAAACTCCTCATATGGTATACTCAACTTGAGAGCTCTGGGATGGGCACTGTTTGCAGCCAGAGTGCTATTACATGCAGTGAGTTTACGATATAAGGTGGTACATATCTTTCCATTTTCGATGTAGATTTGTATATCTAGATAATCAATGGAACTCTTTCTGCTTGTATGGGTAAATTGTAAATTCAAAGAGTTGTTTTATATATATACGTATATGTATATATATATATATACATATATATATATATGCAACACAAAATATTAACAAATCAACTGCAACACATTCAATAAATTACCAATTTTCAAATCACTAAACATATTAAAAATAAAATATTATAAACATTCATACATATATATATAGTATATATATATAGTATATATATATATATATATATATATATATATATATATATATATATATATATATATATATTGTTGTAACAAGGCGAGCCCGGCCAAAGGGGGTGTGAAACGGACAACGGACTGGTGGAATGTGATGACCACTGTTTCCCCTCTTTTCTCCCAGCAGCAGGATGAATGGAACTGTCCGGATATACGCGCATATGAAGGAGAGGGGGAAAACAGGTGCTGTTCCTTTAACTGGGAGGACATTCCTGAAGTCCCCGCCCCCAGTGATGACGTAGACGAGATCTGGCCCACAAGAACGCGAGGAATACGGAAGTCGGTGTGTGGCAGCACCGGAGGAGTCGAGGAGGAAGAGTCGGAAGGAGTCGAGTGTGGAGCAGCGCGGACGGTGTTGAGCGGAGGAGTGGAGGCGGAGTGGTCGAGAGATGCCAGGAAGCCAGGAAGCCAACGACCACGTGATTCGCCCAGCCACGTTCCAGGAGGAGCGTGGCTCTCGCAGGTACGTGAGCGGTTTGCGGGCTGGGTGGGAAGAAGGGAGAGACCCGATTCGCAAGCCTAGGGGATCGCCTCTTCCCGGTGTTCCCTTCCCGAGCACTTCATTCACTTAGATAGACGTACTACTCACACTGTGTGATCCTTCACTCCCCTCCCCATTTTCGCGCGTTATTTCCCCACACTGCTACCGCACCACCTTTTGTTTCTTTTTCATTACTACAAACACTGACCCACCGAAATCCACGGCTGGACGGGCTCGCGCTGGAGTGGATGAGAAGAGGGTGGACCCCATCAAGGGACCCAGAGACTAAAAAGAAGCAGCCATTTTCCCCCTTCCTCTACAAGAGACTGGCTACTTGACGGAGACGTGTTCTGTATCCAATAAAACCGTCTTTACCTAGACTCAGTCTCCTGCCCCTTTCTTCTAACCCGCTACAATTGTATATATATATATACAGCACAAAACTGCAGGGCCACAAGAGAGTGCTCCAGCACTTAAGTGCCATCACAAACTCAGATGAATCCTATCCAGTTGCACGGCATTTTAAGGAGGTCCATTCGAATGACCTGCAACAATTAAAATACTTTGTGATAGACAGTGTTCTTTCCCATAGACGCGGTGGCAATAGGGAGGCAACTCTCAGGCATCTGGAGACCAAGTATATATTGGAATTGGATTGCAAAAGTCCAAACGGTTTGAACACGACTGAGGATTTGTATACATGGCTCTGAGCATGTCTGCATAGAGTAGTGTATGGCACTTCGATTATCATGATTTTCTCACATTTGTACATAATTTGTTTTTAATGGATTCCACTTCGGAACCATTTATTGATTTGATGTGACTAATTCCCTTGGCCAATCGGGCCACCCTCTCCCATGGGTTGTTTCCGATTTTTGGTGGCTTAGGATGAGCTGGATCAGTCATCCGAGGCAGGCCGAATACAAATGTATTGTACATGTATTAACGTTTTTTAACAATGTCCAATTGTGGACAACACACTTATGCACTTTAGCACCAGGTTGCACATAGGCACTTATGGATTAAGTACGGCAGTTGTTTGATTTTATTGTTAAATTTGCACTAATGAAAGCGTCTTTTTTGCACAGTACATATTGTATGTTAACCGACATGGTATAACAATGTGACATGACTGTAAGCGGAGATCAGTGTCATTTACAAAGTTACAGGCAGCAGTGGCACAACACTGAAAGTATCCAACATGAATGTTTTTAATGGTACAATGTATTTAAACAAGTATTAATTCCAGTGAGCCTGTCATGTTGCACTGTCAATTGCGTTATTTGCACTATTTTGCATTATTTGCACAAATACGTATGATACCCAGAATTGATAATAATTTTGGGATGATAGGAGGTCATACTGAAAACAGCATGTTTTGCACAGGATTAGGAGCAGTTTAATCTGTCTTATATTACCGGGGACTGCTAAACTGCTTTAACACAGCACAGATCAATGCGTAATTTGCACAAACGTTATCAGTATTCAAAATTGTTAAATATTAGATCTGTGAATTATTTCTGTACTGTTTGAGGTGCTTTTGCACAGATTGCTAAATGGTATTTAAACCGGCATGTGTTTATGTGTTAAATCAAAACAAAAGTTAATATGGAAATATAACATAATCTTTGCTGTACGAAAGCAGACGGGAAGTCTGTTTTCAGTTCTTTTTGTTGCACTGTCACTTTAAAAGTTAGAGGAAACACGAGTACGTCATGTGATCAAGGCCTCTAGAGGCTGAAACGCGTCATGGCGGAATTGCACTGAATTTAATAAACCTACTTTCTTGAAGGAAACTGGTGTCCGTTCCGTTTCTAACTCAGGATTGCGGAGTTATGAAGATTCGGTGAATTGTGGATATATATATACATATATATATATATATATATATTCGCTAAAAAAACAAAGGTTACAGGGACGTTATATTTAGGCTGACATTTTGCTCATACAAAACCAGAGAAATTCAGCTGTTAAAGTAGCCTGAGTCAACTAACATACTTGCGCCCCCGGAATGCACTGTTTATAGCCTCATACATTTTATCACTCATGACATGGTCAGTGACATCACTGCTTACATCACTGATGACATCTCAAATGACATCACTGATGACATCAGTAATGATATCATCCAGTGACTGTGAGTGTTTTGAGGACCCCATCCCCCGGGGCAAGGCCTTTGTTTATGTGTTTATTTAAAAAGGGGAGGGGGCCATGCTAGTTGGCCCCTAAGGACCCTCAGCACCAAAAGGGACTTCATCTCCCAACCAAGGGACCCCATTCACCAGGGCCCGCCCAATTGTTTTTTTGAAGGGGGCTGAGTCAGCATTGATTTTTACCTCCAGGGAGCTGCTAAGATGCAGCTCCCTGGGTGTAAAAAGCAAAGTGTGCTTGTTTTGGCCAAGCGAGAGCAAAGTGCTCTCGCTTGTTCAAAGCGAGGGCACTTGTTTGCTATGGGATGGCAGGAGCAGTGCTCCCGCCATCCCATAGCAAACTGCAATGTCCCTGGGGTGGGCACCCTGGGACATTACTGGAGCTGGCCCTGGGCTGGCAGTCCCAAGGGCCATTTACAGCTCCAGGAGGGGGGACGCCCATTTTTAAAATAGCCCCGGGGAGGTAGCGGTCCATGGGACAGCGGGGGGTGCTAGGCCCACACTTCTTTCTATACTAGCCCTGGGGAGGTGGTGGTCCCAGGGATCTGTGGGGGGGCTGGAGCCCCCCCGGTATCTTATTTTAGAATAGTCCCGGGGTTGTGGCAGTCCTCTGGGCTGCGAGGGGGACATGTGCCCCCTGCATTTGAAAAAAAAAGCCCCAGGGAGATGGCGGTCACCGGGGCTGCATTGGGTTCTAGAGCCCCCCCACACATTCTAATTAAAAATAGCCCATGGAGGTGGCAGTCCCTGGGGCTGCTGAAGGGCCACATGGCTCCCCACACTTCAAAGTATTAGCCCCGAGGAGGTGGCCGTCCCTGCAGCTGAGGAGGCCCACACCGGCCTACGCATCTCCATTTGTTATTGCCCCCAGGACCTGGCCCACCCGGTGGCCTAAAGTAAACGAAGCGCGGGAGCCTGCACTTCATTTTTAAAAAGGATTTCTGCTGGATTCACGCTCCACGGTGAATCCCATCGAATTATTTTTACAAAAATGCTTTTTTTTGGCCCTGGGGGTCCCTGAACAGGCTTTGAAGGTCAGGGTGTTTCTACCCTGCCCCTTTTTCTTTTTTTTTAACGTTTTTGCTTGTAACTCGGTTCAACTGAGTAACAAGATGACTTCCAACACTTCCTGGTTTGAAGTGTTGGCAGTCAATCAGATCTCAGGCACAAGATCGGGAGGGTTCGCGGATCCACCGCGGCCACAATTGTATACCTGAGAAATCTTAACATTTCTCAGGAACTAATGAATGGATTTACACCATTTACCAAAAAGAGTGCTCTCAGGACCAAGAGCTACCTTTCTACTAAATTTGGTGCAGTTCCGTTCACAGTTTGGGCTGTAGCTGTGTCAACAGATTCCTATTGAAATTAACATGGAGAAAAAGCGTTTTGGAACCCCCTGTTTTTCACAGCCCACGCTTGACAGATCACTCTAAAATTTGCAAGACAGCAGCTGACGTGACCGCCCCATTAGTTTTGAAAATTTTGCAAAGATATGTCAAACAGCGCCAAATTTATTGCCAAATCAAAAAAACGCTTTTCCTATGGAAACTAGGTCCTAACTATAATTACCTACTGGCGACCGCAAGTAGATAATATATGAACAAACAATATAAAGGTGAACAAATAATAATAATATATGTATTTAAACAATATTAAAAAAGGAATTGAAGTCTGGGAATAATAGATATACTATTACCAATCCAGCCTGTGTAACAGTACGGAAAGCATTGGACTCATGAGGGGTAAAATTTACCTATCTAACTCCAGTCTGTGCATCAATAGGGAAAGAGTTGGACTTCAGAGGGATTCAATTACTATTCCTACTCCAGTCTGTGCTAGAGTAGGGAAAGCATTGGACTTTGGAGGGTTAAATGTACTACTCCCACTCCAGTCTGTGCAACAGTATGGAAAATGTTGGACTTCGGAGGGGGGTAAAATTTACTATTCCTATTACAGTCTGTGCAACAGTAGGAAAAGCGCTGGATTTTTGGAGGAGTAAAATGTACTATTCCCATTCCAGTCTGTGCAACAGTAGGGAAAGCATTGGACTTCACAGGGGTTAAATTTAATATAGTGGGGAAAGCATTGGATTTTGAAGGGTTAAATGTACAATTCACACTCCAGTCTGTGCAACAGTACACAAAGTGTTGGACTTAGGGGAGGGTAAGATTTACTATTCCCATTCCAGTCTGTGCAGCAGTAGGGAAAGAGCTGGACTCAGGAGGGGTAAGGTTTACTATCCCCGCTCCAGTCTGTGCAACAGTAGGGAAAGCCTTGGACTTTGAAGGGGTTACATTTACTATTCACTCTTCAGTGTGTGCAACAGTAGGGAAAGTGTTGTACTTCAGAGGGATTACATTTACTATTCACACTACAGTCTGTGCTACAGTAGCAAAAGCACTGGACTTCACAAGGGTTACATTTACTATTCCCACTCCAGTCTGTGCTACAGTAGGGAAAGCGTTGGACTTCAGAGGGCTAAGATTTACTTATCCTACCCCAGTCTGTGCAACAGTAGGGAAAGTGTTGGACTTCGGAGGGGTAAAATTGACTATTTCCACTCCGTCTGAGCCACAGTAAGAGAGCATTGGACTTCAGAGGGATAAAATTTGCTATTCCCATTTGAATCTGTGCAACAGTAGTGAAGTCTTTAGACTTCAGAGGTGTTACATTTACTAATCCCACTTCATCCAGGCAACAGTAAGAAAGCATTGGCCATCAGAGGGATTAAATTTACTATTCCCATTCGGTATGTGCAACAGCAGTGAAAGCGTTAGAATTTGGAGGAGTTGAATTTACTATTCCCACTCCAGTCTCTGCAACAGTAGGGAAAAGCGTAGGAATTCAGAGGAGTAAAAGGTACTTTTTCCACTCCAGTCTGTGCAACAGTAGGGAAAGTACTTCACTTCCAACACATAACAAATTTGAATAACCCTATTAGTTTACAACAAATATAAAAATTAATATGAACATAATTAATTATTCAAAAAAATATATGTATAAAATCGAAAAACAATTTAACAATTTACATGATTATTAAACAATTTAAACCTCAATTATCAATTTTAAAAATTTCATTTATTATGTGATTAACTTCCCACACTGTACCCCCACATGCCTAGCGGCCCACACATAAAATATAACTAAAATTGTTAAGAATATCATTAACATAATTAAGTCAATGAAGTAATTATTAACAAATTAATGACTGTTAATTATTTATTACTTATATAGCTTTTCACCATATACCCCTACAAGCCCAGCAGCCCACGCCTAATCTCTAACTTAAAAAGTATAATTATTACACAATTTTCATAGTTAATACTCAATTAAATAATTAATAATAAATTAACAATTAATTGTTAATTAACTATTTCTTAATCAGGTCAGGTCAAAGGTACTTTATTCGGCCACTAAAAGCCAGAAAAGCAAAGATTTTAAAAAAGACATTTCATCAAAATACAATCAATTAATAAAGACCAAGATCACACAGATAAATATACAACTGTACAAATCAATAAAACGGCCAACGTTACTGTTTCCAGGGGCAAGTTTGTAAACAGCAAGGGATACAGTATATAAGGTGCTGCAGTGCTAAAACAATTACTATGATCGATATAACATAAAGAGCACGTGATGACACATAATGATCCCTAGGCGCAACCTGCAAAAACAGACAAGCTACTGCAAGGACAGCTTCATCCTGTGTCTAATGGCCCGTATTAAGAAGCTCGCAACCCCAAAACAGACCATAGGAGAAGATAACATTTGAAGATATAATAGTGCAAGCCTGACTTGGGTAAATTGACAGTTTCTGAGCAGCGGAAGTATAAACTTTCTATGCAGGGGGTCATAATAGTCACAGAAAAAAATTAAATGTAGGGTGTCCTGCTCTGAGAAGTTGTCACATGGACAAGGTTTTAAGGTGCCAGGTTTCGCATATCCTTTAGGGAACGCCAAAAGCCAGGAGACCAAATTCAAAAGGAATCTAGTTAGCACAAAGCGATGATATGCATTGCTAACGAGGAGTAAATACGGTTGTACCTGTTGGCTCAGACTCAAAGTGGCAAACCTTCTCACAGAGGGCTTGGCTAACTCCTCCTCCCTGAACCCCTGCCGTTTATCCAGGAACTGCTGTTTGATATCTCTAATGGCTACCTGTCCCAAGGGCCTGGAGGTCAGGTACGGGTCAGGGCAGCCAAGCCATTTTGTCTGCTCCTTTATATATTTTAGCCAGGGGATGTGTAAAGCCCCCTCGAGCATGGTACAATCGATGATTATAAGTTGATTTAGAGTAGGGGTAGGACAGGCCCAGATTCTCAACCAGCTCAACAATGGGACTACTGCTATCAAGTCTGAGATATACCCCACACCCAATTCCTCTTGTGAGATGAACGCCGGAGTGGCAGCCGGGACTGCCAGGAGCTTGGCATAAATTTACTCTCAGCCCCCTGGATGTCCCTCATATCCTTGTAGCCCCAGACATCACACCCATATATGACCATAGGGATACATTTTTCTTTATAGATCATCAACAGGGCTGGGATAGGTTTTGACCCCAGTCTTTTTGCAAAATACAGTGTGGCCCCAACCACTCTGGCTAAGACATTCTTTTTGTGAATTCTTTGTGCACACCAAGACCCTTGTTCATCAAATAGCACCCCTAAATATGGGAAAGTTGGCACTTTAGTTAATTCAGCCCCCTTGCAAAAAAGCCTTTCGGGGGCCTATTGACATGGTGTGTGATTTGGTAAAATTGGTGGCCAAATCGAGTGAATCCATGGAAACTATAAAACCATTTAAAAGTTTTTGGAAACCCACAGCGGTTCTGGCAAGTAGGACCGCATCATCTGTATACAGGAGTGTGGGGATTATCTTAGACCCAGCTCTGGAGATGTCTTTGCAGCTGGATAATAAAAGGTCCCCTTACTTGTTCATATACAGCATGAACAACAAGGGGGCCAAAATGCACCCCTGTCGAACCCCTTTCTTATCTTACCTTCCCAGGAATCCATCAGGCTGCCATCTTAGTTATATCTAATCGTGGCCGTTGTGTTTTCATGGGTAGTATGTAAAAAAGCCACCAATTCTATTTCCAATCCCATGTCCCGTAGGATAAACCATAATTTGGACATGTTTACACCATCACATGCCGATGTTAGATCAATAAAAGCCATATGTAAAATTCCCATCTTAGCAATAGTGTACTTCCCAATCACTAGGTGCAGGTTAAGGCATTGATCCAGCATCCATTTTGTCAGGATTCTCTGTCCAATTCCTCAGGGTCGTGCTGATGCTCAAAGAGGGCCCACCTCTGAACCACCCCAAGTCTGGAATAGCGTTATACACTCAGACTATTGGGGTTGGGGTAATTGAGCGGGGGAAGGAAAGGGTTGGAACTGCGTGGAGGGAGATCTGTGAAGGAGACAAGAAAGCAACGTAAGTCTTCTTTGGTCTGCTTTCCCTTACCCCCGTCAATTATCACCTTACCATCTATTCCTTTACACTACAACCCCTACCTGAAACAAAGAAAAGTGAAACGATGACATCAGAAGAGAGCAGAGGGTGATGACATATTGCAGAACACCTTTCTAAATGAAAACATAAAACGAAAGAGAGCGCATTATAAAGAAAGGTTTCTATTCTCCTCTAAGCCCTCACTGTATCTTTTTTTTTTCTTACGGGAGTGAAAACACACCTACCAAGATCATGTGTCTCGTATTCTGTGATGCCAAGATGTGACCCCTCTATCCGATCTCTCTTCTGAAGGGACTAAAAATATAAAGAAAGAACAACTAAATCACACAAATCAGAGGGTGTACTTTGGACCCTGGACAAACAAAGCTTGACTTCTTAAACCATTAGAGTGGAGCGCCCAGGAGTGTTAGCAGTCACACAATCCTAGCATCTCACCAGCAAGTGTAGGCTTCAAAGAAGAAATGTCAAACAATAAGCAAACACGGCTTGATATTAGCCCCTGCAATGTCTCGGAGCATCTTTAACAAACAATGTCCACAAATCAGGGCTTTCCATAAGTAGACAGTATATGGAAATGTCAATGCCTGGAATATCGCGGGTGCTTACTTTCCCTGCATGAAACCAGAATGTAATTCTCGGTTTCTCCAACAGGGAACGAGCATCCCAAGCGCCTCGTCAGGCACCTAAACTCCCCTGCAAGAGACCGCGGTGAAACAGCGTATCTCATCCAACAGGGGAGTCCGTGGAGATGAACGGAGAATTAATAATAATCTCCGTTCGGATTGTTACAATGGCGGCTCGGAAATGTGTGCGCTAGCACTCTTACCGCCTGGCTTCGCCTGCAGGTTTGTAGAAGGAATCCCAAATACGCATCCCGGGTAGAGAATAATCGGCGGAGCTTTCAGGCTTCCGCCGTATTTATTCTTTTTTCCGGTGAGGCGTCCGAGGCACGTGATGCGCGACTCGCATTGCATGCCGGTAGGTGTAGTTTTGTGATGCGGGTGTCACACACGGTCTGCGCAAGGGGGGCAGGCAGTGTACCGCCGTTCGTGATCCTGACACATTTACCCTGGCTAAAGCCATATTGTAGGTCTGAGATGAGATTAAAATGATCAAGCCACACTGTTAAGCGATCCAGTATCACTTTCCCCATGATTTTAGCTGCCGAGTCTAAAAGTGAGATCGGTCTATAACAGGCGAGGTCATCCCTTGCGCCCTTTTTAAAAATTGAGATAATAATAGACATTGCCCACAAAGGGGGAAAGCCACAAGAACAGGCCATGTTAAAAACATGAGCCAATATCTTTGCCCAAACAACAAGATCGGCCTTGTACAGGTCTGCGGGTACCCAGTCTGGACCCGGTGCTTTCCCTCCAGCTGTCGAATTGATGGCTTTGTGGACCTCGTCTTCACTAAAGTAAAGGTGAGTGCTGGCTAAGCCAATGACCGTTTGTGCCTCATGCTCTTCTAGATTGACTCCGCTATAGATATGTTCAAAGTGCTGTACCCAGTGGTCAGCGGATATTGTACAGTCTGTGTTAGAGTTGGGCGTAAAAAAGGGCTATTAACCACGTCCAGAACTTGGAGCTGTCAGCCAGGACACTTGCTTGACCGAGGACCTCCCAGGCCTGTTCTCTAATCAACTTCTGCCTCTCTAGAACTGCAGACTTATAAGCCTTCCTATGGCTCCTGACTACTGCTTCATCCCTTCGGGTTTTGTTTGAGAGCCTGCAATAGCTTCCTATGGGCAGCAGAACAGGTGCCATCGAACCACCTCTTGGTCTTAGGGCATCTTACCTTTCTCTTAATGGTTAAGTTAGATGCTATCTGCAAAGTTATTTTATCAAAAGCCTCTAGAATAGCTCTATCATGCATACTGGGGTTCATACACGCTTGAATCTCTGTGGCGCAGACAACATACAGGTTATCCAGGAAACTTTCCGGGGTAATCCTTTCCCACTTCAACCTACGTGCATGGGGCCTGATTCACAGAACTAACTTACGTCAAAAACGTAAAGTTAGTACTTTTTGGTATTCACAGAATACACTTACTCATTTTGGTATTCACAGAATGAACTTACTCATTTCGGTATTCACAGAAGTTAGTAGTCCTAACTTTAGGACTCCTAAATGCCTTCTGTGAATACCGAAAGTCTTAAGTTAGGATTTTTCTCAGTTTAGGAGTAGTAAAGTTAGGAGTCCTAACTTTACTACTCCTAAACTGAGAAAAATCCTAACTTCAAGACTTTCGGTAGTCACAGAAGGCATTTAGGAGTCCTAAAGTTAGGAGTCCTAACTTTACGACTCCTAAACTGAGAAAAATCCTAACTTCAAGACTTTTGGTATTCACAGAAGGCATTTAGGAGTCCTGAAGTTAGGAGTCCTAACTTTACTACTCCTAAACTGAGAAAAATCCTAACTTCAAGACTTTCGGTATTCACAGAAGGCATTTAGGAGTCCTAAAGTTAGGAGTCCTAACTTTACGACTCCTAAACTGAGAAAAATCCTAACTTCAAGACTTTTGGTATTCACAGAAGGCATTTAGGAGTCCTGAAGTTAGGAGTCCTAACTTTACTACTCCTAAACTGAGAAAAATCCTAACTTCAAGACTTTCGGTATTCACAGAAGGCATTTAGGAGTCCTAAAGTTAGGAGTCCTAACTTTACGACTCCTAAACTGAGAAAAATCCTAACTTCAAGACTTTTGGTATTCACAGAAGGCATTTAGGAGTCCTGAAGTTAGGAGTCCTAACTTTACTACTCCTAAACTGAGAAAAATCCTAACTTTAAGACTTTCGGTATTCACAGAAGGCATTTAGGAGTCCTAAAGTTAGGACTACTAACTTCTGTGAATACCGAAATGAGTAAGTTCATTCTGTGAATACCAAAAAGTACTAACTTTACGTTTTTGACGTAAGTTAGTTCTGTGAATCAGGCCCTTGGTCTTTAGTGCTGTTGTTTGTGTTTGAGTTACAACTGGCCACTGCCCCTTTTAGAGCGCGGAGTAAGACAGCTCAAGTGTAAGAGGATTATGATCGCTATGGCAATTCCAAGAGACGCTCAGTTTCTCCACAGCCGAAACTAGGGTGCAGAGAGCATGATGTAATCAATAGTGCTGGAGCTACCTCTTCCTATATAAGTAGGGACCGATGCGATCACCTCTGTTTGCTGTAGGCAGTGTAAATTACAGGCTGAAAGGAACCCTTCTATGAGAATACCTGAAGGTGAGTGCTCAAAATGATTGATCAGTGGTGAGGAGTCCCGCTGATCCGTCGTAGAAATGCAATTAAGGCAGCATTGATAAGTGTTAAAAACCTTTAGAATTATCGTTTCATGGTAAGCATGTTTGCCCTCCCTGTAATGTTCTAAAAACTCCTCTAGAGCTAGGAGATGTTCTGTCTCTTGACTTCTAGAGAAAGAATTATAGAAATGAATGACTAGCAGGGTAGGATGGTTCTTGAATAACAATTCCTCAGCTAACACAAGAGGTGATTGGCATTCTATCAATTTAATTCTACAGGAGAGTTTAAGTGAAAACATTAAGAGAAGACCCCCCCCTTGCTCTTCCCATATTTGAAGGGGTTGCATGTTTACAAAATGAAGTGAAACCATCCAGAAAAAAACTGTCATTGGACTCCCAAGTTTCTTGTAGGGCAATGAAGTGATACGATAAAAGAAAATTTTCCCAAAATATGTTGCCCCTTTTTGACCTGAGACCAGCTATGTTCCACGAAAGTACCTTCGTACAGGACACACCAGAGGTATCAGATATAGAGGAAGGGTTAGGTGGACGGGCGAGCATTGGTTCAGGGAAAGATACAGGTAAGGCTGGATTGTTAGTGACCTGAGGTGGCAGCTTATTACTAACCCTTGGCGAAGTATGCGGAGTGGCACTCCGTGGAGTTCCACTGAGTTAAAAAAAACCTCTGTGGAACTCTGCTCCGCTCCGCCCCACAAAAAAATAAAAAAGGGTCAAATAACCCACTTACCTTCTCTCTGTCATCTGCGGGCCGACCTCCTCCTTGCCGCGGTGTCTCCTCCTTGCAGTTGTCCTCCTCCTTGCGTTGCCAGTCACAACCAGCTACGTTTTACGAGGAGGAGATGGCAAGGGGGAGACACCGCGGCGAGGAGGAGGGTGGCCCGCAGACGACAGAAGAGAAGGTAAGTGGTTTTTTCTTACCCTTTTTTGGGCCGTGGCGCAGGGGGCTGAGGGGCGTACTCCGCTCCGCCACGGAGTCGGAGTTTTGCCTCAACTTCGCATTCCCAGCGGAGTTGGTAAAACTTCGCAAACGCCGCTGACTGAGCGAAGTACGCCGCCCGGGCTTACTTATTACCGTGCGTCTTTGCTTCCACTGGCTTTAGTCAATCATTTTCATCAAGTCCCTGTGGTCTTGCCAAAGGTTAAAAACTATTGGTCATAGATAGAGCTGAGTCCACATTTCTGATCAGGGCGGGCTTAACAGGTTTAAGGGGCAACTGCCATTAATTACTTTCCCACCAGATACCCTAAAAAAACCAACAGCCTGCACCTAATACATAACTAAACAAGCTTTTGCAATGCGATAGGTCTCGCATTACTGAAAGTTTGAGCTATTGGCGTTGCTAATAATCATGAAATGCCAATAGCTCAAACTTTCACTTAGATAGTAAGATAAGAGCAAGATTCAAAGGCCTGTTTACAGAAAGTGAGTTTGTGGAAGAATGCATTAAACAAGGTTTGGGCAATGGGAGGGACGAACTTGAGCTGGACAGACTAAAGCAAATAAAGCCTGAAAATATGAGTTACAAACCACAAAGCCAATGGTAAGCAATGGCGAAATGCATTCCTAGGTCAATTGAATTACCCCAAGAGATCTTTAGCAAAGTAGGCTGCGATCTAGAAAGGCTAATGTAGAGTTGCACAAAACTGTAGAAATTCCACTTTTTTTTTTACCTCTGCCAATGGCCGTTGTTAAATCTACAAGAAAAGGTTGTGGTAAACCTGCCATACAGATGGCAGAAAGTCCACCTATATGATGGAAGATTGTTCTGAGGAATTTTCCAAATGCTAGAAACTTAGTAACAACTATTTCCACCCATACTGCTTGTGTGTACGTGTGAACATGTTTACTGACAGAAATTGAGCTCACATTTGTCGGCCTTGTTATCTTGCCACAGAAAATACATTAGTATTTCTCTCACTGGCAATGGTGATATCAATGCCATTTCTATGAGTTCCCTAAGATGCAGAAACACTTCAACACAAGATCCGCGGGAGGGGACCTCAATCAATCAATCACAGAATTTGTAAAGCGCACTACTTACCCGCGAGGGTCTCAAGGCGCTAGGGAAAAAAGGGGGGGGTGCTGCTACTGGTCGAACAGCCAGGTCTTGAGTAGCCTCCTGAAGGTCAGCAGGTCTTGGGTCTGTCGTAGGCTTAGTGGAAGGGTGTTCCAGGTCTTGGCGGCGAGGTGGGAGAAGGATCTGCCGCCGGTGGTAGTTCTTCGAATGCGAGGGACGGTGGCGAGGGAGAGGTCGGCGGAGCGGAGTTGGCGGTTGGGGACGTAGAAGAGGAGTCGTCTGTTGAGGTAGGCTGGGCCAGTCTTGTGGAGTGCCTTGTGTGCGTGGATGAGGAGTTTGAAGGAGATTCTCCTGTCGACGGGGAGCCAGTGCAGGTTCCTCAGGTGGGGGGTGATGTGGCTGTGGCGTGGTACATCGAGGATCAGGCGTGCGGAGGCGTTTTGATGGTGATAGGACACCTATTAATTAGAGGTACTAATGCAGCACTCGTTTGCAGAAATTCTATCAACGGAAAGTCTGCAAGTGGAATTGGCAACACTGGCACATACTATGCCAGAGGTATTATGACCAATTAGTCACAGTGGCAGAAATATCTAAATATGGTGGACTGCACTTTGCCAGTGACCGGTGGCGTAACGCAACATGATGGGAGCCCCCTGCAGAATGTGAGGAGGGACCCCATCATGATATTCATTGACCTTGGGATTCTAGGGTGAGTACCTTGAGTGCTAAGGGGATCTCGGAATGTTTAGGGTGCCCCTGTACATCAGGGGTCTGCATTAAACCGCTGCCACTGACGCATGGGGGCAGTATTCGTCATCAGCGGAAGTGAAATATCTGCCAGACGAACTCTCGGTCAGCCGTTACACATTGAGCGCCCCAGACTGGAAAGCAAGTCATCTCTGCAGAAGAGAACCTAGTTTGGCAAATAAGTTATAGTGTGATTGAAAGTTGCTGGATCTCCCACCTAAGTGGAGAGTGGCAGAGGGTGAGTTGTAGATGCAAGCTGTACTCTCTGGGACAGTGTGCGAATGTGAAGTCTACACGTACGTCTGCACCTGAAACATACATCTTACACATCAATGGTCTTTACTACCCTGCCAGCACTGCCAGCACTGCCCTCTGCTCCCTCCTTGTGGAGCTCGAGCCATCATTTATTACGAGAAGGAAGGAAGGCAGCCAGGTGCCCTGCACAGATAGAGGCCCATGTGAGCTTATTGCAGGCGCTTCCAGGCCTGACTATCTCATCAGCATCCGAGCTGAGATGGCACGCACCATCTCCCCTAAGTGCTTCGAGGATCAGTCCCTACCTGTGCACTCCTTGTGTGGTATGTGTGCCGTATGTGTCCTTGACTGCCTCCCACCCCCATCTGTCAATCTTCACAGATGTTCCTTTCAGAGGGGCTGTCAGAGCCTGGCACCGGGACAGCAGTGACGTCCTGTGCCCCTGTCAAAGGGAACCCTGAAACAATGGCAACTGTCTGCAGTTGTTAAAAGAACTGTGCCTGCCCAAGCAGCCCCCCGCCCTGAAGAAAGTAAAAGAAATCCCACAAGAACAAACATCTCTGGAACACAAATTTAATCCACCAAAAGCAATGCCTTGTCAGCCAGAATCGTGGCAAAGCTGCTCTGTTGATGAGAGTGGAGTGTAAATGCAAATAAAGTTATGTTAAAGTAGCAATTACGCTGAAAACGACATTCTTGCTATGAGTATTTGCAAAATTACTAAAGCGCAATAGAGAGTGTCCCTTTCGAGCTACCCATGTACAAATGTACATTTTGATACAGAGGCAGGGCCGGACTGGCTACCGGGCGTTTTGGAATGCTGCCAAGCTGGGGGCTGATTTCGTTGATGGGGACCTGCGTGTGCTGAACGAAATTCGTTTTGCTTTGTTGATTTCGAAGCACACGCAGGTCTCCATCAACGAAATTAGCCCCCACCGCAGTGACATCAGCCCCCAGCTCGGCAGCATTCCAAAACGCCCGGTAGCCAGTCCGGCCCTGGTCCACAATAAAAGGCAGACGCACCCATCGTTTGCAGCACATAGGGTAGATCATTTGTTTATAATTTGTTTACAGTTCATTAAACAAATAAATTAAAAAGTGATAAATTAACTGTGAAAAAGTCTAACATCCCTGTCTTTGCACCAGGCCAGTACAGTTTTGCCTCCTCATACTGTCCCGCTCAGATCACACTCCCCCAACTAACTACCCTTAAAAATACTTAAATGCGCAAATTTGAGTCTCAGTTTTCCTGTTTGAAAAAACGGTGGGGCATATTAACAACGGCCAGCGATAATTATCGCTGGCCGTGCTTAGCGATAATTATATTATCGCAGGCTATCTCTGGTATTTATCGCCCTGGTAGCGCGTTATTAACAACGCGTTACTCCAGGGCGATAAAGATTCCAGAGATAGCGAGGTTATCGCCCTTTGCAGGGAACATCGCTGGTTTTCCAGCGATGTTCCCCTCAAAACGGCGATAACCTTGCTGATACGACCCTGTGGTCGTATCAGCAGAATCCATCTCCTATGTCTAACATAGGTAAGTCAGGATTATAGCAGACGTTAGATTTTGGCGAAAACGGCAGTTTTCGCCAAAATTTAACGTCTGCTATAATCCTGTGGGCTGCCTTGTAAATATCGCGATGTGCACATCGGCGATATTTGCAACGTAGCCCATCCGGAGTACGCCTAGTAACGCCCACTTTGCATCTCATTAGAGATGCAAAGATGGGCGTTGGGGGAAAGGGCGATAGTGCAAGGATTCACGCGATAGCGTGACCTTGCTGATTAGGCGATAAGATTATCGCCGCTTTTCGTCCGAAAACGGACGCTAAAGCGGCGATAATTGTTTATCGCCTCGTTGTTAATATGCCCCGGTGTTATCCTGGGCAATCCATCTTCTCACTTATCTCGCACCTGTCAGAATATTATACCCCGTGCTAACGCTTACTGATGACTTATTACTTAATTGTATTTCTTACATCATAGTTATCCAATAATGACAAGATAAACACCTTCAAACAGTGACCACAAACCATCATCGAAGAAAACAAAATATATCAGTTTCAGGTAAAATAAGCAACATCGAAGGTTACAATGCCCAATTTTGAATATAAAAATGGTTTTATTTTGCCTACCGGCGTTCCTATTTCCAAGGCCCACGCAGGCTTGAATTAAAATATATGTTATTGTGGAAGAGTCCTAAAGACTCAAAAAATGCACAGGCAGACCAATGAAGCATTCCGGAGGCAGTAAAACACACCAGAATGCTTGTCTCCAACTTCTAAACACGAGCAGGAAGATTCCAGGGTGGGATTGTGGGAGGCACCCTCTGAGCTTTCTAGTCAAGAACATACATTGCTTAATGGCTTGGGGTATTTTAGGCAGCTGCGGAAACAAGCAAGTGTGAAAAAAACGAGACGGCCTCTACATGACGTTAATGACGCCATGTGCATGACATGCGGTCTCCGACTTAAATTGGGGCAACTTACATTAAAAATTCTAAAGGTTGCGATTTTTGCTGAGTATTGGTAACGGGTACCTGGATGTAAATAGTTGTGGGCACCATTCTCTTCCCCGGCAGGGAGCAGAGACAGGCACCCTCGGTAAAACAGCCGGCAACATTTCACCTTGTTCTTTGAGTGCACATCAAAAGTAACCAGAGAAGAGTAGGATTTATAGCCCTATTTACAGAAACTGACCTCCAGCAACTGAAAACATCCAGCGCTGGAGTCAAATGCTTCATAGAAAGGGAAAAGTAATTGTTAAACAGATGTTACAATGGGACAAGTGGAAGGGTACAAGTACTAAGGCACTAACTGTGGGAGTGTACAACTGAGGAAAAGGAGGTGCAACGAGAAAAGGTCTGACCACTAGCAAGCAAGAATTTTTTAAGGACACTGAAGCAAACAAATGGAAAAGCAGAGGGCCCACAAAGAAGTATGTAGATGTATATACTAAAGTATATACAAGAGGTCTCAAATGCTCGACCTAAAAATATAATTATTACACAATTTACATAATTAATACTCAATTAAATAAAGAATACCACATTAATAATTAATTATTATTTAACTACCATCCCACCCTATACCCCTAGAAACCCAGCAGCCCACACCTAATATATAACTAAGGGCGGGCGGAGCTGGCATAGTGCCTCTACGCCGAGTTCCACGGAGTTTGACAAAAACTCTGTGGAACTCCGCTACCTCCACCCTCCCAAATTAATAAAAAATTAAAAAAGAAGGCACTTACTTGCGTGGCTGCCTCCTTCTCTGCCTGCCCGCTCTCCTTCCTGCTCCTCGCCGACCTTCTTCTATGAAAGAACCCTACATTGTACGTCTTGCGCGTGCGCATGTGCGCAAGACGTACAACGTAGGGTTTTTCATAGAAGAAGGATGATGAGGAGCAGGAAGGAGAGCGGCCAGGCAGAGGAGGAGGCAGCCACACAGGTAAGTGCCTTCTTTTTTAATTTTTAATTAATTTGGGAGGGTGGAGGGAGTGGCTAACTCCACTCCGCCACAGAGGGGAGTTTTGCCTAAACTCCGCATTCGCAGCGGAGCGCGGAGTAGGTAAAAATTCGCAAACTCCGCTGGCGGAGCAGAGTTACCCGCCCGGGGTTATATATAACTTTAAAAATATAATGATTACACAATTTACATAATTACTAGTCAATTAATCAATAATAAATTCAAATTAATTGATATTTAATTATACTTAATTAACTTCCCACTCTATACCCCTACAAAGCTAGTAACCTACTAAGTCTATAAATTACTATTAGCAATTGAATTGAAAATTGTAAATCACTTAGAATTACAAGGTATATTTACAAATATTGTTAGCAATTACGCAAACAAAAATGACACTTAAAATTAATATATGAACTAATACACATAAAGATAATTAAAAAACAATATTTTTACAACTATATTATTGAAAACAGTATTAACAACAAAGATATTCTTGACAACGATATTACCTGAAAAATCGACATTCTCGACAACGATATTTCTGCATCACAATATTTTTGTATCACTATATCTTGCTACTGATGTTTCTGTTACTCTGTATTTAAAACTCGATGTTTTGTCCAAATACCTTGCTCCCATATCTCTTCTTCATCTTATGAAATAGCACCAACCTGTGTCCAAGAATGTAACTCTATTGTTAATTCATGAAAATTACCCGGTCATTAATAGAGCTGCCATTCCCAGAATCGTCCTAGATTTTTCTTTTCTGAGAGGGGCTCGCATGTGATACATCTCAAGAATCATGGCCCATCCGCACACTGAACAATAGTAATTAATAATACTTTATGTCTGCACATCTGAACAGTGTGTGTGTGATTCTGTATTTTAAATTAGATGGTACACAATTTTTTCACCATGGATCTCTGTTCAAACATAATCCAGGAAAGCATAACAAGGCGCAACATAATGTATACGGCTTAACGTTGTAACATGTATGATCTGGTTTGTATCCTTTTTTCCATTGACTACCTCTCCTGAATGAGTTCTATTAAATCCGATTATTTTCCTGTATGTATCACTTTCATTATCAACTCAAAAAGATATGCTAAATCGGAATATAAGAAGAAACGGAAGATCTCTGGACAACATGCAAAAGACAATTGTTTTTTTCCAGTCCCAACATTTCTACGAGTATTGTGAACTATTTATTACAACACTTGAAAGAAAACTAATAGAAATTGTGACGTGAAATGTTTTGTCATCATATATTTCTGCAACACACACGCATATTCCTCGGCAATTTCCGGCACTGCCATTGTCACAGGAATTTAAACAATATTTCAGCTAAATTAGAATCACCTTCACCTGCCGTCAGACGCTGTGCAAGTCATAATACAAATGAATAGCTACTATTGAGTCGGAAATTACAATTAATGGGCACCAAATAATTTAAAAGCTAACACAACAAAAGCTGACAGTGACTGGGGATTTATTTTCCAGCTCTGTGTCTATAGAAGAGCACACGCAGTGACCTTTAAGCTTGATTCAGCTTTCAGCTGGTATAACCAGCATTAAAGGTGACAGCGGAATTAAAATCTTCCTTTTGAAGATTTTGGATGCCTTTGGCAAAGGTTATAGATGTTATGTAGTTTAAAGGCCCTGCTATAAAATGATTGTGTCACTTGGCATGCATTTTGGAGTTAAGAATTGGGGAAACTTCAAGTCATCAGACATGTTTGCCTAATAAATATTTATGTCAGTGCAAAAGTGTGTCTAATCTACAAGTGTTGTGAGGTATGGGGAGAGGAGTTGGAATGTGGAGTCTGGAGAGGTGAGTTGTAGGTTTGAAAAGGGAGTTTCTGTTGGTGGTGTCAGTGCTTAATTTGTAGAAGAATAAGTGCCTCATTACAAGTTTGGCGGTCCTCTAGTCGGCCCGCCACCGCTGCGCCGAGAGGAGGCTAGCCGAGCCTGAAGTGTGCCCACCGGATTACAAGTGTAATCCATGGCAGGTGGGCGGTGTTGTGTCGGTCGCACGGCAGTGGTCTGTTAGGCTCATAGGAGAGCATGCCACATCGTGCACGAACAGGGGTGCAATTCCAGGGGGCAACAACATGTCCCCCCTGCATGCACGCTCAGGTCCAGGAGCAGCAGTAGTTGCCTCTGTGCCACCCTTTTCATGGCAGGCTCACCACCTTGAAAAGGGCGGTGGACAGGCAACTCCTAATATGCTTGGTGGTTCCACAGTGGCACCACCAGCAAATTAGTGCTCCTGACCACTGCGCCACCGCTGCAGGATCCTGGATCCCCAGCAGATGCAGTGGTCCTGTGGTGTTCCAATGCCACACTCCTAATACTGTGGGTGGGCCCGTAGTGTGTCGGTGGTCAGACCGCCACACACGGTGCCACCGTACTCGTGATAAGGCACTAAGTCCGAGGGCCCAAAGTTTTGTCCAGATACTTTACACGGCACTGCCAAAGGTTGTTGTGCCAAATGCCTAGGCTAAACTGTCCAGATTCCACCTCTTGCCATTTTAATCCTCTACCAAACACTGCCTGCCTCTTTAGCTTTCTCTTACAAGTTATTTTTTATCCCTGCTTTCTACCTTTGTCACTATTTTGCCGTCTTTCTCTTGCTCTTTCTCCCCCCTTGTTTTTTTTTCTCTCTTTTGCTTTAGATCAAAGTTTTTTAATACAAATCAGTGCTGTCTCTAAAAATGAGTGCAGGTGGGCCCTACCTGTAACCACCGGCTCAAATTAAGCACTGGGTGGTGTAAAGTTGGCAGAGGAATGACAATGGGCAGAGCAACTTTATTACTTATGTAGAGTTTGAGGCAACAAATGGAGCACATGTTTTGGTGCACGTCCCCTTACACTCCACTCCACTGCCAAGAAGAATCCATTGTTATCAGTGACACAGTAATTACAGAAATGATTCAACAGCAGTGTGTCAGTGGAAAACTACTTCAAATGTGTCAGGTTGTGAGCATTCTTGCCAAACCCCTAATGTTCCTATCCCTGTGCTCTTGCTGTTATGACAGATGCACAGAGAATACATCACAAAACAGACCGCATGCTAATTTGTTGGGGAAAACTGCTGTAAGTTTATTGATATTTTAATAATATGCAGCTCGGGATAATATCAGGCTCTCTGAGTGTTTAGTGCTGTTTGAGGGCCCTATTATGAGTCTGGTGGTGGCGGTCTCCTGACTGCCCTACTACAATTAGAATCACAAATAGTGGGATACCCAATAGACCCTTGATGGCTTGGGCGATTCAATATGAGCAGGTAAATGTGCCTACAAGGGATTTGTTCAGGAATGTTTTAGCAATAGTTAATTAAATAGATTTGGGTAAGTTCTATACAAGTAACGCACAATTAACTCATTCAAAAACAATTCAATCAATTTATCAGTGAATAAATCATCAAGAGAACAATTAAATGAAGTAAAACACGGGTGTGTATATTCAAAAAATGATTTAGTATTGATTCAAATTTGTTCAATTATGCAGGGTACATAAAAAGCAAACAACACAATGTAGCCGGAAGTAAGGATTACATGAGATTGATTATCCTTCACAGTTACAATTGTGGACACCTTTTCTGAGGATGTTTTTAAGGCAATTTGAAGAGTTTACACAAAACAAACATTGCCTGCAGAACATTGAGCTAGAGAATAGGTGTAATAGTCTATTACACCTATTCTCTAGCTCAATGTACTGCAGGCAATGTTTGTTTTGTGTAAACTCTTCAAATTTATTTAATTGACTATTGCTAAAACATTCCTGAACAAATCCCTTGTAGGCACATTTACCTGCTCCTACTACAATTAGGGCGGTCAGCCCACCCTGGGACCACCACACCTGCCGCAAACATCAGGGAACCGCAATTCCCTGTGTACCACAATGAAGCCGCTCCCAGTAGGGTGTCACAAGTACTAGTGCAGTTTTAGTCTGTGAGTGAAGACATCTCACATAAAATGAAGGACTGGTCACACACCACCTGGTGTCATGCTTCATCATTGACCAGTCCTCGCCCTCTAAAACCTTGGTTTGATAGAGGCGGGCATACACCTGACGACATGGGATGCACTTCTAAACTAAGTAGGCCCAAAGAAAATAGTGAGTTAAGAAGCCATTAGGATGTCAGCTTAAATTTAATGGTGCTGGCATCTATATGGTAGTTAAAAACAAAGTGATCGGTGTAATGGGGACATTATTGTCCCCCACCGCTGTCAATGGGTCGACATGTTTCTGCCTAAGGCCCAGTTGGGTCCGCGGCATTCATCAGGACCATATTACAAAGTTCTATATAACGGGCTCCACTCTTACCACTATGGTGAAGGATTTCCACTCAGTGGGGTGATGAAGATCACGCTACCACTGTGATATGGCTAAGTTCTTAAGCCCTAAAATGAGGACACTTGTGCCCCATAGGAGGTGAGGGCAGGAGACCCCTAGGTCAGAACGTGTGATGACGTGATCTCGCCTCTGTGCCTAGATCTGTGCACCTCCGCTCCTCGTTGTGGAGCGGAGGTGCACAGATCTAGGCACAGAGGCGGAGATCACGTCCAGTCACACGTTCTGACCTAAGGGGTCTCCTGCCCTCACCCTCCTATGGGGCACAAGTGTCCTCATTTTAGGGCTTAAGAATTTAGCCATATCACAGTGGTAGCGTGATCTTCATCACCCCACTGAGTGGAAATCCTTTCACCATAGTGTGGTAAGAGTGGAGCCCGTTATATAGAACTTTTGTAATATGGTCCTGATGAATGCCGCGGACCCAACTGGGCCTTAGGCAGAAACATGTCGACCCCATTGACAGCGGTGGGGGGACAATAATATCCCCATTACACCGATCACTTTGTTTTTAACTACCATATAGATGCCAGCACCATTAAATTTAAGCTGACATCCTTAATGGCTTCTTAACTCACTATTTTCTTTGGGCCCCCACTTAGTTTAGAAGTGCATCCCTGTCGTCAGGTGTATGCCCGCCCTCTATCAAACCAAGGTTTTAGAGGGCGAGGACTGGTCAATGATGAAGCATGACACCAGGTGGTGTGTGAGACCAGTCCTTCATTTTATGTGAGATGTCTTCACTCACAGACTAAAACTGCACTAGTACTTGTGACACCCTACTGGGAGCGGCTTCATTGTGGTACACAGTTTATTTTGGAGGCTGCCGACTCCCAGTACCCCGTGCCTCTCATTCCCTTACCCCAGATTTGGTCTGGGTGTTGTGGTTATATAAACCGCAATTCCCTGGCAGTTGCGTGGCATTCCTGAGGCCGCAATAAGGTTGGCCAAGCATATTGGGAGTTTCCTCACAACCACACTTTTCATGGCGGTGCGACTGCCATGAGAAGTGTGGCGGTGAGGAAGCGCTTCTGCCTCACGCCATGTGGATGCACACAGGGGGGCACAAGATGTTCACCCATATGTGCATGCTCACCACTAACTGCACAGCATGGACTGGTGCAGTCCATGCCGTGCAGGTACTGCCTTTGATGTTCCCATTGCAGTGTTCATAGGCACCACCCTGGGAATGCCAAAGAACCATCCATCAGAGAGGGGAAAACTCCTGATCTGGCAGACGGTTCCTACATGGGTTTGCTGGTGCGGGAGTTGGTCAGTCCCGCTCCTGCACTGCCAAACTCCTAATAAGGCCCTTGGACTAAAAGCTGACACCCATCCTGACACCAAAACAGAGATACCGGAAATCACTTGTGTGTAGTATTGTGCCATCTTGTGCTTGCCATTTCACACTGGGACTGTAGCCTCAATTCTCAAGCTGCTGCAACTGTGCCAACAATGCCCAAACTCAACTCAACCCCCAAAGTTAGGATATCAATTGTTGATTGCGGATTAAAGTGTTCTTCTCATGCCCCCCTATGATCTGAGGACATCAGGTTTTCTGCCCCATCTTCCTTCTTTTGAGCAATTTTGCTCTTAGTGAGTTAGAATCACCAGTTACTCTGCCAAGGCCGGGATAGCATCTCAAAATGCTGAATCCCTCCTCGTGTAGTTCTAAGGCTAGTTCAAATACAATTCAATGATCTTGAAGACCAAATAATATTGTGCATGATTATTAATTGTCTGGTTTCCAATGTTGAACCCCGTCTTGTGTAAAATAGCCAGTCATGGACCTAAGCAGGCTGTGCTTTATTAAGCCAAAGTCTGAGGGCCTAATTATGAGTTTGGCAGTTTATAGGACTGTCAAACTCGCAGTGGGGGTGTGGTGGCGGTCGGGGGACCACCACACCAGTGGTCCGACCACCATATTACAACTATGGCAGTTGGACCACATTAGGACCACCACAACATCCAGGGATCCATGATCCCTGGCACTGGCACGGCAGTCTGAGGCTGCAATATGCTTGGTAGTGCTTCGGCGGCACTGCCAAGCATATTAAGAGTTGGCTGTCAGCCACCCTTTTTATGGCGATGAGACCACCATGAAAATGGTGGTGGAGAGTCAACAAAGGGGCCCTCAGAGAGTTTGGGATGCATGCAGGGGGCACACAGTGTGCCCCCCTGTATGCATGCACCCCCTGCTTCAGTACGGCATGGACTTTAAAGCCCATGCTTTGCTGGAAACCACTATGACTGTCCCATGGCACTGCCTTATAAAGGCTCTCCTATGAGCTTTTTTAAAAGACAGTCCCATGGGCCAGCCGCCGCAAGACCGGCCACTTGGATTAGAACTTGTAATCCAGCGTGCAGTCGGCGGTAGAGTTTGGCGGTGTCAGAGCGGGGTGGCATGCCACCCCGCTTCCACACTGCCAAACTCATAGTTAGGCCCTGAATTCTTTGTGAACATTTATATATTTACATTCACCTTTCTCCTCGATGCCTCAATGGCTGAGTGAGATCAGGCACCCTGCCATTCACCCTGGGGAATATTTGCAACTAAATTATATCTTGTGCTGGTGTGCTGGCCATGGCTAACCTGTGTAGCCAAATGCCCACTAAAAAAGATAAAATATATTTTCCCAAGGCAGGAGGTAAATAGTGAGCCCGCCCCCGCTAAAGCAGCACAAGAGTGTGTTGTTGCGTTCAATGCCTTGATGCTGCGAATATGAAGTATTCTGTGGTAAACCACAATGACAGATGCATTTCTGAAATGTAGGGTGAGTCATTCAGTGAATGAGAAGTATATAGGTATTAAACTTAGTTGCCAATACATCCACTGTGAGATACAGTAAGGTCCACATGAGTTGACTATATGTGCACAACTGAGCATGTTAATCAATAGTGCAACAGGTGCAATGCCTCTGGGACCCAGAGGTGGGATAGATAGGCTGTTTCTCATCTGCTATGGCTGAAACTACATTTCAGGCTCAGAATGTTGCTTTGATAAGGCTCTGTAAACTCATCCAGGGGGAAGATTTATAAATCTCCACTATCAGTGAAACAGTGCCAGTCCCTGTTAGTACTATTGACAGAGTAGGAGCCATCTAGTCCTGGGGTTGAACTATAGCCTATGCTAGCTGCCTCACTGGTGATTATTGGGATATTTTTGCTATTGGTCACTGGTAAGCTCCGTATACATTGTCTGACTGTCATACTGCCTGAGACACAGCATGCCAGTTAGTAAACCGCTCCCTCAGGAATGAATGACATAATATTGAGAACACAAATATTGTGATACATAAATATGTCAAAAATATCAATCACAAAAATATAGTTTTCCTATATATATAAAGGTAAGTACAAAAATATAGAAAACAAATTATAATTTCACACTAATATCCTTATGCACGGACGTTCATACGCATCCAGCTAAGTGAATGTACAGACTAAAAGAAGGATTTAATATAGGGAAGAATGAGTGAGTGAATTTGGAAGTTTTAAAAAGTAAAATGAATAAATGAATGAATTCATTGAAATGCTAGTAAATGAGGCGGCAAATGCACACAAATATTTTTGTGAATGGGTGAATTGAGTTGAATAAGCTGATGGGGTGGCAGGATAATTGGGCAGAGGTGGAAGGAAAATGAGTGAATGGAATTGAAATAATGAGTAGGTAGGTGAATGAAGACGTAAATTAATAAGATAGTTGGATATTGGGAAATGCAAATGAATTCCTGATTCAATGATTATATGGAAGAGTGCATGAATGTATGCAAGTTTGACTATATGGATCATTGATGGGATGGAACTAGAAATTACCCACTTTCTTGAGCTCAAAAGGTATGAGAAATAGGATGTAGCTGGTAAATATAGGTTTATCTTTGGTGAATAAAGAATGATTGTGTTAACGCTAATTTATTAGAAAGGGGTAGGGGCGAAAGTTTCATGCCTTGTCTAATAATCAGATTGTCCATAAGCTAGAGAAAAGGGTTAATATTATAGGAACAAATTACTCTGATTATAATAAACCAGTTGTGAAATTTGCAAAAATTGATAAGGAATCAGATGTATTTATTTATTGCTCCGAGCATGAGATGAACTAGGTATTAGGACCACTTCTAAGCAAAATTCTTTTCAACATGCTGTTTGGGGTATTTAGCATCTATCCCATTGTTGTTATAACATTGGCTTTTGAAAGTTTCTGTTTAATATGTCAGCTGCAATGCTACAAGAAACATGATTACTTACTGCTCTACAACCTTTGGGATGTACCTGCTTTTACAAGTTTCAAAGAAAATATGTGACTGGATTGGCCCTTATTGGGCCTTTTACTATGTTTTCAAATACACTGAATTGTAAACTATCATAGCTTGATATGAGCTGCACCTAGGCATTGGCAGCATCAGAAGATTTTCATAATGGATAGGATCACCTAGAGCTAGTTTTGGTTGTCTTCTTATATAGTTTGCAACCTACCCAAAAGTCATTTATGAAAGAGCTAAATTGGTTGAAGTACGATCTCCCATAATTTTAGGAACATTACCATTGTGCTACTTTGTTTGCGAGGGAAGATATTGATTTGAAGAATTATTTCAATAATATTGATGGCAATTTGAACAATATCCTTCAAGCTAATTTTATAATCTATGTTGAAAAGATGCAATGAGTGGTTTACTGGGATTGGTTCTAGTTCACTACCATTTCATTCATTTGATGGCAGCTCTTATGATTAACTATCCTCCAGCACCAATCCTAAGATGTCACATCACCTATCAACCACTGTCCCAACCCTCCTGCACAGCATGATGGGACAGCCCAAAACAGCGCCATTCAGAAGTCACTGGTCACATCAGCTCCTGGGGTCCCAGCTCCGTCCATCACTGACATCACTGCCAGGGACTGGCATACTAGACGTTCAAAAAGAGCCCCCCCCCGGGTTTGCTTCAGTTGTCTGGGCTCTCTCCTTTGTTCAGTGTGCTTGGACAGGCCCATCCCTGGTGCAGTGTCACAGCTGAATGATTGATGCAGATCATTCCGCCCCACCCCTGTCCTCCTCGGGAGCTGGATAAGGTACTGTTAATTGCTTACTTTGTGTGGGGAGGCCTTTTTTCCTGCTGCTGGAGAGAAATACAACTAACTGGGCATAGCTGGGTGACAAAAGGCCTGGGCTCTGA
Source organism: Calotriton arnoldi (assembly GCA_963921515.1). Classification (NCBI taxonomy): domain Eukaryota; kingdom Metazoa; phylum Chordata; class Amphibia; order Caudata; family Salamandridae; genus Calotriton; species Calotriton arnoldi. The sequence goes on from CAWUFW010001113.1 coordinate 2,780,425, forward strand.
TCTGAGCCAGAGAAATATGAGAACTCTGGATTACCCATAAAGTGTACAGGTATCATTTTGGAAGTTACATAATTGAGGATACGCACTAATTCAAGACGTCAATGGTCTCTGTAGGCCACAGTGGAGCAAAACTGCACTCTAAGTCAGTTCCCCCATGTGCATAATAGGGTGTCACAATCGGCAAAACAGAAAATCACACTGACTTTCCCTACTAGTGTACACTAGCATTATAAGGCACATCCCAGGTTAATCTCTAATCCTGCAGAGTCCCCATTGCGCCAGGCTACATGTGTGCGGTTACCGGGCTGCGCACGACACTAGCCTCCCATGTGCAGCCTGCACATGTTTTCACATATAACCAGCCAAGTGCCCCTTACCCTTGCTGCATCACAGCAGCCTTTTATCAAAAGGTGGACACTGGCTGTAAACAAGCACAGTCAATTTGCCATGTGAGTACAGCGGGTGAGACACATGCAGTGAGACTCACCCACAGTAAAAAGTCCAAATGCAGGTGATCAAAAAAGCAAAATATCCGGGCGTACTGAAATGGCAGAAGCCAATTATAACACTCTGCATTTAACAAAGCCCTAGAAATTCACTGAAAAAATAAAGGTTATAGTGACTTCATAGTTAGGTCTCGTAATAATATCTTATTTTACATTTAAAAACAACTCAAAATTCAATGGAAAAAACAAAGGTTATAGTAACATTATAGTTAGGTGAAAATGTCAACACAGGCCTTGTCATTCATTCATTCATTCATTTGTTTATTCATGTTAAATAAATAAAAATCATTACATGTTGGCAAATGGGATGACACCGTTACCCATAAGTACCAATTGCCAGGCAATCATTAAAAAAACTCTAAAAAGTGTTACAACCATTCATTAAAACCAAGAGGGTTTTTTTCTAAGACAAAATGTATAAGTACGATTTGAACAATCCATGTAAGGTGGTAAGGCTTGTTGAGTTTAGCAGGAGGTACATCAGGATATGCATCTCATCTGGTACAGATAAGTACTTGGAATGCCCTCCCCAAGAGTAGCACTCCTCTGATCTTTATCACTGTTCGTAGAGCTGGGCTGTGTGCAGTGCAGCTTGGATGATGTCAGTGAATTCCCCTAACCTTGTGAGGGTTTGTACTGTGTTATTAGTGAAACACAGATCTGAGGCTTCCCTGCAGCATCTGTAGGAGTACCCTGGCAAAATGGGACCAAAAGGCGATGTTGATAATTGGCAAGGTGAGGACAGCTGCACAGCAGGTATAGCCAAGACTCGAGATGGTAATTGTATAGTCTGCACGATAACTGCCCGTCCTTCCGTGCTCAGAGAGGGTTGAAACCGTGAATTGGAAGAGCTAACAGCCTCATATAAGTGATTTTATTGCAAGACCGGGGTCGGAGGGATCATTTGAAGTGTGGTTGGGCTTTCCCCTTGATATACGAGGCTTCAAAATCTGTGAAGAGCGGCTTGTGTTGAAGCCTTTCAATATCTCTTTCATATGATGCTTGGGTGGTTGGTTCATTTATTGTTCTTTTCCACATTGACAGAGGAATACTTGGATTACACCCATGTGTGTGCTGCTATTCTTATTTTTATTTTTATTTGAAGTGTCTAGTCATACGTGAAAAAAGGTGCAAAAGGATCAGAGCTCCTTCTCTCAATGTGTGGGAAGGGCAATGTTTCACAAAATTGTAAAATACCCCTCACACACTGAAACCTGATTCAGTGTCATGCTTCATCATTGGGGTCTTCCCGCCCCTCTACGGGACGGGGCGTGCTACGACTTACGTAGACGCAGGAGCACTTTATTCAGTGATTGGTGAGTATGTGTAGTGCGTGGGATCGTGAAAAGAAAATGTGAGATGGTTAAAAATTCTCTGGCTAGTGGAACGAAAATACTTTATTGTCTTCCCTGGCTGAGAATAGTAAAAGTGGGGAGGTGTAGATGGTGTACTATAATGAGTCACATCCTACAAGGTGGACATGTTTCAGAAGACATCCCCTTGGCTTTCTTCCTCAGGACCAAAAACCGATCCCTGTTACACCTCAATGGGTGATAGAATAAATGTACATATGCCTGATAGTCACAAACACTGTCCTTTGTTCCCTGTTATGGGAGTAGAAAAATATACCACTTGTATATCTTAAGAACCTGAAAAGAAAAATATTTTGGATAAATCATGGCTTTCATCATTTATCTTTATCTATTCACATCACCATCACGTTGAGTTTTAAGCTTTTTTGTGATATATTTTTCTTGTGCAACCCTTTTGTAGGTAATGGTACCATTTGGTAAGTATCCTCTACTCATAAATCATCCGAAAGAACACTCCTAGTGATTTCTAGTGCCCAGTATCACATTTATTCAACATTCTTTCATACATATGTATCTCTTTGCAAGATACATTTTATGTTACAATACATTCATACATAAAGGAAATGTTTGTACACTCCTCTTGTGCCCCTAAAAGGTTACAGATTGATGTTCACAGCAACTGAGCACTCGCATTCATACTCCCATGATGAGCCTTGGAAAAATGGGAGATGTTTGGCAAAAGTCTGTGCACTCGTCCTTTTTAACTGTGATCTCATGGTGTGTCTTTTTATAAAAAAATGGTATTCATGCTCTCAAAAGGACGTGCCATAATAATACATACTTTAGAATTTAATCGTTATCGCTCCATGAGCTCACACGAGCTGTGTTGGGCGCCTTCAAATAGACACTGTAGGTATTTTAAAAGAACAGGAGGAAAAACAAGGTTTTAACGCCAGGGTCGTTTTTAAACAAACAAGCGTGATCTCTTTGCCCTTTTTAAGGACATGCCATTGTCCTACTTACATGCTGGAAGGAGCGCGATCACCAAAGGAAATACCTTCTCGTGGCTCGTCGGAACCTAACTGAGGTTTGCCAGAGCCCGGTGTTTTAAAGTGCAAGGAGGCATGCTTGATAGGAAACAGGTGTGGCTGGAAACACTAGACCTTGAAATTTTAAAGATGGCCGCCGGTAAATGGACCCAAAACAGAGTTCATTTTGATCCACTTCCTGTTGGAACGATTAACACTGAGTCGGTTGGAAAAAAAAAACCACTAGACCTTGGAATTTTCAAAGATGGACGCCGGTGAATGGACCCAAAACAGGGTTCATTTTGATCCACTTCCTGTTGGAACGATTAACACTGAATCGGTTGAAAAAGCAAGCATATATTTGTTTGTTTTGAGGCTTATTTTGGAGGAATTTCAAAAGGCAGCCAAATGGAGGTTGAATTTAAAGGAATTATTAAACAAAAAAGAAAAACAAATTGTTGCGCTAGAGATGCCCGGATGGAGTCATCGCAGACGTGCATTTATGTATGTGGGTTTTATGAAAAACACGGGGGCAAATTAGAAAACCTAATGGAAAAAAAGTTAAAGAATAAATCCCAGCAATAAAACGCTAGAGGCTGGAAAAAATATTTACTGGAAAAAAGTTTCTGTCAGAGGATAAGGATTGAAAAGCAAAAACCATGTATATTTACAAATAGAGTGTGTGTACACTCAGGTTTCCAAAATTCAAATTTCTCTAAAAAGAGGAAAAAAAGGGGGAAAAAAGGAAGAAAACCAGTTTCCAAAGGCATAAACCTCCTCTTTGTTCAGTATTAGTTACGGGGGTGATTGTAGTACTGTATACTCCTTATGAGTCTGGCAACTTTTTAGTTGATCATTAATTGCCAGGGGATTCAATCAATCAATCAGGGGTTTGTTAAAGCGCGACTACTCACCCGTAAGGGTCTCAAGACGCTAGGGGTGGGGAGGGGGGGGTGCAGGTTCCATCCATCAAGGAGGGGGTCTGTCGAAGAGCCAGGTTTTGAGGTTTCTTGCGAAGATGGGGAGCGATGTTGTCTGTCTGAGGTGGAGCGGAAGGGCGTTCCATGCTTTGGCCGCGAGGAAGGAGAAGGAGCGGCCTCCCGATCTGGTCTTTCTGGTGCGGGGGACCACGGCGTAGGAGAGCTGGGCTGATCGTAGGGTCCTTTGGGGTGCGTGGAATTTGAGTCGGCTGTTCAGGTATGCTGGTCCGGTGCCGTGGAGGGCCTTGTGTGCATGGGTGAGCATCTTGAAGGTGATTCTCGCCTCGACAGGGAGCCAGTGGAGTGTGCGCAGGTGCTGGGAGATGTGGCAGTGTTTTGGCAGGTTGAGGACCAGTCTTGCGGCGGCGTTCTGGATGTTCTGTAGCTTGCGGGTGAGGTTTTTGTTTATTCCGGCGTAGAGTGCGTTGCCATAGTCGAGTCTGCTGGTGACCAGGGCGTGAGTGACGGTCTTTCGGTGTTCGAGGGGATCCATTTGAAGGTCTTACGAAGGAGGCGGAGGGTGTGGAAGCAGGAAGACGAGACAGAGTTGATCTGGCGGTCAATTTTGAGCTCGAAGTCCAGGATGATTCCTAGGTTGCGTGCGTGGTCCGTGGGGGTTGGCGGGTTTCCGAGGGCGGGGGGCCACCAGGTGTCGCTCCAGGCATCGGGGTTTGGGCCCTTGATGAGTACTTCTGTTTTGTTGGTGTTTAGTTGTAGGCAACTGTTTTTCATCCATTTGGCGACGGCTTCCATGCCTTCTCGAAAGTTGCGTCTGGCGGTGTTGGGCTCGTTGGATAGGGAGAGGATGAGCTGGGTGTCGTCTGCGTATGACACGATGTTGAGTCCGTAGGTTCTGACGATGGGGGCGAGTGGAGCCATGTAGACGTTGAAGAGCGTCGGGCTGAGGGAGGAGTCCTGTGTTAGATTTTGTATACATCAGAGCTGGTTCCAAGGAATCTCATCGTTCAGGCCTCTCTCATGAGTCCTAAAACAGAACACCCACCGTTGTTCTTTTTCGAACAAATACCTTTCGTTTTGGATTTGTTCGATTACTGTTCACGAGAGATCTTCCCACTTATGATCTTTTTCCAGAAAATGGGCTGCCATTTTGGTGGTACTCTTTTTGCATTTAATGTTACTTTTGTGTTCCCCTATCCTTACCTTGACAGGGCGTGTGGTCATTCCTACGTATTCCAAAAGACACGGGCACGTGATCAGATAAACCACATTTTTTGAATTGCATGTTGTGAATCTTCTTTGGACCCATTTGGTTCCATCATGGAACAAGATTTCTTTGCTTTTTTTTGTTAGTTTGCACACATTGCACATTCCACAGGGATGATGCCCAGAAATTGGGGGCATTAAAGTAGTTTGCATTGTCTGTTCTTCTCTTCTTTCTTTTGGTCTGGTGTGTACCACTAAATCACGGATACTCTTACCTCTTCTATGAGAGAAGATAGGTTTTGGTAGATTGATGCTTCCACTGTTGAGGATTCGCCAGTGTTTGTTTACTATTTTTGTGATTCCATTGGAGTTTGTGTTGAAAGTTGTTATACATACTAGGCGGTTCTCTTCCTCCTTATGGATTTTGGGTTCCAAAAGGCTGTCTCTGCAATTGTTGCGTGCCCTTTTGTATGCATTATCAATCACCTTTTTAGGATATTGGCGTTTTTCCAATTTCTTTTTCAGATCGTTTGATTGGTTTTTTAAATCTGCGATTTCCGTGCAGTTCCTTCGTAGGCGTAGGAATTGCCCATAAGGGAGGTTATCGCGGAGATGTCGAGGGTGGAAGCTGTTGTACAATAGTAGGCAGTTTTTGGAGGTTTCTTTGAAATGAGTGGTAGTTGTTAGTTTTCCCTCTTTTGCATATATGTTTAGATCAAGGAAGACAAGTTTTTCATTTGAGATAGTGCTTGTGAATCTCAAAAATTGGTCTTGGCAGTTCAACCATGATAGGAAACGTCTGGCGGTGGTTTCATCTCCTTCCCAGATAATCAATATATCATCTATATATCGTTTCCATATATGTATATGGTTACGAAATGGATTGTTGGTAGTGAGGATCTTCTGTTTTTCAAGTTGATGTACATAGAGACCAGCTATGCTAGGAGCAAAAGTGCTCCCCATGCTGGTCCCATGTTTTTGCAAATAGAGAGTGTTCCGTCATTCAAAGAAATTTTCTTTGAGTGCCAAATGACAGCACTCCATAATCATATTTCTCGGTGTCTGGTAGTCCCAATCGGTGTCGAACAGGACATCCTCAATGATGTTGAGGGTCTCGTTGTGGGGAAGGCTCGTATATAAGCTCTCCACATCACAACTTATCAATAATTCTCTTTCTGGGTCAAATATTTGCCCTTCTAACAATTGCAGGATATACCCACATCAACAAGGAGCCTACCCTCAATGGAACTACCCTCCGCAGGATTACCCCTTCTATGAACAGCCCCATTTTTTAGGGCTACGCCAAGGGAGAAACAGAGGGAGGAACCGGAGATGGAACAATGTTCACTGGGCTCCACAAAACGAAGAACAAATCCGGATGGCAACAAGGAGCATGACAGGGGCCTCAACCAGCAAGAAATGAATCTGGTAGTCAACCTTACAAACCACATTCTAACACCGGCACAGATCAAAGTCCTAGAAAAAGGACTAGGCTTTGTACCAACGGCAACATTGGATAAATTCCAATTATGCAAAGAGATGAAAGAATTCATGAGGAGACTTAAGTTACAAATCTTTTTCAAAGATAAACAAAATGACCAGCAGGATAGAGACACTGGTTTGAGACCAAAATCTACTTTCACTCCACCGGAAGCCAATCTACCAGTAGAACTGATCGCCTTTGAAAAAGCTGTCATGAAAGATCTGGAAGAAATAGATCCAGCAACCAACAGGGTCTTTCACAATATCACCAGAGAGGAAAATGAGGCACTCAGAGAACTAGCAAATAACCCAGAATTGGTAATAAAACCAGCCGATAAAGGAGGGGCGATTGTAATACAATCAGTCGAGAAGTACGACCAAGAGTGCCTACGCCTCCTCCATGATGAAAGGAACTACGAGGTCCTCAACCAGGACCCAACGGAGCAAATACGAGTGAAAATAGCAAGTATGGTGGAAGAGGCACGATCACATGGGTGGATATCTAAAAAGGAAGGGGAAGGATTTTCTAACCACGACTTCGCCAAGAACACCTTACCTGTACACTATACCAAAAATCCACAAAAATCTGGTCTCCCCACCGGGACGTCCAATAGTGTCTTGAATTGGATCCATTTTGGAACCAGTCTCCAAATTTGCGGACGCTTTCTTAAGACCACTTGTACAACAAACTTCTACGTACTTGAAAGACACCAAAGACGTCCTGCAATTGTTAGAAGGGCAAATATTTGACCCAGAAAGAGAATTATTGATAAGTTGTGATGTGGAGAGCTTATATACGAGCCTTCCCCACAACTAGACCCTCAACATCATTGAGGATGTCCTGTTCGACACCGATTGGGACTACCAGACACCGAGAAATATGATTATGGAGTGCTGCCAATTGGCACTCAAAGAAAATTTCTTTGAATACCGGAACACTCTCTATTTGCAAAAACATGGGACCAGCATGGGGAGCACTTTTGCTCCTAGCATAGCTGGTCTCTATGTACATCAACTTGAAAAACAGAAGATCCTCACTCCCAACAATCCATTTCGTATCCATATACATATATGGAAACGATAAATAGATGATATATTGATTATCTGGGAAGGAGATGAAATCACCGCCAGACGTTTCCTATCATGGTTGAACTGCCAAGACCAATTTTTGAGATTCACAAGCACTATCTCAAATGAAAAACTTGTCTTCCTTGATCTAAACCTATATGCAAAAGAGGGAAAACTAACAACTACCACTCATTTCAAAGAAACCTCCAAAAACTGCCTACTATTGTACAACAGCTTCCACCCTCGACATCTCCGCGATAACCTCCCTTATGGGCAATTGCTACGCCTACGAAGGAACTGCACGGAAATCGAAGATTTAAAAAAACAATCAAACGATCTGAAAAAGAAATTGGAAAAACGCCAATATCCTAAAAAGGTGATTGATAATGCATACAAAAGGGCACACAACAATTGCAGAGACAGCCTTTTGGAACCCAAAATCCCTAAGGAGGAAGAGAACCGCACAGTATGTATAACAACTTTCAACACAAACTCCAATGGAATCACAAAAATAGTAAACAAACACTGGCGAATCCTCAACAGTGGAAGCCTCAATCTACCAAAACCTATCTTCTCTCATAGAAGAGGTAAGAGTATCCGTGATTTAGTGGTACACACCAGACCAAAAGAAAGAAGAGAAGAACAGACAATGCAAACCACTTTAATGCCCCCAATCTCTGGGCATCATCCCTGTGGAGTGTGCAATGTGTGCAAACTAACTAAAAAAGCAAAGAAATCTTGTTCCATGATGGAACCAAATGGGTCCAAAGAAGATTCACAACATGCTATTCAAAAAATGTGGTTTATCTGATTACGTGCCCGTGTCTTTTGGAATACGTAGGAATGACCACACGCCCTGTCAAGGTAAGGATAGGGGAACACAAAAGTAACATTAAATGCAAAAAGAGTACCACCAAAATGGCAGCCCATTTTCTGGAAAAAGATCATAAGTGGGAAGATCTCTCGTGGACAGTAATCGAACCAATCCAAAACGAAAGGTATTTGTTCGAAAAAGAACAACGGTGGGTGTTCCGTTTGAGGACTCATGGGAGAGGCCTGAACGATGAGATTCCTTGGAACCATCTCTGATGTATACAAAATTTAACACAGGAATCCCCTGGCAATTAATGATCAACTAAAAAGTTGCCAGACTCATAAGGAGTATACAGTACTACAATCACCCCCGTAACTAATACTGAACAAAGAGGAGGTTTATGCCTTTGGAAACTGGTTTTCTTCCTTTTTTCCCCCTTTTTTTCCTTTTTTTCCTCTTTTTTCCTCTTTTTAGAGAAATTAGAATTTTGGAAACCTGAGTGTACAAACACTCTATTTGTAAATAAACATGGTTTTTGCTTTTCAATCCTTATCCTCTGACAGAATTTTTTTTCCAGTAAATATTTTTTTCAGCCTCTAGCGTTTTATTGCTGGGATTTATTCTTTAACTTTTTTTTCCATTAGGTTTTCTAATTTGCCCCCCCGTGTTTTTTCATAAAACCCACATACATAAATGCACGTCTGCGATGACTCCATCCGGGCATCTCTAGCGCAACAATTTGTTTTTCTTTTTTGTTTAATAATTCCTTTAAATTCAACCTCCATTTGGCTGCCTTTTGAAACTCCTCCAAAATAAGCCTCAAAACAAACAAATATATGCTTGCTTTTTTAACCGATTCAGTGTAAATCGTTCCAACAGGAAGTGGATCAAAATGAACCCTGTTTGGGGTGCATTCACCGGCGGCCATCTTTGAAAATTCCAAGGTCTAGTGATTTTTTTTTTTTTTCCAACCGACTCAGTGTTAATCATTCCAACAGGAAGTGGATCAAAATGAACTCTGTTTTGGGTCCATTTACCGGCGGCCATCTTTACAATTTCAAGGTCTAGTGTTTCCAGCCACACCTGTTTCCTATCAAGCATGCCTCCTTGCACTTTAAAACACCGGGCTCTGGCAAACCTCAGTTAGGTTCCGACGAGCCACGAGAAGGTATTTCCTTTGGTGATCGCGCTCCTTCCAGCATGTAAGTAGGACAATGGCATGTCCTTAAAAAGGCCAAAGAGATCACGCTTGTTTGTTTAAAAATGACCCTGGCGTTAAAACCTTGTTTTTCCTCCTGTTCTTTTAAAATACCTACAGTGTCTATTTGAAGGCGCCCAACACCGCTCGTGTGAGCTCATGGAGCGATAACGATTCAATTCTAAAGTATGTATTATTATGGCACGTCCTTTTGAGAGCATGAATACCATTTTTTATATAAAAAGACACACCATGAGATCACAGTTAAAAAGGACGAGTGCACAGACTTTTGCCAAACATCTCCCATTTTTTCCAAGGCTCATCATGGGAGTATGAATGCGAGTGCTCAGTTGCTGTGAACATCAATCTGTAACCTTTTAGGGGCACAAGAGGAGTGTACAAACATTTCCTTTATGTATGAATGTATTGTAACATAAAATGTATCTTGCAAAGAGATACATATGTATGAAAGAATGTTGAATAAATGTGATACTGGGCACTAGAAATCACAAGGAGTGTTCTTTCAGATGATTTATGAGTAGAGGATACTTACCAAATGGTACCATTACCTACAAAAGGGTTGCACAAGAAAAATATATCACAAAAAAGCTTAACACTCAACGTGATGGTGATGTGAATAGATAAAGATAAATGATGAAAGCCATGATTTATCCAAAATATTTTTCTTTTCAGGTTCTTAAGATATACAAGTGGTATATTTTTCTACTCTCATAACAGGGAACAAAGGACAGAGTTTGTGACTATCAGGCATATGTACATTTATTCTATCACCCATTGAGGTGTAACAGGGATCGGTTTTTTGGTCCTGAGGAAGAAAGCCAAGGGGATGGCTTCTGAAACATGTCCACCTTGTAGGAGGTGACTCATTATAGTACACCATCTACACCTCCCCACTTTTACTATTCTCAGCCAGGGAAGACAATAAAGTATTTTCGTTCCACTAACCAGAGAATTTTTAACCATCTCACATTTTCTTTTCACGATCCCACGCACTACACATACTCACCAATCACTGAATAAAGTGCTCCTGCGTCTACGTAAGTCGTAGCACGCCCCGTCCCGTAGAGGGGCGGGAAGACCCCAATGATGAAGCATGACACTGAATCAGGTTTCAGTGTGTGAGGGGTATTTTACAATTTTTTGAAACTATGCCCTTCCCACAAATTGAGAGAAGGAGCTCTGATCCTTTTGCACCATTTTTCACGTATGACTAGACACTTCAAATAAAAATAAAAATAAAAATAGCAGCACACACATGGGTGCATATATATTCACATAATACATGGTAAAATCCCTATGTTAGATAACAGTATCAAGAGGAGGACGATTCTACCTTTTTCCTCTTCACTACCTCCTTTGATTTTTTGAATACTTGGATTAGGCAGATTTATTATTTCAATCTTTAGTGTGCCGGTGGCTAAGTGCAGCTGTGAGTGCCATGAGGAATGCTCGTCAACAAATGTAGATTGTAATTGTGTTTCAGGGATTGGGCTGGGGCGCGAAGGGATGAGGATGAAATATTTCACTAGGTCTCCTAAACAGTGGAGGTCTGGAGGCCCAGCTCCAGCTTCATCCTAGTCATAGTAGGCTCGTAGGACGTTTAATATTGACTCTGCTGTTGGGCTGTAAAGTTGGCAGTTTAAACGTCCCAGGCTATGTATGACCCCGGCTCCCTTAGACATAAGGTGCTTGAGGTGGGCCACTTGTTTGCCCTTTCATTGTACCAAACACCCAGGTAGTTGTAACTGGTACAGGTTGCGATTCGCTGTTCGCCTAGTCGACAATGCATGGATTTCTTTCTTGGATGGTTCCCGAAAACCATCACTTTGGTTTTAGACTGATTTACCAGCAGTTTGTTTGTCGTGTTGTATGTGTTAAGGGCATTGAGGGAACTCTGTAGCCTCGTTCTTGTTTGGTCTATGATGATGAAGTCATCAGCGTATTGCACAGTCTGAAGGCGTAAGCTCCAAAGTCTTTTGGTAACCAGACTTGCCCCTTCCAAAGATTTTGGCAGATCGGCGGTATGGAGATTAAAAGTAACGGGCTAATATACAGTCTTGTTTTAGGCCGTTATTTGATGGAATTTTTGCAGATGCTGTTGTAGCACTGGTTTAGCTTCAGTGTCCAATAGCGCTATTAACTGATAGTTGGGCGGGTATAGGCAGTCTCCCTTTTTGTGGATTGGGTAAAGAATTGATCCCAGCCATGCTGGTGGAATTGTGGCTGTAAGGAAGGCATAGTTAAAAAGCGGCATGAAGAGCCCTGCCCAAAAGGTTTGGGCTGATTTAAAGACTACTGCTGGTATTCCATCATTTGTTTGATGGTTTTAATTTCAGCTTCTAAAATTTCGAAATCCTACATATCTTGAGGATTTGATGTCTGAGTAGAAAAGGATGCTCGAATTATGCCCGACTCACCACTATAGAGCTGCTTAACATAATTGACCCATATGCTCTCTGCTACTCTGTTCTTCTTAGACTGGCCGTGGTTGCTAAGTTGGTTAATTTTTTTTCAAACGAGGGCAGGATTTTTTCCTTTGAGAAGGGAAAAGATTTTAAGCTAGTCTGCTTCTATCCGTTTGATACGTTGCTCCCATTAGGCCTGGGCGGTAAATTCCGTTCCGCTCGAGGAATTTGCGGAATTTGGGTAATTTCGCGTTCCGAGGAGAACGCGGAATTACCAAAAACTCCGCGATCCGCGGCTTCGTGGAATTTTTTGCTTGTTCGCGCTTTCAAAATGCGTGTTTGTGAGATATTTCTCCCCGAGCATGCAAACAGCGTTCGTGAACAGGAATAAAGCATCGCGAACGGGCGGAACAAGCAATTCCGCGTGTTCGGGGAACTTTTGCGTGCTCGCGGAGATTTTTTACCGTTTTGCGGAGCTTTGCGTAGCGCGACTACGCAAATTCCGCCCACCCCTAGCTCCCATATGCTTTTTTTGTAGACATCTCGAAAGGTTGTGGTCTTGGCCCTGTGGTGCATTGTCACCTCTCCGTTTTGCTTTTAGGGCCTTTCGGAGCTTCCGCTTACTTGCCAGCGCCCACCTTGCTTCCTTGTGCTGAGGTCGAGTTGGTTGACATTGCCCCTACTTTAAGCGGGCATCAAGTGTTCCCGTCAGCGCAACATGTAGGTCAGTTAGGAGAGCTGCCCAGTGTTCTAAAAGGGCCTCTGGGCTGCATGTTGATTCTGGATGTTTGTTGTTAGTTATCCAGAGGTGGTCAGTTTTAGGCCCAGCTTTGCAGTCCATTTTATTCTGCGTAGCACTTTATCATTCCCGTGGATTCTCCAATTGATATGAGCTCATGCGTTGCTGCCATGGAGAGTCTGAAGGACACTCTGAGGGGTCTGTGGTAAGTCTGGGCGGAGTTTGCGGAGTTCCGCTAAGTGAAACTCAGCAAAGTACAAAAAAAACTCTGCCGCGCTACGCGAAGCTCCGCGAGCACCGGAGTGCGTTAGATAAATGCTGTTCACGATGATTTTCAGTGCCAGATGCTTGTCCGCACACTGCAATCATCGTGAACGGCACCATGCAGAGCGCAAGCGGGCGCTGCTTCCTTTTCTGCAACTCGAGTATATTTTTACTCGAGCAGCAGCTTTCTCAACGCGAACGGACAGTTTCTCAACACGAACGGTCGCGAGCATACGCGACCACTCGTAATGAGAAGTCTGACTCCCGCGTTGAGAAATCTTGCCGGGAGGTTGATTTTCCACGCTCGCGATCGCCAACTTGATGTTAATGATCGCGAATGAGGAAAAATCTCACCAGGAGGTGGATTTTCCTCGCTCACGCTCGCCAACTTGACGTTGACGAACGCGGAGTGCGGAAAACTCCGCAAACTCTGCGAGCGGAGCGGAGTTCACCGCCCAGACCTAGTCTGTGGTCGCTCTCTTCCCAGTCGTCTATGTCAAAGTCGCTGAGGTGTTGGGCTAGCGGGTTGCTGAAAAATATATAGTCAATTGTGGGGATATTCCTGTATGTAGGGAGCGGAAGCCATGTTCGGTCCTGGGCTTTTTTGAGGTTGTGAGCAGAATGTGAAGAGAAATTGTCTAAAAGGGTTTGAAATTGACAACCTCTTTTGGTAGTTTGTTGTCTTTTGATGGCTTGCCAAGCTGTCTGTAGTTAACGTCCCCGACTATGAGTGGATTATAGAAGGGGTATTTGATGAGGAGGTCTCGAATAATGTCCGCGTGGTTGTAAGTGCTTAGTTCTTCTGATGCAATACAGGATTAACGTAGCATTGGAGTAGTAGCAGTCGGAGCGGCTGAAGATGATTTTCTATTCCGTTGATAAGTAGATCTTGTATTCCAGTTGATGGGATTGCAAGTGTGGTGACTTCCACCCTTCGGGCATGTTTGACATAAACGGAGAGGCTGCCAGCTGGTCGCCCAAAAATGTTACATCTGATAGCCGGGGTATGAATTTCAAAATACCCTGATAGAGTTGTTGTGGTCATTGCCCATGTCTCCTGGAGGCAGATGATGTCACTGCTTTGGAGATTGTCTAGGGCATGGTTTGCCTTGATGAGTTTCTGAATCCCTGCCACATTCCAGGAGATAATAGATAAATGATTATTTGGGCCTTTCAGTGCGTCTTGGTGGCTTATATATGCCGTCGAGAGGGGTGGGTGCCAGACTGGTCCTGGTGTACGGGATGGTTGCTAGCATTGGAATTATCAGAGAGGACTGGCATTGGTCTGAAGAACGGATATAGGACTTTACATCGCATGTGTTTACAACGCACGCAATTACAACGCGGTTATTACAACGACTGCGTTGTTACATCGCAGTACCATTACAGCGCAAGTCGTTACATTGACTTGCTGTAGGGGGCGCGTGGACTTAGGAATAGTATAATTTACTATTCCAACTCCAGTGTCGTGCAACAGTAGGGAAGGTGTTGGCATAGTAAATTATACTATTCCTTAGGTTAGGGCTCCTCCCTACAGCAAGTCAATATAACGACTTGCTTTGTAATGGTACTGCGATGTAACAACCCGGTCGTTGTAACGACCGCTTTGTAATCGCATGCATTGTAACGCATGCGATGTGATGGCTGTTTCCCCTGAAGAACAGATGATTCACAGGGCTTTGTGTTGGAGGGGATCATCAGAGAGATGGTTAAGTGTGCGGGTGCCATCAGCGTATTTTAAGATGGAATAAGTCGGTGGCTTTAGGAGTTTGAATTTTAGGCCGTGAGGATATCTGTCTTGAGGCCGATGCTTGATCTCGATGCCCCAAACCGCCAGTTGATTGGCTTCATAGCCAGCAGATGTGACTGCTGATGCAGCCCAACCAGAGTGGACTCGCCATGGGGATCCCCAGGCAGGCACTGAAATTTAACCCAGACGAGATCCAGCGATGTTATGTGAGTTATTAGGCAAAGTATATTGCCCCCGTTCAAGATATCGTGGTGGTCTTTGGCGTGGAATCTCAGTGTAAGAACCACCTTGGACACGTATTGCTCTGACTTCGAGTGACTGCTGCTCTGTAAACTGGCAACTTTGGCATGGCATGCGGGGACTGCTGGATCTTGGAGTGTTAGAAGTGGTCCATGAGCAGGAGTGTCCGGGGGCATCTAGCATCTGTCAGTGCTGGATATTCATGCTATGATCTATGTTAAGAGAGGCATGCATACCGGCATCCATCTGTGCCCCTGCTTTTAATGAAGTTGGTATAGTCCCGTGGACAGGGTGTGTCCTTGCATTTAAGTCTTCAGTGGGCGTGAACCGGGTGTTTTGGGAGCAGACGAGCACCTTCTCCCTGCAGGGGAGGGGGGCGGATTGGGCTCGAACAGGTCTTGCCCTGCCGCCTGATTCATCCGCTGTTCCTTTGTGTGAGAATTGGTTGTTAGAGTGTGGGTCCTTCACTGCGATGACATATGACTTGTTGCAGAGGGGCTTTTCTGTGAAGATTGGGTAGAACTGGAAGGAGCCAGCCGCTGGCTCTGTTGTTTGTATTCGGTTGAGAATCGATGTCGCTCGATTTTGAGCTTTTACCCTTTTTTGCAATTTTCTCTGTTTTTTCTTTGCCTTCCTGGAAAGTACACCTTCCGTTCACTTTGGAAATAATGAGCCTTCTGACCCTTCCTCTGCTGCATGGCTGATGGAAGTACTGAACCCAGCAACTGGAGGGCCTGGATATGCTGGGATCTCTGGTGCAGTGGGTGATTGCAGGGTTAATGTTTTGTGGTGGTGTTTGTGATAGGCTTTCTGGTGGGTTAATTTAGTGTTTGGAAGGTTCAATGAGTGATTCAGAGCCGGTTAGGGTTGATTGCGGGCTTGATGGAGGTGTCCTTGTCATGAACAGATTATGATGGCATATATTATAACACTCATTACATGCTCTATGGCATCATGGATAACATATCTGATTACATCTGAAATAGCATAATTAATGACAGCACAGTGCATGGCCTGGCATGAGTTACAGTTACTTCAGTAAACTATAACTGGTGAATGTCAGTGGCTTTTTGAGTTTACAACATTACATTTTAACTGACATTTTCACCTACCTAAAACATCACTTTAACTTTTTCTTTTTTTCTATATATATTGCTATACTTGGCCCTTTCTGCAGGGTCATCCCCAAACCTTTGCCTTCACCCTCCGGCTTTCTGAACTCATTTTGTTGGTTTTTAGGACTCTGCTCACTTTACCACTGCTGAACAGTGATAAAGTGCTTGTGCTCTCATGTAAACATGGTAAATTGGCTTAGACCCAACTGGCATATTTAATTTACTTGTAAGTCCTAGTAAAGTGGTACTATATGTGCCATGGGCATATAAATTAAATACTATTAGTGGGCCTGAAGCACTGATTGTGCCACTTACTTAAGTAGCCCTTTAGACATATCTCAGGCCTGCTATTGCAGCCTGTGCATGCAGCTTTAAACTACCATTTTGACCTGGCACAAAATAACCTTTTGGGAGGCCTAAACATTACTTTTTAATACATATAAGTCACCCTAGGGTAGGCCCTAAATAGCCAACAGGGCAGGGTGCAATGTATTCACATAGTTGGACGTGTATTTTTAAGTGTTACATGTCCTGGTAGTGAAACACTCTAAACTTTTTTTTCTTCACTACTGCAAGGCATACCTCTCCGATTGGAAAGCATTGGGTTACCTTATGACATTTAATAAGTGATAACTTTCAATTGGGAGCACAAATGTAATCCAAGTTTGGTCAAGTTGCATTTTTCATCACAATTCTGAAAATGCCATTTTTAGAAAGTTGCCATTTTCTTGTCCCGACCACTTGGTGTCTGCTGCTTGCATCCTGGGTCACATGACTAGGTTTAGATGGTAGTCTTTCTTTGTGTAGTGCTACCAAACAGTGAACCATAGGGATGCTAGGTGCTGACAGGATCAGCCACTCTGAATTAACGAGGGGGAGGAGCTATGGCCTACGACGCTTGTACATCATAAAGGCTCTGCCTGAGCACTGTCACAAAAGGGCTAGTCACTAGTGTTTTGTGACCCCACACAAGCTTGTGCCAGCACAGAGAGGAAGGGGATGCCTGAATCCTGTGGGGGGCTTAACACTCTAGGTGCTTCCATTACTTCCAAGTGTAGAGCAGGAATAAATATTGCACCTCAGACCAAACTCTTTTGGTCACTTCTGGACCTGTGAACCCAGCCAGGAAGAAGGAATACCCAGCTGTGAAGTTTGCCCTGCTGACCTGCTTTGCGGCCCAAAAACTGCTCTGCTGCCCAAAAACTGCTGTTGTTGCACCATCACTCTTCTGCTGTGAGCTACTCTGCTGAAACCAGCTTGCCTGCATGTCTCAGCACTCCAAGCTCTCCAAGGGTTAGTCAGCTGACCTCCTGTTATAATGTCTCTGTATGTCTCCCCTTTAGTTATCCTAGTTGCCCCTGATGGCTACACCGCGTCCTTCTTACTAGGCCTCCTTACTTCATTGCAATTCTACCACCACAGTTGATAGCGCAAGATGTGCCAGAGCTCTACAGTGACTCTGCATGTCTCCTCTGACTGTATGCCAGTAAGGCCCTAATAGCTATGCCGTACCTTGCTAACTAGACCTCGTCTGCTCTTTGCGTTCTGCAGCCGTTACCCTTTTCTTCACAATTCTGAGAAATTTTACCAGCGGACAGTTAAGTCTGAGGTCCATAGGATTGAAACACTCCACAGCAGCATATCTACATGATCTTATCCCTCTCTTGATAAACTCTTTGTATAGGATTTTCGGGTGATCATCTACAGTGGCTTTACAGAGACACAGCACCTGAATGATGTCCTCAAGCACTTTATCGCAGAGCCTGCACTGTACCCCATATTCCTTTCTTTGCCAAGGTGAGTAATGTGCTGATACTGGCACTATCCTCGGGCCCGCGTATTCAGCTGTGAAGAGTTCCCAACTCCTCAAGGAATCCTGCATTACATTTGACGTGTGAAGTAACTTCTTCACACATGGAATAAGATTTGGCAAGGAGGTGTACATCCATTTAATCCTCTTATTAATAATTATTTAAGATGCACTCTCCTGATCAGCTGAGGGCTCATGTTCTCCTAGGGTGATTGATATGACAATCTCCTGTGGATGGTGATCACTGTTGATCTTCTCCCCAAGAGCAAACAAGATTAAATGTTGAATTAGAGGTAATTCTAACAAGGTGTAGTCTACCAGGGATGCTCTTGCTTTAGAATGATATGAAAGCCCAGGGGGTCTGTCACTGGCAAAACAACCATTCAGCCCAAGATGCTCCAGGTTCCCTAGTAACAACTGGCCTTACTTGTTGTTTTTTATGCCGTTTTGCTTTCTTGGTGCTGTATGCCCTAATATTGGTCTTGTATTGTCAAACTCTTGTTAGGTAGTGCATCTCCCATCAGAAACATGTTAAAAGTGCCTGAAACTATGAGAGAGATGTTTCCTCCCTCGGTTTTTAGGTTCATAAGCTTTTCCGTCAAGGTTGCTGAAAGCTCCAATCTTGCTTTTTTGCTAGGGTTAATGTAAACATTCACTATTACAATGGTGAGAAGAGACTGTCAGATGTTTTCATGGCCAGTTCCGCAAATTGCAGATCCTCATATTTGCCTTTGTGTTCTTTGCCTTCCATTTCATTAGTTGTTGCTCGATAAATTGCGAGACCCCCCTTGTCTATGCCCATGTTTTTGGGCTTCAGTTGCCGGAGTGAATAAGTTTGAGAAGACCTCCAGTGGCACACTTTCCAGTGCCCAGGTCTCCTGCAAAAGCACCATGTGAAAGGTGCATAGATACTGCATGGACCTTGGATCGTTCAATGTACTGGCAAGCCCATTAATGTTCCAGGAGCATATTCATAGTGAATTCTCACCCCTTGTGCTTTTGTATTCTCCTTGTCATTACAGCTTCCTGGTAATGCTTAGTGTACCTGCCAACCAACCCCATTCTGGTTCGATGCTCTTGTGTTGAAGGGATGTCTGGGTGATCTCTTTAGCCAGATTTATGGTCTTTCCCAGAGATTTGCTCAGGTTGTTCCTTAATACCGAATAAGCTCTTCTTTCTGTCGTGCTTGAAATGGGTTATTTGCTGTAAGTTCATTCAAGTGGATGGGGGTACCCAATAGTCCTGGGAACAGATATCGAGATGCCCCAGTTCTTAAAGTTTTCCAACTCCTTCATTACCTTCTGTGCCAGTTATTCCGAACCCCAGGTGACTCTGGTGTGTTCACTAAGATTCCACAGATCAGGGCTTAGGAATTCAATTGCTAAGATGTCCTCTGCTGATATATTCCCCAAGGATGGGATCAGGTGAGTAAGCTTCTAAATATTGACTCTGTTTAAAATGTCAAAGGGGCCTATTGAGATGTAGACCAGACAGAGTAGTATGCACACCCCTGCCCTGTGCATTATAGCCTGTGTTTTGTGGGCTTGAATGGCCTTAGGTATTGCTGAACCAGTGCTACCAGGTCTATGAATTTGCCAGTTTGTTGCTAGATCTCATTTTTCTTTTGTACTGGTGTTCAGTGTGGTTCCACTTGTGGTCATAATCTGTGCCTGATGAGCTTTAATGTCCTGTGGCATTTTTGAGAAAGTGCTTCCAGATTGATGGTTTTTCCAGTTTGTTTTTGTGGCCAAATTCTCTTTCAAGCTGGTAATCAGTATATGAGCACTCTTAAACCTCTTACTAATTTCCCAGGACACCTCCTTCCCTCCAGACCATCTGTTGCACCTGCTAAATCCTTGTCATGAGTGTTTGGGGCTGTTCTTGAGAGGTCCATGTAGAAAGACCTCTAATATTCGTTGGCCCGTTAGTGGCAAAGGATGCGATAAGATTTGGGTTTTGACTTGTTGCTATTGCTTTACTATCAAGCTGTTTATTTCTGGGTCAGTAGATTGGCCAGCTATCTGCCGGATTTTGGTTGTCAATTGCCCTAAGTGGCCATGCAAGCCATTTTCTAGGACAGTTGTTGCTTTAAAGGGTGCCCTATTTCCACTGGTAGATCCTTGTGGTAATTTTGCTTCTGTTCTCAGTGTGTCGCTGTAGAGTAGGCTCTGTTGCTTAATGGACCATTTGAAGGGGAGTCCCTGAGAGTACTAGGTTTTGGCTAGTTATCATTCCCTCATTTTCGGGGTGTTTGTTGTGAGCTACCTTATAGCCCTGTATCTGTTCTATAAACTGCCTTTTGGGACTCGCACTTTCTATTTTGTGCTTTGGGCTTCTGCAGATGCTGAAGTTAGGAGAGCCAGCTCTTCTGGAAATGACTTTATGAGTCAGTCCCTAGTTGCTTGTTTGAAGATACTATAAACTGGTAGCCAGTTTACTATTCTGGAATTTCTATTTTGCAATTTTCTTCTCTTAGCTCTTTTGATTTTTTCCTTTGGCCCTCACATGTTAGGAGCACCTACTGTGATGGTTTCTTGGAACGTTATTTTATCTACTCCGTAGTCTGGTCCTATCAAGGGTGCTTCATCCTGTAGGTGTTATGGATGTGTTCTCGTGGCCTGGGCCTCATCAGTGATGGTCTTGTCTATTCCTGAGGCTATTAGTTGTTCAACGGCCCCTTACAAGGGGTGGAGTAGCTTATTCCATAGGCAGTGGGATCACCCAAGGCATTAGGATCAATTTGTGCTAAGTTGACCTTTAGCTCACAGACAAGCTGTGCCATAGTCTCAGAAAGGCTCTCCAGTTTGTCCTGGACAGGTGAGCATTTGCAACCTTCCCGTTCCCCTTGTGAATCACCTTGTGCTCTTCTGAACAGACTGTTGAGATTGCCGATTCTCTCATCAATCCCTGTGGTGAACATGGCCAAGGTATTAAGGAGGCAGATCTGGATGTCCATTTTGTTTGCCTGATAATTCAGTGCCTCAACAGAGCTTTGTAATATTCTGAGGAGTAAGGCCAAGTGGCCACCACTTTCTGTTGGGCTAAAACTGATATTGGGTGGTGCATCTCTGGCATTTGTGTTAAACAAATGTTTCCACTCTTTAGTATTAAGGTATGTAAGGTCTTTAGCCAACCCCAACGTGCAGCCAGTTCTTTACTCGCTCACTCTGCATGGTGAGGTCGTGGGCTGTGATGGTTAATTTCCTTCCTGAGCACTCTTTTCATCCCTCATTTCTGTGGAGGCACCATTCCAGTTTTGATTCCCTTACTGGGCGAATCCCTATCCTACCTTTCCATCTGTCCTAGCATCTGTTATCTGGATTCCTCCTCTTCTAGGCAGTTTAATAGATGGGAGAATTAGTTTGTTCCCAGAGATGAGCGAGTCCATGTGGGCACCCCTTCAGGATTTGTTTTTAATTGTGGCTCTGAGATGTTTTGAGTCGAATATGTCAGCTACTGTCCTTGGGGGAACCCTTTCAGAGCTGGTTTGAGCTTGATTCCTTGTTCGGCTGAGAGAGATTGTCATTGCTGACTCCTCAAGGGGACCCAGACTATCTTTTAAAGCCCCTGATCCTTGCCTTCCAGTTAGCTGGAAATTTTTGGAGCAAAGAGAATAGAACTATCGTTCGATTGGCCTTCCACTACTCCGGGTTGAGTTGGTGTTGTATCAGGGGGTAGCCAGAAACCTTATAAAGGGCTTTAAAAAGTTCCAGAGTGAGTTAAACTAGGATTGAGCAGAGGCACTGACACTAACACACCCGCCAAACTTGAGGTAGCGGTGGGCTTGCCAGCCATTTCAGTGTGGCACAAGCCACACCGGCCTAAGAGCTGGCCGCCTCCGTGCTACACCAGCAGCCAAGTGACCTAAGGTGGCCCCAGCTTTTCCCAAAGCACCACAGCAGTCTTAGCGCCCAGTTTGAAAGTGATTGCTTGCTCACCTCAAATGTTTTTCACAGATTTTAATATTTCCACTACTGCCCGTGTTCATATTTGCCTCCTATATCCCTTTTTTGGCCAACACCTCTATGACCCTGCAGCTTCCTCCATATGTTTGTCTTTGGCTGTGGGGCGTGGGCCGGCAGCTGTTTCTCCGCCTGGTGTAGCAGCAAGTAAGAAGTGGCAGGAAAACTCATCCAGTCAACCTTCGGAAAAGGGGGCTAAGGGGCTGAAACCAGCAGGGCAGCAGATGAACGGTGGTGCAAAAATGGCAGACTCCACCTGTTATCTACCCACCGCCTCACAGTAAGGTTTTGCTAGGCCGGGGGAGTTCGCGGAGTTGCGCTACACAGAACTCCGTGAATTGGCTAAACAACTCCGCTGTTCTACGTGGAGTTCTGCTTGTGAGCAGAGTTTTCTGGCATGCCTATTCACATTGCGATGGGACCCCAGAGTGCATCCTCGCATTCCAAATCACGTGCAAACGGCACCTTTCATATCTCAGGTGCGTCCTCGCGTTCTAAATCACGCGTGAACATCACCACGCAGTTAGCATGGGCCCAGCCATCTTGTTTTTCTACTCTTTGTTATCGTGCTGGGTCTAATTTTCATTGCTATTTAATCTCTTTAATCCTCCCCCTATCAAGCTTATCTACCCCTCATTTTTATTTATTATATTACTGTGTATTTTTGTGCTTATGAAGTTTTTAAACATTTTTGGGTGTTTTTCATAATTTTTTTAATTTTGTTTATATTTCCCCTTCCTTCCTTATTTCTTCTTTCCTTTCCTTCCTTTTTCTTCTTTTCTAATCTTTATTTACCCTACCCAGCACCATGGCAGAGGGTAGTCTACCATGTGGGCGGTGCTGCCGCCCAGGTGTGCAGCCCTGGTGGATCTTCATTGAGGAGGAGGTGGCAGCACTAGTTTTTTTTGGGCAGCGCCACGTCCCCTCCATGCTGGCACAGACAGTAGGCCTAGAAGTGGATACCCCCTGCTGGAGAGTCGGTTGCACTGGGGAGGGAGTGTATGGTGTACCAGCCAGGTTTGACGCACCGTCCAGCAGCTGACGCACTGCTGGGAGGATATCTTAAACCAAGAACAGGACCTGCTCGACCTGCTAGGTGTCCAGATTCTGGGGCGCAGTGAGTCTTAAATATTTGTTGTGTTTGTGTTCTACAATGCTAACAAGTTTTTCCCGAATAGCATGCTGCTCACACTCAAAAGTATGTTACGTTTAGTTTACATTGGTATAATATTATGTGATCCAGTTTCTAGTTTCTGCTAGGCAGGTGCTCAGCACTACCTAATTGTACTCATCATTGGTGCTCACTTTCGCTTATTAATTAAAAAGCCATTGCAGACTGTTGTCCGAGTCCTGTGACCATAGTGAATCAGTGATAGCAGTGAGTTAGCGTTCTCTCCGTGAATTTGTTTATGTAGCTCGTACAGTTCCAAGCTATTTCACAGCAATGTGTAGCATGCATCTATGCATTGAAAAAAAGGGAGACTGAATTGGTCCATCAAGTGAGTTGAGAAAAGAGAATAGAATCAACGATCATCCACTGCAATGTATTAGTTCCAAATGTCGTTTTTGTTAAGGAAATTTGGAATAGGGATTTTAGGATTAGTATGGGCAACTCAACAATAGTCGTTAGACTCTAAATGAAGTACCATAGGTGAGTTGATCTGTTTTAGAGAAGTGCAATTATGTGACTGCGTTTGCTTGTCATAATAATTTAGTGGAGATTAACTGAATAACTAATCTATATTTTTTTTATTTCTTCATTTCTTACATCACCACCCAGGGGCAAGAAGAGGGATTTTGCAGACGGTCCGGGAGTAGTTGGTCAACAGGAGGTGCCGACCACCAGTGCTGCTGCTGAGGACTCTGCTAACCCCAGTAACTCATATCATTTATTATTATTATTATTATTTCTCTAATGTTGTGTTTTATGATTGTTGTGTGCTTAGTGTAGAACCTTGTGGCATTGCAATGTTGGTGCTGGGTTCCAGGATGCAAGTTGCTACTTGGAGGCTGGTGTTGCTGGTGAGTAAGAAAGTTGCTTTGACACCCTTACCTGTCGTCTTTCTACCACATGGCGATGAGGACGGGATATGAACCCACTCATGTAAAGTACAATGGATTAAATTTTTGTTTCATCCTGTTATCCCTGCATTATCATTTTTTTCCTCATATTACATGTTTTTCTTTTTTGTAGCTGAATTTTTCCAGTCTTTAGTATCTAATACTGCACATATCTTCTGCTTTCTTGGTAATCTTTTCCTCTCTCCTAAATACCTTGCAAGAGTAAGACTAAGAAGAACACATTTTTAGGTTTCGCCTGCACAGCGTCTAAAACGCGGTAAGGGTATGTGAGGCAGTGTGTCGGGTGGTGAGAGAGCCCTGATGGATTACCCCGGAAATGTTGAGCATGTAGTTGAAGGTTGGAGGGTGAGTTTATCACCCGGTTTGTCTGAAAAGGATAGTCAGCGGGGACATGGGGTCCCGGTTGAGAACGAAGGCTTGAAAAAGAAAACATGCTAAATGTATACTGATTCACGAGCTAGCGCATTCTGTTAGCCTATGGGGAGGAATTTGATGACTGTGTCGCCGCTTACATAGAATCTAATTCAGCAGCGTTTTTATCATCATAAGCTGAGAAAGGGCTGAAACCTATGTGCATATATTCGCAGGTATACAGACGGCAAAGGACTGTGCCGCAAGGGGTCTTACGAGTGAAGGACACCCTTTCAATATGGTGGGGAGCCGGTATGAGTTTTTATGGCCACCACCTGGTAAATACATTATGAATCTTGTATCATATATATTACCATCATTTTGTTTGTCAATAGACGTGAGGCTGGATGTCCTGAATGGTTGGTAGTTTTAAATATGTTCTTTGTTTCTTGTTTACCAGTCACCCGTGGTTAAAAATTTGAGATCCAGTGAGGTGAAGTCTGGCCCGAGCCCTGAAGAAATTGCCGTAAAGAAGAGTGGCAATGAAACATGTTGGCCCATCTTAAAGTGGTCTGAAACTTGCAGTCTGGTTTTAAACTTGAGTAGGTTCACATTTGTGTGTCTGGAAAAGATAAACTTTTTATGTAGGACATTTCGGACCAGATACGACTGGCAATTGATTAAAGTCAGCGGTTGGGTGGAGACATTAGGAGAATCCCCTCCTGGTCCCTAAGAAATTTTAATATGTCCTAAACAGTCAGGTTTTTTTTGTTGGATTGAACTTTTGAGTGGAGGGCGACCTGACTGGTTTATTCCCTCTTATGCTCCTTGTTGTCGACAACCAAAATACTGTTAACAGTTGCTTTGGTGGACTATATTTTCATAAGGTTTTGCCTTTTACTCTTACAGCATATTTCTATAAAAATGTATCACCTGGAGAGATTAAGAGATTTGCATAGAATCACAGGATGTTGCGCGGCGGAGCCGAGACACCGGGATCCCCAGCTCTCGAGTCAGCAGCTCTGGCTGCTGCCACATCCTCTCCACTCCTGTGTTATCTGTCAGGGAGCTCTTTCCTTCTCCTGGAGGATGATTGAGGAAAACAGCTCTTTCTTCATTTATTGCATAGGCGAAACCAAAGTATTACCAATGCTTGTTGGTACTCTATTGTCTACTGTGAATATTCCAGGCCAAAGTAAGCTAGTATTATAAATAATAGTCACCATGTATGTTTGTTGAGAAGGATTACTTTTTCCTGCTCATGCTTTAACAGTTGAGTTCACAAGAGAGTGGCCATGGTCATGGACCACTCCTCTAATGGTGTGTCATTCATTTATACAGTATACCAGCTGTTTTCCATTACAGTACAACGCTGCTGGAAAACAATTGTGAGGCTCAACTCCCATTGTATTTGCCAAATAACACCATATGTCTTTCATTGACTATTATTCCACCCCTGGCTTGTCTAAGATTATCAACCAACCAAATGCCCAGACTAACATTTTTGTTAGAAGATACTGCAGTGCTAACCAAACTGTAGTGATGATGTATTGCGGTTGTATTTTTCTTATTGAAAAAATTAAGGGGAGGTGTATCTGGCATCTAAAATATTATGTATAATGTTTTGTTCTAGCCACATAGACCACCAGTGATGCAGGCTCAAGTAGTGCCACTGCAGGAGGAGACTCAGTTGAAGGGGGAGAAGCAGCGGCAGGGACAGGCACTGATAAGTCACATAATTGCTTGCTTATTGACAATTACTATTATACTCACTAGCTAGAACCAGGATGTCATCAACTTGTGACCATGAACCCCCCAGATTTACCAGCTGCAGCGGTGGTTGAGTTATCATGGCTACTTCTATTTGCAAATCACCAAAAGCTCACATAATGAGCATTGATGGCTTGAGGGAAAACTGAAAGAACGGAAGGTTAAAAGAAAGGAAAATGGCATATGAGTGAAAGGGTGGGTGGGTGAAAGAGTGCATAGGTGAATAACAACCTGGATGGATGGGCAAAAGGATGTTTGGAAGAAAGGGTGGAAATTGAATGGATGGATAATAGATTGGAAATTTTGATGAAAGACCAAAAGAGAGAAAGTCAAGCTCAATCATGGTGGCTATGGGTGAATTTTAATGAAAGGATGAATGAGGATTTTGATTTCTTGGATGAACAAGCAAGGCAGCTCTTCGCATGGAAAGGGGCATGCTGCTCGCATTCTTTACTTGTTTTGCTTATGTAGGGTTATCAATGCTACGGTTGAAAGTGGGGGGATTTTTTTAAATATTTCTTCTACTCCCTTGTATCACTGTATTTGTTAAACGAGCCAGATGTATCCCACACATCATTCATCACCCCCCCCGTCCCTGCCAATGGCATTTTGCCACCTATGACCGAAATGCAGTATGGTTCAATTCGTGACTGCTGTGTTGGCTGTGCAATGTGCATCTGCTTCAGTTAATGCAGCATTTACAAAGTTTTCAATGGATTTCAATCCAAACACATGAGGTTTGTTTCCCTTCACCTACTCAGTTATCTCTTAGTACTTCCCTCCCGTATTTTTTCCAACGTTCTTCCATCCCACCCTGCCAAAAAATTGGAAAATTCAGTCTTGGCATGTGCCACATTTGATTTTATAACCATGTGAATTGAAGTGATTCCAGAATTTCCCATAATAGATTCATTTTATACCTGTTCAGAATTTTCCCTTTCAACTTCCGTCGACTAGTACAGTGACTGATTAAGCAAAACATTATGACTCTATGATCAGTGCAGTGACTCCTCTATTCTACAGCGAAAGCTCTACCCTGCCCGCCTAATCCATCTACCCTACCCTGCAGTAGAGTAAGTCAAGTTTTCTTTCCTTACTTCCTGCCCAGCAAATTGATTTGTTGGAAATAATATGTGGTGGTCGGCAAGGCCAGAAAGTAATATGGGAGTTAGTGATTTGATATCAAGTTTGGCGTATGGGATACACTGTAACGAATGTGCCAAATACAATCTATACTGTCAGTTCATTTCCCTGTAGTGCAGTGCATCATTTTCCCAAATGTCCATTTACGGCAGACAGGAAAATATCTGCATTTCATATGTGACATGTGTAACGTAGTTTCTTATTTAATATTCATTTTCCTCTTTGGAGTCAGGGCAAAAAGAGAAAGGCATTTGGAGAACAGCAGGGTCACTGAAATTTAAAATAGATAATTGTCAACTACAGCTACCCCAGCTGCGAACAGTAGCACAAATACCTGATGCGCTGGTTAGCAATGAATATAGCTCCAATATTTTAGCACAGCACACAACTTTTACTCCATAGTGCATAATGCTGTACTCATGAATGAGAGGTAATTTATTTTACCACTCAAGGTGTTTGTTTATACTTACTTGAAAAGCCTTTAGAAAAAAAAATCAAATCACTGTTTTTTAAATCCAGTATTTTTCTGCCTTAATACTTTTCCACCACACAGTCAGTGCTTTTTATGCAAGGCATGTGTGGGTAAAACAAAATTGGCCTTGTGACTATCCTAATCATAATCACATCAAATTCCAATGGCCCTAGGGGACCAGCAATACACTGCTACTATGCCACCCACTAATTTAAAACAATTGTTTGCACAGACCATTATTTACAATTTGTCTTTTCTGTTTTTCTTTATATAGCTACTGCTGCTGGTCCAGCCGTAGAACTCACCAGCCAATGCAGACAGTAGATAGTGGCCTGTCTGCAGCCGCAGAGGCTGGACTGCATACAATAGGAATACCAGCGGCTGGTGGCCCTGGAAGAGGAGGCGGATGAAATTAATGCCTCTCAGCCGGACCTCAGTGCAGCCGGTCCCCCTCAGCCTCCAGCTTCCCAGACATTCAATCGCCGGCACCGCTGCCAGCTGACATCAACTGGTGCTGCCCCCTCTCATACTGACAACAGTGGCTGGAACCTATAGACAGCTGGTTCGCCACGATGCAGTAGAGCCTGGATCATCTCCGGACCCAAATATCAAATGACATCCTCTAGCCCTTTTTTAATTTTTTGTTTCGGAGGGAGAGACTTGTTGTGGGTAGAGAGGGTGGCAAGGGAGTTGGGATTGTGTTTTATTCTTTGGACATGTACTTGTAGTAGCAGTTAGTTACTTACTAACTAACTTAAGTAGTTTGCTTCACTCCATAGTTGTCTTACCTGAATATAGATGAAGCAATAACAGGGAAGGCATCACAACTTCACCAGGGAGGTCTAACTTCCACCCAGGTGAGCTCCAACTGTAGGATTAATGGGAAGGATTATCCATCGTAGGCAACTAAATGGAAATAAAAACACTGAGGTAGTGGGTTATATCAATGCTTTACGATGAATTGACACCAGACTACTACATGATGACACAACAAGAATTCCTGATAGTGATAAAATAACAGAAAATAACAATAGTCATAGTATTAACTTGAGCAATGGGGAGCTACTAGTAACTTACGAAATCCTCCTGTCATAAAAAATGAACTCAAAGTCTGGGGTGGACAAGCTTAGGTTAGGCGTTTATGGTTACACAACACAAGGCCTGAATGATGATGCTAACGACTCATGTTCTTCATTCTATGTCTAAAATAGAGATCACTTTTTATACGTGGGTGGGTAAATGGGGCCAGTGTGGGCTATTTCTAAGAAGATCCTGCAGTGAGTTGATGTTGCTTTCACCACATTCACCCTGTAGGAGAGTAGGATCTGCTTCACATGGGTACCCCCACTTTTTGCTGATGCTTCACTGTTTTTCAACATTAGTCTGGCTGGGGCCCTGCTAATCAGAACCCCAGCCTAGCTGCTTCCTCTCTAAAATGGTTTCCATGTGCCTTAGGCACATCACTGATTGGGATCTGGAGTGCCCTTATAAGTCCCTAGTATATGGTATACTATGTACCAAGGGCATAGGTACCTCAGAGGCCTGCCAGGGGCTGCAGCATGTATTATGCCACCCCTGGAAGGCCATCCAAACTGACACCACAGGTCTGCTACTGCAGCCTTACTGTGATATAGGTTACCTATATCACTAAATACATACACACATATAAACCTATAAGTCACTCCTAAAGCAGGCCTTATCAATCCTAAAGGCAGAGTGCATGGTTCCTATGTGAGAGGGTGCCCCTGCATGAGCAGGGCCCCTCTGCAGCGTTCGGAGACCCTTCTCTGATGCTGTTTGTAGTGCAGCCTGACCATATACTCTTAAGCGCATTATAACCTCGCGTTAAATGCTAACTTTGGAATGGCTGCACCTAAACATGTCGTGTTTGGTGTCAAACATCTTGGAATACTACCCCCCGCCAATTCTGGCGGCGGGGGTAGCATTCCACCCTTCTAGAGGGAGAGACATGTTAACCCTGGCCTGGCCGGTAACTTCTTTCTAAAGCCCTGGCATCACAAAATGGATGCTGCTGCCACAGACACGAGTCTGGCCTCCTGCTGCTGGACGAAACTCCGGCAGGGGAGGCCTGGACAATAGGTTTCCTGTCCCAGTGTGACCACCTCCCCAGACAGGATAATGTGTATTGGGGCTGGGCGGGAGCACTTTCGGGTGCTTTGAAGTCCTGCACTGGGGGCACACTTGGTGTCCCTGTGCATACCCCAGTTCAAACCGGATCAGGGGCTTGCAGCCCCTGCTTTGGCGCGAACTGGACAAAGGGAAAGGGGTGTAGCCACCCCTCTGCCCTGACCCACCCATAGGTGGGGCCACAGAGTAGTCCAACCCCTATCCTTAGTATAAGTATAGGAACCCAGTCCTTGGGACTTTAGATTATCCCTGGACGAAACTCTGAAACTGAATCCTGGACCTTCGACGCTCTACTCACGATTAGAGGACAGAAGAATCTCCCTTGGGGTCAAGGAGTGACTCCCCTGCTTGGCAGGCACCAAAGAAGCATCTGTCCAGTTCACATTTCTGAAGCTCCCGTCGGACGCCGAAGTCATCGCATCACCAGAGGTGGATTCTCAGACTTCCCCGAGGCTACCCTGAGTCCCCAGCAAAGCTGAGGCCCGTAGCTATCGTGGGTGACTTGAGACCGTGACCCCTGGACACCGAGCACATTTGCAAGTGCATCCTCTTCTGGGTCTCCCCTGAAGTCATGCTTTGGGCTCCGAGTAGCCCTAGCCTCCAGCACCAACTGCACCGAAGATCACTGGCCTCCACTCCACGAGTGTCCTGTGAGCCAGATCCATGTGCAGCATCTCGAGGCTCCTTCGCGGTCGCTAGCCCGTTGGCTAGTAGCCCTTAACGAAGGCCAATCTTTTTTTAACTTGGCATCCTGGTTGCTCCAGGCCTGCCCTCACTTACCCTTGCTGGGTGAGTTCCCCAGATCTTGCTGGTCTGCACCATCGACGATCTTCCTCTACATCAAGACTTGCCGTTGCCAAGGCTGGTTGGGTCCAATCCGGTCGCCGACACCTCAGCACTCGACAAACATTGTGTACCAGGCCGAATCCTGCTCCTGGTCACCGACAACCCCTCCTGGACCTCGTGGCTGAAGAGTCAAGACGACCGTCAACGCACCTGAAGCACTCAACATCGGTGGGCATCTGTCCATCGCCTTCCTGGTCACTGGCTAGTGACCCAGACTCTGTCCCCTCTGCTTTCAGGTTCTTCAGAACTCCGATCCACTCTTGGATCCACCCGGACACTTTTCACTTGGTCGCCAGCAGCACTTTGCAGCAGATCGCCATTCAAATCGACGACGAAACCCGACTCCGAAAGGCACCTATGCACCCGGCTTCCTGGGGAGGTAACACGAGTACTCCGGTGCTCCCGTGGGTAGAGACTCTTCAAAGTCCTAGATCTCAAAGGGTTTACTGCAAGTCCTCCTTTAAGTGTCCCTTTTCTCTAATTTCCCGATCACAACTTTCTCCATAGAAGTCAACGGCGTATCGCGGTTGTGTATTTACACTGCACGCGTCTCCCGTGGGTCCCCTGTGTCACTACCTTGGGTGGTTCCTTGTGGTCCAAGCACTTCTAGAGGCTCTAGGCCTAGTGTCTAGTTCAGTCGTGGTTCTTATACCACTTTATTGGTATATGGTTTGGTACGCCCCTAGGGCCCAAACGTGTATTTGTGCTATTACTGTGTTTAAATAACTTCTAACTTATGTACTTCGAACTCTAGCCTCATAAAGAGACTAGAGGGGTGTGTTTAGCAATAAATACATATATTTTGAATATATACCTGGTGTGGTGCTCTTTCATTTGATCACTCAAGAGATTATAGACTGGTAAAACAAGCTGCTTTACATTCCTTCAAGACTTAGCCTGAAGGCTGCTCTCCATAGCTACCACTAGGATAGTTTTCAATAAGGTTGTCTTTAACCTATCTCCAATAAGGGGTTGTTTGGACTGGTGCAAGGTGCCCACTATAATTAGTGGACAGCATATACCAGGCCAACTTCTCACACACCCCACCAAGTGTGTGATACATTGATGATGTAAATTAAGCCACACCTCAATAAATCAAACAACCCGGGGGAAGAGGGTTAGGGGTTTGATGAAAAGATGGGAAAGGGGATTTGGGGAAAGGTTTGACAGTGACAAACACTACACAAGGACAACATTCATCTGGGCAACAAGCAGCACCTCATTTGTCATCAATCTGTTGTGGAAGGAAACACAGGAATGAGTATAGCACAGTATAGGTAAATGCATTTCAAGCAGTCCTTCTGCCCCGAGACCCAAGTTATCAGATATCTAATGTTCTGTCTTCTAGGTTGGGAGTGAACCCACCCACCCAGTCATCCAAATATGATTGTTAAAAAACAAAATTCTGTATTGCAAAATTAGGTGGTGCATCTGCATTCTCCTCGGAAATGTCTGTCACTCTTGGGTGCTTATCTAGACTGGTTGGGTAGGTAAGCAGGAGTGTTGAGCTCAGCTTTCGCTCTTCATTCATGGAGGAGACTAAAAGGCCTGCAGATTGTAAAACAGAAACTGTATTTTAGAGTCAACGAGCAGCACAGAAGGAAGGGAAGCTTTATTGGGAGTGTATCAAGAAGGCTCAGAGGCAGAGTAAAAAAAACAAGAGTAGGGCTCAGAATTTCACTTTTGCCACCAGTGCAACACACACACACACACATGCACACACACACAGCAGAATTTCACAAATCAACACACCTTTCTCTATTTCACATACCTGAGTACTAGGCCTCAGACTCCTGGTTTACCTTTGAAGTCAATAACATCTGCTGTCAAAAAGTTCTTGCTTCTAGCTGTTAATGATATAGTCCCACGGCTCCCACCCTAAGTTCTTCCAACCCTGCTTCCTGACTCCAAGTAACTCCGTTCCAGGCCAGTCATGACCCGAGCAGAATAGACGTGTAGTGCACTGTTGTTGAAGAACAAGTAGATTACAGTATTTTGCATATGTTTTTGTTTGTTAACTAAAGTGACTGTTCTATTTCTGAAGAACCAGAAAAAAGGAGAGGACCCTGCAAGTAAATCTGGGTAAGTGTGAAAGGGCCAATCACCTACAGACAAAAAATTATCACCCATCACTCAAAATTTGCAAATCAGTCATCTCAAGCAAGTTCCAAAATTACAGTTCAACACCCTCCCTCACTGTCTGCCACCACATAAATCATCAATCATCACTCACAATCACTTGATAATCAGTTCACTCGTTGGTGCAATGGTTACCTGTTCCAACCCAAGCACGATGGTAGGGACACTATCTCCCCTTTGATGCAAGCAACATATTTGAATTTGGCAGTCTTGTAAATCAAACAATCATCTGGGGCATCCTCCTAGGTGATGAAGAAAAACAGAAGGATCATAGGAGTGGACCGTACAGGTTAATTAATTTTTGCTAAGTAAGGCTGTTACTCCAGGGAAAAAATGATCACCCATCGTTCAGGCCCCAAACTTTTCAAATCAGTCATCTCAAGCAAGTTCCCAAATTACAGTTCAACACCCTCCCTCACTGTCTGCCACCACATGAATCATCAATCATCATCACTCAAACAATAACTCACTCACAGTTGCAATAGTTGTAGTTAGCTCTTCCAATCCAAGCAGGGGTAGTTTAGGTATTAGGTATTCATCTTTGATGCAGGCAACACATTGGAATTTAGTACTGGCATCCTTGTAAATCAACTATCTTCTGGGGCAGCACTGCTAGTGCTAAGTGATGCAAAAAGCACAGAATTATCTCCAATGTTATGAAGGATTTGTGGAGGTTTCTTCATTGCACACTGTTCCAACTGCAATCTGGCAATATATGTGACTAAAAAATGTTGTGGCAGCAAAAGTCTGACACAAAAATAATAATGTTCCACTATCCATTTTTTGAGGGGTTTCAAAGATAAAATGTTCAACAAGAAATAATTAAAAAGTTCTATGGGGCACTGGCATACTTAGTCTGAGGAGTAGGGTTCATCCTCAATCTCAGGTGGTTCACTCAGAAGTTGGTCAGCTATCACAGTTGATCATCATCTTCCTCCTACTGTGTTGTTTCAGGAACAATGTAATTGTATGGAATGAAATTTTGGTTCATTTTGATCAAAGCCAATCTCTCCACAATATAAGGCGAGAAACTGGTCCTTCTTACTGTAACAACCACACCAGCAGCTCTGAAAACATGCTCAGCAGACACACTGGCCATAGGACAAGCCAGATACTATATTGCCGGCCTGCTGAGCTCTGGCCATTGGCGCATCTTCCCATACCAATACATCCATGGATTTTGTTCCACATAGACCTCTTTTGGATCATCGGGATACTTGTGGAAGATCCTGTGAATGGTCATTGGTGCCTCCACTTGCTCAACTCTTTTGCCATCACCTCTGCACTGGACTTAAGCCCAGCCAATTGAAACCAATACAATGCAGAGGTTTGGTCCTTTCCTTCTGTTGCTGTTGTTGTTAGTGTTCTGGTGGACAGTGTTGTTGGTTGCTGTGAGACAAGACTGCCCTCTCTGGAATTTGAAAGCGGCACTCCAAAACTGCAGTTTCAGCTGTTCTTCTTCCAGGTCTCCGGCTTGCTCAACAATCCACATCTTGCATTTTGGAACATCTCCTTCAAGAAAAGGAATTAAAGTGGGCAGAATATTTTGCACTTTGGATCAAGTAGTGTGGTACAGATGTACTCATTGGATGTGATTATGTCATGTTGCAGCTTTCTATTACAAGCCAAGCGAAGGATTAAGCTCTCAACCAAGGCATGCACTTCTGTGTTTTCATTCACACCTGCAGGAGTGAACCTATCAGACACCTTCTTTACCTGGTACTGTAGCGGATGAAACAATGGGATAGCTTGGCCCATCATGCTGTCCTCCTTGCTAACTTCCCATGTGAAAACCTCAAAAGGGAGTAGCATCTGTGTCAGGCATTTGACTAGGCCCCATTTGTCCACATCCATGGTCAAACCTTTCCCAACTGCATCCCCTCCTATGAGAATGAGTCATTCAATGAGTCATTGATCAGTTTGTACTGCTCAAACAGGGATTGAAACATGTAATAGGTAGAGTTGCAACCTTATGGCACCTCCTGTATCAGGGCTTCAACTGTTGCTCTATTGGTATGCTGAATTTTCCGTAACTGCTTCTGTGCTTTAAAAGAATGGCTAAAATGAGCGCAGATTCCTCTGCAAGTGGTCAGTATGTTGCTGACTATGTCTTCTTTTTTTAGAAAGTCTTTCACCACCAGGTTGATGCAATGGTCCAAATACATGACCCTGAAATAGCCTACGTCAGACATGGCCTTTACTATGTTACTGCCATTGTCCGTGGCAACAAATCTGTTCTGAGACCTCTGGGTTGCAGCCACTCATACACCTTGCTGTTAAATTCATCCAAGATGTTCACAGCTGTATGTGATTTCTCCATGGTGAACATGGTGGCCATGTTCGCCATTGAGAAATCACATACAGCTGTAAACATTTTAGATTAATTTAACTTAAAATTTTCTTCAGGGCCAAGACCTGAAGATATCTTTTGCTTTATCCCGCAAAAGAGATCCAGTATGCTGTGATGCACATGTAATCAGTCAGCTTACAACTGGTCCACATGTCCGTCATCAGGTGGATAGTGTGAACAACACTTTGCTGCAAAGCTCGTCCAACCAACTGCAGCACATCATGATGCAGCACTGGAACAGCAACTCTGGCAAAATAGGTCCTACTTGGTACCTTTCATTTTGGGCAGATGGATGCTACAAATTCTAAGAAGCCCACTCCTTCCACAAAACAGAAAGGGAGGAGGTCCAGCGCTAACATTTTTTCCATTTTCCCATTGTACAAATGTGTACTTCGGTGGTTCCACTCGCAGGGCCCTCCTGCATTGACATACCCATAAAAGTAGCCTGTATTTTCTTCTTTTCTGGGGCCACTGACACAGGTGCCTTCTGAGAAGTAGATGGTGGTGGTAGACTCATTGTGCCTCGTGGTGGGCCAGTCACTGTATGCTGTGGTGTCTTCATCTCACTCCGAGCCTTGTGCCGTTGTGAAGTCACTGAGATGGGTGATTCTGCTGGTGCAGTCCTGGGGATAGGGCTGCTTTGCGTGAAGATGTCACCCTCTTCTTCCTCATCATTACCTCCCACCATGTTTGGATTTGTAAGTGATGCTCCCCGGCTCTCCTCACCACCACAACCATGTTCAGCAATTTTTTTAAGGTGCTCCTCCCACTTGATTGTGTGGTGTTTTTTTCATATTGATCATTTGGCCTCCAGAACAATCATTTGTACCAGGCTTACCTTGATGAACATTTGTGTGGCAAATGCTGCATACTGCAATGTGCCCCCCCTCTTTGCTAACTGTAAAAAAGTCCCAAACTGGGGAAAAGGACTTTTTTACTGTGCCAATGCCTGAAGAAGAACTGTAGGTAGGTGGACATGCTTCTCCTGATGTAGGGGTTGGTGCAGGTCTCAGCTGGGGTTTTGCAAATATGGGAGCTGGCAGTGGTACCTATGCCACATCCCTTTGAGCAGGTTGAATAGCAATGTCAGACTCCTCTGTGTTTTCTTCCCCAATGACTGCCTCATTGTCATCATCCTCCTCATCATCCCCTCCCATAAGTCTAACACTTTCAGGAACTTTCCTTTTCCCTAGCCTCTACTGTTGTCTCTTGGACTCTGCCAAGATCCACTCCATGTCCCTATCATCATCATCAGAAGTGGTGCTTTGAGAAGTTTGTGTAGTTGTACCCATCTTATTGCTTGCTGGAGATCTGGGAGCCAATGATATTCTAAAAGAGGAGTTTCTTGCTCAGAAGGAAGCTCGACCTCCTGTTCTGCTCCAACATCAGGAAAATGTACTATTGCTGGCTGCGGCTGCTGTCCACTTTGCTCTGTTTCTTGAAACGATTGTGTACTACTTTGTGAAAGGAACAAATCTGAATCAACATCACTACTCATTGGTGTCACCGTGATTGCAGTGGCTGCCTCACTGACATACATGGTCCTGGGCTTAGGTTGGGGTGGTGCTGTTGATGCAGGAGTGCTGGTCTCAGCTTCCTCCCTGGAGGCCATTGCGGCAGGCACACAAAGTTGTGGTCCAAAAAAGATTTGAGGTTGCATGCCACTGGTGGGAAGCTGCTTCTTCTCACTGACCACTTTCTTGGAAGCACCAAGCTGCACAAGTGGAAGAGATTGGAGGACTGACATGTGAATGCACAATCCTTCTGTTTAACAGTACTGCGGGTGATGTCTCTCTTTAGGGAACCTAAAAGCAAACAAGTAAGAAAAACATTTAGTGTGAAACATGACATTGTTTGCAGTTTAAATTAGCACAGAGAAAGCAATATTAGTGTGGTTGCTTTGTTAACTTAGATAACTACTTTAAGGTCAAACCACACCACCATACCATAATTTCCCATCAGAATAACATACAATATACAGAATGATAGCGCTCTTTCCTTTGTGTCCATATATTCTAAATGAGATACCTGTGGCAATCAGGGAACTGAATGGGTAAATGGAATAGCAATCTTTTAAAAAATGGAGGCAAGTGTCCGCCTATGGCCTGCAATGGGGTCCTGGGGGTAATGGAATAATCATTATCATTACACAAATGATTGATGCTAATGTCTCCTCTAAAATGCACCGCAGCCAGGGTGTCCAGGAGGAAAAAGAATTATATATCTAAAAAACTGAATGGTGTTGCACGGTTATGTGCCTATAGTGGATGGATGGATGGATGGATCAACCAAGGCAAAACGGAAAAAAAATATTTTAAAAAATGTGGAAAAAAATAGATTCATTAGAAAAAATTACAATTAAAAAATTATAAATTTGTTAAAAAAAATTACATACAATTAAAATGAATTAAAATGACAACAAATGTAAATTAATTAAAAAGAAATCAATAAAAAACTAAAATAAAACAAATTCCAATAAATAAAATAAAATAAAAAAATTAAAATTAAAAAAAATAATATTGAAATTATCCTCAAGCATATTATTAAACTGATATATCATACTTCCATGCTAGCCTATGGCAAAGGCACACTGGCCGGACGCACAAAATGTCTGCCAGGCAGTTCCACATGGTCAACACCAACACTGAGCAAGAAGGCATAGGGAACAAAGAAAACATGCAGGCCTATGGCAAAAGCACACATGCTGGCCACACAAAATGGCCACCAGCCACATTGTCACAACAGCAAGCAGGAGGCATGGAAAACAAAGAACACATGCAGGCCTATGGCAAAAGTAAACTGGCTGGCTACACTAAATCGCTGCCAGCCACATGGTCACAACAATCAGCAAGGAGGCATGGCCACAACAAAGAACACATGTAGACCTATGGCAAAAGCACATGGCTGCCTACACAAAATGGCCACCAGCCACATGGTCACAACAACAAGAACAAAGAGTAAGGAGGCATAGCCACAACAAAGAACACATGCAGGCCAATGGCAAAAGCACATTGGCTGCCTACACAAAATAACTGCCAGCCACACAGTCACAACAACAACAACTACCAGCAATGATGTATGGTCACTACAAAGAACACATGCAGGCCTATGGTAAAAGCACACTGGCTCTCTATGCAAAATGGCAGCCAGCTTCATAGTCACATCAACAAGCAGGAGGCATGGAAAACAAAGAACACATGCAGGCCTATGGCAAAAGCACACTGGCTGGCTACACAAAATGGACACCCTCCATATGGTAACAACAACAACCAGCAAGGAGGCATGGCCACAACAAAGAACATATGAAGGCCTATGTCAAAAGCACACTGGCTGGCTAAACAAAACGGCCGTGAGCCACATGGTCACAACAGCAACCACAACCAGCAAGGAGGCATGGTAACAACAAAGAACACATGCAGGCCTATGACAAAAGCATACTGGCTGCCTACACACAATTTCTGCCAGCCACCTGGTTACAACAACAAGCAGGAGTCATGGACAACAAAGAACACATGCAGGCCTATGGACACTGACTATACAAAATAATGGCCATTGGCCACATGGCATGGGGAACAAAGACAAATGGTGGCCTATGGCAAACACACTAACACACTGGCCAGATAAAGAAAGGAGGCATGGTAATTGGTACATAGGAAAAAAGTAAAACAGCATTATTTCACCAATGCCAAAAACGAAATCTAACTGGGCTAAAAAACATTTTACAACACAAACCCTCCAAAGGCATCAAATATATTACCCCACCTATACACTGTTTACAGAAAAATTTGAAATAACCCAAAAAACACATTTTGCTATTTAATCCAATGCCATCCATGGCCTAAATGATGTTTCAATTCAACATACACCACAGGAACAGTTGTTTCATGCATCCATGTCTAGTACTGGGCCTGTATGCCTGGATGGCCCATTGGAAGACTATGCAGCATACTGAATTGAATGAATTTTGCAAATTTATTTTAAAGAATGGATAAAATGTACTAAACTGTGCAACATTTTTCCTTTACAAAACAAAACAAAATGCATGCAAAAAAATAACTAGGCCCCTCCTGAAACTGCAGGCCACCCACCACAATACATTTAAAAAATTGAATACAAGTACAAATAAATCCTGGCACATGCCCCCTATATTACATACAACAACCTTATACACCAGTTTTTGAACTTACTTGTGAAATCTTCAATACAAAGTCCTTAAATCCAATGGTATATATGCAGCAGACAAGGAGAGTGATCTTTCCAGTACCAGATCCCAATAAAAAGTGACCAGGAGATGGACAAAGCACTGGGAGCAGCCTGCTGGACAGGAACAGGAAGTTGGAGTCACTTGGGCACTTCCTTCCTGTTGGCCACAAAAAAACAACTCCAAGAAAATCCACTCAAAAAGCCTCTTAGCGGCTTCTCGAGCACAAAAGCTGTTCAAGCGGTGCATTCACGATCATTACCGTCGTATCCGGAAGCCATGCAAATGAGCATGAAGTATTGCGTGAGCTTGCTAGCGGCCCAAGATTATCATGGCACTCGCGCAAACTGGAAAAAAGTCTCTGCTTGGCACCCGGAATGGAGGAATTCAGGATCTCCACACTCCTGTGTGGAGTGACTGAATTTAGCAAACTCTATGAGTGGAGCGGAGTTTACTGCCCCGGCCTAGTTTTTGCCACCTCCTCTTTTACTCCGTGGCCACTGAGGCCGAAGAAGTCTGGAGAGCCCAAATGCATTAGCACTCCAGCACCCGTCGGCATTTCTCACCTCAGCATTTTTCCAATGCTGCAACCCACGGCTCTGCAGCTTGGTGCTTGCTGTGCTCTGAACTCACTCCACCCCTCGATGCGCATCACCTCCCGTCAGACTCCAGTGCAACAGTACATAGGCCACCAAGTGCAACTGGAATGCTAACAATGTTACTTATGAAAAAAGTATGATACACCTGAAGTCATGTTGATTGAATCAAACTGGTAAAATTTAAAAATTTCATTTAGAAAGAAACAGAATGAGGGTGTTCAGTTTCTCATAAAAATTATGATTAGTGCTGTATAAAGAAAAATTCGGACACATTTTAAGTGAGTTCTCAAATATCTTCCTATTCTATTTCATTATAACATTCTGACATGCAGACTGAGACATGCACTTTCAACACCAGCAGCAGACTGCCAGTTAACTCCCTGGTGATCAGCAGCTTTACTATAGTGATCTAATGATTATCTAGAGTGCTAACATACTGAATTTATGCCAAAAGTGTGGCACATCTGAAAGCCATCTTGATGGAATCGAAGTAGAAAACAGAAAGCATTTTCTACTGAGGATTCTTCAGTAAATGAGGAATTTAGGGAGCTTCATAAAAAACAATTCTCCCAAGATGGCCACCAGAGAAAAAAGAGCCGAAATATAGCACACATATCACCCAAATATAGCCCAAGTAAAGCCCAATGACAAGTGTGCAAAACAATTAAATTTTTATATAGCACAGATTTGACCTGAAGGTATATGAGTACTTTACATCAATATGAGTACTTTACATCAGTTACATTCACATAAGGGCACATTCATTTTGGTTTTAGGCATGGGGAGATTAAGTGAATTGCCCAGGATCCCAGAATTTAGAGCTAACGCAAAAACTCAAACCTTGTTCCCCAGTTGCAAAGTCTGCAGCTCTGGCCGTAACGCCACATCCTCTCCATCAAGTGTAACATATAATCAAGTGACCAACTGGATAAAAAAAACAGAAAGATAGCAAATTATTCAAAAGTGTTTTGTCGCTATTTGAAAACTCAGAAATTATGTCCTCATTTTTGTTGGTAAGAGCACTAACCATAATTTCTATGGGAATAATACCCTGTAGTGGAGAAGGGGGCAGAGGCAATAAGTTGACTACACTGGGCAGGTGACAGGGGCAGTGACAACACAACAGACAATGGAGGGAAGGGTAAAGAGGGGCAGGGGCAACAAGCCAACCATGCAGTACACACTATAGAGAATGTGGCTATATAAAAGACCATTGAGGGCAGAAGGAAGAGGCAGTGGCAGTACAACCATACATGCCAACAGACTCAATTCAGACAGAATCACAATGTTTTTAAGCCCAAAAGGGTTTATTTTAACTGTCACCTGCCTAAAATCTCCTCTTTTTCAATGTACGTCAATGGGGAAAATCAATTCCCCTGATTTTTTTCAAAATCTCCCTCCTACCAAGTTCAAAATGTTGACAGATGAGGTGCATTGGATCAAAGAGGGCAGGAGAAATGGGCAGGGACATAGACTCAGATAAGCATGGACAGTAAGGAGGTGGGCAGGGGCACCAAACTGACCTTGCAGAGCACAGAACATTCTTCCCAGCAATCTAAAATCGATCAAATCAGAAACTTTTTAAGAAACTACTAAAAACTAGGATTTTCACAGTCCCTGATGCCTTGTGCTCTTCACTTATCTAAGAATGCGTCCCTGTTCATGCTTGCTCTGACCTTTATCTCTACCTCCGCATAGCGCCAGGATGCTACTTCCGGAGCGACAATAGCGCTCTATAAATGTAAAATACATTACGTAATATTGTGAAATATATATTACTAAATTGTACTTATAGGTGCAATTGTAGTACAATTTTATAAACAAAAACTGGTAGAATTCACAAAAAAACAAAGGTAATAGGGACGTTACAGTTAGAAAATAGCATTAAGAAAATATAGAAATTCACTAAAAAAAACAAAGGTTACAGGGATGTTATAGTTAGGCTCATATTTTACCCACACAAATTCATACAATTTCAACAGATATCGTTAGCTGAGCTAACTAAAACTTATGCCCCCACAATGCACTACTTATGACCTCACATATTACATCACTCATGACATAGTCAGTGACATCACTGATGGCATCTCAAATGACATCAGTGATGACATCAGAGGTGACATTATCCAGAAAAGTTAACTTCAATATACTTCATAAAATACAATTTACATTTTCTAAAAATAATATGAAGACACGGGAGAGAGACGTACAGCATAGAGCTCACTGTAACCTTATAAACTACTACACTCACTTATCACCTATGAGACAGTTCTCAGTGCATAGTCCTGACTTTTCTGAGCCATTACTCTAAACACTAATGACCAAAGTAAAAAGTCTAACTGTATAGGCTAGTCTATTACAAACCACAACAACACCATTTGTGAACCTGGAAAGAGGTTTCAGTGAACATGTCAGATTTACACAAACCACTACACTATACAACCAGTAGAGAAGTATTGGTGGGCAGGCTACTGTGTGACAAACCAGTAGTAAATTAGTATTCGTCCTGGAGAAAGGTGTGAGCAGAGATGTGAGCCTGTGTCTATATTTTTACAACACTTAACCATCACAATGAAAAACGTCTTAATGAACAGATGAATTTATTATAATCCACTACTGCAGTCATTCATCATTCAGGAGAGAGGTCAAAGGAAACTGGTCAGTATGTCCTAAAACAGAACTATACTCAGCCATCACTGTGGAGTGAAGTCTCAATGAACAGTTTAGACTGTTTCAAAGAACTACCATACACGTACATCAACAGGGGACAGGTTATGTTATGTTAACTTATATTTGTAAAAGCGCCAAATCACCAACGGTCTCTGTGTCAGTGTAGAGGCTAGTGTACTAATGAATAGCACACCTGCCTTTGAAACGGGATTATAGATCAGATAACTTATGTTAGAAATAGTACCACTCATTAGTAGTACAGAAAGAATAGTAATTTAACTTAAGCAGTAGTTTAGATTACATCTTTAGGCCTCAGAAATGTTTACAAAACACTTACAGTCACTGGATGATTTTATCAGTGATGTCACTTGAGATGTCATCAGTGAATCAGTGATGTCATGAATAATGTCACAGACCATGTCATGAGTGACGTAATACGTAAGGGCATAAGCAGTGCACTGTCGTGGCGTTAGTTATAGTTAGCTCAGGTAACAATAACTGCTGCATTTCTATGGTTTTATGTGTGTAAAATCTGAGTCTAACTATAACTTCAAACTTTGGATTTTTTCAGTGAAAAAAAATGAATATATCAATCAAAAGAGGAGATTCGGAAATGCTGGCGTGCCGCCTGATCGCTGGTGGTGCTCAGTAAACAGCGCTCCCGCTAGCGCTAATGTATCAAAACATTTTCCAAACTCTGCTAGGAGAATGAAAGCAGGCACTCGAAGTCAGGGGAAATGAACCTGTTTATTGGATCAGGTTGCTCCAGGCGCAGGAACACAGAGACGCGTTTCGGCAGTACAACTGCCTTTTTCAATGTAAAATTGTTTGCCACATTGAAGTTCCTTTTAAAATTAAACTACAATAAACATAGACAATATACTATGCTATTAGCAGCACCTTTTCTTTAAAAACGAAATTTGGGACAACTTGCCACATATAAATATGAATACCACACATTATTTTGCTTCAACAACTGTTGACATTAAACTCTTGAGTAAGTCTTTTTTTTAAAGTCCGGTAAATACCACTTTGTGCTTCTTCAATTGTCAATAAAACATTTGTTATTGCAGTGTTCCACAATACATCGCATTGGTGTTTTCAAAAATTGGACTGGAATATATCACTAGTCCTGTGCTGCCTTCTACGAAATGAGCATTCAAAAAAGACTCTTCAATACCTGCCAAGCCGCCTTTCCTTTTTCTAGAGACTCATAATTGATTTATGACACCTACAAGGTAATAAATATCCTTCATAGTCTCGAGAGAATAACAAGCATTGCTCCCAAATCTTTGTTTCATCTCCAAATAGAGTACTCACTGAAACGGCAGCATAGTAAACTGCAGTTCGTGCGTCTGGTGAAATACGATCCTCCAATCTAAGGTAGAGTCCCCAGACCCCACCGCTCGGCCAGTGCCTTTAATACGGGGCCCATCTCCAAGCCCGGGTGGCATTCCTAGGGTGAGGCCACAGCTGTAGTGGAGTCTCTAGAAAAGTCTCAAGAACACTAGAGCTGCCCTTGTCCAAATGCAATGCTTGCTCCCGCAGGAGGTGGGGAGCCGGCAGGGA
Organism: Calotriton arnoldi; assembly: GCA_963921515.1. Classification (NCBI taxonomy): domain Eukaryota; kingdom Metazoa; phylum Chordata; class Amphibia; order Caudata; family Salamandridae; genus Calotriton; species Calotriton arnoldi. Next base: position 2,824,624 of record CAWUFW010001113.1, read on the forward strand.
CCACGGGGGCATTGGAGCTCCCCCGCGGTCCCCAACATCAGGCCAGGCCCCGGGAGATGGAGTCCCCGGGCCATAATTGGCCTCAGGAGGTGGGCCACGCAGCCACCCTCCAAAAAATAAAATAAAAAAAGAAAGGCTGGCCAGGCCCCGGGGGATAGGGTCCCCGGGGTCATAATTGGCCTCAGGAGGGGGGCCCCCCTCCCGTGGAAAAAAAAAGTAAAGGCGGCCATGCCCCGGGGGATGGGATCCCCAGGCCGAAATCGGCCTCGAGAGGGGGCCCGCGCAGCCCCCCTCCAGTCTTTTTTTTTAAATGAAAAAATGGCTCAGGCCCTAGGGGATGGGGTCCCCAGGGCACAAAAAATACTTAAGAGAAGGGGGGCCACACAGCCCACCTTCTAAAAAAAAAAAGAAAGGAGAAGCAGGCATTTCTCCTTAGGCCCCGCCCCCTCCCTGCACCACTCTGCAAATGCGTCTCCTGGCGCGTTCTAAGTTGGGGATTAAGTCCCCTTGAATCCTGAGGGTCCCTGGGGGCCAACTAGCCAACCAGGTACCTCCAGTAAGCCACAGGATGTGGGAGCACACCGCTGACCTCTCAGGCAAGGTTCACCCCTGGCATTCTGGGAAATGCAGTCTCTTGTAGCACGCTCCGATATTTTCGAGTGTTTCGCCAAGGTTGGCGCAGATAGTGCTGATCTCTAGACACGTGTTTCTGGTTTATTAACCGTCATCAGTAAAGAATACAGTCTTGTATTTTGGGGTTTGCCGAGTAGGCTGCCAAACATTATATCAGGTCCAGTACCTCTCACTGGCGCGCAGGTGCTTCATCCACGAGCTCGTCAGCTCAATGACTCACGGGAGTACTTTAAATAAACAACAGGATGTGGGAGCACACCGCTGACCTCTCAGGCAAGGTTCACCCCTGGCATTCTGGGAAATGCAGTCTCTTGTAGCACGCTCCGATATTTTCGAGTGTTTCGCCAAGGTTACTTCCAGTAAGCCCCACACAGTGGGATTGCTGAGAGGTGGTCTGAGGCCATGCCCCTTTTTACACCACTCTGCAAACGCGCCTCTTGGTGCACTGCTGGTGGGGCGATGAGGTCCTCTTGTGTCCTGAGGACCTCTGGACTAAAGTGGACTTCATCCCCCGAACAGCAGTGCACCAGGAGGTATGTTTGCAGAGTGGTATACAAAAGGGGGCGTGGGCTCGGACCACTCTCAGCAATCCAGCTGTGTGGGGCTTACTAGAGATAACAGGAGGGATAGTTGGCCCCCAGGGACCCTCAGGAGGCAAGGGGACTTCATCTTCCAAACAAGAGCGCGCCAGGAGGCGCGTTTGCAGAGTGGTGGAGAAAGGGGCATGGTCTGTGTTCATGTCTCAGCAATCCCACCATCTGGGGCTTACTGGAGGTGTCAGGTAGGCTAGTTGGCCTCTAAGGACCCCCACCATCGAAGGGGACTTTAATCCCCATCCAAGAGCGAGCCGGGGAGCCTGCAGACCGGTGGGCAAAGGGGGCGTGGCCTACTTTGAGAACTTACCAGTGCTTCTGTGTGAGACTTACTGGAGGTCCTTGGGGGCCAATTACCCCTCCTGTTACCTCCAGTAAGTCCCACACAGTGGTATTGCTAAGAGGTCTTCGGAGGCCACACCCCCTTTCTCCACCACTCTGCAAACACGCCTCCTGGCACACTATGGGTTTGGGGATGAAGTCCACTTTACTCCTGAGGGACTTTGGGGGCCAAGAAGCCCTCCTGGTACCTCCTGTAAGTCCTACATAGCAGAATTCCCCTTTCTGCACCACTCTGCAAATGCAACTACTATGTTATAGTTAGAAATTCGCATTTAAAAAACCTTAGAAATTCACTGGAAAAAACATAGGTTTCAGGGACGTTATAGTTAGTAATTAGCATCTAAAAAACCTTAGAAATTCACTGAAAAAACCATAGGTTTCAGGGACATTATAGGTAGTAATTAGCATTTAAAAAACCTTAGAAATTTACTGAAAAAACCATAGATTTCAGGGATGTTATAGTTAGTAATTAGCATTTAAAAAACCTTAGAAATTCACTGAAAAAACCACAGGTTTCAGGGACGTTATAGTTAGTTGGACATTTCACTCGTAAAAAACCAGAGAAATTCAGCCGTTATAGTTAGTTGAGCTAACTATAACTCACGCCCGCAATGCACTGCTGATGACGTCACATATTACATAACTCATGACATGGTCAGTGACATCACTGATGTCATCACTGACGACATCTCAAATGACATCACTGATGATGTACGAGTGAAATGTCCAACTAACTATAACGTCCCTGAAACCTGTGGTTTTTTCAGTGAATATATATATACATATATCCCACTCACCGAAAAGTAATCCAAACACAGTCTTTGGTGCCACATCGCTCTCCAAAAATAATCCACAGGTCTCCTCATAGCATTATCCCAATTACAGTTTATTGAAGAAATGCAACACGAAAATGACATCGATCCCAACGCGTTTCGGAGAACGGCATCTCCTTGATCACAGGTTTGGATGTTACAATTAAGAAATAGAATTTTTAAAAACCTTCAAAATTCACTGAAAAAAACACAGGTTACAGGGCTGTTATAGTTAAGAATTAGTCTTTAAAAAACCTTAGAAATTCACTGAAAAAACCAAAGGGTACAGGGACGTTATAGTTAGAAAATAATTTTTTTTTAAAACCTTAGAAATTCACTGGAAAAAAACAAAGGTTACAGGGACGTTATAGTTAGGCTGACATTTCCCTCATTCACGACCAGAGAAATTCAGCAGTTATAGTTACCTGAGCTAACTATAACTAGCACCCCCGAAATGCACTGCTTATCACCTCACATATTACATCACTCATGACATGGTTAGTGACATCACTGATGACATCACTGATGACATCACTGATAACATTATCCACAGAGTCTCTGATGCACCTGCTCACACCCCAATATAACCTTTCATACATCCACTCCAACTTCCACACTATCATTCTCAAAACCATTCACATACCCATACCAGTACATACACCCACTCACTGATTCATATTAGGTCTGGGTGGTGAACTCTGCTCCACTCGCGGAGTTTGCGGTGTTTTCCGCACTCCACGTTACACGGAGTTCCAAAAAACTCCGTTTCGCGCAGCGGAGCAGAGTTTTTTTCCTCGCTTGCATTCGTCAACATCAAGTTGGCGAGCGTGAGCGAGGAAAATTCACCTCCTGGCGAGATTTTTCCTCTTTCGCGATCGTTAACATCAAGTTGGCGCCGCGAGCGAGGAAAATCAACCTCCCGGCGCGATTTCTCAACGCGGGCGGTCAGATTTCTCATTGCGAGTGGTCGCGTATGCTCGCGACCGCTCGCATTGAGAAACTGTCAGTTCGCGTTGAGCTAGCTGTCGCTCGAGTAAAAATCTACTCGAGCTGCAGAAAAGGAAGCAGCGCCCGCTTGCGCTGTGCATGGTGCTGTTCACGATGATTGCACAGTGCGGACAAGCATCTGGCACTGAAAATCATCGCGAACAGCATTTATCTAACGCACTCCGGCGCTCGCAGAGCTTCGCGGAGCACGGCAGAGTTCAAAACTCTTCAAACTCCGCCCAGGCTTAATTCATAGGTCTACACACACATCCACTCAGTTACCCATACAGCCACTCATACACCAACTCACTCACTAATACAGCCTTTGATATATTCACTCATACAGCCATACAGCCACTCAGACACTATCAGTCACTCAGAGCTACTCACACACCTACTCACTCACCTTTAGAGTCAATCAGACAGCCATTTATTCACCTACACAGTTATACACACACCCACTACCTTATTCATACAGCTACTAACACATACTCACTCACTGATACAGCCCCTCACACACACACTCATTAACCCATACAACCACTACCCCAATGCCTCACTCACACATACAGTCACTGATATACTCTAACGCTCACCTATACTGCCTTTCACATAGCCACTTACTCACCCATATACCCCTGACACCTCCATTCACTCACGAAACAGCCATACACACAATAAGTCACTTACACAGCCCTTCTCTTACACACTCACAAATCCATACACCCACTGACTCACCCACTCACTTATCCATGCAGGCACTCACACAACCTCTCACCCACCCACAACAACACTCATACACCGATAGAGGTACTCAGTGCTGGAGTTTTTAAACCTAATAATTCAGGGCCTGGAGACACGTGTAATAGCAGGTGCCAAAAGCTCTCAGAATAATCAGTATGGGTAGAATTTCCACATTCATTTTGAGTGCCTAGGTTTATTGCTGAAGGTGAATGATACTATGCATTTGTAGCAAGGTGGTTGAGTGGCACAAGAACTTCAAATGAGTAAAGTTATGTCTGATGTTTCTTCCTCTCAAATGCAGGGAATCAGTGTTTGGCTAAATGATTTGCATTTGCAGCTGGAGTAGGCAGGTTCTCATGAACTCACCTATCTAAACACCTGCTTTGTTGTCTCCTACAGATGGTGTGAACAATTCAGTGCCAGTTAAAAAATGGGTTCCTGTGAATGTGTGTTGCCAATGTCCTAATCTGTAATTGGAGCCTACAGTCAGGATACATTGAGGGGTCCCATTGTGTTCTGAATGTTGTACATGCTTTTATGTCAGAAATGTATTGCATTTCCAAGTACCAGCCTCCTCATATAATCACCACTCCCTTGGTGTAATGGTTACTTAACTGCAAACAGCCTGAATTGCTTTTTAGATAGTTAATCATGTGTGGGCCTGTAAGCGGTTACATCTCCAATATGTGTGAGAGTATGTGTGCATGTGTGTGTGTGTGTGAGAGACAGAGAGAGGAGTAAGAGGGAGAAAGAGAAAGAGAGAGAGAGAGTAGTTCTAAGAAAGTGAATTACTTGTAACGGTGTTGCAGGGATTCTGCTTGGAAACAGAACAGTGCCTTGGGAGAACATTAAGTCAGAATGTAGTGACTGAGTCTCCCTACCAAATCAGTACCTGTAGGCCCAAATGTGACTAGCTCACAGTACCTTACCTGGACAGGTGATTACGGAAAATCTAGAACATGAACCTCTATTCCCCAAGAGAACCGTGGAAACAGATCATCACCTTTCGTTCTCACTCATGCATGTCCAGAGTGAACAGAAGAAAGAGACAAACAAAGTTTTCAGTATATTTATTAAAACTATCGCAATCTAATTTGAAGCAGGTTGCTGCGATTAGTAAACAAATACAACTATGAAAAGTAATTAACATTACTAACAGACTTTACACTATGAACAGCCCGACCATGACAACTAATATCTATCTTAGCCTACCCTCACTATGTGAGCACATGGATATATTAGTGGACTCTGGGAACCTCATTTTTTGTACATTCTTTTTATTTGAATTTTATTGTACACATGTAATAGACCTAAAAAGAAAGAGAGGGGCCTTACTCACCAAAGGGACAGGACACCAAAATTACTTTAAGTCTAAAATAAATTCCCTTTGGGAACCCACAAGAGCATACCAAACTCTTCACTCACCACATTCAACCAACAATCACCTAGGGAGTATAGCAGTAGCCAAAAAGTCCAATATAGGAATGTTTATTAATTGAGTCAATACAATTATTAAAAATGAGTTTAAAAAGAGTTAATCGACTCCAATGTTAAAACACAATATTATCAAAATTCTTCAAAATATACACCAGCATGTCAAATGAAAATACAAATCAATAGTGTAGTTCCAAATTACACATTGATGATCAATTCACCATACAGTATGATTCTTCTCTTGCTGTGTCTAAAAGAACACCCTATAATGTATGCAAACTTATTAAAAAAAGGGCCAAAAAGCGACGCGTTTCGGTGGTATCAACAGGTCCAACCACCTTCTTCAGGCTTTAAGTTTAAAAACAGTGTGTCCCAATACTTTTAATCTGTATAAAGAAAAATATATATACATATAAAACCATACAAAATGCATCTTTATCAACTTTTATATAGTTATGGATGTCTAATAATCTTTTATTTTTAAAACAATATGCATTTAGAAAAAAATACCATATTAAACTATTTGGCTCTGTCAGAAAAATCTCTCCCTTTTCACAACTCAAACCCATACATTTACCATGAGAGGAAATTATTCTATGGTCACAAACCTCATCCATACATAAATCCACAAAGAAGCAGTTGTTTTGTTTGTCCCCAGGTTATAAAAATAACTCTGGTGGATATGTATCATTTTAAAAGCATTTTTAAGGACCAAATCAATCATTTATAGGTCTGCTATAAAATAGCTGTACTTAGTGCATACAAACTCGCACTCATCAGATATTTTCAACCGTTTAACCAGACTATAAAAATAGTTCAGGAAAGGACACCCACCATGATCCAGGTATGTGGACTGTCGTACGGGGAAAATTTTCCTCCAAAACTCAACTATTCATATGCATAAAGTCATAGAATAAAACAGGAGATTCACTGATTGTTCTAGGAAAAAATAAAAATAGATATGGATTATTGGACCTATAATAAATTAATTTACACTAGAAGTTTCTTAAATCATAGGTGTTTCTACAATAAAGGACAACCTACCCTAAGAACAGCAACAGTAAAGCATTATCCCAATCGGTAACAGTTCATGCCTTCTGATAAAGTGTCCCCTGGGGAAATAGTCCATAGGATTTCTTTCCCCAAACGATGCTGTCCTAAGAGCAACACCAAAAAGAAATGTTATCCTGTTGCTTATAAGTTATGCTTTTAAATCTAACTCATTATTGTAATAAACTCTGTTAAAAACAGTATTTAAACCTTTTACCTTAATTAGTATTAACACATTCCTTTTCCACTTTTAGGATGGTGGTTTCTTTCCTATCCTTCACTTTTCGTTGTTGATTAAGCCACTATATTCATGTATAGGGCCCAAATACCTACGGTCAAAGCAATGTATGCCATTAGTATTACACTATCCGAGTATAATTGCTATTTAAATCAAGATGAACGTTTGAAGTTTTAGAATCTGTTACTGTTATACTTAAATTCATAACTAATTATTTGTACCTGTTGTCAAAGAAGAGTTTCAATCTGTATGCTGCAACATGGGGTGGGAGGTAGTGTTAATATTATTCCTCCACCACTTATATTATATCAAGTATCAGCAAACAAGGCTTTTTACCGATATATTTTAATCACGCTAAAACAAAATTATTATAACTGAGTGCTGTACTTTTGTTTTTATAACGAAGCACTCCTCGTTATTTCGATACGTCCCTTGAGCAACAAAGTAGCAGAGCCCCAAATGAGAAGCATTGCCGTTATTGAAATCATGCAATTAAACTGACAAACATTATTAATGGAATATATAGAGTAATCTCAACTAACTCTATTAGAATAATTCTATTGCGGAAACAGGTTTGAATGAAACCGCGCTCGCATTTGCAAAACGTACCGGGACTTAGAAAATCTCCGTACGTGTCAGTCTCTTCGTAATCATGGATTCCAAGTCTATTGCCGGCGTCTGTTTAAATACCCCTTCCGGTTTACACTAACGCGCGCCAAGCTTCATCATGTCAAACATGAAAATAGGACTAGGTGAATTGCCCATGGACGCCATCTTAAAATGGGCAAAATGTTATTATTACCAAATATTAGCGCTTTCTACTCACTATTGGCAACATTAGTGGTAGCAAATATATTACGGCTACCATTTTTTGATATTTTCTTATTGTTAATTTACTACCCACCCGTGTTTCATTATGAATGTTGTTATTCACAATTGCCAAATATGACAACTTCCTGCTAAATTTTAACAGACGTGACAATAGCAAATATATTACGGCTGTCATTTGTAGATATTATAATTCTATTAAACATTTTCTGGGCCGTATTTCATTGTATCCAAATCTTCTTTTCATAAGCCCCCTCATCTTAACTACCTAATTATAGTGTAGGGGCTGTGCCACCAACATTTGCTGTCAAAATAGATGGTATATAAACCATATTCTATTCATATTGCACGGAATTGCATGTTTTATTAGATTCAATTAAATGACGTACTCCAAGTCTGAAGACTTTTCTCTTTGGAATTCCTATTGATTCCTGTTGATGCATTTATAAACAATAATGCTAAAACTGATAATCATGCGCCGTGGGGTTAAATAAAGCTTCAACAACACCTACATATTAATTCTCTCTTGTGTTGTAAAGTTTAGGTTTAGATTCTTTATTTGATCAATTTCTCCCACTCTTCCCTAACGTTAAGCCCCTGTCTTATAGTGTTAAATACAGATATATACCATCGTTCTCTAGCTTTAAGCTTCTCCTCCATATTTCCTCCTCTTTTATTAATAGTAACCTTTTCCAAAACAAACCATGTGAACTCTGTCTCTTTATGTCCACATTCTAAGAAATGGGACACTAATGGAGCATTGACCTTACAGCGGTATTTGATGCCTGTCCTTGGTTTTAATTAGTGTGAGACATTTTGCTGCACTGGGGATCATAACTAAAACTAAAGGTGAAACAATCTGGGGTTACACTGTGTATGAGGAAATGTATGTTGCTAAACGTAGATGGGTATTGCTGAGAGTTTTAGTTTATAGTTACTTTAAATCAGGTCTCAAGAGAGTGTGCATTAGTACGGTGTGAGCACTAGTGCTCATATTTGCCCTATGTCCGTGCCCTGCATGTTAGGCGTGATAAGTGAGATTCTTCCCGAGGGGCTTGTGGGGTGTTTGGTGTTAACTGTGGGGGTTCGGCGTGTGGCGCAGTATGCTTGAAGGTGTGTAACAGTGTTGCCCACTGCATGTAGATGTGGTGTTTCCGAATGCCGCAGACTTCCTCATATCTCAGCGCATCCTCCTCTGATGCTCCCCACTTAATAACTGCTCCCTTCCAAGCGGCCAGAGGAGGTGATGCTCCGTTTGGCTAGCAAGAGAGCCAGAGATGCAAATCATGTTTCTACTTTGTGGTGTTTGCAGCGCTTGAATATGCCTAACGCACTGGCTTCCCATGTTGCAAAATCTGTGAGCCCTGTCACCTCGCTCAGTATGGTGTGTATCGTGTTCCAGTAGGATTGTTGCACCGAACAGCTTCAGGACATATGGAGAAAGGTCGCACTAGGTTCTTGGCATCTTGGGCATAAGAATAGTGTGTTCGGGTAATATCGCTGAAGATTTTCTGGCGTTAGATACGCCTGATGTAAAATAAATCATTGTATATTTTTGAATCAGTAATTATCTCTGGGAACCTCATACATGGTATGTGCGGTTAGGGGGTCTGCCTCTTAGGTGTTCCAAGACCTGTCCCTCTGCTGGAATCCTCCCCTCTAACCTCCAAAGGGTTGAGTTACAGTTTATATTATAGAGAACCTATTGTGTTAGAAAACCTGCAGCTGTGCTACCCTGTAATGTCTAGAAACATTAGGAGATGTTACTGACAGGGCACAAGAAAAACAGTACAATATGTTGTTCAACCTTGTATGAAATGTTCAGACTAAATCCCAGTAAAAGCCACTGAATAATAAATAATATGCATAGCGTGCTAAAATAATATCTTGTCACAAAAACAAATGTATTATGTGAATCTGCATGAAGCAATGGCAGCCTAAAGCTGCTAACATGTTTAACACAGGGAGAACCACAGTAGGCCCAGAAGGGGACATACTACAGTGGACGGAAGACATGCAAAGAACATGTGCAAAGCATTTAGAATTACCAAAATTGTTAAAAAGTCAGACACAAAAAAAATCACACTCATATTTATAAAAGAAAAAAAAAAGTTAATATGGAAAATGACAGCAAAACTTCAAAAATCCAGTCACAGGAACTAGAGATATGACTTTTTAAACATTTAAGGAAAAAAAGCTCCAGGGAAAACAAAGCACCAAATGTAAGTAAATGGTCGTGGTAAGCTGGAACCAAGGTGAAGTTTCCGACTCACTGCATTAGAGTCCGAGTCAGATACACCAAGTGAACTGATCCTGGTAAAAGTTTAGAAGTCAAAAAGCTTCTACGTCCCCCTTCAGAAAGAGACTTTTTCACTACTTTTAACAAAAAATGTTAAAATATCTTCCAAGTCCCAATGCAAAAAGGTACTTTGATACTTTTTGAGAAGAAAAATCTTCCTCAAGTGGGTCACCTCTGAAACTGTAGCTGCCACTGTGGAACTAAAGGCTGGATACCTAAAGTAGTTTGGTCCTGTGGGTGCTCTGGAGCCGTGGAGATTTCTGACTCAAATTTACGTAACTCCCAAACAGAATGGAACTTAGTATTTGTTTTGGAAATGATGAGCATTTGACCCGGACAAAACTAAAATCAAATCTGATGCTATGGAATTGCTGGTCAGATACTTTTTCTGGTGGGTCCTGCTGAAGTTCTGGAGGAAAAGTTTTCAAAAATGTCCAGATTGTCTACTGGTGACAACCAACCACATGTGTAGACTTCCAAGGCTCCAGGACCTAAGGGGAGTGTTAGACCTGTCAGCCTTAGGACTCTGGGCACTTTACCACTGATAACCAGTGCTAAAGTGCATGTGCTCACTCCTTAAAACTAAGGGTGGGCGGAGTTGGCGGAGTGCCACTACGTGGAGTTTCATGGAGTTGCCTAAAAACTCAGTGGAACTCCGCTCCGCTCCACCCACATTCACGCATTGGCAGGCAGTGAGCACTTACCTGGTCTGGCGTTCTCCCCCATGCCTGGGCTGCCCTCCTCCTCGCCATGGTCTCCTCGCCATCTGCCGGTGGTAATTTAGCAAACCCCTACCTTGTACATCTTGCGAGGACTCTGCACATTTCTATATTTCCCATTTTTAAATACTATGCGCCCTAACCTGTGGGCTACAAGGCCTACCTATAAGTGACTTGCTCATATTTAAGAGGCAGCTTTTTCCCTTGTCCTCAGGTTTATTTTGACAGATCGGGCTGCAAGTCTAAACTACAGCAGTCAGGCTACAATGGTAGGCCTGAATCATTGTTTTTCATGTCATCTTCAGCCCACAGGTGTTATTTAACTTCCTATGCCATGGTTGTGTTATCTGTGCCATAAACATTAGCCTTACATGAAAGGTAAATATGCCCGCAGGGATTAACTAATTTTTACAGGTTTTAGGGCTCTGAGCACATTCACTGGGCACTGGACAGCAGTGCCCCAGTGTGCAAAGTTTACATAACAGCCATAAAGGTCTGTAAATAATGTGGTGTAAAATGCAAAAGGGGGTATATTGTCACAGCAGTGTAGTGTGTGCATGTGAATTTGGCTGATCTGGTAGGGTGCATCTTCTGTAATTGTCCCTGTACTTTTGTTTGTAAACACCACTGATATTTAGGATTAAAATGTCATGTTGTGAACCAGGAAATTAATGTTAGTTTGCTATGAAACAGTTGTGGTGTTTCTATACTGACTGGATGATGAGACCCGTGTATCCCTTGCAGCTTCTTTGAGGATGTGGAAGCTGTGACATTTCTTGCTGACAAGGTGTATGCAGACAGTGCTCCTAAAGAAACCAGAACCATTCATTTATTTGAGCTTTTTCATGGATTGTAACATCTATTGTGGGGTACCTGGAATGTTGACATACTGTACCAGTAGGAGTTAAGAAGTTCCTGGAGCTTGCCACACTGCCTTGCAAATGTATGATTTTGAAAACTGATTGCATCTCCTCTGGAAGTGTATTGCAATTATTAAACATTTTTGTTCATGCTCACATAACATAATCAATATTCATTTTAGGTGTGAGTTGTTGTTACACCATGTGTAGTATTATTTTTGATAAAGTCATTGGTAAGACAGTATGTCTGTAGAGATTTTTGTAGACATACGTAATTAAATGTTCACCAATTTTGGAGTGTCTTTGCCCTTTAAGCTCTGCTCTGGAAGTCTCAATCTTTCAAGCCTTCACAATGCAAGTTTAAAATGTTGTCCTACCCCATTGCAAGCAGATTGTTTTGGGGTGGGAAGGTAATGCTATCATAGGAGGTTTATGTAGCATTTGAAACAGGTGTGGTTGTTGGGGGCATAAAAGCCTATACATATCATGCAATAATGTTAACATTTGCAAGTGTTTTCATTGAATTGTGGTTATCTGAGAGTGCTTGAGTTTTTTCCTTGTAAATTGTTTTGTGGATTTTTCTTTGTCTGGTTGGCCAGTGCTTACAAATGTGCATTTTGCACAATTATAGTCTGCCTTCTCTACAGTCTTTGTTTTGGAATGCCATTCAGCTGCTGGTGCAGAGTTTTAGATCTTTATTGTTGATTTCAGTGTTCAGTTACATGCTATGTTTGCTCCATGTGATATTCACATTCCATTAGCCATGTAGCCACGCAAGCAATTTACCAGTGTGTTCACCCTCTCCGTGCTGCCGGATTAGGTATTCCCTATAATCCAGTTTTGTGAGCCTGTCAGCCAATTCCTGATACATTCATCTGAGATCGTGGAGCTACCTCCTTCTGTCAGGGTGAATTGGCATTAACATTTCCAAATCTCGCTAGTCACTCTTGGTGTCAGCGAGCTCCCTGAGTAATGTCTGTGGAACGGCTCATATTGTACTGATGCAGTGGCCCCGGAGTACCACTTTAAGTGCCTTCCATTCCATGGCTCTTGTCATAATAAAACCTTCATTATTATTGAAGAATTAGGTGATGCATGTTGCTATAGTATGATAGGGGCATCCTGCTGTGCCTCTGCCCAGAGTCACCACGTCGGTATCCTGGTCCATTCTTTGCCCCATTGTACATATATCTCAAACTGACAATATTAGTATATGGTTTGGGCCAGGTATGTCACTCATTAGGAGCATGAACAGATCTCACCACTGCAGAGTAATATATTCAGTCGTGTGTGCACATCATGTACTGGGGAGTAAAAGGAGTACTCTCTCCCTTTCGGGTGCAACAGCCACCATATTTTGTGTACCACAATTATTCCATCCAGTGCCCAAAGTGTTGTGTGAGCCAGAGGCACACATCTCCTGCCATCGGTGAGGTGGACCTGTCCAGGTAAATATCAGGGACACAAAGTAATCCCCCCAAAGATATGGGTGTATGGATTCCCCAGGATCGCCAGGGTCAATTGATTGAGGAATTCTGAGTGCTGTGTGTTTGGGGCTATCACCGAGAGGGACTCTCCAGCCAGACAACCCTCCAGTGTTTCATATCTACGATATGGGTACATTTTGTTTGACTCTCCCACATATGGTACGCCTAGGGAGATCCACATCAACACCCCCCTCGAAAGTTGTACCATATATTGTCCCTCTCCATCTCTTTCGACAAATCTGTGGCTACCAAGTGTGTTTCCTGCAGACAGGCTATATGATTGTGGTGTCACCTAAACCAGGTGTGTACTACATGTCTCCATGCCCTGCATGTTCCATGACAAGATGTTACATTTTGAGGTCAATGTAGGTGTGATATCCCCATCAGTCCTCTTTGTAGCCACTGAACTCTTCCCTTCACTTGTCCTCAGCTCTCATTGAGGGCAGCCGCCTTTCTCCCAGGGGACACCGGCATGCAACCCTTAATTCCCAAACGCAGAGCCATAATTTGCATGAGTATTGGGATCCAGTGTGTGCTCCCTCATGCCCTTATCAATGCATTCTCCCGCTCAGCAACTATGTACTCAACATCTCCGTCCCCTCGGCTGGTGTGAAACTGAAGCTAAGGTGCAAGCAATGCAAAAACTGTGAAACTGAGGATTTTTCTTTTCTTTATAAGCTTTCTTTTTTTTTTTTTTTAAGGTGGTATAAAGGTTCTTATCTCTGTTTCTAGGGTCCCCATAACAGCCTCCCGTGGGTCCTGTCACCGCCAACGCCCCTCGGAGAATAAAACATGGCTCAGGTAAGTCACTTGGGGCCAGATGTACTAACGTTTTTTGCAGGCACAAATGGGTTTTAGACCTGTTTGTGACCTCAAAAAATGTGTGGCCCATCTACTAATCCTATTTTGCGAGTCGCAAATCAATTTGCGACTCACAAAATAGGATTAGCGACTCGCTATTAGGAAGGGGCCTTCCAAGGGCGTCCCATCCTGATAGCGACTCCTGAAGCTATGTATGACTGTTTTGCACTGTAATTGCGATTGCAAAATGGTCGCAGTTTACCACCCTTCACAGCAGGGTGGTAAACCACTCGCAAGCGGGAAGGGGTCCCCAGGGGACCCTTTCCCCTTTGTGAGTGGCTCTCAAAATATTTTTTAAGGGCAGGCAGTAGTCCCAGGGACCACTGCCTGCCCTTAAAAAATGAAACTGAAAAGTTTCATTTTTATTTTTTAAATGCATCCCGTTTTCCTTTAAGGAAAATGGGCTTCATTTAAAAAAATATATATATGCTTTATTTAAAAGCAGTCCCAGACATGGTGATCTGCTGACCTCAGCAGGCCATCATTCCTGGGAGTGCGAGCCATTCCCAATGGGGTCGCAAATTGGGACAGGCTCATTAACATGCATGAGGCATGCAATTTGCGACCCCATTGGGAATGCGCAAACAGTGTCTCAGACACTGTTGTGCATCCCAATTTGCGAGTCGCAAATTGGTGGGTCATACATCTGGCCCTTGATTCTTTCCTTTTCTTATATTTTTTTTTTGTTTTAAGGACTGGGAGTGAGGAGAAAGGCTCTATACACTCAACTGTCACCAGTGAATTCCCTTGCTTACCTTTATTCTGTGTATCGTCAATAACCCATCCACCCCCTTTCCCCAGTCTCCCACATCTCCAGACTTCTCTAATGTCTGGGTTTTAATCTATTTAAATAGGCCCTGAAACCAGCCACGCACCTGAGAGAGCCACGTCTCTCCTGGAACGTGGTGGGGCACTGCTCAATGCTGCTCACTCCTCTGGTCTTCCTCGTCCTCTGAGGGTTGCTTGAGCATGTAGACAATTGCCGGTTCTCATCCCGACTCGAGGTCTCCTGCGGCTCCTCTCTTCTCTCAGCGTCCTGTTTTCCAGTTTCCTCCAGCGTTTGAGGTACGCGCCCCCGCTTCCGCCTCCGGCCGGGTACTTAAAGGGCCCGCGTCCAATTCAGTGTGTTCCTGCAATGCCTTCACGTCAGCGGGTACGGCTCCTAACAGATTGGCTTCATCAAGGGGGCTGTTATTCACATTGACGTCAGTGGTGTTGCGAAGTGTTGCGGGCTGCAAGGAGGGTAAAGGAGAAACATAAGGGGGAAGCGTGTCTGTTTCCTCTTCTCTCTCTTCTGCCATTTCACTGTCTATGGATACTTCGTGACCGCTGGTTATCTGCAAGTTACTCCACAATGTAAGTCCCCCACAGCCCTAATCAGGTAAGTAAACATAAGAATAAAGTTTGTGTCCAATAGTGTGAATGTGGGGGTGCAGTGTGGTCAGCAGCATGCTCAGGTCGAGCAAGCCCGTGTTCCTCCAATTAAATCCTTCACCTCCTTTCAGACATCCCCACATAACTTCACTCATAGCATATACACAGCTACCATTCTACCACAGTGTCCAGTGTAGAGTGTTCAGTCTGCCTCATGCTACGTCATTCACCAAGCGAGGAGTGAGAGCAGGCCCGCAGTCCTATCCAGCTCTCACAGCACCAGATCCAATAGTGCCAGACTCAGTGTCAGAGCCATGGTCTGATGGCAGGATCACGATGGGATTCTTGCAGTGTAGTAAGACATCTGCAACCGCTTGCACTCTTTCTTTGGCTGCTTGTTTCCAGGTTGGTTTGCTATCCCTTTTCCGATTATGTCTTCTGCCTGGTTTCTGCATCTCCCAGGCTCTTTTGGGCATGGAACTGCGCATAGGTAGTGGCCGCCATTCTCATGCAGCCAAGTCCAGGCATCCTCAGGTGTCTGAAAGAAGAACATTGCCTCACTGTCCACCACCCTCAGCTTGGTAGGGAACAGAAGGGCTTACTTAAGGCCCCTGAGGCAGAGCCGCTGTTTAACTGCAGTACATGGGTTACGCTGCTGCTGAACTACCACCATATAGGGCAGATACGCCATTACGGTGTAACCTTCATACTACCATGGGCCTTTCGCCCTAGAGGTTCAGTAGGTGCGCTGTTACTGGGTGCGGAGCAAAATCAACAGGGGTATACCCAAATGACCCTTTTATACCTGGGCATAGGACATGATTATAAACAAAAAACAAATGGTATAAAGGAATAAATACAAAACAGTTCCCGAGTAGAGTACATTTAATTACCCTCTCCACAATTGTTATTCATGATGAACATATCGACTATAATTATATCTCACAAAGACAATGGCTCCTAATCAATGAAAACAGACACAAAAGAATGACATATATCACAACATTCTATACATAAACGAACAACATATATATAACAACAATAACCCTAGCAAATTTTACACACTAGTGTCTTCCATACAATTCTGGACAGACCACTGAGAGACGTTTCAGCCTATAGTTCTTCCGCTCCAACCACGGTCTCTCCCTGGAGTCCGTGGTTGGAGCGGAAGAACTATAGGAGATTGTGATCCTCGCACTTCTATCGAGTTGATTTATTTTGAAATTGTATGTGGAGAGTGCTTATGAGACACTGTCGACTTTTACGGAGGGCACTCTACCTCACGTGGTGAGAGATGTGCTGATCCAGTTAAGCACTGAGAGACCTATGTGGTGCTAGTTGTCATGGACTGAGTATTGGTCTATTTAGAAGCTTTAACAGATTAATGTCTTAACCCTGTCCTGAGGAGGCCTATGAAGATTAAAGGCTGAAACGTGGTCACGTCGACATTTCTAAGGAGGAGTCCATAGAATTGTAGTGATGTTTTAAATTGTAGGGTGTCACAATGGAATAGATTATATTAGTTGACTAACCTCTAAGTGTGCCATCTTGACTATCTCTCAGTGGTCTGTCCAGAATTGTATGGAAGACACTAGTGTGTAAAATTTGCTAGGGTTACTGTTGTTATATATATGTTGTTCGTTTATGTATAGAATGTTGTGATATATGTCATTCTTTTGTGTCTGTTTTCATTGATTAGGAGCCATTGTCTTTGTGAGATATAATTATAGTCGATATGTTCATCATGAATAACAATTGTGGAGAGGGTACGTTACTGGGTGCGGGGCGCCCCTGATGGCAGAGGATTTCCAGGGATGTGATGTGCCCTCTTGAGTGAATAGACTTTTGGGACCCTCCTGGCAAACACCTGGCCATTAACCATTGCTCCAGGAACAGCTCCATATTTGGCCCTTCTGCCCACTCTGGGATTCCCAAAAATTGGACGTTTTTGCATCTCAATCGGCCCCCACCGTCCTCTGCACTGAATTGTAGGCACTCAATATCCGTTTTCATTATTTGCATATATATGGGAGTGCACCTCCTTGAGGGTAGGGCACATCGCTATTATGGCTGACTATATGTAATCCACTTATTCGTCAGCTTCCTGTGATCCGATCAGAGCAAGGAGACCTCCAATGACTCTGTGTCTATTTTGGACTCTAGAGAGGTCTTGGTATCCTGAATCGCTTGTAGGGTTCTGTCAAATTTCTCTGAATGTTTGGCCAGGGTGATTTCTAGCTGGGTCATGTGACCTGCCCCATCCAATGGCAGCCCCAGGAAGTGCATTATGCCTTTAGCATGGAATGGCGTCTGCTTGGGCCCCTTGGGTTTCACCATTCCACAGGGTATTAGCAATGTCAGTCTTGCCCTGGGGGGGCTACGGAGGTAGGTGCACCACAAGCAGCGTCAACTTAAGTGTGGGCCACACCTCTCAGCGGCCACTCACCTCACTGTGTGGGCACTTTTGGCAGGCCGACTGTTTTGAGTCCACAGGGAGGACCTGTCCCAGGGTCTCAGGCCCCCCTAGTCTCTCAGGTGTTTCCTCCAAGGAGAAACCCAGAAGTCCACTTCTGAAAGATCACTATCTGAGCATTGCTTTGCACCAGCTCAGGGGGTAAGCACCTACTGGTATAGTCAATGACCCGGCCCCGGGCAGAGAGCCACCCCCCCAAGGGGGTCTTTCGGCAGTTCCCAGCAGGGAGAGTGGGCTCCTCATGAGTACATGGGTTCACCTCTTGCAAGCCTCCAGCAGTATGCCATCCCCCTCATCTCTGCACTGCAGAAGAGCGCCACTCCAGCAATCCTCATGGCAAAGTCCACTGTCAACACGTCCACTCTCACAGCCTCCGCTGGTCCTCCTCAGGTTTCCTCCACCATTGCTGAATCCGGGAGGGGACGGTACCTTACCCGCAACTCCCCGCAACTTGTCTCTCCTGGCAGTGGGGGAGTGCGGGCCCAGCCGAAGGCACTCTCTGTGTCAGTCGCAGCAGACATCACGTATCTCTCTCCGTAGTCAACACTAGGTAAGACCATGTCTCTTGGCCTGTTGGGGAGGATCCATACCTCAATTGGCCAGGGTCGATGAGGTAAGTATAACAGAATTACATTGGATTTCCAGGGGCCCTGGCTTGAGCTCAATGAAGTTTGACCAAGGCCGCCTCCATCTTGGCCATGCCCCCTGCCCGGCGATCCTTTCAATACAATTTCTTGCAATTACAACTTATCTCAATAGGAATCTTATCACAACTATTTTTCTGAGATTTAAACTTCCAACAAATTACTCCTGTATATAAAACAACCCTATCAAAAACACAACTTCTGCAACACACTCCCCTACTAGCATCTGCCTGCAACATCCATGGTGTTTGCTGTCCTTTCATAACACTAAAGAAGTTTATCAGTGCACCTTCCTAGACAATAAAAGATGTCGCTCTCATATTACTTTGAAGATGTGTGTTTGTATGTTGCAGCTGCACTAACAGTTAAGCAGGAGCTTAGGATTCAATACCAAAGTCAAAACGCACATCATCACTTAGGGGACCATTTACCCACTGTAATGATCAATTTAAAATCAATGCAAATCCCTGCCTGGCCTTTGTCTGTCGAGGAGTGATGCTAGGGTTATAAGATCGCGCCCTTTTGACGGGGAGATCAAGTATTTGATGACTTTTAGAATTTCTTTCAGAAACGCTTAAGGTAATTAATACACAACCGTTGCCCATCTTGATGTGCCGCGTGCCCTTCCTGACACTCCATGGCACCAATTTAAGAAGAGACACAGAGAAGCTGCACCTATTCCACGCGTCGCTCCATTGCTCCCTTTAATTGACTGGTTAGAGTTTGCGCTGCATTTTGTATCTTGTTTAATCTGGAAATCTCAGGCTGCAGGAAAATCTGATACTTTGGCTGTGTAGCGACATAAATGAAAAAAACGGAAACCATCTGAGAATCTATCCCATTTGACACCTTTAATAATATGCTAATGCTGAATGGCAGCTCACTCCTCTTTTTCCCTAGGTTCACTGTCAAATATATGAAAAATGTTATTTGAAAATCCATAGACATTTATATCATGAATAAAATATACTCGGAAGGGGATCCAAAGCCCACATTAATTTAAATGCCGTATTTGGAGGCTTTGCTTTTCCCAGACTGTTTACTAAACGCATATCACAAACTCAAAGTTTCTTGGACAAAGGTGTTGCAATTATTTGACATTGACATTTAAACGTTTGGAATTTGATCTGGATTAGGGTTTATTGAAACATCGTAATTTAACTACATTTACAATGAGTGCAGACATATGTATCCACACACGCTGTGCTGTACTGGAAGGAATTTGCATTCCTTGTAATAAATACATTTTCTGCTTTTTAATCTTTCTGGGCTGTTCATTTTATTTTAGTTAAAGCAAATTTTGAATGCCATTTTATCAAGTTATACAGTTTTATGTTGCTACGCTTTAATTTATATATCTGTCAATTCACTAAAAAGGAACATCGTATCATTCTTTATAAGTATGTTCGGCAGAGGCTGCCGGCACAGGTAAAAGCGGCAGGGCGGGGAGGGATGGGAGCAGGGGAAGTCCACAGACGACGGAATATGTATAATTAAATAAATAAACAACACCTATTCCGTCGTCCGTCGGCTTCCCCCCTGCCTTGCCCCGCCCCGCCCACCTCGCTTACCTGTGCCGACCGCCGCTGATATTGTTCGATATATGTTTAAACCACCTCTCTTTTACCCCATCCACTTGTCAGCTGTGCTGTACTGATAGGGAACACCTATCTTTTTAAGTGCAGACTCTCTGCCACGAGTGCAGAGTCTCCACAATCCTAAAATTACTATTAGTAACATGAAACTCGTGGTTTGTAAATACAAAAAACAAATAGTAAACTAACACAAAAGTGTAAGTTTACCTTTGTGAATCAGGCACAATGAGTGCCTGGTTATAGCGTATACATTGTGCAATGCCCATGGGCATTCCAAGAGTCCGTCAATGACATTTTAGGGACATCTTGGATGTATATGTGGTCATTTATCTGAATGACATTCTGATCTTCCCAGAGTCCTTAGAGAACACAGCAGAGTGCATGTTAAAGACGTTCGTTCCCCTGAGGCAACATTTCTTGTTTGCAATGTTGGAGAAGGTGTCTTAGAATTTTCAGAATTTTTCTTTGTGGACTTTAGAATTATGAATCAAGGGCTTCACATGGACCAAGACAAAGTAAAGGCAGTAAAAAGATGGCTGACACCTAAAAAAGCAAAACAAATCCTACTGTTTTTGGGCAGTGGCAATTGTTATGGATAATTTGCAAAAAGGTTTTCTTACATGGTTTGGTCCATCCCTAGACTCAAACAGAAAGGTGTCCCTTATCTTCTGAATGCAGAAAAGGAAGACACGTTTCGATGATTCAAAAGATTCTTCACCACAGCTTCAACTTTAAAACACACAAATAGTGAATTGCCGTCTATTGTTGAGACAGATACCTCTTCCTATGCCATTGGAGCCATTCTCTCATAGAAAAGATTCTGAGACTCACACTGTACTTCTTGTGGCATACTTTTTATGAACTTTACCATCAGCTGAGATCAGTTACATCATTGTTGGCCATTAAAGAGTCCCTTGCTCACTACATGCACTATTTGGAGGCAAATAAAGAGTCACTTCGCATCATCAATTGGATTGACAACAAATACTAGGGTTACTTAAAATCCATTAATATTATGAATCCTCATCATGGAAAGTGGTCCCTTTTTCCTCAATATTTGACTAGTAGATTACACATAAACACAGTAAACAGATATTAAAAGGTTGATGCCTTATCGTGGTAAAAAGAAGAACTAAGGGCCTGATTATGAGTTTGGCGGTCTTACTGCCATACTGCATTGGCGGCAGTCCCAAGAACACTACCGTAGCGGCAGTCTCCTGCCCGCCAAATTAAGATGTCACTGCTGGGTCAGCGGTGGTGTTCCTGAGGGCAGGGAATATTTTTCATGTGTGTCGATGCAGGTGTGTCTATTTTGACTGCACAAATGTTAAATGTACACATACGTATAACACTTGTGAAAAAATACCCGCAGCCAGTACTTTCCCGTTGCTGGAGTCCAGACCATGTGTGCCCAGTCCAGTCAATGGGTAAATAATGCAAAATGGATTTACCTGGATTTTGGCACCAACAGGGTTGTTTTCTTCGGGGTGACGATGCTGCTTTGAAGGTGGGCCCTGGAGGAAGAGAGCCACATGGGAGACTGAAGAGGAGAAAAGGAAATGGGGGAGTATGCACCCCAAGTCCTTTGATTCCAATGACTCGAAACAGGCGGTCTTCCTGCCACGGTCAGCTCGACGGATTGCCAACTTGTAATTCTGATGGCGGTGAACTGGTCTGTACCGCCCTCTGACAGCTGTTTTCCCCTACCACCATCACGGCGGTATGTGAATGGCTGACGGCGTCAGTGGGACTCCAGCGCTCTTTCCTTCAACAGACTGCCAACATTGTAATTCAGTGGGCGGACCACCAACTGTGTGGCGGGGAATCTGATGCCACTGCAACGGCGGTTCCCCTAACCGCTGAACTCATAATCAGGCCTTTAACCCGGTCCTAAGTCCACCCCCCATGTTGATCAGAAGGAATACTAAAGGTGTAGAAATCTTTCTATATATGTTAAAGGAAACATACCAAGTCATTCATTTCTCAGAATGATTGGTCAAAGATACAATAAACAGGAAAATAGAAAGGACCTTATAAGTGTAGGGTAGGTGTAGCTTCTGTAATTTGCTGTAATATAATTATGCAAAAGTATGGGAGATTACATGGAAATACACATGGCGCGCAAAACTCCATTTAGAGATACTTTCTTAGCGAAAATGCACCCTTGCATACAAATGAACCAGAGGATGCATTTTGCACCAAGAAAATAGCACTAAATGCAAAAGAACAGGAACAGCAGCAGCCACTCACGCTGTGCTCCTAGGCTCTTGGGTAGGCATTTCTTGCCCAAATTGCGTGAACGGGTGTAATAGCAAAAGGTTTGGCAATTTTGTGTCACAAAAATAATGTGAAATTACCAAAATTATTCTGATGACTCCGGTGTAATTAAGGTTTTGCCCAGGCCTACTTATTTAATATCAATATAAGAGTAAGTTCTTCATTCTGGACCCAGAGTAACAACAGCAGGTCATCTCCAGTAGCTGGGCACCCAGAAAAACAATAAGATTGTTACAAACTTTCCCCATGCCTTAACAACCCTGGTTCCAAATCTCTTTCGGATTTCATAACATATTTGCCACTTTCAGAAGAGAAGACAATTTTACAAGTGTACGGTGACCAGACATCCCATGAATTGCCCAGACAGTCCCGGTTTTTGGACATATGTCTTGGTGTCCCAATAGCTTTCTCCAAAGTAAATACATATTCTGCTTTTGAGACAGGGTCAGGTCAACCAGAGATCAGCACTTGAAATGCTGCTCATAAAGTAGACACTCTTTTGCAATAATTCTTATAGCGCACTTTTTCCCAAAAAAAGTGCTCCATTCTATTAAATTCATTCAGAGAGGGTTGCTGCTGAGCTTCACATGTCACATAGAATGCCTTCATTTTGTGGCATGTGCCATTTTAAATGCAATTTCAAAAGCGTTCCTTTTTGACCTGCAAATCAGGTGTGGCTATGAAATAAAAGAACTAACACATTCACAGCCATAAACCTGTCATGACTTAGAGCTTGATTATGACTACGGCGGTCCATTGGACTGCTGTAGTCACGGTGGTGGTCTGTGGACCACCAGACTGGCGGTCCACCTGCCGTATTATGACTTTGTCAGTTGGACCGCTACTGGACTGCTGCTACCGCCGGGGGTCTGCAATCTCGCGGCGTCACCGCCAAGCATATTACGAGTTTCCTCACTGCTCTCCTTTTCATGGCGACGAGCCTGCCATGAAAAGGGTGGCAGTGAGGAAACTAAGAGGGCCCTAGCAGGGCCCCCTGTCACCTCTGTGCATGGGGATGCACCCCCGTTCTTGTACAGGAAGAAATGAACGACATGGTGCATTTCTTCCTGTGCAGGAAAGTGCTGAGGCAGTGCCTTTCTAAGGCACTCCTTTGAGCCTTAGAAAGGCACGACTGCTTGGACCGACACAGCACGCATCGCCCACAAGGATTCAACTCGTAATCTACGAGTTTGCCAGTTTTCCTTTCCGGCGCTGGTGTGGCGTCCCACAGGAAGACCGCCAAACTCGTAATCAGGCCCTAAGTCATTCCATGTTTTTATGCTGTAAATGGGCATTTAATATGGTATCAGAACATGATGCAATCAAAAATGCAATGTCCTCTGCGATTAATGCCTGTGCAATGTTGTGAAATAAGTATCAGAATAATGCTGTAATGTATGCAACATTGTCTCTAGCTTTTATGTTTTTGTAGAGGAAGGCCTGGTTATAAGTTTCATAGTACTGGAGTAAGTATAAAATCACATGTGATTTTACTGTTACCGAGCAGTAATTTTGCACCAGTACCATGGAATTATGAGTCAGACCACTTGGGGTTTTATTGGATACATTTACCAACTGCTCTGAACAAGTTGTAAATCTATGTGTGGGCCTGGTGGAATGATGAAGGGTGAGGGAGAGGTTGAGAGGAGCATGGGAGAGAAAGGGAACCATTATTCAAGCGGAAAAAGTGTAATGAGACTTGGCTCCTTCAGCCAAAGTGTCATGCATTTTTTTTCAGCTGGTTTTACCAACGAGAAACATTGTATTTGGTTCTCCCACACCCAGTAAAATTGGTTGGGGAAAAACAAACAACTTTTAATCAGGTGGAGCCAAACAAAACCATGGCACAATTTCACTCTGCCTATGTTATACTCACGGCCTATGTGTAAGAGGGCCATAAATATAGTCCTACGTCTATGTCGATGGAATGTCATGGTTTTTGGTATAGAAAATCTGGTCACCCTTTATTTGTGCACATTGATTATCTTATTAAGACCACCTGTTTCATCCCTTTAGCCTACATTCCTACAGCTCCATGTCAGTTACAGTATTCCATAAAGAAACTGACAGCTTGCATAGACTCCCTCCCATCACTATTACTGTTTATAGTCAGGCTTTGGAAAACACTACTCAAACAACTTGGGCCATGCACTTTGTGTCCATGAGTTATCATCCTCAGATTGATTAGCAGTTGGAGGAATTAAATCTGATGGTTTCTGATATACCATTCAGAACAGTTGGTAAAAATGGATCCTCAATGCAGAACTTTTTTATACCAACACTGTTAACACCTCTTTAGGGCACTCTCTAGTTTACCATTTCTGTGATTATCATCCACGCATTTGGCCACCTGGGTTTTTTCCCTCATCAGTCTTCCTGCTCAAGGATCACTAAAAGACCACTGTAGAATTCAGGAATTGGCCCTAGTATATTTAGGATCTGCTAAGGATGCATATAAAAGATTTGCAGGCAGAAGACAAAGCCCAAATCCAGGGTTCAAGGTCAGAGACAAAATCTGGCTGCCCAAAGAGGGGAAAGCCACAGATATTGATTTCAGAATATTGTATAACCTTAATATCATGTAATAAATATTGTCACTACAAAAATATTGTTGACCAGGATATTTAAGGTTATAATATTATTTTTCTATGTATATAATGTTGCTTTTAAGAATATTTTTGTATTTAATATTTCCTACTTTAACATAATTGTAATAAGTAAAGTTCTTAAATAATTATGTACGTATGTATGTGTGTGTACATATATATATATATATACATATATACATATGTATACAAATATATTCGAATATATATATATATATTTATATATCCACCAGACAGCTTACTAATCCTCGTAAGCACGAGCCACACCGATCCAGTTTGGTACAAAATATAATTTTATTTCAGGGCAAAAGACGCGTTTCGAGCTATCCAGCTCTTGGTCACATGACCTTAGTTCAAAGTTCAGACTTTTTATACTCAACCATAGAGATAAAGAAAATACTTTACAATTTAATCGTCACCACTAATTAAGTGAGTATTACCAAACAATTTGTATTATTTACATAGTGCTGTATATATAATTCATTTAAATTCAAAAAATTAGAAAGATAATGAAATATGTACATAGTACCAAGACAGCGAAGAAAAGCGGTGGAATATATTATACTGAAATGTACTTTTCAAAAGTTTATACATTGTATTGCTAAGTTAAGTAGTAATGTCTCCGACATCAATTTCGTGACGATTTAACGTTAATAAATGCACTTTTAACTGTCAAGTACCTGTTTGTAAAGCGTGGGCTATATTGATAAAAGATGTTATCAAAGGTCTAGTACCTGTTTCTTGTTTTCGAATTATTGACATCGAAATCAATAGAGGGTGTAGTACCCAAATAGAGACAAAATGTGGAATTAATAGTATATACAAAATAACCGTATAAAGTATCCTGTTGCCCCAAATATATCAGGAAATGGAGAGCGTGGTTGTAGAAACAAACACCTAAAACTCCGTGCTCGTAGCTCATAATTCTGGTGAAGATGACACATGAATTCCATCCATCTAATCTATAGGGGAGCAATCAAAAATATAAAACAGTTAATCACACATTCGGTCCATTTAAAATACAATTAACATCATAATATTTACACTATAGCCTACTGCGAGGATGTTTCTACTACATAGTACACTCATCATGTATGGAGACTAAATCAACACACCGCTTCTCAATACTACTGGAAAAATAAAACAATCATATTGTGCACAAGTGAAGGGATACAAAAAGAAAAATATTTAAAAGGGGATGGGAAAGTGACTTAATGGTGATTATATATACAAAATTTAAAAAAAGGAAGAGAATACAGAATATTGTTCTGTTTCAAAGGTACATCGGGAAGCACTATTATTATCAATTTACAGATGCACATGCATCTCTTCATCATTATTCATCCCAAAAGGCACGACACAGCCTGCTTGCAAAATAAATCTGGACTCAGTTCTGCGTAAAGCTTGAATTCTATTACCACCTCTAGGATTTTTGGGGATGGTATCAAGAGCAAAGAATTTCGCTTGTGTCCAATCACCATCGTGTTCTTGGTGAAAATGTTTTGCCGTGCCATAGCTAAAATCTTTATTAGTGATGGCACGCCAATGCTCCAATATTCTTTTCTTGACAGGGAAGGTAGTTGAACCAATATACCACTTGCCACAAGGGCATGTGATGACATACACTACAAAGTCAGTGCTACACTGTATGTTCTTCCTGATGCACCATTTTCTACGGGTTCTCTGTAGTACAACCTCCTTTACATTTTCACTGTGACTGCAAGCCTTACATTTTCCACACTTATGGAAACCCCCATTTTTTCCAGCCATGTCACTTTGCGATGTTCCATGTGACTTCTGACTATTTTATCTTTAATCGAGGGACCTTTTCTATAAGTTATCGCTGGGTGTGAACCCAGTTTTTCTTTAGTAATCTATCTTGTGTTAGAATGTCCCATCTCTTTCTGATTATCTGGCAGAACTCGTTGGACTGAGAATTATAGGTAGTGATAAGTCTTATGGGGGCATCTGTTTCAGTTTGTTTGATCTTGGGTGCTTTGTATAAGGCTTCACTTCTCTCAATTTTGTCTGTTCTCTTTTCGGCCATTTTAAGCATTTTAGGGGGATACCCTCTAGCTCTAAATCTGTTTGACATTTCCTTCTTGTTTTTTCTGTATGTTTCTTCGGAACTACAATTTCTCTTAGCTCGAAGGAACTCTCCGAAAGGTATACTCCACCTGAAATTTGGAGGGTGGCAACTGGCTGAATGTAGGACTGAGTTGCCTGCTGTACTCTTCCTAAATAAGTCTGTCTCTAGTTTGTTACCTGTCACAGTTAATCTGATATCTAAAAAATCAACAGTTTGTTGGCTGTGTTGCATAGTAAATTTAAGATTTACAGAATTCTCATTGAGTTCTTTCACAAAATCAAGGAGATCTCCTCTTCGCCTTCCCAAACAAAGAAGACATCGTCAATGAATCTGAGCCAGATGTTGACCTTGTTGGTCCAATGTTCCAGAGATTCACTCCAGAGCACCTGCTTCTCCCACCAGCCTACCAGAAGATTCGCGTAGCTGGGAGCGAAGCAGGTTCCCATCGAAGTCCCCTGTACTTGTTTATAAAAGGCTCCATTAAATGTGAATACATTCTCCAAGAGACAAATTTCGATCATTTGTAGTAACATCCTAGTATGTGTTAAAAGGTGTATACTTCTGGTCTTCAAAAAATGTTCACATGCTTTTAGTCCATCTCTATGCCTTATACTAGTATATAGACTTTCTACGTCTAAACAAACCAGCCAATATTTTTTGTCCCAATGGATATTCTCAATTTTTTGTAAAAAGTCTTTCGTGTCTCTAATGTGTGAGGTAAGGTCTTTGACATAGTCTGTTAGAAAATGGTCCACATATATATATATATATTCACTGAAAAAAACATAGGTTTTAGGGACAGTTATAGTTAGTTGGACATTGCACTCGTACAAAACCCGTGAAATTCCCCTGTTATAGTTAGTTCAGCTAACTATAACTCGCGCCCCGCAATGCACTGCTGATGACGTCACATATTACATCACTCATGACATGGTCAGTGACATCACTGATGACATCACTGATGACATCTCAAATGACATCACTGATGACATCACTGATGACATCATCCAGTGACTGTGTGTTTCTGTAAAGTTTAAATATGTTTAATATATATAGGGAAAGGCGTATTGAAGAATGAGTGGGTGTATAAGTGTCTGAATGGATGATTTAGTACGTGAGTGACTGACTCTACAAGTGAGTGATTAAACGTATCTTACTGAATGCATGGGTTAGTGACTAAACTGTGTGAATGTCTGTATCCGTCTGTTTGTTGGTGTGTAAGTGGATGCATGGATTTGCGAATAGCTACATGAGTGTCTATATGGGTTATTGATTGGTTCTCTGAGTATCTGTATGGCTGCCTGAGTGTTTGTGTGGGTGGGGTGTGTGTGACTCTATACATAGATGTGTGAGTGGGTGATTCACTGGGTGCATGATTTCAAGAGTGCATCTGTGATGGACTGCTTGGGTGGGTGAGTGTGTGTATGGGTGTGTTAGTGAGTGAATGTATATCTCAGTGGTACATGTGCGAGTAACTACATATGTAAAAGGCAGTATATATGTGTGTTAGAGTATTTAAATGGCTATAAGTGAGAGTGTGTTATTGTGAGAGTGGCTGTATGGATGCGTGTGTGCTTGTATCAGTTATTGTATAAGAGCGTAAGAATGTGCTAGTATTTGTATGAGTAAGTGAGCTGGTGTGTGTATAACTGTATAGGTGAGTAAATGGGTGTGTGATTAATTTTTTGCATGACTGACTAGGTGTGTGAGTACCTCTATGGATGAGTGGCGGTGTGTGAGTGTTTATATAGGTGTATGAGTGCATATGATAGTCCTGTACTGAGTGACTGTAAGTATGAGTGACTGTACAGGTGAGTGAGTGGATGTGTGTGTAGACCTAAGAATCAGTGAGTGGGTATGTAGTTTTTGGTGTTGGAGTGTCTATGGTTTTGAGAATGGCAGTCTGTAATTTAGAGTGGGTGTATCAAAAGTTATATTAGGGTGTGAGAAGATGCATGAAATTATCACATGGATGATGTCATCAGTGATGTCATTTGAGATGTCATCAGTGATGTCATCAGTGATGTCACTGACCATGTCATGAGTGATGTAATATGTGACGTCATCAGCAGTGCATTGCGGGGCGCGAGTTATAGTTAGCTGAACTAACTATAACAGGGGAATTTCACGGGTTTTGTACGAGTGCAATGTCCAACTAACTATAACTGTCCCTAAAACCTATGGTTTTTTCAGTGAATTTCAAAGGTTTTTAAATGCTAATTTCTAACTATAACGTGTCTGAAACCTATGGTTTTTTCAGTGAATTTCAAAGGTTTTTTAAATGCTAATTTCTAACTATAACGTGCCTGAAACCTATGGTTTTTTCAGTGAATTTCAAAGGTTTTTAAATGCTAATTTCTAACTATAACGTGCCTGAAACCTATGGTTTTTTCAGTGAATTTCAAAGGTTTTTTAAATGCTAATTTCTAACTATAACGTGCCTGAAAACTATGATTTTTTAAGTGAATTTCAAAGGTTTTTTAAATGCTAGTTTCTAACTATGCCAACAGAGGTAGGACATGTGAAGAAAGAAGAAAAAACGCACAGAAAGAAGCAAAAGATGTGCAGAAAGAACCAACAGAGGAGCAGAAAGAGGCCTTGTTGCAAAATCATCCTGTGCCCACAACTTTTTCAGACGGGTACTGGTGGTAACTGATTCTGACTAACCAGAGCCAGTGCGCGTTTCCACAGTGGTGAAGGGAGGGGGGGCCTGAGGTGACATGTGTGCAAACGTGACCCGTGGCGCATTTTAAGTTGCGGGATTAAGTCCCCTTGAATCCTGAGGGTCCCTGGGGCCCAACTAGCCCCCCAGGTACCTACAGTTAGGACCACAGAGCTGAGTTGCAGAGAGGCGTTCCGAGGCCACGCACCTTTTTTCACCTCTCTGCAATGCACCTCTGTTGTGCTTACTGAAGGTACCTGGTGGGCTAGTTGGCCCCCAGGATTCAAAGGGAATTAACTCCCCAACTTAAAACGCACCACAGGGCATGTTTGCGCACATGTCACCTGAGGCCCCGCCCTCCCTTCACCACTGTGCAAACGCGCCCCGTGGCGCGATTTAAGTTGGTGGATTAGGTCACCTTGAATCCTGAGAGTCCCTGGGGCCCAACCAGCCCACAAGGTACTTCCAGTAGGCACCACAGGCCTGCGTTGCAACGCCTGTAACAAATTGTGCAGTTGTGTTTAGGTAGTGAAGAGGGTCGTGCTGGGGGTAGTGTTTTAGGGTTTAGGGTAGTACAGTGGTGTTTGTGTAGGGGGTCATGCTGGGGGTAGATTTAGGGTTTAGGGTAGTACAGTGGTGTTTGGGTAGTGTAGGGGGTCGTGCTGGGGTTAGTGTTTTAGGGTTTTAGGGTTTAGGGTAGTGCAGTGGTGTTTGGGTAGTGTAGGGGATACTGCTGGGGGTAGTGTTTTAGGGTTTAGGGTAGTGCAATGGTGTTTGGGTAGTGTAGGGGGTACTGCTGGGGGTAGTGTTTTAGGGTTTAGGGTAGTGCAGTGGTGTTTGGGTAGCGTAGGGGGTACTGCTGGGGGTAGTGTTTTATGGTTTAGGGTAGTGCAGTGGTGTTTGGGTAGTGTAGGGGTTCGTGCTGGGGGTAGTTTTTTAGGGTTTAGGGTAGTGCAGTGGTGTTTGTGTAGTGTAGGAGGTCGTGTTTTAGGGTTTAGGGTAGTGCAGTGGTCTTTGGGTAGTGTAGGGAGTCGTGCGGGGGTATTGTTTTAGAGTTTAGGGTAGTGCAGTGGTCTTTGGGTAGTGTAGGGGTTCTGCGGGGGTAGTGTTTTAGGGATAAGGGGAGTGCATTGGTATTTGGGTAGTGTAGGGGTCATGCGGGGGTAGTGTTTTAGGGTTTAGGGCAGTGCAGTGGTGTTTAGGTAGTATAGGGGGTCGTGCTGGGGGAGTGTTTTAGGGTTTAGGGCAGTACAGTGGTGTTCGGGTAGTGTAGGGGGTCGTGCTGGGGGAGTGTTCTAGGGTTTAGGGCAGTGCAGTCGTGTTCGGGTAGTGTAGGGGGTCGTGCTGGAGGGAGTATTTTAGGGTTTAGGGTAGTGCAGTGGTGTTCGGGTAGTGTAGGGGGTCATGCTGGGGGTAGTGTTCTAGGGTTTAGGGCAGTGCAGTGGTGTTCGGGCAGTGTAGGGGGTCGTGCTGGGGGTGGTGTTTCAGGGTTTAGGGCAGTGCAGTGGTGTTCGGACAGTGTATGGGGTCGTGCAGGGGTGGTGTTTCAGGGTTTAGGGCAGTGCAGTGGTGTTCGGGCAGTGTAGGGGGTCGTGCAGGGGTGGTGTTTCAGGGTTTATGGCAGTGGTGTTCGGGCAGTGTAGGGGGTCATGCTGGGGGTGGTGTTTCAGGGTTTGGGGCAGTGCAGTGGTGTTCGAGCAGTAAAGGGGGTCATGCTGGGGTGGTGTTTCAGGGTTTAGGGCAGAGCAGTGGTGTTCGTGCAGTGTAGGGGGCGGTGCAGGGGTGGTGTTTCAGGGTTTAGGGCAGTGCAGTGGTGTTCGGGCAGTGTAGGGGGTGGTGCAGGGGGTGGTGTTTCAGGGTTTAGGGCAGTGCAATGGTGTTCGGGCAGTGTAGGGGGTCGTGCAGGGGATGGTGTTTCAGGGTTTAGGGCAGTGCAGTGGTGTTTGGGCAGTGTAGGGGGCGGTGCAGGGGGTGGTGTTTCAGGGTTTAGGGCAGTACAGTGGTGTTCAGGCATTGTAGGGGGTGGTGCTGGGGCTGGTGTTTCAGGGTTTAGGGCAGTGCAGTGGTGTTCGGGCAGTGTAGGGGGTCGTGCTGGGGCTGGTGTTTCAGGGTTTAGGGCAGTGCAGTGGTGTTCCGGCAGTGTAGGGGGTCGTGCAGGGGGTGGTGTTTCAGGGTTTAGTGCAGTGGTGTTCGGGCAGTGTAGGGGGTCGTGCTGGGGTGGTGTTTAAGGGTTTAGGGCAGTGCAGTGGTGTTCGGGCAGTGTAGGGTGTCGTGCTGAGGGGTGGTGTTTCAGGGTTTAGGGCAGTGCAGTAGTGTTTGGGCAGTGTAGGGGGTCGTGCAGGGGGTAGTGTTTCAGGGTTTAGGGCAGTGCAGTGGTGTTCGGCCAGTGTAGGTAGTCTTGCTGGGGGTGGTGTTTTAGGGTTTAGGGCAGTGCAGTAGTTTTCAGGCAGTGTAGGCGGTCGTGCTGGGGCTGGTGTTTCAGGGTTTAGGGCAGTGCAGTGGTGTTCGGGCAGTGTACGGGGTTGTGCTGGGGCTGGTGTTTCAGGGTGTAGGGCAGTGCAGTGGTGTGCGGGCAGTGTACGGGGTCGTGCTGGGGCTGGTGTTTCAGGGTTTAGGGCAGTGCAATGGTGTTCGGGCAGTGTAGGGGGTCATGCTGAGGGTGGTGTTTCAGGGTTTAGGGCAGTGCAGTGGTGTTCGGGCAGTGTAGGGGGTCGTGCTGCGGCTGGTGTTTCAGGGTTTAGGGCAGTGCAGTGGTGTTCGGGCAGTGTAGGGGGTCGTGCTGGGGCTGATGTTTCAGGGTTTTGGGCAGAGCAGTGGTGTTCGGGCAGTGTAGGGGGTCGTGCTGGGGGTGGTGTTTCAGGGTCTAGGGCAGTGCAGTGGTGTTCGGGCAGTGTAGGGGGTCTTGCTGGGGGTGGTGTTTCAGGGTTTAGGGCAGTGCAGTGGTGTTCGGGCAGTGTAGGGGGTCTTGCTGGGGGTGGTGTTTCAGGGTTTAGGGCAGTGGTGTTCGGGCAGTGTAGGGAGTCTTGCTGGGGTGATGTTTCAGGGTTTTGGGCAGTGCAGTGGTGTTCGGGCAGTGTAGGGGGTCTTGCTGGGGGTAGTGTTTCAGGGTTTAGGGCGGTGCAGTGGTGTTCGTGCAGTGTAGGGGGTCGTGCTGGGGTTGGTGTTTCAGGGTTTAGGGCAGTGCAGTAGTGTTCGGGCAGTGTAGGGGGTCATGCAGGGGTGGTGTTTCAGGGTTTAGGGCAGTGCAGTGGTGTTCTGGCAGTATAGGGGGTCATGCTGGGGGTGGGGTTTCAGGGTTTAGGGCAGTACAGTGGTGTTCGGGCAGTGTAGGGGGTCGTGCAGGGGTGGTGTTTCAGGGTCTAGGGCAGTGCAGTGGTGTTCGGGCAGTGTAGGGGGTCGTGCTGGGGCTGGTGTTTCAGGGTTTAGGGCAGTGCAGTGGTGTTCGGGCAGTGTAGGGGGTCTTGCTGGGGGTGATGTTTCAGGGTTTAGGGCAGTGCAGTGGTGTTCGGGCAGTGTAGGGGGTCTTGCTGGGGGTAGTGTTTCAGGGTTTAGGGCAGTGCAGTGGTGTTCGTGCAGTATAGGGGGTCGTGCTGGGGATGGTGTTTCTGGGTTTAGGGCAGTGCAGTAGTGTTCGAGCAGTGTAGGGGGTTGTGCAGGGGGTGGTGTTTCAGGGTTTAGTGCAGTGGTGTTCGGGCAGTGTAGGGGGTCGCGCTGGGGGTGGTGTTTCAGGGTTTAGGGCAGTGCAGTGGTGTTCGGGCAGTGTAGGGGGTCATGCACGGGGTGGTGTTTCAGGGTTTAGGGCAGTGCAGTGGTGTTCGGGCAGTGTAGGGTGTTGTGCTGGGGCTGGTGTTTCAGGGTTCAGGGCAGTGCAGTGGTGTTCAGGCAGTGTAGGGGGTCGTGCTGAGGCTGGTGTTTCACGGTTTAGGGCAGTGCAGTGGTGTTTGGGCAGTGTAGGGGGTCGTGCTGGGGCTGGTGTTTCAGGGTTTAGGGCAGTGCAGTGGTGTTCGGGCAGTGTAGGCGGTCGTGCTGGGGCTGGTGTTTCAGGGTTTAGGGCAGTGCAGTGGTGTTCGGGCAGTGTAGGGGGTCATGCTGGGGCTGGTGTTTCAGGGTTTAGGGCAGTGCAGTGGTGCTCGGGCAGTGTAGGGGGTCGTGCTGGGGGTGATGTTTCAGGGTTTAGGGTAGTGCAGTGGTGTTCGGGCAGTGTAGGGGGTCGTGCAGGGGCTGGTGTTTCAAGGTTTAGGGCAGTGCAGTGGTGTTCGGGCAGTGTAGGGGGTCGTGCTGGGGCTGGTGTTTCAGGGTTTTGGGCAGAGCAGTGGTGTTCGGGCAGTATAGGGGGTCGTGCTGGGGATGGTGTTTCTGGGTTTAGGGTAGTGCAGTAGTGTTCGAGCAGTGTAGGGGGTCTTTGTGGGGGTAGTGTTTCAGGGTTTAGGGCAGTGCAGTGGTGTTCGGGCAGTGTAGGGGTCGTGCTGGGGGTAGTGTTTTAGGGTTTAGGGTAGTGCAGTGGTGCTTGTGTAGTGTAGGGGTCGTGCTGGGGGTAGTGTTTTAGGGTTTAGGGTAGTGCAGTGGTGTTTGTGTAGTGTAGGGGGTCATGTTTTAGGGTAGTGCAGTGGTGTTTGGGTAGTGTAGGGGGTCGTGCTGGGGGTAGTGTTTTAGGATTTAGGTTAGTGCAGTGGTGTTTGTGTAGTGTAGGGGGTCATGCTCGGGGTAGTGTTTCAGGGTTTAGGGCAGTGCAGTGGTGTTCGGGCAGTGTAGGGGGTCGTGCTGGGGGTGGTGTTTCAGGGTTTAGGTCAGTGGTGTTCGGGCAGTGTAGGGGGTCTTGCTGGGGGTGATGTTTCAGGGTTTAGGGCAGTGCAGTGGTGTTCGGGCAGTGTAGGGGGTCTTGCTGGGGGTAGTGTTTCAGGGTTTAGGGCAGTGCAGTGGTGTTCGGGCAGTGTAGGGGTCATGCTGGGCGTGGTGTTTCAGGGTTTAGGGCAGTGCAGTGGTGTTCGGGCAGAGTAGGGGGTCGTGAAGGGGGTGGTGTTTCAGGGTTTAGGGCAGTGCAGTGGTGTTCGGGCAGTGTAGGGGGTCATGCTAGGGGTGGTGTTTCAGGGTTTAGGGCAGTGCAGTGGTGTTCGGGCAGTGTAGGGAGTCATGCAGGGGCTGGTGTTTCAGGGTTTAGGGCAGTGCAGTGGTGTTCGGGCAGTGTAGGGGGTCGTGCTGGGGGTAGTGTTTTAGCGTTTAGGGTAGTGCAGTGGTGCTTGTGTAGTGTAGGGGGTCGTGCTGGGCGTAGTGTTTTAGGGTTTAGGGTAGTGCAGTGGTGTTTGTGTAGTGTAGGGGGTCATGTTTTAGGGTAGTGCAGTGGTGTTTGGGTAGTGTAGGGGGTCGTGCTGGGGGTAGTGTTTTAGGATTTAGGTTAGTGCAGTGGTGTTTGGGTAGTGTAGGGGGTCGTGCTGGGGGTAGTGTTTTAGGGTTTAGGGTAGTGCAGTGGTGTTTGTGTAGTGTAGGGGGTCATGCTGGGGGTAGTGTTTTAGGGTTTAGGGTAGTGCAGTGGTGCTTG
Organism: Calotriton arnoldi; assembly: GCA_963921515.1. NCBI lineage: Eukaryota > Metazoa > Chordata > Amphibia > Caudata > Salamandridae > Calotriton > Calotriton arnoldi. The sequence goes on from CAWUFW010001113.1 coordinate 2,859,767, forward strand.
TGTAGTGTAGGAGGTCGTGCTGGGGGTAGTGTTTTAGGGTAGTGCAGTGGTGTTTGTGTAGTGTAGGGGGTCATGTTTTAGGGTAGTGCAGTGGTGTTTGGGTTGTGTAGGGGGTCGTGCTGGTGGTAGTGTTTTAGGATTTAGGTTAGTGCAGTGGTGTTTGGGTAGTGTAGGGGGTCGTGCTGGGCGTAGTGTTTTAGGGTTTAGGATAGTGCAGTGGTGCTTGTTTAGTGTAGGGGGTCGTACTGGGGGTAGTGTTTTAGGGTTTAAGGTAGTGCAGTGGTGTTTTTGTAGTGTAGGGGGTCATGTTTTAAGATGCAATGTTCCAATACCTGACCAGTCTGCACTACATAAAACTGCAAAAAAACTAAAAATAAAAAGTGTTTTGCACACTTTTGTCATTGGGCTATATGTGGGCTACATCTGGGTAATATTTGTGCTACATTTGGGCTCTTTTTTCACTGGTGGCCATCTGGGAAGACTTCTTTGTTATGAAGTTTCCTAATTTCTTCATTTACTGCAGTCTCCTCAGTAGGAAATGCTTTCAGTTTTTTACTTTGATTCCATCAAGAAGGCATTCAGATGTCTCACATCTGCCATAAATTCAGAATGTTAGCACTCTAGTTGCTCATTAGATCACTGGAGTAAAGCTACTGCTCACCAGGGAGTTAACTGGTAGTCTGCTGCTGGTATTGAAAGTGATTGTTTCAGTCTGCATGTCAGAATTTTCTAATGAAATAGAAGAGGATTTGAGATCTCACTTAAAACATGCCCTAATTTTTCTTTCTGCAGCACTAACCATAATTTCTATTTAAAAAAGAACCCCTCATTTTGTTCCTTTTTAAATTAAATGTTTTAAGTGTTACTGGTTTATTCCAATCAAGATGGCTTCAGGTGTGCCATACTTTTGTCATAAGTAAGGCTGTTAGCGCTCTAGTTGTTCTTTAGAACACTCTGGGAAGCTGCAGTAGAACACAAAGGCATCAACTGGCAGGCTGCTCCTGTTGAAATATAACAGAAAGATATTTGAGATCACACTTGAAATATGTCCTAATTTTTCTTTCTACAGCACTAACCATAATTTCTATGACAAAATGAACCCCATCATTTTGTTCCTTTTTAAATTAAATGTTTTAAGTGTTACCAGTTTATTCCAATCAAGATGGCTTCAGGTGTGCCATACTTTTGTCATAAGTAAGGCTGATAGCGCTCTAGTTGTTCTTTAGAACACTCTGGGAAGCTGCAGTAGAACACAAAGGCATCAACTGGCAGGCTGCTCCTGTTGAAATATAACAGGAAGATATTTGAGATCACACTTGAAACATGTCCTAATTTTTCTTTCTACAGCACTAACCATAATTTCTATGACAAAATGAACCCCATCATTTTGTTCCTTTTTAAATTAAATTGCTTAAGTGTTACCAGTTTATTCCAATCAAGATGGCTTCAGGTGTGCCATACTTTTGTCATAAGTAAGGCTGTTAGCACTCTAGTTGTTCTTTAGAACACTCTGGGAAGCTGCAGTAGAACACAAAGGAATCAACTGACAGTCTCTGCCCTTGTTGGATGTACATGTTTTACTGAGAATGTCAGACTTCATTCTCACATGAGTGAGAAAGATAATGTGAATTTACAGAAAATATGCTCTCATTTTAGCTTCTGGAGCACCTTCCAAACCTCCATGGGACAAGCATGAGAAAATAGTGTTCTCTCAAACATGATTCATGATATCCCAGCAGAAGGTTTTTCACATGGTAAAATCACCTTAGAATACACCACAATTCCTAAAATTAGTATGGTACCATCAACAAATAAATTCTAATGTAACTAAAGCCTGTTATCACTCTTTATAGTTCTCCTTTTGGTGACCCTCAAAATCTTCTATTCACTACAATGCATTTCAATGAGGTACTATCATTTATATTGGTCCCAAGATGGCTGCCAGCAATTCCAGGATGAAGTGCTGACAGCCAATCAGATCTCACGATGACATGTGTGGTTAGGCTCCGCCCAGATATATATGTGACTTTACTTTTGATTTTCTCAGGAACTACTGAACGGATTTACACCATTTAAGCAAAAGGCACGACACTGAACCAAGGGCTACCTCTTTGCCAAATTTGGTGTAATTCCGTTCAGCAGTTCGGGCTGTAGCTGCGACTAAAGGTTCCTATGGAAAAATGAATGGGGAAAACTCGTTTTGGGACCCCCCTTTTTCTCGGCCCCCGCTTGACGTATCACCCCGAGACTTTCAGGATAGGAGCGGACCGGAGCGCCCCAACAAGTTGGAAACTTTCGCGAAGATTCGTCAACCGGCACCAACGTTATTTCAAATAGAATGTCGTGGATTTCCTATGGATAATAGGTTTTAACTATAACTATCTACTGGCGACCGCCAGTAGATAATATATATATATATATATATATATATATATATATATATATATATATATATATATCCAACACAGCATTCTCCAGTTCCGGAGCCCCCGACCCTTCAGGGCGTCCTCAAAATGATGGACACGGAGCAGCCCATCCAAACACCAACAGTGCAACAAAAACGAATTGAGGCCCATTGCTGGTAATGTTTGCTTTATTCAGTCTCCTGCAGCACGACATCCTTCCTAATACCTAACGTTTCAGCCACACTTGGCCTTGCTCACAGGTGGAAGTTGGGACGTTTTGATTTGCCAGGAGCGATCGTGCATGCTTTTAAAGTTCAAGGGTCACATGGCTGCATGTTGAAATACAAATCCCACTGTGCACTGCCATTAATAAAAAAATACGAGCTGGAAATCCTCATTATTATAACTTCAAAATTCAAAGTTAGTACCTTCGTGGCAGTAGCACTGATGTTGGTGTGGAGTCCTTTACTAAAAACAGCCAGGTGAGTTGGTATCACTCGCACATTTCTTTTATTTCTTCCAATGGGCTGAACAAAGTTCCATTTCACCAGCACGATCAGGAAGGATTGTAAACCATCCTGAATCCCTTCCAACACGCGCTCATATTTTCGCCATATTGGCCTTCCTAAATAGGCTGGGCGTGTGAGTGGGTCATGCTCCTCCATAAAATCCAACACAGCATTCTCCTGTTCCGGAGCCCCCGACCCTTCAGGGCGGCCTCAAAATGATGGACACGGAGCAGCCCATCCAAACACCAACAGTGCAACAAAAACGAATTGAGGCCCATTGCTGGTAATGTTTGCTTTATTCAGTCTCCTGCAGCACGACATCCTTCCTAATACCTAACGTTTCAGCCACACTTGGCCTTGCTCACAGGTGGAAGGTGGGACGTTTTGATTTGCCAGGTGCGATCGTGCATGCTTTTAAAGTTCAAGGGTCACATGGCTGCGTGTTGAAATACAAATCCCACAGTGCACTGCCATTAATCAAAAAATACGAGCTGGAAATCCTCATTATTATAACTTCAAAATTCAAAGTTAGTACCTTCGTGGCAGTAGCACTGATGTTGGTGTGGAGTCCTTTACTAAAAACAGCCAGGTGAGTTGGTATCACTCGCACATTTTTTTTATTTCTTCCAATGGGCTGAACAAAGTTCCATTTCACCAGCACGATCAGGAAGGATTGTAAACCATCCTGAATCCCTTCCAACACGCGCTCATATTTTCGCCATATTGGCCTTCCTAAATAAGCTGGGCGCGTGAGTGGGTCATGGTCCTCCATAAAATCCAACACAGCATTCTCCTGTTCCGGAGCCCCCGACCCTTCAGGGCGGCCTCAAAATGATGGACACGGAGCAGCCCATCCAAACACCAACAGTGCAACAAAAACGAATTGAGGCCCATTGCTGATAATGTTTGCTTTATTCAGTCTCCTGCAGCACGACATCCTTCCTAATACCTAACCTTTCAGCCACACTTGGCCTTGCTCACAGGTGGAAGGTGGGACGTTTTGATTTGCCAGGTGCGATCGTGCATGCTTTTAAAATTCAAGGGTCACATGGCTGCGTGTTGAAATACAAATCCCACAGTGCACTGCCATTAATCAAAAAATACGAGCTGGAAATCCTCATTATTATAACTTCAAAATTCAAAGTTAGTACCTTCGTGGCAGTAGCACTGATGTTGGTGTGGACTGGAGTCCTTTACTAAAAACAGCCAGGTGAGTTGGTATCCCTCGCACATTTCTTTTATTTCTTCCAATGGGCTGAACAAAGTTCCATTTCACCAGCACGATCAGGAAGGATTGTAAACCATCCTGAATCCTTTCCAACACGCGCTCATATTTTCGCCATATTGGCCTTCCTAAATAGGCTGGGCGCGTGAGTGGGTCATGCTCCTCCATAAAATCCAACACAGCATTCTCCTGTTCCGGAGTCCCCGACCCTTCAGGACGGCCTCAAAATGATGGACACGGAGCAGCCCATCCAAACACCAACAGTGCAACAAAAACGAACTGAGGCCCATTGCTGGTAATGTTTGCTTTATTCAGTCTCCTGCAGCACGACATCCTTCCTAATACCTAACGTTTCAGCCACACTTGGCCTTGCTCACAGGTGGAAGGTGGGACGTTTTGATTTGCCAGGTGCGATCGTGCATGCTTTTAAAGTTCAAGGGTCACATGGGTGCGTGTTGAAATACAAATCCCACAGTGCACTGCCATTAATCAAAAAATACGAGCTGGAAATCCTCATTATTATAACTTCAAAATTCAAAGTTAGTACCTTCGTGGCAGTAGCACTGATGTTGGTGTGGAGTCCTTTACTAAAAACAGCCAGGTGAGTTGGTATCACTCGCACATTTCTTTTATTTCTTCCAATGGGCTGAACAAAGTTCCATTTCAACAGCACGATCAGGAAGGATTGTAAACCATCCTGAATCCCTTCCAACACGCGCTCATATTTTTATATATATATATATATATATATATATATATATATATATATATATTACCTACTGGCAGTCGCCAGTAGGTACTTATAGTTAGGACCTCGTTTCTATTCAAAAAGTGTTTTTTCTTTTGCCAATATCTTTGGCGCCGGTTGAGGATTCTTCGCGAAATTTAAAAAAACTAATGGCCCGCTCCGGTCAGCTCCTATCTTGAATGTTTCGGGGTGATTCGTCAAGTGGGGGCCGAGAAAAAAGGGGGTTCCCAAAACGCATTTTCCCCATGTTAATTTCCATAGGAATTTTAGACAAAGTTACAGCCCGAACTGCTGAATGGAATTATACCAAATTTGGCAAGAAGGTAGCCCTTGGTTCAGAAAGAGACCTTTTTTTTAAATGGTGTAAATCCGTTAAGTAGTTCCTGAGAAATTTAAAAAAGAAAAATATCGATATCTGAGCACCGAGGAGGGTTTGCGAACCCTCCCGGGCACGAGCTTCAATCTGATTGGCTGCCAACACTCCAAACCAGGACGTGCTGGCAGCCATCTTGTGACCCGGTAGAACCGAGTCACAAGAAAAGAGAAAAAAGAAGATGAAAATCAAGAAAAGGGGCAGGTTAGAAACAACCTGACTCCCTAGGCCTAATGCGGGGGTCCCACAAGGACCCCCAGGGCCCAAAAAAGCATTTAAAATAAAAATAAAAAAATCGGCAAAATTCGCGCTGGGGTCGTGAATCCTGACGAGAAAATTAAAAAAAATGAAACACGGACTCCCGCGCTTCATTTTAATGAGGCCAGGTCCCGGGGGCAATGCCAAAATTAAATAGCGGGGGCCCGTGGGGGCCCCCGCAGCCCCGGGGACCGCCACCTCCCCTGGGTTTTGCAAATTATATGCGGGGGGCACGCGGCCCCCCGCAGCCCTGGGGACCGCCACCTCCCCGGGGTTTTGTTAATAAATGCGTGGGGGGGTCCCAACCTCCCCACACTGCCCCGGGGACCGCCACCTCCCCGGGGCTTTCAAATTTAAAACGTGGGGGGCCCTCGCTGGCCCCCCCAATGCCCCGGGAACCACCACCTCCCCGGGGCTTATAATAATTATAAGGGGGGCCTCGCAGGCCCCCCAAAGCCCTGGGGACCACCACCTCCCCGGGGCTATAAAGTAAATTAGGGGGGCCTCACTGGCCCCCAAGCCCCGAGGACCACCACCTCCCCGGGGCTATGCAAATTGAGGGAGGGGGGCTGCGTGGCACCCCTCCAGGAGCCCTTGATGGAACTGGGGACCGCCACCCCCAGGGCCGGCTCCTGCAATGTCCCGGGGTGCCCACCCCCGGGACATTGCTATTTGTTATGGCAGGGCGGGAGCACGGCTACTGCCCTGCAATAGCAAACCCTGCTTTGCTTCATTGAAGCGAGAGCAGGAAAACCTGCTCTTGCTTCAAAAAAGCAAAGCAGGATTGCTTTTGAGCAAGGGGAGCTGCATGTCAGCATGTCCCCCCACGGTCCCCAACGCAAAGGGCTGGCCCTGGGGGATGGGGTCCCTGGGGCCAGGAGTGGCCCGGGAGGGGGGCCACGCAGCCCCCCTCCATGTTATTTTTAAACAAAAAATGGCCGGGCCCCGGGGCCAGAAATGGCCCAGGGGAGAGGGGCCACGCGGCCCCCCTCCCGGCAGGTATATAAAAAAAAAGAAATTAACCAGGCCAGGCCCCGGGGGATGGGTTCCCCGGGGCCAATAGTGGCCCAGGAAAGAGGGGCCACGCGGCCCCCTTCCCGTTTGTTTAAAAAAAAAAAAAAAATGCTCAGCCCCCCTCCCATAAAATAATAATTACAAAAAAAAGAAAAAAGAAACCGGCAACTCGCCGGAGGCCTCGCCCCCTCCCTGCAGCACTCTGCAAATGCGCCCCCTGGCGTGTTCTAAGTTGGGGGATTAAGTCCCCTTGAATACTGAGGGTCCCTGGGGGCCAACTAGCCCACCAGGTACCTTCAGTAAGCACCACAGAGCTGCGTTGCAGAGAGGTGGTCTGAGGCCACGCCCCTTTTTCAAATCAAATCAGGGACATTTGTACAGCGCACACATCACTGGGAAGTCTCATGGCGCTTGCAGACGGCTCTGAAGAGATGATAGCTCAGATGTCAAATAGCCATGACTTCAGCCTCTTACGAAAGGAGTTATGATCCGAAACAGTACGCAGATGGATAGGAATTTTGTTCCATGATGATGGGTCGAGAAAGGAGAAAGACCTGCCTCCTTTTCTGGCCGTGTGAATTTTGAGAGGGGTAAGCAAAAATTTGTTACTGGATCTGAGCATCCTGCGTGGTTGGTACCAGCATAGTTTCTTGGACCAGTATCTCGGGCCTTTTCCGTACAGGTGTTTGTGGATCAGTTAGAGGATCTTGAAGAGGATTAGTTTTCTTACTGGAAGCCAGTGTAGAGATCGTGGGCAGGGTGCAGAAGGGGATCTGGGTGGAAGATCCAGGACCAACCTTGCTGCAGTATTCTGGAAAATTTGTAGTCTGTCTAAAAGGTTTTCATTAATTGAGAACAGTAGGGCGTTTCCGTAGTCCATTCGATTTATTATTAGTCCTTGGACTAATGGTTTCCTAGCCTCAGTTGGAATCCATTTGAAAACCTTCCGCAGGCTATGCATTACTCCGAAACAGGTGCCGATGATGTGGTTGATCTGGTTTTTCATGGACAATTGATTGTCTATGTGGAAGCCTAAGTTTCGTACCGTCAGTTTGGGGTTGGACAAGGGCCATGGTGGGGTGGCCACCAGTCGGTGGACCAGTGCTCCTGTGCTTTGCCGAAGAGCATAATCTCCGACTTGGCTCCATTTAGTTGTAGGTGATTGGAGCTCATCCACCTATCAATACGAGATATGCATTTATTGAAGCGCTGCTGTGTTTCAGTGGGATCTGGGCCAATAGTGATCAGAATCTGCGTGTCATCTGCTAAGATATGACATCAAATCCGTAAGATCTGATCACCTTGGCCAGTGGCGTCATGTACAGGTTAAACAGGGTCGGGCTCAGAATGGAGCCCTGTGGCACTCCCATCTTGACTGGTCTCTCACATGAGATGTTATTGCCAATTTGTACTGTTGTTACTCGGTCGGCTAGATAGCTCTTAAAACACTCGAGGGCATTGCCTCTGACACCTATCTCCCAAAGCCGATGTTCTAGAATGCTATGAGAGATGGTGTCAAAGGCGGCGGACAGGTCGAGCAGGACGAGGATGGCCGACTGATGTTTGTCCAGGGCCAGCCTGATGTTATCTGTTACCTCGACCAGTGCTGTCTCTGTGCTGTGCGCCGCCCTAAAACCAGACTGAGAGGGATCAAGCAGTCCCTGGCTCTCGAGATGGTCAACGAGCTGTTGGTTAATGAGTGATTCTAATATTTTCCCGAAGTAAGGAAGCAGAGAGATTGGACGGTAGTTTGGGAGCAGTTTTGGGTCGGCAGTGGATTTTTTCAGGATAGGTCTTACCCTAGCTGCCTTCCAGCTTTTTGGAAAGTCCGCCTCCAAGAGTGACTTATTAAAAAGCCCTGTGAGACTCTCCAGTAATATTGGGGCAATTGTGGGAAGGATTTTTGGAGGTACAGAGTCAGTGGGAGAACCTGATTTTATCTTCAACATAACAGTAGTGACTGCCTTGGTGTCAAGCTTGGTGAATTCGTCCAAGATGTGAGGGGGGTCGGAGGACATGCTGGGCACATCTTCAGAATTAGTATTGTTATATGGTGGTGGAAAAGACCGATGAATGGCCAATGGCCAATGGCCATCGGGAATGGCCATCGGACACCTCTCTGCAACGCAGCACATTTGGGGTATTTTTAACACCTAGTGGCTTCTATATCCATAGGTTTCTAATACAATTTGTTATGTCATTTATAGTTTTCAAATCGTAATACATTTTTATTCTGAATTAATTATTGCGACAAGATTCCTGGGGCAATCCAGTATTACTATTGTTAGTGTATGCGCCAAGTGGCTCAATTTCCTATGTATGTTTCACAATACTGATACGTCAATAAGATCATCTATGTCGTACATTTTATAGAGACAATGTTCACATAGTGTTACAATCACACATATGATAATAGAATTAGGAAATAAAAATTAAAAAAATTAAAAACTCGAAATAAATATCTTATTGCCAGCATATTTTCCCTGAGAGTGCGTTCATTTACCTTTTGATACAAATATATATATATATATATATATATATATATATATATATATATATATATATATATATATATATATATATATATAATAAAAGAAGTTGCCTCTAGGTGGGATGCACTCCCAGGTGGAAATTACGCCAAAGCAAGGGCACACGCCATGAACAAAGTCGTTTTCTGGTTTCCTGCCAGACGAGTTTCGGGCCAACGCCCTCTTCAGTGGCAGACCATGTGACGTGACGGCGTGCGGCAAACTTGGGTTTTACTGAACCACCAGTCCCAGGAAGCATTGCTTCAGGTGATTCACCTGAGCGTTATTATTATGGGGATTACTGGTGGTTGCCGCATGCCGGCACGTCACATGGTCTGCCACTGAAGAGGGTATTGGCCCGAAACGCGTCTGGCAGGTAAACCAGAGAAGGACTTTGTTCATGGCGTGTGCCCTTGCTTTGGCGTAATTTCCACCTGGGAGTGCATCCCACCTAGTGGCAACTCTTTTTGTAATATATATATATATATATATATATATATATATATATATATATATATACAAATATATATATATAAATATATTTATATATTTATATTTATGTATATCAATTACTTCTCCAAGATCCAGGTAAAGACTCCACTTATATTTCTCCAATTTTATTATAGCATGTCCGCCATTACGCATTTCAGTGGTCCTGGCCTTGTTGACATACACACAGCATCATTTAGATTCTATATATATAGCAATCACGTGGTGTATGAACGGGGAAAACAATATATGCAATATGTTTTAGCCAGGACAGAGACAAAAGTAATTCCTTGTACTTGGACGCATATAATTCATTAATACAAGCATAATAATTAAACCACTTGATTAATTTCAATATTTTGGGAATAAAAATGTCAAAAGCAAATTGCTTTACTGGCATTGAGAGTAAACATAAGCATGAATATGCTAATTCATCAAGATCTTTTGACAAATAACATAAATTCAAATTTGCTGAATAAATCCACTTACACCCATAAATCAATTGAGTTTGAAGTTCTGTTAAAATTATCATGGAGTAATCACTTTTCCATAATGAAGACTCATTTATGCAAAAACCATCACAATAACATCTAATACATTCCATACCTATATTAAGCTTGAGTATATCTATATTAATTGACTAGTAGGTGTAATTTCATGACTTCATTGAAAGCCAATCATGCCCATAATGGGCTAAATAGCTCCTGTTAATCAAACTCAAGATAACAAAATATTACTAGTAATTAATGTACCCTCAATACCTTTGCACTGTATCCAATGCTTCACCAATTTTTAAATCTGCGCACCCCACTGCTGCTTAAATAAAAACACTTACCCCTCAACCATCACTAGCAATACTATAAAAAATACTCAAGGAACGAAAGGGATTCATCGGCACCATGGAAAAAAAACAAGATTTAAACAAAAACAAGAATGCTAACAAACTGTTATCTATACCTCATACGCATAAGAATGTGTACAATTCTTCATCCGAGTTTAACCCATTAGGAGACATGTAATCTAATTTCAGAATTTAGCGTGTCTCCAACTGCCTAAGCAACCGTTCCCAGTTGCCACCCTTAGCCAGCTTAGGAATTGCATCTAAAACAAAATATTTCAGGAAGTTCGAATTGCTATTGTATATATAGATATATATAGATATATACACACATGCATACATAATACATTATTTAAAAACATATAGTAAGCAGGAAAAGCAATTAGGGGCCATATATATATTCAATGAAAAAAAACAAAGGTTACAAGAACGTTATAGTTAGGCTCAGGTTTTACTCTTACAAAACCAGTGAAATTTGGCAGTTATAGTTAGCTAAGCTAACTATAACTTGCACCCCTGCAATGCACTGCTTATGACCTCACATATTACATTACATCACTTCTGACATGGTCAGTGACATCACTGATGACATCTCAAATGACATCACTGATGACATCAGATATAGATCAATAGCATCACCAGCAATCTCTTTTGAATGTTCCACTACTCCTTTTGTTACCAACTCTTCATTTTCCCTACACTGTGTTATATGGGGTTATATGTAGGGGTGGGCGGAATTTGCGTAGTCGCGCTACGAAAAGCTCCGTGAAACGATAAAAAATCTCCGCAAGCACGCAAAAGTTCTGCAAACACGCGGAATTGCTTGTTCTGCCCGTTCGCGATGCTTTTTTCCTGTTCGCGAACGCTGTTGGCGTGCTCGGGGGGAAATATCTCGCAAACACGCATTTTGAAAGCGCGAACAAGCAAAAAATTCCGCTAAGTCGCGGATCGCGGAATTTTTGGCAATTCCGTGTTCTCCGCGGAACGCGAAATTACCCAAATTCCGCGAGCGGAACGGAATTTACCGCCCAGGCCTAGTTATATGGCCCTAAGATACATTGTCGACATTGCTAAGCTAGCATGAGTTTTGCTTGCCCTATGCTGCTGCTTTTGAGCAAGCCTCTGCTAAGCGTTTGTTTTCGCGACACTTTGCCTCTGCCCTGTGCAAGATAACAGATTGTTTTTCACGTTCTCAGCCTTCCCTTCAATTCTGTCTGAACATAATGTGCAAGGTCGGTCAACAATGTCTCTTGTTATTCTGTCCTGGTCAGTCCCTATTACCTAGACAAATCATGTAACCAACAGCTGCAATGCGGAAGAATCGTGCTTTGATATAACGTTGTTGCATGTTTTTGAAACACTCTCGAAGAAAGCTGTTCCATGGAGCTGAAGGCTGCTGTTCCTATGATGTAAACCCTTGGGTTTAGGCTTTCAGGTAGGGGTCTGCTAATAACGCCTAGAGATCTTCTGTTATATAAAATAACTTCTTACTGCCTTGGGGAGGGTGATTAGGCCCAGTTATTTAGCCTTTTTCACAGTCTTTATAAAATGACGACTCCTTTTATCCTCTATGGTATTGTAACAATGCTAATGATTCTTCTGTTATGCATTTTGCTGCTAGTTGTGGTTCGCATGCTGTATCATGGATCACCATAGTAAAAATAAACATTTTGAACTTATTTAGTGACTGATTATTTTTATTGTGGACAAGTACGTGTGAGTGAAAGAGTGTCTTGTTCCCGCGACTCTGAGGTGAGTCGGGAGTGCTCGTGTTCTGGGTTGTCTAAACATTTGTAGCTTCTTGATATTTGTAGGAGACCGAATGAGACACTATTGCTAGTCGGTTGGGATTTTGGGTACTAAGGTGATAGGAGGTACACCCCTATTTACTGAGGTCCTATTTTCTTGTGCATAGTTCTGTGTATGAGCAGAATCCCCGCAACATGGCGCCACCAACGCTTGGTCTGGTCCTTATCTGCGAGACGCTTGAGTAGTGCTAGTGCTGGTCCACAATACCCTCACTTCTGTTTCCGGAGACAGCTGTGACGGAGTAACCTCCTATATTGACATTTTTATAGGTTTATTCAAGCTTGAAGTTTTAAAAGGTATTTCTTTTCTTCTGACCCGAGTTTGCGCTGCCTCTCTTTAAGTTGTTCTGCTTTCTTCTCTATAATGGCTGTGGTTGATATTCCGGCTCATAGCAGAGCCGCGCTGAGGGCGCACTTGACTCATTATGCGGTTCCTGATGCTGGGGCCGCACTTATTGTGGTGGAAGCCGATCCGGCTCACCAGTTTGAAGTTTTTTACTCTTGGGTCACATTTCCGGCGTATGCTGCCACCGCCGTTCCGCAGCAGTATGAGCCTTATAGAGCGCTTGAGATTCCGCTTACAGCTTGGCAACACCGTATTTGGTTTAATGGAACCCTTCCTCACCCATTAACGGTGGTCCGTTTAGGCCCTTTATCTATAGATGGGGCCACATGGCCCGTTTTGGCTGGGTTTACCCCATACCCACGTGCTTTTACAACTGCGACTCTGGCAGAGCTCCGCGTCTTACATACATCGTTGGTACGCATGTACGCATGTATGTAAGGATTTTTCTCAGTTTAGGAGTAGTAAAGTTAGGAGTCCTAACTTTACTACTCTAAACTGAGAAAAATCTAACTTTAAGACTTTCGGTATTCACAGAAGGCATTTAGGAGTCCTAAAGTTAGGAGTCCTAACTTTACTATTCCTAAACTGAGAAAATCCTAACTTTAAGACTTTCGGTATTCACAGAAGGCATTTAGGAGTCCTAAAGTTAGGACTACTAACTTCTGTGAATACCGAAATGAGTAAGTTCATTCTGTGAATACCAAAATGAGTAAGTGTATTCTGTGAATACCAAAAAGTACTATCCTTACGTTTTTGACGTAAGTTAGTTCTGTGCATCAGGCCCCCCGTTTTCTTCTGCCAGCTGGCTTCCGGAACATACTTCCGCTCTGCAGTCTTTGTAGGCGGAGTTGCTTGCGACTAACTTCCTAATGACTCGTGATAACACCACCAACCTAGTAATACGTATCGTTTCTGGGGCAGTGGGTTTCACGTACTTAACATTCAATGAAGGAGACACAGTACCTATTGCATACAAATCACACTTGTACACTGCGGCTGAAATGCATTTTTCCTCTGTGGAAAAAATCTTGACGGCAGTGCAGATAGCGATTCTAAAGGAATGCTCACTGGCGCAGGGCATACGCATTCTTACGGTCACTCCCTTCCCTGCTTTGGAAGCGGTGACTAAAGCTAGTGTGCCTAACTCTAAAGCATTGCACCCACGTTGGATTCAGTGGGCTACTTCTTTGACGTCTTCGGATGTCACATTTGTCTTTGATCCATCTATTCAGACTCAGGAGTTTTTGCAGTATGAATTTGTTCATCCTCCTCCTTTGTCTCTTCTTCCTCTGTGTGAATACAAATGCATCATTTATACCGATGGCTTGGCGCAACCGGCCACAGGTTCCAAACATGCTTATTCAGCGGCTTGTGCTATTGTGGCTGGCTCCATTGAAGATGGAGAGTTTAGGTCTTCCATTGTGCACACACAGGCACTAGGAGACTGCACGGCGCAGTTGGCTGAGCTGCGTGCTCTTGTTCTGGCTCTGGAGTTTGCTGATCCTCTTGTGAATACTCTTATTGTGTGCGATTCTTACTATTGTGTCCAGTCGTTCAATGACAACTTATTCTTTTGCTCTCAAAATGATTACCGCGATTCTAAAGGCAGCGCAATTAAGCACAAAACGCTTTGGGTTCGAGTTGCAGATCTTAAACAACGTCTGCCTCTCACACATGTTATTCACACTCTAGGCCACCAGCGTATCAGAACACACGCTCTTGGTAATTCTCTGGCTGATGAAGCGGCCGAGTCTGCAGTAGCCACGTGTTCCGTAGCAGCAGTTACAAGATCTATGACTAAGGTAGATAATGAAATTCTGGCAGCGGTTGCTGCAACTAGGGAGGGAGGTAATTATCCTTAGGGTTTCCCTTCTAAATACTCTTATCATGTAACTCCCGAACAGGTTCCTTATGCTACCATTCCTTCAGTCGGGGATTGGCTGATTCCCAACTCAGACCGCAGACTAGCTTTGATCAAAGCTGCACACGAAGGCATTGCTTCTGCACATGCTGGTGTATCGGCAACAGTCTCTATTCTTCAGCAACGTTACTGGTGGCGTGGTTTATATAAACAGACTCGTAACTATGTTCTTTGCTGTGATGTTTGTCAACAAATCAAGCCTTCTACAGTCACACGTCCGCCACAAACACAGCTTTGCATTTCTAATAGACCCTTTGGCTGTGTCTATCTTGATCACTGCGGTCCTCTTTCTTCTGATACTGCATACAAGTATATCTTGGTTGTGGTTGATTCGTGCACTCGATTCCTCTGGGTATGGCCACAACGTAGTGCTGACGCTTGAAATGTCATCAGGGATTTGCGTGTCTTTATCGGGATGTTTGCCTGTGGTACCTTCCATTCTGACCAAGGTCCAGCGTTTGCCTCTAAGGCTTACAAGGATGCGATGAAGTCATTGGGGGTACAGGTGCAGTTTTCGTCTCCATACAGGCCTGAGGGCAATTCAGTTGTGGAACGAATGAACCGTGACTTAAAGCAATCCTTGACAGCTAGAGTCTTAGGTACTGGCAGGGACTGGCTGTCCCACTCGTATGGGGTCCAACGTGCATTAAATAATCTCCCTAGAAGATCTCTGGGTGGGCAAACCCCTTACGAAATGTTCTTTGGCTTTCACATGTTTGTTCCTGACCTTGATGGTCTGGACATTGTGGCGGCTGCCTCTAAGTTTGACGTAGATAATCATTCTGCTATGTTACAGGATCTACAAAAGTCCTGTGATACTCTGGCAACTGAGCATTTACCATCTTCGCCTGCTGATGCACAACTGATTCCTGTTACCGGTTGGCTTCATAAAGTTGGAGATCTAGTGCGGGAGAGGATTGAAAACAAAAAATAATTTGGTCCCTCTTATCGT
This sequence comes from Calotriton arnoldi, assembly GCA_963921515.1. NCBI lineage: Eukaryota > Metazoa > Chordata > Amphibia > Caudata > Salamandridae > Calotriton > Calotriton arnoldi. Next base: position 2,875,181 of record CAWUFW010001113.1, read on the forward strand.
GCTCCGGTTTCTGTACTTGGACTGAAGGGTACTCGTACTGTCATTCTACCACCATTGCCAGATCGCAAAGACAACAGATACATCTCAGTGGACAATGCCAAGTTACACCGTGTGGCCGATTCTGAATAGTGTGACACCTGCAGTTTCGTGCAACGCAATATCCTTAGCACCATTAACTTTGTCATCATCTGCTGCCACAAGGATGTCTGCTCATTTGATGGACACTGTAATTTATCTTCAGCCTATGCGACAATCATCTTCTGCGATGGATCTTGTGTGTCCTTTTCCGGCTACTGATTCCGTGTGTGTGATACCATCTAGCCCAAGTGTACAAATGGAGGATTCAACGCTTTCACCTTTGCTTCCAAGTCCAGTGAGTGCCTGTGAAGGGGGTCCGGCACACCTTTCTTCTGCCTCGTACTCCTCATCATCCAGTTTGCCTGATGCAGCTAAGTCTAAGTTGCGTATCTTTTACTCTTGGTTCAAATAGACATACTTCGCTCCCCCATGGACCTACATTTGGTTGGTGCTTGTCCTGATATTTCTCTTCATGTCAATTGGATTTGTGACAGTGTTCTTTTTAATTATAAATGGCCATTATCTCCCTGAACGCTCTGCAGTGACAATGGTCAATGGAACTTTGGCTCCTCACACATCGTCCCATATCTTGAAACGTGACAAAACATTTGTGAATATTTCAGCTTTTCCTGTTCATGATGGCATCGTTTGGGACAAAGTAGCTTATGAAATTCATGGCCCGACAGAGGTCCTTAGAGTTCCGTATGTATTTTGCGTCTCATTAGGAGATGTGGTGACACAGGACATACATTCGGATGATTGGGATGTGCAGGCCATTCATGCATTGTTTTCAGATTTAAAATATTATGCTGCCTTTGATGCTGAAGATTTGTATTTAAATTCTGCCAATTATGGTGATCTTTTTTGCAATCAACATTATGGGCATCATTTTTTACCCAAATCGAACACCATAAGACCTGTTTTTAATTTTACCCAATGGGAACATTGTCCAACTCCCTTACAGGGGAGTTCTAAAACGCTTAGGAATAAGTTCACCTATTTTTCTAACTATGATTTGACTAATCCTGAATCCTATTATTTTAGGCTTCAAAAATCCCCTACATCGAAGTACCTGTTATCCCACACTAAACTAATTTATGCCAACTCGTTTAGAACGCAGTTGGCCACACACGGTTATGACCATTGGCAACAGACTATAGATTTAAACACAATCTGGGGCACAAAGCCTTGGCAGGTTCAGGGCACGGAGGCATTACATCGTGCCTGCCTGATCCCGACTCAATTGCTGTTTTTAAATAAAACCATTTATCAAACATCCTGTTATGGCCTTGCAACTGTCAAAAACCTAAATACCCCCTCAATTCCATCATTAGCTGAATATAATAATTGGCGGTTACATAATAACTACACCATGGAGGCTTTGCAGCCTCTCCTTCAGAATGCCTCCTTTAATGTTTCTGAAATTGATCCATTGGTATGGTTGTTGTGGCAATCTAATGTTAATGCATGCCAGTTGCGTTTCTATAATGTTACACCTGGTTTCTTTCAGACTAAGCCTGATCCTCGTTATCCACCTCATCATTCTGTGACTACATACTCGGTAGGTAAATTGTGCCAGCAGTGGCTGGAACACTCTACCCTTGCATCTGTCAAGCAGCACCTTTCAATCCTATCAAACAATATAGATTTGGCTGATGTTCTCCTAGGCCCACATAATCCAAGGGCCAAGCGATTTCTTTATGCCTCTTATAATGAAATTTGGAAACTTTCACAGATGGAAGCCGCCTTCCGTCTGCGTCAAATTGACCAGGCAAACTTGGAAAAAGTCCTTGCTGTAGTAGACAACAGCATTAATACGCTTTCTTCACACATTTATACCTTAGACAATATTGTTTCTTCTGTAATAGATATTGTGCAAAGTGATGTTTCTGTGTTATGTCATGGTCAGAATCAGTTAAGGTCGGTCATGCAATTTGCTTGGATGTTACAGACACTAAAAATGGGTAAAGTGCCTTGAGATTATTTGAATGCCACTGCTTTTTTCTTGCCTTTTAACCTGACTGATAAGCAGAAGTTTATGTCCATGAAAGATGCTGTATATACGCTGTTACATATTGAACAATTGGAGCCTTTGCCGTTCTCTGTAGCGAAAACGGACTCTGCTGTTTGGTTAATTCATGGAGTTATCACTTTGCCCTTTTCACTTTTTCAATTTAAATCATGTATGCAACACTTTCTTGTTGGCCGCTTTGAACCGCTTGGCACTGCTTTTCTGCATGAATTATGGGTCCTGCGATTTGCTTATCGGTGTTTGAGGGAGGATAAAGAGGTTTTCCTCACAGGGGAGGAGTGTGATTCTGTACTGGGTCACTCTCTTGTGTGCAAGCACGTTAAGTTGCACGGCAAGTGTAACGTGTCAGCGCCCAATCTAGCTTGCTTTTTGAAAGGGACCCCAGTACCATCCGTCACGCCTGTCTTTACATTGCTTACTAATGGCAGCTATCTCATTTTAAACAATCAAGACTGCTGTGGGTTGCGGGCGGGTGTCCCATACTTGGTAACTGTTTCCCAGCGCGTAACTTGCTGTAGCAATGTCCTTTTCCCGCCCCCGCATGTGAGTTTAGATTCTTCCCTTTGGCCTTCCATTCCGACTTTGAAAACAGAGTTCAAAAAGTTGAGCAGGCTCAAAGCCCTTTTATTCCAACAGGAGGTGGCCCTCATTTCCGCCCGTGAAACATTCAGACTGCAGGTGGCTCGGACCTCAAGTGAGATACCGTCGCTTCTTAACACTAACCTCCCACTTCAATTTGGGGAATTAATTCACCAAATATTTAATGCATCTGATACGACAGGCCTTGCCCATTTTTTTAAATGTGTGGGATCTGGCCTGGTCTCTTCCTTTCAAACTATGTTCGGGGTAATTCCAGCTTTTATTCATTCTATATTTTCCAGCGTCTTCGGAGGGTTCCCCTTAATATTGGCGCTCGCAGCTGGTGTCCTGCTTCTCCTTCTTGTGTTTCGTAATGGCTGCTCACTTTGTGGCTCTGCATAGGCCGGACCAGCTTCATCTGTACCGTAATTGCCTGTATGAGGCTTTTGGATGCTTGCCTTTAGCAACGCTTGGCGTCAGTTACAATTTGACATATCGCTTTGCCTACTTTACTTGCGTGCAACCAGTGCTTCATTGCAAACAGTGCGATACCAAAGGGGATGATGGACGGAGCATTAGAGCAAATCAGACACTCACCCCCAGTCAACTGATCTGGGTTTAATCCATCATCATTCTTTAGCTCACTCCACCACCCCAGTTCAGACATGGCCATATCAAATCAGTCTGACCCTGTGCCTCATGTGAACAGTCCAGCCCGAACTGCCATGCCATGTCTTCCCTGGACCAGAAACAAGCATTCTGGGACCGGTTTCGGGTTCAAAACCCTCATCAGCCAGGCTATCTTGAATCCAGTGGCAAAGTGAGCAAGGGACCCACGTCTGGGCATACCCTGCCAACTTAGGGCGAACAAAGCGATACCAAAGGGGATGATGGACGGAGCGTTAGAGCAAATCAAACACTCACCCCCAGTCAACTGATCTGGGTTTAATCCATCATCATTCTTTAGCTCACTCCACCACCCCAGTTCAGACATGGCCATATGCAAATCAGTCTGACCCTGTGCCTCATGGGAACAGTCCAGCCCGAACTGCCAAGCCATGTCTTCCCTGGACCGGAAACAAGCATCCTGGGACCTATTATGGGTTCAAAACCCTCATCAGCCAGGCTATCTTGAATCCAGTGGCAAAGTGAGCAAGGGACCCGCGTCTGGGCATACCCTGCCAACTTAGAGGCGAACAAAGCAATACCAAAGGGGTTGATGGACGGAGAGTTAGAGCAAATCAAACACTCACCCCCAGTCAACTGATCTGGGTTTAATCCATCATCATTCTTTAGCTCACTCCACCACCCCAGTTCAGACATGGCCATATGCAAATCAGTCTGACCCTGTGCCTCATGGGAACAGTCCACCCGAACTGCCAAGCCATGTCTTCCCTGGACCGGAAACAAGCATCCTGGGACCTATTATGGGTTCAAAACCCTCATCAGCCAGGCTATCTTGAATCCAGTGGCAAAGTGAGCAAGGGACCCGCGTCTGGGCATACCCTGCCAACTTAGGGCGAACAAAGCAATACCAAAGGGGTTGATGGACGGAGAGTTAGAGCAAATCAAACACTCACCCCCAGTCAACTGATCTGGGTTTAATCCATCATCATTCTTTAGCTCACTTCACAACCCCAGTTCAGACATGGCCATATGCAAATCAGTCTGACCCTGTGCCTCATGGGAACAGTCCAGCCCGAACTGCCAAGCCATGTCTTCCCTGGACCGGAAACAAGCATCCTGGGACCGGTTTCGGGTTCAAAACCCTCACCAGCCAGGCTATCTTGAATCCAGTGGCAAAGTGAGCAAGGGACCCACGTCTGGGCATACCCTGCCAACTTAGGGCGAACAAAGCGATACCAAAGGGGATGATGGACGGAGCGTTAGAGCAAATCAAACACTCACCCCCAGTCAACTGATCTGGGTTTAATCCATCATCATTCTTTAGCTCTCTCCACCACCCCAGTTCAGACATGGCCATATGCAAATGAGTCTGACCCTGTGCCTCATGGGAACAGTCCAGCCCGAACTGGGGGTGAGTGTTTGCAATGTTCAACACTCCGTCCATCATCCCCTTTGGTTTTGCTATGTTCGCCCTAAGTTGGCAGGGTATGCCCAGACGTGGGTCCCTTGCTCACTTTGCCACTGGATTCAAGATAGCATGGCTGATGACGGCTGTAAGCCAGAAACCGGTCCCAGGATGCTTGTTTCCGGTCCAGGGAAGACATGGCTTGGCAGTTCGGGCTGGACTGTTCCCATGAGGCACAGGGTCAGACTGATTTGCATATGGCCATGTCTGAACTGGGGTGGCGGAGTGAGCTAAAGAATGATGATGCATTAAACCCAGATCAGTTGACTGAGGGTGAGTGTTTGCAATGTTCAACACTCCGTCCATCATCCCCTTTGGTTTTGCTATGTTTGCCCTAAGTTGGCAGGGTATGCCCAGATGTGGGTGCCTTGCTCACTTTGCCACTGGATTCAAGATAGCCTGGCTGATGACGGCTGTAAGCCAGAAGCCGGTCACAGGATGCTTGTTTCCGGTCCAGGAAGACATGGCTTGGTAGTTCGGGCTGGACTGTTCCCATGAGGCACAGGGTCAGACTGATTTGCATATGGCCATGTCTGAACTGGGGTGGCGGAGTGAGCTAAAGAATGATGATGGATTAAACCCAGATCAGTTGACTGGGGGTGAGTGTTTGCAATGTTCAACACTCAGTCCATCATCCCCTTTGGTTTTGCTATGTTTGCCCTAAATTGGCAGGGTATGCCCAGACGTGGGTCCCTTGCTCACTTTGCCACTGGATTCGAGATAGCCTGGCTGATGACGGCTATAAGTCAGAAACCGGTCCCAGGATGCTTGTTTCCGGTCCAGGAAGACATGGCTTGGCAGTTCGGGCTGGACTGTTCCCATGAGGCACAGGGTCAGACTGATTTGCATATGGCCATGTCTGAACTGGGGTGGTGGAGTGAGCTAAAGAATGATGATGGATTAAACCCAGATCAGTTGACTGGGGGTGAGTGTTTGCAATGTTCAACACTCCGTCCATCATCCCCTTTGGTTTTGCTATGTTCGCCCTAAGTTGGCAGGGTATGCCCAGACGTGGGTCCCTTGCTCACTTTACCACTGGATTCAAGATAGCCTGGATGATGACGGCTGTAGGCCAGAAACCGGTCCCAGGATGCTTGTTTCCGGTCCAGGGAAGACATGGCTTGGCAGTTCGGGCTGGACTGTTCCCATGAGGCACAGGGTCAGACTGATTTGCATATGGCCATGTCTGAACTGGGGTGGCGGAGTGAGCTAAAGAATGATGATGGATTAAACCCAGATCAGTTGACTGGGGGTGAGTGTTTCATTAGCTCAAACGCTCCGTCCATCATCCCCTTTGGTATCGCTTTGTTCACCGTAAGTTGGCAGGGTATGCCCAGACGTGGGTCCCTTGCTCACTTTGCCACTGGATTCAAGCTAGCCTGGCTGATGACGGCTGAATAGCCAGAAACCGTTCCCAGGGTCTTGTTTCCGGTCCAGGGAAGACATGGCTTGGCAGATCGGGCTGGACTGTTCCCATGAGGCACAGAGTCAGACTGATTTGCATATGGCCATGTCTGAACTGGGGTGGTGGGGTGAGCTAAAGAATGATGATGGATTAAACCCAGATCAGTTGACTGGGAGTGAGTGTTTGATTAGCTCAAACGCTCAGTCCATCATCCCCTTTTGGTATCGCTTTGTTCGCCCTAAGTTGGCAGGGTATGCCCAGACGTGGGTCCCTTGCTCACTTTGCCACTGGATTCAAGCTAGCCTGGCTGATGACGGCTGAATAGCCAGAAACCGTTCCCAGGATGCTTGTTTCCGGTCCAGGGAAGACATGGCTTGGCAGTTCGGGCTGGACTGTTCCCATGAGGCACAGGGTCAGACTGATTTGCATATGGCCATGTCTGAACTGGGGTGGTGGAGTGAGCTAAAGAATGATGATGGATTAAACCCAGATCAGTTGACTGGGGGTGAGTGTTTGATTAGCTCAAACGCTCCGTCCATCATCCCCTTTGTTATCGCTTTGTTCGCCCTAAGTTGGCAGGGTATGCCCAGACGTGGGTCCCTTGCTCACTTTGCCACTGGATTCAAGCTAGCCTGGCTGATTACGGCTGAATAGCCAGAAACCGTTCCCAGGATGCTTGTTTCCGGTCCAGGGAAGACATGGCTTGGCAGTTCGGGCTGGACTGTTCCCATGAGGCACAGGGTCAGACTGATTTGCATATGGCCATGTCTGAACTGGGGTGGTGGAGTGAGCTAAAGAATGATGATGGATTAAACCCAGATCAGTTGACTGGGGGTGAGTGTTTGATTAGCTCAAACGCTCCGTCCATCATCCCCTTTGGTATCGCTTTGTTCGCCCTAAGTTGGCAGGGTATGCCCAGACGTGGGTCCCTTGCTCACTTTGCCACTGGATTCAAGCTAGCCTGGCTGATGACGGCTGAATAGCCAGAAACCGTTCCCAGGATGCTTGGTTCCGGTCCAGGGAAGACATGGCTTGGCAGTTCGGGCTGGACTGTTCCCATGAGGCACAGGGTCAGACTGATTTGCATATGGCCATGTCTGAACTGGGGTGGTGGAGTGAGCTAAAGAATGATGATGGATTAAACCCAGATCAATTGACTGGGGGTGAGTGTTTGATTAGCTCAAACGCTCCATCCATCATCCCCTTTGGTATCGCTTTGTTCGCCCTAAGTTGGCAGGGTATGCCCAGACGTGGGTCCCTTGCTCACTTTGCCACTGGATTCAAGCTAGCTTGGCTGATGACGGCTGAATAGCCAGAAACCGGTCCCAGGATGCTTGTTTCCGGTCCAGGGAAGACATGGCTTGGCAGTTCGGGCTGGACTGTCCCCATGAGGCACAGGGTCAGACTGATTTGCATATGGCCATGTCTGAACTGGGGTGGCGGAGTGAGCTAAAGAATGATGATGGATTAAACCCAGATCAGTTGACTGGGGGTGAGTGTTTGCAATGTTCAAAACTCCGTCCATCATCCCCTTTGGTTTTGCTATGTTCGCCCTAAGTTGGCAGGGTATGCCCAGACGTGGGTCCCTTGCTCACTTTGCGACTGGATTCAAGATAGCCTGGCTGATGACGGCTGTAAGCCAGAAACCGGTCCCAGGATGCTTGTTTCCGGTCCAGGGAAGACATGGCTTGGCAGTTCGGGCTGGACTGTTCCCATGTGGCACAGGGTCAGACTGATTTGCAGATGGCCATGTCTGAACTGGGGTGGCGGAATGAGCTAAAGAATGATGATGGATTAAACCCAGATCAGTTGACTGGGGGTGAGTGTTTGCAATGTTCAACACTCCGTCCATCATCCCCTTTGGTTTTGCTATGTTCGCCCTAAGTTGGCAGGGTATGCCCAGACGTGGGTCCCTTGCTCACTTTGCCACTGGATTCAAGATAGCCTGGCTGATGACAGCTGTAAGCCAGAAACCGGTCCCAGGATGCTTGTTTCCGGTCCAGGGAAGACATGGCTTGGCAGTTCGGGCTGGACTGTTCCCATGAGGCACAGGGTCAGACTGATTTGCATATGGCCATGTCTGAACTGGGGTGGCGGAGTGAGCTAAAGAATGATGATGGATTAAACCCAGATCAGTTGACTGGGGGTGAGTGTTTGCAATGTTCAACACTCCGTCCATCATCCCCTTTGGTTTTGCTATGTTTGCCCTAAGTTGGCAGGGTATGCCCAGATGTGGGTGCCTTGCTCACTTTGCCACTGGATTCAAGATAGCCTGGCTGATGACGGCTGTAAGCCAGAAACCGGTCCCAGGATGCTTGTTTCCGGTCCAGGGAAGACATGGCTTGGCAGTTCGGGCTGGACTGTTCCCATGAGGCACAGGGTCAGACTGATTTGCATATGGCCATGTCTGAACTGGGATGGCGGAGTGAGCTAAAGAATGATGATGGATTAAACCCAGATCAGTTGACTGGGGGTGAGTGTTTGCAATGTTCAACACTCAGTCCATCATCCCCTTTGGTTTTGCTATGTTTGCCCTAAATTGGCAGGGTATGCCCAGACGTGGGTCCCTTGCTCACTTTGCCACTGGATTCGAGATAGCCTGGCTGATGACGGCTATAAGTCAGAAACCGGTCCCAGGATGCTTGTTTCCGGTCCAGGGAAGACATGGCTTGGCAGTTCGGGCTGGACTGTTCCCATGAGGCACAGGGTCAGACTGATTTGCATATGGCCATGTCTGAACTGGGGTGGTGGAGTGAGCTAAAGAATGATGATGGATTAAACCCAGATCAGTTGACTGGGGGTGAGTGTTTGCAATGTTCAACACTCCGTCCATCATCCCCTTTGGTTTTGCTATGTTCGCCCTAAGTTGGCAGGGTATGTCCAGACGTGGGTCCCTTGCTCACTTTACCACTGGATTCAAGATAGCCTGGATGATGACGGCTGTAGGCCAGAAACCGGTCCCAGGATGCTTGTTTCCGGTCCAGGGAAGACATGGCTTGGCAGTTCGGGCTGGACTGTTCCCATGAGGCACAGGGTCAGACTGATTTGCATATGGCCATGTCTGAACTGGGGTGGCGGAGTGAGCTAAAGAATGATGATGGATTAAACCCAGATCAGTTGACTGGGGGTGAGTGTTTGATTAGCTCAAACGCTCCGTCCATCATCCCCTTTGGTATCGCTTTGTTCACCGTAAGTTGGCAGGGTATGCCCAGACGTGGGTCCCTTGCTCACTTTGCCACTGGATTCAAGCTAGCCTGGCTGATGACGGCTGAATAGCCATAAACCGTTCCCAGGGTCTTGTTTCCGGTCCAGGGAAGACATGGCTTGGCAGATCGGGCTGGACTGTTCCCATGAGGCACAGAGTCAGACTGATTTGCATATGGCCATGTCTGAACTGGGGTGGTGGAGTGAGCTAAAGAATGATGATGGATTAAACCCAGATCAGTTGACTGGGAGTGAGTGTTTGATTAGCTCAAACGCTCCGTCCATCATCCCCTTTGGTATCGCTTTGTTCGCCCTAAGTTGGCAGGGTATGCCCAGACGTGGGTCCCTTGCTCACTTTGCCACTGGATTCAAGCTAGCCTGGCTGATGACGGCTGAATAGCCAGAAACCGTTCCCAGGATGCTTGTTTCCGGTCCAGGGAAGACATGGCTTGGCAGTTCGGGCTGGACTGTTCCCATGAGGCACAGGGTCAGACTGATTTGCATATGGCCATGTCTGAACTGGGGTGGTGGAGTGAGCTAAAGAATGATGATGGATTAAACCCAGATCAGTTGACTGGGGGTGAGTGTTTGATTAGCTCAAACGCTCCGTCCATCATCCCCTTTGTTATCGCTTTGTTCGCCCTAAGTTGGCAGGGTATGCCCAGACGTGGGTCCCTTGCTCACTTTGCCACTGGATTCAAGCTAGCCTGGCTGATTACGGCTGAATAGCCAGAAACCGTTCCCAGGATGCTTGTTTCCGGTCCAGGGAAGACATGGCTTGGCAGTTCGGGCTGGACTGTTCTCATGAGGCACAGGGTCAGACTGATTTGCATATGGCCATGTCTGAACTGGGGTGGTGGAGTGAGCTAAAGAATGATGATGGATTAAACCCAGATCAGTTGACTGGGGGTGAGTGTTTGATTAGCTCAAACGCTCCGTCCATCATCCCCTTTGGTATCGCTTTGTTCGCCCTAAGTTGGCAGGGTATGCCCAGACGTGGGTCCCTTGCTCACTTTGCCACTGGATTCAAGCTAGCCTGGCTGATGACGGCTGAATAGCCAGAAACCGTTCCCAGGATGCTTGGTTCCGGTCCAGGGAAGACATGGCTTGGCAGTTCGGGCTGGACTGTTCCCTTGAGGCACAGGGTCAGACTGATTTGCATATGGCCATGTCTGAACTGGGGTGGTGGAGTGAGCTAAAGAATGATGATGGATTAAACCCAGATCAATTGACTGGGGGTGAGTGTTTGATTAGCTCAAACGCTCCATCCATCATCCCCTTTGGTATCGCTTTGTTCGCCCTAAGTTGGCAGGGTATGCCCAGACGTGGGTCCCTTGCTCACTTTGCCACTGGATTCAAGCTAGCTTGGCTGATGACGGCTGAATAGCCAGAAACCGGTCCCAGGATGCTTGTTTCCGGTCCAGGGAAGACATGGCTTGGCAGTTCGGGCTGGACTGTCCCCATGAGGCACAGGGTCAGACTGATGTGCATATGGCCATGTCTGAACTGGGGTGGCGGAGTGAGCTAAAGAATGATGATGGATTAAACCCAGATCAGTTGACTGGGGGTGAGTGTTTGCAATGTTCAAAACTCCGTCCATCATCCCCTTTGGTTTTGCTATGTTCGCCCTAAGTTGGCAGGGTATGCCCAGACGTGGGTCCCTTGCTCACTTTGCGACTGGATTCAAGATAGCCTGGCTGATGACGGCTGTAAGCCAGAAACCGGTCCCAGGATGCTTGTTTCCGGTCCAGGGAAGACATGGCTTGGCAGTTCGGGCTGGACTGTTCCCATGTGGCACAGGGTCAGACTGATTTGCATATGGCCATGTCTGAACTGGGGTGGCGGAATGAGCTAAAGAATGATGATGGATTAAACCCAGATCAGTTGACTGGGGGTGAGTGTTTGCAATGTTCAACACTCCGTCCATCATCCCCTTTGGTTTTGCTATGTTCGCCCTAAGTTGGGATGGTATGCCCAGACGTGGGTCCCTTGCTCACTTTGCCACTGGATTCAAGATAGCCTGGCTGATGACGGCTGTAAGCCAGAAACCGGTCCCAGGATGCTTGTTTCCGGTCCAGGGAAGACATGGCTTGGCAGTTCGGGCTGGACTGTTCCCATGAGGCACAGGGTCAGACTGATTTGCATATGGCCATGTCTGAACTGGGGTGGCGGAGTGAGCTAAAGAATGATGATGGATTAAACCCAGATCAGTTGACTGGGGGTGAGTGTTTGCAATGCTCAACACTCCGTCCATCATCCCATTTGGTTTTGCTATGTTCGCCCTAAGTTGGCAGGGTATGCCCAGACGTGGGTCCTTTGCTCACTTTGCCACTGGATTCAAGATAGCCTGGCTGATGACGGCTGTCAGCCAGAAACCAGTCCCAGGATGCTTGTTTCCAGTCCAGGGAATACATGGCTTGGCAGTTTGGGCTGGACTGTTCCCATGAGGCACAGGGTCAGACTGATTTGCATATGGCCATAACTGAACAGGGGTGGCGGAGTGAGCTCAAGAATGATGATGGATTAAACCCAGATCAGTTGACTGGGGGTGAGTGCTTGCAATGTTCAACACTCCGTCCATCATCCCCTTTGGTTTTGCTATGTTCGCCCTAAGTTGGCAGGGTATGCCCAGACGTGGGTCCCTTGCTCACTTTGCCACTGGATTCAAGATAGCCTGGCTGATGATGGCTGTAAGCCAGAAACCGGTCCCAGGATGCTTGTTTCTGGTCCAGGGAAGACATGGCTTGGCAGTTCGGGCTGGACTGTTCCCATGAGGCACAGGGTCAGACTGATTTGCATATGGCCATGTCTGAACTGGGGTGGCGGAGTGAGCTAAAGAATGATGATGGATTAAACCCAGATCAGTTGACTGGGGGTGAGTGTTTGCAATGTTCAACACTCCGTCCATCATCCCCTTTGGTTTTGCTATGTTCGCCCTAAGTTGGCAGGGTATGCCCAGACGTGGGTCCCTTGCTCACTTTGCCACTGGATTAAAGATAGCCTGGCTGATGACGGCTGTAAGCCAGAAACCGGTCCCAGGATGCTTGTTTCCGGTCCAGGGAAGACATGGCTTGGCAGTTTGGGCTGTACTGTTCCCATGAGGCACAGGGTCAGACTGATTTGCATATGGCCATGTCTGAACTGGGGTGGCGGAGTGAGCTAAAGAATGATGATGGATTAAACCCAGATCAGTTGACTGGGGGTGAGTGTTTGCAATGTTCAACACTCCGTCCATCATCCCCTTTGGTTTTGCTATGTTCGCCCTAAGTTGGCAGGGTATGCCCAGACGTGGGTCCCTTGCTCACTTTGCCACTGGATTCAAGATAGCCTGGCTCATGACGGCTGTAAGCCAGAAACCGGTCCCAGGATGCTTGTTTCCGGTCCAGGGAAGACATGGCTTGGCAGTTCGGGCTGGACTGTTCCCTTGAGGTACAGGGTCAGACTGATTTGCATATGGCCATGTCTGAACTGGGGTGGTGGAGTGAGCTAAAGAATGATGATGGATTAAACCCAGATCAGTTGACTGGGGGTGAGTGTTTGATTAGCTCAAACGCTCTCCATCCATCATCCCCTTTGGTATTGCTTTGTTCGCCCTAAGTTGGCAGGGTATGCCCAGACGTGGGTTCCTTGCTCACTTTGCCACTGGATTCAAGCTAGCCTGGCTGATGACGGCTGAATAGCCAGAAACCGTTCCCAGGATGCTTGTTTCCGGTCCAGGGAAGACATGGCTTGGCAGTTCGGGCTGGACTGTTCCCATGAGGCACAGGGTCAGACTGATTTGCATATGGCCATGTCTGAACTGGGGTGGTGGAGTGAGCTAAAGAATGATGATGGATTAAACCCAGATCAGTTGACTGGGGGTGAGTGTTTGATTAGCTCAAACGCTCCGTCCATCATCCCCTTTGGTATCGCTTTGTTCGCCCTAAGTTGGCAGGGTATGCCCAGACGTGGGTCCCTTGCTCACTTTGCCACTGGATTCAAGCTAGCCTGGCTGATGACGGCTGAATAGCCAGAAACCATTCCCAGGATGCTTGTTTCCGGTCCAGGGAAGACATGGCTTGGCAGTTCGGGCTGGACTGTTCCCATGAGGCACAGGGTCAGACTGATTTGCATATGGCCATGTCTGAACTGGGGTGGTGGAGTGAGATAAAGAATGATGATGGATTAAACCCAGATCAGTTGACTGGGGGTGAGTGTTTGATTAGCTCAAACGCTCCGTCCATCATCCCCTTTGGTATTGATGACGGCTGTAAGCCAGAAACCGGTCCCAGGATGCTTGTTTCCGGTCCAGGGAAGAAATGGCTTGGCAGTTCGGGCTGGACTGTTCCCATGAGGCACAGGGTCAGACTGATTTGCATATGGCCATGTCTGAACTGGGGTGGCGGAGTGAGCTAAAGAATGATGATGGATTAAACCCAGATCAGTTGACTGGGGGTGAGTGTTTGCAATGTTCAACACTCCGTCCATCATCCCCTTTGGTTTTGCTATGTTCGCCCTAAGTTGGCAGGGTATGCCCAGACGTGGGTCGTTTGCTCACTTTGCCACTGGATTCAAGATAGCCTGGCTGATGACGGCTGTAAGCCAGAAACCGGTCCCAGGATGCTTGTTTCTGGTCCAGGGAAGACATGGCTTGGCAGTTCGGGCTGGACTGTTCCCATGAGGCACAGGGTCAGACTGATTTGCATATGGCCATGTCTGAACTGGGGTGGCGGAGTGAGCTAAAGAATGATGATGGATTAAACCCAGATCAGTTGACTGGGGGTGAGTGTTTGCAATGTTCAACACTCCGTCCATCATCCCCTTTGGTTTTGCTATGTTCGCCCTAAGTTGGCAGGGTATGCCCAGACGTGGGTCCCTTGCTCACTTTGCCACTGGATTCAACATAGCCTGGCTGATGATGGCTGTAAGCCAGAAACCGGTCCCAGGATGCTTGTTTCCGGTCCAGGGAAGACATGGCTTGGCAGTTTGGGCTGTACTGTTCCCATGAGGCACAGGGTCAGACTGATTTGCATATGGCCATGTCTGAACTGGGGTGGCGGAGTGAGCTAAAGAATGATGATGGATTAAACCCAGATCAGTTGACTGGGGGTGAGTGTTTGATTAGCTCAAGCGCTCTCCGTCCATCATCCCCTTTGGTATTGCTTTGTTCGCCCTAAGTTGGCAGGGTATGCCCAGACGTGGGTTCCTTGCTCACTTTGCCACTGGATTCAAGCTAGCCTGGCTGATGACGGCTGAATAGCCAGAAACCGTTCCCAGGATGCTTGTTTCCGGTCCAGGGAAGACATGGCTTGGCAGTTCGGGCTGGACTGTTCACATGAGGCACAGGGTCAGACTGATTTGCATATGGCCATGTCTGAACTGGGGTGGTGGAGTGAGCTAAAGAATGATGATGGATTAAACCCAGATCAGTTGACTGGGGGTGAGTGTTTGATTAGCTCAAACGCTCCGTCCATCATCCCCTTTGGTATCGCTTTGTTCGCCCTAAGTTGGCAGGGTATGCCCAGACGTGGGTCCCTTGCTCACTTTGCCACTGGATTCAAGCTAGCCTGGCTGATGACGGCTGAATAGCCAGAAACCATTCCCACGATGCTTGTTTCCGGTCCAGGGAAGACATGGCTTGGCAGTTCGGGCTGGACTGTTCCCATGAGGCACAGGGTCAGACTGATTTGCATATGGCCATGTCTGAACTGGGGTGGTGGAGTGAGCTAAAGAATGATGATGGATTAAACCCAGATCAGTTGACTGGGGTGAGTGTTTGATTAGCTCAAACGCTCTGTCCATCATCCCCTTTGGTATTGATGACGGCTGTAAGCCAGAAACCGGTCCCAGGATGCTTGTTTCCGGTCCAGGGAAGACATGGCTTGGCAGTTCGGGCTGGACTGTTCCCATGAGGCACAGGGTCAGACTGATTTGCATATGGCCATGTCTGAACTGGGAGTGGCGGAGTGAGCTAAAGAATGATGATGGATTAAACCCAGATCAGTTGACTGGGGGTGAGTGTTTGCAATGCTCAACACTCCGTCCATCATCCCCTTTGGTTTTGCTATGTTCGCCCTAAGTTGGCAGGGTATGCCCAGACGTGGGTCCTTTGCTCACTTTGCCACTGGATTCAAGATAGCCTGGCTGATGATGGCTGTCAGCCAGAAACCAGTCCCAGGATGCTTGTTTCCAGTCCAGGGAAGACATGGCTTGGCAGTTCGGGCTGGACTGTTCCCATGAGGCACAGGGTCAGACTGATTTGCATATGGCCATGTCTGAACTGGGGTGGTGGAGTGAGCTAAAGAATGATGATGGATTAAACCAAGATCAGTTGACTGGGGGTGAGTGTTTGATTAGCTCAAACGCTCCGTCCATCATCCCCTTTGTTATCGCTTTGTTCGCCCTAAGTTGGCAGGGTATGCCCAGACGTGGGTCCCTTGCTCACTTTGCCACTGGATTCAAGCTAGCCTGGCTGATTACGGCTGAATAGCCAGAAACCGTTCCCAGGATGCTTGTTTCCGGTCCAGGGAAGACATGGCTTGGCAGTTCGGGCTGGACTGTTCTCATGAAGCACAGGGTCAGACTGATTTGCATATGGCCATGTCTGAACTGGGGTGGTGGAGTGAGCTAAAGAATGATGATGGATTAAACCCAGATCAGTTGACTGGGGGTGAGTGTTTGATTAGCTCAAACGCTCCGTCCATCATCCCCTTTGGTATCGCTTTGTTCGCCCTAAGTTGGCAGGGTATGCCCAGACGTGGGTCCCTTGCTCACTTTGCCACTGGATTCAAGCTAGCCTGGCTGATGACGGCTGAATAGCCAGAAACCGTTAACAGGATGCTTGGTTCCGGTCCAGGGAAGACATGGCTTGGCAGTTCGGGCTGGACTGTTCCCATGAGGCACAGGGTCAGACTGATTTGCATATGGCCATGTCTGAACTGGGGTGGTGGAGTGAGCTAAAGAATGATGATGGATTAAACCCAGATCAATTGACTGGGGGTGAGTGTTTGATTAGCTCAAACGCTCCATCCATCATCCCCTTTGGTATCGCTTTGTTCGCCCTAAGTTGGCAGGGTATGCCCAGACGTGGGTCCCTTGCTCACTTTGCCACTGGATTCAAGCTAGCTTGGCTGATGACGGCTGAATAGCCAGAAACCGGTCCCAGGATGCTTGTTTCCGGTCCAGGGAAGACATGGCTTGGCAGTTCGGGCTGGACTGTCCCCATGAGGCACAGGGTCAGACTGATTTGCATATGGCCATGTCTGAACTGGGGTGGCGGAGTGAGCTAAAGAATGATGATGGATTAAACCCAGATCAGTTGACTGGGGGTGAGTGTTTGCAATGTTCAAAACTCCGTCCATCATCCCCTTTGGTTTTGCTATGTTCGCCCTAAGTTGGCAGGGTATGCCCAGACGTGGGTCCCTTGCTCACTTTGCGACTGGATTCAAGATAGCCTGGCTGATGACGGCTGTAAGCCAGAAACCGGTCCCAGGATGCTTGTTTCCGGTCCAGGGAAGACATGGCTTGGCAGTTCGGGCTGGACTGTTCCCATGTGGCACAGGGTCAGACTGATTTGCATATGGCCATGTCTGAACTGGGGTGGCGGAATGAGCTAAAGAATGATGATGGATTAAACCCAGATCAGTTGACTGGGGGTGAGTGTTTGCAATGTTCAACACTCCGTCCATCATCCCCTTTGGTTTTGCTATGTTCGCCCTAAGTTGGCAGGGTATGCCCAGACGTGGGTCCCTTGCTCACTTTGCCACTGGATTCAAGATAGCCTGGCTGATGACGGCTGTAAGCCAGAAACCGGTCCCAGGATGCTTGTTTCCGGTCCAGGGAAGACATGGCTTGGCAGTTCGGGCTGGACTGTTCCCATGAGGCACAGGGTCAGACTGATTTGCATATGGCCATGTCTGAACTGGGGTGGCGGAGTGAGCTAAAGAATGATGATGGATTAAACCCAGATCAGTTGACTGGGGGTGAGTGTTTGCAATGCTCAACACTCCGTCCATCATCCCCTTTGGTTTTGCTATGTTCGCCCTAAGTTGGCAGGGTATGCCCAGACGTGGGTCCTTTGCTCACTTTGCCACTGGATTCAAGATAGCCTGGCTGATGACGGCTGTCAGCCAGAAACCAGTCCCAGGATGCTTGTTTCCAGTCCAGGGAATACATGGCTTGGCAGTTCGGGCTGGACTGTTCCCATGAGGCACAGGGTCAGACTGATTTGCATATGGCCATAACTGAACAGGGGTGGCGGAGTGAGCTCAAGAATGATGATGGATTAAACCCAGATCAGTTGACTGGGGGTGAGTGCTTGCAATGTTCAACACTCCGTCCATCATCCCCTTTGGTTTTGCTATGTTCGCCCTAAGTTGGCAGGGTATGCCCAGACGTGGGTCCCTTGCTCACTTTGCCACTGGATTCAAGATAGCCTGGCTGATGATGGCTGTAAGCCAGAAACCGGTCCCAGGATGCTTGTTTCTGGTCCAGGGAAGACATGGCTTGGCAGTTCGGGCTGGACTGTTCCCATGAGGCACAGGGTCAGACTGATTTGCATATGGCCATGTCTGAACTGGGGTGGCGGAGTGAGCTAAAGAATGATGATGGATTAAACCCAGATCAGTTGACTGGGGGTGAGTGTTTGCAATGTTCAACACTCCGTCCATCATCCCCTTTGGTTTTGCTATGTTCGCCCTAAGTTGGCAGGGTATGCCCAGACGTGGGTCCCTTGCTCACTTTGCCACTGGATTAAAGATAGCCTGGCTGATGACGGCTGTAAGCCAGAAACCGGTCCCAGGATGCTTGTTTCCGGTCCAGGGAAGACATGGCTTGGCAGTTTGGGCTGTACTGTTCCCATGAGGCACAGGGTCAGACTGATTTGCATATGGCCATGTCTGAACTGGGGTGGCGGAGTGAGCTAAAGAATGATGATGGATTAAACCCAGATCAGTTGACTGGGGGTGAGTGTTTGCAATGTTCAACACTCCGTCCATCATCCCCTTTGGTTTTGCTATGTTCGCCCTAAGTTGGCAGGGTATGCCCAGACGTGGGTCCCTTGCTCACTTTGCCACTGGATTCAAGATAGCCTGGCTCATGACGGCTGTAAGCCAGAAACCGGTCCCAGGATGCTTGTTTCCGGTCCAGGGAAGACATGGCTTGGCAGTTCGGGCTGGACTGTTCCCTTGAGGTACAGGGTCAGACTGATTTGCATATGGCCATGTCTGAACTGGGGTGGTGGAGTGAGCTAAAGAATGATGATGGATTAAACCCAGATCAGTTGACTGGGGGTGAGTGTTTGATTAGCTCAAACGCTCTCCATCCATCATCCCCTTTGGTATTGCTTTGTTCGCCCTAAGTTGGCAGGGTATGCCCAGACGTGGGTTCCTTGCTCACTTTGCCACTGGATTCAAGCTAGCCTGGCTGATGACGGCTGAATAGCCAGAAACCGTTCCCAGGATGCTTGTTTCCGGTCCAGGGAAGACATGGCTTGGCAGTTCGGGCTGGACTGTTCCCATGAGGCACAGGGTTAGACTGATTTGCATATGGCCATGTCTGAACTGGGGTGGTGGAGTGAGCTAAAGAATGATGATGGATTAAACCCAGATCAGTTGACTGGGGGTGAGTGTTTGATTAGCTCAAACGCTCCGTCCATCATCCCCTTTGGTATCGCTTTGTTCGCCCTAAGTTGGCAGGGTATGCCCAGACGTGGGTCCCTTGCTCACTTTGCCACTGGATTCAAGCTAGCCTGGCTGATGACGGCTGAATAGCCAGAAACCATTCCCAGGATGCTTGTTTCCGGTCCAGGGAAGACATGGCTTGGCAGTTCGGGCTGGACTGTTCCCATGAGGCACAGGGTCAGACTGATTTGCATATGGCCATGTCTGAACTGGGGTGGTGGAGTGAGCTAAAGAATGATGATGGATTAAACCCAGATCAGTTGGCTGGGGGTGAGTGTTTGATTAGCTCAAACGCTCCGTCCATCATCCCCTTTGGTATTGATGACGGCTGTAAGCCAGAAACCGGTCCCAGGATGCTTGTTTCCGGTCCAGGGAAGAAATGGCTTGGCAGTTCGGGCTGGACTGTTCCCTTGAGGCACAGGGTCAGACTGATTTGCATATGGCCATGTCTGAACTGGGGTGGCGGAGTGAGCTAAAGAATGATGATGGATTAAACCCAGATCAGTTGACTGGGGGTGAGTGTTTGCAATGTTCAACACTCCGTCCATCATCCCCTTTGGTTTTGCTATGTTCGCCCTAAGTTGGCAGGGTATGCCCAGACGTGGGTCCTTTGCTCACTTTGCCACTGGATTCAAGATAGCCTGGCTGATGACGGCTGTAAGCCAGAAACCGGTCCCAGGATGCTTGTTTCCGGTCCAGGGAAGACATGGCTTGGCAGTTCGGGCTGGACTGTTCCCATGAGGCACAGGGTCAGACTGATTTGCATATGGCCATGTCTGAACTGGGGTGGCGGAGTGAGCTAAAGAATTATGATGGATTAAACCCAGATCAGTTGACTGGGGGTGAGTGTTTGCAATGCTCAACACTCCGTCCATCATCCCCTTTGGTTTTGCTATGTTCGCCCTAAGTTGGCAGGGTATGCCCAGACGTGGGTCCTTTGCTCACTTTGCCACTGGATTCAAGATAGCCTGGCTGATGACGGCTGTCAGCCAGAAACCAGTCCCAGGATGCTTGTTTCCAGTCCAGGGAATACATGGCTTGGCAGTTCGGGCTGGACTGTTCCCATGAGGCACAGGGTCAGACTGATTTGCATATGGCCATAACTGAACAGGGGTGGCGGAGTGAGCTCAAGAATGATGATGGATTAAACCCAGATCAGTTGACTGGGGGTGAGTGCTTGCAATGTTCAACACTCCGTCCATCATCCCCTTTGGTTTTGCTATGTTCGCCCTAAGTTGGCAGGGTATGCCCAGACGTGGGTCCCTTGCTCACTTTGCCACTGGATTCAAGATAGCCTGGCTGATGATGGCTGTAAGCCAGAAACCGGTCCCAGGATGCTTGTTTCTGGTCCAGGGAAGACATGGCTTGGCAGTTCGGGCTGGACTGTTCCCATGAGGCACAGGGTCAGACTGATTTGCATATGGCCATGTCTGAACTGGGGTGGTGGAGTGAGCTAAAGAATGATGATGGATTAAACCCAGATCAGTTGACTGGGGGTGAGTGTTTGATTAGCTCAAACGCTCTCCATCCATCATCCCCTTTGGTATTGCTTTGTTCGCCCTAAGTTGGCAGGGTATGCCCAGACGTGGGTTCCTTGCTCACTTTGCCACTGGATTCAAGCTAGCCTGGCTGATGACGGCTGAATAGCCAGAAACCGTTCCCAGGATGCTTGTTTCCGGTCCAGGGAAGACATGGCTTGGCAGTTCGGGCTGGACTGTTCCCATGAGGCACAGGGTCAGACTGATTTGCATATGGCCATGTCTGAACTGGGGTGGTGGAGTGAGCTAAAGAATGATGATGGATTAAACCCAGATCAGTTGACTGGGGGTGAGTGTTTGATTAGCTCAAACGCTCCGTCCATCATCCCCTTTGGTATCGCTTTGTTCGCCCTAAGTTGGCAGGGTATGCCCAGACGTGGGTCCCTTGCTCACTTTGCCACTGGATTCAAGCTAGCCTGGCTGATGACGGCTGAATAGCCAGAAACCATTCCCAGGATGCTTGTTTCCGGTCCAGGGAAGACATGGCTTGGCAGTTCGGGCTGGACTGTTCCCATGAGGCACAGGGTCAGACTGATTTGCATATGGCCATGTCTGAACTGGGGTGGTGGAGTGAGCTAAAGAATGATGATGGATTAAACCCAGATCAGTTGGCTGGGGGTGAGTGTTTGATTAGCTCAAACGCTCCGTCCATCATCCCCTTTGGTATTGATGACGGCTGTAAGCCAGAAACCGGTCCCAGGATGCTTGTTTCCGGTCCAGGGAAGAAATGGCTTGGCAGTTCGGGCTGGACTGTTCCCTTGAGGCACAGGGTCAGACTGATTTGCATATGGCCATGTCTGAACTGGGGTGGCGGAGTGAGCTAAAGAATGATGATGGATTAAACCCAGATCAGTTGACTGGGGGTGAGTGTTTGCAATGTTCAACACTCCGTCCATCATCCCCTTTGGTTTTGCTATGTTCGCCCTAAGTTGGCAGGGTATGCCCAGACGTGGGTCCTTTGCTCACTTTGCCACTGGATTCAAGATAGCCTGGCTGATGACGGCTGTAAGCCAGAAACCGGTCCCAGGATGCTTGTTTCCGGTCCAGGGAAGACATGGCTTGGCAGTTCGGGCTGGACTGTTCCCATGAGGCACAGGGTCAGACTGATTTGCATATGGCCATGTCTGAACTGGGGTGGCGGAGTGAGCTAAAGAATGATGATGGATTAAACCCAGATCAGTTGACTGGGGTGAGTGTTTGCAATGCTCAACACTCCGTCCATCATCCCCTTTGGTTTTGCTATGTTCGCCCTAAGTTGGCAGGGTATGCCCAGACGTGGGTCCTTTGCTCACTTTGCCACTGGATTCAAGATAGCCTGGCTGATGACGGCTGTCAGCCAGAAACCAGTCCCAGGATGCTTGTTTCCAGTCCAGGGAATACATGGCTTGGCAGTTCGGGCTGGACTGTTCCCATGAGGCACAGGGTCAGACTGATTTGCATATGGCCATAACTGAACAGGGGTGGCGGAGTGAGCTCAAGAATGATGATGGATTAAACCCAGATCAGTTGACTGGGGGTGAGTGCTTGCAATGTTCAACACTCCGTCCATCATCCCCTTTGGTTTTGCTATGTTCGCCCTAAGTTGGCAGGGTATGCCCAGACGTGGGTCCCTTGCTCACTTTGCCACTGGATTCAAGATAGCCTGGCTGATGATGGCTGTAAGCCAGAAACCGGTCCCAGGATGCTTGTTTCTGGTCCAGGGAAGACATGGCTTGGCAGTTCGGGCTGGACTGTTCCCATGAGGCACAGGGTCAGACTGATTTGCTTATGGCCATGTCTGAACTGGGGTGGCGGAGTGAGCTAAAGAATGATGATGGATTAAACCCAGATCAGTTGACTGGGGGTGAGTGTTTGCAATGTTCAACACTCCGTCCATCATCCCCTTTGGTTTTGCTATGTTCGCCCTAAGTTGGCAGGGTATGCCCAGACGTGGGTCCCTTGCTCACTTTGCCACTGGATTAAAGATAGCCTGGCTGATGACGGCTGTAAGCCAGAAACTGGTCCCAGGATGCTTGTTTCCGGTCCAGGGAAGACATGGCTTGGCAGTTTGGGCTGTACTGTTCCCATGAGGCACAGGGTCAGACTGATTTGCATATGGCCATGTCTGAACTGGGGTGGCGGAGTGAGCTAAAGAATGATGATGGATTAAACCCAGATCAGTTGACTGGGGGTGAGTGTTTGCAATGTTCAACACTCCGTCAATCATCCCCTTTGGTTTTGCTATGTTCGCCCTAAGTTGGCAGGGTATGCCCAGACGTGGGTCCCTTGCTCACTTTGCCACTGGATTCAAGATAGCCTGGCTCATGACGGCTGTAAGCCAGAAACCGGTCCCAGGATGCTTGTTTCCGGTCCAGGGAAGACATGGCTTGGCAGTTCGGGCTGGACTGTTCCCTTGAGGTACAGGGTCAGACTGATTTGCATATGGCCATGTCTGAACTGGGGTGGTGGAGTGAGCTAAAGAATGATGATGGATTAAACCCAGATCAGTTGACTGGGGGTGAGTGTTTGATTAGCTCAAACGCTCTCCATCCATCATCCCCTTTGGTATTGCTTTGTTCGCCCTAAGTTGGCAGGGTATGCCCAGACGTGGGTTCCTTGCTCACTTTGCCACTGGATTCAAGCTAGCCTGGCTGATGACGGCTGAATAGCCAGAAACCGTTCCCAGGATGCTTTTTCCGGTCCAGGGAAGACATGGCTTGGCAGTTCGGGCTGGACTGTTCCCATGAGGCACAGGGTCAGACTGATTTGCATATGGCCATGTCTGAACTGGGGTGGTGGAGTGAGCTAAAGAATGATGATGGATTAAACCCAGATCAGTTGACTGGGGGTGAGTGTTTGATTAGCTCAAACGCTCCGTCCATCATCCCCTTTGGTATCGCTTTGTTCGCCCTAAGTTGGCAGGGTATGCCCAGACGTGGGTCCCTTGCTCACTTTGCCACTGGATTCAAGCTAGCCTGGCTGATGACGGCTGAATAGCCAGAAACCATTCCCAGGATGCTTGTTTCCGGTCCAGGGAAGACATGGCTTGGCAGTTCGGGCTGGACTGTTCCCATGAGGCACAGGGTCAGACTGATTTGCATATGGCCATGTCTGAACTGGGGTGGTGGAGTGAGCTAAAGAATGATGATGGATTAAACCCAGATCAGTTGGCTGGGGGTGAGTGTTTGATTAGCTCAAACGCTCCGTCCATCATCCCCTTTGGTATTGATGACGGCTGTAAGCCAGAAACCGGTCCCAGGATGCTTGTTTCCGGTCCAGGGAAGAAATGGCTTGGCAGTTCGGGCTGGACTGTTCCCATGAGGCACAGGGTCAGACTGATTTGCATATGGCCATGTCTGAACTGGGGTGGCGGAGTGAGCTAAAGAATGATGATGGATTAAACCCAGATCAGTTGACTGGGGGTGAGTGTTTGCAATGTTCAACACTCCGTCCATCATCCCCTTTGGTTTTGCTATGTTCGCCCTAAGTTGGCAGGGTATGCCCAGACGTGGGTCCTTTGCTCACTTTGCCACTGGATTCAAGATAGCCTGGCTGATGACGGCTGTCAGCCAGAAACCAGTCCCAGGATGCTTGTTTCAAGTCCAGGGAAGACATGGCTTGGCAGTTCGGGCTGGACTGTTCCCATGAGGCACAGGGTCAGACTGATTTGCATATGGCCATATCTGAACTGGGGTGGCGGAGTGAGCTAAAGAATGATGATGGATTAAACCCAGATCAGTTGACTGGGGGTGAGTGCTTGCAATGTTCAACACTCCGTCCATCATCCCCTTTGGTTTTGCTATGTTCGCCCTAAGTTGGCAGGGTATGCCCAGACGTGGGTCCCTTGCTCACTTTGCCACTGGATTCAAGATAGCCTGGCTGATGACGGCTGTAAGCCAGAAACCGGTCCCAGGATGCTTGTTTCTGGTCCAGGGAAGACATGGCTTGGCAGTTCGGGCTGGACTGTTCCCATGAGGCACAGGGTCAGACTGATTTGCATATGGCCATGTCTGAACTGGGGTGGCGGAGTGAGCTAAAGAATGATGATGGATTAAACCCAGATCAGTTGACTGGGGGTGAGTGTTTGCAATGTTCAACACTCCGTCCATCATCCCCTTTGGTTTTGCTATGTTCGCCCTAAGTTGGCAGGGTATGCCCAGACGTGGGTCCCTTGCTCACTTTGCCACTGGATTCAACATAGCCTGGCTGATGATGGCTGTAAGCCAGAAACCGGTCCCAGGATGCTTGTTTCCGGTCCAGGGAAGACATGGCTTGGCAGTTTGGGCTGTACTGTTCCCATGAGGCACAGGGTCAGACTGATTTGCATATGGCCATGTCTGAACTGGGGTGGCGGAGTGAGCTAAAGAATGATGATGGATTAAACCCAGATCAGTTGACTGGGGGTGAGTGTTTGATTAGCTCAAACGCTCTCCGTCCATCATCCCCTTTGGTATTGCTTTGTTCGCCCTAAGTTGGCAGGGTATGCCCAGACGTGGGTTCCTTGCTCACTTTGCCACTGGATTCAAGCTAGCCTGGCTGATGACGGCTGAATAGCCAGAAACCGTTCCCAGGATGCTTGTTTCCGGTCCAGGGAAGACATGGCTTGGCAGTTCGGGCTGGACTGTTCACATGAGGCACAGGGTCAGACTGATTTGCATATGGCCATGTCTGAACTGGGGTGGTGGAGTGAGCTAAAGAATGATGATGGATTAAACCCAGAACAGTTGACTGGGGGTGAGTGTTTGATTAGCTCAAACGCTCCGTCCATCATCCCCTTTGGTATCGCTTTGTTCGCCCTAAGTTGGCAGGGTATGCCCAGACGTGGGTCCCTTGCTCACTTTGCCACTGGATTCAAGCTAGCCTGGCTGATGACGGCTGAATAGCCAGAAACCATTCCCACGATGCTTGTTTCCGGTCCAGGGAAGACATGGCTTGGCAGTTCGGGCTGGACTGTTCCCATGAGGCACAGGGTCAGACTGATTTGCATATGGCCATGTCTGAACTGGGGTGGTGGAGTGAGCTAAAGAATGATGATGGATTAAACCCAGATCAGTTGACTGGGGGTGAGTGTTTGATTAGCTCAAACGCTCTGTCCATCATCCCCTTTGGTATTGATGACGGCTGTAAGCCAGAAACCGGTCCCAGGATGCTTGTTTCCGGTCCAGGGAAGACATGGCTTGGCAGTTCGGGCTGGACTGTTCCCATGAGGCACAGGGTCAGACTGATTTGCATATGGCCATGTCTGAACTGGGGTGGCGGAGTGAGCTAAAGAATGATGATGGATTAAACCCAGATCAGTTGACTGGGGGTGAGTGTTTGCAATGCTCAACACTCCGTCCATCATCCCCTTTGGTTTTGCTATGTTCGCCCTAAGTTGGCAGGGTATGCCCAGACGTGGGTCCTTTGCTCACTTTGCCACTGGATTCAAGATAGCCTGGCTGATGATGGATGTCAGCCAGAAACCAGTCCCAGGATGCTTGTTTCCAGTCCAGGGAAGACATGGCTTGGCAGTTCGGGCTGGACTGTTCCCATGAGGCACAGGGTCAGACTGATTTACATATGGCCATATCTGAACTGGGGTGGCGGAGTGAGCTAAAGAATGATGATGGATTAAACCCAGATCAGTTGACTGGGGGTGAGTGCTTGCAATGTTCAACACTCCGTCCATCATCCCTTTTGGTTTTGCTATGTTCACCCTAAGTTGGCAGGGTATGCCCAGACGTGGGTCTCTTGCTCACTTTGCCACTGGATTCAAGATAGCCTGGCTGATGACGGCTGTAAGCCAGAAACCGGTCCCAGGATGCTTGTTTCTGGTCCAGGGAAGACATGGCTTGGCAGTTCGGGCTGGACTGTTCCCTTGAGGCACAGGGTCAGACTGATTTGCATATGGCCATGTCTGAACTGGGGTGGCGGAGTGAGCTAAAGAATGATGATGGATTAAACCCAGATCAGTTGACTGGGGGTGAGTGTTTGCAATGTTCAACACACCGTCCATCATCCCCTTTGGTTTTGCTATGTTCGCCCTAAGTTGGCAGGGTATGCCCAGATGTGGGTCCCTTGCTCACTTTGCCACTGGATTCAAGATAGCCTGGCTGATGATGGCTGTAAGCCAGAAACCGGTCCCAGGATGCTTGTTTCCGGTCCAGGGAAGACATGGCTTGGCAGTTTGGGCTGTACTGTTCCCATGAGGCACAGGGTCAGACTGATTTGCATATGGCCATGTCTGAACTGGGGTGGCGGAGTGAGCTAAAGAATGATGATGGATTAAACCCAGATCAGTTGACTGGGGGTGAGTGTTTGCAATGTTCAACACTCCGTCCATCATCCCCTTTGGTTTTGCTATTTTCGCCCTAAGTTGGCAGGGTATGCCCAGACGTGGGTCCCTTGCTCACTTTGCCACTGGATTCAAGATAGCCTGGCTGATGACGGCTGTAAGCCAGAAACCGGTCCCAGGATGCTTGTTTCCGGTCCAGGGAAGACATGGCTTGGCAGTTTGGGCTGGACTATTCCCATGAGGCACAGGGTCAGACTGATTTGATATGGCCATGTCTGAACTGGGGTGGTGGAGTGAGCTAAAGAATGATGATGGATTAAACCCAGATCAGTTGACTGGGGGTGAGTGTTTTATTAGCTCAAACGCTCCGTCCATCATCCCCTTTGGTATCGCTTTGTTCGCCCTAAGTTGGCAGGGTATGCCCAGACGTGGGTTCCTTGCTCACTTTGCCACTGGATTCAAGCTAGCCTGGCTGATGACGGCTGAATAGCCAGAAACCGTTCCCAGGATGCTTGTTTCCGGTCCAGGGAAGACATGGCTTGGCAGTTCGGGCTGGACTGTTCCCATGAGGCACAGGGTCAGACTGATTTGCATATGGCCATGTCTGAACTGGGGTGGCGGAGTGAGCTAAAGAATGATGATGGATTAAACCCAGATCAGTTGACTGGGGGTGAGTGTTTGATTTGCTCTAACTCTCCGTCCATCAACCCCTTTGGTATCGCTTTGTTCGCCCTAAGTTGGCAGGGTATGCCCAGACGCGGGTCCCTTGCTCACTTTGCCACTGGATTCAAGATAGCCTGGCTGATGAGGGTTTTGAACCCATAATAGGTCCCAGGATGCTTGTTTCCGGTCCAGGGAAGACATGGCTTGGCAGTTCGGGCTGGACTGTTCCCATGAGGCACAGGGTCAGACTGATTTGCATATGGCCATGTCTGAACTGGGGTGGTGGAGTGAGCTAAAGAATGATGATGGATTAAACCCAGATCAGTTGACTGGGGGTGAGTGTTTGATTAACTCAAACGCTCCGTCCATCATCCCCTTTGGTATTGATGACGGCTGTAAGCCAGAAACCGGTCCCAGGATGCTTGTTTCCGGTCCAGGGAAGACATGGCTTGGCAGTTCGGGCTGGACTGTTCCCATGAGGCACAGGGTCAGACTGATTTGCATATGGCCATGTCTGAACTGGGGTGGCGGAGTGAGCTAAAGAATGATGATGGATTAAACCCAGATCAGTTGACTGGGGGTGAGTGTTTGCAATGTTCAACACTCCGTCCATCATCCCCTTTGGTTTTGCTATGTTCGCCCTAAGTTGGCAGGGTATGCCCAGACGTGGGTCCCTTGCTCACTTTGCCACTGGATTCAAGATAGCCTGGCTGATGACGGCTGTAAGCCAGAAACCGGTCCCAGGAAGCTTGTTTCCGGTCCAGGGAAGACATGGCTTGGCAGTACGGGCTGGACTGTTCCCATGAGGCACAGGGTCAGACTGATTTGCATATGGCCATATCTGAACTGGGGTGGCGGAGTGAGCTAAAGAATGATGATGGATTAAACCCAGATCAGTTGACTGGGGGTGAGTGCTTGCAATGTTCAACACTCCGTCCATCATCCCCTTTGGTTTTGCTATGTTCGCTCTAAGTTGGCAGGGTATGCCCAGACGTGGGTCCCTTGCTCACTTTGCCACTGGATTCAAGATAGCCTGGCTGATGACGGCTGTAAGCCAGAAACCGGTCCCAGGATGCTTGTTTCTGGTCCAGGGAAGACATGGCTTGGCAGTTCGGGCTGGACTGTTCCCATGAGGCACTGGGTCAGACTGATTTGCATATGGCCATGTCTGAACTGGGGTGGCGGAGTGAGCTAAAGAATGATGATGG
This sequence comes from Calotriton arnoldi, assembly GCA_963921515.1. Taxonomy (NCBI): domain Eukaryota; kingdom Metazoa; phylum Chordata; class Amphibia; order Caudata; family Salamandridae; genus Calotriton; species Calotriton arnoldi. The sequence goes on from CAWUFW010001113.1 coordinate 2,903,892, forward strand.
ATTAAACCCAGATCAGTTGACTGGGGGTGAGTGTTTGCAATGTTCAACACTCCGTCCATCATCCCCTTTGGTTTTGCTATGTTCGCCCTAAGTTGGCAGGGTATGCCCAGACGTGGGTCCCTTGCTCACTTTGCCACTGGATTCAAGATAGCCTGGCTGATGACGGCTGTAAGCCAGAAACCGGTCCCAGGATGCTTGTTACCGGTCCAGGGAAGACATGGCTTGGCAGTTTGGGCTGTACTGTTCCCATGAGGCACAGGGTCAGACTGATTTGCATATGGCCATGTCTGAACTGGGGTGGCGGAGTGAGCTAAAGAATGATGATGGATTAAACCCAGATCAGTTGACTGGGGGTGAGTGTTTGCAATGTTCAACACTCCGTCCATCATCCCCTTTGGTTTTGCTATGTTCGCCCTAAGTTGGCAGGGTATGCCCAGACGTGGGTCCCTTGCTCACTTTGCCACTGGATTCAAGATAGCCTGGCTGATGACGGCTGTAAGCCAGAAACCGGTCCCAGGATGCTTGTTTCCGGTCCAGGGAAGACATGGCTTGGCAGTTTGGGCTGGACTGTTCCCATGAGGCACAGGGTCAGACTGATTTGCATATGGCCATGTCTGAACTGGGGTGGCGGAGTGAGCTAAAGAATGATGATGGATTAAACCCAGATCAGTTGACTGGGGGTGAGTGTTTGCAATGTTCAACACTCCGTCCATCATCCCCTTTGGTTTTGCTATGTTCGCCCTAAGTTGGCAGGGTATGCCCAGACGTGGGTCCCTTGCTCACTTTGCCACTGGATTCAAGATAGCCTGGCTGATGACGGCTGTAAGCCAGAAACCCGTCCCAGGATGCTTGTTTCCGGACCAGGGAAGACATGGCTTGGCAGTTCGGGCTGGACTGTTCCATGAGGCACAGGGTCAGACTGATTTGCATATGGCCATGTCTGAACTGGGGTGGCAGAGTGAGCTAAAGAATGATGATGGATTAAACCCAGATCAGTTGACTGGGGGTGAGTGTTTGCAATGTTCAACACTCCGTCCATCATCCCCTTTGGTTTTGCTATGTTCGCCCTAAGTTGGCAGGGTATCCCCAGACGTGGGTCCCTTGCTCACTTTGCCACTGGATTCAAGATAGCCTGGCTGATGACGGCTGTAAGCCAGAAACCCGTCCCAGGATGCTTGTTTCCGGACCAGGGAAGACATGGCTTGGCAGTTCGGGCTGGACTGTTCCCATGTGGCACAGGGTCAGACTGATTTGCATATGGCCATGTCTGAACTGGGGTGGCGGAGTGAGCTAAAGAATGATGATGGATTAAACCCAGATCAGTTGACTGGGGGTGAGTGTTTGCAATGTTCAACACTCCGTCCATCATCCCCTTTGGTTTTGCTATGTTCGCCCTAAGTTGGCAGGGTATGCCCAGACGTGGGTCCCTTGCTCACTTTGCCACTGGATTCAAGATAGCCTGGCTGATGACGGCTGTAAGCCAGAAACCGGTCCCAGGATGCTTGTTTCCGGTCCAGGGAAGACATGGCTTGGCAGTTCGGGCTGGACTGTTCCCATGAGGCACAGGGTCAGACTGATTTGCATATGGCCATGTCTGAACTGGGGTGGCGGAGTGAGCTAAAGAATGATGATGGATTAAACCCAGATCAGTTGACTGGGGGTGAGTGTTTGCAATGTTCAACACTCCGTCCATCATCCCCTTTGGTTTTGCTATGTTCGCCCTAAGTTGGCAGGGTATGCCCAGACGTGGGTCCTTTGTTCACTTTGCCACTGGATTCAAGATAGCCTGGCTGATGACGGCTGTCAGCCAGAAACCAGTCCCAGGATGCTTGTTTCCAGTCCAGGGAATACATGGCTTGGCAGTTCGGGCTGGACTGTTCCCATGAGGCACAGGGTCAGACTGATTTGCATATGGCCATAACTGAACTGGGGTGGCGGAGTGAGCTCAAGAATGATGATGGATTAAACCCAGATCAGTTGACTGGGGGTGAGTGCTTGCAATGTTCAACACTCCGTCCATCATCCCCTTTGGTTTTGCTATGTTCGCCCTAAGTTGGCAGGGTATGCCCAGACGTGGGTCCCTTGCTCACTTTGCCACTGGATTCAAGATAGCCTGGCTGATGACGGCTGTAAGCCAGAAACCGGTCCCAGGATGCTTGTTTCTGGTCCAGGGAAGACATGGCTTGGCAGTTCGGGCTGGACTGTTCCCATGAGGCACAGGGTCAGACTGATTTGCATATGGCCATGTCTGAACTGGGGTGGCGGAGTGAGATAAAGAATGATGATGGATTAAACCCAGATCAGTTGACTGGGGGTGAGTGTTTGCAATGTTCAACACTCCGTCCATCATCCCCTTTGGTTTTGCTATGTTCGCCCTAAGTTGGCAGGGTATGCCCAGACGTGGGTCCCTTGCTCACTTTGCCACTGGATTAAAGATAGCCTGGCTGATGACGGCTGTAAGCCAGAAACCGGTCCCAGGATGCTTGTTTCCGGTCCAGGGAAGACATGGGTTGGCCGTTTGGGCTGTACTGTTCCCATGAGGCACAGGGTCAGACTGATTTGCATATGGCCATGTCTGAACTGGGGTGGCGGAGTGAGCTAAAGAATGATGATGGATTAAACCCAGATCAGTTGACTGGGGGTGAGTGTTTGCAATGTTCAACACTCCGTCCATCATCCCCTTTGGTTTTGCTATGTTCGCCCTAAGTTGGCAGGGTATGCCCAGACGTGGGTCCCTTGCTCACTTTGCCACTGGATTCAAGATAGCCTGGCTCATGACGGCTGTAAGCCAGAAACCGGTCCCAGGATGCTTGTTTCCGGTCCAGGGAAGACATGGCTTGGCAGTTCGGGCTGGACTGTTCCCATGAGGCACAGGGTCAGACTGATTTGCATATGGCCATGTCTGAACTGGGGTGGTGGAATGAGCTAAAGAATGATGATGGATTAAACCCAGATCAGTTGACTGGGGGTGAGTGTTTGATTAGCTCAAACGCTCTCCGTCCATCATCCCCTTTGGTATTGATGACGGCTGTAAGCCAGAAACCGGTCCCAGGATGCTTGTTTCCGGTCCAGGGAAGACATGGCTTGGCAGTTCGGGCTGGACTGTTCCCATGAGGCACAGGGTCAGACTGATTTGCATATGGCCATGTCTGAACTGGGGTGGCGGAGTGAGCTAAAGAATGATGATGGATTAAACCCAGATCAGTTGACTGGGGGTGAGTGTTTGCAATGTTCAACACTCCGTCCATCATCCCCTTTGGTTTTGCTATGTTCGCCCTAAGTTGGCAGGGTATGCCCAGACGTGGGTCCCTTGCTCACTTTGCCACTGGATTCAAGATAGCCTGGCTGATGACGGCTGTAAGCCAGAAACCGTTCCCAGGATGCTTGTTTCCGGTCCAGGGAAGACATGGCTTGGCAGTACGGGCTGGACTGTTCCCATGAGGCACAGGGTCAGACTGATTTGCATATGGCCATATCTGAACTGGGGTGGCGGAGTGAGCTAAAGAATGATGATGGATTAAACCCAGATCAGTTGACTGGGGGTGAGTGCTTGCAATGTTCAACACTCCGTCCATCATCCCCTTTGGTTTTGCTATGTTCGCTCTAAGTTGGCAGGGTATGCCCAGACGTGGGTCCCTTGCTCACTTTGCCACTGGATTCAAGATAGCCTGGCTGATGACGGCTGTAAGCCAGAAACCGGTCCCAGGATGCTTGTTTCTGGTCCAGGGAAGACATGGCTTGGCAGTTCGGGCTGGACTGTTCCCATGAGGCACAGGGTCAGACTGATTTGCATATGGCCATGTCTGAACTGGGGTGGCGGAGTGAGCTAAAGAATGATGATGGATTAAACCCAGATCAGTTGACTGGGGGTGAGTGTTTGCAATGTTCAACACTCCGTCCATCATCCCCTTTGGTTTTGCTATGTTCGCCCTAAGTTGGCAGGGTATGCCCAGACGTGGGTCCCTTGCTCACTTTGCCACTGGATTCAAGATAGCCTGGCTGATGACGGCTGTAAGCCAGAAACCGGTCCCAGGATGCTTGTTACCGGTCCAGGGAAGACATGGCTTGGCAGTTTGGGCTGTACTGTTCCCATGAGGCACAGGGTCAGACTGATTTGCATATGGCCATGTCTGAACTGGGGTGGCGGAGTGAGCTAAAGAATGATGATGGATTAAACCCAGATCAGTTGACTGGGGGTGAGTGTTTGCAATGTTCAACACTCCGTCCATCATCCCCTTTGGTTTTGCTATGTTCGCCCTAAGTTGGCAGGGTATGCCCAGATGTGGGTCCCTTGCTCACTTTGCCACTGGATTCAAGATAGCCTGGCTGATGACGGCTGTAAGCCAGAAACCGGTCCCAGGATGCTTGTTTCCGGTCCAGGGAAGACATGGCTTGGCAGTTTGGGCTGGACTGTTCCCATGAGGCACAGGGTCAGACTGATTTGCATATGGCCATGTCTGAACTGGGGTGGCGGAGTGAGCTAAAGAATGATGATGGATTAAACCCAGATCAGTTGACTGGGGGTGAGTGTTTGCAATGTTCAACACTCCGTCCATCATCCCCTTTGGTTTTGCTATGTTCGCCCTAAGTTGGCAGGGTATGCCCAGACGTGGGTCCCTTGCTCACTTTGCCACTGGATTCAAGATAGCCTGGCTGATGACGGCTGTAAGCCAGAAACCCGTCCCAGGATGCTTGTTTCCGGACCAGGGAAGACATGGCTTGGCAGTTCGGGCTGGACTGTTCCCATGTGGCACAGGGTCAGACTGATTTGCATATGGCCATGTCTGAACTGGGGTGGCGGAGTGAGCTAAAGAATGATGATGGATTAAACCCAGATCAGTTGACTGGGGGTGAGTGTTTGCAATGTTCAACACTCCGTCCATCATCCCCTTTGGTTTTGCTATGTTCGCCCTAAGTTGGCAGGGTATGCCCAGACGTGGGTCCCTTGCTCACTTTGCCACTGGATTCAAGATAGCCTGGCTGATGACGGCTGTAAGCCAGAAACCGGTCCCAGGATGCTTGTTTCCGGTCCAGGGAAGACATGGCTTGGCAGTTCGGGCTGGACTGTTCCCATGAGGCACAGGGTCAGACTGATTTGCATATGGCCATGTCTGAACTGGGGTGGCGGAGTGAGCTAAAGAATGATGATGGATTAAACCCAGATCAGTTGACTGGGGGTGAGTGTTTGCAATGTTCAACACTCCGTCCATCATCCCCTTTGGTTTTGCTATGTTCGCCCTAAGTTGGCAGGGTATGCCCAGACGTGGGTCCTTTGTTCACTTTGCCACTGGATTCAAGATAGCCTGGCTGATGACGGCTGTCAGCCAGAAACCAGTCCCAGGATGCTTGTTTCCAGTCCAGGGAATACATGGCTTGGCAGTTCGGGCTGGACTGTTCCCATGAGGCACAGGGTCAGACTGATTTGCATATGGCCATAACTGAACTGGGGTGGCGGAGTGAGCTCAAGAATGATGATGGATTAAACCCAGATCAGTTGACTGGGGGTGAGTGCTTGCAATGTTCAACACTCCGTCCATCATCCCCTTTGGTTTTGCTATGTTCGCCCTAAGTTGGCAGGGTATGCCCAGACGTGGGTCCCTTGCTCACTTTGCCACTGGATTCAAGATAGCCTGGCTGATGACGGCTGTAAGCCAGAAACCGGTCCCAGGATGCTTGTTTCTGGTCCAGGGAAGACATGGCTTGGCAGTTCGGGCTGGACTGTTCCCATGAGGCACAGGGTCAGACTGATTTGCATATGGCCATGTCTGAACTGGGGTGGCGGAGTGAGCTAAAGAATGATGATGGATTAAACCCAGATCAGTTGACTGGGGGTGAGTGTTTGCAATGTTCAACACTCCGTCCATCATCCCCTTTGGTTTTGCTATGTTCGCCCTAAGTTGGCAGTGTATGCCCAGACGTGGGTCCCTTGCTCACTTTGCCACTGGATTAAAGATAGCCTGGCTGATGACGGCTGTAAGCCAGAAACCGGTCCCAGGATGCTTGTTTCCGGTCCAGGGAAGACATGGCTTGGCAGTTTGGGCTGTACTGTTCCCATGAGGCACAGGGTCAGACTGATTTGCATATGGCCATGTCTGAACTGGGGTGGCGGAGTGAGCTAAAGAATGATGATGGATTAAACCCAGATCAGTTGACTGGGGGTGAGTGTTTCCAATGTTCAACACTCCGTCCATCATCCCCTTTGGTTTTGCGATGTTCGCCCTAAGTTGGCAGGGTATGCCCAGACGTGGGTCCCTTGCTCACTTTGCCACTGGATTCAAGATAGCCTGGCTCATGACGGCTGTAAGCCAGAAACCGGTCCCAGGATGCTTGTTTCCGGTCCAGGGAAGACATGGCTTGGCAGTTCGGGCTGGACTGTTCCCATGAGGCACAGGGTCAGACTGATTTGCATATGGCCATGTCTGAACTGGGGTGGTGGAGTGAGCTAAAGAATGATGATGGATTAAACCCAGATCAGTTGACTGGGGGTGAGTGTTTGATTAGCTCAAACGCTCTCCGTCCATCATCCCCTTTGGTATTGCTTTGTTCGCCCTAAGTTGGCAGGGTATGCCCAGACGTGGGTTCCTTGCTCACTTTGCCACTGGATTCAAGCTAGCCTGGCTGATGACGGCTGAATAGCCAGAAACCGTTCCCAGGATGCTTGTTTCCGGTCCAGGGAAGACATGGCTTGGCAGTTCGGGCTGGACTGTTCCCATGAGGCACAGGGTCAGACTGATTTGCATATGGCCATGTCTGAACTGGTGTGGTGGAGTAAGCTAAAGAATGATGATGGATTAAACCCAGATCAGTTGACTGGGGGTGAGTGTTTGATTAGCTCAAACGCTCCGCCCATCATCCCCTTTGGTATCGCTTTGTTCGCCCTAAATTGGCAGGGTATGCCCAGACGTGGGTCCCTTGCTCACTTTGCAACTGGATTCAAGCTAGCCTGGCTGATGACGGCTGAATAGCCAGAAACCATTCCCAGGATGCTTGTTTCCGGTCCAGGGAAGACATGGCTTGGCAGTTCGGGCTGGACTGTTCCCATGAGGCACAGGGTCAGACTGATTTGCATATGGCCATGTCTGAACTGGGGTGGTGGAGTGAGCTAAAGAATGATGATGGATTAAACCCAGATCAGTTGACTGGGGTGAGTGTTTGATTAGCTCAAACTCTCCGTCCATCATCCCCTTTGGTATTGATGACGGCTGTAAGCCAGAAACCGGTCCCAGGATGCTTGTTTCCGGTCCAGGGAAGACATGGCTTGGAAGTTCGGGCTGGACTGTTCCCATGAGGCACAGGGTCAGACTGATTTGCATATGGCCATGTCTGAACTGGGGTGGCGGAGTGAGCTAAAGAATGATGATGGATTAAACCCAGATCAGTTGACTGGGGGTGAGTGTTTGCAATGTTCAACACTCCGTCCATCATCCCCTTTGGTTTTGCTATGTTCGCCCTAAGTTGGCAGGGTATGCCCAGACGTGGGTCCTTTGCTCACTTTGCCACTGGATTCAAGATAGCCTGGCTGATGACGGCTGTCAGCCAGAAACCAGTCCCAGGATGCTTGTTTCCAGTCCAGGGAAGACATGGCTTGGCAGTTCGGGCTGGACTGTTCCCATGAGGCACAGGGTCAGACTGATTTGCATATGGCCATATCTGAACTGGGGTGGCGGAGTGAGCTAAAGAATGATGATGGATTAAACCCAGATCAGTTGACTGGAGGTGAGTGCTTGCAATGTTCAACACTCCGTCCATCATCCCCTTTGGTTGTGCTATGTTCGCCCTAAGTTGGCAGGGTATGCCCAGACGTGGGTCCCTTGCTCACTTTGCCACTGGATTCAAGATAGCCTGGCTGATGACGGCTGTAAGCCAGAAACTGGTCCCAGGATGCTTGTTTCTGGTCCAGGGAAGACATGGCTTGGCAGTTCGGGCTGGACTGTTCCCATGAGGCACAGGGTCAGACTGATTTGCATATGGCCATGTCTGAACTGGGGTGGCCGAGTGAGCTAAAGAATGATGATGGATTAAACCCAGATCAGTTGACTGGGGGTGAGTGTTTGCAATGTTCAACACTCCGTCCATCATCCCCTTTGGTTTTGCTATGTTCGCCCTAAGTTGGCAGGGTATGCCCAGACGTGGGTCCCTTGCTCACTTTGCCACTGGATTCAAGATAGCCTGGCTGATGATGGCTGTAAGCCAGAAACCGGTCCCAGGATGCTTGTTTCCGGTCCAGGGAAGACATGGCTTGGCAGTTTGGGCTGTACTGTTCCCATGAGGCACAGGGTCAGACTGATTTGCATATGGCCATGTCTGAACTGGGGTGGCGGAGCGAGCTAAAGAATGATGATGGATTAAACCCAGATCAGTTGACTGGGGGTGAGTGTTTGCAATGTTCAACACTCCGTCCATCATCCCCTTTGGTTTTGCTATTTTCGCCCTAAGTTGTCAGGGTATGCCCAGACGTGGGTCCCTTGCTCACTTTGCCACTGGATTCAAGATAGCCTGGCTGATGACGGCTGTAAGCCAGAAACCGGTCCCAGGATGCTTGTTTCTGGTCCAGGGAAGACCTGGCTTGGCAGTTCGGGCTGGACTGTTTCCATGAGGCACAGGGTCAGACTGATTTGCATATGGCCATGTCTGAACTGGGGTGGCCGAGTGAGCTAAAGAATGATGATGGATTAAACCCAGATCAGTTGACTGGGGTGAGTGTTTGCAATGTTCAACACTCCGTCCATCATCCCCTTTGGTTTTGCTATGTTCGCCCTAAGTTGGCAGGGTATGCCCAGACGTGTGTCCCTTGCTCACTTTGCCACTGGATTCAAGATAGCCTGGCTGATGATGGCTGTAAGCCAGAAACCGGTCCCAGGATGCTTGTTTCCGGTCCAGGGAAGACATGGCTTGGCAGTTTGGGCTGGACTGTTCCCATGAGGCACAGGGTCAGACTGATTTGATATGGCCATGTCTGAACTGGGGTGGTGGAGTGAGCTAAAGAATGATGATGGATTAAACCCAGATCAGTTGACTGGGGGTGAGTGTTTGATTAGCTCAAACGCTCTCCGTCCATCATCCCCTTTGGTATTGCTTTGTTCGCCCTAAGTTGGCAGGGTATGCTCAGACGTGGGTTCCTTGCTCACTTTGCCACTGGATTCAAGCTAGCCTGGCTGATGATGGCTGAATAGCCAGAAACCGTTCCCAGGATGCTTGTTTCCGGTCCAGGGAAGACATGGCTTGGCAGTTTGGGCTGGACTGTTCCCATGAGGCACAGGGTCAGACTGATTTGCATATGGCCATGTCTGAACTGGGGTGGTGGAGTGAGCTAAAGAATGATGATGGATTAAACCCAGATCAGTTGACTGGGGGTGAGTGTTTTATTAGCTCAAACGCTCCGTCCATCATCCCCTTTGGTATCGCTTTGTTCGCCCTAAGTTGGCAGGGTATGCCCAGACGTGGGTCCCTTGCTCACTTTGCCACTGGATTCAAGCTAGCCTGGCTGATGACGGCTGAATAGCCAGAAACCGTTCCCAGGATGCTTGTTTCCGGTCCAGGGAAGACATGGCTTGGCAGTTCGGGCTGGACTGTTCCCATGAGGCACAGGGTCAGACTGATTTGCATATGGCCATGTCTGAACTGGGGTGGCCGAGTGAGCTAAAGAATGATGATGGATAAAACCCAGATCAGTTGACTGGGGGTGAGTGTTTGCAATGTTCAACACTCCGTCCATCATCCCCTTTGGTTTTGCTATGTTCGCCCTAAGTTGGCAGGGTATGCCCAGACGTGGGTCCCTTGCTCACTTTGCCACTGGATTCAAGATAGCCTGGCTGATGATGGCTGTAAGCCAGAAACCGGTCCCAGGATGCTTGTTTCTGGTCCAGGGAAGACATGGCTTGGCAGTTTGGGCTGGACTGTTCCCATGAGGCACAGGGTCAGACTGATTTGATATGGCCATGTCTGAACTGGGGTGGTGGAGTGAGCTAAAGAATGATGATGGATTAAACCCAGATCAGTTGACTGGGGGTGAGTGTTTGATTAGCTCAAACGCTCTCCGTCCATCATCCCCTTTGGTATTGCTTTGTTCGCCCTAAGTTGGCAGGGTATGCCTAGACGTGGGTTCCTTGCTCACTTTGCCACTGGATTCAAGCTAGCCTGGCTGATGATGGCTGAATAGCCAGAAACCGTTCCCAGGATGCTTGTTTCCGGTCCAGGGAAGACATGGCTTGGCAGTTTGGGCTGGACTGTTCCCATGAGGCACAGGGTCAGACTGATTTGCATATGGCCATGTCTGAACTGGGGTGGTGGAGTGAGCTAAAGAATGATGATGGATTAAACCCAGATCAGTTGACTGGGGTGAGTGTTTTATTAGCTCAAACGCTCCGTCCATCATCCCCTTTGGTATCGCTTTGTTCGCCCTAAGTTGGCAGGGTATGCCCAGACGTGGGTCCCTTGCTCACTTTGCCACTGGATTCAAGCTAGCCTGGCTGATGACGGCTGAATAGCCAGAAACCGTTCCCAGGATGCTTGTTTCCGGTCCAGGGAAGACATGGCTTGGCAGTTCGGGCTGGACTGTTCCCATGAGGCACAGGGTCAGACTGATTTGCATATGGCCATGTATGAACTGGGGTGGTGGAGTGAGCTAAAGAATGATGATGGATTAAACCCAGATCAGTTGACTGGGGGTGAGTGTTTGATTAGCTCAAGCGCTCCGTCCATCATCCCCTTTGGTATTGATGACGGCTGTAAGCCAGAAACCGGTCCCAGGATGCTTGTTTCCGGTCCAGGGAAGACATGGCTTGGCAGTTCGGGCTGGACTGTTCCCATGAGGCACAGGGTCAGACTGATTTGCATATGGCCATGTCTGAACTGGAGTGGCGGAGTGAGCTAAAGAATGATGATGGATTAAACCCAGATCAGTTGACTGGGGGTGAGTGTTTGCAATGTTCAACACGCCGTCCATCATCCCCTTTGGTTTTGCTATGTTCGCCCTAAGTTGGCAGGGTATGCCCAGACGTGGGTCCCTTGCTCACTTTGCCACTGGATTCAAGATAGCCTGGCTGATGACGGCTGTAAGCCAGAAACCGGTCCCAGGATGCTTGTTTCTGGTCCAGGGAAGACATGGCTTGGCAGTTCGGGCTGGACTGTTCCCATGAGGCACAGGGTCAGACTGATTTGCATATGGCCATGTCTGAACTGGGGTGGCGGAGTGAGCTAAAGAATGATGATGGATTAAACCCAGATCAGTTGACTGGGGGTGAGTGTTTGCAATGTTCAACACTCCGTCCATCATCCCCTTTGGTTTTGCTATGTTCGCCTCTAAGTTGGCAGGGTATGCCCAGACGTGGGTCCCTTGCTCACTTTGCCACTGGATTCAAGATAGCCTGGCTGATGACGGCTGTAAGCCAGAAACCGGTCCCAGGATGCTTGTTTCCGGTCCAGGGAAGACATGGCTTGGCAGTTTGGGATGTACTGTTCCCATGAGGCACAGGGTCAGACTGATTTGCATATGGCCATGTCTGAACTGGGGTGGCGGAGTGAGCTAAAGAATGATGATGGATTAAACCCAGATCAGTTGGCTGGGGGTGAGTGTTTGCAATGTTCAACACTCCGTCCATCATCCCCTTTGGTTTTGCTATGTTCGCCCTAAGTTGGCAGGGTATGCCCAGACGTGGGTCCCTTGCTCACTTTGCCCCTGGATTCAAGATAGCCTGGCTCATGACGGCTGTAAGCCAGAAACCGGTCCCAGGATGCTTGTTTCCGGTCCAGGGAAGACATGGCTTGGCAGTTTGGACTGGACTGTTCCCATGAGGCACAGGGTCAGACTGATTTGCATATGGCCATGTCTGAACTGGGGTGGCGGAGTGAGCTAAAGAATGATGATGGATTAAACCCAGATCAGTTGACTGGGGGTGAGTGTTTGCAATGTTCAACACTCCGTCCATCATCCCCTTTGGTTTTGCTATGTTCGCCCTAAGTTGGCAGGGTATGCCCAGACGTGGGTCCCTTGCTCACTTTGCCACTGGATTCAAGATAGCCTGGCTGATGACGGCTGTAAGCCAGAAACCCGTCCCAGGATGCTTGTTTCCGGACCAGGGAAGACATGGCTTGGCAGTTCGGGCTGGACTGTTCCCATGAGGCACAGGGTCAGACTGATTTGCATATGGCCATGTCTGAATTGGGGTGTCAGGGTGAGCTAAAGAATGATGATGGATTAAACCCAGATCAGTTGACTGGGGGTGAGTGTTTGCAATGTTCAACACTCCGTCCATCATCCCCTTTGGTTTTGCTATGTTTGCCCTAAGTTGGCAGGGTATGCCCAGACATGGGTCCCTTGCTCACTTTGCCGCTGGATTCAAGATAGCCTGGCTGATGACGGCTGTAAGCCAGAAACCGGTCCCAGGATGCTTGTTTCCGGTCCAGGGAAGACATGGCTTGGCAGTTCGGTCTGGACTGTTCCCATGTGGCACAGGGTCAGACTGATTTGCATATGGCCATGTCTGAACTGGGGTGGCGGAGTGAGCTAAAGAATGATGATGGATTAAACCCAGATCAGTTGACTGGGGGTGAGTGTTTGCAATTTTCAACACTCCGTCCATCATCCCCTTTGGTTTTGCTATGTTCGACCTAAGTTGGCAGGGTATGCCCAGACGTGGGTCCCTTGCTCACTTTGCCACTGGATTCAAGATAGCCTGGCTGATGACGGCTGTAAGCCAGAAATCGGTCCCAGGATGCTTGTTTCCGGTCCAGGGAAGACATGGCTTGGCAGTTTGGGCTGGACTGTTCCCATGAGGCACAGGGTCAGACTGATTTGCATATGGCCATGTCTGAACTGGGGTGGCGGAGTGAACTAAAGAATGATGATGGATTAAACCCAGATCAGTTGACTGGGGTTGAGTGTTTGCAATGTTCAACACTCCGTCCATCATCCCCTTTGGTTTTGCTATGTTCGCCCTAAGTTGGCAGGGTATGCCCAGACGTGGGTCCTTTGCTCACTTTGCCACTGGATTCAAGATAGCCTGGCTGATGACGGCTGTAAGCCAGAAACCGGTCCCAGGATGCTTGTTTCCGGTCCAGGGAAGACATGGCTTGGCAGTTCGGGCTGGACTGTTCTCATGAGGCACAGGGTCAGACTGATTTGCATATGGCCATATTTGAACTGGGGTGGCGGAGTGAGCTAAAGAATGATGATGGATTAAACCCAGATCAGTTGACTGGGGGTGAGTGTTTGCAATGTTCAACACTCCGTCCATCATCCCCTTTGGTTTTGCTATGTTCGCCCTAAGTTGGCAGGGTATGCCCAGACGTGGGTCCCTTGCTCACTTTGCCACTGGATTCAAGATAGCCTGGCTTATGACGGCTGTAAGCCAGAAACCCATCCCAGGATGCTTGTTTCCGGTCCAGGGAAGACATGGCTTGGCAGTTCGGGCTGGAATGTTCCCATGAGGCACAGGGTCAGACTGATTTGCATATGGCCATGTCTGAACTGGGGTGGCGGAGTGAGCTAAAGAATGATGATGGATTAAACCCAGATCAGTTGACTGGGGGTGAGTGTTTGCAATGTTCAACACTCCGTCCATCATCCCCTTTGGTTTTGCTATGTTCGCCCTAAGTTGGCAGGGTATGCCCAGACGTGGGTCCCTTGCTCACTTTGCCACTGGATTCAAGATAGCCTGGCTGATGACGGCTGTCAGCCAGAAACCGGTCCCAGGATGCTTGTTTCCGGTCCAGGGAATACATGGCTTGGCAGTTTGGGCTGGACTGTTCCCATGAGGCACAGGGTCAGACTGATTTGCATATGGCCATGTCTGAACTGGGGAGGCGGAGTGAGCTAAAGAATGATGATGGATTAAACCCACATCTGTTGACTGGGGGTGAGTGTTTGCAATGTTCAACACTCCGTCCATCATCCCCTTTGGTTTTGCTATGTTCGCCCTAAGTTGGCAGGATATGCCCAGACGTGGGTCCCTTGCTCACTTTGCCACTGGATTCAAGATAGCCTGGCTGATGATGGCTGTAAGCCAGAAACCGGTCCAAGGATGCTTGTTTCTGGTCCAGGGAAGACATGGCTTGGCAGTTCGGGCTGGACTGTTCCCATGAGGCACAGGGTCAGACTGATTTGCATATGGCCATGTCTGAACTGGGGTGGCGGAGTGAGCTAAAGAATGATGATGGATTAAACCCAGATCAGTTGACTGGGGGTGAGTGTTTGCAATGTTCAACACTCCGTCCATCATCCCCTTTGGTTTTGCTATGTTCGCCCTAAGTTGGCAGGGTATGCCCAGACGTTGGTCCCTTGCTCACTTTGCCACTGGATTCAAGATAGCCTGGCTGATGACGGCTGTAAGCCATAAACTGGTCCCAGGATGCTTGTTTCCGGCCAGGGAAGACATGGCTTGGCAGTTTGGGCTGGACTGTTCCCATGAGGCACAGGGTCAGACTGATTTGCATATGGCCATGTCTGAACTGGGGTGGTGGAGTGAGCTAAAGAATGATGATGGATTAAACCCAGATCAGTTGACTGGGGGTGAGTGTTTGCAATGTTCAACACTCCGTCCATCATCCCCTTTGGTTTTGCTATGTTCGCCCTAAGTTGGCAGGGTATGCCCAGACGTGGGTCCCTTGCTCACTTTGCCACTGGATTCAAGATAGCCTGGCTGATGATGGCTGTAAGCCAGAAACCGGTCCCAGGATGCTTGTTTCCGGTCCAGGGAAGACATGGCTTGGCAGTTCGGGCTGGACTGTTCCCATGAGGCACAGAGACAAACTGATTTGCATAAGGCCATGTCTGAACTGGGGTGGCAGAGTGAGCTAAAGAATGATGATGGATTAAACCCAGATCAGTTGACTGGGGGTGAGTGTTTGCAATGTTCAACACTCCGTCCATCATCCCCTTTGGTTTTGCTATGTTCGCCCTAAGTTGGCAGGGTATGCCCAGACGTGGGTCCCTTGCTCACTTTGCCACTGGATTCAAGATAACCTGGCTGATGACGGCTGTAAGTCAGAAACCGGTCCCAGGATGCTTGTTTCCGGTCCAGGGAAGACATGGCTTGGCAGTTCGGGCTGGACTATTACCATGAGGCACAGGGTCAGACTGATTTGCATATGGCCATGTCTGAACTGGGGTGGCGGAGTGAGCTAAAGAATGATGATGGATTAAACCCAGATCAGTTGACTGGGGGTGAGTGTTTGCAATGTTCAGCACTCCGTCCATCATCCCCTTTGGTTTCATTGCAAACAGTGTCATTTCTCATGGGCGATGGAACTTTGCTTATCAAACACGTGGTGTCCAATCCCTGATTTCAGCCGGTTGATGGGCCCCTTAGAGGCTCATGATGTGGCTTGTTCTGTGGATGGTCCAATGACACGTGCAGCTTTACTTGGAATCTTCGATCAATGGGATATCTGTGCAGCTGCGCAGACTTTCCTACAACGAAGTTTCATTGAATATCACGCAAGTTTGCCTTTTCTATTTTTGGATGCTCCTGTTTGTGAGGAACATGATTTTTCCTTCGGCTTGCTAAATTGGATGTCATAGTTTTTTTCCTCCACTGACAACGATACACTATTAGAAGGAATTGCATTCCTTTGCACCCAAACCTTCATGGATTAAATACTTGAGTCGTCCCTACTCCACTGTCTGAAATACAGACTCTTTTGTATCAAGCTCACCGTGCCTTCAGCTTTTTTCAAACTTTCCCTTTTTTCTCCGATTTGTTTTTTTTAGAAAGTCCCTCACCAATATTTTAAACAGTGCCTGACTTCTGAACTCTGTTTTTGTTCTTCTGTCTATTTCCTACTGACTTACCAGGGGGAGGGTGTTATATGGGGTTATATGGCCCTAAGACACATTGTCGACATTGCTAAGTTAGCATGAGTTTTGCTTTCCCTATGCTGCTGCTTTTGAGCACGCCTCTGCTAAGCGTTTGTTTTCGCAACACTTTGCCTCTGCCCTGTACATGAAAACAGATTGTTTTTCACGTTCTCAGCCTTCCCTTCAATTCTGTCTGAACATAATGTGCAAGGTCGGTCAACAATGTCTCTTATTATTCTGTTCTGGTCAGTCCCTATTACCTAGACAAAACATGTAACCAACAGCTGCAATGCGGAAGAATCGTGCTTTGATATAACGTTGTTGCATGTTTTTGAAACACTCTCGAAGAAAGCTGTTCCATGGAGCTGAACGCTGCTGTTCATTGATGTAAACCCTTGGGTTTAAGCTTTGAGGTAGGGGTCTGCTAATAACGCCTAGAGATCTTCTGTTATATAAAATAACTTCTTATTGCCTTGGGGAGGGTGATTAGGCCCAGTTATTTAGCCTTTTTCACAGTCTTTATAAAATGACAACTCCTTTTATATTCTATGGTATTGTAACAATGCTAATGATTCTTGCTTTATGCATTTTGCTGCTAGTTGTGGTTCGCATACTGTATCATGGATCACTATAGTCAAAATAAACATTTTGAACTTATTTAGTGACTGATTATTTTTATTGTGGACAAGTACGTGAGAGCGAAAGAGTGTCTTGTTCCCGCGACTCTGAGGTGAGTCGGGAGTGCTCGTGTTCTGGGTTGTCTAAACATTCGTAGCTTCTTGATATTTGTAGGAGACCGAATGAGACACTATTGCTAGTCGGTTGGGATTTTGGGTACTAAGGTTATAGGAGGTACACCCCTATTTACTGAGGTCGTATTTTGTTGTGCACAGTTCTGTGTATGAGCAGAATCCCCGCAACAACTGCTGTTCAACATCCTGACATTTTTTATTCTACTACACTACCATGCAAAAGAGCTCAATTCATTTCTCCTAAATATAGAGTAGGGGTTTTTGCATAATAAAGCTTTCTAACAAAAGTTCTCAATATTAAATTGTGTACTCCTAACATTCTAAAAATGATGAAAGCTGCTTTGACACACTTTTTTTGACAGACAAGCTAGTGGGTGTCCTTATAAATTAGCATGCTTTCTTACTTTGCATGGATCTAATCCTTGCAAAGTATGTATTTTCAGTTTTAAACTTCTGGAAGCAAACACACAGAGGAAATTTCTCAATATATCAATTGATTGTTGATGAATACTAAAAACACTACTGCAATTCCATTTGCACACAGGTGCCTGTCTACTCTTTCCTTGCATCTCTTCAGCAGTCTCTTCCTCAACATTTCTAGGTACCATTACTTCCTTTGTAGCAGGAATACCATTTTTCATCTTATAACATCGTCCAGATTCATCAACTGCATGCACTAATGTGTTGTCTTAGAAATAGCTTTCATCATTAAAGAAAGGCACAGTACTCGAAGTATGTATCCATTCACCACTAAAAACTTTGCAAAAGTTACTTCTATTAACAAGGCTTTTCTTTTGACTTTGTCTCCTCATAGACAACACTATTTTATCCAGTGTCTTCATTCGGTATAAAACTAAGATAAATAGTTTCCTCGTCAGAGTAAACGCCTTATCAACTACACCTTCAACATATTCCTTTTTGTCTGATTGCCTGTGTTCTTCTTTTATACTTCTTCATAGATGCTAACAAGTTGCAAATTACTCTAGTGCGGAACATTCTACCTCTGATTTCCTTGAACTTCCTCTGTCTTCTGCTTACAGTCTTTCCTTTTTTCAATGACTTCTTACTTAAGATACTTTTTGTGCTTTAGTCCTCCATGTTATAGTTTTCTTTTCTTTACTTCTTTTTGTACTTTTTCAAGTTGTGCACAAATAATTTTAGAAAACGTCTTGGTCCTCTTACCAGAAAAACTTTTCTCTTTCACCATCTTTTCTGCATTTTGCCCATTTTTTGTTTCTTAGTTCTAAGGAGATGTTCTATTTGCTGCTGCTTCTTTCTTCTCTGACTTTTTGTTGGGCTGGTTATTCTATGTACATACTAGATACTGATGGCTGAAAACAAAAATAGAAAAGTACACTGATCACTTAATCATATAGTGTCACATTACATATTTTAACTATTTAACAATTTAGTTTACATGAATATATATAACTTAGGCAATCTTCAGACTACATATGTTCACTTTTAAGTATGTAGCACCCATCCTAGTAACTACCGACACCCTACGTCACTGCTCAGTTATATGTATGGGTGAGTGAGAGGTTGCTCATACAGCTACTCACAGATAAAATTACTCACCCAAAGAGTTACCCATACACACTCTCACTCACCCGTATACCTACATACACAGAAATTAACTTAAAGAAGCATACACTCTTCATTAACAACAACAGACCTCGGGGGCAGTCATATGTTGTAGAAGAGTAGCTTAAAACTTGATAAGGGCATTGCATGTTAATCTTGAATGTGTCAGTTTATTCACGTATTTGTGAATAACTGTGTGAGTCCCTATCAGGACCTGATATTCTATGACTATGTAACTTTGTTCGTAAATGATTGTCTGTCTTTATGATATCTATGGACCTCTAAATGTGTCTGTAAAAGATTGGGTTATTTAAGTGTGTTAACTGCTTTTATTAGCAGAAGATACATATCAGTTGTGCCTGTCAGTGTGAGTGAATCTTTGTGTGCTTCTCTAAATACCTCACTACATGTTTCAGTGTCTGTCTTCTTTTCTGCTTAGGTATCTCAGATTTAAATCTAGGTGTAGGCTGGATGTATGATTGGACACATAGGTTTGCATGAGTGCATATAGCTCACTGAAATATCCAAGTCCCACTTTTACTTTTTAAGCGAGTAGCTCCCTGTGCTATGGCCTAGCTACAGCCTAACTTAGTGTTCACTTAAATGTGGTACAAGAACAGCCATCACCTTGTGTACCATTTATAAGTGATAAAACAGCTCTACCAGTAAAACTACCTGACCAGGTTAAATTATACCAGGGCTATTTCTCTGCACAGTAAACTTGAAAGTGTCAGTTGTTTAGCAGACATCTCAATGAGTGTTTCAGTTGCAATCTGTGGCTGTGATTCCATGTGTATGTAAATCTTTTACAAAATCACTGTCTCTCTTTATGTGATATGTGATTGTCTGAGTGTGTCTGTAAAGGCCTGCATAGATTGCCTCCTGGATGTACTAGTGATTATTGGGTTATTTAAGTGTGTGACAAACTGCCTTCATTACACCAAAATACACATCAGTTGTCCCTGTCTATATGAGCGAATCTTTACGTGCTTCTCTAACTACCTCACTAGGTGTTTCAGAGTCTGTCTGATTTTTAATTAGCTATTGCAGATTTAAGTCTGGGTGTAGGATGGATGCATAATTGTGCACAAAGGTTTCTATGAGTGCATAAAGGTCACTGAAACATCAAACTGCATCTTTTCATTTTTAAGCGAGTAGCTCCCAGCGCTATGGCCTAGCAGTTACAGCCTACCTTACTCTTCAGTTATATATGGTTTAAGAGACGTTTATACCTTGTGTATCAGTTTTAAGTGATACGACAGGCCTACCAATAAACCTCTGTGCACAGATCAATTCAGATTCATAATTCATATACACCTATAATGCATAAATTCCACTTTCAAAACTGACTGTTGTATTCATCTTTTATAATGGAACAAATAATACCACAACTCAATCAATCAATTAATCAGGGATTTTTAGAGCACACTACTCTCCCGTGAGGGTCTCAAGGCATTGGGGGGGACTACGCAGCTCGGTCATTCGAAAAGCCAGGTCTTTCACAATTCAAATGAAAGCATTAGTTATAAGCAGCAGTTCAAATATACACATATAAAACTTTGACATGATATACTACAAAATAACACATACGTTTAACCATTAGCGTGCAATTTTTTCTCCTACCACTTCCAGAATGCAGTAAAGCTTTACAAGTGCAAGATTGACCTCAATGGACACACACTCTAAACTAATTTGACAGACATCTAATCTGCACCTGAGACAAACTATGTCTTACTTACCTATTAATAGATATATTTAAAAAAAAGTTTTAATTTGATTTATAAATAATTATATATATTTCAAAATCTTTTTATAACAATATGACATAATTATATACCTTATTAATCATTGTTTTCACTTACAATTTTTTTTAAATTCATATACCAGAAGATTGAGGGCCTGATTCACAGAACTAACTTACGTCAAAAACGTAAAGTTAGTACTTTTTGGTATTCACAGAATACACTTACTCATTTTGGTATTCACAGAATGAACTTACTCATTTTGGTATTCACAGAAGTTAGTAGTCCTAACTTTAGGACTCCTAAATGCCTTCTGTGAATACCGAAAGTCTTAAAGTTAGGATTTTTCTCAGTTTAGGAGTAGTAAAGTTAGGACTAACTTTACTACTCCTAAACTGAGAAAAATCCTAAAGGCATTTAGGAGTCCTAAAGTTAGGACTACTAACTTCTGTGAATACCAAAATGAGTAAGTTCATTCTGTGAATACCAAAATGAGTAAGTGTATTCTGTGAATACCAAAAAGTACTAACTTTACGTTTTTGACGTAAGTTAGTTCTGTGAATCAGGCCCTGAGTTTGTTGGTAAAATTGCTTTTTATTCTCCTATTAGGTAGATGCAATATTCTCAGGGTTTGTAAAAACTTAGCACAAGAATGGCACATCAGCCTCATACAAAGCAACCATAAATAGCAACCTTCTGAACTTTCCATTGCCTGACACTGTAAAAGTCAACAAATAAAAACATTGCTTTCATATTCAATCTTGTAACTGCATTTCTGAATGGTTAATGTCTATTAACACTTTCACTCCTGTTTGGAGGTAGCCCAAAATGCATTCCTTTGTGTCAACACATGCAACGTAATCGCGATGATCGGAGAACCCACTTCCCTTAATACTTTTATATTTCTATCACTATACTACACTTTCTTGGAACATCCTTACTAGGTAATCTTACTCACTAGGTCATCTTACCAACCTTATAAACTATGAACCTAAACCTCTCAAATTTTTAACACCCTTCCCCAATACTCACTCTGTAGATTCTCTATAGAAACCCACTAGCACCAGTAGGTCACAAGTTCACAACACATTCCAGAAGGGCCATACTAGTTACAAAATAAATTACAGCAGGTGTGGTTTACTGCACATACTGTGAAGCATATCCAACTCTGTATTACATTTTATTTCTATTTACCAGAGCCAATGAAACATCTATTTACTAATCATTTCATCCAATCAAAATTCAAGTTTTTTCAAACCACCAGCACACATGCATTTTCACTGTCTTTCATAGTACCAACTGTCATATTGAGCTGCAGACCTGTCCTGTGTGCTCCACCTCCTTCCTACAAAATGCTTAGAGTGTGGATTGTGGGCCACAGCTGTGTCAATTGGGCTAAAGAGGCTGCACAAAACAGAGGTATTGACAGGGACTTGGGTTTGCCAAATGTGAAGATTAGTTGGTTTGGCCAGAGAGGGTTAAAGTTTCATCAGCTACTGCCTCTGGTTTAAACCTTTGTGGATTTCCAAGCTCCTCACCTCATGATTGTGCACTTTGGTGGCAATGACCTAGGGACATTCACTGGGGTAGGGCTGGAAATCCTAATGAAGGATACCTTTGCAGAACTGATGTTGCTTTTTTCCTCACACTGTCTTGGTGTACTCTAATATATGCCAAATACTGAAATGGAAGTGGTCAAATCAATTCTGTCCACAGATTGTCAAAGCCAGGAAACATGTTAATAAAACTGTTTCTGCTTTCCTCCGAGACCATAATATGGGCTCTATCTATAACAACAATCTGCGTTTTCACATGCATGGAATGTATAGCAGTGATGGAGTTCACTTTACAGATGAAGGGAACAGTGTGTCTCTAAGCAACCTGAAACTCTGCATACAGTCTTATCTGTATCTGTCTTATACACACTCTCAACATTAAGACTCTTGGCAGAGCCACCCAAGAGGCCAAAATGTTGTTAATTTTCTTTTTTAGAATCTTTAATGACCACCACCACATTAAAAAAATTGTACTTAAAAAATCTATTCCAACTATTGCAATACACAAATTAGTGACTTAAAGAACATGTTTATATACATATATTTGTAGTAACTTTTTTAAAAACTGTGTTTGAACCCTACTTCCCATTTTCACGATGACGCTGAGAGTCGTAATGACTCCGGTAACCGTGGTGATCGCATCTTTTAATAGGGGGTGCAAAACACATATATGCACACATTTTACAGTATTTTAGACACTAGGGGCTTATTACTGCACTGTTTAAAGTCATATTATTTTAGAGAGTTTGCATAAAATCAACCATTTAAACTGATTTTCCATTTTCGCAGTGAAGCCGGGCATCTTGATAACGTCGGTACCCGCGATCACCGCGAATACCTCATCAAATGACAAAACGAATGCAGACATTCAATAGCCACCACCCCATACAAAACTTATAACTGCAAAATGGATTCTAAGCAACACACTACACACATTGCTTTCTAAACAGCTGTATAATAGCATGTACAATTCCCTTAATCCATAACACAGTGAATAAAATTTTCAGTTTAATCTATGACTGCATGCATCACTGAATCAGTAAGTCTTTTATTAACTGTATAATTATTTGAGTGGATTTGTGAGATGGTGCATCAGTCTATCAATGCTTCTGCAACAAAATGTGTGACTGCCTCAGTACATCTATGAGTGGGTGCATCAGTGTCACAATGGGTCTCTGATTGGTTGCGTAAGTCTCTCACTCAATCTATGAGTAGGTGCATGAGTGCCTTTGTGCTTTTGTAAGTAAGTATATGACTATCTGACTGGATCTGTGAGTGGATACATGAGTGTCTAAGGGGGTGTCTAAATGGGTGAGTGAGTGGGTACATGAGTGTCTGAGTGGATCTGTGAGTGAGTGCATGAATCTCTCAGTGGGTCTATGACTGGCAGCATGCATATCTGAGTGGTTCTGTCAGTGGGTGCGTGGGTCTGTGAGTGCGACTCTGCGTGGGTACATGAGTCTCTGAATGTATAACTAACTGGGTACATAAGTCTCTGAGTGGGTCTATGACTGACTGTGTGAGTGACTGTATGGGTGTGTGAGTGTCTGAGTGGGTCTGTGAGTGGATATATGAGTGTCTGAGTGGATCTGTGAGTGGGTGTATTAGTGTCTCAATAGGTCTGTGACTGAAAGCATAAGTCTCTGAGTAGGTGAGTGAATGGGTGCATGCATGAGTGTCTGAGTGGGTGTGTGACTGGTAGGGCGAGTATCTGGGTGGGTCTGTGAGTGGATGCATAAGGCTTGACTGGGTGAGTGAGTAGGACAGCATTGTTCATATTAGTTGATTTATGGTGGCCAATTCACAAAAAATATGTAAAACTACACTCTCATTTTAATATATATGTCCAAGTCTAGTTTTACCACCTTTTGGAAATCACAAATTCTGATTGGAATCCGCATGGAAAGCTGCACATGGGCAGGTTTCTGAGCAGATTCCTTGGAAAGTCAATTGATTTCCAAGGACGGAATCCATTTCCACTGTGCAAAGTTCTCTATCGGGAAGAACTCTGGATAGGAGGAATTGATTTCAGTGTGCAAATACACATTTTTTTGTTTCTTTTTTCCATGTAAGGAAAATATATTTTCCCATTGAGAAATCCCTTTCCTATACCCCCATTGAACCTGGCAATCATTCATTCCCCTTCTCATCCAGGAAAAGGATTTACACCAGCACCTCTGCTGGAGTAAAAATATGACACTTTCCAGACTGGAAAGAGTGATGACAGGAGTTTTTGAAACTCTCCAAAAGTACTTGTGGGCATTTTCAAACCTCCAAGGCAATCCACACCCTTTAATGCCAAGGAACACCCTTAACCCTGCCCCCACAAAACAATAACTGCCCTTTAACAAACATATTCCACACACTCCACATATAAAAGATTCAACACTGCCTGAACCCTAAGAACACAAAACTATCACCTGGCCAACTGATATCACCCACACCACCCACAACCTGACTCACCTCTCCCTAAATCTTAAAAGTACAAAACTAAAACTACCACTTTCCCAAAAGACCCAGCCCCGCTCCAGTAAAAATGCCCCTGTAAATTGTCCATTATTTTATTTCCTTTTGGTTCTAAGCAAGGTTGTCTAGGTGCTTCAGTATTTTCTTGAGGAGGACCTCCGTGGATGTGGAGGGTGGTGTGCTGGCTGCTGGAAGGGGCATGGGTGACTTGATGCTGTCTGCACACCCAGCTGTCCTTTGCCACTGCTGTCTGGAGGCACTCCAAGACCCTGGGTTCTCTGCTGCCTCGTCCCTCTCCTCTGAGTCCCCCAGCCTGCAGAAGGCTGCCACAATGGTTATCTCCCTTTGTGCTTTTTGCTGTGGATCATTCTCCTGAGGCAGTGTCTAGCAGTAGCAGAAGACTGGACTAAGTAGAGAGGAAAAATAAATCGTAGTACCCACTGCAAGCACATTTGTATAATCAGTGACACAACATTCCTGGTGTCTAGGGCTATTGGAATTATAAGATTCTGCATTGCCGAGATTTTTTATGTGTAATTATTATTTGCAGTAGTTGCCATTAATTAATCTAACATCACCTGCATAATTTAAAAAACTCACCCATCACCATTAACATGTGTACATAAATAATGAAATTCAAGGTTTTACTGCCACTGATGTGATGTATTATTTATGCAATGCAATTTGACTTTTCATGCAACATAATAAATTGAGCTAATTCACCTGCATCATATTGGACAGCTATCCGCACTTAATAATAATGACAATGTTCACAAAAAATGACTGCATCTGCCACCCTAAACGGGAAACTGGTCCACACTGGTACACAATTTTATTGTTATAGCCATCATGCTATCTTATTGATCCATCTAAGCATTCTGTATAAGGCAAAAGAACACCAACAGGTAATGGATGGTGTGACCCTAACTAGGAAAAACGGCTACCAACTTAAGTGGACACAGGTACAGAAGCTAAATCTGGTCCCTGAAATACTAGCTCAAGTAAAGATAGAAATTACATATTGTTTGGAGGAGAGTTCTTCTCCTTCAATTTTAGTCACCCAGTTCAGAGCACTCTTGGTGAAATTAAAAAAGGCACTTACCCGCGTAAAGGTGCCAAATACGACTAACCCTGGGCGTAGGTCGCGTAGTCGCACTAGGCGAGGCTACGCAAAGCTGTAAAAGCGCTACGCGAGCTACGTGTAGCTACGCGAGCATGCGTAGTTGCTTGTCCCGCCCGTTCGTGATGCGTTTTTCTTGTTCGGGAATGCGTATTGTGTGTTCGGGACGCTGTTTGCGTGCTTGGGGGATAGTATCTTGCGAACTTGCCCATGCGGTCGCCAATCGGCGCACCCATCTTGTTTTTCACTTGTCCCGCCCGTTCGCGATGCCTTATTCCCTGTTCTGGGTCGCGTATAGCGTGTTCACAATGCGCATTTCATGTTCGGGAACGCGTTTTACATGTTTGCAATTCTTTTTGCGTGCTTGGGGGGAAATATCGCACGAGCTTACCCACACGGTCGCGATGGGCGCGGCCATCTTGTTTTTCACTCTATGCTATGGTTCTGGACATGCTTTTCTATCCTCCCTCTATCTTTGTAATCCTTAGGTTTTTACACTGTTTTTCTGATCTTTTTTATTTATTATCTATCCCTCTCTGTCCTTAAGTCTATATTTTGCATTTTATTTCTACTTTTACTGCGTTTTTTTTACTTTTCTACTGTTTTATATTACTTCCTTCTTTAAGCTCCTACTTCTTCACCTAACTTTATTTTTTCCTTCTACATTTTGTTTTTCGCCTCCCGCACACCCCAGAACCATGGCTAAGGGTACCACCACTACCGGCTCCAAGGGCAAGGCGCCTGCGCCCAAGAGCCGCCTGCCTTACGGCAGACTGCGCCCTGCAGGGGTGCAGGCCAGGGAGCTTTTCAGCGAGGCGGAGGTGGCCGTCCTTGTTTTTTTTGTGCAGCACCACCTCCCCTTGACCTTGGCAGCAGGCGGCAGGCCTGGCTCCGGGTACCCTACGCAGGAGCGTCACCGCCGGTGGGCGAAGGTGCGCCGGGCAGTGTTTCGCTGCTCAGGGGTCCGGCGCACCCATAACCAGCTGGCTCACCGGTGGTCAGACATCTTGGACCGGGATCAGGACCTGCTGGACCTGCTAGGTGTCGAGGTCATGGGGCTTGGTGAGTAGCTAATATACTAGTAGTATAAGTATTGTGTATAATTTTTTTCCGAATAGCAAGAATGCTGCTGCTTACATTGCAGGTAAATTACGTTTCAAAATCTTCTGTGATTGTAGGACACAGGTGCTTGGCGCTACTAATCTTACTTGTTTGCAACTTTGCGCTCGCTTGGGCTGATTATGTAAGAGTTTACTTTAGAGAACTTAAGTTAGGTAATGCTATTGCTAGAGAGACTCTAGTCCTTCCTTTGTCCTCCTGTCACTAAGAAGAGATAGTGGTGGATGGATTGATAGGTTTAGTTAGTATTAGTTGGTAATTTTTTAGCGGTCTGCGTGACGTATCCTCTGTCACTGAGTGCTGCTTACCCCAGTCCTTAGTAGAACCTTTTGTAGTTTGTTTAGTGAGTGGTAAGGCTTAACAGTGTCACTAGCAGAACATCAGACGCAACCAACCAACAATTTGGCGTATGCACAAATTTATGCATGTGTCCTCCCTCTATGCATTATGGAAATGCAGACTTAGTGAACAATTGGCCCATCTGGAATAGGTGGGCTAGCTAGGTGAGGTGGTACTTAGGCTTAGTTAGTATTCTGGAATTAGAATGGAACACTGGATTAATGTTCATAAATAATAACTAGACGGTACGCAAATCCCGCAATACTACTAGTCGACTCATATTAGATAGGTCAAATTTATTGCAATTGTTGTTTCCATAAATGTTTTTGGAGCGTTTTAAAAAATATTTTAATTGTTTCACACCACTCATCAATGTTTGTCTCTTTCTTACTTATATCTTTCATGATCTGCACCCAGGGGCAAGAAGACGGGGTCGTCTGAGGGAGCAGCTGATGGCCACCAGGACCGCTCCTCTACCGAGGGCTCTGCCGCTGGCCCCAGTAAGTCCTCCTGTTGTTAATATTAATAATTATACCTCCCTAAATTTTACTGCACCTTATTTTTCCCAAACTATTATTTCTGTTTCCTAATTCTATTTTTTACAACATCTTCTTCGATCTAGACTATCTGTTTCTAAATTCTTGTTATCACTGGTTCTAACTGCCTCTGCTATGACTCTCTGTACTACTACTATTAGTCTGTCTGTAGCTAAGCTTGCCCAGTTGGCCACTCTTTATTTAAAAAGGTTTTAAATAAAACTCAGATTCACCAATAGACCTAGCCACTGAGTCCAGTCCTTTGGGTTGTCCTCTTCTAGTCTTCTTAATCTTGAGTCTTTTTGACAATTCCCACCACAAAATGCCCAACCAGATATTTTACTATTTTTTATAGGATAGGACATACTACTGTTGTAGTGATTCTGCACATACACAAAGAACTATGCACAAGAAAATACTTAGGACGTTGGTGATAGGAGGTTGGACCTTCCTCACACCTCAGAACCCACAATCCCCTGACCGACTAGCTATAGTGTCTCATTAGCTCCCCGAACCCCTTGAAGATACCCAATGATTAGACAACCCAGAACATAACACTCCCGACCTCTGAGAGTCCCGGAAGGTATGCACACCCTTTTGCTCACTCACTTGTGTAAGTCAACACCAAATAGCACAGAGTCTAGGTAAGTTCAAAAGGTTTATTTCCAAATAACAAGATCAATGCAGTATAGGAATAGGATATAATGCAGTATAGGAATACGAGCCAGCACCAACAGCAAAATGCATAAGATTAAAACAATAAACATTGCTACAAGTCCACAGAAGACAAAAGGGGAAATTATGATAACTGAACAGTGGTGGAAGAACCACCCTCCCCTTGTTAGGAATATAGTTTATATAAATGAAGGTCTGAGCGAATTCTGGGGGACGCCTCACCTTAGAACCTATAAGTACTGGACATCATAAGCTCTGCAAAGCTCTGGTTCGTAGAAGGGAATCTATCGTCTGTTATGAGAAAAATGGTGCGCGTTAGTATAATGCAAGCATTTCTCAGTCGTGCCAAAAAGTGTAGCATGTTATGGCTAAGCAATACGGACTGACCAGAAATCCATAACAAAGTGGCTTGTTTTTAGACCTTGTACGCAGTGCTCCGACAGTAGCAGTATGAGCTCATGTGGGCTCAAACTTCTCAAAGGCGTCTTACACAACAACAAGCTGCGAGGTAACGTGCGCAAAAATAAAAGACACAAAGCTAAAATGGTTGCATCATGGCTCAGGCTAACTTAGCAAAGACTAGAATGACCCTAGGGACCATCTAACACTACTAGTGTCTACTCTACTGCTCTGGTACCCGATTAGTAGTAGCGATGTATGTTGTATATATTAACTTTTTTTCAATCTTGCTAGTGAAAAAGAATAAATAGGGGGAGGTGTATATGGCATCTAAAAAATGTGTAATGTTTTTCTAGCCGTACTACCGACCACCAGTGCCAGGGCCAGCGGCGATGGCGACACGGCCACTTCGGGAGGGAGCAGGAGATGCGGCAACTGCAGGAGCTGCAGGGGGTGAGCCACCAGCAGTGGCGGGCGGTGGTAAGTTATATTTCTTACTTATTGACATTACACTCGCTGCAAGGGTGTACACTGTACTGGTGAGACTTAGTAAGTAAGGAGTTGTTGTGAACAACGGTTGAAGAAGACACTCTTTACTTAGCATTAGCAATAGCATTAGCGGCAGGAGTTGAGTAACCAATGGCCTCTTCCATCTGACTTCAACTCAGCTGTGAAAGTTTTATGGAGAAGACTAAAAGTCAGATCAGATGACCTTGATGGATGGGTTGAACGAAAAGGGAAAGAAGGGTGGAATGAGGAAGGACGGGCAAGATGTAATATTTATGACTGGCAGAGAAGGATACGTGGGATGCATGCATAGGTGCCTGATGGGAATCAGATGCATGGGGGGTTGAAGGATGGGTGGAAGGTGAAAGAAAAAGATGCCTGCCTGGGTGGATAGCAAGAATCCTAAGGGGTGCTTGGGTCAAACTCAAAGCCAAGGCAAGCAAGGAAGGAAGGACACATGGGTGGTGGTTTAAAAAAAAAATGAATAAATGTTTGTTGTTGGTGAAACAAACTAAGGTTTGTTGAGAGATGAAGAAGAATGATAGATGTTTACTTTGAATGGATGGATGCCTGGATGGTATTCATCATAGATAGCATAGGTGGAGACTGTCACTGGATGAAGAGTCTTAGTTTGAAGAGAATGTAAAAGAAACCGCGCCACAGTAGCAAAGCCGGGGAGAATAGAAGTTGTATTTTCAGAATACTCCCTTGACTCACTGTAGTTTGCAAGCACAGCATATATATTGTGTATGTATGTATGTAGTTATCATTATTAAGCGCCTTCCTCCGACTCCGGGGCCCACTCCGTACCTATGTTAATTTATTTTCGAAATTTCAACTGTCAGCCACCCTGACATGGGTGGTCTATCAGCTGGTTAGTTACAACATCAATCAAAACAAAGTACCTCATGTCGTCCCACATATATAAGCAATGATCATGATTGGATCAGATATCATCTGCCTTTATAGTCAGGGCAGGGTGAAAGTGACATTGAGCAGTTGCTCTTGATGTAACAGAGTATGGCCAGTGCCACCTGTAATAGAAAAAAAATCGGAGCTTCCCCACCTGCAGACAGTAGTAAATAAAACTAATGTGAGTCTGCAACTCTGCGTCACCATGACTCATGTATGTTTGTCTTTTCCGCAAGCTGACTGAGCTGGCATGCCGGCTACAACAAGGTTACGTAGTTTCGCTAAAC
Source organism: Calotriton arnoldi (assembly GCA_963921515.1). NCBI lineage: Eukaryota > Metazoa > Chordata > Amphibia > Caudata > Salamandridae > Calotriton > Calotriton arnoldi. The sequence continues at coordinate 2,933,682 of CAWUFW010001113.1, forward strand.
TAGAGAGAACAAGAAGACTGGTGTACTACTGTGTACTCGAGTCCATAGTGGTAGGATAATGCCTGAAACTCCCACAATTGTTAGAGGACGAGGAAGTCGGAGGATAGATACATACCACAAATGTTATGTACTGTGCTTGCTAGTGCTATTGTGCCACTATGTGTTGAATTAATTTTGTGTTACTGTTTTGCTAAGAGTATTGGTTACAATAGTCTTTTTCTTTCTTGATATAGCTCCTCCTTCCCAAGCAAAACCAACCAGGAAGGAGTTGGCAGCCATGGCCCGGCGCCGGAAACTGGAGGCCATCTGCCAAGAGTACAGGCGGCTGGTGGCTCAGGCGGAGGAGGAGGAGGAGGTGGCAGCAGCTGCAGCCTCCTCCAATGCCTCGGGCCCCAGCCAGGCCCCACCTCCAGTGGAACGGTGCCGCGGTCAGGCAGTCACCCGCCGCAGCACTGTAACATCCAGCACTGCTGCCACCCACCTGGATGCAACTGCAGGGCATTTCGCCGCCGTATGCTCCTCCGAATGGCACGCCTAGAGGAGCACCTAGAGGAGCGGGTCAAGATCCTGGTGGACAAACATCTAAGAGCCCGCAGAATCTAAGAACTATGACCCCGTTGGATTGCCCCTTTCTTATTCCTTTTTATGGTGGGTGGGAATTGGGCGTTGGCGTTGGGGTTTATTATTATGGACATTGGTTGGACTTTTTTGTTTTGAACATTGGTTGGGGTTAGGGAGAGGGGTGGGTCAAGTGTTGTGGGATAGTTTATTTTTGTTAGGGTAATAAATTATATTTATACTTAAACATACAATGTTAATGTTTTGTGGGGGGGTTACTGTTTTACGAATTTACGTCACATGGTTTCCTTGCTGCTGCAGGGCCGCAGCCAGTGTTTGATTTAAATAATCTGCCGATTTTGTAACACACATACAGATAGATGCGGTACCCCTCACTGAGTGATTTGTCCTACTAGTACTGTCAGTCTCTCCTCCTAGTTCATTATACCTCCCCCAAACTTCTTATCTTACCTGTGATTGATGATTAAGTTAGGCACAGCAATGGCTGCATGGCGATGATGGTTTGGTTTCCCAAGAGAATGGAGATGCCATGGTTGTGGTGGTAGTAGTAGACACTGGCAGTAGCCTTTGCAGAAAAAGAAAATGAGACAGTCACTCACCCGAGAGAGACTGTGGGAGGAGTAGTAGAACGAAGTAAAGTACTGTACACAAGAAGACTGCCAAACAAACAATAATATTGCAAATGCTAAAGTAAAATAAAACATAATGGTGGCGGGGACAGCCTAGTACAACAAGTTACAAACTGTAGTTGTGTCGAGTCACTCAACACAATCGTAACCTTTACTGCTGTGTAGGAGGATGTTGATGATGAATCCAATCGATGCCGGCAATTAATTATGATGTATTAGGTCCCTTTGGAAAAATTAATTGACTTGCACATAGACTGAGCATGGGTGGGCAAGCAGAAGAAGATCCTCGCCCTGCCTTGAAATTGAATTAGTGCTGCTTTCACCACATCTGCCCCAGCAAGCTTGTGATCAATTGTTGGTGTACATTTAATTTAGTCACACCTCAATATAGATCACACAGCCCGGGGTAAGAGGGTTAGGGTTTGATGAATGGATGGGAAGGGGGGTTTGGGGAAAGGTTTGACAAAGAAAAACAGTACGCATGGACACAACAAAAGCAAAACACAATCTTGGCAGATGACCATCATATCCATAAATCTGTTAAGGGAGAAAAAGGAAATGCATGCATGATGAAGATAACTTGATAGTTAATGAGTAGTAATTACTAACTACTACTAGACAATTAGACAGTACAGGGCAGCAGTATATTAATATGCAATTTGCCTTGCCTGTCTGCCCTCAGAGAGACCCAAATTACATGTTGTACCGAACTTACTTTTAAAGATAGCAAAGAAAATTTAAAAATAGTTGTAGGCATCAATTAGCAAACAAACAACAACAACACACAGTCGCAATGATTGAAGAGAAAAAATGAATCAAATTAATTAAAATACGATGAATGATACTAAAGTTACTGTATTATCCTGGTCAAATTATGTAGTTGCATCTCGGCATTCCTCTTGGTCCTCCCTTCCATGGACGCTCCGTCCATCAATCGTGGGTGCCACTGCCTGCCTGGCGGATGCAGATTGGTAAGGTAAGTGTGAGTTGTTTTTCCCAGTATAGCACAGGGTAAAGGCCGGCCTGTAAGTGTAAATGGAAAAACAAAAGGGATATTGAAAAATCAATGAATAAAAAAAATACATCAATTACGGTGGAGTGCAACAAGAGAAGAGAGAACACTTTCAGACTGCGGCGTCATGGATACATCATGTCTACTCTGTTTACAGCATTAAGCTACAACAACAACAGGACAGAGCAGGCCCACAGCACCGGGGCGTGACCCAACCTCCATTTAGCTTAAATTTTGACAGAACCAGACAAAGCACATAGACAGCAACCTAGCATTTTCAAAATTAAGTACTAAATCAATGCACCGCTGTCAGTCATACCACTACACTCGACTCCACCACTACACGGACATGTAGGTCTGTTGTGGTTCTTGTTGAATAGTGTTTACCTTTTATGCCACTTCATGAAACGCAGTTATTCCATCAATCATCTCCGATCCTACTGACTGACTGCGAAGAGTATAGTATGTGGTCATCATGATCATGGTGTCCAACTCAGTCTGTAGTGTACCGAGTGAGTCCAGAGTCCATATTCAAATATCCAATGGATCGCCCTGCAGTAGAAGTACAATTTTGTTATTAAACAACAAGTCTGTTTCCAACATTAACCTGAAACAGGACACATATACAGCAACATAGCATTTTCCAAAGTAAGTAACTAAATCAACACACGGCTGTCAGTCATACCTCCACTACTACACTCGTGACTACACGACTCCATCACTACACAGACATGTAGGTCTGCTGTGGTTGTTGACTTATTTACCTTTTATGCCACTTGATTTGAAACGCCTCGAGTTATTCCATCAATCATCTCCGATCCAACTGACTGACTGCGAAGATAGTATGGTCATCATCATGGTGTTGTACGTGTTGTCCAACTCCAACTCAGTCTGTAGTGTACCGACTCAGAGTAAGTCCATATTCCATATTAAAAAATGCAACAGATATTGGCCTGCAGTAGTAGGAGTACAATTTGGTTATTAAACAACAAGAAGGGATACATTGACTGTCACTTGAGTCACTTTTAGTTGGTAGATTAATTACTAGTACAGTTCGACTTCATGCACAACATCAACACAAAAAACAGCAATCACTCAGAGTCAGCATCCAATGCATGCCATCATTACCTGTCTTGCTCTTCTTTTTGGCTGTCAGATGCCTAGTTCTGACAGGTGTGTGTTTTTTTACCGAGGCAGTGGCCTCATTATTACTCCACATTAATTTTGAGTGTTAGTCACTGTTTCGGTTTTCTTATTCATCTGTGGCACTTTGTCGCAGTTGAAGTTGGTTCACATGGTCAGCGCTGTGATGGGCCGCGGCCTGGGTAGCGGTCATTGGTCAATTGAGTTTGCAGAAATGTCAGCAAGTTTCTTCGAAGAGTCTTGTCTTTCTCTGCCAAGTACCTTCTGCTCTGACAGTGATGAGCTTTGGATGCCTGCCGAGGCTGTAGCCTTCTGACAGTGATGAGTTTACTTTTGGATGCCTGCCGACTGGTGAAAGCCTTCTGACAGTGAAGAGTTTTGGATGCCTGCAGAGGCGGTAGCCTTCTGACAGTGATGAGTTTCGGCTCGGAAACAAAAGGAGGATAGCTATAGTCATGTTCCACTTCTTCTGGAGGGACTGTTAGAGGCAACATTTCTTGTACTATTCTCCATCCATGCCTGGCTTTATGGAAATGTATTTAGGGCGAGTCAGGAAGATGGAGCAGGACTCTGAGGAGTGGACAGTTAAATGCACAGAGGTGCAACTCCAATATGGAAATAAAAAGAGAAGACGGTGGTGATGGATTTGTTGTGATTCGAACCAGAAAGACAGATACACACACAAATAAAGGAAGGAAGAAGGTAACAATTTGAAAGCTTAGTTGTCAGGGAAGAGGAGCTCGTCCTTAAACTCTGGTGGTTCGACCAGAAGTAGGTCATCTAACACACTACTTCCGTCACCTAAGTCGCTCTCCTCTTCCTGCTGTGATTCAGGTATTTTGTACTCCGGTGGTATAAAGTGCTGATTCATTTTGATCATGGTTAACCTCTCCACGCTTTTGGGCGAGAGACTGGAACAGTTACAATGGCACCAGCAGCACTGAAAATACGCTCAGAAGAGACACTTGCGACAGGGGAAGCCAGATACTTTATCGCCAGACTGCTGAGCACTGTCCATTGGCTTCTTTTCCCATACCAATACACCAATGGGTTTCGATCCATGAAGACCTCTGTTGTGTCATCCAGATAGGCCTGGACCGTCCGCTCAATGCTCAGGGGTGCTCTGATGTGCTTGGCCTCTTTTGCCTTTGCATCAGCACTGGACTTACCATACCCATGCCGTAGAAAAAAATCAGTTGCCGAGTGTACTGTGGCTGATGATCCTGTTCTTGCTGTTGTTGATGAAATTGGTAGTGTTGGTGACTGCTGGGAGGCAAACGCACTGCCCTCAGGCTCTGAAGTAGAACTTGACTCTGGATGTCCTGTAGTACTTGTTCTGGCCTGGGGTGGCGGGCCTCTAATTACCAGCCGTTCGTTTTTGAAGTCAGTGGCTTCCTCAGCTATCAAAGTTTTGTACTTAGCAACAGCCACTTCTGAAAAAGGAATTACTGCCTTACTGTTCAGAAATACTTTGTACAGTGGATCCAAAATTGTGGCAGTAATGTAATGTTGATGTGACACAATGTTATTTTGAATCCTTGTAGTTTCAGATAAGCGAACGGCTAAGGAGTCCGCCAAATAATATGCGTCTTGTTTGTCATCCACACCTGCGTACGTTTCAGACACCTCCTTCAGCTGTTGCTCTAGCATGTGCAACAATGGGATAGCTTGGCCCATAGTACAGTCCTCCCTGCTGACTTCACGTGTGAATATCTCAAAAGGAAGTAGCATCTCTGTCAGGCATTTAACGAGGTCCCATTGGCCCATCTCAACGGTCATGCCTCTCACAGTAGGATCCCCTAATCTTTGCATGACATAAGCATTGAGTGGTATGTACTGCTCAAACAGATGATCAAGCATGTAATAAGTTGAGTTCCAATGTGTTGGCACCTCCTGGATGAGTGCCTTGACTGGCAATTTATGCTCACGTTGAATGACCCTCAGCTGCTTCCGGGCTTTAAAAGAATGGCTGAAATGTGTGCATATTCTTCTGCAGGTGGCCAGTAAGTTGCTGACTTTGTATTCATTTTTAAGAATGTCTTGAACAACAATGTTAATGCAGTGTGCCAAACACGGGACCCTGAAATAGCCACCATCTTTTGATGGCCCTAACTACATTACTTGAAATAGGGGGGTGACGAAATGCACACCAATCTTCTTTTTCAAACGTAGTTTCAAATTTCTTTTCACGTTACAGTTTTATTTGCGTGCAATCCGGATTAGTGGTCTGCCCTGTGCCACATGGACATAAACTCATTTTCATAGGCGTGACGTCTCACTCCTGAACCGGATGCACAGCGTAACTATTGCTCAATAACAACAATACTTCATTAACTTCCAATTTTTATCACTTTTATTTCCACAGTCTTCCAAAGCTTCATATAATTTTTTGCTTTTTTTCTGTCACAAGGCAGACGTTTCATGCATAGTGAACTTCTAAATGTAGCAGCTGTGCCACTCCAGGCCTTCTACTGCAACACGAAATATACACCAACATCCTCAGTCGTAATAATGAATCATATAGCCAATGCATTTCGGGCTTCATTTTTTGCCCTTCATCAGGGGTTCACTGTAAATATTTAAAAAAGCCAACGTTAAACCGTGCTGACCCCAACATCTACCACTCAAGTCTCAATACATTTCACCTTGTGTTGTAACCCTGTAACTTGCGTTTTCCCGCTAACTGCATCTATAAACACTATGAGCTGTGAACTACATTACTGCCATTGTCCGTGGCAACAAAACCAATGTTAAGCCCTCTTGGGCGCAGCCACTCAAAGACCTTGCTGTTAAACTCATCCAAAATGTTTGCAGCAGTATGAGATTTCTCCATGGCAAACATGGCTACAGTTGCATGTTTGCGAGTGGCATAAAAAATCTCAGCAGCGTCAACACCAGCAGATATCTTTTCTCTAACCCCCACAAAAGAGATCCAGTGTGCAGTGATGCACATGGAATCAGTGGCTTGGCAACTGGTCCACATGTCTGTTGTCAGGTGGATACTCTGAACAGCACTCTGCTTCAAGGCTTTTCCAAGCAATTCCAGCACGTCGGGATGTAGTGCTGGAACAGCAACTCTGGCGAAATAGTAGCGGCTGGGAACCTGCCATTTTGGGCAGATGGCTGTCACAAATTCCAGAAAACCCACCCCTTCAACAAAAGAAAAAGGGAGAAGGTCCAGTGCTAACATTTTAGCCAGCTTCGCATTGTACAAACGTGCTATTGGGTGGTCGCGTTCGTACTGCCCCTCCGCCCTAGTAAACATGCTGATAATGGTAGGCTGCATGGTTTTCCTTTCTGTTAGGCTCAACTACGCACTTTTTTTCATTGCGGTACTCCTTGGTGTCTCAGGCTGACTCTTATTTTTGTGCCACTGAGATGTTGCTGAGGATGTGGGCGGTACCAATGCACGGCTGGGGACAGGGCTACTTTGTGTACCACTACCAGAGAGAATGTCTCCCTCTTCTTCCTCTTCCACCGTGAGCAGATCTTCTACTCGTTTATCCCCACCAACAGCAATGGTTGCAGTTTTTATGCTGCGAAGGTGGTCCTCCCAGTCGATCAAGTGGTGTTTTTTCAGATGGGTTATTTGACCTCCGGTACCATAGTTTGTACCAAGCTTACCCCGACTAACAGAGGTATTACAAATGGAGCATATAGCAATGTTCTCCTCCTTTTCGCTAACCGTAAAGAAGTCCCAAACTGGGGAGCTTAACTTTTGTCTCCTGCTGGAGGTGCAACTTCCAATGCCGGATGAACTGGAGGGTGTGCGTTGAATTTGACTCTGTGCAGTACCACTACCTACTTCTACTGAGGTGGTGGTTGTACTGGATGTAGGTCGCTGCCGGGCCTTTGCTAATGCAAATATGGAAGCTGTAGGTGGTGTTGGTGTTACCTGTGTTGGTGTTATCCGTGCCACATCCCTCACAGCAATTTGGGATGTGGTAATGTCGGTCTCCACTGGGGCGGGAGTAATGTCCATGATGACTGGCTCCTCAACATCCTGCTGTTCTACATCGACCTCCATAAGTGTAAGGCTTTCTGGAACCTTCCTTTTCCCTAGCCTGGTCTTGGGACGTGTCTCCCTCTCAGACTCAGTTTGTGGCTCCCAAGTGGCATCTAGATCATCAGAAGGGGTGCTTGGCGAAGAACTCGATGGACTAACCCTCCTTTTCCTTGCTGGGGATGTGGAAGACAATGGATCTTCTGAATGAGTGGCTTCCTCTTCTTCTTCCTCTGCATTAGGCTCGATTTCCTGAACTGCCCCTACTTCGGGAGGAACAAGTACTATTGTGGGCGGTGGTTGCGGCTGTTGTTGACCACTTATCTGCTGTGTTTCCTCCTGCGTTGATTGGGTACTACTTTGAGATAGCGATAAGTTTATCTCAGGCTCAGCATCACTGGTTTGCACCATTAGGCTGGCTACCTCTTCCACACTCATGTGCTTGGGCCTGGGTTGGTGGGTTGGGCCCACTGATGCGGAGGTGCTGCCCCCAGCTTGCCCCCCAGACACCGCTGCTGCAGGCGTAATTTTTAGTTTCCCAAAAAAGGTTTGGGGCGGCACACCAGACTTAAGTGTCACTATCACTTCCTTCTTCTGTTCCTTCTTCTCAATAGCAACTTTCTTGGTACTGGAGGACCTGGTACCTGCTTTCTTTGGGGCCATCTTCTTCAGATGTCAGCAGCACTCAGTTGCACAAGTTGCTGAGATGTCTGGTCAGGTCACAGGTCACGTCGTGTACAGCAGCAGGACGTTTGTCTAGCAGTACAATGGGCGATGATGACACCTCCTCCTCATTCTTTTGTGCACCTAAAAGCAAAAAAGCCAGAAGAACATCAGTCAAACGTGGAATTTGTTGTGCATAAATTACTACTAGTACAATCAAACAAATATAATATATAACTTAGTGTGTGGTGGTCACAATTATTAAATTTTAGTAACTCAGTTAACAACAACAGTGTAGCCATTTATGAGACTTTGACAACAAGGGCTTTCCTGGTATACTGTGTACACTCAGGAAGAATAAGAATAGCAAAGAACAAAAACAAAAATACAAATGTAGTGGAACCTGTTTGGCCTTAATTTGTGCATCAGGTGGGATGGATGCAGCATCAGGGAGCTGCAGCTGGCAATGGGGATGGAAGCAGTAAGCCAAGAGGAACAATGGAAAGACACGCAGGCCTATGTGGCAAAAACAGCACACTACTAACTACCACCACAAAATGGCCCCCAGCCACATGGTCACTCACAGGCACAAGGCCCGGAAAACAATGAACTCAAGCAGGCCTATATGGCCAGACAAAGGATGCCTGATAAACAACACAGCTTTAATGCAAAAACGAAAATCCACATGGCTAAAAAGGTTGGAAAGTTACACAACAACCACAACAACAACACATACACATGCAACAAAGGAATTTATTTAACACACACCCAAAAAGTGAACTGCACCCCAAAAACCACATTTTGCAATTCAATCCAATGCCATCCATGCCCTAAATGATGTTTAAATTCAACAGACACCACAGAAACAGTTGTTTCATGCACCCATGAGTACCTCTGGGCCTACTGGCTGAAAAGGCCTAACACACACCAAAAAAGTGAACCCCCCCCCAAAAACCACATTTTGCAATTCAATCCAATGCCATCCATGCCCTAAATGATGTTTAAATTCAACAGACACCACAGAAACAGTTGTTTCATGCACCCATGATGAGTACCTCTGGGCCTACTGGCAGACTAGGCCACAAGCTTGGAGGCCTATGGCAAAAGCACAGTGGCTGGTCCCACAAAATGGCCGCCACCACATGGTCAGGCCACCCAGGAAGACAAGACAGACAATGCAGGCCTATGGCAAAAGCACAATGCCTGGCTTCACAAAATGGCCGCCACCCACATGGCCAGGCCACCCACAATAACAAGAAAGGGAAGACAAAGGACAGGAACAGGAAGTTGGAGACTCTGGGGAACTTCCTTCCTCTTTAAAAAAATTGTAAAAAAAGAAAAATGACTCCTTGCTCAAAAAACTACAGCCAAATGACAACCTGAGGAGTTTTTTGAGCAAAATTACCAAAATCAACATTTTCGAGAAGGTTTTATGCTGCTCGAGAGATATTCTTCGCCAGATTGCAAATTCTGCGTGTTCGGCATCGCGATCTTCACAAAAAGTCATTACCGCACGCGCGACAACGCATATTGAGCGCGCGAAGAAGAAAAAATGTGTAACTCCGTGTTGTCGCGCAGTGCAGAGTTGCCAAAACTCCGTGAGCTGAATGTCCAGGATTACCTACTGGCTGAAAAGGCCTATTTATTTAACACACACCAAAAAACTGAAATACCACCCCAAAAAACACATTTTGCAATTCAATCCAATGCCATCCATGCCCTAAATGATGTTTAAATTCAACAGACAACACAGAAACAGTTGTTTCATGCACCCATGATGAGTACCTCTGGGCCTACTGGCAGACTAGGCCCCAAGCTTGGAAGCCTATGGCAAAATCACACTGCCTTGCTCCACAAAATGGCCGCCACCCACATGGCCAGGCCACCCACAATAACAAGAAAGTGAAGACAGACAATGCAGGCCTATGGAAAAAGCACACTGACTGGATGGCTCCACAAAATGGCCGCTAGCCACCCACAACAAAAAGAAATGGAGGACAGACAATGCAAGCCTATGGCAAAAGCACACTGCCTGCCTTCACAAAATGGCCGCCACCCACATGGCCAGGCCACAACAACAAGAAGCATAAGCCAAGGGGAACAAAGGAAAGACATGCAGGCCTATATGGAAAAAGCAGCACACTACTAAACTACCACCACAAAATGGCCCCCAGCCACATGGTCACTCACAGTCACAACAGGCCATGGAAAACAAGGAACTCAAGCAGGCCTATATATGGCCAGACAAAGGAGGCCTGCTAAACAACACAGCTTTAATACAAAAATGCAAAAACGAAAATCCACAGAGCTAAGAAAGGTTGGAAAGTTACACAACAAGCACACACACACATCCAACAAAGGTATTTATTTATTAACACACACCTAAAAAGTGAAATACACCCCAAAAACCACATTTAGCAATTCAATCCAATGCCATCCATGCCCTAAATGATGTTTAAATTCAACAGACACCACAGAAACAGTTGTTTCATGCACCCATGAGTACCTCTGGGCCTACTGGCTGAAATTACAATCAAAGAAAAACAACTAGGCCCCTACTGAAACTACAGGCCACCCACAACAATAAATTTTAAAACGATGAAAATTCTAAAAAAATGTAGGTACAAACAATGCCCCAATCAAACAAACAAGTACACCAATTCTCCAACTTACTTGTAAAATCTCAAATCCAAAAGTCCTCAAATCCAATCCAATGATATAATGCAGCAGACAGACACAAAAAGTGATCCTTCCAGCTCCAAATCCAAATGAAAGTGAACAGCACATGGACAAAGCACTGGGAGGAGCCTGCTGGACAGGAACAGGAAGTTGGAGACTCAGGGGTATTTCCTTCCTCTTGAAAAAAAAGGAAAAAAAGAAAAAGAACTCCTTGCACAAAAAACGACAGCCAAATCACAATCTGAGGAGTTTTTTTGAGCAAAATTATCATTTTTGAGAAGGTTTTATGATGCTCGAGAGATATTCTTTGCCAGATTGCAATTTCTGCGTGTTCGGGATCGCGATCTTACCAACACTTCCGCCGGAAGTCAGATGACGCGTCCGAATGACGTGTTCGCGTTCGCACACTCTCGCGGGATCGTGCGGCCGGATACCAAATCTCGAGGCGCACACGAAAGGATAGGAAATCTCGTTGGCAAACGCAGAATCCCGGTAAGTCGTTACCGCGCGCGCGACAACGCATATTGAGCGCGCGAAGAAGAAAAACAACTACGCTACGTTGCAGATTGCGTAGTGTTCGGTAACTATGCGTTCTACGCGAACCACGAAGTTGCCGAAACTCCGCAAACTCCGCGAGCGTAGCGTAGTTTGCCGCCCAGGGTTAAATACGACCTCTACCACCCGCTGGTTTGATTCATCATGCTCTACTGCCAAAAGAGCCCTCGCCAACGCTCTAAAAACCCCCCTAGAGATCCCATTAAGTTACGAGCACTACGAAATGACTACAAACAAGCGAGAAGGAAAAGAGAGAAGGATCTTAGGGAGCAGGCCAGGGAAGGTCTTGAACAAGCGGCTACTTTAGGTAGTAGTAGGTACTTCTGGAAAGTTGTAAATGCCCCGTATTTTAAAGATCCCAATGATCCTTCCTTAAACACACATGTAGATAAGGAGGCATGGGTGGGACACTTTTAAAATATCTTTGGCTCCAGTACCCGCCTGATATTGCAATCCCCTGACTTAGTTTCTGTACCCCAAGCCAGGCTAACCTTCTCATTATTGGAGGTTAGAAAGGGCCTGGAGGCCTGTGCCCTGGGAAAGGCTCCGGGCTCGGATGGAGTACAAATAAACCTTTTCCATGGGAACTACGATATATGGGTCCCCATACTAACAAATGTTTTTAACACCATTGTGGTAGAAGGTCCTCCACCATCCTGGAACCAGAGTGTAATTGTGCCTATACACAAAAAAGGTGATAGGGCCGCCCCAAAGAACTACCGCCCAATCTCCCTTCTCGACACCACTGCCAAGCTTATGGGATGGCTTTTATTAGCCAGACTGGAAGCCTGGGCCGAAGACCATAGCAGTTTAATGCAGGCACAATATGGTTTCCGGAGGGGAATGGGGACGGTGGATCAATGCCTAAACCTCTCATTATCCATAGACAAATACACCAAGGCAAAAGGTGGGAAGATCTATATGGCCTTTATGGACTTGACCGCAGCTTTTGATTGTGTCTCTCATCAGAAGCTGTGGACTATGATGGAGGGGATGGGCATTGACCCCCCCGATAATCCATTTTATTCACCAGCTGTACGCAAACGCCACTGCCTGTGTGCGGTATGGCAGGAATGGGGAGTGCACACGCTTCTTCAAGATAATTATCGAGAAGGGAGTAAGGCAGGGCTGTGTCCTCGCCCCGTTTCTCTTTTCCATCTATACTAACGGGGTGGAGGCCGCCCTGTATACCCCATCTTTGGACGTGCCTACTTTTGACCACACCCCCCTTCCGATATTGGCGTACGCTGACGACGCAGTATTAATGGCTAGAACTGGGATAGCCTTACAATCCCTAATAACATCATACACTACGTTCATGGCCTGTTTAGAACTAAAAGTAAATGAATCCAAATCCTTTATAATCATAGCGGGAACTGGTAGAGGAGAAAAACCTCCCTATTTCCATCTGGCAGCAAAGAAAATTGAGGTGGTAGATAGTTTCCCATACTTAGGAGCAGTAGCGGCTCGTGGAGGGAGTGCTGCGGGCGGTGGGGCGGGGTGGGGGAGGGGCAGGGTGGGGGTAAGTAAACTATGGCATACGGCCGAACAGAGGTAAGTAAACAAATAAATAAATAAAACGAATTTCGTTGCGCGCGCTGCATCGCATTTGGCAATGCGGCCCGCGAAATGAAATTCGTTTTATTTATTTATTTGTTTACTTACCTCTGTTCGGCCGTATGCCGTAGTTTACTACACCCCACCCTGCCCCTCCCCGCCTCGCCTCACCGCAGCACTCCCTCCACGAGCCGCTACTGCTTAGGAGTCCTTTTTGATAAAAATCACTCCTGGTCTAACTTGGTGGCAGCAAGAGCACAAGGTATGGAAAGGAGCCTGCAAGCTATCAAGAGTTTTGCTAAGAAGTTAGGTGCTAGTCCCCTGGACACGGTTAAAAACATTTACTGTGCAAAAACCAAGGCTGCAACAACTTATGGGGCAGGAGTCTGGGGGATGGCAAATGTTGACTAACTCCAGCAACTGGAAGATAGCTTTTTAAAAAATCGAGTATCACTACCACACTCAGTCTCAAATTGTATTCTACATTTAGAATTGGGGCTGCCCTACTTGACTGATTTTATAAGATTGGCACCAATTCTGTTGTGGCTCTCAATTTGGTGTAGGTCTACCGTACACTTAACGCAACAAATCATCAAGGATTGTTGTAAATTGGATCATTACAAGAGGATTGGTTGGCTTAATTATGTAGAGGTAGAACTGACTGCATTAGGGCTGGGTGATTTATTCCAGGTTCCCGAATCCTGTATGAGATTTCCGAAGAAAAAATGTATTGAATTATTTATGCAGAGAGCAAACTACGCCCGCAGGGAAAAAAATCACCTTAAAAAAACTTCCCTCGCATATGATCTTATTCCACCAAGAACAGGGCAAGGCATTAACTATCTCTCGCGCATAACTAACGCACAGCATAGATTTATATTATTGCGTTTCCGATTGAACTTGATCCCATTAATGTTAGGGTACCCAGAAAGGAGATATAAACTCTCAGATTTGTCACCTTGCCCATGTAATAACCTTTTTTCACAGTCAGACCTGCACTTAATTTTAGTCTGCAAGTACTACTCCGATGAAAGAAAAGCATTCGTTCTCCCAATTTTGAGGCCCCATAAATTTACACAATGCAGGGTGGCTCTGTATTTTTTAAAGACTCTCCCGGATCCTTTTGTGTGTTTTGCCCTAGCTTCATTTCTGTGGGCTTGTATGAGAAATAGGAAAATGCGGGGGTCGAGGTCTTAATTAGCAGCAATCAGGTTAGAATTGGACTGATCAAAGCAACATGGGCCAAATTGCTAATAAGCACTTTTTAGGATTTTAATTGATTTTAATGGTTTTATGATATCATCCTTATTGTGTATATGGCTAACTTGATACTGTGGTTCTTAATCTTTGTATATATGGTTGTATAAGCTGTTTTAGAATATTTTGGATGAACTTGTGCTTTTATGATCTGTTTTAAAAGATCGAATAAAGTTGTGTAATGATGATGACTGCAGTGAAAAAAATGAAAAATAAAAGCGCAGGGGAAACAGGACAGAGAGTGGAACTGAGCTAAAAAAGAAATAGGACAGAAGTGGAGGAAAGCTGCAGTGGAACAAAGTGGAACTTAGAAAAAGGAACACAGAAGCAGCCTTGATCCGGGAGTGCAACATCCTCATAGAAAATGGTTGTTTAAATGCAATGCCCCACACATGATTTTTTGTACTATTTTTTATCAAAGCATTTGTCATTGTGTCCATTTTGGACATTGTGCATAATTATGAGCAATTTACAGTGTATTTCATGTAATTTCTATAGCAGAAATGATTTCACCCCAGGTTAACATTGGGACATCAGCTGCCTTAACACATAAGGAAAAGAGGAGATGGAGGTTCAGATAGCAAAGAATTTCAGTGAAACTTTCATCCAGATGCGAGTATGTAGTGCTTCATATAAAGTCATGCAATCATGAATTGCAGAGGAATGAGTAAGATGTGAGGGTGTCTTCCTTTCCCACCTTTGAAGCGGACATGGTAAGAGGTCCCACTCTCTTCCCTCCATATCCAGTGGATGGAGCAAATACAGGAAATTATGTGGTGCACTAAAGGACAGAGACTATGGGCCTCATTTAGAACAGGGTACTCTGCCCCAAGCTGGGCAGAGTATCCTATCCACCAAAGACTGACCTTCATGTTTCAGACATCAATACCCCTGCTACGTCCACCGGCGGAAACCCTACACTGATGGCCCAATGGAGTTGGGACCATCGGTGGAGGTATACCAGACTGTATGCCCTATTTATAGTGGACAGTCTGATGTATTATTTTCTGTTCAGGGCCATCATGGAAAACCTGGCAGTCCTTAACAGAATATAAAAATGAAACCCATATCCTGGGCCAAAACTCAGTTTGTCAGCATCCTTAGTATTTTTTTTCTTAGGGAATTCGTTTTGGAAAAGTAGAAATGATTACTGAACGGCTGCATCAGACATGAAGGCCTCTTTTTTTGTATTCTTAATTTTCCCTACACTTCACCATGCAGAGATCTCACAGTCATGGTGGAGATCTGCACATAGTAAAGTGTAGGAAAAATTAAAAATGTTCATTTAACTCAAAAATAAACATTAGCAACATGTTTATGTTAAATATTAATGTACGTTTATTTGATATATTTACTTTAAATGTAGAATCAAATTTTTAAAAGGTACAGCAATGTTAATTTAATTTTAAATTAAAACTTTAAATATTGGAAATATGTCACATTTATGTTTCTGAAGTTTAGAAGAAAATGTCTTTAATGTGCATTACGAATTATTAAAAGTGGTATATGGAAATAATTGAAAGATTTATAATCTTCTTTTTTTAATTCTAAATAGAGTATTAAAATATGTAATAACTAAATAATAAATATGTATTATTTGTATAAATGAATTGTACATTAAGTTATAAATATATTTTTTTAAACTATTTTAAGTAATTTAATTTAATGTAACATTTTTTCCTACAAGGTTTTATTTTAGGTACCTGCTTCCATTATTTTCCATGAAATGGTGATGCAGTACCAGTGGTTGGTCATGTATAGTGCAGGAAGTACTACACAATTGTAAGTTACTTGGAACACATATGGTATCTGCAGGATCTCCATAGGACTAAATAGATTGAATGGTACTTTATCCCATGCAATTCCATCCATGACTGGGACTGCTGACAGGTCTCTTTTCATTTTATGTGAGGAAGAATGTGGAGCCAACACTCAGTCGACCAGTTCTGCAGCAGAACGTTCTGGGACGGTAATGGCCGTTGATCAAAAGGAAAAAAACTGTTGCAAATTGAATCTACATGAACAAAAATTCCATTGAAAACACAATCCAGATATATATCCATGGTGGGACTATATAAGTGTATTTTAAGCAGGAGATGAAAACACAAATTAGTGCTGGTGTGGGCAAAATTGAAGACAACGAAGAACTGTCTGATGAAATGTTATCTTGAGTGATATAGTGACCAGAAGAACTCAGCTGGAATAAAGGAGGATGTGATTCTGCATGTAGACTTGAGTTTTGTATTGCAGCAGGGTCTAGACTAGAGAATCAGAATACACAATGTCCATCACAGAGTGTGAGGAAGGTGTACCAGGTACCAGGTCAACTCAAGACTCGACATTCCCCTCCTGCAGCCGGGGAAAATCATCAAGGATTGAGCTCATGTGCTGTAAAGCGACATTCTATATATGAACACCTCGAGGCGTACTATTTAGGAATGGCCATATGATGTAGCTAGACATGTTCAATGGAAACAAAGTGATTATCTTTGTATTCTGGAGGTGGAGGTAAAATCACAGTGTGGGTACCCTTAAGATCAAGCACTGGACCAGAAGCACGGTAGGAGGGACCTAATTCTTTCTTGATTGCCACCTTTTCATGAACCAAATCACCAACTTTAGGAAGCGAGCCAGACACAGGAATCTGAACAGCTGCATCAATTGTAACCCTGGGCGGGTAACTCAGCTCCCCCAGTGGAGTTTGCGGAGATTTGCCTACTTCCAGCGCTTCGTGACTGAACGCGGAGATAGGAAATCGCTTCCGTGGCGGAGCGGAGTTAGCCGCTTCCCCCTTCCAAATACTTTAAAATAATAAAGAAGGCACTTACCTGTGTTTCTGCTGCCTCCCCTGCCTGGGCGCTCTCCTTCCTGCTCCTCTCACGTCCTTTTTCATTACAAAAAACACTACGTTGTACGTCTTGCGTGTGCGCATGCGAACGCGCAAGACGTACAACTTAGTGTTTTTTTAATGAAGAAGGACGCGTGGAGCAGGAAGGAGAGCCGCCAGGCAGGGGAGGCAGCAGAAACACAGGTAAGTGCCTTCTTTTTATTATTTTTAAAGTATTTGGAAGGGGGGAGGGAGCGGCTAACTCCGCTCCGCCACGGAGGTGGAGTTTTCCCTATCTCCGCGTTCGCCACGGAGCATAATCAGGAATGTATGTTCTGCCAAAATTTAAAAAACCAAGCAGACTGCAATTTTTTGAGGGTGGAAGGGGTTGCAATTTTGCACATTTTTCCAAAAAATGAGGGACCAAACCCCTACCCACATTGGTCCATTCATAACCCAGAAAAAGTACAGCAAGAAATGCAATGTGTGACTTAGCAAATTTGAACTTGTAACCAACTTCAACGAATCAAATAATAATACGATCCACTCTCGCCAAATTAGGATTTAGTTAATCACCGGTAAGGTATATGCCATCGAATTAGGACAACGTTCCAGGATGAATGTCATGTAAAAGGGACACAATACATGTTGCAAAGACACATGGGCTATTCTTATACCCCATTGATAAACGGGTGTATCGGCGCTGGAAACCGAGGGCAGTAAATGCAGACCAGTCACGGCTCTCAGGAGCAAGGATGTGGCTGAAATTTTTTTTCAAAATATCTAGCGTAGTCTTGATTTTTTAAGGAAGATATTGTTAATCAGAGCTGCACTATGCATATTCTGCACTGCTAAAGTCTGTGTATGACTATTCAAATACCTGTAATCCAAGACGATGCAATAGGAACTTTCAGGTTTCAAAATCGGAAACAGGGTATTATTCATAAGAGAGGCACAGGGATACTCAAGTTGCGTAAGGATGTCTATAACGGGCACTTTTGTGTCACGTTTAATTGGATGTAGAGGTTGAGTCTGTGGCGTGGAATGTATTGGAATAACATGTAATGGGGAATCCTTATCCCAACCAGCCTGTTTCCGGTAAAAGGCAGGAGCTAGAACCACGGGTCTACTCAGAAGCATAAGCATTCTTGGTCTCATCCGGGACGAGATGTGAAAAAGAAAGGATAATCACTCGAGGACATGCGAGAATAAAGGTGGTAGGCCATTTGACCTCCACTAGCAAAATGTCATAAGAAGAAGTCAGATTATCCTAAAAAAATTGCATTAATGGTGCATTTAATATCACCTTCAATTTGAAAGTGTAAATGATATTGTCGATCAGAAGGAGCAACACAGGTGTTCGTGGTCTCAACTGTTACAAAGGTGTCAGTTGCTCTCGCCTCCAGAAACTGGTGGAGTGCCTGGCAACCCACGGTGACTTATGTTGTGCTGTCGAGGAGAGCCACTGCCCAACTCCTGTCCAGGAGAAGGGTTCTCACTGGGGCATATTTTGCTGTCAAAGCAGAAACCTTCTTCTTTGGAAGGGGGATCTATATTGAGGCGGTTAATCTCGCTTGACTTTTGTGTCAAAAAATTGTTGCGTATTCCTTTTGGGCTGTACGGACTCACCTTGTCTGCAATCCTGTCACCCACCTCTGTCGGACTGTTGATCAGACGATTCCTGAAAAGAACGAGGAGAACAAGGATCAGGAACCTGAAAACGCTCCAGAGTCTTAATTATATTGCAATCACGCAAATCATATTGCTGCTCAGAAGCGTCCGTTGGCTTTGACCCACCATGAAACCTGGGCTTCTGTTGTTGTTGTCTAGATTTATCCCTAGATTTCTTAGGAAAAACTGGACAACATTTCTTTCAAGAGGAAGTTTGCCCAGAGATTGCGCAGATGGTCTGGACCCCAAACATTTACGTCCCAAAGATGTATAAACATCTAAAATAATTACAGACAACTCATACACATGGTCAGCTACGGCCACTGCACAAAGACGCTGGCGTATAATCAAAGACACTACTTCACCTTTAACATTAGAAAGAATAATTTTGGAGACTGCGGGAAAATTACCCACTAGCTTCATCACCAAATCTAGTGCAGAACCTGCCTCATGTTCAAGCTGTACATGTTTGTGAATGTTTGGAAGAGCGCTCATTGAGTAGGTGCCATAACAAAGTCTATACACAGTCTATATAATTGAACCAGTTGAGCGTACAACAAACGTACATCCCCACAGTAGCGGTGGAATAATGTGGATAAGGAGTAAAGTCTGCCAAGACAGGCCATGCAGCCCTATCTATACTTAAAGGGCCCATGTGAACAGAAGCAAGAGTATGGGGAAGGGCGCCATTAAACCAAATCTGGTGCTCCCAGGCAGTAAGAGGAAGCGCAATGATCGCATGAAGGTGATAAGCCGCAGGAACATTTGCTACAGTAAAGTATGAAAAGTATTATCATTCAGATCAACAGTGGGAAATGTAACCCAGGAGTAAAACACTTTGAAGTGGTATGCAGGGTACGCTTCGATCACAAAAACAACCAGAGACTCTGCATTGGGGGCTTTATGTTGTAACAAATGCTGAGTAACCACTCTGCGGCAATGAGCCATAATTACCACCGGTTGAGCTATATGCAGAGACAAGGGATTCAAACTGCAGCACAAAAGTGGCTACAAACCTTTTAAAACTCAAGCTTGAAAAACCTACAGCAAGAGGAGGTGCCTACAAACTGAGGAGGTAAAACCCCCATACCATGGACGCCTCCGGGCAAAGGTGCAAGAGTATTGTGGACAAGCACAAGCGCTACTCAGGGGTCCTGCAAATAAGTACCAGACTAAAAGTTGGCGGCGCCATGTTGCAGGGAGTCTGTGAAATCACAGACCTATGTTTGGGATCATAGAACCATAGTGGGCAGGGACTGAGTTATCCTACCACCTTAATATGCATGAGCCCAGGACCGACTAGCTATAGCGTCTCACTTGCTCTCCTACTCCCTCACAGAGGAACAAGTGATTAGATGCCTCAGAACGAAACACTCCCGACTCTCTCAGGAATCACGGTGACAGGACGCACTCTTTCACTCTCATACTCGTCCACAATATGATCTGACAGAGACACGACAAAAATGTTAAATATTTATTTTAACTATTGTGCTCTTTATGCAGTATACGTGCCACAACAAGTAAGAAGATGCCTAATACAAATACGGTCAGCATAGTAAGCAATGCATAAATAATAAAAGGAGCTGTCATGATATTAGAAAGGGTGGACTATCCCCCTCTCCCCTTCTACAGAAGCAAAGTGATTATATATCAGAAGATCTCTAGGTTTTTGTAGTGGATCCATTACCTTAGCATGCACAGATAAAGGTTCTACATCTCAGTTGCAGTCACAACCTCGTCTGTGTACTTTCATGTCTGTGCATACACATCTGACAAAGAGTACATGTTCCCAAACAACAGCTGCACTTGTGTGTTGTGTCTAAGTGCTAGAGCCTGACCAGAACGGAATAACAAGAGGGATTGTTGTTTGACCTTGTCTACCACGTTAAGACTATATCCTAAGAAAGAACAGAACGCAAAAACAACAGCAGGTTCTGTGTGAAAGTAAAGTGTGGCATGAATCAAGATATATTTTATAGTAACGTGTACAAAGCAGAGCACAGCCTACTACATGTTCAGGCTATTGTTAGGGAAAACGACAATGGGCCTGCACGGGACATATGACAACATTTGGTGGGGTGGATATCACTGCTGGATTCTCAATTACTGAGCAATAGCCCACACCAGCCCCACTTACCCACCCACACCTAAAAGGGATCGATAATTTAGATATAACATCATTTGTTAACATCATCATTCAGTCTATGTGTTGCATAAATGCTTAACCATCTGCACTCCAAATTCTGAGTCCAGTTCTCCTGACTAAAAGATTTCATATGTTTAGTCGAGCTCACCATTGTTCAGAATTTGTTACTATTGCTACTTTTTGTTATAATAATAGCAGATATTTGTCTCATGGTGGTAGTCTGGTCTCAGACTTTGTAAAGTTATGATATAAATATAACCCACTAACTCAATCTAGCTGCCTGTGATTTGTTATCCTTTTGATTAATCCTACAGTTGGAGTTTAACCAGGTGGGAATGGATTGGGACCATGCTTGTGATGCCTTCCCTGTTAGCATGCTAGTCTGCTACTACTACCACCACCATTAAGACGGTACCATGGGAAACCCTGCAGAGAGGTTTTGGTCGATGGAGAGAGGTAGCAGCCATCACTTCATCTATTCGGGTAAGAGAAATATGGAGTGAAGTGAACTTGTTTAGTTTGAAACTAACTTCTACTGAAGATGAAGGTGTTGTTTATCTAGGTTGTTGTAGGCAATATAGGCATAGGCGAAGACATACCCCCTAGTGGTCAATCTTGTTACAGATGGGGGGCGTGGCTTCGCGGTGAAAGAACATGGCCGCCTGCTAGAGCGGCTCTGAGGCCCCCTTTCCTGCCCCATATATCCGCCCCATTTATCCGACCCTCCGGTGCTGGATTCGCGCGCCGGAGGTGCAGCGGTGCACTTTGCTGCAATCCTGAGTTTCGGCAGACGCCGGAAAGCGGAGAAATCCCGCCCGGAGTTTGCGGCCTACAGCCTTGGGGAAGCCGGGACCTCGAGTGAGTACGCCCGCCGGACTGAATGCCTGAAGCGTCGGTGGGAACCCCCCCTCACCCACCCCCAGAGGGACGCAGGCGATTGATGCGACAGCGCATCAGAACCTAGTGACAGCCTGCACGCTGAGGCACTGCCCATCTGCGACACTGCCTGGAAGCTTCCTGCGGGGCCGGCTGCATCGGAGCCAGTCCCGGAGCTCGGACCTGAAGGTCTCGGCCGGTCAACGGCGGAGAGGTACTTCGGCGCGCCGAGGTGGAGGAGGTGCCTGACACTGAAGCCCAGCGCCGGTGAGTACGCCTGGGATTGGACTTGTGGCCCTCATCATCAAGGGCCCCCCCCCTCCCCTGCGGTGCGGACTGGGCCCTAGAGAGAGTGCGCCCACAGCGCCTGCTCCTCGGCACCTACAGGATGTCTGCCGCTGGATTGCGGCCCATGCCTTAGATGCCACCGCCTATCACCGGGTGGCCTTTGCTCGAAGGCCCACATTTGAGGCCGGGCAGGAGAGATCTGAGCTGAGCAGAGCCCCCAGAAGCTGCGTAACGCGCCGGCGGCGCAAACCCGGCCCTAGTCATGGCTAACCCGAGGAGTACAAAAACGTCCCAACAAAGCAAGCTGGACCGATACACCTGCCCAAAGGCGGAATTGCCCAAACGAAAGGGACCTGGCGACACACAACAAGGTGGGGCGGAACATGATCCTTCAGAACCCACAATGAAAGACCTGATGGCGGCTATCACTGGAGTGCGCACATCCATAGACACCCTATCCTCGGAAGTGACTCTGATTAGGGCTGACCTTACAAAATACAGGGAGAAAGTCAAGCAGCTGGAGCTCACCACCACGGGCTTGGTGGATGACACCTCACAGTTGCAGACGGACATTAGGGAACTCCAGGCGTTCCGTAGGTTCGCTGAAGACAAGCTGGACGACTACGAAGGGCGCTCGAGACAAAACAACATACGCGTTCTTGGAGTGCCGGAGAAATCGGAGGGGCCCACTGCTGATCTGTTCATCGAAAACCTGGTAATGACGAAGCTGCAACCAAAGGGACTGTCCAAGCTGTTTGTGATGGAGAGGGCGCACAGAGTACCTGGGGGACGCCCGAAACCGGGAGCCCCCCGTCCAATATTGGCCAGGCTGTTAAATTACAGAGACAGACACGATCCTACAGGCCGCCAGGGTTGCCCCTCCGATTAAAATGGACAACTCAGAACTCGCCTTCTTCCCTGACTTTACCCAGGCAGTACAAATGCGTCGACGCTCTTTCCTAGAAGTCAAACGAAGAGTGCGTGATAAGGGCCTTAAATACGCCATGCTTTTCCCTGCGCGTCTGCGAGTTGAGGCTGATGGGAAAGCTCATTTCTTCGACCAACCTGAGTTGGTATCTGACTGGCTGGACCGCTGGAGGACCTCACCGGAACGGAGCCAAAACAACCACTGAACACGAGGATTTGCCTTTCTTGAACTGACGCTCGAACGCTTTGATCCGTCTACTCTTCCCAAATATTGAGCATCATACATAGTCTTTTTAAAGCTTGAAGACGTTGACTTGTAAACTAATGTACTAAAAAGATTTGACCATTTGTCTTTGGGCTCATCACTACAAAGTGTACTTATGCCTAGTAACGGTAGGAAAGGGGGCCAGCAGGGCGCTGGGGCCTCCCCTCATTTTCTTCTTTTAGTAAACGTTGGGCGACAGGCACTCTGCATTTGATTATTATGGGTAGTTTGGAGCCCAGAGTGCAGGGGAGCAGGGTGGGGGGTTGTTGGGAGGGATTATTGTATTTTGTTGTTTTTATCTGTTTGCGTTCTCTCGATGGTACAGTCCTGGTTTGTGCAACTAACAGACACTACGCATCACTAAGGTATCAATGGGTGTGCAGTGGAACAAGGAAGTCAAAATGCTAAGTTGGAATGTAAACGGGTTGGGGGACAAAATTAAGAGAAGTGTAGTATTGCAATATATCAGGAGATTGTCGCCAGACATTGTAATGCTTCAGGAAACGCACCTGGTGGGTAACACATGCAAGGCTATGCATAGATGGGGATACACAATGGTAGCACATGCAGGTTTCGCGTCTAATTCTAGAGGGGTGGGCATCCTGCAAAAGAAATCATTCCCCCTGACACTTATGTCCACCTATGTAGACGACCGTGGCAGATATGTCGGGATCACGGGCACTTGGGAGGGCTGAACTATCACCTTCATGTCTATATATGCTCCCCCGGGGCTACAAGCCGCAACCTTTACGGACCTGAGCACCGTGCTGCTAGCACTGCCAGAGGGACACCTAGTGCTCGGCGGCGACTTTAACTCAATAATTTCGGGCTCCCTTGACAGACACCCTCCCCGCACTCTCCCACATACAGCACACTCTTTTTCCAGCTTCCTGGAGGCAATGGGGCTGGTGGACGGGTGGAGAACATACAATCCTGACAAGATCCAGTACACCTTCCACTCTGGGGCACACAATAGCTTCTCTCGCCTGGACTATATAGTTATCCCGGCTTCACAGGTTACAGAAATCCAAGAGATCAGGCATCTGGCCAGGGGTATCTCAGACCACTCCCCCCTATGGATCCACATGGCCCTGGAGCGCACACAAGTAGGACGCATTGCCCCTTTCAACCCATGGTACTTCAAAAACCCCAAAATACGCAAAGACCTCACTAAAGCCGTAGACAACTACTTCCTGGAGAACGAGAATTCTGTAGACTCCCCGCAAGTGCTATGGGAAGCCTTCAAAATGGTGGTTAGGGGCCAGGCCCTCTCTCTAATTGCGGGAACAAAAAAAGAAAACATAAAAGACATATCTGATGTAGAACACGAAATTTACCGGCTGGAACAAGAAGTGAACTCTAACCCGTACCCTGAAACCCTCCACACACTTCGCCTCCGGCAGGCCGAATACCGGGCGCTAGTCACTGACCGCGCCAAAATAATGGGGCAAAACAGGCTGGGCCGACTCTATGAATGGGGGGATAAGGCTGGAAAACTGATCGCCTGGTTAGAAAAAAGAGAACATGCTAAACAGCTTGTTCCAGAAATCAGGGACTCAGACGGATCCCCCATAACAGACCCCCAAGACATAGCCAAACAGTTTGCAACACACTTTCACACAGTGTACTGCTCGGTGAGCCCACATACTGAAGAGGAGTCCTCGGAACTCCTACAAGATATCTCCCTTCCGAGGCTGTCAGCCACTGATCGGGCGTTCTTGGATAGTGCTCTCTCCACTGATGAAATAGCGTCTGCAATCCGAGCGCTCCACTCGGGTAAGGCACTCGGCCCCAATGGCATCCCGATCGAGCTCTACAAACTCCGTCCAGATAAGTTGGCCCCATATCTGAAAACTATGTTTGAAGACAGCCTTGAACGGGGATCGCTACCCCTAGATCAGAGAATTGCAACCATAGTTACAATCCACAAGGAAGGGAAACCCAAAACAGACTGCGCCTCCTACCGTCCTATCTCACTGCTCAATGCAGAGCCAAAAATCCTTGCCAAAGTACTAGCCACTAGGCTGATTAAAGCAATAGGGGACTTAGTGCACCCTGATCAATCCGGGTTTATGCCAAAGAGAAACACAGCTCTAAATCTGCGTAGAGTGCATGGAGTATTGGGCAGGTTACCGACCATACGAGAGGATGCAGTCATAGTCTCCCTAGACGCCACAATGGCCTTCGATACACTTGAGTGGCCCTATCTCTTTGCCGTGCTCACAAAACTGGGATTCGGACCGAACTTTAGACGGTGGGTACGATTGCTATACGCCACACCTATGGCACAAGTGGTAGTGAACAACAAAAAATCTGAGGCCTTCACACTTGGCCGAGGGACCCGGCAGGGATGCCCTCTCTCTCCCTTACTCTTCGCTCTGGCCCTCGAACCCCTTGCCGCATGGATCCGCAAAGACGTGAGGATCCATGGAATGCGATGGTCGGCAGATTGGGAAGACCGTATTTCCCTATACGTGGACGACATCCTCCTATACCTCACGTCCCCTCAGAGGTCCCTCATTGTAGTATTTGACATCCTATCCGTTTTTTGGCCGATTCTCTGGGTTTCGTATCAACTGGCAGAAATCTCTCTTATACGTCCTCTGTGGAGACTCTCCTCCCCTTCCCCGGCACTGCCCCATCCCAATAGTCTCTGACGGATTCAAATATTTAGGTATATTCGTCTCCCTCGACCACACACTCCAATATGCTCATAACCTGGCTCCCCCACTGCAAAGACTCAAAAGTGACATTGCGCACTGGAAGGCCCTCCCGCTCTCTCTTCTGGGCAAAGCGGCCCTTTTTAAAATGCTGTCCTTACCCCGCTTCCTGTATGCATTGCAGAACTCGGCAAACCCTGTCCCGAATACGTATTTGAAAGAAATAGAAGGACTCCAACGAGACCTTCTCTGGGATGGAAGGCCGCGTATTGCTCTGCAAAAACTCACGCTCAGCTGGTATGACGGCGGAATTGGACTGCCGGACATTAAAAAATACTACTGGGCAGCACATCTAATAGCAATAAATCATGGCACCTATGGGCGGCCTGACAACCCGGGGTTTAATATGGATAGATGGATTCTCCCAAACGGGGCATATACCCGGGCACTATACTCCAAACCAAACAGATTCCCACTCACGGGTCCTACCAACCACACAGTTAGAATTTGGCACTCGGCAACCAAATCGTTAGGATGGAACAATAAATTAACTCTCGCCACGCCACTATGGGACTCCCAAAAACTTGGAGACCTAAGAAACTCCAAAGGCTTTGACAAATGGGACTTAATTGGCATCTCTCACATCAGGGACCTCTGGTGCAAAGAGGGCGTGCAAACCTTTGAAGCCCTACAGGGTCAATATGCCCTTGCGGATTCCGAGCGTTTCCACTACCTACAGGTCTGACACGCATTGCAAACAGTACTACCCCGTGACTCTGCTCCATCAGACGCCTCCCCACTGGAGGATAGGATTTTGGATGGGCACTTACCTGAAAAAGCTATCTCCCTAACCTACCGAAAACTCATCCATAATATGGAGGACCCCCTGCAGTCACTACGAGAAAAATGGGCCGGGGACGGGGTTGAATTAGATGATGAAGACTGGCAAGCGGCGGTCTCCTCCCCCAAAACTGTTCCTATTTCGGCGCATCTCCGCCTTGTGCAGCTAAAGATACTACACAGAATTTACATAACAGGTCCCCAATTGATGCACATGGGTTTTCTAGCAGATGGGTCTTGTAGGAGGGGATGCACCCAGCTGGGCACGTTTATTCACATACTATGGCACTGCGAACCGATCCAGGAATATTGGCGTAAGATACACGAAGTAATGAGCGACGTAATGGGAGTCGAACTTACACCAAAAGCCCCTAGATGCCTCCTCAACGTCTGGGAACCCACTGACCTTAACACGCACGCTACACAATGGGCCACACTCGGCTACATGGTCGCCAAGAGAAACATTGCTCAGCTATGGGGGGCTTCACAGGCACCTACAATCACTGACTGGGGAAAAGACCTTGATTGGTGTATGCTACGGGAAAAAACTGTGTATATGACACGGGGTTGCCCCACGAAAATGGTCCAAGGTATGGGCCCCCTGGAATGAATACCATGGCAACATATGTACTCCTCCCCGTATACTAGACTGTGATGATCCCCCCTCCCCTTGATTTCCAATGCATTGTCCTGCAATATCTGTATGTATACTTGAATTCATTGTACTCCCTTCAATTGACCTCTGTGGAACTGTACCATGTTTCGAGTCTGTTTAATAAAAAGATTTATAAAAAAAAACAAATCTTGTTACAGATGGTAGTAGGACAAGGCTGTAACTAATGAAGTGGTATACACTTTCATAAGCAGATTTTAAAAAACAGGCTGCGCTAAAAGGGAGCAGTGCAAAGCAAAACACACAAAAAATGTTTTAGGTATAAAGTAACAAAATAATTTCCCTTTATTTTTTTAAACAATGATAAAACTCCACCCTCTTGAACCACAACAGTCCCACCCCTCTCCCAAGACAAATATCACCCCATCCCCAAACAATGTCCAAAAGAAAGAAAGTTCAAAAGTAAAGTCCAACTTTTCCCTTCCCTTCCCAATTCCCATCCTCTCCACTCATGACAAAAGGCCCTCCCACCAAAGCAAAAACATAAAAAGGGCATCAGAGGGCATCAATTTGGGTGCAAATACTTGTCACCTCTTGGCGCAGGTTTGCCAACACCTCGCGAATCAGCGGCAGCTCGCAAACCATGCAGCATTGGAAACTGTCTGGCTAGGGGGGCAGCAGTGGTGGTTTGGGCAGATCACAGCATCCTGCGGCGCTGATGATGCTGTGCCCGGGACAGAAGCGCTGGCGGCTGGCTGGAGGAACTGGGGCCTGGAGAAGTGGCAGATGCCTCCACCTCCTCCTCCTCTAGAGCCACCAGCCAATGATATTTGATTCAAATGGCATCCATATGGTGCCACCGTAGCCAGGCTGTTATCTCCTGCTGAGATGGTGGTGGACTAGCAGGAGTAGCTCTATCAAGAAAGAAGAAAAAAGACAAATTACAAACAATGCTCTGTACAAACACTTGTTTATATAGTGGCACGTTAGCAGTATATTAATGGTCCCCACGGGCCATTGGAAATTTGATGTGATTAGTCAAAGAGCCAAGTTTTACCCACACATACCTCACATACAAGCACTGACTGGCTGTAAGTGTTTTTTTCTGTTAAAGGATTTCATAGTAAAAAAATAAACAGACACTTTGGGGCAGATTATGCATTGTAATGGGCGGGCGGATTCCATTCCGACCACTTCATTTTGATGTAGGTGGTCGGAAAGGAATCAGACCGGTCATTCTGGCTGGCTTCCGATGGGCTTGGAGAGCCCATCCACCAGTCGGAATTCAGCCTGTAATCTCAAGGGCGGCTCTTTCCACCCTTGAGATTACAATGCACGGTTTCCGACATGGTTTCCATGACGGTCTGTCCGACATGGAAACCATGTCAGAAAGCATGTTAGGGGGCCCCCAGAAGGGCCCCCTTTGGTGCACGGCCTCTGGTTGGAGGCCGTAGGTGCCCCCCCAGTTGATCCCCACACCTTGTAGCAGGCACATTGAGGTGCCTGCCACAGGGTGCAGGGATGAATTACACCTCCCATTTACGGCCGGTTTATGGCCCTAATGCATGCTCCCATAGTGAAATAAAGGAATGTGACCGAACAGTGTTCGGTTGCATCCTAATGGGTCGGTCGGGACCGGCGACCGGGTGTCGGTCGGTCCCATGACTGAGTCGGTGTGTGGGCTCGAAGTAATTTTGCCCGGCATTGTAACGAGCCCCTTTGTGTGTAAAAAAAGAAAAATGTATTACCTCTCATCAATATATAAGGCATTATGCACTATGCAGCACAAGTATTCTTGTTGTGCTAAATAAATGGAGGCACACTAGTACGTTGGGTACTTTGCTACTCTCTCCTCAGTCTGCAGCTGGGGCAGCTGTGATGGACAATTTATTTTCTTACTTTAATTCCAATGGCTCTGCTCTTCTCTGACTGTCTTTCAATTCTACCTTGACTCCAAAGAGACAGGTACTTTCCTGTCATGCTGCACTGTCATGGAAACTGCTGATATACTGTACGAATGAATTATAGCACAGCATTGGGAGGGTCCGCCATGTCCATGGCCACCCTCTCGTTTTAACTGTTTGAGCATGAGCAAGAAAAATAAAGCCTTCTCAACAAACATGCGTAGGGAATAATACTAGCTTACTTGGCCTGCACAAAATATATAAGGGGAGAGGGAAAGCTTACTAACAAAGCAAAAGAAAGTTACAGACTAGTACAAACAGGAGGAAGTCAGCTACAGAAACATGAAATATAGAAAAAAAGATAATGCAGGGATAATAAGAAATTAACAAACATTAGATAGAGGAGTTGAAAAAAAAGACATTATAAAAAAGAAACACAGCAAAATTAAAATTATTCCAATATTGGCGCGAGGTAAAAGTTAGGGAAATAATAATAATATTAACAGGACTTACTGTGGCCAGCAGAACCATTGACTGTGGTGCTGATGGTGGTGGTTCCACCAGCCGCTGCACTGGTGGCAGACCCTCCTTTGCCTCCCTTAGATGCCCTCTTGCCATTGGGGGCTGATGTAAGAAATATGGATTAAAAAATAGATCAGTGGTACAGTTAATTTCCCAAACAATATTTTGACAGGTAAATGCAGTAGCATTGTACTTTTGTAAGTCAGATTTCCTATATTGCTAGTAGTATTGAGTTGACCTTTTCCTAATCTCCTAAACCTTAGCCCTAAAATCCTAAACCTAACTACATTTGGAACTACTGATGCATTGCACCGAATGATGTTTGCTTCAAAACCCCCTTTGATGGACCAACGCAGTCTCCCTTTTCAATGCATAGGTGCTTAAAACACATCACTGAGAGATTGGGACTGTATGAACGACAAAAAAAAAGGCACAGAGAACGCTAACTCACTGATATTACTACCACTATCTTAGTGACAGGACAGAGGAGTCTGCATGACTTCTTAAACAATCAGGCCAAGCAAGCACGTTTAGGCAGGGCAGAGCACTTGGGTAGCTCAAGTTGGATCACATAATATTCGTAACGTTACGTAACTTAACTTGTGAGCCTCATGCTATTTGAAAAAAAAATTAGCATTTTAGAAAACAAACAATAATTACTCTTGGGACCATACATCCTCGACACCCAGCAGGTCGAGCACGTCTTGTTCACGGTCAATGATGTCTGCCTAGTAGTGCGCCAGCTGCTTCACAGTGTGCTGCACCCCAATGTTCCTGCTTACACACTGGCACACTCTCCCCCATAACAGTTAACGCTCCCACAGGAGTACGCCCTCTCAGGCCTGCCACCTGCTGCCAGCATGGAGGGAAGGTGGTGCTGCATATAATAAACAAGTGTGGCCACCTCTCCCTCAGACAAAATGGTGCAGGCTGAACCTCTTGGCGGCACTAGCGACCGCAAGGTGTGCAGCTTGTAGCAGCCTCACTGACACCACCGCTTGCTCTCTGGTGCTCCTCAGACATGGTGCTGGGGTTGAAAAATAGCAAATAAGGAAAAGAAGCAGAAAGGAAGAACTATAGGAAATAGAAAGTGAAAACAAAAAAGTACAAAAAGTCGTAGAAAAGTTAAAAAAAGAGAAAAACGTAAAAAACGCAAACACAAAGACATACACTGACAAAAAAGGTAAATGAGGGGTGGATGAGTGGGGTATGGGAAGGACTGAAATGGATCCAAAAAGTAGGCCCAGCACCATGCCAAGAACATAAAGCAGGTAAAACGAATTGTCCGCACCCATATAGACCGCGTGGTGCCATTAGTGCTGATTTTTCAGTGCGGATCACAGTACTTGCCTGTAAAAAAACTGCGCAAATGGGCAGACGAGCACTTCCGCCCACTCACAGAGTTCCACGGAATCTTTAGGAGTGTTTTTGGCAAACATAGATGAGATTTTTAATTCGTTTTGGGCCCAAAGTGAGGTTGTTCCACTGAAAAGGAACAAAGAAAATCCATGGTAAGATTGTTTTTTTCCCATTAAGAGGTGACATGGCCTGGCAGTTCTGGCTGAACAGTTTCTACTGAAGCAGGACTAAGTCTGAATTGCAAAAGATTGGTCATCTTCATAGAGTTCTAATGACGAAAAACTTGATGGATTGGAATGCATTGAATAGTTTTTTTCCAGTAACTAAAGGACCTTACATTGTGAGCCAGTGCGTTATAGGTCTCTACACACTCCATGTCTGTGGAGTATGCTATGTCCATGTAAACAGTGAAACATCCTTACAACTCTGACACATAGATGAGATTTTTAATTCCCTGAACAGGAACAAAGCAAACCCATCAAGGATTGCTTTTTTCCATTCAGAGGTGAATGGCCGTGCAGTCATAGCTGGACTGTTTCAACTGAAGCAGGACCAAGTCTCACCCCTTGGACCTAATCACCTCAACTCCACCAGGCCTCATGCTCCAAGGCTCTCAGGAGATTTTAAACAAGAGAAATCAGCCTGCAGGAAATTAAGGAGAAGATGGCGAGCCTCCAAACCCCTTTCCGATTAAATGACTTACAAATTAGCCTCAAGCAGTTATCATAAAAAGCTTAAAGCCACTCGTAAGTCTCATCTTATCAACAGAATCGACAATGCTGACAATTCAACCAAACAACTCTTTAGAGTATTACATTAGTTCATGAGGCCACTGCCTGTAATTCTTCCATGTCAGCCTCTCAAAAATTGTGCGACGTCCTGGCTAACTTCTTTGAGGATAAAATCGAGAATATATACTGGAACCTCACTAACCACCCCTCTCCCACTGACCCTCTGCCCACCATTCCCCCTACTCACAATTCCTCCACCACATTAAAGCACCTTGAACCTGTCACCCCAGAACTAGCTCTAGAAATGATGAGCAAGTCAAGTCAGGTTCCCCCTCCAACCTCTCTCCACTACACATTATTGTGACACTTGCCAACACTCTGCTTCCAGACATCACAGCACTGTTTAACCTGTCACTTAACAATGCCACTGTACCTCAGGGTGGGAGACAGTGTAAGTTAAGCCCATTCCTAAACAATCCAATGCAGACCCTCTGTTACCCATGAATTACAAGCCTATAGCTCTTCTTCTTTTAGAAAGCCTAGTCAATCAACAACTCACCCACTATTTGGAATCCAATACCCTCTTGGATCCTTCATAATTTGGTTTCAGAGCCTCACACACTACTGAAACCGCACTGATGGGGGTTCTGGACACCAGCAGACTCTCCCTTGATGAGGGTTGTCCAGCCATGCTGGTGCTACTTGATCTGTCAGCTGCCTTCGTCACAATCTCAAAGTCCATCATGGTCCAAAGACTTTCCGAGATTTGTGTCGGAGGCAAAGCCCTCGGATGGGATCAGAATGTCCTTAGCAATTATACTCAGACTGTTAACCTTGGTCCCTTCAAATCTCATGTCATGCCACTAGACAAAGGAGTACCACAGGGCTCTTTAGCATATATGTTGCACTACTGGCTCAAGTAGTAAGGACCTGTGGACTTGATGTCATCTCATATGCAGAAGACACACAATCGATCATTTTCTTGGGCCCAAACCACAAAACTACTAAATCCAAATTCAGGGAATATTTGAGAAAAATTGCTTTCTGGATGTCCCAGAAATGCCTACAGCTCAATGGTGATAAAACGGAGATAGTGCTATTTGGCAAGGCCCACGACTACTGTTTGGATGACTGTTAGCCATCTGAATTAGGCACCTCACCTCAACCCAAAAAGATGGTAAAACATCTTGGTATCCAAATTGATGACAATCCCACAATGAGAGAACAAATAGGCTCCACATGTGGCACCTGTTTTGGTATAATGTGCATGCTGAGAAGAGTGGTTCAGTTGTTGCCTCTCCACACAGGGAAAACTCTCATGCAGGCTCTTATGGTTAGCCGCCTAGACTATGGAAATGCCCTAATGGTAGCAGCTAATGAATCACTCATCAAAATTACAGGTGGATCAGACCACTGCGGCTCACCTTGTCCTTAAGCTTCCTCCCCCACTCCCTCTGAACCCATTCTTAGGTCACTGCATTGGATTCCTAATAGGAAACAAGCCATTTTCAAGCGACTGTGCCTAGTACACAGGTCCCTATCAGGTAAAGGTCTGGCATATCTCCAAAAGAAACTCTTCCCTTATCTGCTACCAGAAATCTGAGATTCAAGGATCAACTCTTGCTCCGCCCACACCGCATTCGCACAGCCAGACACAGCAATCAATCCTTTACCTATCTTGGCCCACATCACTTGAACAGACTTCCGCTACACATCCACGCTTGCTCTGATTTTGTTCATTTAAAAAAAACTTCTGAAATCATTGCTTTTCTAACCTCTCCTCTCTTCCTTTCCTCCTTTCTCTGGGTCTGTGCTCTAGTGCGGAGATACCCCTTCGAGGGCGATTCGTCGTGCTTTATTATGTATCAGAAACACAACATAACATAACAAATCTGAATTGCAAGAAGTTGGTCCTCTGCATGGAGTTATAGTGAGCAAAACATGACGGATTGGAATGCATTGTAGAGTAATTTCCAGTAGCTAAAATTAATTATAGAATTCCTCCCATCACTTTTTCGTATTTCCCAGTGGATGCACATTAGTCATAAGAGTATGACATTAAAATCAATGTTTTTATTGCTTCTTTAAAGGATCCATCCATGAAACCAATATATAATTTGTCTCAAAATACAAGTAGTCTTCATTTGGCAAATAAACAATTAGGAATCTTGTTAGTGGCGACGTAGCGCACAGTAAATAGAAGTGTTTTGTTTTCATTTGTAGAACTCTTTAGTGATTTAAGACTGGCATTCTAAATATGTAATTACTTTACTTGCGTCCTACTGCTGTGCATGCATTTTTTATGGCATGCCAAGTGTTGCCATTCAGGTAATATCATTTGGTGAAATCTGCAGGCCTTCTTTTTTATTATATTAATCTGTTTAAAAAATCATTTTTCTCCCTGCGCCTGCTGTTTTCAGGGTTGTATTTCTGCATCCTTTTAATTACTAGTGGCATAATTTAAGCTGGTATTTTTATCTCAAATGAAATGAAAAAGAGGTGATAGGAAAGTTGTTAAAGAGATTCATGCGCTATTAAAACTAATAACATCGCTGTTTCTAGACCTGCAAAACTAGATTGCATTAGAGAAGTTATAGTTAGAATTTTCTCAGGAAGTCACACTAAAAATTTCCTTTTTTTCTTCTAATAAGAAACGATTGTGCAGGTGAAAAAAGGATACATTTGAATTACGTCTCATTTTGTAACTCAGAAAATGTTTCTAGGGACCCCTTATATGTGTGCATTTGATGGATAGATGCAGCTGATGGCCATGCATTTTATGTACTGAGGATTCTGTATTATTGACAACCAGAGTGACATTTCTATGAATGAATGCATCCTCTACAGAGCTCTGTGTGCATCCTACAGGTCAAAGCATTCTGTACTGTCAACTTGGGGTCCATTGTGGCTTCTAAGAGGATTTATCAATCTCCCTACCAAATGCTCATGTCTTCACAAGGGCTCTCATAGACCCTGTTTTGTCACATTTCTGTTGCAGGCACTAGGCCCAGTCAACAAGGGGGGTGTTTCTATTGAGACAAGCATGGGAACATTGGATGGTAAGAATTTTGTGGAACCCTCCAAATTCTCGAAGTTTACGTCACAGAAATCAGTGAATTTCAGCAAAGTTTGAGGGTTGCATGGCATTATGGGTAAGAAACATGTGTACTATGCACGTAAGGTACACTAGCCTGGACTCCCCTGAGTTTCTAGTTTTCAGAAATGCCTGAGTTTGGTAGGTTTCCCTAGGTGGCGGCTGAGCCCCCATTGAAAAATCAGGTGTTTGTCATTTTTTTTTACAGGAAATATTGATGTTTGCACAATGCATTTTGGGCCCTTTCTTGTCATGGATGCTAAGGCCCCCACTATGTAGTAGGAATTTTGTAGATCTCTACAGATTGTTGAGTTATGTCACAGAAATGCAAGGAAAATGTATGCTTTTTGACAAAGTTTGAGGTTTGCAGGGCATTGTGGGTAAGAACGCTTTGTAGGATCCTTGTGATGCACACCACACTGAACTCCCCCATATGTCATGTTTTCAGAAAGGCCTCGGTTTTGTAGGATTACCTAAGTGGTGGCTGAGCCGGGCTAAAGTACCACAGCTACCACTTTTGCTGATGTCTCCACATTGCATTTTTGGGCCTTTTTGTTGTTGCGGGCACTAGGATGAGCCACACAAGTGGGGTAACAGTTTCATCAGGGCACCCTTCTACTAAAAAATATTATGCATAGGCAAAGCTTAAAATCTTTCAGCTGTACAGTGCAGCACACATGCAAAGTCAGAAAAGTTTGGAGAAATAAAAACATTTCTCTTTTTTAACAACTATCTCAAAGAGGTGTTTTTTAGTGCAAGGCCCTGTTTACTGTTGTTATTAGACAGGGCTTTGCATCAGTAGTGGCGTTAGTTGCTGATTGGGGAACTTCGCTAACATCCTGTATAAATACTTCTTCATCCTGGTCAGAATTCTGTCCAGTAAGTGGGGATTTTATTATTTCTAAACTCAACTCCACTCCTTCAGGCTTGCCTCTTGATCCTGTCCCGCTATATGTTTCAGGATTGTGGCACCTGTGGTGGACCCCTTTACTTGCCTCTATTTATAATTCTTATTTTTCACTTGGTCAGGTCCCTGACATTTGTAAAATTGCATATGTCATCCCGCTATTTCAGAAATATTCTTTGGATCATCTTACTTTGGCTAATTACAGACCTATATCCTTCCTCTCAGCAATGACCATAATCATGGAAAGTTATGTTAACAATTAATTTTCATGTTACACTGAAGAAATGACATCTGCATGATATTGGACACTGGGGGTTCTGAGGCTCTTATTCTCCTCCTTCTGTCAGAGGCCTTTGACATGGTCCCCTCCAAGACTCTCCTAGATAGACTAAGTACTGTAGCTTTGCAGGATAAGGCTGGTTCAAGTCATTTTTGAGCATAAAGTCACAAGAGGTTTATTTGCGTCCTTTTCAGTCTGCATATCGATAGCTGTGCAGCGTTCCCAAGGATCATTGTTGAGTAAAACTCTTTTCAAAGTATACGTTATACCTTTGTCTAATCTTATTGCCTTCTTTGTATTTCAACTTTACTCGAATGTGGATGACACCCAGACCATTCTGCTGCTTGAGTGCGATCAGGTGATCATCCAAGACCAATATAAACAGTGGGGCATATTAGCAAGGGCACTATCGCCGCTTTAGCGGCACTTTTTGCTGCTAAAGCGGCGATATTTATATCGCCCTATCAGCAAACTGTCTCTAACAGCAGTTAGCGACAGTTTGCGGGCATTAGCGCCCGTTTTTTACCGCTTTGCATGTCAGCGATATTTATCGCTAATGACATGCAAAGTGGGCGTTCCCGACGAACAAACCTGGGAAACACTCGCTAACAGGCCTATCGCCTATTAGCAAGGTGGCCATGGCCCCAGTTAGCGACGTGAAAAGTCGCGCTAACCGGGGTCATCGCCATTTATTTAACACCTGCAATTAGCAGGTGTTAGCCATACCTAACATGGGGGTGGATTATGCTGATACGACCACAGGGTCGTATCAGCAAGGTGTTCTCCCTTCTCCATGCAACATCGCTGGTTTTTCAGCGATGTTGGCCCATTACCTCCGTTATCACTGGGAATATTCATCGCCATAGCGCTAATCGTTGCTAATACAGCGTTAGCATGGCGATATATTCCAGCGATAGCCGGCGATAAAAAAAATCACGCTAAGCAGGGTTAGCGGTGATTATCGCCTCTTCTTGCTAATATGCCCCAGTATTTTTACATTGGTAGCCCATTGGAGGGATGCAAGTACCTTGAGTTTTAATGCTGACAAGACGGAGGTCTTAGTGTTTGGAAACCTTTCTATCTGGTCGTCAAACTGGTGGCCTCAATGTCTGGGTGTGATTTTTGACACTAAGCTACCTTTCTAGACTCATATTAATACATTTGGTTTTGGGCAGTTGAATCCATCAAAGTGAGAGGCTTTCTTATGTTATTTGTCCCTTGACGATTCTGGTGGTTAAGAGCAGGACCCTGGAATCTCTTAGATTATATAAAAGGAACCTCACCCACTGATACCACCAGTGGCTTGCTTCATCATCGGACCCTCACCCACTGCACCTTGTGTGAGTGGGTAGGCTCAAATCAATCAATCAAATGCTTTATTTCGATTGCTAGAATCATAAAAGCAACAAACAAAAAACACAGACCGACATTCAAAGTACAATCTATCACATTAATATAAATACATGATTTGATAAAGTTAAAAAAATAGCTAAAAAGATACTATAAGACTTTTAAGACCTAAAAATTGATCTAGGATTTAAACATTTTTTAAAACAGCTATATACAAGGCCTTACAAAATGGTTAAAAAAGTGAGCCTAGATGCACAACCAGACATAATATACGGAGCTTGCGAATAAAAACATTTGTACTAAGATATCAAGGGAGATGAAGGGAAACAGCCAGAAGTTGGGAAGTATATAAGCGGACATAAATATTTATCCCTCCACAAGCGTGCTAGTACCCTTTAATGCTTTATTTCTGATGATCCAGGCGCGGCTCAAAAACTTCGCCACCCCACATGAAAAAAGCACACCTGGGTCAGTTTTTAGGATGCGCAAAGCAATCCTATAGTCACGTGTGCCCATAATTTTACAGACCGGTTTTATCCAGCTGGACCTAGCAATGGAATATGCCGGACAGTTAAACAAAAGATGGGGCAAGCTTTCCAACGGCGCTCCACAGCAAGGGCATGCCTTACTTTGATACTTGTGAGAGTGCCACTTGGAGGTGGTTGCATTAATAGGAAGTGTGCCCAGCCTAAATTGCATGAATAACTGTCTATCACGTGGTATCTGGATGTTGTCCAAGTAGGGCTCCAAACCTCTACACTGTTTGTGGCGAAAGAACTCTTCTGTTAAGCTCCCCATTTCTGGATTGCTCAGTTCTTTGGTATCGACCCAGTTCCAATAGGTATGCTTAAGCTCTGCCTTGGTAGGTGGTATCTGAGTTTCCCATGCTTCCGTAAAGCTCAACTTGGACAGCAGCCTTCTAACACTGGATATCCACTTTACCCTATACCCTAAGTCTAGACCTATCACCTCTGTTAGGGCCGCGGCATAATTGACAAGCTCTGGGGTGCGCATCACTCTCGCCCAAAAAAGAAGAGGGCGCAATTTTGCAATATCCCTAAAAGGCCGTCTGCCCATATCAAACATCAGGGGGGTTAATGGAGTGTTACTTGGAAGCATTACCAAATCCCTCATAAACTTATTCTCGGACCTACCAATATCTTCGGTGTTTTCAAAGCCCCATAGCTCCGCCCCGTACAACGCAGCGGCTGCGGCTTTGGCTTCATAAATTGCAAGAGCTGGGGCTACCGGTCTACTATAGGAGGCCCGATGTTCTTTACTGAGAGCTCCAGCAGCACGTTTGTGATTTAATAACATCTTAGCTAGATGCGGCTTCCAATGCATTTTGTCAGTGAGGCGGATGCCCAAATAATCAAACACATGTACCCTCTCTAATCGAATATTATTTAAAATTAAATCATTTTTAAAAGCCTTGTATGGATTAAAAGCCATGAATTTTGTCTTTTCTGTATTAATAACCAGACCCCTGGATTCGCAGAATAGCTGGTATCGATTAAGAAGGCTCAAATCAATTTGTAAGCGGAGCTCTTACTATAGCGGATCTCTGGTTAAAATTGCCTGTAGGTTTCTCTGATTATAGTTGGGTAGATAGTTAATTATGGATAGCTTTGGCAACCTTAAAATAATAATGGGAGGATGTTGCTAGGGAATATTATGGCCCAAAGATCGAAGATCAACATGTTTCAGCCCTATCTACTGGCTCATATGGCCACTGGAATTTCTTCAGAACTCTCTAGAGCCCTATATTTTAAGTGATGTTTTACCACGCTACAAAATATTATGAAGTTGTGATATTCTCATATGCTCAAAAACATACATTCAGATACAAACCATACATCAGGAATTTCCCTATGTTTGTCTGAAATGAAAAGAAAGATACATTTATCATTCTCCTTATAGTTGCACACACTTGTGCAGTGTTGCACAGTGTTCTTTCTTTGACTGATAAAGAGTGCATGCATAAAGCCATATGCATTAGTCAATACCCAACACTGCACCACATGTAGCAGTGAAAACACTCTTGTGGGAGCACTTTTCTGTCTTTATAAAAATACAGGGGCATATTAGCAATCGATTTATCGCCGCTTTAGCGGCACTTTTTGCCGCTAAAGCGGCGATAAATCTATCGCCCTATCAGCAAGCTGTCGCTAACAGCAGTTTGCGACAACTCTCTGATGAAAGCGATCGGTTTGGGTGCCGCTTTGCATGTCAGCGATGTTTATCGCTAATGACATGCAAAGTAGGCGTTCCCGACCAACATACCCTGTAAACAGACGCTAACAGGCCTATCACCTATTAGCAAGGAGTCCCTGACCCCGGTTAGCGACGTGAAAAGTCGCGCTAACCGGGGCCATCGCCATTTTTTTATCACCTGCTATTTTCCTGACTTAGCCATACATTACATGGGGGGTGGATTATGCTGATACGACCACAGGGTCGTATCAGCAAGGTTTTCCACCTCCCCCATGCAACATCGCTGGTTTTGTCGCGATGTTGGCCCTTCCCTCCCGCTATCGCTGGAATATTTATCGCCATAGCGCTAAATGTCGCTAATACAGCGTTAGCGTGGCGATATATTCCAGCGATAGCCGGCGATAAAAATAATCACGCTAAGCAGGGTTAGCGATGATTATCGCCTCTTCTTGCTAATAT
The DNA here is from genome assembly GCA_963921515.1 of Calotriton arnoldi. NCBI lineage: Eukaryota > Metazoa > Chordata > Amphibia > Caudata > Salamandridae > Calotriton > Calotriton arnoldi. The sequence goes on from CAWUFW010001113.1 coordinate 2,973,692, forward strand.
GCCCCTCCAGTGTTATAGCTGTAAAGTGCAAATAGTGGGTGCACACTAGCATGCAAGGAAATTAAGTATCAAGACGTACACTGCCCAATATATTTTATGGCTCTATAAGGTCTCAGGGTAGGCCGGACCCTGTAGTCAAACACTGTAGAAAGAAAAAATGAGTATTCATATACATTTACCTTATCTAAAAAAGCTTTATGGGATCAGAAGCTGGTCTATGAACGAAAGTGATGACATAGCCCCCTAAAGAGATATGCCCCCGAGACTTACTTCATCAGAGTTCACACCCTTCAGAATACATATTTGTCTTCTCCGAGCCTTGCATATTCTCAGGTTCTGGTGTTTGTTTTGGTTTTAAGTATTAGAGCCTCTCGGTGTGTGTGGTCATGTCAGCGCTCCATGCGGTGACTCCTTTGCACGAATGGCACGCTGAGAAGGGGGACTTAGGGAGCAGCCGAACGAAGGGAGGTCTGCCCCCCCCGGGCAGATTGGGAGTGGCAGGGCTGGCCAAGTGCCAGACATTTTGTAGTTTTGTGATGCTTATTGTATATTTCCCAAGTTTAGCCCAAGTATAAGGGTGTACGAGGTCCGCTCCCAGCCACCATTTTAGGTTTGGTGTCCTGGTAGCTGGGAGCAGTGGTAGTGTAGTCAGCAAATTTTTCATAGTTAGCTTTTTGGCTTTATAATAACGGCGTAGCATATTAACAATAGCGATGGAGGATTACCGTGTGCTCGAAGCGGTACGCCTTCTTAGTGAGGCGGGCAGCTGGATCTCTTGATCCCGGACACCGCAAGCCCATTGCACCCGCCTTGGTGGGCGTCAGCGGAGTTGCGGCCGCCGTCGCGGCTTTCACCTCCCTCAAAAGGGCGTAGATTGGGGCGGTAAGTACAAGGGGCCGCTCGTATGTCAGGAGAGCGGCCCCTGGGTCGACTGCAGTGCTGGAGCCTCAAGCGATGTCTGTGGCTCTGGGAAATGAGCATGGGGCGGGCCGTGACAGGCCGTAAGCGCGTGTCGGGCGCAAGGAAGGTAGGGCCACGCAGGGGAGTCCTGTCAACTCCGGGACCCAAAGCGGTTGTGACTGGGGCCTACTGAGCGGCAGGGCAAGGAAAAGAAACAGCAGTAGTGCCGCGGGAGGGGGGCCGGGTGACGTGTGCATGTCCCAGCGCGAGGATTATAATTGGACATGTGCTGCAAGGGCAAAGGAGGCCGGTGGGAGGGGGATAAAAGGGGGCCAAGTCATTACATAAGAATGCCCCCGGGGAAGGCAGTGGGTTTCCCATGGTGCGGGTGCCCTCAGGGGAGGAAGGAGAGGCTCATGTGGGCAGTGGAGATTTCTGGGTGGGAAGTGGATAAGACTTAACTTTGTTTGGGGGGGTTAGGTAGCTAACAGGCTCTGATGTTGGTGAGGAGGAAGATTATCCTGGGGAGTGGGAGCCTGCGGGGGCAGTAAGGCCTGGGAGGGGTTGTATATTTTCACCTCCTGGAATGAGGAGGTGAGGGGTCATGGTCTGGGGAGGGTCACTTGGGGTGGATGAGAGGGGCTTGAGGCAGGAAAAGGGGGGTCAGGGGAGGAAAGGGGGGGTCAGCTTCGTGAAGAGTACTGGGGGCCCTGGGTCGGCCCCAGAGCAGGGTCAGTCATCTGCAGGCATTGCCGACGGGCTGGACTGGAGTGAAGAGGCGGAAGGGGGCGTTGGTGATAGTGAGGTGGGCGTCTGATCAAGGTAGGACGGCGGTGGGCAGAGAGTACTATAGGGGTAGGGAAGAAGAGGAGGTGGTAGCTGGGGAAGGGGTCGCATAGGCCCAGCACAACAGAGCAGTCATTTATTTTTCAGGTGTAGGATCATGCAGAGTAACGGACTCGGCAGAGCTGGGAGCGGCTTGCTGGCGCCGAGGAGAATGGAGGGTGGAGCCTCGAGCGGCGTGCCTGTTACCATCGGGGGACCCCGTTGTGGCCGGCGTATGTAGTCCCAGAGTGGTCTCGCTGGTCCCAACACCCGGCGGACCTAGGCGGTCCGTAGGGGCAAAGGAGAACATGACCCAATGGTCAGTAGGACCGGTGGACTACTGGCGGGTGCAGTCAGCACCACCTGCGGCAGGGAGACGGGGGCCCAGTAGGGGCCAGCAGGTGGAGACACAGGGCGATTGGCACGAAGAGCTTTGTTTTGATGAGGAAAGCCTTGAAGGAGGTGAGCTGCGGGATGAGGAAGATAGGGAAGGGGGGACAGATTAATGTGTCTCCTAGTGTCTTGCAGGTAACACGGAGGGCGTCGGGGCCTGTGGGAAGGCCAGCCAAGTCATTATCAACCACGGCACCACTGGTGAGGCGGACTGCAGTGACACGGGCACCCTCCTTGGAGCCAGGTAAGGCAAAAGGCCGGATGGGGAAGCCGGTAATGGTTTCGATTGGGATGGGGGGAAGTTCTAGAGTGCGGGGAGGGTAGGTTGCAGAAGGGTAAGTATGTGTTGGATATAGGCATGGGCACCGAAGAAGGGGGTAAGACAGGCAGGACCAAAGCAGAAAATAGCAAAGGTGCAGACAAAATAGTTAAAGGGGAGGAGGCAATTGACGAGAAAAAAAGAGTAAGGAGTTGAAGATTAAGAAACTCCCTTATATGGGGGTGACCAAACCGCTGGGAGCGCATTTGATGCTGGCAACCAAGGAGCGGATTTGGAAGGGAGAATACGTTGAATTGCTTAAGCAGCTGCACAGGGAAGTGCGAGCGAAGGAAGGGTCAAAAGAAGAGGAGTACGAACTGGCCAAGCGGCCGAGGGTTCCATTGACCATAGAAAATTGGATGGCTGCGTTTCTGATATACACAAGTGTCTACTGTGAAAAGTATCCTGAGCGCTGCGTGGCAATATTTAAATACATGGGCGTTATTCGGAAAGCCCAGCTTACAGGGGGGGTTACGCGTGGGCGCAATATGATGAGGAGTTTAGAGCATGCATGGCATGGGACCCCGTAGCTAAATGGGGGGAGCTGGACACAGATTTGTGGCAGCACACAATGGGGGCGTCAAGAGCGGATAAGCCCATTTTCACAGCTAGTGTGCTTCCAATAGTTTCCAGGCCCTTTCAGGGGAGACCCATCTGGGGAGGAGTGGGAAGTACTGGATGGGGCCAGACAGGGTCCGGGGGGTCTTGTTGGGACTTTAACAAGGGACTATGCACTCGGGAGTTCTGTAAATTCCGCCACGAATGTTCGAAGTGTGGGGGTCGGCATGCGCTGGTCTACTGTTTCGGGGCAGGGGGTGGTTACCAACAAGGAGGCCAGCAGTGGCAGCAGGGGGGAGCCAATTCAGGGGGGCAACAGCAGCAACACTTTGCAGGTGCGCGGGAGGCTAGGGGGGTTCAGGGGTCGGGCCAAAGGGTTAGGCCGGAAAAAATGAATGCAGCGCTACAGGGATATGAGGACCAAAGTGCTGCAGAAGTGTTGAGGGAGGATTTGAGATGGGGATTCTGTTTGGGGTATGGGGGCCGAGGCACAGAAGGTGGGCAGAGAACCTACAGTCAGCAAAGGAACATAAACAAATAGTGCAGGAAAAGCTGGACAAAGAAGTGAGGGAGAGAAGGATGGCTGGGCCTTTCATTGATTGGCCCATGGAAAACTTGATTGTTTCCCCTATGGGGGAAGTGCCAAAGAAGGAACCGGGTCAATTTTGGCTAATCCAACATTCATCATGGCCAGAAGGGAGTTCAGTGAACGATTTTATTGATGAAAAAGAGGCCACACTATCATACTCATCAGTTGATGTGGCCATGTCACTTGTAGTGACAGCGGGCGCAGCTGTAGCAATGGCAAAATGCGACATAAAATCAGCTTTTCGTTTGCTTCCAGTCCATCCAGATGATTGGGATCTTCTGGGTGTCCATTTCAACGGGAAATGGTACTTGGATAAAGCATTACCAATGGGCTGTTCTATGTCATGCGCATTATTTGAGTGCTTCAGTACCTTTCTGCAGTGGCTGTTTTCAAGGCGCACGGGTCACAAGTTGGTGACACATTATCTGGACGATTTCTTCTTTGTGGGCACCCCCAGCTCCACGGAGTGCCAGAGGGCCCTGGAAAACTTCAAAGGGCTGATGGGGTAACTGGGGGTGCCGTGACATCTGAAAAGACAATGGGCCCAGCACGGCACTATCATTTCTAGGAATAGAAATTGATTCACGGACAATGCAGGCATGCTTGCCAGAGGACAAGAAACTCAAAATGTTGGAATTGTTTAATGCCATGCTAGCTCGGGAAAAAGTGACAGTCAAGGAGATACAGGTCCTGTTGGGCCATCTCAACTTCGCATGCCGGGTAGTGAGGGTAGCGAGGACTTTCTGCAGGAGATTGGGACGGGCGCTGTCAGGACAACGACCACCTCACCATCACGTGAGACTCTCGGCAGGTGTGAAAGAGGATTTGAGAATGTGGCAGGTATTTTTGAAGTCTTTTAATGGGATTACGCTTGCGAATGAGGAAGTCTTGGTATGGGATGTACAAATATTTTCGGACGCAGCAGGGGTTTTGGTTTGTTTTGGCAAGGGAGGTGGTGCGCAGACCAGTGGCCTGCACAATGGAGGGAGGGGGGTAGGAGCATCGCCTTCTGGAGTTTTTTCCTTTAGTGGTAGCAGTGTCATTGTGGGGAGAACAGTTGGCGCACAAGAAAGTGACATTCAGAGTGGATAATATGGCAGTTGTGGAAATAATGAACCACCAGTCAGCAAGGGATGAGCAGGTTCTGAAGTTGTTGAGAGTGTTTGTCTTGGGTTGTTTGCGCTATGACATAGCTTTCAGGGCACTGCATGTCCTGGTTGTGGACAATGACATAGCGGATGCTTTGTCTCGTTCGCAGTGGGGGAGATTCCGTGGGCTAGCCAAGGACGCCAACAGAACTCCGACACCCATGCCGCAGCAGTTGTGGTACGAAGGCAACACAGGATGCTATAACTGGTGATAGGGTCGCTAGCAAAATCTACGAGGATAGCTTATAGTCTAGCTTGGAAGGAATTCCTGCTTTCAGGCGCCCAGCGGCACTTTGATAAGGAGCAACGGGTTGAGGATGTCATTCAGTTCATCCTGGATATGATCGATAAAGGACTGTCCAGGGTCACAATCGCAGGGAAGTTAGCAGGGATTGCCTTTGCGGGTAAGCTGCTATGGGGCTACCCGCCGTCAGCAGGTGAACTAGTGGCAAGAATTCTAGAAGGATGGGTGACGGAACGGGGCCAGAAAGGGCATGTCAGGAAGCATTTGTCTTGGTGGCTGTTAGGCAGGGTGATAGAGATTGTGCCGAAAATCTGTACGGACAACTTTGAGACTTGCATGTTTTCTACATTGATGGTGTGGATGTTTTTTGGCACATTTCGGGTATCAGAATTGTTGGGTGACAAAAAGGGTGGGGGGGTTAGGTGGGAGGATGTGGCCCCTCGCAGCTTGGGGTCCATATTTGGTTGAAGAAGTCTAAAACGGATCAGAGGGGTCTGAGTAAATAAGTTTCGTTGAAGGCATCAGTACCTTCGCTCACTTGTCCCCTCAGTTGGGAGTCACGTTGGCGCACTGTGTGGCTTGGGGGGTCAGTGTTCGAACATGCTAATTGGAGCAGAGTGACAGACTTTCAGCTACTAGCAGTTTTGAGGAAGGCATAAATTAACTTGGAGTCAATGGCGCAGAATTTGGCACGCATTCCTTCCGAATTGGTGCAGCGTCAGAAGCTAACAATAGAGGGTGGGAGCGGGGAGACATCATGCGGCTGGGGCGCTGGTCCTCTGAGTGTTATAGGCGTTACTTGTGAAGGGATGACGGGGGAATGGCGCGGTTGTATACAATGCAAAATCTCATGCAGATTTTTCTCGTTTAAGGTTCTGTGGCTGGGCCCCTTTCTGCAGAGATGACAATCTGGGTGATGGGGCACTCCTTCGAGTAGTGAGCTCAACTCCAGGCCCGCAAAAGTTATTTTGGACAAAATCTAGGTTTTAACGATCGGCTATTTAAGGTGTTGTGGAAAGGGAAAGGGGGCATGTGCTGGAGGGAGTTGATTCCGTGCTTGAATAGCTTGATGGTGGGCGACAGGTGCCCAGACAACTTGGTTATACATCTTGGTGAAAATGATTTGTGTAAATAAAAGGGCATTGTTTTGATGAGGAATATGAAGAGGGATCTAGCATTAATTAAGCAACAGTGGGCAGGCAGCATTGTAATCTGGACTGAGTTTGTTCCCCTAGAGATTGGCGTGGGGCGCTTAACCCAGGAGCGGTGGACAGGGCCAGACGGAAAATTAACACCGAGATGGCAAGTTTTTGAAGGGAAATGGGATTTGGTAGTGTTAGAAATAGGATTTCTGGTTGGCTAGGGCATGCGACTAAGCCAGGCAGAAACCACCACTCTAGTCAGGGCAAGAGAGTTACACGCTGAAGATAACCCCTGCTCACCCCCTTGGTAGCTTGGCACGAGCAGTCAGGCTTATCCCAGAGGCAATGTGTAAAGAGTTTGCGCAACACATACACAGCAGCGACACACTAGGCACACCACAAAAGAAACTCCACACAAGGTTATATAAAAAATAGCCTTTGTATTATCATAAACATATTAGAATCATAACCATACAATATACACTCTGCCAACTGGCACCAGGTAGTAATTCACAGGGGATTATATACATGACAGGGTCAATCGGGCCACTGTCAGAACCAAAACAACTCACAATTGTACAGTTAGAGAAATAACCAGTAGCTACTGGCCAAGGTGCTCTTAGCACCACACCTTAGGCGTAAACATCATGGCATGACATTAGGCATAAACACATTATGCAACACACATTAGGTATGAACCATATTATGAAACCACATTTAGGCATCAACAACACAACATGGCACTGTGTAACATCTTATGCCAATACACCTGGGTACCAATGCACCATCACTGCGCATCACATTAGGGCCATCCGCCCTCAAAGCACATCAGGACACAAAATGACCCCAGGTCAACTGGCCTTCCTCGGGGCCCGTCTGGCCTGTCCCAACTGCCCTTTGTCCCCAAAAGTCAGGGCTCGATTATCCCAGGGCCTTCCAACTGGCCCTCTGGCTGCCTTGGGAGTGAAAACAATGTAGCCTCAGCCACGTGCGCAAGTAGGAGGGTGGGGGTGCAACCCACCCTGGTCTCCTCAAAAGGACTGCCCCCACATTGCAGTTGCCCGCGCTCTCGCGGTGCAGCTTGGGAAAATGAGCCTTGGCACCACAGTGCCTTGATAGCCCTACTCCGGGACTCTTACAACAAAATTGCCCCCGCGCTGCAGCTGCCCGTAGTCAGGGCGGTGCAGTTGTGGAAGAGAACAAGCACTGGAACCAACCATGCCCTGGGAGCACCAACAATGCTCCAAGCTCAGCCCCACTCACTGGGGCTCTCCTCAGCCTTTTCCGGTCCCCTCCGTCTGCACCCAGGACTTCGGCATGGAGCCCGCAAGGCTCCGGTCCCTCTCGTGGATGCTCCTCACTGCGGGGTAGGCTCCCGCCCACCGTCAGACTTCGCTCCAGCTTCCTATCAGGCCGCAACTGCCGGACATCCTCATCGAGGCAAAGGGGGTGGGCGGAAATGGAGCCCGCGAGGCTCCGGCTCCATAGTTTCAGCAGGCCCCGCCCACAGTCAGGCACAGGCACCTGACTTCCATTTTCACTGCTCTCGGCGGCTCCTCTAAGCCCAGAAATGCGGGGTAGGCTCCCGCTCCAAGGGGCCCATAATGCGGGGTAGGCTCCCGCTTCTCAGTGCATAAATGCGGGGTAGGCTCCTGCTCCACCACAATGCGGGGTAGGCTCCCGCTCAGAGAGTGGCACGGAATGTGGGGTAGGCTCCCGCTTCTCCTCAGGACCACATGGGGAATCCCCACACCGGGATTCCCTCAGGGCACTTCGCAGCCCAGCGCTGCAGGGCTAAAGTGCTCCTCTCGTCCTCTGGCAAGGGCGGAGTCCCCCTCTCTGGGGCTCCAGCAGTACAGATGTAGTGCTCACGAAGCGCTAGAACCAGAGTTCAAAAAGTAAAGCTGGGCCCAGGCAGGCCAGCTCACAGGGCCCTCCCACAGAGGGGCAGTCCCTCATGGCGGTTCCTCCTGGGGTCCAGCAGGTCCAAGCAGCACCCAAGAACAGCACACCAACATGGGGTCACAGCCCCAATATTTATACTACTTTTCTCTTTGTTCTGCCCTGGCACAGGGCTGGGAGAACCAGTCCCAACTGGTTCTGGGGGTACTAAAGCACTTTGTTTACAGTGCTTCTACTCCCCTTTGTCAGGTGGGGGCTCCGTCCTCAGGCACACCACAGGGGGGTGGCACCAGCATTCACCCAGGCAGGCTCAGACCTATTCAGGGTCAGGGGACTACTCCTCCCACTACTCCAAATGCAGATCTCCCATTCAGCCTAGCGCTGACTCACCCTGCCCCTCTGGAGCCACACACCTCACCAGCCCCTGTCACTCCAGAGCCAGACATGCAATACACATCAGGCAGGCAGAGACACATAGCACACAGAAATGCCAACTTCTAAAAGTGGCATTTCTAAAATAGTGATCATAAATCTGCGCACACCATTATGCAGCATTTATTATCACAATTCCAAACATACCAAACTTGACCAATCTGCTCCTCTCATATCAGGAATTACCACTGAAACACTTATCAGGTAATCCCCAATGTATTCCTATGAGAGGGCAGCCTCACAGCAGTGAGAAACCAAAATGGATGTTTGTCACTACCAGGACATGTCACGCACTTAAGGTACATGTCCTACCTTTTACCTACAATGCACCCTGCCCATAGGGCTATCTAGGGACTACCTTAGGGGTGACTGACATGCAGTAAAAGGGGGGGGTCACAGGTGTGGCAAACAGTTTAGGTGTCATGTCACAGCGGCATTAACACTGTGCGCTCAGGCCCTGCAATGGCAGAGGCCTGAGACAGGTTTGAAAGGCTACTTTGGTGGGTGGCTCAATCAGCTCTGCCATCCCCACCAGTTGCATTTAATTTACTGGCCCTGGGTATCTGAGATACCACTTTACAAGGGACTGACAGGTAAATTAAATACGCCAAACAGGTGTAGACCCATCTTACCATGTTTACCACATAGAGCACACACACTTTACACTGGACAGCAATGCTAAAGTGCCCAGCGTTCTAAAACCACCAACACCAGGTCAGAAAAAAGACTACGCGGAAGGCAAAAAGTTCAGCGATGATCCTGCAAAAAGGGCCAAGTCCAACACAACCCCCTTCCAGCCAAAAGCAAGGGTAGACCAATCATTACCTTGATGGGCTTCCGTGCTTGGGGCGATAGAACACGGACGCGGGTCCGCAAGTGCAGGGGCACACTCCAGTTTTACGCCAATCTGAACCCATGTGGTTCTCTCTGTCAAAGCTCCCAGGACCAACTAAGCTACCCCACTGGTACTCCCTAGTTGTCCGCGGCCAGGACCAGGCCCTAGGCCATCCAGATGTCTCTGGTCCATGCCATCTCACAGAGTGGGGGGCAGTAACCCCTGGTATATAGTATCCATTCTCCACTCTTCCTCTCATCATTGCAGTTCTAAACTGCCACTGATCCCCCAACCTAGGGTCTGCACCCTTAGGCTGACCTGAGGTCTTGGGCGAGGATCTCCTTCCCTTACCTCTACTTCTGGGGTTCCGCACTCTCCTCCCAGGAGAAGCACCCTCAAAACCAAAAACTGTCAGGACGCTGGAATCAGCCCTCCTACACAATTCTTCCACCAGTTCAGGGCCTTGACCCTGCAACTGATCTACCAACCTAGGATCTAACCCCTCAGGTTGCACCGGGGCCAGAGGTGAGGACTCCGCCCCTCTGCACCCCCTTCCAGAGTTCTGCACCCTCCAATCAGGAGTGGTACCCCTAGAAGACAAACCGGTCAGGACACTGCTTACAGATGTCCTTCCCTCCAGGTCAGATAAAACCTGAACCTGGCTTCCCAACCCAGGAACTGAACCCTGCGGCTGAGCACTCGCCTGGCACACCAGGACATTCTGGGGAGCAGGCATGCCCCCCGGAGGGTAACATATGACTCATGTGTTGTGTTACAGTCTGCGTGGCGCAGATCTCCCGACCCCTGTCCATCTGACAGTGCAAGAAGATCCCCCAGGACAGAAGTGGTGTCACCATGGTCACTCCTAGGAGGCTCAGCCCTTTTGGCTGGCCCCTGACCCACTGGTTCTCCCACTGGGGAATGCATCCCCCTCTCACCCCTCCATCTAGACTTCTGCACCCTCCACTTAGGAGCGGCACCGCCAGACACCAGAACCGCTGGAGCTCTGCTTACAGATGCTCCATGTTCTCCTGACACTAGGAGATCCTCCTCAACGGACGGCCTACCAGTACAGCCTAGGCTCCCTACCTGGTGTTCCCTTAAGGAACCCTCCAGGCCCTGAGTTTCGGGCACCTTGGGGTGCATCCCATTCTCACTCATTCTCCTTGGAGACAGGACGTGAGTCCCTACACCCCTCCCACTACACCGGTACCTAGCTGGGCTACTCTGAACCTCTCCCACCACTCTGGGCTGGGAAATACCTGAGCCGATCCTCTTAGGGTCACTCCCCAATGCCTCTTCAGACCCTCTGGCAACCACCCAGAGGTCTGCGCACACCATTACGCAGCATTTATTATCACTATTCCAAACATACCAAACTTGACCACGCTGCTCCTCTCATATCAGGAATTACCACTGAAACACTTTTCAGGGAATCCCCAATGCATTCCTATGAGAGGGCAGCCTGACAGCAGTGAGAAACCAAAATGGCTGTTTGTCACTACCAGGACATGTCACACACTTAAGGTACATGTCCTACCTTTTACCTATAATGCACCCTGCCCATAGGGCTAGCTAGGGCCTACCTTAGGGGTGACTGACTTGCAGTAAAAGGGGGGTCACAGGCGTGGCACACACTTTAGGTGTCACGTCGCAGCGGCAGTAACACTGCGCGCACAGGCCCTGCAATGGCAGAGGCCTGAGACAGGTTTGACTGACTCAAAAAGGGGGCAATTTCATTGTATATGAATTTGGTTTCAAACAAAGCCATATAAATATTGGCCACTGAAGGTGCAAGTGATGCTCCCATGCTTACACCCTTAATCTGTTTAAACAGGGTGTTGCCAAATTCAAATGTGTTTTCTGTTAAAACAATTTCGAGACAGTCTTATACAGGGTAATTATCTATCCTCATCATCTCAGAATGAGATTTTATCCTTGCTTAGTATATTCTTCAAATTAGAAATTAAGTTTTTTCTTTCATCAATTTTCATTTTTAATTTTATTTTTATTTATAGATCGGATCTTGTTATCTATCCGACTTGGTAGCCCTTTGTGATAGCTGCTGTTACAAAGTCTATCTCAGATCAACATACAGTAAGCTGTCCATATTTGCTTTTCTTCTCAGCATACAGTTTGCATGTATTTGATCTCCGACACGTATTCCATCTTCTGGATCCTTGAGCTATCTCTATCCATTTCTAGTTAAGGTTTATGGTTTCTATTTCTTTTCTCTTTTACACATTCGGGCCAATTTTAGGGTGATGGTACACACTTCATTTCAGTTCTTTTTAAAATCTCTTTAGTTTGAACTTGATCTTGTATCAAACACATTGTACCTTATAGGATGTTTTTAACTTATAGGTAAGGTGAAGGCATGCTGCTGATCATTGAACTTTGTGTATCTTGATACTTAGTGTTTTATATATGTATCTTATATGGTCTTAAATTCACTTTGTAGGAATTTGCTTGTGGATTTCCTGATGAAGGAGCAGTGAGCGCCGAAACGTGCGTAGAAGATCCATCTCACAGCCACTGTTGTGTTAATGTGTGTTGTTTTTGTTATAGTGACATCAAATCACATTTATTTCTTTATTGTATCAATTTGTGAATCCAATGTAGTATGTCATTTCTGTATTTATTTAGTATTGTTTTCTAATGTATTGTGTTTTTTATCTTTAACATTATTTGTTTGTTGTACACATGTTTAGAAATACTTTTAACAAGAAATTAATAATAAAAATACAGTTTTTAAAAAAAAATATCATTGTACTTCACACTGAGTTAACTCAATCATGTGCGTTTCTGAATTGAGTCTTTGAGTCTTTGATTGTCCTTGACCATTTGACTGCCTAGGGATTTTACCCTCATGAAAAAGGGCCAAGTCCAACAGGTAGGATTTCTCATAAGGAGATTCGTTTTGACACTGTTGAATTTATCAGAGGGGATGGTGTTCACCTCTCTAGGATTGGCAAGGATCTCTACCTCTTAGAGGTTAGAGAGGTTTTGTTAGAGAGGTTTTGGCTAGGACCCTAAATGTTCAGAGTCGTGCTGGAAGATAATATGCCTAGTAGGAAGGGGGGCAGAAAAAACTGTAGGCGTTAGATCCGCCCCCTCCCCCGTTTTCCTGGGTAGCGGGGTTTTGAAAAGTTGGCCAGAGTTGGCAGAGGTTTTTGGTTAACTGTTGGAAGTTGTGAGCAGGGGCAGGTAAAGGATAGGCAGGTAGTTTAAGTTTCAGTGGTAGACATTTTGTTAGTTACAGTTTCAGAAAGGTAGGTATGAGAGGTTAGTTTTTATAGTAAGGCATAATTTTTAACTGCAATACATTGTAATATTGTTTTTATGTTCATGGCAGGGTGGGGGAATGTTTGAGGGGATCGTAGGGGCGGGGGGGATCAGGGGTCAGTTGTTCGATGTATAGCAAGGTTTTAGTTTTGTAAGGCAGTTGCCAGGTTTGGTATTTGTAATGTGCACCTGTTTCAATAAAGTGGCCTTTTTCACACACAAAATTGGCTCAGTATGGCTTCCCCCCTCCCTCCCAAGGGGGGTTTGGGGGGCAGCCGAACGAAGGGAGGTCTGCCCCGGGCAGATTGGGAGGGGTAGGGCTGGCCAAGTGCCGGCCATCCTGTAGTTTTGGGCTGCTTATTGTATAGCCCAAGTATATGGGTGTACGATGTCCGCTCCCAGCCACCATTTTAGGCTTGGTGACCTGGTGGCTGGGAGCAGTGGCAGTGTACTCAGCAAATTTTTCCCCTTCTTCCCACCCTTTAAAAAGTTTTGGTTTCCTGGCGGTGTCTTCGGGTTTTTCATTTCTTGGGGGCTATCTTTGTTGGAGACAGGTGCATAAGGGGTAATATGTGTAATGTCGCTTGGAACAGGTGCTGGCGGGGTTTTGAAAAGTTGGCCACAGTTGGCAGAAGTTTTTGGTTAAGTGTTGGAAGTTGTGAGCAGGGGCAGGGAAAGGGTAGGCAGGTAGTTTAAGTTTCAGTGGTAGACGTTTTGTTAGTTACAGTTTCAGAAAGGCAGGTATGGGAGGTTGGTTTTTATAGCAAGGCATAATTTTTAACTGCAATACATTCTAATGTTGTTGTTATGTTAATGGCAGGGTGGGGGAATGTTTGAGGGGATCGTAGGGGGGATCAGGGGTCAGTTATTCCATGTATAGCGAGGATTTAGTATTGGAAGGCAGTTGACAGGTTTGGTATTTGTAATGTGCACCTGTTTCAATCAAGCAGCTTTTTTCACACACAAATTGGCTCAGTTTGGCTTGCCCCCCTCCCGCTCAATGGCACACTGAATACTGGCTGCACATGCGAGCGTCTTCACGGCCGCTTGCGTGTATCTGGGCAATTAAGTCCCGGGTAAACGTGTGTGGTGTTCTATATGTTATCAGCTGTCCCACCCTCTTTTCTCAATGCACAGACCTTGGTAGTTTGGGAAATGGTAAAATACTGCCCATATGAAGCAACCTATGCAGTGTTGCGGTGTCCAGTATGTTCCCGAGGGCCACATTCTCCCCCTTGATGTGCATTACCAGGTTACAAGAAAAACATAGTTCCTCACCTGTGTAGATATAGACAAGGGGTTATGTGATTCCAAATGCAGTCTCCCTACACTCCAGGGGCAGGGCCGGACTGGGAACCGAAACCAGCCTTGCAAACTGCTTGGCGGCCCCCCTCGGGTGGACTTTGGGGGTGCGGCCGAGCTGTATGCTAGGGCCGGTTTCGGCCGATTTTGTTACAGGGGGCTGATATTGCTGGCCCCTGGTAACAAAAACAGCCCCCCAGGGGCCTAAAACCGGCCCCCAACCTGGCGGCCCACCGGGAAACGCCCAGTGCCCGCTACAGCCAGTCCTGTCCTGTCCAGGGGGACATCTCTAATCTCAGGACATTTATTATGATTATATCCTCCCAGCGTGGTCTAAGAAGATTTGGGAAATGCAATCCCAGGTTCATATGCATTTAAATTAGGGGAAGCAGGACTATTAATGTGGATTCTTTGGCCCTGCGGGTGACAAAAGGTTCTTTCTTCTCTTTGTAATTAAGGAATCCCCTTGTTCGGTAATGTATGGCCTAGTATTAACCTGGCTTACAAGTGTCTGGTGTAGACATGTTATATCTGAACTGATGAGTCGTACAAGCATTCCCAGGATTTGAAATGGAACTTCTCCATGTATGTAAAGAGTCATATCCAAAAGTCTTATACAGGTTGTATGTTACTCCTGTTTCTTACAGTTACCCTTGATTCCTTAAGTTATCTAATGAATGTTTATTTTACATCCTCTATAGTCCCGCTGTATTCGGGGCACCACAAAATCAGGGCACACAAAGGACCTCAAGTGGATGGTAATTGAACAAGTAGATGGGAACAAGAAAAACCTTAAAAGAATACTCTTTGAAAGAGTACAACGATGGATATATAGATTTTCAACACACAAACAGGGGATTAATGATGAAATACACTGGGGGAGGCTATATTATATTATAGAGAATGTAAAAAAAAGAAAAGCCACTCCGTTCATGTCCATGTCATTGTTCATGACTAGATTAAGGCTGCCACCCACCAAATGGCTGCATCTAGGGGTCTGAAGGATTTTAAGTTGAGCCAGCTAATCCTATTATGTGCTACTCTGTGTCACCTTAGAACAAGATTCCTAAATACATTAATTTTTATCATGGATTATTTTATTCTTCATCTGAATCCAGTGCAAGAAGAGCTTTATTCTGACAGAATGTTGGTGAATTACAATACTCTTAAACAAAGTGAGAGGGACCCTTAAACACCCAAAGGACTAGGGTTCAGACAAAAAAAACAAAGAGGTGTCCTCTGGGAATAATTTAAAAGCCCTACTATTCAACACTTCCACACACACCATACCATACCTCAATCACCAGACATCCAAATTTGGGGGTTACTGTTCAGACCAAAATTCACAATGTGTTGGCACAAAAACCTTCAGGCTGTATGTCTGTCTATACAATTTATTAAAAATATTTCACAAAGTTAAAAAACTCTAAACGTACAAAGTACTTTATATAGAATAACAATGATGGACAGAAAATCTTCATGTGGCTTCCAATAATTTCATACAAAGTAATAAATAAAAACAATGTTAAAAACAAGAAACGAGAGTTGAAGCAGACATTATTCTTTGTCATTAAAGACCATATCCATCTATACAAATTGTTCAGATGAACCCTGATGCACTGCAGTCCGTCAGCATCTAGAGTAACATCAGGTTGACAGATTTATGGTGAACCGGCGACGACGCGTTTCGATGGATAGTCTGATTGCATCATCTTTATCAAGACTATGAATTTATATACTCTTGATGAATAAATACATCTTTAAAATATGGGAGCTCACTTACTACTAAACTCCTTCGATTTGTAGAGATTGTTTGGGGGATTGCTCAGTTGGTCCAATTCCCAATTTCAGAATACTAGGGATGGATTTGTACCTTTTTCCAAGATTATTGGACTACAGGCTTCTCATAATCCACGGAAATGATGGACTCGTTATTGAAATCTCATGGCCTTTAATTACGTGCTACTGCGACCCCGTGAATTTGTTCCAATAATAATTATGTAGACGACCGCTATTTATTTCGCAGAGGACACCTCTTTGGTGAATTACAATAGCCATTCGCAATATTAACAGAATCTAGGTAGCTGAGGATGCGCTAAAATGTTTACATAATTGGCATAAAATATGTCTAAATTGCCATTTTAAATAAAATCCACCTAAAGGCCAGACATACAGGCTGGGTAAACCAAAGAATCCTGATTGAATACATCTTTGTGCAAGCATGATACTTTTTAGGTCGAGCATTCGAGACATCTTGTATATACTTTAGTATATACTTATTATATACTTCAATGTGTATGTACTTAGTGGGCTCTGGAGATCAGCCATAGGACATGTCTGCTTCTACTTAGGGACTTTTTTTCTGTTCAAGTGCCTCTATTTAACTGTCTTGATAGAAAACAACCAGCAGATGTCAGTAAAATACCAGAATTGCTTTCTGCTGAGGGACTTTCTTTTTTTTTTAAATTTCTGGCAACTGCCTCTATTTAACTTTCTTGATAGAAAACGACCAGGATAGGTCAGTAAAATACCAGAATCACTTAAGCATTCTCTAGATTCCAGTCCATAGAAATTGTCTTCCAAGAGCACCTGTAGACAATAATATTTTTTTCAAATCTTGTATTTTCAGTGATATGACCACCGAAGGCTCTGATTTTACATTAAAAACAGAGCTTTGGACTATACCATTTCCCGCTGAAAGGCAATATTTCTCTCATTGTGTTCCCATACCTGGTGTGTCACGCAGTTTGGTGCCTACTTTCCCTCCATGTTAAAGAACAGTGGATGTTTCAGCACCCAGGCTAATGTGCTGCATAGCTAAATACATATAAGGTCCCAAAGGCGAGACCGATTGCATTGCAAATGCTTGTTTCTAATTGCAATCTATTAAATTCTTAAAATAAAAAGAAAGTAAACATTACCCACAAAGAGCAACTCTAAGCTTGGAAATTTCACAGTGGGATACTGTTCTACCATATGATGCAGAATTTCCCAATTGCCCAGACTACACGTATAAATTGTCAACAATTAATGCTCCTGGGACAGCATCACGAACATATAAGTTTAAATAGTTTGATAACCAGCAATTCACAAGAAACCAAAAGATACAATTGACATAAAAAACATGGTCAACTGTTTGAAAGTTAAATGGCAAAAGAACAATGCAAAGAATAGTTCAGAAGTATGTAAGACAAAAAAGAAGCCAATTTGGTTTGACTCACAATAGCAAGATCTGAAAAGTCAGCTAAGATTAAATGTATTGAAATGATTTCCAGTTATAATAATGCATATCGAGAAGTACTCAAGGAATATAAGTCTATATTAAAATGAACCAAAGCCCTATATTATAAATGAAACTCGAAATGTTAGCATTCATCACAACTAATGAAATGTATATATTTTGGAACATATTAAACTCTGGAAGTAGTGGGAAACATAGTACGTCCAAATGTATGGTGCTGGAAGAAGCCTAGGCTGAGTTCTCGTCGAATATATTTTCAAATCATGGAGACAACCTGCCCAGTGAGGTTTTTAGGGCGGATGATGATATGATCTCACTGTTCTCGATAACAAGACTAAAAGATATCATCTCTTCACTTAAACCTTCGAGGGCAGCAGGGCTGGATGATCTTCCCATAATTATAATTCCATCAAATATTGATTGGTGGTCATACCTCTTCCACCGGGCTTTTCATACGTTCACCTCAACTGGAGTGTATGCCTTAAATTGGAAAGGTGAAATTACAAAGCCCATATATAAAAAGGATAATTACATCTTGCCAAAAATGTCCGCTTGATTATCTTACTTGATGTAGTAGCTAAGGTGTATGATAAAATAATTCTTCAAGAACTGAAATACTGGAGTGCTAAAAATAATCTAATACCTGTAGAAAATAGAGGTTTTAAGGATGAATACTCAACCATAGTGCACTGACTGAGCCTCTGAGCAAGTGCCAGAAAAATTATGGAATCTAGTGGTTCATTGTCTTGTTGTTTAGCAAATTTTCGAGCAGTGTTCTGATTTGGTTAACCGGGAGATCCTGTGGACAAAATTAGAACTTTGAAAAATTCCAGTGGCTTCCTCCCAATACTGAAATATTTACACAGGAATAGCTGAGCAAGAGAAGAACTAGATAGGATGCTTGTTTTCCTGTCCAGGGAGGACCTGGCCGGGCAGTTCAGACGGGACTGTTTCCATGGGGAGCAGGGTCAAGGCTGATTTGCTTATGGCTGAATCCAAACTGGAATGGTGCGATGAGCAAAATAACAATGGATTAAACACATATCTGTGACTGGGGGTGAATGTTTGACAATGTTCACCATTCCATCCATCATCTTTTTGTGTTAGATATAAAAAGGCAGCCTATTTAGGAATAATTAAAATTGAGACTGGATTATGTCAAGACTGCGTCTTAGCATTAACCCTATTTGCACTCAATTTTGCTGATCTCCTTCAATTATTATTGAATTCCTGTGCGTTCTCACCTAAGAAGGGAGATGCGCATATAACCTATCTCCTTTACGCAGATTATTAGTTCAGAATGGACAGTACCCCAATTGGGCATGAGAGTAAACTAGCAGACTTTGATAATTAATGTCAAACAAGCGCATTGACAATCAATATAGATAAAAGTAAAACTATAGCCTTCTGAAAAAAACAACACAGGCACGTTTGGCCTATTGAGCAGACAAGAGATGAAGAAGTTACCAATTATAAGTATGTGGCGATGATTTTTAAGAAAATTTTTGCTTGGTGACTGCTCATACACACTTTAAAATCAAAAGCAATATCATCTATAGGAGGTGTGTGAAAAAAAAGAGACTACAGTGGCTCAATGCCTCAGCCTGCACTAACACCCTATCAAGCCATGATACTTTCTCAGTTTCTATATAGGGTTGAGATACTGGGAAGGAGTGGACATGTAGAGTGGGAAAAGGTCGAAGGACAATGCATGAAAAATGTGTTATCGCTAACCAGATGCTCAATGGTACAAGTCATCCAAATAGAAACCAATCTTCGATCATGGTACACATTATCGCACCTTCAAACACAGTAATTCTGGAACAAACTGATTGAATCTTTACAGCCAATAGTGGCATGTTTTTGCTAAAGATGAGATCATCTTAAGTGAGCTTAGATGGGCAAAAGAGTTAAGATAACATTTAACTTCTCTGGCAACCCAATCAAATACTAAAGACTATAACGTAGTTCTCTGCTTAGCACTTCCTAAAAGAGAACTGATGGCGTTCTAGGTGGAGGCTTCAAGTAGACTTTTACTGTTTAACCTCTTAACTTCTGAGGCTTTTCCACCCTATTGCTGAACCCTTTTGTGGCTATTTGCAATACTTTGCACTTATGTCTCTATACCTTTCTTTCCATGTAAGATAGCTACAACAAATTTGCGTATTCTTTCATAACATCATGGGGATTCTAAGGGTACCCAGGGTTTGTGGATTCCTCTGGAGGGGACTAAGACAATAGTCAAATTAAAGCTAAATTTGGGGTTTTTGTGAAAAATGTGCTGTGTGGTCCCTTAGGGTTTTCCCTAAGAAACAAACTGCTGAAATAAAATAAAAAATGAAAATGAGTAGGAAAAAACAGCCTTTTGTGACAACATTTTCATTGGTAACTTCTTTTCACAATGGCCGATTTACAAAAAGCAATACACCATACATCTTCTAGACCATTCTGGTTATGAGGATATGTAGACTTTCTAAGTTCTCCAATGATGTAAGGTACCTAGAGCCAACAACTGAGCTGCACCTTACAATGTTTTTTTTTATTGTATATCAAGTATAGAGCAATTCATATGGTAAAATAGAAAGAGTGAAAAATTGGTATAAAGGAAACATATGTATTTCTGAAATGTACACCAGAGATTGAGTTTAGGAACAGTGGTTATTTGCGCTTCTCTGAATTTATGGGTACCCATACTAGCATTTGTTTGCACAATGGCTTCCATTTGGAAGGCACAAATGCAGAGAAATACAACTGGTAATAACAAATGTTATGTCATTCTTTGTTCCCACATGTCTCCTGAAACAAATGGTAACTGACTTTTGTGGCTAGGCCAGCGTCGGAGACACAATAAACACCAAAACTCTGCTTGGAGACATCATATTTTACCCAGCAGAATCCATGCTTTTTTCACGATATGGGTAGTTGCTGATTTTGGGCTCTAGTTCTGCCGCCACCTAAGACATCCTACCAAACCTGCACATTTCTGAAAATGAAACATCCGGGGGAGTCCTGGGTGGTATGACTTGTGTGCCTCCCACCAGGTCTTCTTTCCCAGAAGCCCTTGTAAACCTCCAACATTATTTAAAACACATGTTTTCCTCATATTTCTGTGAAGGAAACTCTTCCGGCATCTGTGGGGAGCTATACATTTCCTACCACTCAGACTGCTCCCACGTCTCCTAATAGTAATGGTATTTTTCTTCTGTGGGAGGGCTTAGTTTGTGGGACAGGGAAGGGCAAAAAACCCAACATGGATACATCACAAAGGGACTCACATTGACCATGGTTTGATGTATTCCAGTTGCAGACACTAGGCTTAGCCACATAAGTGAAGTCACCTTTTAATCAGGAGGACAAGAGTGGGAATGCTAGGTGGCAGTACTTTTGAGGACACCCGCTAAATCTAGAAGTTTACATCACAGAAATGCAAGGAAAATGCACAATTTTAGGCAAAGGTAGAGGTTTGCAGGGCATTGTGGGTAAGAAAGGTTCATGAGACACACTCAAGGCACACCAGCCTGGACTCCCCAGGGTGCCTTGTTTTCAGAAATGTCTGGGTTAGGTAGTTTTCCCCTGGTGGTGCAGCCATTCAGCATGGTAACTGGTACAATATTGGAACTTAGTGCATCTCTGCTAGCCCATACGTAAAAGCAATGACCAAAATAATACACATCTTCTTTCTTGCCATATAGATGGGAATGCATTAGTCCCTTGGGTAGCAGAAAGTCTTGTGGGGATGTCGGTGGGGCTTTGTTAGATATGACAGCCTTAGGGTGGTCTTCCTCCCAACTCTTTGCCTGTTTCCCTCCATTATTCCTAAAATTCATTTATGTTGGCCTTAGGACTCTATGCACCTTACCACTGCTAACCAGTGTTTGTGCTCACTCCCCTAAACATGGTAAAATTGTCTTACACCTAATGGCACATTTAATTTACTTATAAGTCCCTAGTAGAGTGGTATACCATATTCCCCGTGCCTGCAAATTAAATGTTACCAGGAGGCCTGCAGCACTTAATGTACCACCCATTTAAGTAGTCCTTTAAACATGTCCCATGACTGCCATTGCAGCCTGAAAGCAGTTTTAAACTGCCAATTCGACTGGGCAATATAACCCCCTTGCAAAGCCTTAATCTCCCCTTTTATTGCATATAATTCACTCTTAAGTTAGGCCCTAGGTAGCCCAAAGGGCAGGGTACATTGCAATTAAAAGGATGGACATGTACTTTTACGTTTACCTGTCCTGCCAGTGAAAAACTCTTAAATTCATTTTTCACTACTGTGATGCCTACCTGACCCAAAGGGTAACATTGGGTTGCCTTATTACATTTAATAAGTGATAACATTTGATTGGGGACAGATACAAATGTCATGTTTGGTATCTATGAAATTGTAATTAAAAGTCCTCTTTAATAGTAAAGACAAATTTTAAATTACAATTTGGAAAATGCCACTTTTAGAAAGTTTTCTTTTTCCTGCCCTTTGGTGCCATCAGCCCTTCCTAGGTCACATGACTGGGTGTAGAGGGCAGCTTGGACTTAGTGAATTCCTCCCAGACATCCACACAATACAGAGATTCAGTATGCCTCAATGGGCCATCTGCTGGCAGGATGAGGAGCAGAGCTGGGCTCCGCCCCACTTGCAACTGGATAGGCTGTGCTCTGCCTTCACACAAAGGGCTTGTCACCACCACATTGTCTCTGCAGCCAGCTTGGAGCGACGGTAGGGGAGTCAGAAAATTCAAAGCACTTCAAAGAGAAACCTATTAAAACGTCTCCTGCTTCACAGAAGGCAACAGGTAAAAAATAGGGCCCTCAGACCCACTCTTCAGTTCTCTTTCTGGACCTTTCTGGACCTGAGGCAGGACTCGCAGAGGACTGCCTGCTGCTGTGGTCTGCTGTGTACTTCATAGGGCTGCTTTGCTGCACCTGGAAGGATTGCGATGCTGCCTTGAGCCTGCCTTTAACCCTCAGAGGCCGGCCCGGCTGCTTGAACCTTGCTTCTTTGTTGAACCCAGAACTACCAGAGTGACACCATGGGCTAGTTTTGGTCCGACTGTTCAGAGCCACAGGGGCATGACAGGCTCCCACCATTAAAAACCCACACCTGGACCCAGCCTGAGTGAATCCTAATCCCCCCCAAGTGGTGTCCCTCCAGTCCTAGACCCTTGGTGGTGGTGCAAAATGTGCCTAGGCATCTTGTAGGCTTTCTGATTCCTTAAGTGGGGCAAGTTTGCCCAGACGTGGGTCCTGTGAACCCTTATAAGTGCAAGGCAAGCTATGTGTTGCTTGTGTTCTCGTTCGGGGAGGACCTAGCCTGGTAGTTGGGCTGGATTGCTCCTATTCAAGCAGGTCAAAATTGATTTGCATTTGGCTGGGCCCAAATTGAGATCGCATGGCGTGTAAAATAAGGAGGGACTGGTATGTGGCCCAAGTAATTACCAGTGGCTGAGAATAATGCAAGCATTTCATCCATCACTATTTTGTATGCTTCAGCTCATAGCTGAGCGCCTGTTTTTGTTTTTTTTAAACTCTGAGGCATCTAAAGTACATACATATAACTTCAAATTTTTCCAAGTTAATGCATGAACTTTACACAGAACAAGTGGGAAACAGAGGCAATCCCTCCTCACATTTTCTAATTTGCCTAAAGTTCATGCATTAAAGCGAACAAATTCCTAGTTATATGCATGAAATTTAGACGCCTGAGACTCAAAAACAAGTGCTAAGCTCTACGTTGAGCCAGTGCACCTGTAACTGATAAGGTCCCTATTCTGTGTTTGTTTGTTTTTTCAGCCAGCAAGAATCGCTAAATTTTGAGGAACTCGCTGAGGTCTCTTTAATTAGTAATTTGCGTTCTTATGGAGGCTTACACAGAAAGAAAGTAACTTGAACAATGTTATTGCTGGTACAGCAAGTTGAAAGACAATGTATCTTCTGAAAGTGACAAGGAAACACCGGTCAGTGCCAGTATTACGGTTACTTTGGAAGTCATGTAAATACATTTCAAATCTAGGGCCACATGTATGAAAGTAGCATTTTGCGATTACCAAATCGCGATTTTTAGGAAATCGCTACTTTGTAATTGCAAAATGCAATGTAACAAATAGACAGGAAACAGCGATTCCCAAACGCAATTAAGGAATCGCTATTTGCAATTGCGACTCCATTCATTCCTATGGGCCTCAAGGCCCATAGGTGCGAATAGTCTTGCATTACCTTAATTGCGATTGCCTAATTGGTAATTGCAAATTAAGTAATGAAAAGGCAAGGGTGCACAGGGACCTAAGGTCCCCCTGAAGCACCCCATAAAAAAAGGTACACATGTAAGGCACACCCATGCCCTAGGGGCATGTGTGTGCCACATGGCATTTTGCAAAATGCTTTGTTTTTTGCATTTTCCAAATTTGCACGTTTACCATCGAATTGAAATTGATGGAAATAGTTTTACCTAAATGCACAGTTCGCATTTAGGAAAGGATTCTTACATTATGGAATCGTAAATTGTGATTCCCTATTTGCATTCGCAATTAGGTAATCATTAAAATTGCGATTACCTAAATTGCGAATCCCAATGCCTTTCATACATTCAGAAAGGCATTTTGCATTCGCAGACGGACGAATTTACCGATTTGCACAGTTTGCGAATGCAAAATACTTTGATACATGTGGCCCCTACACACGTACACATGGGGGCTGATTTACAAGCCCCTTGCGCCACCCGTGAGTCACTTTTTCCATGTTAAAAATGACGCAAAAGTGGCGCAAGTCGCTTGTAAATAAGACCCATAATTTTTACGTTTGACTAA
This sequence comes from Calotriton arnoldi, assembly GCA_963921515.1. Taxonomy (NCBI): domain Eukaryota; kingdom Metazoa; phylum Chordata; class Amphibia; order Caudata; family Salamandridae; genus Calotriton; species Calotriton arnoldi. The sequence goes on from CAWUFW010001113.1 coordinate 2,997,613, forward strand.
ATGGGGCCTGTGGTTTCATGGCAAATGACTGTGTACAATATCTAAGAACAAGTCCTGGTTCTGACTATCATATTTGTCTGGGCATTACAAGTTAAGGTCCTCAGGATGAGGAATGGAATGAGAGCCTAGTAACGCAGGGTCCTTTACTTCGTGTCGATTTCGGATTCGAAGGCCTTTACTAGAAAAATTCCCCTTGCAATGAGTGTGTTTGTACAGAGAGAATTTTGAGGTAGACATTTCTCTGATAGGTATGCGATCGATATCAGTGGCAGGTGGCTGTTTTTAACATCTTATTCAAAAGCAGAGTAAAGCGCCCCTTCGGTTACAGTGATTGATTACATAAGCAGAGTCAGGAAGCTAAGCATAGTAACAGAATCAGAGAGAACTCTTGAGGCGTTTGCAAATAGAAAAAAACATTTAACTCCTGTTGACAGTTGTAATATAAACATCACAATATGCATAACATAGCAAAAAAATGTGTTTCACTTTCTTATATATGTTGGTCGTCTGAAATGCCAAGATGCATTAGATTGGAAATCAGAAATATGAATTCAACTTTTATTTCAGCTAGGTTTTTCCGTGAATTGTCACCATGAACTTAGCCCTGGACTTTCATTTGCTCCAGTTAACCAATGGACTTTAGCCTTGGTGTAAAGTAGCCAGTAACTTGAGGCACCTTAAACGCCAAGTAGATATTTAATAAAATGCTATGATGAGTTTACCTTGAAATCAGAGATACAAAATCACGCACGTTAGCTAGTGCACCATGTACTTTGTCCTGGTCTTTTATTTAACCAATCAGTACATTCTGGGAGTTGTACTGCATACTAAATGTGATAACAGTGATTTGTCAATGGAAAGTCCATAGCTTGATACACAATATTTGAAGCAGATGGAGTAATCTGGGAAATCTTTGTGTTTCATATTAGCATTAAGGAAATTAAGTTCTGAATCTCAATGCTGCATTTGTATGTTTATAGCAGCAGGCAAGTGATGCAACAGACATGCAGAGACCTTCATTGTATCCAATATGTGGTCATTCTGAAGAGGGCAATGTTCGAATGGGCATGGAGGAGTCTACCCTCTCCCAGCAGAAGCAACTTCTCTATGTGGATACAAAGCATGATCAGGCATTGACACAGAGCGTACTTCTACTATTAATTTAATTTCCTAAGACTATATGTTAAGCGGTCATTAGATTTGTATTCACACTTGAGTCCACCTTTCTTTTCGTTGGTTTATCACCATGTCCCACTATGTGCGTCTGCTTGTGTGCTCAGTGACAGTGGTTCTCTCTACAGCATACGCGAGGTGGACCGCCGACCGTCCACCATTGTCTAATTGGGGTCTTTAGTGTTTCGGAAAGTACTTGTTATGATCAATGAGAGTTATCTATATTTAGTATTTTAAATCCTATCGGTTTTTAAAACCATGCTGCAGACGAGAAGGCAATAGAGCAGCAATAGTATTTAGGAATAGTTCAATTGAAGACAGATTAAATTGGATGATTAGTCTCTGTCTGTCACTCTGTCATTCGGAATAACAGAGCGCACAGGTAGCCATAACTCACCGTACATATACTAAAGCATTTGATCCCAAGATTTCATGCTCACTATGGGGCATATTCACAAGAACGTGCGCTAAACATCTCCAAAAAATGTTAACGCAACTTCACACATCGCAGTCTATCGCGGGAAAATAACCCTGTGTTAACGTGGAATTCACAACACGGCGGTACCATGCGATAGCCTCCCGAAACCGCGGCCAATGTCCGCGATACAACCACCGCAACGGCGATAAAAACACAAACCCCAACACGTAAAAAGACGCGATGGGCCCAAACGCGATAAGAAAACAGTGATAACCAGCGAGAGGCCAGCAATTCCCACACGTAATGCAGGAAAAAGCACAAGAACAGCATACTGAAAATGCCACTAAAAAGGAAATGAACTGCGAAGTACCACGGATGCACCCTGACCGACCTCAGAGGACAACATGAACCCCACAATCCCCATGGAGGAACACCCAGGAATCCAGGGCTCGTGGAAGGGCAATGAGAAGAGGAAGAGGAAGACGGGATACAGTCTGCAGGAAAACACGATTATCGTCACGGATGAGATAAAACACCACCACCAACTGTACGTCACCTCCAACGTGTCATTGGTAACAAAGAGGCAAAGATGGCACACCATCTCGGACCATGTGAATGCCGTCGCAGCGCCGAGGAGGACAATGGAAGAGGACAAGAGGCGCTGGATTGATATGAATGGCAAAACCAAGCAGAAACTCGCTGCCAACATGAAAGCAGCAACGCACTTCGGAGGAGGGAGGCCAGCAGAACACCAGGAGCTGAATGACATGGAGAAGATGGTGGCCACAGTCATCAGTCGGGAGACGGTGACAGGAGTTGGGGATCCGGACACTGCCCAACATGACCCGACACTACATCAACAGGGTGCATACCGACCAGGGAGTGGGGGGACGGGGGGAGATGGGCACAATGGCACACATGCACAATTAAGCAGAGCACACTGCACACCCACAATGACTCAGGATCATGTCCCTGATCCCATGGGAACACATCAGCACACACACAAACACCAAGTAGTCCCATGTACACCATGTGCCCAAAGGGGCACCCACCCAACACATCAACAATCACACAACCAACACATGCACACGTGCGAAACACAGAAAACATGCATATACGTCAGCCACACTGACAATGCAAGAGACACCACATGATTTGTAGCATGGCTGCAGTCCAATCATCATGACAATGTACACGGCACGACTCTGAGGTGGCTGAGTGTGGACAACAACCGGAAAGGAGCAGGTCACACTCGGACACAACCACCTGCACAAACAACACCTGACATCAACGACACATCTGCGGACAAACCATGCCCAAGAGTCACAACTCGACAAAGAGCACAAGTTACCCAAGTCTGCAACATCTCAGCACTGTGGAAGCACAGAACTGAAAGGCACACCGCATGAAAGGGATAAGTGGCAGCCAAATCAGAGCCGCAGGAGCGACTCACCCACCGAGCAGCATACGCACATAAGAATAAGTGCACCTCAACATTGACAACATCCTGGTACAAACAGCAACACCTCCACAACAGATCACAGGACACAACTGGTGCCGCATATGTGCACAACATGGCCAATCACATCTGGCACAGCAGGAAACTGTGACATGACAATGTACAAGTACAACCTGTAACCTGCAGATATTTATTATTCACACATGCTGTGCTTGTGGACATTTTGTACTGTCCCATGATTGCCAAGGACGGACACAATGTGACGTGCTCATGAGAAGAAATTGGCAATGAGGGTGTTCCTACGGGCTATTCCTGCCGCAGCTGCAGTGGCATGTGGGCCACCTGCCCCATCGTCCTCATCATCGTCCGGTACTTCTGGAACTTGGATCCATGGGGCATTGGTGCGTACACAGATGTTGTGCAACACACAACATGCAACGATCATCTTGCACACGATGTCTGGGCTGTACAGGAGCCTTCCACCTGTGACGTCCAGGCACCTGAAACCTGACTTCAAAACGCCAAATGTGCATTCCACAATGCCCCTGGTGCGTATGTGGGCCGCATTGTACTGCCTCTGGGCGGGTGTGTTCGGGTCTCGGAGGGGTGTCATCATCCAAGGGCAGAGTGCATATCCTTCATCACCTGTGACAGTGCAGAGAGAAAAGAGTCAATACTTGGTTCGGCATGATGTCTTGGCAGGCCCACTAGTCCAGTGACGCCTGTGCTGGCTGTGTGTGGGGTGTGTGTAAGCCAGCCCTCAGGGAGTAGCTGGTGCTGGCAACAACTTCAACAGTCATCAGGCACTCAGGAATGCAATGTTCGAACAGCAAAGGAGCATGACTTGAGTTGCACAGAGTTAGTGGCCCTGGATGCACAGCGGCCGACAGGGGCCTACCGCCACGGGACGCTGACTTGCGGGAGACTGGGGTAGGGTCATGAGGGCAGAGCAGGGTCTCGTATGTATCAAAGATGGTTTTCGCGGAGTGTCTCGGGGGAGAGTGGGAGGTGTACCCCAGGGCATGAGGCAGAGGGCACATACCAGCTGTGTCCAGCAACATGGCGGATATGAATGCCACAGACTCATGCCAAACACCAAGTCCGTACCTGCCAGTTGCTGATGACAACCCCCAGGCCACAGGCTCAGACACCAACAATGTTCTGCCGGAGGCTGACGGTGACTCATGGCGCACAGGGTTAGTGGCACCAGGTCAGTCCTTGCGAGTGGTTGACCTCCTCCGTAACGGTGATCCGTGTTTCCACCGGACTGAAACGCATCTGTCTCTCACTCCTCTCCCTGCGTCCACTGGCATGAACTCCTCCATTGATTAATGAAGACTCAGTTCTAGATGTGGGACATACTGGACTGCAGTGTAGGCTGGCTGCAGCGGTGGGGTATGTCAACGAATGAGGACTCCTGGGGGCCTGTGTCACGGAGGACAGCGATGGTCTGAGGAGGCTGCCAAGGTCACGGGCATGGGTCTTGGAGCTAGCACCGGCACATGGTGGGCCCTCTTTGACACACGACGGTGTCGGCAGGTGAGCAGTGCGGCCTTGGAGAGCTGGGGCAGGCAAGCCGGGTCTGGGTATCAGCAGCCTGGGGTACAGCAGGCGCACAGGCTCGCAGGCCCCGTTGCTCACGGCGTCGGCCTCTTGGCGGGCTGAGAGGCGCCACCGTGGCAGTGACGTTGGCCATTCCGGGAGAGCACCACGCTCAGCGCAACAGTGTTTTCATCCACACCCCTGCGCAGGCCTGGCGTAAGCCGGGCCAACCCACTACGCTCACGCACACAGGGGGGGACGCAGCAAGCGACATTTCCGCGATCTAACCCACAGCCTGGTGTGACATGGTTGCATCCACTGTTCACTGCTCTCCAGACACCAGCAGTTAATGTCTGCATGGACATATCTGTGGTTTGCATACCCAGGTCTGTCCAGCACATTCACGCCACACTTGTCGTTGTGTGCATTCCCATTCATGGGTCACTTGCATCCTTCGCACATGCCTGCTTTCCGCCTCTCCACACGTTCAGCTGTTGTGTGGTTGTGGTGCCATGATATAGCTGGCTTGTGTACATGGGAAGCCCAGGATCCCAATGGAGTTGTGTTGTCGTGTCTGGTAGGTGGGCATGTTGATTGACATGTTGTATGTGGTTTGGTCATGTGTGCATTCCCACAGTTGTGCGTTGTGTGATGGTGGCTTTGAGGTGTGTGGTGTGTTGATTTGGTACTTACCAACGAGCAGTCCAGTTCCATAGATGCCATCCTGGAAGCGCTGGTTGATGATGGACTGTCGGAAGATGTAGGAATCGTGCACACTGCCTGGGTAGTTTGCGACGACATTGGTGAACATTCCCGGTGGTCCACTATTGCCTGCACATTGATGGAATGTGTGTGCTTTCTGTTGCAGTAGATGTGTGCAGTGTCCGCAGGGGGCACAAGTGGGACATGTGTGCAGTCAATGGCCCCCAACACGTGTGGGAATCTAGCAATGGCGTAGAAGCCTTGCTTGGTCTCCAGCTGTTCCTGCGCAGTGTGGGGGAAGTGAAGGTACTGGGGTATGAAGCTGATGATTGCATCCAGGAGAGGTGTGAGGAACTTTGATAGGGCTGGCTGTGAGACTCCTCCGACTCTGGCCGTTGTTGGTTGGAAGGTACCAGAGGCCAACGTGTGTAGCACAGACAGCAGCTTTGTCTGCGGAGGGATGTTGGTTGTCTGCTGTGTTGGGACCGACAGCCTGTGGCCGATGTGGGTCATGATGCGGAGGATGGTTGTCCTTTTGAGCCTGTAGTGGACAATGACTTCCTTGGGCGTTAGGTCTGTGAGACTGGTGCGTTTTCGGTAGGTCCGCTGTCTTACTCTGCGCTGCCTCTGTGGTGGTCCGGGGGGGGGAGCCGGTCCGGATCCTGGGGGTGGTGGCGGTCCTGGGGGTGGTGGCGGTGGGTGTTGTGGCCCTGTTGGGGCTCCAAGCTGCATGATGAGTAGCTCCATGGCGTCGGTTGTTCTTCGGCTGTGGCTGTGTGCGGGGCTCCGTTGCCTACTGCAGGTAGTCGTCCTGCTTAACACCAGCAAGAAGCAGGTGTTAAATACCTGCTGCTACCGCGGCTTATCGCGTGGTTTTGGTTCGCATCGCAGATCTGGCAGTTCGTTGTGAAAGTGGTGTAGTGGTGTTTTCGTGTGTTTTTGCACAGGAACGCCTACTCTGCATCTCATTAGGGTTAGTTGGTGGTGTCACCCGTGGGGATAAAATTTGCGGCAGTTATCGCAGGAATACTGGCGATGTCTGCAGTTTGCACCCGCTTGTGAATGGGGCGTTAAATCTATCTCCACTTTTGATGCGTTAAGGTGGCGATAACTCGGCGATAAGTCCTTGTGAATATGCCCCTATGTGTGCAGCGTTGTTATTCTCCCATCACAAGTGTTATGATGGCATGTCGATTCCCCAGGCTAATCTCCTGAACGTATGCTGCATCAAAGTAATGAAGGCGAAGCTAGGGCATCCCTCACAGAGACAGCAGAGGCATGCATCAGGCGAGCGTTGTTGCCCTTCAAAGTTAAACATACCCTACCAAGGAGGAGCAGTGAAAACGATCAAAGGGTCGGGGTAGCAATTATTTTTTGAAGGTTTCATTCATAATAAACGGTGAAGGTTTCTGATAAACAAAATCCCTAATATCCATAATGAAAGAGCAATATCAAAGTGAAATAGCAACAGGGCATTCATTAGCCAGTATTTGCACAGCAAGTAGAAACAGATATCTCTGTTTTTTCCAAGATAATTTTTAAACAGCTATAGGCTACAGAAAATTAAAACTAGACGAAACTGAGGGGCATATTAGCAAGACCCACGTTAAAATTATCGCCGTTTTAGCGGCAGGAAACTGCCGCTAAAACGGCGATAATGGGCTTGCTAATATGCGTTATGGAATTCAATAGAAGCCCAGGTTAGATGTCCTGCACATCTAACCTGGGCTTCTATTGGAATTCTATAACGCATATTAGCAAGCTCATTATCGCCGTTTTAGCGGCAGTTTCCTGCCGCTAAAACGGCGATAATTTTAACGTGGGTTTTGCTAATATGCCCCTTAGTTTATTAACATTATCGAAACCTTCCATGGTCAAAAGTCATAAAAACATCGATACAAAATAAGTATTTGGCGCCTCCTGCTCTTCTTCATTTTTTAACAACTAATCGCACCAATACCCAGCATGATTCCTGTATTATTTTCAGAAGTATTAGTTCCAGAGTCACCGAAAAATGATTTGTGGAAAATGATCTCTAAGACTGTGATTAGAAACCTGCGTGAAATCAAAACATTACCTGCCGACTCAATATCTTTAATGTGATATTGTCTGGAATAGTTGCTCATGCTACCATGAAGACTGGGGTCGTCCCTCAAGCGCGTGCGGTTTATTATTGTTTTACTCCAGCACAAGGTCGGACAAGTGCGAGATGCAATACTGCCCACAAAACCCTCATTTGTCGATTTCTGCAGTTTTCATTATGTGGAGCTGAATATGATGAGGTTTCGAAGAAGCAGAGCCCTTTATTGTTCGTTATAGTGAATGCGTTTCGATTTAAAATCTGTTTATTTTATAAAACCAGACCTTGTAAAAGGCACATCAGAGAACTCGGGCCAGGTTAGGCGTATGGAATGATTCTCTGTTTTCATCATGTTTGCCAATCGTTTGCTTACTTTAAAGCTTTATCAAATAGAAGGGTCACGAGGTCATACTGAACGCATGATACAAAATTGGGACAGATGTATCAGCCCACTTTGCAATCGTAAAGCCTGCAGATCACAAAATGGCATGTTTCTATTTATTAAATCTATTCTTCCAGTCAGAATAGTCAATGGGCTTTGTGCCCCATTCCGACTATCAATTTGGATTGGGTGTGAAAAGGGAGTCCCCTTCTAATAACAATTCATAATGATATTCATCAATAGTTTCCGAAGGCATTCATGGGCATCAGTGGCGCAACAAAAGCCCCCCGCAGTGCGGGGCGCCCCCGAGCTCTAGGGGCCCCCCCTGAGGGCAGTTCCCTGGCCTGAGAGCTCCTGAGTAAGTCCAGAAGGGGGCCCCTTCATGCACTTTGCTGGGGGGGCTTCTCAAGTTTTGTTACGCCAGGGATGGGCACAAACCCTTGATCAGTTACTGTCACCTCAAAGGAAGAGTTAACTGATTCCCCTTGGAATACCTGCCCATTTGTGAATCTTGTAGAGGGCCTTGGGGATCCCTGCCTGCTCTTCCAGATGAATTTGTAATTGTTTTCATTTTTCTCAAAGCCACATTACTTACTTGAAGGAACACAGGCTGCTTTAAAAGGCAAAATGTTTCAATTTGGGTAACCAAATGGCGAATAATTTTAAAATCACATGCTGTTATTCTGGACACCGCTTTCTACATACAGAGTGTAAACGATCATGTACAAGATGAGACAACTTACATGAAATTGACACGGAATCCAACGGAAGAATTCTTAAAAATATTGAAGACGATTTTGGATAATGCATGTACCAAGGGTACTATCACTGAAAATGACAAGAAGTATCTCATACAGGATCATCCCAAAAGCCCACATCTCTACATGTTGCCCAAAGTGCACAAAAACTTAACAAAATCACCATTCCGGCCAATCGTATCCACCAGGGATTCCATCCTCGAACCAACAGGCAGATACCTTGACCAACATTTACAACCCATTGTGCAAAAGATGTCTACGTACCTCAGTGACTTTTCTCAACAAAATTAACAACATTGAATTCGAGGAAGACAGCATGTTAACCTTATGTACCATTGACGTATGCTCTTTGTACACTTCCATCCCCCACAACCAGGGAATAGACGCCGTTGAATCATTCCTATTAAATCACGAAATGAACGAGGATTTGAAGGTTTTTTTGCTGGAATTACTACATTTTTCACTTTTTCACGGGTACTTCAATACTTGAATACTATCTGCAACTGTCAGGCACATCAATGGGCAATTGTGCGGCACCCTGTTATGCGCACCTCTTCATGCACAGGTTCGAAATAGACAACATCTTATTTAACCTGGATTGGTCTCAGATTCTTTTAGCGTACTGGAGGTACATCAATGATATATTCCTTATATGGAAGGGACAAACATCTGAACTTTTGATGACCATTGACCAATTGAACTCTATAGATGATCATATCAAATTTACAAACACCATGAGTACTGACACCATTACATTTCTAGATGTATCCATCATGAGACAGGGCAACAAACTAGAAACCGATGTTTTCACAAAAACCAACAACATAAACAATTTGCTTCATTTCAACAGTTGTCACCAAATCGCACTAAAAAACACTTACCTTACTCACAACTGTTGAAGGTGAAGAGGATCTCATCTAAGGCTGAATACTATGAAGTTAACACCAGGAAGATGATAGAAAAATTCAAAGAGAGGAAATATCCCATGAATGTCATTGAGAAAGCAGTTCAAAGAGCCGGAACAATAGAAAAAGATCAACTTTTAACTGTAAATACAACTGAAAAAACTACTAATAGATCAGTTTTCGTATCAAAATATTCCACTCAGAGTTACCAAATCAAGAACATTTTGTTAAACCACTGGCCTATGATTCAAAATGAGATAGATTTCAAGGGAATCTTTGAAAATCCTCCACTGTTTTCTTACCAATGCACCAAGAATTTAAAAGAATGTTTGAACACACCGCCTTCACCAAACATCAAGATCTACAAAGGCACTACCCCGTGTTTTAACTGTGGACACTGTCATCGCATAATCAAAGGAAACCCCATGGCACATCCAACCAAAGGGACACCCATAAAATTGTACACCAAAGCTACCTGCGACTCAAAAAATTTAGAATCTTTACTGAAATGCCCATGTGGACTCATTTACGTGGGCAAAGCTGAACGGAAAATTAAGATTCGGTTAACCGAACACAAAAGCAACATACGTAACCATCAAGAGAGATCACCAGTTGCAATGCATTTCACCACAAACAAACATAACGTGAGCCAATTGAGATTTTTAGTGTTAGAAGTGGTGCCAACGGTAGAAGGAAGAGACAACAAGAAGTGGTTGTTGCAAAGAGAACTGTTTTGGATTAACAAATTAGATGCATGCAATCCTAAAGGATTGAATGAACGCTCTGATTACAGTTGTTACTTATGAACAGACCAGTATGTTCCTCAACCTGACTCCTCATTTTTTAACAAGACCAGCTACAATACTATTTTGTTAAGAACCTTGATTTACAACTAATTACATGTGACACGGGGGTTATGATTCACTACAACACCTCATGTGGCAGTCCACGTATGCAAAACCAAAGGGGATGATGGACGGAGTGTTGAACATTGCAAGTACTCACCCCCAGTCAACTGATCTGGGTTTAATCCATCATCATTCTTTAGCTCACTCCACCACCCCAGTTCAGACATGGCCATATGCAAATCAGTCTGACCCTGTGCCTCTTGGGAACAGTCCAGCCCGAACTGCCAAGCCATGTCTTCCCTGGACCGGAAACAAGCATCCTGGGACCGGTTTCTGGCTTACAGCCGTCATCAGCCAGGCTATCTTGAATCCAGTGGCAAAGTGAGCAAGGGACCCACGTCTGGGCATACCCTGCCAACTTAGGGCGAACATAGCAAAACCAAAGGGGATGATGGACGGAGTGTTGAACATTGCAAACACTCACCCCGAGTCAACTGATCTGGGTTTAATCCATCATCATTCTTTAGCTCACTCCGCCACCCCAGTTCAGACATGGCCATATGCAAATCAGTCTGACTCTGTGCCTCATGGGAACAGTCCAGCCCGAACTGCCAAGCCATGTCTTCCCTGGACCGGAAACAAGCATCCTGGGACCGGTTTCTGGCTTACAGCCGTCATCAGCCAGGCTATCTTGAATCCAGTGGCAAAGTGAGCAAGGGACCCACGTCTGGGCATACAATGCCAACTTAGGGCGAACATAGCAAAACCAAAGGGGATGATAGACGGAGTGTTGAACATTGCAAGCACTCACCCCCAGTCAACTGATCTGGGTTTAATCCATCATCATTCTTTAGCTCACTCCGCCACCCCAGTTCAGACATGGCCATATGCAAATCAGTCTGACCCTGTGCCTCATGGGAACAGTCCAGCCCGAACTGCCAAGCCATGTCTTCCCTGGACCGGAAACAAGCATCCTGGGACCGGTTTCTGGCTTACAGCCGTCATTAGCCAGGCTATCTTGAATCCAGTGGCAAAGTGAGCAAGGGACCCACGTCTGGGCATACCCTGCCAACTTAGGGCGAATATAGAAAAACCACGTATGCACCTCCATTTTTTACATGACCTCTCTAATTCATCTGTTAACCTGGTGTACCACGTACCCGTGCGTCTCTTACCCACATAGACAGTGATTACATAATTCAACACTCCACAACTTTACATGAACACAGGCATCATTGTTTGCCTCCTGTTTACCAGGCTTGTATTTGCTTACTTTCACAGATTCATCACTAGTTTAACTTTTTTGTTGGATTTTTCACACTCCAAGATGGCCACGATTTCCACACAGATATGACTCGAGAACACACTGTTTCATTGTCACAGGCACATCTTATTGTGCCGACGGGTTTTTGTCCATTTATATTTGTCACATGACCCCGAGTTCAGTCCTACACTAGACCTTTCCTGGGGTAGTATATACCCATCCGATTTCCTTTTTCTTTTCGACACTTTGACATTAGTTTACTTGTTTTTACTAGGTTTTCACACTCCAAGATGGCAACCGCCATATGATCCCATCACTTCCACACACTCCCTTTTCTCTTTCAAGACTCTACTTTCTAAACGCAGCATACTCGGGTTTCCAAACCATTACTAGCCGACGAACAGACTTGTAAGCGACGACATGGGTTCACTCTGACCATCGTGTAAGGTAGGACTCCCTTACAGGGGCCAATTTTATCACACTGTCGCACACTGAGAACGTTTGTCTTCGATAATGACATGCATTTAATGTCAGCTTTACCTTTTCACTCCGGTATACTTTTTCACTCAGGTATACTTCACTCTTGAACTTCAGCGCAGTCACCTAAAGGTTGTATCATTGAGTATAAATCTGGGCACTTGAACGTGTATCTCATGGTACGTTTTTCTTACGGTTGTTTTACTGTTTCATTCACCCTATTTTACTGTTTTATTCACCAAATTTGAAAGCCACACAACAGGGTTTATGATCCAAAACGCCATTGGACTAACATTCGAGCATGTACGTTGGTAACTAACACCTTGATGTTGGACACTTTTTACGAATGATTCATTATGCTCATACACTGACCTATAAAATTGTGGTGTCTTTTTTAACACGAACTTCAGTAGCACAACGCGGAGAACCTTGATATTCCTTAACAGCACTCAGCGTTATCTGTATGAATGCAGTAATCTTACTTTCTTCAACCTTGCATGATACACGTATGATTTTGACTACTCCACCTGAACAGTGAATAAGGCTTGGGCACTATTTTTTTACTAAGATTCTCTCAATCTCCATCTATCCATATGAAGTGAGCATCCCCCGTTTTTCTAACTGGATATCCACGTCATCACAGGCATGATTAGTGCATGGTTTCACTTCTTCTATTCTTGTGGCTTGAACGCCTCCTGAGTTACTGAATTTTGCAATCTTTTGATGATTGTTTCAGAACGAATCCCCTTATGAAGGGCACCGTCCCGAAATGCATTGGGAATTCACATAAAGCAATTCACAAATGTAATCATTCAGAATGATTTACTGAGAACGATTTACTGTAAAGACTTCCATTGTCTATGGATAAAAAACATTTGAGTGTGACATAACACGATGTTCTCAATCAAATAAAAGCAAGGATACAATTGTCTACAAGTTATTTGAATTTTATTACTTTTACAAAATCAAGCAAGGGTCTTTACCCTACAGAGTGCACTGTGGGGACGTTGTTTATGGTTAAACAATGCAACCGCTTGTTTCAATTTGGGTATGCACATGCAGGGACAGATGTGAACTGTCCTTTGCAGGACTCCATTCCTGCATTTGTAGGCAAACACAGAGGTTCACAAGCTGCAACCCACCTCTATAATATTCATTAGGTAGGTCATTTCGCAACCATGTACAAATGTGCAGTTTGTGATGCAAACTATTAGTACATAGATCGAGTGCAAATTGCATCCCCACATACAAACCAGTCGAAGGGAAAATGACACATCACAGGTTTGTGACTGGCAAGGGAACATAATGCCACCCATTTCCTCATTGGTGAAGACATCAGCCGAGATCTGTATTGCATGCATAAGAATCAGTCGATGTGAGAATGCATGTTATTTATATTGGCTAGAATCAGGGGAGATGTGTTCACTCTATCATCTTACCTAAATGCAAAGCTCACCTACTTTATGTTTTTACCACAAGATTATACGTTAAATATGGATTTCAGACATTAATGTACTGTAGGCAGATGATTTAGCGTCCAGGTCTTACATGTGTGCACCAGTAGCAGTAACTGCAAAAATAGATGTTTCTGCAACATTCCAACTTTAGACATTCAAAATATATTCAAAATACACCCTATCTCACTGACCTTGATGTTTTACCTTTGTACCATGGAAATAACTATATTTACATCATTCCAAATTAACAGAATAGCTTGGCTCCCAGATTTAGGTCTCGCACCAAAATATCAAGGAGGTACGAGCAACAGGTCTGATTACTTAGTTGACTAACGCCCCCACTCAAGGACTCTTCGGTTGACTTTATGGTTAAAGTTTTGAATTCTTTTGGGCCCAATAAGCCTTTCATCCTTCTAAGGTTGATAAAATGAATATTATTGAGCTGGGTAACAATTAATAGCAGTTATTCCTACACTGAGGGACCCAAGAGTACACCTGAGCTTTACAAATCCATATGGTATATGGGTAAGTATAGATTTACTATTCTTAAGTCCACATCTGAGTACCTTGATGATAAATCATCAAGGTACGTCTATGTGTAATTCAGTACAGTAAACTATATTTATATATATTTTCATAGTAGTGCTATTTTGGCCCTCAATAGTTTGGTACAATATTGTAGTGCATTGATGTTCCCTATTTCGTACCTCCACCAGGCGCTTGATGGGGATAGAGAGTGTATTTTGATTAGCTTTATGGAGTCCAGTACAACCAATTCGGTGTTAAAAAAGAAAATATTTTCTCTTCGAGCCACTACCACTGAGTAGCTTCTCTCCCAAAGCTTCATGGGGGTATTTCCATTTTTTTCCTACTTGACCTTCTTTAGCATCCCCTACACTTTGACCCTTTTTATTGCACACTGCTCCATTCCTCTTACACAACAACAACTGTTTAAGGCAATTTGATCCTTTCACAGGTTTTAGCGTCGTGGATGTCTGTATTTAGTTAAATATGTAACGTCTCATTTCCTCCCAGGCTTAATTTCTCAATTATGAAAATAGTTTTCTGTTCTTTTAACATCCCCATTTCTAATTGGTTCACTCAATGGTTTTCTTAAATACCCTGTAGTTTCAGTTGAGTCACAAAAGGTTTATTAAAGACCACAATATAAATTACTTACTCTTTTTCTTGTCATACCATCATATCCTGTACCACTGTAACACCGTTAAGTTGACTTTCTTGCAGAACTGTTGTGTGACAAGCATATACACGTATGTTTTAGTGTTTGTATGATATTTTTGTATTTTCAGTATGGCTCTTTTTGGGCCTTTAGGGGCCTTTTTAGCATGTTACTGGTATTTTCTGCCAAGGTTTTCATTCATCTCCTAGTGCCTCAACAATATGGAATTAGAAACTCCGACCTGTCCTTTTTGCTTGATGTGTAAGACTTAAACCATTTTTAGACTTCGGGAAATTGCACAAGTTCATTGATAATTAGCAAGGGCTAGCAAGTGCACAACACAGCCCTGTAACTGACTAGTTCAGCGAACTTCAAGTGTTGAAAAATATCCTTAGTTCTTCACATGACCTTTTTGTTTCTCTTTTTATATTCTGGAGCTAACGGTGGTTCCTCTTTGCTTACTTATTTTAGCACTGAATGCAGAATTTTACCTATAACTAGCTCTATTAACTGGAAGCCCTTGCTTATAGTCAGCTGTTGTATAGTAGCCAGAATATCAAAACAGCCCCTACTCGAACCAATTTCTAATCATGCAAACCATGCAAATCCGACCCTGTTTAGAGGAATTCCTTTCACAATTTCATTTTCATCCTCATTCCATCCATCTATCTATTCACCCTTTCATCTAATAATTCATACGTCCATTCCTTCACCTTTCTATCCACCCACACGTTCCCATCCATTAACTTTTTTCCATCCATCCAATTGTCAATTCATGTATTCATACATCCTTCCACTCAACCATCAATATATTAATGTAACCATCCAATCTTACACACATTCATCCATTCTTTGCCATCTGTTCATTCTTCCCTCCACCCTTTCACTTGTTTATCGTTTCACTCTTACCTCCAACTTTTTACCCATCAAACTATCCACCCTTTCACTCTTCCATCCTTTCAGTGTTTCATCCACGTCCATCGTACCTTTCAACCTTTTTCATTATTCACTTTCAAATTTACTTCCTTTTCCTTTCTGTCACCCTTCCTTCCTTCTCCCTTTCTATTTTGTTCCTTCCTATTTACCAACCATTTGTTTCTCCTTACTTTTTCATTCTCTTCATTGTCTCTCACCATGTTTTTTTTTTCATCACTCTCCCTGTGTTGTACCAATATTTCCATAATTTCTCTGTTTCTTTTACAGTGCATGTTAGCCCAAATGCTGCACCCATCAGGTATGGTTTTCTTTAACAGCGATATTGATGAGCATTTTCTCTGCGGAACTGTAGACAGTAGAGGCCTATAAACAACTAATTAGCATTTAAGTGGGATCAAGTTCCCCATGGAATTGGCCCAATGGCATCCCCCGTGTAAGCTGCTAGAGTGGGAGGCTCCCTATACCACTGATCTCCTCCATAAGCACAACCTGATATATTAAACCACTCTAGACAGTTGTCTTTAATCCAGCAGTTCTTAACCTTTTGAAATTTATGGACTCCTACTGAATCACTTCTGTGAGGCAGGGAAACCTGTCTAAGCAATTTGTACGCTTTGATCCTCGAAACAATACACAAAAATACACCGACACAAGTATGCATGAAACAAATCGACAAATTTTGAAACAGTTTATTTAATTCAGAAAACAAAAAAATACAAAATTTCAATTTCAATTTGACTGCCACAATGGCAGGTTTTCAAAAATTTATTTTATTTATAAATGTTTTTTGCTCTTAAAGCATGCTCTCCTTTTGTTAGCACACACCAGTGCTTCAATTGATGCCAGAAATTATCCATACTAAATTCCATTTGCTGTATGAATGAAGATAAGGATACCACATTCATTGTTAGCACCCAATTTCAAATTCCTTCACATTTACAATTTTTTTTTCATTTTCATATATATATATATATATTCACTGAAAAAACCACAGGTTTCAGGGACGTTATAGTTAGGCTGACATTTCACTCATACAAAACCCGAGAAATTTGGCCGTTATAGTTTGCTGAGCTAACTATAACTCACGCCCCGCAATGCACTGCTGATGACGTCACATATTACATCACTCATG
The DNA here is from genome assembly GCA_963921515.1 of Calotriton arnoldi. Classification (NCBI taxonomy): domain Eukaryota; kingdom Metazoa; phylum Chordata; class Amphibia; order Caudata; family Salamandridae; genus Calotriton; species Calotriton arnoldi. Next base: position 3,014,326 of record CAWUFW010001113.1, read on the forward strand.
ACATGGTCAGTGACATCACTGATGAGTGATGACATCACTGATGACATCTCAAATGACATCACTGATGACATCATCCACGTGATCATCTGATGCACCTCCTCACACCCTAATATAACCTTTGATACACCCACTCTAAAATACAGACTACCAATATTGAAACCATAGACAGACCAATACTAGTTAGTACATACCCGCTCACTGATCCTTGACCTTGCCAGGTAGGTCGCTCCCCCGCCACACAGCTCTGCCTGTGTTGTCCTGCCCGCTGCTGCTGCTGGTAAGCTTGCCCCTCTGCTTGTTGCCTCGGTGCCCGTTTTGCCTTCTGTTTCCCCTCGTGCCCCCATTCTGTGTGTCCATTTTTGCCTTCTGTTTCCCCTCGTTGCCCCCATTTTTTGTGCCCGATTTTGCCTTCTGTTTCCCCTTGTGCCCCCATTTTGTGTGTCCATTTTACTTTCTGTTTCCCCTCGTGCCCCCATTTTTTGTGCCCAATTTTGCCTTCTGTTTCCCCTCGTGCCCCCATTCTGTGTGTCCATTTTTGCCTTCTGTTTCCCCTCGTTGCCCCCATTCTGTGTGTCCATTTTTGCCTTCTGTTTCCCCTCGTTGCCCCCATTTTTTGTGCCCGATTTTGCCTTCTGTTTCCCTCGTGCCCCCATTTTTTGTGCCCGATTTTGCCTTCTGTTTCCCCTCGTGCCCCATTCTGTGTGTCCATTTTGCCTTCTGTTTTCCCCTCGTGCCCCCATTTTTCTGTGCCCAACTTTGCCTTCTGTACCCCCGTTGCCTCTCTCCACTCCCGCCGCTGCGCCTCTGCGGCCCCGCCCCTGACTGCCCATTCGCTGCCCCTGCCTCCCGCCTCCCAGCTGCTCCTCCCTCCCACCTCCCTATATATGAAGCCGCTGCGCGGTGAGGAGAGCGACCCTTGACCTTGCCAGGTAGGTTGCTCCCCCGCCACACAGCTCCGCCTGTGTTGTCCTGCCCGCTGCTGCTGCTGGTAAGCTCGCCCCTCTGCTTGCTGCCTCGGTGCCCGTTTTGCCTTCTGTTTCCCCTCGTGCCCCCATTCTGTGTGTCCATTTTTGCATTCTGTTTCCCCTCGTTGCCCCCATTTTTTGTGCCCGATTTTGCCTTCTGTTTCCCCTCGTGCCCCCATTTTGTGTGTCCATTTTACTTTCTGTTTCCCCTCGTGCCCCCATTTTTTGTGCCCAATTTTGCCTTCTGTTTCCCTCGTGCCCCCATTCTGTGTGTCCATTTTTGCCTTCTGTTTCCCCTCGTTGCCCCCATTCTGTGTGTCCATTTTTGCCTTCTGTTTCCCCTCGTTGCCCCCATTTTTTGTGCCCGATTTTGCCTTCTGTTTCCCCTTGTGCCCCCATTCTGTGTGTCCATTTTGCCTTCTGTTTTCCCCTCGTGCCCCCATTTTTCTGTGCCCAACTTTGCCTTCTGTACCCCCGTTGCCTCTCTCCACTCCCCGCCGCTGCGTCCCTGCGGCCCCGCCCCCTGACTGCCCATTCGCTGCCCCTGCCTCCCGCCTCCCAGCTGCTCCTCCCTCCCACCTCCCCATATATGGCGGCCGCTGCGCGGTGAGGAGAGCGACCCTTGACCTTGCCAGGTAGGTCGCTCCCCGCCACACAGCTCCGCCTGTGTTGTCCTGCCCGCTGCTGCTGCTGGTAAGCTCACCCCTCTGCTTGTTGCCTCGGTGCCCGTTTTGCCTTCTGTTTCCCCTCGTGCCCCCATTCTGTGTGTCCATTTTTGCCTTCTGTTTCCCCTCGTTGCCCCCATTTTTTGTGCCCGATTTTGCCTTCTATTTCCCCTCGTGCCCCCATTTTGTGTGTCCATTCTACTTTCTGTTTCCCCTCGTGCCCCCATTCTGTGTGTCCATTTTTGCCTTGTGTTTCCCCTCGTTGCCCCCATTTTTTGTGCCCGATTTTGCCTTCTGTTTCCCCTCGTGCCCCCATTTTTTGTGCCCGATTTTGCCTTCTGTTTCCCCTCATGCCCCCATTCTGTGTGTCCATTTTGCCTTCTGTTTTCCCCTCGTGCCCCCATTTTTCTGTGCCCAACTTTGCCTTCTGTACCCCCCGTTGCCTCTCTCCACTCCCGCTGCTGCGTCACCTGCGGCCCCGCCCCCCTGACTGCCCATTCGCTGCCCCTGCCTCCCGCCTCCCAGCTGCTCCTCCCTCCCACCTCCCCATATATGGCGGCCGCTGTGCGGCTGCGCAGTGGATGCGCGCAGCGGGCGCGCCACCGGCGCGCCAAAGGCGCGCCTAAGGCAAGCTTGTCTGTGCCCGTCCGCGCCTGGACCGCGCCCAGTGCCAGAACTCCTGGGCCGCGCGCCCCCCGCTCCAGCCTCGAGGACCGACGCCGTTACGATGCCACCACACTCCACGCTCTCAACCCCGGACAGACACACAACTGCTTCAAGGCCGCCCCGAAACGCACTCATGGTCCCTTCACCTGCCGGAACTGCAGCTACACCAGCCTCAGAGCCACCGAAGCGCCCGCCAAGAAGGACCTCAACCACCTCCGATGCATCCTACTGAACACCCGCTCCGCACGCAAACACGCCGTCGAGCTCTGGGACCTGCTCGACACATCATCACCAGATGTCGCCTTCCTGACAGAGACCTGGATGAACGACTCCTGCGCACCCGACATCGCCATAGCCATCCCAGACGGCTATAAGATCACCCGCAGAGACCGCGTCAACGGAGTAGGAGGAGGAATCGCCATCGTCCACAAGAACTCCATCAGGGTCTCGACCAGTACCGACGACCTTCTCTGCACCGCCGAACACATGCACTTCCAGATCCACACGGACCCCAACACCACCCTTAGAGGCACCCTTGTCTACAGACCCCCTGGGCCCCGACCCCAGTTCAGCGACTCCATCGCCGACTTCATCAGCACGCACGCCCTGACCTCTACCGACTACATCCTCCTCGGAGACCTGAACTTTCACCTGGAGAACAACAACGACAGCAACTCCACCACCCTGATCGACAACCTCGCCAACCTCAGACTAAGACAGCTCGTCACAACACCGACTCATTCCGTCGGCCACACGCTCGACCCCGTCTTCTCCTCAAGCTCCCACGTCTCCTTCAGCCACACCACGGAACTCCTCTGGACCGACCACCGCTGCATCCACTTCACCTTCCAGAAACCCACCACACACCACCGCACCCAACAGATCCCACGCCGCTGCTGGAGCAAAGTCACCGAAGACCAACTACGGGCAAACCTCGCTCTCAGCCCTCCCTCCGACCCATCCAACACCGACGACGCTGCCTGCAACCTCAGACGATGGATAGACGACTGTGCCAACACCCTCGCCCCGCTGAAACAACTCACCTACAGCGACACCACCAAAAGAGCCAGCTGGTTCACCCCGGAACTCCTAGCTTCTAAGCGTACCTGCCGGAAACTAGAGAAGAAATGGCACAGTGATAAGACACCGGACAGCCACGCAGCCCACAAAGACGCCATCCGTAACCACCACCACCTCATCAGGTCCGCCAAGAGAATCTCCTTCAAAGACCGCCTCGACAACAACGCACACAACAGCAAGGAGCTCTTCAACATCGTGAAGGAACTCTCCAACCCCAGCTCCAACACCAACGACATCCCGCCGTCGCAAACCCTGTGCGATTCCCTCGCCACCTTCTTCCACCGCAAGATCGCCGACATCCACGACAGCTTCAACACCCAGACAGCCCCTACTAAGATAGATACACCAGACCCGCCGCACACCATCGACCATGACCCCTTGCCAGCCTGGGCCAGCGTGAATATCGATGACACCATCAAGACCATGAGCACAATACACTCCGGCTCCCCGTCAGACCCTTTCCCGCACCACATCTTCAACAAAGCCAGCAGCTCCATCGCACCCCACCTGTGCAACGTTATCAATCGCCTCCTTCGAGACCGCGACCTTCCCAGAGAGCTGGAAACACGCAGAGATCAACGCCCTACTCAAAAACCCAAGGCGGACCCGAGAGACCTCAAGAACTTCCGGCCCATCTCCCCGCTTCCGTTCCCAGCCAAGGTCATCGAGAAGATCGTCAACAAACAGCTAACCCGATACCTCGAAGAAAACAGCATCCTGGATCCATCCCAATCAGGGTTCCGCAGCAACCACAGCACTGAGACTGCCCTCATCGCCGCCACCGACGACATCAGGACCCTGCTGGACAACGGTGAGACCGCAGCCCTCATCCTGCTGGACCTCTCTGCCGCCTTCGACACTGTCTGCCACCGCACTCTACGCGCACGCCTCCACGACGCAGGGATCCGAGACAAGGCCCTGGAATGGACCACCTCCTTCCTCGACGGCAGAACCCAGAGAGTCCGCCTCCCACCTTTCCGAATCCGAAGCCTCCGAGATCATCTGCGGCGTACCCCAGGGATCTTCCCTCAGCCCAACACTGTTCAACATCTACATGGCCCCGCTCGCACGCATCGCCAGACAGCACGACCTCAACATTATCTCCTATGCCGACGACACTCAACTGATCCTCTCCCTCACCAAGGACCCCCTCGCCGCCAAATCCAATCTCCATGAAGGAATGAAGGCCGTCGCCGATTGGATGAAGATCAGCCGACTAAAGCTGAACACGGACAAGACAGAGGTCCTCATCCTCGGCTCCAACCCCTCAGCCTGGGACGACTCCTGGTGGCCAACGACGCTGGGAGCAGCCCCGACACCCACCGACCACGCATGCAACCTGGGAGTCATCCTCGACTCAACGCTCTCCAAGGCCAAGCAAGTCAACGCAGTCTCCTCCTCCTGCTTCAACACCCTCCGCATGCTTCGCAAGATCTACAGGTGGATCCCGACAGATACAAGAAGAACAGTCACCCAGGCCCTCGTCAGTAGCAGACTCGACTATGGGAACGCCCTCTACGCGGGAGCCCCAGCCAAGCTCATCAAGCGACTGCAACGCATACAAAACGCCTCCGCACGCCTGATCCTCGACGTACCACGTCACAGCCACATCACCCCCACCTGAGGAACCTGCACTGGCTCCCCGTCGACAGGAGAATCTCCTTCAAACTCCTCATCCACGCACACAAGGCACTCCACAAGACTGGCCCAGCCTACCTCAACAGACGACTCTTCTTCTACGTCCCCAACCGCCAGCTCCGCTCCGCCGACCTCTCCTCGCCACCGTCCCTCGCATTCGAAGAACAACCACCGGCGGCAGATCCTTCTCACACCTCGCCGCCAAGACCTGGAACACCCTTCCACTAAGCCTACGACAGACCCAAGACCTGCTGACCTTCAGGAGGCTACTCAAGACCTGGCTGTTCGACCAGTAGCAGCACCCACCCCCCTTTTTTTCTCCCCAGCGCCTTGAGACCCTCGCGGGTAAGTAGTGCGCTCTACAAATTCTGTGATTGATTGATTGATTGATTCATACGTCTATACACACATCCACTCACTCACCCATACAGTCACTCATACACGCAGTCATTCATCAATACAGCCACTGATATATCCACTCTTATACCCATATAGACACTCGCACACTTCCACTCACCCAAACAGTTACTCAAACACCTAGTCAGTCACCCAAAGAATCAATCACACTGCCATTTACTCACCTATACAGTTATACACACACACCACCTCACTTATTCATACAGATAGTACCATATACGTACTCTCTTCAACAATTACTGACATAAGCACACACTTATCCATGCAGCCCCTGTCACAATCACTCACTGTCACATATGCTCACTTATATACTCCAACACTCACATATACTGCCTTTCACATATGTAGTTACTTCCACATATACCACGGAGACATCCATTCACTCACCAACACAGCTATATGCACACTCACTCACCCATACAGTCCCTAACACACGCACTCATAAACCCATACAACCTGTGAATCACCCACACACACATCGGTGCAGGGAGTCACACACCCCCCCACCCACTGACACAGATACTCAGACACCCATACAGGTACTCAGAAAACTAATCATTAACCCTTATAGACACTCATGTAGCTACTCACAACCCATGCAACCACTTATACACCAACTGACAGACTGAAATAGACATTCACACAGATTAGTCATTCACCCATGCATTCACTAACACACGTTTAATCACTCACTTATACAGTCAGTCACGCACCCACTAAATCATCCATTCAGACACTCATACACCCACTCATTCTTCCATACACCTTTGCGTATCTATAATTAACAATCTTAAACTTTTAGAAACACCCAGTCACTGGATGATGTCATCAGTGATGTCATCAGTGATGTCATTTGAGATGTCATTAGTGATGTCATCAGTGATGTCACTGACCATAAAACACAATGAAGAAGGGGGACAGGGAGCCAAATAGAAATAGTAGGTCCAGTACCCAAGTTCCCAAAGGCAAACGTTATAATCACTCAGGGGTAGCTGTTCCTAAAGGAGAAAGAATAGGTCAACCTCTTGTGGTTGGGGAAGTTTGTGAAAGTGTTCTCTCAATCAGGTTGGGAAATGGAGAAAAAACGGGAGGGGAATTCCTCCTTTTCAACTTGGTGCCCTCACACACCCTTGCGAGTGTCATGCTTCATCATCGGGCGTTGCTCCTCGTGGGGGTGGCGCTGCTGTCCTCCACGGGCCCCGTGAGAGGGCTCTTTAGCGGAGCTCTTTTTAGGAGACGCCGCAGTTGTGCATGTGGGTGTGTGGGCCTGGAGGGGTGAGTGGGTGAGTTAAAATTATCTTCAGTGGTACCCAGAACCTAAGTTTATTCGGGGGTCCTGAAGATAAGGTTAAAAAAGTGTATATAGGATGTGGAGCTCCTCCTTAGAACAAATGTGGAGGAGTGGTGAGTATTATACCGCTGCTCCCGCATCCGTGAAGTAAAATGTGGATATTGAAAAAAATGTCGTTTAGGTCAACATGTTTCACGCTACGGCCGGTCCCTAGTGGATCCAAGAGCGCTTCGTCAGGACCAAGTGAAACAATAAATGAAGTGAAAATAGAAGTAGGAATAAGGGAAGAGGCGCCCTATACTCCTACTATACCTACAGTTTGGTCTCAGTGCGTATTAGCGCTGACTTAGAATTCTCAATTTAATCCTGTGGTCCAACCTAGTGAAAAAATAAATAAATGAAACGAAAGAGAGAAACACATAATATTTCAAAAGAAGCACTTCAGTAACATTTTCATCATGATGTCCAGCGCGCGATGCTATCATGCATCAAGTGGTCTTGTGGGTGGGCATGCTCAGTGTCAAATGCCCAGATTGGTCTCCTGCCCAAAGTGACAGAGTTGTGCGTTTTGTGTAAACCTGTGTGCTCACGCATACAGGTGCTCCATCACCCTAGTGAGGCTAAACAAGCCTAGGGTGGTCATCTTTTATGCATGCATACATTATCATAGCTATGGTACCCATGATCACGTGTTGGTGGCTGTCTTAAGGAAAGCCCGTGGTGGCAAGCCTGCCGAAAAAATTCTGTTACCCTATTCATATTAAACAGGTGTGTGCACAATGATTATATGCTCGGCCCCTTAGCTTTTGCCCAACGCCGTTACATGCCATGCTTTCACGCCAGAAATGTGAAGAAAGCGCCTACCCCTGTCTCAAGGATTGTCGGCCTCGCCGGCGGTCAACGGTGAGTGCGCGTGGATATCTAGGGGTCAATATTAACAAAGGTCAGTTAGCTGCTCGCTAACCCATCTCGTATAATCCGTCTCACCTGTGCCGTGACTCCAGCAGCGGTAAAATACTCACAGTCATCCACCTCGCAAGGAGCCGTATGCCTACCCCTCCGTTCTCGCCGCCGGTGATCAAGGAGAGTCAGACAGAAGAAAATATACGTGCGCCTTGAGGAAGTGACGTTCAGGGGGCGTGTTGGACCAGTGTCAAATGTGTGGTGTGTAGAACTGGTCCGCACCCCGGCCGAGTGTGGCGGCCATATTGGACAGATCCGTCTTATGTAAATAACGTGTCAACAAGAGGCGCCATCTGTGAAAGGCTCAAAAAGTGATGTGCGTTTCAGGAATGAGGTCGCGTTCAAGTGGTGTATTAAAACTATGGGTGATATATCGCAAATGGCGTCATCCTGCACTGTGTCAAAGTGAGACGGGCATTGTGGGCAAATTGGCTCTTTTGAACGGAAGTATCTGAAGGGGCGCCATCTTTGAGAGGAGTTACAGTAATGGTAATGGACGAGAGCTAGCCTAGAGCACAGTGGATGGATTGTAAATCTAGCATATCTGGGCTGACTCATGTGTAGACACCACAGTGCAATTGGGAAGCGCTGGTGACTGGTAGTGTGGTAGTCATTTGGATACATATATTGGGCAACGCCATGTGGTGGTGTACAAGATATACCGTCCCATGGTGTTTAATTCGTCAATTCTACCCAGGGTATCTCGTCATTCAAACCTGACAAGTGACTCTTCAGACGGTAGACCCAACGTTGTTCTTGTCTGAAGAGTGTACTATGTGTCCAGTTGGGATTCGCTTCAATGACGGTCCATCTCAGACTGTCTGGGGTGTGGTTCATCTCCAAAAAATTACTCAGTAGTTTTGTATGTGTCTTCCGGCAACGTATAGTACTCCTGTGTTCCCCTATTCTCAGTTTGATGGGTCGTGTGGTCATCCCTACATATTTTCTGTCACAGGGACATGAAATTAAGTATATGCAGTTTTTGCTGTTGCAGTTGGTATGTCTCTTTTGTTGCCAGGGTCTCACCAGACCCAGGTCAATGTGTTTGGAAACTGATGTTAGAGGACATACCGAGCAGCTACCACACGGGTGGTGACCCTCAACCGGGGGTAGTGCCCATAGTGTTGCTTGTACTGTTGTTGTTGTTGTTTTTGGGTGTGTATGGACCAGGAGATCTTTAAAATTCTGCGTTCGTTTGAATGCAAAGAGCGGAGTAGGCCCAGGAGTGAAAGAGCCTGTTTCCAGGATTCTCCAATGTTTTTTGATCGCTTTTTGGATTTTATTTGAATTGGGCGTGAAAGTGGTCACACACGTCATGGTTTCTGTCTTGGATCTTCTCTGACTTCTAAGAGTGCCTCTCTGTTGTTATTCTTGGCCCGTTTGTGGGCCTGATGTATGATCCTGTGTGGGTAGTGGCGTTCGGATAAGTTATCCGACAGGATTATCGATTGTTTCTCAAATTCATTTAAGGTGTCGCAGTTCCTGCGGAGACGCAGAAATTGGCCTACCGGTAGGTTGTCCCTCAGGGCTTTTGGGTGATGGCTTTCATATGTGAGAAGACTGTTCCTATCTGTCGGTTTCCTATAGTTGGTTGTGTGAAGAGCTCCTTCACATAGGGATATTTCGAGGTCTAGAAATGGAATACTGTCTCTAAATCTGGTCCCTGAGAATTTAAGGAATGGGTCAAGGGTATTGATCCAGTCACAGAACTCTGTGCACAAATCATCATCTCCTCGCCAAAATAGGAGGATATCGTCAATGTAGCGACGCCACAACACAATTTTGGTCTTATATGGGTTGTTATCCCCTAGGATAAATTTGGCTTCGAAGTTGGCCATGTAGAGGCAAGCCAAACTAGGAGCGAATGTGCTTCCCATGCTGGTGCCCTGAATTTGATGGTAAATCTGTTTGTGAAAGGCAAAGAAGTTTTCTTTTAAAGCAAGGGAAGCACACTCGCAAATGCAAGAGATGGGAGTGTCATGGGGCCAGGGATCAATGTCCTGTAGTATTGATTCTAATACTTCCAGGGTGGCGTCTTGGGGAATGTTTGTATAAAGTGCCTCTACATCAAGGGTGACTAGGAGGCTGATGGTTGCCAGTTCATTGAAGTTTTCGATCAGGTTGAGGACTTCTGTTGTGTCTCTGAGGTAAGTTGGAGTTTCTATGACTAGAGGGCGTAGAAAAAAATCACAAAACTTGCTTAATGGTTCTAGAAGAGAGTCGATCCCCGAGACAATCAGGCGCCCCGGGGGGGGGATTGGTCCCCTGGTGAATCTTTGGTAAGGTGTAATAGTAGGGGATCCTAGGGTCGTCATTAATGAGGAATGCTGCTTCCTGTGGGGAGATCCATCCTTCTGTTTCTGCCTCGTGGACAAGGCTCTTGATCTTGGTCATCAATCGCGGTGTCGGATCCTCGTTGATGGGTCGGTAGTATCTGGTGTTGTTCAGTTGGCGGCGACACTCGGCTTCGTATGTGTCCACATCCTGGATCACAATGGCGCCACCCTTGTCCGCTGGTTTCAGAATGATGCTGGTGTCCTCAGTGATGGATTTTAGTGATTTCCTAAACGAGGACTGGAAAGCGTTGCAAACATTGAGGAAACTTCAAATAAAAACAGCCCTCCATGGCATAGTTATGACAGAATACCTACGAGCAAATATAGCCCCCAATGGCCTTTTAGTCATGTTAACCCCCAGGATCTTCCTAGAGGATCTCACGTTCCGCCGGGAATGGTCCAAGATTGCATGGAAATGCACACGGGACTGGCTCGTGCTTATAATCAACACAGCAAAACGCCTTTCTGATGAACTTCTGATTCAGATCACATTAGCCGAGAATGGCCTAAAAGGTGGCATCAAATGCTAATTCCTAACTATAACGTCCCTGAAACCTCTGTTTTTTTCAGTGAATTTCTAAGGTTTTTTAAATGCTAATTCCTAACTATGCCTACATAGGTTGGACATGTGCAGAAAGAAGAAGAAAGGCGTAGGAAGAAGCAAGAGAAGTGCAGAAAGAGGCAAGAGAGGTGCAAAAAGAGGAAAAAAGATGCAGAAAGAAGCAAGAGAAATGCAGAAAGAGGCAACAGAAGTCCAGAAAGAGGAAGAAAGGTGCAGAAAGAAGCAAGAAATGTGCAGAAAGAAGCAACAGAGGTGCAGAAAGAGGCCTACTTTGACCGTACCTTTCCACAGACTCATACAAAGTAGCCTAATCACTAATCCTTCACCCAAGATGTCTTAAACCTCACTTTTCTCTTGAAGGTTCACTATTCCTCGATTGCTCAGAATGTTAGGCCTACCAAATGTAAAACAGCAATCCTAACCATATCACTGTTGTAAGTCTCACCATGTTTGTGAAGGTATGCATGCATGTGTCTGTGCTTCTACCTAGTGACATGTTAAATAAAAATAAACATACAAATACTTGAATACCCATGTTTCAAACAGCATACTCTGTAAATTTGTATATAAGAAGGTGTATGTATTTCTCTCTGCTCATAATACAGGGCACATGGGTATTCAATAGTATATTTGAGGGGCTCTATAACACCTATATGCATAAGACATGTCTGCCTGTGCAACTGAATGACAGAGCAGAACTGAGAACATTTAACCACCTATAGGAGAAGCTACCCACTTTTTAAGCTACCATCTTCAGATGCATAACACATGTGAGAATACATATACAAGTAGACATATACCTCAGTCACAAGAGCACTCAGACCTTTAAACTTGACAGCTTGCACTTCCCATTTGAGTACAGAAAGAGGCGAGAGAAGTACAGAAGAAAGCAAGAGAAGTGCACAAAAAAACAAGAGAGGTGCAGAAAGAGTAACAAATGTGCAGAAAGAGGCAAGAGAAATGCAGAAAGAGACAAGAGGGGTGCAGAAAGAGACAAGAGAGGTGCAGAAACAGGGAAGACGAGTGGAAAGAGAGGCAACCGGGGTGCAGAAAGAAGCAAGAGAGGTACAGAAAGAAGCAAGAGAAGTGCAGAAAGAAGCAACAGAGGTGCAGAAGGAGGCAAGAGAACTGCAGAAAGAGGCAAGAGAGTAGCAGAAACAGGCAAAAGAGGTGCAGAAGGAGGGAACAGGGGTGCAGACAGAGGCAAGAAAGGAACAGAAAGAAGCAAGAGCAGTGCAGAAAAAACCAACAGAGGTGCAGAAAGAGGCAAGAGGGGTGCAGAAAGAGACGAGAGAAGTGCAGAAAGAAGCAAAAGAGGTGCAGAAAAAGGCAAGAAAACTGCAGAAAGAGGCAAGAGATGTGCAGAAAGAGGCAAGACAGGTGCACAAAGAGGGAAGAAGGGTGCAGAAAGAGGCAAGAGGGGTGCAGAAAGAAGCAAAAGAACTGCAGAAATAAGCAACAGAGGTGCATAAAGAGGCAAGAGAAGTGCAGAAAGAGGCAAGAGACATGCAGAAATGCAGAAACAGGCAGGAGAGGTGGAGAAAGAGGGAACAGGGGTGCAGAAAGGAGCAATTGAGGTGCAGAAAGAGGCAACAGAGGTGCATAAAGAGGCAACAGAGGTGCAGAATCAGGCCAGAGAAGTGCAGAAAAAGGCAACAGAAGTGCTGAAAGAAGCAACAGAGGTGTAGAAAGAAGCAAGATAAGTGATGAAAAAGACAAGAGAGTTGCAGAAAGAAACAAGTGAGGTGCAGAAAGAGTCAAGAGAAGTGCAGAAACAGAAAAGAGAGGTGCAGAAAGAGGCAAGTGAGGTGCAGAAAGAAGCACGAGGGGTGCTGAAAGAGGCATGAGAAGTGCAGAAAGAAACAACAGAGGTGCAGAAAGAGGGAACAGGGGTGCAGACAGAGGCAAGAGAGGTGCAGAAAGAGTTAAGAGGGGTGCAGAAAGAGGCAAGAGGGGTGCAGAAATTTGCAAGAGAGATGCAGAAAGAAGCAAGAGCAATGCAGAAAGAACCAACAGAGTTGTAGAAAGAGGCAAGTGAGGTGCAGAAAGAGTCAAGAGAAGTGCACAAACAGACAAGAGAGGTGCAAAAAGAGGCAAGTGAGGTGCAGAAAGAGGCAAGTGAGGTGCAGAAAGAGTAAAGAGAAGTGCACAAACAGACAAGAGAGGTGCAGAAAGAGTCAAGTGGGGTGCAGAAAGAGGCAATAGGGGTGCATAAAGAGGCATGAGAAGTGCAGAAAGAAGCAACAGAGTGGTAGAAGGAGGTAAGAGGTAAGAGAACTGCAGAAAGAGGCAAGAGAGTTGCAGAAAGAGGAAAGAGAAGTACAGAAAGAAGCAAAAGAAGTGCAGAAAAAAGCAACAGCAGTGCAGAAAGAAGCAACAGAGGTGCAGAAAGAGGCAAGAGGGGTACAGAAAGAGGGAAGAGGGATGCAGAAAGTAGCACGAGTGGTGCAGAAAGAAGCTAAGCTGTGTAGGGTTTTTCGTACATCAGGGAAAAGGCACTCAGACTCGTACGCGTCTATGTAACAATAGCTAATGTATGTGTACAGTGCTGCCAGGTTGGGGGAAGTACCCAATAACCCCCGTAATTTGTGTGAGTCAACAACCCACACTGGTAATATGAACACTATCCTGTGCACACGTAGTTGGGATAATAGATCAAAGCAAAGACTCAAAAGTTGCCCAATTCAAGATCGACATCAGTTGTGTGAATCAAGATTATTTAATGATGAAACAAAGCAAAAGGAAGAACCAGCCGACACGTGTTTCGTCACAGTGGGGAGTAGTCCCGTGACTCTTCAGGGCCGGGAGGGTAGTGATGACCTGGGCGCAAATGAATGGGACGTCTTAGATGAGAGACAGTGAAGTCTGGAAGCCTGTCCAGGAGCGTGTGGCCAGGGAGATTAATCCCCGTAATGCCAGGGGGCAGGGCCCAAAAGACACGCTGGAGTAAAGCTAGGAAAGTGCGGCAAACCGGAGGAAGAAGTAACAGGCGAGTGAGCCCGGGACCTGCATGGAAATTGGAGGAGAAGTGACGTCCGTCTCTCAAATGACTGCCGGTGCAGAAAGAAGCAGAGAGGTGCAGAAAGAACAAGAGAGGTACAGAACAAAGCAAGAGAAGTGCAGAAAGAGGCAAGAGAGGTGCAGAAAGAGTCAGGAGAAGTGCAGAAACAGACAAGAGAGGTACAGAAAGAAGCAACAGAGCTGCAGAAATAGGCAAGAGAACTGTAGAAAGAGGCAAGAGAGTTGCAGAAACTGGCAAAAGAGGTGCAAAAAGAGGGAACATGGGTGCAGACAGAGGCAAGAGAGGTGCTGAAAGAGGGAAGAGGGTGCAGAAAGAGGCAAGAGAGGTGCAGAAAGAAGCAAGAGAAGCGCAGAAAGAACCAACAGAGGTGTAGAAAGAGGCAAGAGGGGTGCAGAAAGAGGCAATAGAAGTGCAGAAAAAAGCAAAAGAGGTGCAGAAAGAGGCAAGAGAACTGCAGAAAGAGGCAAGAGAGGTGCAGAAAGAGGCAAGAGAGGTGCAGAAAGAGGGAAGAAGAGTGCAGAAAGAGGCAAGAGGGGTGCAGAAAGAAGCAAGACATGTGCAGAAAGAAGCAAGAGAAGTGCGGAAAGAAGCAACAGAGGTACAGAATGAGACAAGAGCGGTGCAGAAAGAGGGAAGAGAAGTGCAGAAAGAAGCAACTGAGGTGCAGAATGAGGCAAGAGAAGTGTAGAAAGAGGCAAGAGAGGTGCAGAAACAGGCAGGAGAGGTGCAGAAAGAGGGAACAGGGGTGCAGAAAGAGGCAAGAGAGCGGTGGCGGCTCGCAGAGGGATTGCTACGGGCGATGGGGCGGGCGGGGAGGGGCTTGGTAGGGGTAGTGGAGTCAGACATATGACGGGAAGGAGTAAGGTAAGTAAATAAATAAATACAACTATTTACCTTGCGCTCGCTGCATCGCCAACTCTGCGATGCAGCAAGCGCAAGGTAAATAGTTTTATTTATTTATTTACTTACCTTACTCCTGCCCGTCATATGTCTGACTCCACTACCCCCTCACCCAGACCCTCCCCCACCCCACCACCCTGCAGCACTCCCTCTGTGAGCCGCCACTGCAAGAGAGGTACAGAAAGAGGCAAGAGGGGTGAAGAAAGAAGCAAGTGAGGCAAAGAAAGAGGCAGCAGAGGTGCAGAAAGAGGCAAGAGAGGTGCAGAAACAGGCAAGAGAAGAGCAGAAAGAGGCAGGAGAAGGCCTGAAAGAAGCAACAGAGGTGTAGAAAGAAGCAATAGAAGTGATGAAAGAGACAAGAGAGGTGCAGAAAGAGGCAAGAGAGGTGCAGAAAAAAGAAAGAGAAGAGCAGAAAGAGGCAAATGAGGTGCAGAAAGAGGCAGGAGAAGTGCAGAAAGAGGCAAGAGAGGTGCAGAAAGAGGAAAGTGAGGTGCAGAAATAGGCAAGAGGGGTGCAAAAATAGCCAAGATAAGTGCTGAAAGAAGCAACAGAGGTGCAGAAGGAGGCAAGAGAACTGCAGAAAGAGGCAAGAGAGTTGCAGAAACAGGCGAGAGAGGTGCAGAAAGAGGAAAGCGAGGTGCAGAAAGAGGGAAGAAGGATGTAAAAAGAAGCAAGAGAAGTGCAGAAAGAAGGAAGAGAGGTGCGGGAAAAAAGCAAGAAAAGTGACGAAAGAACCAACGGAGGTGCAGAAAGAGGCAATAGGGGTGCAGAAATAGGCTACAGAAGTGCAAAAAGAAGCAATAGAGGTGCACAAAGAAGCAATAGAGGTGCAGAAAGAAGCAAGAGAAGTGCAGAAAGAAGTAACAGAGGTGCAGAAAGAGGCAAGAGGGGTGCAGAAAGAGGCAAGAGAAGTGCAGAAAGAAGCAACAGAAGTGCAGAAAGAGGCAAGAGAAGTGCAGAAAGAGGCAAGAGTGGTACAGAAGCAAGCAACAGAGGTGCAGAAAGAGGGAAGAGGTGTGCAGAAAGAGGTAAGAGGGGAGCAGAAAGAAGCAAGAGAGGTGCGGAAAGAAGCAAGAGAAGTGCAGAAAGAAGCAACAGAGGTGCAGAAAAAGGCAAGAGGGGTGCAGAAAGAAGCAAGAGGGGTGCTGAAAGAAGCAGGAGAACTGCAGAAAGAAGCAAGTGAGGTGTAGAAAGAGGCAAGAGCGGTGCAGAAAGAGGGAAGAGAAGTGCAGAAAGAAGCAACTGAGGTGCAGAATGAGGCAAGAGAAGTGTAGAAAGAGGCAAGAGAGGTGCAGAAACAGGCAGGAGAGGTGCAGAAAGAGGGAACAGGGGTGCAGAAAGAGGCAAGAGAGCGGTGGCGGCTCGCAGAGGGATTGCTACGGGGCGATGGGGCGGGGGAGGGGCTGGGTAGGGGATAGTGGAGTCGGACATATGACGGGAAGGAGTAAGGTAAGTAAATAAATAAATACAACTATTTACCTTGCGCTCGCTGCATCGCCAACTCTGCGATGCAGCAAGCGCAAGGTAAATAGTTTTATTTATTTATTTACTTACCTTACTCCTGCCCGTCGTATGTCTGACTCCACTACCCCCTCACCCAGACCCTCCCCCACCCTGTTGTAATTTGGCAGCATTTAAGTTAAGCATTAACTGAAGACAGCCTGTATTTAGAGGCTAAATTGTCCGCTTTGTGGAATCCATTTTGTATTTCTGGCAGCCATTTTGGCTGCCATGTGCTACCATGTGCTCGCCATGTGCTCTGTCCTACCTTCCTGTCAACTGCTCTTGAAATCTGCCTAGAGACAAGTTATATTTAGTTCCTCTTGCTTTGCACATGCTCAGTTGAGCTTGCAGCTGTTCCGAATTTATAAATGTCAGGATGTGTCTGCTAAAAGTAGAAACTGTTAGCTCCACCCACTTGTCGACTGTGCATTCTCTGTATGACCTTATATGTGCCTAAAACCAGCATTTGTGTTAGTACCGCCTTCATTTGAGCCCCTGTGTGGGTATAAAAGGACCAGGATCCTTCCATTCAGTGTGCTACTTCATGCATTACTGAAGGGTGATGTGCGAATGTTAGCTCCACCTCATGAGGTTTAATAAACTCTGTCTTTTCTATTTCCAGTTTCTGTGCCAACTTCTTCCTAAGTGTCTGAGGACTCTGTGCAGAGAAGGGAGAACCCCTAAGCACTGGTAGGCCTTGCTGAGGCTCACTACAACAAATTGGCGCTTCCAACGTGGGACTCATCAGCGACTCGGATGCCCGAAGGACTGGTCGCGACGAAGGATTGGAATCTCGCTTTTGGACGCGATCGCTGCCTGAGGAGACCAGAGTCTTGGCACCCACGGCGTTTTCCTTTCTTTCTGATCTGACCATCCCGGCGGCGCCGGTCCTTGACTGAGATCTCTTCTGTTGATTCGCCGTGCAGTGACCATTTGGTCGATTTGAGAACTTGGCAGTTGGAACCTGGACACCATTTGATTGGTAAGAGCCGTTTTGCGGCACTTGCTGTTGGTTTGATGCCTTTGATTGGTAAGGTAGTTTTAGTAACACTTACTGTGGCTTTGTTTGTATGATTGGCCAATTTTGGAATTTGTTTTGTAAGTTATATATGCATTGCAATTCATATAGGCAGGTAATGAGGAGATTTTTCTCTATTTGAAATTGTTTGAACAGCGCAACGTACGAAAAGTACCTTAAGCGCTACTTTGATTATAATACTGCATATTTTGCACTATTTTTTGGCATGCCTGTTTTCAGCACACTTCGTAGGATGTGTTGCTTTTGTAGTGGTACCAATTTGAGACTTGACGAAGCACAACCAGCCTCCCGGAGGGGACGCCTAATAGGGATATGTATATTAAGTATGGTATTTCTTCTATAATGTACTGCACGTTATGGAACAAATATACTAGTAAAGATCCTGAGTTGCGTTGGCCTATGTATGGGTCATTTGATTTGCGAAAAATTCAGTATGTGGAACAATGTATGTTTAAACGAAAGACTAGGCAAGATATGTTTGATTGTGTGCGAATGTGGGAGAAAGAAGTGCGTGAGCGAATGAAGCGTGAACAAGCCTTGATTGATAAAGAACAGCGAAAGACCATTTATGCGAAAGCATTAGAGTTAAAAAACAAGGAGATGAGAGAAATTAAAGAGAGGGAAGATAGGGAACGCCATTTACAGGTAACTGGCCAATATGCTGTTAGGCAGCCCCTTTATCCTATCCTTAATAAACCGCAAGATGATTTCCTGTTATTAGATCGTTCTCCACCTCCGTATATTTTTCTTCTGCTCCTCATGAGTCAGATGAGGACTCTTTTTCAGACCAGGACAAAGCTCGAGAAACTCGTTCCATGTTATCTGCTGAGCGTGCATCTGACATCAGATCTACTGCGCGTAAAGCCGTTCGTAGTACTACCAGTGCTTCTGAACTTTTAGATAGTATAAAAGGATGGCAGGAAAGGGAGCAAATATATTTTACCGATACATTTGCTGCAGAGGTTATTGAACGATTTAGGAAGTATTCGGTAGAAGTGGAGCCCGATGATGTAGCAACTAACTGTAAACAATTACGTGACGGTCTTTTTGTCTTCTCCCAGGTGGCTGACACAATCAGACGCTTGGTTAAACTGCGTGTTGAAGCAGCCCGTTTGCAAGAGGAGAAAAAGGCAGCAGAAGCAGCTGCACTAGCATCTCAGATCAGCATGGCACGAACTTCTACTCCTGAAACAGATAAGAATGCTGTAATTCATGTGAAACCCATGCGGGAAGCCGCGCCTTTATATGTTCCTCCTAAAGGAACGGGTACAGAGGATGATAAGACTTCTCTTAATGCGAAAGGGTACTTTATTTATAATTGGGTTTACACTCCTTGGAATAGAGCAGATGTTATGGCCCTTAAAAATGCATTGCCTGACCCGCGAAAGAATCCAGCAGCCTTTTATGAGGAAGTTGAGGGTGCAATCAGCTCTTGTACTATGACTCTGTCTGATATTGATTTGTTTTTTGGATTAATATTACCACCTGATATGTGGAGAACTGTGCGCAAAATAGATGATAATGCGACATTTGGAGCATTGTGGAAAGATTTAGAGCGGTTAGATGAAGATAGAGAACCTGCACAGAAACCGTGTCAGTTAATTTTAAATCTTCCAGCAGCTATATTAGTTAAGTTAAAGACGATCATTCCCCCTAAAAAGATAGATTGGACAGTGCTAGCGTCTTGCAAGCAAAAGGTAGATGAATCAGTTTCTGACTTCTTCACACGCTTTGAAGAAGCATTTCACGATTTTAGTGGCCAGTCATTGACAGATGACACAGGTAGGCATCTGTTTGTCGATAAATATGTCGCAAACCTTTTGCCAGGAATAGCTAGTCGCTTAAAGGCCAGTGAGAGTTCATGGACTACATCTTCTCCGGTTTCTCTTTTAACTATGGCCCAGTATTATGAGCGGCAAGAATTAGAAGCCAAAGGTAATGAGGACAAAAAGTCTAAAGAGTTGAAAACAAAGGTTATGTTGGCTCAAGCTTATGGTCCGCCTTCTAGAGGTAATGATAGAGGTGGACGTGGATCTTATGGTTCGTCCTTTCCTTCCTCTGCCCGTTCGAATTTGTCTGTTGATCAGTGTGCGTACTGCAAAAAATTTGGACATTGGCTTTCTGATTGTCCAGTGCTGCGTGCTCAGCAGAATCTACGTGGTCGGGGACAAATGAGAAATCGTTCAGGATATCAAGGGCCTAGAGGAAGCGCGAATGATCGTGCTCGGTTTGATGCTAATACACGTGGGCAGAATGGGTTTAACACTTTTGATAGAAGGAACCAATATCAAATGTCTGACTATGTGCCCTCTGATTTTCAAGATTCTGCTTATGCATAGGATTGCCTAGGATGGGGTAAGGAATCAGTTGAAGTTCCAGTAGATCAGAGGGGTCCCTATGTTACAGCACATGTTTTGGGTTCTACTGATCAGTTTCTGGTCGATACAGGAGCTACTCGTAGCGCCTTGTCTAAACAATTGGTTCCAAGGGCTCCCTGTCTGGCTTAACCATTACATCGATAGGTTTCGATGGAACACCTTCCCTTAGCCCATTGTCACAACCACTTGCATTTGATATTGATAAGTTTACTGCTCCATGTCCGTTTTTGCTTTCTCCAAACACACCAGACAATATTGTGGGTCTTGATATGCTTAAATATTTTAGGGCTACGATACGGTGTTCTCCGGAAGGAGTACGGGTTATTTTGAATGACAACTACCCTATGATTGAGAGATCTTGTATTGTTAAAGAGGACATTGCACTAGCCTCACTCCCTAGTACTTTGTGGGCTACTTCGGATACTGATGTAGGGCAAATGGTTATTCCACCAGTACATATTAGTGTCAAGGAGGGCGCTTTATTGCCAAGACTGCCTCAGTATAAAATTTCTCGAGAAGGAGAAGAAGCACTCACACTTATTGTACATGATTTAATTAAGGTGGGGGTTGTGGAAGAAGTTCCTTACAATATTTGCAATAGTCCGATTCTTCCCATTTTGAAAAAAGATACTGACACTAGGATTTATAGATTTATTATCGATTTGAGAGAAGTCAACAAGATTGTAGTACCACAGTACCCTGTAGTATCTGACATAACGACATTGCTTACCTTGGTCCCTCCAACAGCAACTACATTTTCTGTAATTGATCTGAAGAACGCTTTCTTCTCGATTCCTATTCATCCTGATAGCCGATATTTGTTCGGTTTCACTTTGAATAATAGATCATACAGATTTTGTAGAGTTCCTCAAGGCTATACTGAGAGTCCTAGTATTTACAGTCAAGCATTGAAGAGACAGCTTGATTCCTTTACCTTGCCTAAAGGAGTGGCTCTCATACAATATGTCGATGACATCTTGTTGGCAGCCGATACACCTGAGCAGTGTGAGAAATGCACTTTGTCTTTGCTTTCTTTTCTTGCTACACACCACCATAAAGTATCACGAAAGAAATTGCAATATTGTAGACCGAAGGTGACCTATTTAGGACACCTTCTGTCTAAGGAGGGCCGTGCACTGACACCAGATCGCATTCAAGCAATTTTAGACACCCCAGTACCTTCCACGCAGAAAGATGTCCGTGCATTCATTGGTCTGACTTCGTTTTGCAGGCAATGGATATTGGGTTTTTCACACATTGTTAAACCCTTGCTAGCACTTTTGACTAAAAACACTCCGATCCCCCTTCCATGGACAGATGAATGTCAAAATGCTTTTTGTCAGTTGAGACAAGCTCTTTGCTCTGCACCAGTGTTAGGCACACCAGATTACACGAAGGCTTTTACACTCTATGTACATGAGAAAGAAGGATGTGCATTGTCAGTTTTAGTACAGACACACGGGGACAAACAGCGTCCTTGTGCATACCTTTCTGCAGTTCTTGACCCTGTTGCTCGTGCATTGCCTGGGTGTTTCCGTTCAGTTGCAGCGACGGCTGTGTCCATACGTCAGAGTGAAGGGATAGTTTTGTCACACAAACTGTTGGTGCTAGTACCCCATGCAGTAGATGCCCTTTTGAATCAGACTAAGACTCAGCACTTAACTAGTGCTCGTTTGACAGGATACGAATTGACACTGCTAGCACCTCATATTACCTTGAAAAGATGTGCGACACTGAACCCAGCCACTTTGTTGCCATATCCTGCGACTCAGTCTCAGTCAAAGGAGCCTCACGATTGTATATTCCTTACTGAGGAACAGACAAAGGGTCGCATCGATTTGCAAGATACGCCCCTTCCAGATGTAGATGGGGAACTGTGGGTTGATGGGTCCTGTTTGAAGTTACCAGATGGCACGACTTCAGCTGCTTATGCAATTACCACGCTTGAGACAGTAGTGGAAACAGCTCGCATACCTCAGAAGTCGGCTCAAGCAGCTGAACTAATAGCTTTGACACGAGCATGTGAGCTTAGCACTGACTTGTGTGTGAACATTTACTCGGATAGCCGCTATGCTTTTGGAGTGGTTCATGATTTTGGCCTACTCTGGAAGGAAAGAGGCTTTCTTACATCCCATGGGATGCAGATAATGCACGGAGAGTTAGTGCATAATCTCTTGACTGCACTTACATACCCAAAGAAAGTTGCTATTATGAAATGTAGCGCACACAAGAAAGTGACTGACAAAATAGGACAAGGCAATGCCTTTGCAGACCGCGTAGCCCGTGAGACTGCGATGCAGCGAAGCACTACACCCATGTACGTAGTAAAATCACAAGCTGAGCGTTGGCATGATGCTAGAGAGGAAGTATTGGATATACAGAGATCTGCTTCTGTGGAAGAGCTTGAGCAATGGTCTAAAGAAGGAATAATAGATGATGAGGGTTGTTGGCGTAACAAAGAAATGAATAAGTGGAAATTGCCTGCGGCCTATTTACAACCTATGGTTCAAATGGCACATGGGCTGGCACATGTTGGAGCTCTAGCAATAACTACATTGCTTACACAAGTTTGGGAGCATCCTGAAATTGCTAGCACAGCCAAAAGGGTAGTACAGTCCTGTTTGATCTGTTGGCAGTTTAATCCTGGAAAAGGGACACGAACTCCTACAGGAGGGTTTGCTACACCAACTGCACCTTTTGAAGTTTTGCAGATGGATTACATCCAACTCGAACGCTGCAATAATCTGAAATATGTCCTAGTGGTGGTATGTGCCTTTAGCAAATGGATAGAGGCATACCCTACGAAGGATAATACTGCTCTCACCACAGCAAAGGTGCTTCTAAAGGAGTTTTTCCCTAGATACGGTGTTTGTAAACTTTTGTGGAGTGACAATGGACCTCATTTTATTGGGCAAGTTGTTGAGCATGTCCTGAAAGGATTAGGGATCAAACAGAAATTCCATACAGTTTTCCACCCGCAATCAGCAGGTTTGGTGGAAAGGTATAACGCTACTTTAAAAACAAAGTTGGCGAAAATACTGGCTTCCACGTCTCTAAAGTGGCCAGATGCACTACCTTTGGCATTACTATCCATAAGATCGGTGCCACATTCACGATCAGGTCTTACCCCCTATGAGGTGGTGTTTGGGAGACCGATGAACATTTGGGGAATTCCTAAGCCACGCCCCATACATGATGTTCCTTGTGTTCTGATGAATGATTATTTGGCACAGTTAACTGACAGTTTGATTTCTATTCATCAACAGGTTCGAGAAGCTCTTCCTGACAGATCTACAGGTGAGGCCCACGAACTCCGTCCTGGTGACCATGTAATGGTCAAGGTCTTTGACAGATCGAACAGCTTGGAGCCAAGGTGGCGAGGACCAGAGCAGGTGCTCCTTGCGACAAGAACAGCAGTTCGAGTGACAAACAGAAAGAATTGGATCCACAGCACACACTGCAAACGCGTGTCGCCTGCCTTGGTGGAACCTGCTGTGTTGACCGACCATCGAGAGATTCTGGAGACGGAGAAAGGCCAAGCTATCTCACCTGACGAATCTGCGGAAGTCTTCCCGGACCACACGATCACTGGAGTATCCCGATATCAATTGAGACCGAGGAAAGGATCTGCAGTTTTGAAAAAGACTGGTTGAGCTACCACCCTGGGTTAGTGAAACGGAGAGCCATTGTGGCAAGGGGAGGGGGATCAGCCCTGTATTAGTGTAGTGACACCCACTTTGGCCCATGGTGAAGAAATCAGCGGCTGCCCAGGGAGAAGAGCTCCAACGACTGTTTTCAACAAGTTTTCAGAAAGATCAATCATTACTGCTGCTAAAATGAAAAAACAAATCATTTGTGCTGTAGGGTTTGTTGTTGCTATGGTGGCTATGGCAGCAATTACATGGTACATCGAGAAGGTGGCTCCTGTTCGACAGCTTTTTGTTGCCACTACGCCAGTACCCGTGGAACACCACTACTTTACTCTTCCTTACCATGAGCAAAAGCATCGACAATCCTACCTAAATAATACTTTTATCCAGATGTTGCACCATACTCACAATGCTACGAATACTACCAACTGTTGGGTGTGTGGGATGATACCTGCACATCAAAAGAAAGGAGGAACACCTTTTATTCCTCTTCCATTTTCTCACAATGGTTCTTGTCAAGCTTGGTATGCGCTTTTGTTTGCATATGGAAAGCCTTCAGTAGGTGGGATTATTTTTCAACTTAATAAAGTATGTTATCAAAATAAAGAAGGTTATCCACAAGCCAAAGGGACTAAATGGGAATGGGAAGAGTATCAACCGGACAATATTTCAACACCATATGTTTTCACAAATGTGAGAATAATAAAGAACATTGGACCTTTTGTGATTTCTGTGACAAAAGCTAAAGCAGATTTGTGTATTTGTAGTGTTGGAAGAATTCCAGTGGGGAGGAGCGAGTGTACTGTAATCCTGACCATTGAAGGTGCCAATAAGAGCACTTTCACAGCCTCGCATAATACGTATTTTGTGTGCGGAAATAATGGATATTATCAATTACCTGTTGGGTGGTCAGGAATCTGCTATGTATCTTTTCTGTTGCCCCCTGTGTTTCTGGCACCTGCATTGTATCACCGTGATTTTAAACTGTACAATGACATTTCCACAAACAGAAATAAGAGGACAATAAGTATGGATGAAGTTGACCAAACCGACACTACCCTACAACAATATGTTGATTTCAACTTGGGCTTATTTTTCTTTGTGGGTGCTGCATTAAACAGCAGGAAAGTCCGACGACTGACTCGTGTTGTGGAAGCTGTTACTAATCAGACAGCTATGGCACTTGGGAACATTACAGAGGAACTACAGATTGCAAGGATTGTAGCACTCCAGAATAGGATGGTGCTAGACGTAATTTTGGCTGATCGAGGTGGTGCATGTCGCATCATCGGTAGCAGCTGTTGTGTATTCATACCAGATCACTCACCTTCAGTATATGACGCAATATCAAAATTGCATAAGATTGCTGCAGAAATTCATCCAGAGACTGGAACTTGGACTTTTGCTGGATGGTTTTGGACTCTTGTTTCTGCTTGGGGCTGGAAGCTACTGACTATCCTGTGTGTAATAATTACAATATTTTTTATATGCTGCGTATGTATCCAATGTGGTCCAATGCTTTGCTCCATTTGCATCTCTGCTTGTATACCTGCCAGAGGGAACGTTGCTGAAACAAAGGCCCAACAAATGTTGAATAAAGAAGTGGCCGAAATAATGTTAATAGATGTACGGGATGAATATCTAGATTACCCCAGATAAACGAATGTCTTCAGCCAATGCTGAAAGGGTCGTCTGTTGTAATTTGGCAGCATTTAAGTTAAGCATTAACTGAAGACAGCCTGTATTTAGAGGCTAAATTGTCCGCTTTGTGGAATCCATTTTGTATTTCTGGCAGCCATTTTGGCTGCCATGTGCTACCATGTGCTCGCCATGTGCTCTGTCCTACCTTCCTGTCAACTGCTCTTGAAATCTGCCTAGAGACAAGTTATATTTAGTTCCTCTTGCTTTGCACATGCTCAGTTGAGCTTGCAGCTGTTCCGAATTTATAAATGTCAGGATGTGTCTGCTAAAAGTAGAAACTGTTAGCTCCACCCACTTGTCGACTGTGCATTCTCTGTATGACCTTATATGTGCCTAAAACCAGCATTTGTGTTAGTACCGCCTTCATTTGAGCCCCTGTGTGGGTATAAAAGGACCAGGATCCTTCCATTCAGTGTGCTACTTCATGCATTACTGAAGGGTGATGTGCGAATGTTAGCTCCACCTCATGAGGTTTAATAAACTCTGTCTTTTCTATTTCCAGTTTCTGTGCCAACTTCTTCCTAAGTGTCTGAGGACTCTGTGCAGAGAAGGGAGAACCCCTAAGCACTGGTAGGCCTTGCTGAGGCTCACTACAACAACCCCACCACCCTGCAGCACTCCCTCTGTGAGCCGCCACTGCAAGAGAGGTACAGAAAGAGGCAAGAGGGGTGAAGAAAGAAGCAAGTGAGGCGAAGAAAGAGGCAGCAGAGGTGCAGAAAGAGGCAAGAGAGGTGCAGAAACAGGCAAGAGAAGAGCAGAAAGAGGCAGGAGAAGGCCTGAAAGAAGCAACAGAGGTGTAGAAAGAAGCAATAGAAGTGATGAAAGAGGCAAGAGAGGTGCAGAAAAAAGAAAGAGAAGAGCAGAAAGAGGCAAGTGAGGTGCAGAAAGAGGCAGGAGAAGTGCAGAAAGAGGCAAGAGAGGTGCAGAAAGAGGAAAGTGAGGTGCAGAAATAGGCAAGAGGGGTGCAAAAATAGCCAAGATAAGTGCTGAAAGAAGCAACAGAGGTGCAGAAGGAGGCAAGAGAACTGCAGAAAGAGGCAAGAGAGTTGCAGAAACAGGCGAGAGAGGTGCAGAAAGAGGAAAGCGAGGTGCAGAAAGAGGTAAGATGGGTGCAGAAAGAAGCAAGAGAGATGCGGGAAAAAAGCAAGAAAAGTGCAGAAAGAACCAACGGAGGTGCAGAAAGAGGCAATAGGGGTGCAGAAATAGGCTACAGAAGTGCAAAAAGAAGCAATAGAGGTGCACAAAGAAGCAATAGAGGTGCAGAAAGAAGCAAGAGAAGTGCAGAAAGAAGTAACAGAGGTGCAGAAAGAGGCAAGAGGGGTGCAGAAAGAGGCAAGAGAAGTGCAGAAAGAAGCAACAGAAGTGCAGAAAGAGGCAAGAGAAGTGCAGAAAGAGGCAAGAGTGGTGCAGAAGCAAGCAACAGAGGTGCAGAAAGAGGGAAGAGGTGTGCAGAAAGAGGTAAGAGGGGAGCAGAAAGAAGTAGGAGAGGTGCGGAAAGAAGCAAGAGAAGTGCAGAAAGAAGCAACAGAGGTGCAGAAAAAGGCAAGAGGGATGCAGAAAGAAGCAAGAGGGGTGCTGAAAGAAGCAGGAGAACTGCAGAAAGAAGCAAGTGAGGTGTAGAAAGAGGCAAGAGAAGTGCAGAAAGAGGCAAGAGAGGTGCAGAAAGAAGCAAGAGAGGTACAGAAAGAGGCAAGAGAGGTGCAGAAAGAGGTAAGAGAAGTACAGAAAGAAACAACACTAGTGCAGAAAGAGGCAAGAGAGTCGCAGAAGAAAAAAGCAAGAGAGGTGCAGAAAAAAGCAAGAGAGGTGCAGAAAGAATGGAGGTGCAGAAAGTGGTAGAGATGTGCAGAAAGAGGTAAGAGTAGTGCAGAAAAAGGAAGAAAGGTGCACAAAGAAGCAACAGAAATGCAGAAAGATGCAAGAAAGGATCAGAAAGAAGCCAGAGTGGTTTGCACCCCGTTAGTACCAATTTAACATCCACATTTAGCAATAAGTAACAGGTGACCATTCCAGGTTTGCAAAGGGCCTTCCACCACGTAGTAACACTTGTCGCTGCATTTTTGGTAACGTTTAAGCCGTTTGAGCTAGAAACAAGGTTGTTTTTGTTCAGATCTGCACATTATACAGCAGATGATGGATTATGTGGCAAATGCAGAAAATGTCTCATTATGCAAAAATCGGTGCAGCCGAACAGTGACATAATTTCAGTGGCCCTGCTCATACCTCTGAATAAGTCCAGAAGTGCTCCTCAGTGGTTCCTTCTTTTTTTTGTCTCATTGAGTTTATAGTTTAGCTACTATGGAAACGAGGAAGACTAAACCTGAGATTACCACTCCTCAACACAGACTACCGTACCATATAATTACTCTCCATAACACATAATCCCACTCTACATAATTCCTATACACTAAATACCACATACATTTTATTCACATAATTTCACTGCACAACATACCACATAATTCCCTCTACACACATCGTATATCCACTCCACTCCAAAAAACATTAGTAAAAAACTTTTGCATTTACAACGCCAATAGCCCTAACTTTCACAAATGCAAGACCTATTTCATTGCAAATGCTTCTTTAACTAGTAGTGGCGTTTGCAGAGAGGTGGAGAAAGGGGGCTGGGCCTCTGGCCAGCGCTCAGGAATTCGCTCCGTAGTACTTATAGAAGGTACCAGGAGGGTTTCTTGGCCCACAAAGTCCCTCAGGAGTATAGTGGACTTCATCCCCCAACCAGTAGTTTGCCAGGAGGCGTGTTTGCAGAGTGGTGGAGAAAGGGGAGCATGGCCTCCGAAGACCTCTTAGCAATCCCACTGTGTGGGTCTTACTGGAAGCAACAGGAGGGGTAGGAGGGGACATTCTTGGGGGCCAACTACCCCTCCCATTACCTCCAATAAGTCCCACACAGCAGGATTGGTAAGTTCTCATAGCAGGCCATGCCCCCTTTGCCCACCACTCTGCAAACACGCTCACTGGCACTCTTGGATGGGGATTGAAGTCCCCTTCACTGCTGGGGGTCCTTAGGGGCAAACTAGCCTACCTCTTACCTCCAGTAAACCCCACACAGTAGGATTCCTGAGAGGTGGAAAGAGGCCACGCCCCCTTTCTCCACCACTCTGCAAACGCACCTCCTGGTGCGCTCTTGGTTGGGGGATGAAGTCACCTTGCCTCCTGTCCCTGGGTCCTAACTAGCCCTCCTGTTATCTCTAGAGGGAGGCATGGATCCGGTACATGGTCTGTTGGGAGGCATGGGTCCGGTGCACGGTCTGTTGGGAGGCATGGGTCCAGTGCATGGTCTGTCGAGAGGCATGGATCCGATGCACGGTCTGTGTTGTTTTCAGGTCTTTAGTGGTAGCTCCCTTGTGTTGAACAGGTCTTAGGTGGCAGCTCCTGTTCCCAGTGTGTGGCATTGTCCCTATCTCTGGTGGCATTTGCCCAGTGTCCAGTGCAGTGGGTGTTGTTCAGGTCTTGAGTGGCTGCTCACCTGTTCACAGTATATGTCTGTGTTTCTGTCATACACGGCATTTGCCCAGTGGGTGTTGTTCTGGTCTTTAGGGGTAGCTCTCTTGCGTTGAACATGTCTTAGGTGGCAGCTCCTGTTCCCAGTATGTGGCATTGCCCCTATCTCTGGTGGCATTTGCCCAGTGCCATAGGGTGTTGTTCAGGTCTTGAGTGGCAGCTCCCCTGTCCACAGTGTATGATGTTGTCCCTATCTTGAGTGGAATTTGCCCAGTGCAGGGGATGTTGCTGAGGTCTTGAGGGTGAGGTCACCTGAGCACAGGCAGAGGAGTATGTTAAACATACCTCAGGAGGCAGCTCCTGTGCAGTGAGCAGTGTGACCCAGGGCTCCTGGGAATCTGACATGTTCAGTTGAATAAAAGAGAGCACTGCAGGTCCTGGTAGCAGCACCCCAGTGCCGCGACCACTGGGACTGCAAGCCCTTGTATCATACCCCCAAACTTCAGAGCGGAGGGGGTTGCAGGTCTAGTAACATTTCTCCCTGCACCTGGAGTTTGGGAATTGGGAATTGGGACAGGGGTACTAACCACTAACATTATACACGAGAATGCACACAGTGTAGATCTGAACACACATTCTTTCACCACAGAAAAGTCTTGTGCTGCTCTGCTTTACGGGTACCTCCTCCCACAGATATCTGATATATCCTCAATGTCTGATAAAAATATTTCCTCAGCTCATGGTCTGAATACCATGAACCAACCATTATATGCTTTTCTTCAGACGTGCACACGCTTTAGGCTTTGATCTTTTCTACATCAAAATATATTTAAGTGCTATTTTGCCTCACATATAAATGTGCAGGAAGCCTCGGAAATGGTCTGTTCCCTGTTCCTCCTCCAGACCCTCTTGTGAAGTCTGGCCCAGCCGAGGCAGAGAGGAAGGATAACTTTCTGCGGTCTCTGATCTGGCTCGGCGCTGTCTTCGCCCCAGATCTCTCTTGTAAATTTATTTTTCTGGAGGATTAGGGCTGAGTTAGTAGAAGGGAGTAAGGCGGTCACCAACAGGCAGAGGGTGCCTGCATTATATTAATATATTTGGGGTGTTTGGAAAGCGCTGCGCCACTGCTAAGCCTCCTCAGAGCGCATGCCAAAGAGTCACTCACTGTTCCAGCGTTTGCTAAACAGGACTGCTCCCCTTCACAGCTCACCTGGTAGCTACAGAAATCTGTTGGCCCAAAAGTCACGCATTGCTGGAGTTGTGTCGGAAGCACGATGCAACTCCAGCAATGTATTTTGAGGCCTATACTTACTGTACTGCGTCACTCCTTACGCCTGCTTCAAGCAGGCGTAAGGTTTTGATGCAGTGGCGTCCTAAAAGTGATGCAGTGAAATCTTGTAGATTTCACTGTGTCACTCTTACGAGGCCTTCCTGCGTGGGAACGCCCACCCTGCATACATTATACCTTACGCAGGTATAATGTGACGCAGGGCTTTACAACGTGACGCATCTCCCTAGATGCTTCACGTTGTAAATAGGCCGCATTGTTTGCGCCGCCATTGCGTCAAAAAAAGTGACACAATGGCGGTGCAAGAAGGCACAAGGGGCTTGTAAATCTGCTCCCGAGTAACATAACAGCACAGGTAGTGTCAGGTGGTATTTCAAAAGCACAAACACATAAAATATTTAACTGGAAAATTTGCTGGAAAATAGCGCATTTTTTGAAAGGAGGACAATTTCGGGGCAGATTTACAATGAAGTCACTTTCAAAGCACAGGGATGCGACATATTTACAACAATATGTCGCATCTCTGTGCTACCCCCTGCGCTGGGCACAAACTGCAGCCATGCGCCGGCGCAGGCACCCTTGCACCATGGTGCAAGGATGCCTGCGTCGTGGGGAGATTGTTTTTGTGCAGGAAGGGGCTCCTTCCTGCACAAAAACCATCACTACAGGCATTTTTCTCTTTCAATGAGTGCTGCAGAATGCAGCACGCATTGAAAGAGAAAAAAACAAGGAGAAATGAAAACATTTCTCCTCGTTGCGCCTCCCTACGCCTCCCCTGGGGAGGCGTAGGATTCACACGCATTTCCAGATTTATGATTCCTCGTAAATCTGGAAATGTGGAACACCCACAGCAACACCCATGGAACGCCCCTTTCACGCAAAGTGCTGCATGTAAAGGGGCCATATTTACAAGGACAGGAAAAGTCACTCAGGGTGGCTTTTCCTGTCCTTGTAAATATGGAGCAGTAAGATACTCCACCAGCACATCACATAAAGTGACGTACTGGTGGCGCAGGGGGCTTGTAAATCTGCCCCTTCATTTTTAAAGCATGTCTTGCACCGAGGGGTCTCCGTGAGACAATTAATTGACAATCGTTCAGTCACCAATGGGTCATAGGTAGCAGCCAAAACAGGTAACAAGTGCACGCAGTTACACCCTTGCTCACATAACATGTCTTGTGTGATTTCCATGGCCAGGCACCGACTGCATACATGTGCTGGAACACGCAGAAATGCATTATAACCCTGTTTTTCTCTGGTTAGCAAAGTGCGAGGAGTGGTGTGTTGTACAGAAAATGGAGCTGATGTCCCCCCTCAGGAGGGTATTTTACTTTCCCGAGGGTTCCCGGCTTCTCCGTCTGTCGCCTGCACCCAACGCGTGCACTAACGCATAACCCTTCCGCCTGTGTGCACTACACGGGCTTCGGAGACAGGCACCCACCTCGTGTTGGTGGTACACTTCGGACACATTCCTGCTGTGCAGCCCGTGGCTCCGAGGATACCATCTGTGAAGAGAGATTCTGGCGGGAAAACTACTGAGGGGAGCCTCGCCCCCTTGGGAAACGTAACTCCAGGTGTGGTGCACATATGTGTAGTGCCATTGACTGCTCGTACTCTCAGTGTTAGTAATAATGAAATTAAAACGGATTACTAAGAGTAACAGACTGTGTGCCTTCTGTATCTGAACTATGCTCGCTTCACTGCACTATGCCCAGTGATATGTGCACTGTATGCTATGGACGCTGCACTGTGCTCTATACACTTCACTGGTCTTGTGCTCAGTACACTGTGCACTGTGCTCTGTTAATTGCTCTATCCCCATTACACTCTGTGAACTTTTGATCTGTGCACTGCACACCATGTGGTCAGCACACTGTGAACACCTGCTTTGGACAGTGAGGGTGTCGTGCAATGTAACACAATCTGTTCGTCAGACTGTCCTATGCTTTGAACACTGTATGAGGCCTTTTGATATGTTCTTTGTAAACTGCGTTCTGTGCACTGCATTGTATATCCCGTGACCCGTACATTATACTGTGCTTGGTACACTACACTATGCATTGAGACCTATGTTCGCTACGCCGCTCTATGCTCTGCAAACTGCACTTAGTGAAGTGTTCGCTACACCGTATTATGCCATGTAACCTGTACACTGAAGGACATCTAGCGCACTATACTATGCCCTGCAACCTTTACACTGAATTATTTTCACTATGCCCAGTAATCTGTACACTGTGTACCGCGTTTGGTGCAGTGCACTGCACCATAGAATCTGTAAACAGTGAGCTATGTTCCTTGTACTGCTCTATGGCCTGTAGGCTGTACATTGTGAGGTGCGTTCGGTGAATTGCATTGTACCCTGCGACCTGTACAGTGTGGGCTGCCTTCGCTGTACTGTGCCCTGTAATCCATCAAGTGTGTGGTTTGTTCCGTGCACTGCAATATGCTCTGCAGTCTGTACTCTGTGAACTATGTTCAGTAGAATACTTCATGCCCTGTAATTTGTGCATTGTGAACTATGTTTGCTTCACTGCACTTTGCACTGTAACCTGTACACTATGAACTATGCTTGGTGCACTGCAGTGCTCCCAGAAATCTGCACACTCTGAACTATGCTTGGTACACTGGACTGCCCCCTGGAATCTGTACACTGTGTCCTATACTCGGCGCACTGCACTACCCGTTGAAATTTGTACACTCTGAACTATGTTATTTCATAGCAATGCCCCCTGAAATCTGTGCAGTGTGAACTATGTTCGGTGCACTGCCCTGCCCCCTGCCCCCTGAAACCTGTACACCATGAACTACGCCCGCTTCACTCCACTATGCCCTGTAACCTGTACACTGTGAACTGAGTATGGAGCACTGCACTGCCCCCTGGAATCTGTACACACTGAGCTATGTTCGCTCCCCTGCACTACCCGCTGTTACCTGTACACTGAGAACTATGTTCGCTTCTCTGCATTAGGACCTGTAACCTGTACACTGTGAACTGAGTATGGTGCACTGCACTGCACTGCCCCCTGGAATCTGTACACAGTGAACTATGTTCGCTCCACTGCACTAAGCCCTAACCTGTTCACTGTGAAGAGAGCTCGGTGCAATGCACTGCCCCCTGGAATTTGTTCACCTTGAACTATGTTCGCTCCACTGCACTAATCTCTGACCTGTACACTGTGAACTGAGTATAGTGCACTGCACTGCCCCCTGAAGTCTGTACACAGTGAACTATGCGTGCTTCTCTGCACTAAGTCCTAACCTGTACACTGTGAACTTGGTATGGCGAACTGCACTGCCCCCTGGAATCTGTACACAATGAACTATGTCCGCTCCACTGCACTAAGCCCTAACCTGTACACTGTGAAGAGAGGTCGGGGCACCGCACTGCCCCCTGGAATATGTACACAGTGAACTATGTTCGCTCCACTGCACTAAGCCCCAACCTGTTCACTGTGAACTGGGTATGGCAAACTGCACTGCTCCCTGGAATCTGTACACAATGAAGTATGTTCGCACCACTGCACTGAGCCCTGACCTGTACACTGTTAAGAGAGGTTGGTGCACTGCCCCTGGAATCTGTACACAGTGAACTATGCTCGCTTCTCTGCACTAAGTCCTAACCTGTACACTGTGAAGAGAGGTCGGTGAACTGCGCTGCCCCCTGGAATCTGTATACAGTGAACTATGTTCTCTCCACTGCACTAAGCCCTAACCTGTACACTGTTAAGAGAGGTTAGTGCACTTCCCCTGGAATCTGTGCACAGTGAACTATGCTCGCTTCTCTGCACTGAGCCCTAACCTGTACACTGTGAAGAGAGCTCGGAGCACTGCACTTCCCCCTGGAATCTGTACACAGTGAACTATGCTCGCTTCTCTGCACTAAGTCCTATCCTGTACACTGTGAAGAGAGGTCGGTGCACTGCACTGCCCCCTGGAATCTGTACACCTTGAACTATGCTCGCTTCTCTGCACTAAGTCCTAACCTGTACACTGTGAACTGAGTATGATGCACTGCACTTACCCCTGGAATCTGTACACAGTAAACTATGCTTGCTTCTCTGCACTGACCCCTGACCTGTACACTGTGAAGAGAGGTCGGGGCACTGCCCCCTGGATTCTGTATACAGTGAACTATGTACGCTCCACTGCACTGATAACTGACCTGTACACTGCTAAGAGAGGTCGGTGCACTGCCCCCTGGAATCTGTACACCTTGAACCGTGCACCGAGCGCTCCTGACAAGGCTCGCTGTGCTCTTAGATCTGCACACTGCACCCTCCCTGTGCTCCGTAAGCAGTGCACTGCGCTCAGTGATCCATGCACAGTGCTATCCGCTATTGATTGCCTCTGAACCGCGGCTCTCGGCTGCCATGTGCACTGTTGCTGCATCGTGCAGTGGCGGTGACACTGATAGATGCGCTGCTGCTTAGATGGGCAGATGTTAGGGCGGATCCGAATGCATGTACTTCCAGAGCATCACTGGGAGGGAGGAGAGAGGGAGGTAGAAAGAGAGAGGCAGGGAGACAGTGCTGGAAGAGAGGACAGGGAGAAAAGAGTGAAAGGCAATAAAAAGAAGCAAACAACGGGGTAGGGCAGAAAGGGAGGGGGAGAGGAGAGGGAGACAGGTCAAAGGCGAAAGTGAGAGGCAGGTCAATGAAGAAGGAACGAATGAGAGCAGAGAAAGAGATGAAATAGATGAGGAAAGAGGAGATGAAATTAAAAACATGGAAAAAGAAAGACAGAAAGATAGCGAGGTAGAAGGGGGACTAAACCAAAAATGAAAGATAGGCGAAGGAAAGGAGAGGCCGAGAGACTAGGCTGAAAGGCACAGATTCGGTGAAAGTCACTCATTCCTGGTTCCGGTTGGCCATCAGCATCAGACGTTCCCTTCGCAGCTCCCCAGCAGAAGTGTTTCTTCCGTGGCGAAGTCTCAGTGACTGTGAGGATTCTGGCACAGAGATGGGCTCCTGAAGCAGCCCCTGGCAGCCTCTCAAGGTTCACTGGTGGACTCGAGCATTTCGCCATCGAGACAAGACACCCAACAAACATCCATCTGGCTCAGAGATCCGAGGAACCCGGGAGCCTCCGCACCGGAACCACACTGGGCCTTCATGTGTGAAGCGGGACACCTGCACTGTGCACTGCAGAGCCACGGCTGGTACATTAACAACATTGCCCCCGGGACCTGGCCCACCCGGGGGCTTATTAAAAAGGGAGACCGCGCCTCATTTTTTAAAAACAAATTCGGCGGGATTCGCGTACCCTACGCGAATTCCGCCAACATTTAAAAAAAAGCTATTTGTGGCCCTGGGGGTCCCTGTGGGACCCCCTGAGCAGGCCAGGAGGGTCAGGGTGTTTCTACCCTGCTTCTTTTCTTGTTTTTTATCATCTTTTTTTAACTGTTTTCTTGTGACTCGGTTTTACCGAGTCACAAGATGGCTGCCAACACTTCTTGGTTTAAAGTGTTTGCAGCCAATCAGAATAAAGCTTCTGATTGGGAGGGTTCACAAATCCTCCTCTGTCACCAGATATCGATATTTTTTATTTTTTTATTTCTCAGGAACTACTGAAGGATTTACACCATTTAAAGCAAAGAGTGCACTCTGGACCAAGAGCTACCTCTCTGCCAAATTTGGTGTAATTCCGTTCAGCAGTTCGGGCTGTAGCTGCAACAAAAGTTCCTATGGAAATTAAGATGGAAAAAACGCATTTTGGGACACCCCTTTTTTCTTAGCCCCCGCTTGACGAATCACCCCTAAACTTTCAAGACAGGAGCTGACCGGAGCGCCCCATTAGTTTAGAAAATTTCGCAAAGATCCTTCAAACGGCGCCAAAGATATTGGCAAATCAAAAAATGCTTTTCCTATATATATATATATATGCCAAGATCCACACTGCTGGTATATCGACAGGACAACAGGTACGGACCACAACGTGTTCGGACTTTCACAAGCAGTGCTTTATTGCATAGTATAATTAAAATAGATCAGCATTATGAAATGCGAAGACTAGTGTCCAGCCTGATGCGTTTCGACCGCGTTACCACGGTCTTGCTTACATGACGCGCTGGACCAATCAGAGCAAATTTATTGAATACACAATCTAAGAAACACCTCCCCTTGAGCCATCAAAATAGAAGAAATACCTAGCAATGTGTGCAGCAATTCTCATGAACTCCATATTAATGTCCACAAATATAACCAATTGATGTCTAACGACATAAAATAATGGTTAAAATTGAGTTCGCCTTTATATAAATATGACTGATAAAAAATAGAAAAATCAATATTACAAAATGTACAAGCAAGGAGAGACATGAATATTTGGCAAAGTGCGTATTTCATTAAACATCCAAGTGGTTGCTCATGTCAACTCCTATATGTGCAATATTTTATCAATCAAAAAGCACAGAGTAAACTGTCATTACATTACTAAGTCAATGACTTGAAAAATTGATCCTGGCTCGCCCATACAGTGCAAAACATTTAAAGTGCAAGTGCAAATAAGGTGCAAAATAGCTAAACATGTGCAAAATATACATATCCTCAAAAATTATGTATAGCGCAAATATTGGCAACTGTTAGAATATCTAAACACTAAAGTGCAAGTGCACAATAAATTCATCGGAGAAGTGCAGAGGGGTAATGGATTATCTCAATAATAGTAGTTTTCTTTGGCTGAGACAGCATGGTACTTCTCAGCCGGGAACAATCAACCATATTGTTACAGTGGAAACTCAACACTAGATGCTCAGTACAGAACATGTTCAAAGTGAAAACCAAAGTCATGAGCCAATATAGATCACTGTAAGGGTATGAAACAATAGAAAAAACTATTACAGTACATTTAGGATTAAGAACCGCTATGGTCTAAAATGGCTGACTAAAACAGTATCGGGGAGCGTGCTGCCTTGCTAGAATTTGGCTGTAGTAACATTCATTGTAATTCATAAAAAATTGTTATAAAAAATTATGGAGGTCTTCCCCCGTTTTAAGACCATTGGGCATACGTGTATCTAATAAGACAATGAAATGTGATTCCAACTGGCGCAAATCCTTCTCCCTGTTGCCACCACGCAAGGATTTTGGTACAGAGCCAATCACGTAATATTTCAGGTAATTCAAGTTGTTGTTATGAACATGTTTTAAGTGCCTAGTGACTGGGTAATTCGGATCCGAATTAACCGCAGCTCGAAGATGTTGTAAAATGCGGTTGAACACCTGGAGTTTAGTACTCCCTACGTACTTGAGTTGGCAGGTACATTCTAAAATGTACACTGCATACTCAGTACGGCAAGTGAGATGACCCTTGATTTTAATAGGTCTATCATCAAATGCTGTTGTGCATTCGGTAACGTTTTTACCGAATTGACACGCACGGCACGTGTTACATTTGAAAAGACCTGATCTAGGAGATAACCAATTTTCAGATACGATTACTTCCGGACTGCTCTTAACAAGTGCATCCCTCATCGAGGGTGCACGGCTGTAGGTAAGAGTGGGAAGTTTAGGCACGATTTGAGATAGTGTTAGATCTGATAATATATATATATATATATATATATATATATATATATATATATATATATATACCTACTGGCGGTCGCCAGTAGATAGTTATAGTTAGGACCACGTTTCCATAGGAAAAGCATTTTTTGATGTGCTTATAACTTTGGCGTCGTTTGACGAACCTTACGAAATTTTCCAAAAGTTCCTCTTTTCAGGTCAGCTCCTATCCTAAAAGTTTGGGGGATTCATCAAGGGGGGCTAAGAAAAAAGGGGGGTCCCAAAACGTGTTTTCTCCATGCAATTTCCATAGGAAACTTTAGACAAGGCTACAGGTCAAACTGCTGAACGGAATGATGCCACATTTGGCACAGAGAAAGGTCTTGGTCCACAAAGCACGCTTTTGTTTAAATCGGGTAAATCCGTTCAGTAGTTTTAGAGAAATATCAAATTTTCCAGATATCGATATTTAAGAATTCTGACATCTGATTGGCTGAAGCGTTATGAGCACGAGCTTGCGGCTCATTGGCTGCGAACTGTTGAAACTAGGAAGTGTTGGCAGCCATTTTGTGATTCAGTCCGTCAGCTCACAACTCTCCCTCTACAAGGCATCAGGTCCATAGTTCTACGTCTGCGAGGCAACACTAAAAATATACCGCAGCTCTGTCTGTGCAACATACCCCTTTCATGGTCCCTCTCCCCACATCACCAGCTCGCGGCTATGCCTTTAGAAGCCAGTCCGTGGGCTCGCAGGTCTGCGACTGCGAGCTGTGAGCCATTTTGTAACTCAGTCCGTCAGCTCGCATCTCTCCCTCTAAAAGGCATCGGATCCGTAATTCTACCTCTGCGAGGCAATACTGAAAATATCCCGCAGGTCTGTCTGTGCGAGACACTCCTTTTAAGCTCCCTCTCCCCACATCATCAGCTCGCGGCTATGCCTTTAGAAGCCAGTCCGTTGGCTCGCAGCTCTGTGTCTGCGAGCCGTCGGGCCCGCAGCTCTACCTCTGTGAGCCACCTCGTTAGCACGTAGCTGTGTCTGTGCTAGCAGGCCCGTCGGCCCGTTACTCTCCCTCTGCGAGTTAGCCCGTCGGGTTGCAGCTCGGAGGGCTCGCAGCTGTATCTCTGTGAGCCAGCCCGTTAACTGATAGCTGTGTGTCTGCTAGCAGGCCTGTTGGCCCGTTGGTCTCCCTATGCGAGTCCGGCCACAGCTCTCCCTCTGCGAGCCAGTACGGTGCTGTGCTTTTGCGAGCCAACGGCTCGTAGGTCTCCCTCTGCGAGCTGAGCCCACAGGCCGCAGCCTTTCCTCTGCGAGCCTGCACAACAGCCCGCAGGTGTCCCTCTGCTAGCCGAACCACAGCTGACACTCTGCGAGCCGAAATTGGGAATACAAGGCGGCTCTAAAAAGAGCCCTTGTGTTTATTAGTTGGAGCTACATGTAAGTGCGATTGCACAGCTTCAGGTTAATCAGGAAAACTTGGTTTCCCTCATCTGTGAAGTGTACTCCATCACTTCTGTAGATATCAGCCATATAAAAACATATGTTGTTGTTGTAAATCGACCCCATTCTATGGTCTCTGAGGTATGCAGACACAGCTTTGTTGACATTCTTCCTAGATTTTTAAATCTTATGACAAAATTGGTTTGACCATTTCCACTTCTGTCTTTGGCATATATTGGAATATACAAAGACAGTTTGAGGCAAAAGTAACATCAATTGTCCAAAGGTGTCCTTCATAAGGATTTCCAAACCTACCCCAGTCAATGTGCCTAGGTCGTTACCACCACAGTGTACAATCATGAGATCAGGGTGTTGGAGATGCAAACAGGTTTTAACCAAAGGGAGCAATTGGTGCCACTTCAATCCTCTCTGTGCAAACCATTTAATGTGCACATTTTGTAAACCTAGGTCTAAGTCAATACGTCTCTGTTCTGCATACCTCTTGCACCAGAAAACATAGCTATGTCCTACAATCCACACTAGCATTTTGAAGGTATGGCTAGAAGATATGGATAAATGTCTGTAGCTCATGCAGTCCGTTCGTAGAATAAGAGATATGTTTAAACATGGGGAACTACTTTTTTTTTACATACAAAACGTTAACCGATTGGGAGATGAAATGTATTGTGTCCTAAAAAGTAGGGTGTATATTAGTTTTGATGAAAAGCATCTTTGTGATTGGTTAATAAAAAAGCAGTTTATACGTGGAGTACATATTATAGGATGAAATTTGCTCAGCTCAACCACACCTGCTAATTGTATTTGGAAGGTGCAGTTCAAACTTGAAAGAATGGTGAACTTTTGACCTCCACGTGCCGGTAAATGTTGGAGAAAATGTTGCAAAAAAAAATCGGTAGGTTTAAAAAAATGATGAAATTTTAACCTGCACGTGTCGTAGAATGTTCTAGAAAGTGTTGATACAATACCTTGAACTTTTCACCTGTATGTGTCCTTAAAAAAACTATTTATATGGAAAGTTCAAAAATAACCAATAAAGAAAGGTTTTGCAATCTAAAAAAAATAAGGAACTATTCTGATTTGTTCTTTACATGTATTTATGTGTAGAGCAACAGGGAAATTGTGCCATTACTGGTTCCATTCTTGATGAAAGTGGTGCATTATATGTACTGTGTGACAAGAAAAGAATTGCATGCGTTTGTGACATTTGAAATCTGCATACCAACTACGAAGGTAAATTAGAAATTAAGAAGGTGTGTTATGTGTTTTGTAGTAGTGGTTAAGTATTTGAGACGATATTTTTAACTTTCAAAGTGAATGACAACAGATGCAATGGAGCCAACGATCATGCAGCTCGGACACCCAACACTGCTCCGACATCCCCCGCCACCAGCCCCTTGTCCGCCATCCCCCCTCACCCCCCCCACACAAACAAAGGTGACAGCAACCTTAGGAAATCTGGAACGTAACAAATTGGCTGATGTCGCACAATTATAGTAAAGAAGATGCATGTGAGGTTGGACAAATAAGAACCTCAGTCATCTATGGATTTACATATAAAACATTTTATTTAAACAAAACAACAAAATAAAAGTAGGTACAGGTATGGCGTGTCATTCCTCGACAATTTGTGAATCACAGCCTGCAAGACAAAAATAAAGATAAGATTGTGCGTCATGCGTCCATGAAAGGAGAGAGAGAGAGAGAAAGAGAGAAAGAGTGAGAGAGAGGAAGAGAAAGAGAAAGAGAAAGAGAAAGAAAGAGTGAGACAGAGAGGAAGACAGAGAAAGAGAGAAAGAGTGAGAGAGAGAGAGGAAGAGAGAGAGAAAGAGAGAAAGAGTGAGATACAAGGAAGAGAGAGAGAAAGAGAGAACCAGTGTGAGAGAGAGGTAGAGAGAGAAAGAGTGAGACAGAGAGGAAGAGAGAGAGAAAGAAAGAATGAGTGAGAGAGGAAAAGACATAGAAAGAGAGAAAGAGTGTGAGAGAGAGAAAGGAAGAGATAGAGTGTGAGAGAGAGAGAAAGAATGTGAGTGACAGAAAGGAAGAGATGGAGGGGGAGAGTGAGTGTTGACACTGTGGTGAAAATCCATACAGCTAACCTTTCTGCCACCGGTGTGTCTCCAACCATGTGCCGGGACATAGTGCAGTCTTCAAGTTTAGTCATCTGAAACATAGTATAGAATCAGTAATGGCAGAGTACATACAACTGCACACGCCTAATTCTCTGTTTTGCCCCTGCGCACCCAGGCTGCTGCACCCCATCGACTCCCGCCGCCCAGAGGTGTCTGCCCGCCTCTGCGCACACAGGCTGCTGTACCCCATCCACTCCCACTGCCCAGAGGTGTCTGTCCGCTCCTGTGCACCCAGGCTGCTGCATCCCATCCACTCCCACTGCCTAGAGGTGTCTGTCCGCTCCTGTGCACCCAGGCTGCTGCACCCCATCCACTCCCACTGCTCGGAGGTGTCTGCCCGCTCTTGTGCACCCAGGGTGCTGCACACTATCCACTCCCACCGCCCAGAGGTGACTGCTCACTGCTGCGGAAACAAGCCTCTCTGCTCACCTTCCGCCACCCGCGTGTGTCTAAGAGGGTCCACCACGTGCCGAAGCAACCTCCTCAGGCGTTGCGTACACGCGGTCAAGCCGAGCTCACAATTCAAAGTGGGTGTTGATTGCAGGATGGCCACGCATCATCGCAGACTGCACACGCGCTCAGCTCTGGTGGCACTAACTCAGTGGAACTGAAGTCATCGCCTCGTGGCGGGAGGTCCGTGTCGGGGGGGGGTGTCGTCAATCTGTGAATCACAGCCTGCTAGACAAAAAGCAAGATAACATTGTGCGTCATGCGTCCATCAAAGGAGAGAGAGAGAGAGAGAAAGAGAGAAAGAGTGAGAGAGAGGAAGAGACAGAGAAAGAAAGAGTGAGACAGAGAGGAAGACAGAGAAAGAGATAAAGAGTGAGAGAGAGAGGAAGAGAGAGAGAAAGAATGAGATACAAGGTAGAGAGAGAGAAAGAGAGAAACAGTGTGAGAGAGAGGGAGAGAGAGAGAGAAAGAGTGAGACAGAGAGGAAGAGAGAGAGAAAGAAAGAATGAGAGAGAGAAGAAAAGACATAGAAAGAGAGAAAGAGTGTGAGAGAGAGAAAGGAAGAGATAGAGAGTGTGAGAGAGAGAAAAAGAGTGTGAGTGACAGAAAGGAAGAGATGGAGAGGGAGAGTGAATGTTGACACTGTGGAGAAAATCCTCACAGCTCACCTTTCTGCCACTGGTGTGTCTCCAACCACGTGCCTGGACATAATGCAGTCTTCAAGTTTAGTCATCTGAAACATAGTATAGAATCAGTAATGGCAGAGTACATACAACTGCACACACCAAATTCTCTGTTTCGCCCCTGCGCACCCAGGCTGCTGCACCCCATCGACTCCCGCCGCCCAGAGGTGTCTGCCCGCCTCTGCGCACACAGGCTTGTACACCCTATCCAGTCCCACTGCCAGGA
Source organism: Calotriton arnoldi (assembly GCA_963921515.1). Taxonomy (NCBI): domain Eukaryota; kingdom Metazoa; phylum Chordata; class Amphibia; order Caudata; family Salamandridae; genus Calotriton; species Calotriton arnoldi. The sequence goes on from CAWUFW010001113.1 coordinate 3,056,307, forward strand.
GGTGTCTGCCCGTTCCTGCGCACCCAGACTGCTGCATCCCATCCATTCCCACTGCCTAGAGGTGTCTGCCCGCTCCTGTGCACCCAGGCTGCTGCACCCCATCCACTCCCACTGCTCGGAGGTGTCTGCCCGCTCTTGTGCACCCAGGATGCTGCACACTATCCACTCACACCGCCCAGAGGTGACTGCTCGCTGCTGCGGAAACAAGTCTCTCTGCTCACCTTCCGCCACCGGCGTGTGTCTAAAAGGGTCCACCACGTGCCGAAGCAACCTCCTCAGGCGTTGCGTACACGCGGTCAAGCCGAGCTCACAATTCAAAGTGGGTGTTGATTGCAGGATGGCCACGCATCATCGCAGGCTGCACACGCGCTCAGCTCTGGTGGCACTAACTCAGTGGAACTGAAGTCATCGCCTCGTGGCGGGAGGTCCGTGTCGGGGGGGGTCGTCAATCTGTGAATCACAGCCTGCTAGACAAAAAGCAAGATAACATTGTGCGTTATGCGTCCATCAAAGGAGAGAGAGAGAGAAAGAGTGATAGAGAGGAAGAGAGAGAAAAAGAAAGAAAGAGTGAGAGGTAGACAGAGAGAAAGAGTGAGAGAGAGGAGTGAGAGAGAGAAAGAGAGAAACAGTTTGAGAAAGAGGAAGAGAGAAACAGAGGAAGACTGAGAGAGAGAGAAAGAGAGAGAGAGGTAGAGAGAGAGAAAGAAAAAAACAGTGTGAGAGAGAGGAAGAGATAGAGTGAGAGGAAGAGAGAGAGAAAGAGTGTGAGGGAGAGAAAGGAAGAGATGGAGAGGGACAGTGAGTGCCCACACTGTGGACAAAACCCTCACAGCTCACCTTTCCATCACCGGTGTGTCTCCAACCACGTGCCGGGGCATAGTGGAGCCCTCAAGCTTACTGATCTGAAACGTAGTATGGAATCAGTAATGGCAGAGTACATACAACTGCACACGCCTAATTCTCTGTCCCGCCTTTGTGCATCCAGGCTGCTGCACCCCATCCACTTCCACTGCCCAGAGGTGTCTGCTCGCCGCTGCGCACCCAGGCTGCTACACCCCATCCACTTCCACTGCCCAGAGGTGTCTGCCCACTGTTGCGCACCCAGGCTGCTGCACCCCATCCACTCCCACTGCCCGGAGGTGACTGTCTGCCGCTGCGCACCCAGGCTGCTGTACCCCATCCACTCCCACTGCCCGGCGGTCACTGCCCGCCGCTGCGCTAACAAGCCTCTCTGCTCACCTTTTGCAACCTGCGTGTAGAAAAGAGGGCCTACCAAGTGCCGCTGCAAGCCACAAGCCCGGGGCCCGCGGACACGGCACCCTGAATATCATGCAGCCCCGCTCCGCAGGCCACCAGGTCTCACATTTGGTGCTGAGGACATACCAGTGCACTGGGCTTTTCATCGCAGGCTGCACACCCGCTCAGCCCTTGCGGTGCCACTAACTCTGTGATCAGCGAGGCGACGCCACCTGGCGGTAGGCCTGCGCTGTCTGATGGCTCAGGCCTACACTGTGGTCCAGCAGGGCACACAAAACCTGAGCTGTCCAGACCGCCGGGACGGGCCATCACCGCAGGCTGCACACCCGCTCAGCAGTTACGGTACCCATATGTCAGTGGACCGAAAGTCACCGTCCCGTGCCGGTGTGCCTGTGCCGGCTGCAGTGTATCTGGTGCGAGCAACTCTGAAATGGCGTCGAGCACGTGCGCCCGGTCTTTTTTATTGGCAGGGTCACGTGTCCTGTGACGCCTGTGCTGGATGGGTGTGGTGTGGGTGTATAGGAGCCGTGAGGTAGTGGCTGTGGCGTACTGACAACTAGGGTGTGACCAGCAGATCACTGCAATGAAAATCTGGGCCATGTAGCATTGTTGTCCTTCCCTGTAAGCGTAAGCGGAGTGGGCTGGCCTGGAGTATGCCAGTCCTGCGTGAGGCTGTGAAGAATGACTCCGGAGCTATGGGCGTGGCTCCGTCCTGGGCTGTATGAGGAATCAACTGATGCGGGTGTCCCTGCTGTAGTGCTGACGTCACCCGGGTCGCAAGCACCAATGTGTCACTCTGTGAGCCAAGTCCCACAACATGGCCAACATGGAAGGTACGGGGAATCACTGACCCTACATTCATCCATAGTTCCACGCATGAAAGATGGTGGACATGACACATCTGTGTGGATATGAATGTTTATTGCACATTCAGTGGAGTGCTGCAGCTGTAGCAATACAGGGCCATGCAAAGTTCAAGTTTCAGTTTTTGTCACATGGAGGGCAGCCAATTAGAGCCAAGCTTGTGGTCGGGGTTAGGCTGCGTCAACATATGTACTTATAAAATTACTCCGCCAATCCCCAAGCACTTATAAATTCACTATACACTCTCCTTGCAGTACTCTAATGATCCAGTCTCTACGTATGTACTTGTACAATGACCGAGAGAAAGTTACATAACCGAAGTTTTCCCCACTGCCAGAGGTAACATGGTTGCATACGCTGTCCACAGCACAATGTAATGTGGTAGGGCCCAGGGGCGGCATCTTGCATACATAATGAACACACGGACACAGATAGATAGTGGAACTGGGTACGGGCACGTGCGCTCGACTCATTTTTATTACCTGGGTCACATGTCCAGTGACGTCTGTGCTGAATGCGTGTGGGGTGAGTGTAAGCCAGCCCTCCGGGAATGGTTGGTGCTGGCAACAAGTACAACAGTAATCATTGGATCAGACACAGATTCAATCATAAAGGGTCAATGATTTGTGCTGCACTAAGGTAGGGGCAACAGATGTGAAATAATACACACAAGATTGTATCGTAAAGGGTCCATGACTTGTGGTACACTGAGGTAGGGGCAGCTGATGTGAAATTATACACAAAACATTGTATCATAAAGGGTCCATGAGTTGTGCTGCACTGAGATAGGGGCATCAGAAGCATTCAGCGTGTGCGCAGCCAGCGATGATGCGTGGTGCGGGCGAGCCGCACTGGGAGCAATGTCTGTTGCCTACTGGACTGAGTCATCTGCAATCGCGACTCGATGTGAATTGTGAGCCCTGCTATCCGCAGTGTAGATCGAAGGCAGTAGTCAGCACAGACATCGAAGAATGCTTTTAGTCACTTCCTGTTTACAAAATTCGAGGACATAGAGTACAATTCTCTCTGCAATAAATAAATCATGTCTCAATTTAAATTGTGAGCTCTGCTAACCGCAGTGTAGGTGTATGGAACAAAAGATGAAACATTTATGGAATACACTGTCGAAATATGGAGGTTTCAAGGACGTTATAGTTAGTTGCCTACTGGACTCTGAAATTAATGAATGAAGACTGAATTTGAATTGTGAGCCCTGCTGAGCACAGTGTAGGCCGGAGGCAGCAGTCAGGAAGGGGCTACAGCCACGTGGCGTTGACTTGAGCTGCATGCAGTTAGTGGTAGGTGTGGCGCTCAGCGTGTGCACAGCCAGCGATGATGCAATGTCTCTTGCCTACTGGACTGCGTCATCTGCAATCGCGACTCGATCTGAATTGTGAGCCCTTCTGACCGCAGTGTAGGCCGGAGGCAGTGGTCAGGAAGAGCCCAGAGCCACGTGGCGTTGACTTGAGCTGCATAGAGTTAGTGGTAGGTGTGGCGCTCAGCGTGTGCGCAGCCAGCGATCATGCAATGTCTGTTGCCTACTGGACTGCGTCATCTGCAATCGCGACTCGATCTGAATTGTGAGCCCTGCTGACCCCAGTGTAGATCGAAGGCAGTAGTCAGCACAGATATCAAGGAATGCTTTTTGTCACTTCCACTTGACAAAATTCGAGGACATAGAGTACAATTCTGTCTGCAATTAATAAATCAAGACTGAATTCGAATTGTGAGCTCTGCTGTCCGCAGTGTAGACTGCCATTCAGTGTTCCTTTAGACTTGCAAGATGAATTTGGTAATTGTACTAAAGCTATAACTGATATAAAACAAGTTCTTGAAGCAAGGATACTAAAAGGATATTATGTAGGTTTTAGGGACGTAATACTTAGTTGCCTACTGGACTCTGCAATTAATGAATTAAGAGTCAATTTTAAATGTGAGCCCTGATGACCGCAGTGTAGGCCGGAGGCAACGGTCAGCAAGGGCCCACAGCCACGTGGCGTTGAGTTGAGCTGTACAGTTAGTGTCACCTGAAGCAACCAACGTGTGTGGAGCCTGCGATGATGCGTGGTCCGGGCGGGCCGCACTGGTAGCAATGTCTTTTGCCTAATGAATTCTGTCTTAATAAGTCCACGTGGCGTTGACTTGTGGTGCACTGAGTTAGTGGCACCTGAAGCACTCAGTGTGTGCGCAGTCTGCGATGATGCGTGGTCCGGGCGGGCCGCACTGGGATCAATGTCTCTTCCCTACTGGAGTGCGTCATCTGCAATCGCGACTCGATCTGAATTGTGAGCCCTGCTGGCCGCAGTGTTTATCGAAGGCAGTAGTCTGTACAGACATAAGTCTGTGGTGCTCTGCTGCTGGGTTCGCAGGGGGCCTGTGTCGAGGAGGCCGGCGGTCTCGGCGGAGGCCTCATGGCAGGGTGAGGGCTGCCGCCCTGGCAGACGCTTTGGCCTTCCCACAAGTGAACCACGCCCAGAGCCCCAGCCTATTTATTCATACTCCAACGCTGGAGTGGCGTACGTTGGACCAGCCCACTCCGCTTCCGCTTCCAGGGGGGGACAACACAGCTACATGACCGAGATCTTCCCCACTGCCTGAGGTAACATGGTTGCGTCTATTGTCCACAACACTACAAGCACCAGCAGTATATGTCCACATGGAGAGGTTTGTGCTCTGCATAGTGAGGTCTGTCCGCCACATCACCGCTACACTTGGTATTGTGTGCATTTTTATTGATGGGTGACTTGCGTCCTTCACACATACTTGGTTGCCACATCTCCCAAGATTCAGCTATTGTGTGGCTGAGGGACCATGCCGTTTTTGGAAGGTCCGCTGTCCTGCGCTGCCTCGGTGGTAGTCGGGAGGGGGGTGGTCCGGGGGGGAGGTCCTGAGGGTGATGGCAGTGGGTGTTGTGACCTTCTTGGGTGTCGGAGCTGCATGGTCAGTAGCTCTATGACATGTGTTGGTCTTCAGATGTGGTTCTGGGCTGGGCTCCCTTTCACACTGTAGGTAGTCGTCCTGCTTTATACCAGTAAAAGGCAGATGTTAAATTCCTACTGCTAACGTAGCTTATCGCCTGTTTTTGGATCGCACCCCAGATTTGGCTGCTCGTTGAAAATATCGGGAAGTGGTGTTTTCGTGATATTTTTGCACGGGAACGCCTACTCTGCATATTATTAGTGTTAGTTGTCGCTCTCATTTGTGGCGAATTTTTTTGCGGAAGCTATTGTTGGAAAACTGGCGATATTGGCTGTTTTCACTAGGTTGAGAATGGAATGATAATTTAAAATCACTGAAAAAACCATAGGTTTAATGAACATTATAATTAGAAATTAGCATTTAAAAAACGTTTGAAATTCACTGAAAAAACCATAGGTTTAAGGCACGTTATAGTTAAAAATTAGCATTTAAAAAACCTTAGAAATTCACTGAAAAAACCATAGGTTTAAGGCACGTTATAGTTAGAAATTAGCATTTAAAAAACCTTTGAAATTCACTGAAAAAAACATAGGTTTCAGGGACGTTATAGTTAGCTGGACATTTCACTCGTACAAAACCATAGAAATTCCACTGTTATAGTTAGTTCAGCTGACTATAACTCGCGCCCCCGCAATGCACTGCTGATGACATCACATACTACTCATTCATGACATGGTCAGTGACATCACTGATGACATCACTGATGACATCATCCATGTGACAATCTGATGCACCTTCTCACACCCTAATATAACCTTTGATACACCGATTCCAAAAAACAGAATACCATTTTTGAACCCATAGACACACCAATACCACTTACTACATATCTAATCACTGGTTCTTAGGTCTACACACTCATCCACTCATTCACCCATATAATCACTCATACATGCAGTCACTCATCAATACAACACTATCATATGCACTCATACACCTACACAGACACTCACACACCAGCACTCATCCAGAGTTACTCACACATCTAGTCAGTCATGCAAATAATCAATCACACTTCCATTTACTGACCTATACAGTTATACACACAACACATCACTTATTCAAACAGAAAGAAACGCATAATTACTCTCTTATACAATCACTGATACAAGTACACACTCATCCATACAGCCACTCTCACAATCACTAACTCTCACGTATAGTCATTTATATACTCCAACTCTCACATGCACTGTCTTTTACATATGTAGTTAGTTGGACATGTACCACTGAGACATCCATTCACTCACTAACACACCCATACACACACTTACCAACGCATACAGCTGTTTCCACATGCACTCTTGAACCCATACACCCACTGAATCAACCACTCAAACATGTATGCACAGAGTCAATCAATCAATCAATCAATCACGGCATTTATAGAGCGCGCTACTCACCCGGGAGGGTCTCAAGGCGCTGGGGGAGGGGGTAAGTTACTGCTCGAACAGCCAGGTCTTGAGCTGCTTCCTGAAGGCGAGATGGTCCTGGGTTCGCCGAAGGTGAGTGGGGAGGGAGTTCCAGGTCTTGGCCGCCAGGTAGGAGAAGGATCTTCCTCCGGCGGTGGTTCTGCGGATGCGTGGTACGGTGGCGAGGGCGTGGCTGGTTGATCGTAGCTGGCGTGTGGGCGTGTAGAAGGACATGCGGTCGTTGAGGTACCTCCCACGCACCCACACACACACTCAGGCACCCATACAAATACTCTGGCAACCAATTAATAACCCATATAGACACTCATGTAGCTACTGACCAACCCATGCAGCAGCTTATACAACAGCAAACAGACTGATATAGACATTCACACAGTTTAGTCACTAACCCATGCATTTAGTAAGACACATGTAATAACTCAGTTAAACAGTCAGTCACACACCTACTAAATCCTCCATCCAGACATTTATACACCCACTCATTCTTCAATACACCTTGGTATATATATAATACATATTTAAACTTTAAAGAAAAACACATTCACTGGATGATGTCATCAGTGATGTCACTGACCATGTCATGAATGATGTAATATGTGATGTCATCAGCAGTGCATTTCGGGGGCGCGAGTTATAGTTAGCTGAACTAACTATAACAGTGGAATTTCTATGGTTTTGTACGAGTGAAATGTCCAGCTAACTATAATGTCCCTGAAACCTATGGTTTTTTCAGTGAATTTCAAAGGTTTTTTAAATGCTAATTTCTAACTATAACGTCCCTGAAACCTATGGTTTTTTCAGTGAATATATATATATATACACACAATTCCTCCCAAATGAAAGAAGAAGTCTGCACTCAGGGCACAAGTAGTCATCGGCTTTATTAATTTAGATCACTGCAACTTGTTTCAGGAACACGTTTCAGCCTTCTCATGCAGCCTTTGTCAACCTTTCTGAATGCCGGTTTAGTTCATTTAAATTAAGTGTGCACATGAGCCCAATCAAGTTGCCATAGTGGAAATACTTTCGCTCTCAGCATTTCACTCTATTCATTAAAGTTGTTTCGGATCAACGTCCCTTCAAATCATTCTTTGTCCTTTGTCTGAGAAGTGCGAGATTACATCAAAACTCACTGTGCAAATTACTCATGTTGTTTATTTAAAACCAGCTTTCTTTTCAAGTTGCTGTAGGTGTAACTTTAAAAAAAGACAATTTCCGTCTTACTGACATGCTGTTCTTGCCTTGCGCCTCTCCACTAGGCGGCTGCCTTGTGTGGCCCCAGCTCCGGAGGTACCTCTGTCACCAGGGCGAGGAACACCTCATTCCTTCCATCACCATACTCCGGGGGCACTCACGTTTCACAAGTCGTGACCCATCGCAGTTTGCGGTTTTCCATGAGCGCTCCAAAGCGCTGGTGGTGCAGAGAAAGACGTCACCGCTGGCGTCTGTTACATTCACACAATTCCTCCCAAATGAAAGAAGAAGTCTGCACTCAGGGCATATATATATATATATATATATATATATATATATATATATATATAAAAAAAGAAGCAGAGAACTCTGGGTAGTTCTCAAGTTTATGTGGAAAGCAGCTCCAGTATAGAGCACTCGCAACCCCAGTGACACTCTAAATTTGCTCACCTCAAACGTCTGCTTTTTTATCAAAGTCTTTAAGCGTAGGATTAGCACAGTGCCTTCCATGCCGAGATAGAAAGGGACAAAGTATTTTACCATTTCCACAGCAAAGTCTTTAAGCATAGGATTAGCACAGTGCTATCCATGCCGAGCTGTAAAATTTGACAAAGGTCATAAATACTTTATCTATCAAATCATAGTATAAGTTTACATGCACATTTACTGAACCTCTCACATAGCAGTGCACTTCTAATTCGAAATATTTATTCACCACACTTATAGCTGTTTTTAAAAAAAACCTTAACAAAACACCCAATGTAAAAAGAAAACAAGGCATTGTGTGAATTTTAAACATAGGTTACCGATTATGGGACTCATTACGATGTCAATCGGAAAGCATTCCGACCGACTCCGTGTCGGGATCGGTTCCAACCAAATTGGGTTCATCGAGTCCGACCGACTGATTATGATGTTTCCAAACACCGTTCGGTCAGACTCCAATTGACTTCAATGGGAGCCTGTGTTCCAACCGACAACACTGGCTCCCATTGAAAAATGGGGTGGTTGCGGAAAATCTTGCACCCTGTCACAGGCACACCATGGTGCCTGTCACACTCTGCATGGTTTGAAAGAGGGGTCTAATGGGTACCCCCACGGGCCCCAACCGGAGGCCTCCGGGTGAAGGGGGGCCTGCGGTGGGCCCCCAAAATCAGATTCCAACAGCTGTTCCGTGTCGGAGAGTCTGATGCGGAAAGGCTAACCGAATCTGGCATTGTGATACGTCGGTCGGAAATACGGTCCATAGAGCTGTACGATTCGGCTCTGACAGACTCAGAGTCTCCAAATGTCGGTCAGAACCGATTAGGAAAGACTGAACGGTTACCTTCTATCGTAATCAGTCGGTCGGAAATGTTTCTGAGTCGGTCGGAAACATGGGTTCTGATACGGGTTAGGAAAATCCGACTGTTATTCGGAGCCTTTCCGACCGACACCGTAATGAGGCCCTATATCTCTAGCAATAACCATTCAAAGCTAAAGGTATCATAGGTGGTGGTCAATCACTGCAATACATAATTCAACCATTCTGATTGAAATAATTTCTTTCGGAAACAATGAATTTTTCATTAAGTAATAGCTACATCAGTAGTATAAACCATCCATTCTTGGGTGTGAACATTATAGCCAGAATGTTAAGCAGCATAGACAGGAGTGCTGCCTGGCATTATAAGTGTCCCATTTATCAATAAACTTGAAAAGAAATGCTGTACAAGCTATCGGTATTTGTGTTATTGTAACCATAACTCTGGTATTTATACTACTGCCAACCAAAAAAATACAGCTATGACATCCTCCAAGTGGATTTATGCACCTAGCAAAGGAAACAGGAAAATTACACCTCACCTAATATAATAAGTAATCCTTATTTTAATGACCATGAAATAATAAAAATGACAGGACATAAAGGGGTGGTAATGAACACATCAAAGAGTGGAGCCCTAAGATAGTAAAAAACAAATAACTCAGCTGAAATTTTAAAATACACAGACAAGTGTAACAGAGAAATATAGTTGGTCATTTGCCTGTTGAAAATAAATCATGTTACAATGCAAGATTGAAGAGTGGTGTAAATGTGTGTGTGGCATTGACAAGGGTTTTTGTTACTAAAATCTAGAAGTATATCCATAGGACAAAGTTTGTTCCTCTAGTGGTGATGATCTGCATACTATATTTCTGTGACCTTTGGCTGGTCACGCAATATTAATGCATTATTAATATGAGGGGAATTGCATCATATTTATCACAGTGAAAAAATCATTGGTGTAACCTAACCATACCAGATGAGATATGGGTGAGGCAGATGCATAGGATAATGCAAGTCTAACTGTGTTGTACTTGTAAAACACTTAATGACTCCAACTAAATACTGTTCTGTGTAACACTGTCATTTCTATAAACCAAAGTCAATAGGATTCATGCTTACAAGCAAGCAAATGTGAAAAGCAATAGTTGATATAAACCTATAGTCTGCAGGTTCTGCAAAGACCACAGTAGTACGTGCTCGGCCAACCAAAGCAACATTTTAGTTTCTACAACATACACAGAGATAAGAGAACACAGTAGAAACAAAATTACAAATCTTACCTCTATCAAAAAACATACCTCTCCCTAACTACCTCAGTAAATAATCATTAGCAAAGTCAATAGATCTGACGCTGGCAAACAAGCTTTTGGCATTGTCAATGCTTGTTTTACTTTGTCATGGTTTTTCCAAAAAGTTATCATTGTGAAAAACAAATATTGGTCTGGAAAAGCACACATGGTCATAGTAGCACGTGTAACTTAAGGGACCTACTTTGTGTACAAATGTGCTCCTTGTGAAGGGCAGACTACCCTCACTCACACTGACTTTCGCCAATAGGAAGGGTGGGCTGAACCATTGCCCCATGCTGGAGTGAGCAGAAGGAAAATGTGAATGACACAACAACAGACCAATGGATGATGAGAGCTGACTGAAAGCACTTATAAGTAAGTAGATTATACATATAATTTTAGTAAAATCAAAAGGCCTTGTTTAAAGCCAGACCTAAAAACATAAATTGTACTTTTCCTCTATTTAACACATTGTTTCCCCCAGTTTTAGATTTTAATGATGCACTTCAAAAGATGCCAAAATTGACTTATGAATATTTTAAAGGATGCAAAGTTTGTTGTTGCCTAAGTATAGATTAGTCAGAAAAAATATGTGCATGAATTTTCTATTCTCCTAAGTCATACTGGTTCCTGCACCTCACCCAACAAATCGGTCAACATTTGTAGTATAAATTGGGAGGAACTCCTGTGGTCATTTTCATTTAGGACAGCAGTAAGTCCGTCAAAAGAGGGTATGGGAGGGTTATTCTTTAGGGCTGCGTCTGCAGGAAAAGTTACTAATTTTTAATGAAACCAGTCCTGCCATCTTCATTAATAAATAGGCAGATTACATGGCCATACCACTAGATGATGCCTCAAACAATGTTTTCTCTTTAATTAGAGTACATTTTTAACACCTAGAAACAGGTGCTTCAGGCACCAGCCAAAAACCGCAGAAAAGCTCAGACGTGTCCAGAATGTTCCTGTATTAAATTATTCCAAGGTTTCACCAAAAATTCTGCCAAGCCTGGACGATGATGACCAACATTGGTCTAAAAGGCTAAGATCCATGTCAGATTTTCAGGAAACAAAGTATTAGATTTTAATTTAGATTCATTGTATATGAACTTATAATATGAGTGAATTTCAAAAGTGCTGAGTCTCACCCAGGTGGAACCTAAGCTGGACATCCATGATATAGGGTAGGACGTTGGCAACTGAAATATCTGTACTTGTGTTTATAGTCCTGCCCCCATGATATACCTCCATAAAAAATTGTTGTGCAGAGATTTTCATTTTTGATGTGTGTTTTTGTATCATTAAAGAAGTAATTTAGCTTGGATAGACATTGCTAATCCGAGATGAATTTTTCTGGATGACATTTTTAACAATGGTGGATATTTTGAGGTGATTATGTAATATTTCAGGAACCAACGCACATATATACTTCAATTTGGTGTCAAGACATAGGTCTTTGGGGTCAAGTAGGCTCATAGAGACAGAAAATAACTCCTCAGAGCAACCGTTTCACCATTTTCGAAAATGGCTGTTCTATAATGATGTGCTTTAGCCATCATATTGGTAATTTATTTTAATATTGTTTTTGTTTCCGGTTTTCTGTTGATTCAAATTTGCAAACATGAGCAAAGCAGGTGGTAGCAGGGGATCTTTACCTCCTAGCAGTGTGTTGCTAACTACAAAATCTGAAGACTCCTTCAACAAAGAAAAATGTGTCATATGCCAAACTAATGCGAAAGAAAAGCTAACATCAACTGCGGATGGAGGACAGATACGGCAAGATGAAGTTTACAAAATGAAACTGATGGGTGAAGAGGATGAAATATTTTATTATTGTAACAACAAGTGCTACAAGTTGTCTACAATAGAAAAAAGCCTGAATTTGTTTTTCCAAAAAATAGCAGAAACCAGTGAATCATAATAAGAATCCGATTCTTCTGAGAAAATGACGACAACCAAACCCAATGCCCATCCAATTAGAAGAACGATGGCTACCACCTCCAACAACTGATCAGACAACAGAGGATCTTCAATCACATCGGGAGAACATGGCGGCACACAGGTTGCTGAGCACCGCGAGGCATCCGCCATTAATGTAATTTAATCCCCCCCCTGGTTACAACAGAGCCAATGTGCCTTACCGCGTCTGGAGGTTCGGTGGAGAATGCAGTTGGATTCGCTGAGAGGCAGGGAAGTCTGGACGCAGACGGTAGAGGCTCACGCCGGATCAGGGCCGCCCTGGAGCTCAGGAAGAGCAGGCTGGGCAGTGGCACGAGGTCTCCTCTGGGTCTAGCGGTGGCAGCGTCAGCACATACGCTGCACCCGGCAGCCCTGGAGGTTTGGAAGGCTCTGGGATGCCCAAAGAAGAGGGAGCTAAGGGGCATTCGGTCAGTGCTCACAGCAAGGATACTCTTGGCAGAAAAGGTAGGGGGGCCAGCCCTAGGGCCAGTTTTGGTGGGGGGAAAGGAAGGAAAGCAAATGATACTTGCCTTAGGAAAGAGACAAACACTGCAGAGAGAGATGAAAGGTGGCTGTCTGATCAGGCAATAGGTATTCGACCATTTTGCTTATCAGCCCGCACTGCTCAGAAAGAGCTCTCCCTCAACTACAAGGGTGTAACCCTAAAGTGAAGCCTAGGAGGGAAGTGTACAAAAAATAGGAAAAAGCAGAAAAAAAATGACATTCTGGAGCGTAAGGTAAAAATGTCACCCTCCCTGAGGTCCTTCAAGGTTTCTCCACCCATAGTGACTCTGCAAGAGCCATTGCAAGTTGTGGCAGGGAAGGTTGGAAATCATTTTGATACAGCAACAATGGAGGTGGGGGAGGTACACCTCAGCGCAGAGGGGCTCCGTCAGGAAAAGGGCTTAGAAGTTTCCAATCGGTTGAAATTGAGTACCAGGCGAGTGGTACTATACAAGATAAGGATGGGGGAGAAAATCTATCAGATATAGCATCAAAAAATTCAGGAGAAGGAAAAAACAACATAGAGACCTCGGTTAGCTCCTAGAGGCTATGATCTCATCACTTACTGTAGACATCAAAACAGGTTTTGAAGTATCTGAAGCAAACCAGGGGAAAATATTTGGCTTCTGTGAGGCATTGGAGAAAAAGATGGATTCTCTGTCTGAAAGGACGCAAACACTTGAAACCATGGTGGAGGAGTTGAAAAAAGATTTAAACAATAGCAAAATGGAGCTTCAGGTGCTGCCCCGAGATGAGCAGGGGCTGCAGGAGAAACTGGAAGAGCTAGAAAATAACTCCAGAAGAAACAACTTGAGGGTTCTGAATATTCCTGAGGGGAAGGAAGGGAACAATCTGAAAACTTATGTGGTATCACTGATAAAGGCATCAGTCCAGGTCGATGAGAGTGAGGCTGACATTGCGAAAGATACACAGAGATCCCTTTAGAAAAAACCCAAGTAGAGTTAAGCCAAGGAAGATTCTCATTAACTTTCAGACATTTGCCCTAAAGGAAAAAATCCATCTTTCTGCATTAAAATTAAAAACTCTAAGGGGGGCAGATTTCCCATTTGAAATTATATTGGATCTATCTCGAGTGACCTTAGCTAGACAATGGGAGTTGGGTAAGCGTCTGGATGAATTTTAAAAAGTTGGAGCAACTGCGCAGCTCAAATTCCCTGCATCCCTAAGAGTAATGCATACCAACAAAATGCGCATGATAAGAAGCCCAATGGAGGCAGATGATTTCCTAGAACTCATTAAGAAGGGAGGAGGGGGTAGCTGAGGGATACACAAATAAAAAGAAGCTATATCCTAGGAAGATCTTTGCTTCCTCTCCTCTCATTTCTTTTCTTTCTTGAGGGGTGCTGCAGAGATATGGGGGGGTACACATAGACACGTAGTTATTCTTGGAGGTGGATGCCCGTGGTGTGGGAAAAGAAATATGGGCTAACATCAGGTCCAGGAAGAAGTATGGGAGGGTTTTCCAGGGAAGGGTGGAGGGAGGTAGGAGGGGGGAGCACTGGGTGGGGAGCATGTGGGAAAAAATTATAAAAATTCCTCACAAACCTCAGAGAGATACAACGGATTTAGAAGAACAGAGATATGTCTATCTAGATTTTAACATGGAATGTTAATGGGCTACGTATGAAGGGGCGCAGGGACAAGATATTACAATACCTTAGAGACTCTCCTGCGCAGATTCTGATCTTACAGGAGACATATTTGGCAAAAAAGGAATGTGTGGAGTTATTTAGAAAACAAAGATGGATACAACAGATAATATGTACGGAGCAGAGTGCAACCATAAGAGGGGTTGCAATAGTGGCTAAAAAACAAGCAAAAATATGGAGATCACATATGAGAGCGGATAAGGGGGGTAGGTGGATCATAGCAAGTGTAAAAATAGCAGTTAGGCTACTAACATTAGTAGTATATTATGGTCCAAACCACAATGATTGTGAACCACTTAAAAACATGTTTTCAAATTTGTTAGAGTTCTCGGGTCCGGTAATTGTAGCAGGAGATTTCAACGTAGTAATGGATCTAAAGTTAGATAAATCAAAAAAAGTAGAGCTGTACCTATGCCTAATTCACGAGCCTTTCTGAAAGCCATGATGAACCAACACACTCTGTGTGATCTCTGGAGAGAGAGAGTTGGAAATCTGCAAGGTACTTCATTCCATAATAAGAAATATGGGCATAGATCAAGGATAGACAATTTTTTAGTAGACTGGAGCCTTAGAGAGGATATCTTAGATATTGGATATAAGGTGGCTCATCTTTTAGATCATTCGGCTGTAACAATAACAATTAAAGACATCAGTAAGCGTATAGAAAGGAAGTGGACATTAGACCGCACCATACTGGCAGATATGGAAATAATGGAAAGTTTAAAGGTAGAAGTTACTGAATTTATTAAGACTAATAGTGGTTTCGCTCCAACTGGTATAGTTTGGGACATGTTAAAAGCATTTATTAGAGGTAAGATCACTAGTGCAGTTTGCTACAGAAATAAATGTTATAGCAATGAAATCTCCCGGTTAGAGAATGAAATGGAAAAAATAGAAATTGAAACAAAAAGAACGCTAACAGATGATGCAAGGATTTTGTTAGAAAAAAAATTGCTCCTTTTGAAGAACCAAATGGAGGAAATCCTCCAAGATGGGATGCTAGTAAGCTAGCACGCTTCGAGTATGGGAAGGGGGCAGGGAAGCTTCTAGCTTGGAAAATTAAGACGTACCAGAATAGGAATCGGATTAAGGAGATTAAGGAGGAACAGTTTGGGGATATTCTGAGGAGTGAGACTGAGATAGAAGAGGCATTTAAGGAATATTTTCGGGCTTTATATACTGAGGCGGAGATAACTGCAGAAGCGGAGATTGAGGGATGGTTAGCAGAGTCTATCCAACCCTTAGATGCTAATCAACAAAACATCTTAAATCAAGATATCACTCAGGAAGAAGTTAGTATGGCCATTCAGTCAAGTAAGGGGGGTAAAGCTGCTGGGCCGGATGGTATACCAATGGAGCTGTATAAAATCCTTCGGGAAGTGTTAATTCCATTTGTAACAGGAATGATAGCAGAGATATTAGATCAAGGGGAGCAACTACCAAATTCCTGGAATGAGGCTATTATCAATTTCATTTTGAAATCAGGAAAGGACCCTGTTAGATGTGAATCATATAGGCCAATATCTCTCCTGAACAAGGATTATAAGATCTTCACAAAAATCCTGGCAGGAAGATTAAGTAAGATAGCCGGAAAAGTGATACATAAAGATCAGAGGGGCTTTGTAAAAGGAAGGTATCTACAAGAGCTAACATATGGGTTAATAGGAGCTATTGATTTTGCAACAACTTATGCATCCCCTTTAGCAATAAAAACATTAGATGCCTCCGAGGTCTTTGATAGGGTGAGGTGGTCTTATTTGTTCACCGTTTTAAAACGGTATGAGCTGAGAGGTAAACTTTGTAGAGTAATCCAATTAATATATCAAGAACCCTCAGTAAGAGTTTTGGTGAATGGGAACTTATCTTCATCCTGTAAAATACTTAGAGGTATAAGACAGGGCTGTCCCCTCTCCCCCCTTTTGTTTAATTTCTATATAGAGGCCTTCGCACATAAACTCAGAACAACAACTGACATTCCTCCCTTCTTTCAGGGGAATGGGTGAAGAAGGTAGCACTATAAGCGGATGATCTCATGTTTTTTTCCTCAGAACTAGGGGTGGCTCTGCCGGCTATTATACGGCTGGCTTTAGAATTTGGTAAGGTGTCGGGTTACTTAGTAAACGAGGACAAAACAAAGGTTATGGTATGGAACCAGGGAAGGGAGAATCAGCTGATTAAGAGGGAAACGCGATACCTGGGTCTAAAAATAGTACAATATATAAATGAAATCTCTGAAGTAAATCTGAGGAAAATATTAAAAGAGATTGTGCAACTAATGAAGGGATGGGCACACCTTCCCCTAACGGTTCTGGGAGGGTTAATTTGGCCAAGATGACAATATTGCCAAAAATCACTTTCCTATTTAACACCTGCATTTCAAGAAACCTAGCATAGATAAAATCCAGCAGGCAATAACTGCCTTTATTTGGGCATATAAGGGGAGCAGGATCTCTTGGAAAAAACTGCGGAGAAAAAGAGAGAAAGGAGGATTAACCCTACCAGATATACAATATAATGTTTGGGCCTTTCAATTGACAAACTCTAGAATGCTTGTGAAAACACCAGATGGATCAGAAATAGGATCTATGTTCTTGGCAATGTTAAAAGAAAGTAAGGCCGGATGTAGATGGTTTCTTTTTTTAATTCGGTGACCCAAAGTACTTTAAAAAATGTAAACTAAAGGTACTACAAGCAATAGCGAGAATATGTACCACATCAGACGACGTTCAAAATTGGATTACTACTCCCACTGTGCCCCTATTTGGGAATTGCCAGGGACCCCGAAGTGTCTTCATGATAAACTGGCATTACCTATAAGAAATGCGGGTGTAAGGGTCTGGGGTGATCTGACACGAGATGGTAGTCTTATACCATGGCGAGATTTAAATGGGATGATGGAGGGTAATCTTTCAAAGTTCAAATATATACAACTAAAAAGTTGGGAACAAAGTTGAAAATTGCAGTTGGGAGTGGGAAATGATTTAGAGGAGCAACTGGTCGTAAAACCATCAGGAAACAAGGAAGTCTCATTCTGGTATTGGGAAATACAAGACATCGTACTCTGGCAAAAGAGCTGTGGGGAAGATACTTGCAGAGGGAGCAGTTACAAAATATTTGGCAAGTATCGATGCGTACATTATATCCCATTGTCAAGCCTGCTTTTTTAAGAAGAAACCACCTTTTCTCACTCCACAGGACATATATAACACCTGAAAAACTGTCAAAGATGGGGAAGGGAAGACCTACCCTCTGTGCAAAATGCTTTAAATAGAATCTTGTGGCGGCAATTTATGTGTCTGTAGCGTCCTCGTGTGAGGATGCTACGTGCATGACACGACTGCCATCTATGTTCAATATATGTTCGTTCGTTATGTATATATTGTGTTGTGATATGTAAATATTTTTGTTCTCACTTCACGTCACCAATTTAAGTGTAATTGTATAGTGTATATATCTGTGTGTGCATATATTTGTTGTTTTCTCATTTTTGAGTACACAATTTCTAGCAATTTGCTATAAAATCATATACTGACTCAGAAGTATAAGAGTTTCTTTTGTTTGGACTTAATTTTGATATTTCTCATTGAATGCTAGTCTCATCTTGATAGAGGGACCAATTGCACAAATAAATTATACGCTTTCTAAAGCTAATAGGTGGCAGAACCGCAGTGTTCTTATCAAGGCACATATTCTTATGGCTGATGACACTCTGAGCAAAATTGGGACAAAGCTTAGAACTTTAACTGCTGAACCTGTGAAGTTTCTAAAAGGATTTGCTGACACAGAAGAAGAATGTGACTTTAAAGATGTAGAAAAATACCTTGTGCATGTGTGGAAAACACAATCTGACTGTGACACATTTGACGATCTTCGGTACAGTGAGTTCAACAGGTCAGTCCTGCTAAGTGGCTTTCCATCGATGTCATATTCTGTGCATGGAAACATTAACAGAGCGTTCTACTTGATCAGAAGATGTGTAAATGTTTTGTATCATGCATATGTAGAGAAAGATCCGTATGAATTTGTTTGGGAAGATATTGATGGGGGGCTAAAACCTACAAAATGTCTAAAGCCTCCACCCACAGAACTCACATGTACATGTATTTGTAAAACCTGTACTACAAAACGATGTCCCTGTAGATATGTTCTTCTCAAATGTTCAACATTCTGCAAATGTACCACGAGCAATTGCCGAAACCAATAAATAAAGTGAATTATGAAAATGATTCTAAAACAGGAGTGATAAACATTATTTTTTTTCATATTCAGATCTTCAACATGGTTCCTGGAATATTACATCATCACAACAACACATCCGCAATTTTTAGAAAATGACGTCCAGAAAAATTCGGCTCAGATCAGCAATGTCTACCCAAGCTGAATTACTTCTCTAATGATCCAAAAACCCAAATCAAAAATAAAAATCTCTGGACAACAATTTTTTTACAGAGGTATGTCAGAGGGCCATGTATTATTAGTACACTTCAATGTTATCAAAGTGTGGCAGCCTACTAAAACAGCACAAAAACTCATACTCGGCTATACCAGGCAATGAATTCAAAATATGCAGGAAAGTTCTATAGGAGCATTTACCTGTGTTATTTTACCTTCTCTGCAGCCACAAATATAGGCCCTAAAAACGGTAGGAAAAAATAAATAAACTCACTTGGAAGAATTTAAGAATAACTTGGAATATTTCATTCTTTTCTGCATAAAGACTATTGCAGACATCTGACAGGGTTAAATCTGCAAACACATATATGCTTTTCATAATAAAATATGCTCGTTTATCTATTCCTAAAATATATCAAATGTAAATACAAGATGGGTCTGGGAATAACCTCTGCTTTCTATACAAATGAGATTCCCTGAGAAAGACATGCAAAAACCGAGCCCAATAGAAAGAAATATATTTAATGCATACCTTGTCTTTAAATTGAATTGAATGTATTATGCACTGCAAGTCGGAATGCTGCCAGGGGGATTTCTGACTGAGAATAAAAAAAAACTCACACTAAGAGTACCGCATGCTGATTTTTTTAATAAATACATTCACCTTTCCCGAGCTACAGACTGACAGATTTTCAAAAGAAAGAACAAAAATAAGAATGTACATGTCTTCCAGCAACATGCATTAATATGCGATATTTATTCTGAAAACTGTTCCAGGGACGCAAAAATAAATATTGAAGTCCATGTTCCAAATGCTGTGTTTTCCACCAAGCTGTCTGTTTCCAAGGCCCCCTGAAACTAATGTTTTGTTTGAAAATATTCGCTTTCATTAAAAAACACATTATTATGGATTTGACTTAATTGGCGGACTTTTTTCCAGAACTTTAATAAAGACATTTCATGATTGCAAATTAGGAACAAACCATAGTGTGAGTGTGTCAAAACTAAAACGAGGCTGGCCAGAACTCGTAAAATTAATTGAAACATTATGTTTAAAAAAATCTTTAAAATATCAACATGTATAGGTGTGAGTCAGTCTCTCCTCATCCCTCATTTTTTTTTGTCTATTATGTTAAAGCAGTGCCCTGTAAGGTGTGTAGTCCAGACACACAAACGGCCGGCTTTAGTTCAGTGCGGCTGCACTGGGGGCTGACCTGTAGGGGGGGCATCGACCTCAGGGGGGTGTTGTGTTTATATATAATATAAAGCACCTGCTGCAGAGTTCCTTGTGCATTCAGCTTTTGGGCAGCAATAAAAAGACCAAGGGGCATATTATCGAGACAATTATCGCCGCTGTAGCGGCCGTTTTCGGCTGAAAAGCGGCGATAATTCTATCGCAGTATTAACAAGGACACGCTAACATGCTTTAGCGTGTGTTTCCTTGTGTTAGCACCCGTTTCACTAACGCCTTGCATCTCATCGCTAATGAGATGCAAAGTAGGCGTGCCTCACATTCACTACATGGGAAAACATCGCTAACGCAGCTTCGCGCTATTTACAACGATGCCCCATACCCACGTAGCGACAATAAAAATCGTGCTCAGGCCCCATTAACGCTGGATTCTAACGTCAGAAAAATTTCTGACTTAGCTATATTACCCTATAGGAGGTGGATTGTCAGGCTAAATCCACCATGGCTTATTATCAAGGAATTCCCTATCGCTGTAATATTATCGCTGGATTACCAGCAATATTCCAGCATTTCACCGCTTTCGCTGGAATTTTTATCGCATTGGAGATAGCCGTTGATAATAACGCGCTATCTCAGCGATTAATTCCAGCGATAACTAAAATCACGCTAAGTGCGCTTAGCGATATTTATCGCTGTCAGTTGATAATATGCCCCCAAGATTACTCTTGTGATTCATGTTCCTGCTAAAAGGAGAGATCAGAGTTTTGTCTAGTGGCGTTTTGACTCACCATAAAGTAGTGCAGAGGGTTAATATGCCTGCTGCGAAGAACAGATCTGTATTTTATGTGGATAGCTGACTGGACTAGTTGAAGCCACCCTTTACCAGCACTTTAAAACAAATAAAATGTATGTAAGAAAGGCGATGGAGAGCTAAGGGGCACATTTTCTGGGTGGTAGTGAGGGATTCCGAGGAGAAGGCCAAGAAGGGGGAGGGGGCCAAAAAAGATTGTCGCACCGGGCACCTCAAGCACTAAATCGGACCCTGGTTACACATCAGTTTGCCAAGATTTTCAGGATGTCTTATGGTTCCTACTAAGTAAGTAAGGCTGTGTGTTTGGACAGCATATACGTCAGACTATGGGTATTGAGTCTACTCATACCATCAGAATATGTTGACCAAGTTCCTGGCTAGCTCACAATGCACCATCTGTACCCCTAAAGCTGACAGGGTACCTTATGGTATCTGCAACCTCAGAACACAAAACCTCCTATCCCCCTTCCGGAAAAATCTTGGAAAAAGATCTGCCCTTTCATTATTGCCCTAGGCACATGCAAAGGAAGACACAAGAAATACACAGATTGGAATTTCAAACTTTCTTTTGAGCAATTGGATTCTTGTGTAAAAAACATGAGCTGCAATTATTAGCAGAAGAAAATAAAGCATAGTTACCAGCATCACAAGAATGGTGAACTAGATGAATAGTTCAACCATTATGACTTTGCTGTGATTATAGGAATATATAAATAATTATCATACTAATAACCCTACCTAACCATAACTATGCTAGAGAGCATAATATAGTGTGCATTCTGTCAGATATCTAGGAGTAACTTAACTCCCCATTTACCTGTATGTGTGATGTATCAAGAAGCCAGCCTGGTGTAGGACAGGCCTGCATCCTTTGCAGGATGGCGATAGAAGTCAGCAGGGCTGGAAATAAGTCATGGGCGATCGTCCTGGATAATCCATGAAAGTGCTCCTCTGAAAAACTAAGGGGCCGATTCCGATTCAGGCCGGAAATCACCCTGACCGAGCCGGACCCGGAGAGATTTCCGACCCAATCGGACTCTGGCAGTCCGACCGAACGAGTACGATTCGCACGCATGCAATCGGACTCGAGTCGGTCGGACTCCCATTGAAGTCAATGGGAGCCGGACGTACAACGCGTACGTGGGCTCCAGTTGACTCAATGGGTGCGAGGCGAACAAGGGCGCCCCCTACGGCGGGTACGCCTCGATGCGAATCGCGCCGTACATGCACAGGTAGGGGGGACCCATGGGTCCCCCCTGTGTGCGACTCGCGCGGCTACGTGAACAGGGGGGTCCGACACGGACCCCCAAAGTCCGCCTCCGACTGCTCTTTCGAGCCGGACGGCGCGAGTCGGTCAAACTGCTCGCGGCGCGCATCGTACTTGCCCGGCCGGGGAACGTCTCCATTGCGCGGTGCGAGTCGTGTCCGTGCGAGTCGGTCGGAGCGGTTCGGACCGCGTACGAGTCGGTCGGCGATTTCGCATGCGCTCGCATCATACTCGCTCGGCCGGACGCACGTACGAATCGGTCGGGAAAAAGGGCTCCGAATCGGATCCGGTTAAGCCGAATCCGATTCGGTGCCCTACCGGCCGAGATCGGAATCGGCCCCTAAATGTGAGAAGCAGTTTATATAATAAAAACTGTCCCTGTTCGCACTGTGCCAGAGGTCCTCAGCTATTCATTGTTTCTAGTTCCTACTCAGAGCTGTCTCCGTACAGACAACAAGACGCAAAGGATGCATGCTCAGTGTACTTTATCCTTGAACATAATGTACAGTAGTGTGATAAAATGCCAATGAAGAAATGTGGTTGCAAGCAGAACACTTTATGAGTACATTATCATGTAGGCGCAAAGCAGCCAAAAAGTCACTTGTCTAAAATGATGTCAAATTTAAATGTGAACATGTAAAATGGAAGCTTTTTGTGAACGGGCCCTGTTAAACATCATGGCAAGGGATCAAACTAAAGGGAACAGGAAGAGAAAATTAGAAAGAAAAGTCTGCACAGAAATCATGAAGTCTTTGCTGAATAGCAAAGTTTTAAAGGAACTATAGTTAGATTGCAAAGGCAAACAGACCTAATTCATCCTAAAGATTGTAGGGCCCCGCCAAGGTTGGTAGAAGCTCTCTCAAGTAAGACAATTGGAATTCAAAAATGTGAGTTGCTCATTAAGGATAATTTTTAAAATAATAATAAAAAACACAAGTGTAAACACAGAGTTAGATACACCCATGATATTTGATAGCAAAGATGTCTATGCCATCAACAACAAGCTTAGGTGACATAAATAGTGAACGGGTAAGATGGCAGTACCATGAACATTTACATGGCCCTTGTTTGTGTCATGATTGTGAGAAGTTGGCCTGGTATATGCTGTCCACTACTTAAAGTGGGCACCTTGCACCAGTCCAAATGAACCTTATGATGTATGAGGCCAAAGATAACCTTTAGAAAGCTATCCTAGTGGTAGCTGTGGAGAGCAGCCTTCAGGCTTAATCTCAAAGGAATCTAAAGCAGCATGTTTTACCAGAACATCACCTCCTATATTAACTAAATGAAAGGAGAAACACACAGTAGTTATATAAAAATATGTATTTATTAATATAACACTGTCTACTATCCTCTACACGACGATAGAACACAAAGCACACAATACTAGATCAATAGAACAGTTGTAAGTAGCACAATACACAGTGGGCTCCAGGGGGAGACCAAACCATATACTAAAATAGTGGTATAACAATCATGACTGGGATCAAGACAAGGTCTGGAGCACGTAGAACCGTTGGGACCCCAAGGAACTCCCCAAGATGAGTAGATACGTACCCCAAGGAGGACGGGTGCAGTGTGCTAACACAACCACGGGCTCAGAACAATTCTATGGGGAAGTCGCGGTTACAGTTTTAAAGTTTAAGGACCCTTCTAGGAGGACTTCAAGCGAACCCTTTGGAACTTAAGAGTTTGAAGAGGCACCCCACCCGTGGATACCTGAAGGAAGTGGCCCTTAGGGGCCACCCGGGTTATTTACAACCACCTGCTATGCCTTCCCAAGTAATGAAGAGAAGGTCAGACAGTAGAGAATACAAACAGGCTTTTATTAGCAATACTCTGCAGAGGAGTCCAATCTGACCTGCGCCCTAAGATGTCTGCCAAGGGACTGGCTCCCCAACAGTCTGCAACACCTAATCATTCCTCCAAGAACCTCCAACCACGCCCACAGTGGAAAGTTACCAGCTTAGGCCAGACATGAACAAAGGAGGCACAGAAGGATGGCTACCACCTGCCAGATGGGTACAGGCTTATCACAAATTCAAGGTTACCGTGCTGGGTCTCAGCGTCTCCTAACGTGGGAGCAGAACTACACACTTGGATAGGTGTGTGAGGGCAGAATGGTCTATTCATTAGTAAGCCGGGAAGCAGCCTTGAACAGAGAAGAAAATAATAACTAAATACAGTGTTCTGCTGAGGCAAGCAATACAAATAATGAGGCCTAGTTCAGGCACAGCCTAATAGGGATTACGAAATACAAAATGGAGTCACACTCTCTAACTAAAGCTTGCACGTTGCAGGAATAACTCAGTGGGTTGCATAACGTGAATACAAATGGTGTCTATTTAGCCACACACTGCTAACCTAATATAACATGAAACGAGTGTATAGCAAGAATGGGGTTTTAAAACCTAACAGACCCTCCTTTTAGCATGGGTGGCTAAATACTTTATTGAGGCTATCCGGGAGGGTCTTTACAATTCTAAGTGGGGATAAAGAAAATGCATAGTCACTCAAATTGCAAAGGGAAACAAGGCAGCACGGGTATATCAAAATCCCTTTAGTATTCAAAAATACCTACATGTATCAACAACATATCCTGTATATTTTGCATCATCATAGTAGAGACTCATTTTGTAGCTAGGTGGCATTCTGATTACCCTTGTAAACACTCATACAATCTTCTGGATGTAAGGTACCCTCCTTTCCATCTGATCCAGGTGTATACCCCTGGTGTACTACTATATACTCCAACACTGCGTCATAATCAGACTGTATCAGAACTATTCAAATGAACGTTATTAAGCAGGGAAACTATAAGAGACGTGTTGACCTAAAAGATATCTACATCAACGCTCATCAACCCTTCTATCTCCTTCTGAAACATGATCTTAGCATTTGTATTGCATGGATGTCCTTTCCTTAACAGTTAATGTACTTACGCAGTAGATGCAACGAACTGGCAGACAGTGCATACAAGGGCCTATTTGCGTGTCACATATTTTCACATTGTACCTGAGGGTAGGTGCAATACGTAGATGGGGCAACAAATACAGTGGGGAAAATAGAAAAGAAAAACAGCATTTGCAAACCAGTCCCTCGGATGCTAAGTATGAACTTGTGATCCACAGGTGAAGCGAACATTATGAGGCGGGATCTAGGACGGGCCTATTGTCATGTTCAGTCTGTAAATGAAGTCATATGTTCTCGCCCATCTTAATCTCCCCCGCCCCTGGATACGAAAACGAACTGTCATATTAACTGTCATGACAGGCATCTGCCTAATGTACACATTCTTTTGGAGTGCGCAAATCACTAAATGCATTATCTAGGACTGGAGAACGTAATTGAAGGTACACCAATCTGAGCACTTGTATTATCACTTTATGTCCTCCAGTGCTCCTCTGTGCGAGGAGCCAAAGTAATAAACATGTTCACAAGAGAAACTGGTGCTGTATGAACTTGGGAGTGCACAGGATACTTCTCATTCAGGGAGTAGGATGTTCCTAACACTATTATTAGCACAATAACAACTATGGATGCAACTTGTACTTTCTATGTACAGACCCCGCTCTGAACAGGGAGGTGCAAAAAGGGTTATTTTCCTCATCAAGTGGGTGACCAAATGGATACATGAGATTGGGCGAGAAATGTAACACAATGGAATTGGTGACCAGGGAACAGGAGGAAGGGCAAAACCCTTCTTTCCAGTGTCTTTCAGAGAGTCATCACTGGCAGGCTCCTATTGTTCATCTGGCGTAGGCGCTGTCGAGCACCGGCGGTGGAGCTACTCGTCTAGCTCTTTCTGGAAAAATCCTCTTCACTCAGGATAGGGCACCCTCCATCCTGGAGGACACCCTCAACTAATCCTGTCCAGTGTCCAGGCCAGTGCACCAATCTCTTTTTCCCTACTCTATCGCTGGTACCTTAGACAGGGTACCTGCACCCTATTCTTCATCCATGAAGTCCATCCCTACTCATTCAACTTTCCCTCTGGTGCACTGTCCTTCCGTCGGGGCGCAAATTGTGCCTCAATGCTCCGGGCACAGGGGGGGGGGTCAATGGGGTCAGACTCAAGAGGACCAGGGGGCAGAGACTCAAACAAAGGCGAGCCCACAAGCTGGGCTCAATGGGCTAGGACTCAAGCACAGGTGAACCAACAGGCTGGGGCTCCTGGATAGCCCCTCTCTCTGTGTTGTTTTTTGGTTGTACTGCCTCGTCCAGCACTTCTTTGCTCTGCAGCTCCGCAACAAGCCGTCTTGCGTACTTACAACACAAAACAGTATACAACAATATATGTACCACGCACAGAAGCCGAAGAAGAAAAACACAGGGGCATATTAGCAAGACCCACGTTAAAATTATCGCCGTTTTAGCGGCAGGAAACTGCCGCTAAAACGGCGATAATGGGCTTGCTAATATGCGTTATGGAATTCCAATAGAAGCCCAGGTTAGATGTCCTGCACATCTAACCTGGGCTTCTATTGGAATTCTATAACGCATATTAGCAAGCCCATTATCGCCGTTTTAGCGGCAGTTTCCTGCCGCTAAAACGGCGATAATTTTAACGTGGGTCTTGCTAATATGCCCCACAGTTTCAAGTGTTAGGCATTCAGAGTTAAGGCTCATGCACCCCATGCACCCCATGCACCTCATTTAATATGTACGTCCCCTAGTCGCCAAGGAGCTAATCTCCTACCCCCCTTGGACAGTAGGTGACCTAAACAGGTGACCTCCTGTCGACAATACTTGCCCCTTTTAAAAAGCAGACTTCCTAGCCATTCAGAGCTAAGCACAGGAACAATTTGTTAGAAATGGTGGTCTCTAGTTGGCAGAGGTAGGTACCTCTGTCCAAACAGGGACCCTTCCCTCCAGTCAGGGTAAGGGGAATACACACTTTAGATAACCCCTACTCACCCCCTTAGTAGCTTGGCATGAGCAGACAAGCTCATCCGAAAGGCAATGTACAAAGCATTTGTACCAACACTCACAGTAACACAGTGAAGACCCAAGGGCACTACACCAAATGCACATCCTCTTCTTCTGTCACACTGAAACAAGACAATCAATCCACAAAAAGACAGAAACGCACGGAAAAGTTGGACAAGAAAATATCTGCTTCCTAAAAGTGCTGTTGTCAAACACAGACTTTAAAAACCATACTTACTAAAAGATGTATTATCAAATTCTGAGCTCATTCCTATTTTCTATCTTATCCCTGTGAAGGATATACTCGTAAAATGTTACAAAAATTCCCCATTCCGTCCTATCAGCAGGACAGCCCTTCAATAGTGATAAAGGAAAATGGTATCTTTTCACCACCAGGACACGCCACACACACCAGCACACATCAGCACATATCCCACTCCTCACATACACCGCGCCCCACCCAGGGGGGGGGCCTGGGCCCACCATAGTGGTGCCCTATGGACAAACTGCATGCAGGCACTGCAGTGGCAGGCCCGAGACGTCTTTTCCGGGACACTCATGTGGATGGCACAATCAGCGCTGCAAGCCTACTAGTAGCTATTTATTTACCAGCCCTGGCACAATCAGTGCACTTCACTAGGGATCTACTAGTAAAACCAATATGCCAATCAGGGAGAACAAAGCACAGTATCAATTTACACAGAAAGCACTCGCACTGTGACACTGATCAGCAGTGGCAAAATACCCAAAGCATCTGAACCAGCAAAAACAAAATCTAGCACAGCATCAAAAACATAGGAGGTAGAGGCAAAAAGTCAGGGAAACCACGCCAAGGATGCCATGTCTAACACTATGTAACTGTACTGTCCTTACAACTTTGCTGTGTGTCTGAAACGATGAGCAAGTAACTACCCCTTTCAAACCTGTTTATGGACGCTCCGTCCTTCTTCATAGTCCTAAGAAGCGCAGCAGAACTTATGACTCCTACTAGTCTATGTGAAATCCGGACAAAGACCTATTATTGAAATAAATAGTACCGCCAAAGAATGTATTTTAGATCGGTGATAGAAAAACATTGAGCAGCAGAAGGAATCATTAGCAAAGGCATAGCAATGGCTAGAACAGCAGGATGTAGGAAAACCACTTTTTCATGAACTTCACACCAACCAATCACAGAATTGTAAACACAATCAAAAGAATGGGACTATTACTATCTACCAGCCGTCTCTTCACCAACACCTTTCTCAACCAAATCCTGTACCATACACAACAAGGCTCGTGAAATCTGTAGGAATCCCAGCTCTACATCGCCTGTTGCCCACAAAGTGGATGGCACATTCTCAAAACTCGGGGGGGGGGTGGGCAAACACCATTCACTACTTACATTGAGGCCCGTCATCACGCATTCACCTGCTTGAGAGCAGTAATAGTAGGATGCCAAACCCATCACATGCTCACCACAATTAGACATTAACTAAAACAGAAATCCACTGTAAAAAGGACCAATAATCAGAGCAAGAAAGCGCAAAACATGTGCTACAACCAATGTGTCTGAAGCACCCACCAAAACACTCATAGCACTGTGCTATGTTAAATACGTAACAGAAAGAGGCAATCTATTCCTTTTAATTCGCAAAACAAATCTTTTCCTGTCAGGCCTGAGTCACAAACAACAAATTGGTGACCTTTCTCAAATGAACCTGCAAACCTTTCTAAAACTTATTTTGTAATTGCTCCTTTTAAAACCCCAACAACTTTGATATTGCACCTTGTATTTCTGCTCCTGAAACAACACCTTGTAACTCTCTTTCACTCCCTGCAAACACCTTTTCTAAGCAAACCTTTCTAAATCCGTCTGCCTTTCAAACTTTTTTTCCCTTCGTGTCTCATGGCTCTGTCTGCTGTTTTGCATGTCCCACTGAAAAGAGCCCAAACCAGATGAGGCTGTATATTCCTGCCAGCTAGAGAAATTCCATTCTTATCTTCAAGGCCAAACAGCGAACCTTACGTTAATCATGAGCGTGTATTTCAGTCCTCCTACTGCACCTTGCAAATGCGTGTCTGTTCAATCCACCTCCAACATACACAAATCAATCAAGAACTAATTGAGTAGCATCAGACTGAAACATCCCAACAAGCCCACATCCTTTCCATCCTAGTTCGCCTTTGTGAACCTCCTTCAGCCACGTTAAAAAAAATGAAATCTAACATAGACTGCCTCTCCCATTTTTCTACGTATCTGTCTGCTTCTCTGCTGTTCCCTGCACACTGAGCCCCCTCCTTGAGAATTTCTCTCCTATCTGAAAAGGCCGCAGCCAGCCTGCCAGAACAAACTGAATTCATGAGCTATGTTTTCCAACCTTGAAAATCCTTTTCATTCAGACAAAAATACATGCTGCCTGGAGTGCTTGAAACACCTTTTCCAAATTAAATACAGGTTATATTGCGATGTCAGTTCCACACTAAACACATCGGCATCTGTGCAAGGCCCATTCATTCAGCCTTTACTTTCATGTACCAAACTTTAAAAATACATCTTTCATGTCTATAGCTCAGAACAACTTTCGCCATTTCGCAATGTCCAAAGCTAAATATGAGATCTGGGCGCCATCAACGCACCCCTTCTTTTCTCTCTTTTTGTTTTGTTTTATTTATTACGTCATGCTCGCTAACTGTCTCACTTCACATTCTCTCCCATTGCACATTCCTTCATCCTTTCTCACACCACTCATCCTATGTAAAGGAAAAAAAAAGAAAACAAACAGATATATATATACATACACACACATTATCACTATATAAACATACATATATATATATATATATACATGTATACACACTATCACCATATTTCTTTCTTTTAATTGTTCAAAATGAGGCGCCTGCTGAGGGCAAATTAAGCTCTTTCCAAGTATTTTCAAGAAAGGGTCCAAATGCATTATTTTGCCTGGCAAAGGAATTACAAGTACTTTTCTTCAAAAGACAGTCCGCAGACCGTACCAAAACAAACTGACGGTGCACCATATTCACAAAACACACTCACAGACAAAAAAAAGAAAGCTCTCAAGAGCAGTCCTCAGACTGCGCCATGGCAAGTCAGTCCTCAGACTGAACCAAAACAAGTCAGGCTCTAGCCTGAACCAAAACAAGTCAGTCCTCAGACTGCACCAAAACAAGACAGTCCAAAGACTGTACCAAGACAAGAAGACAGGCTCTAGCCCCAAACCTTTTCAAGAGTAGACCAAATTTCCAGTTGGCCTGGCAGATTGTCCGCAAACAGTCCCAGGCCTTTTCAAAAGTGGGCCAAATTTCCAGTTGGCCTGGTAGGCTGTTCACAAACACTCTGTGTCTTTTAAAAAGGGTCCGCAAACCCACCAAGTTCAAACCAAGACAGCCCGAAGACCGTACCAAGAAACAGCCCGTCGGCTCGTGCCGTTCAAGCAAGGCAGTCCGAAAACTGCACCAAGACAGTCCGGAGACTGTACCAAGACACAGCCCGAAGGCTCGTGCCGTTCAAGAATGGCGCCATTTTTTCAAGAATCAAATCACTCACCTGGTGCACACAGGTCGAGTCAAGTTATTCTCCACTGCCGACTCTTTGGACCAAACGGTCAACTCCAAGGTTTCGCCTTCTCAGGACCACAGCCGGTGACCACTAGACGAGGAGTCGCCTGATCAGACGGGCGGGACAGCTGCGAGAACCAAGCTCGATCGTGTGGGGTAGCCCGATCCGCCCGACCGACCGGACGCAACCCCGACCCTGCAACCCGATTACGGGTGAGCTGGATCACCTTGTGGGGTCCCTGTTCGGGCGCCATCTATAGGAAGTGGCCCTTAGGGGCCACCCGGGTTATTTACAACCACCTTCTATGCCTTCCCAAGTAATGAAGACTCGGTCAGACAGTAGAGAATACAACCAGGCTTTTATTAGTAATAATCTGCAGAGGAGTCCAATCTGACCTGCACCCTAAGATGTTTGCCGAGGGACTGGCTCCCCAACAGTCTGCAACACCTAATCATTCCTCCAAGAACCTCCAACCACGCCCACAGTGGAAAGTTACCAGCTTAGGCCAGACATGAACAAAGGAGGCACAGAAGGATGGCTACCACCTGCCAGATGGGTACAGGCTTATCACAAATTCAAGTTAACGTGCTGGGTCTCAGCGTCTCCTAACGTGGGAGCAGAACTACACACTCAGATAGGTATGTGAGGGCAGAATGGTCTATTCATTAGTAAGCCGGGAAGCAGCCTTGAACAGAGAAGAAAATGATAACTAAATACAGTATTCTGCTGAGGCAAGCAATACAAATAATGAGGCCTAGTTCAGGCACAGCCTAATAGGGATTACGAAATACAAAATGGAGTCACACTCGTTAACTAAAGCTTGCACGTTGCAGGGATAACTCAGTGGGTTGCATAACGTGAATACAAATGGTGTCTATTTAGCCACACACTGCTAACCTAATATAACATGAAACGAGTGTATAGCAAGAATGGGGTTTTACAACCTAACATACCATAGTACCGGAGTTACCTATCCCAGGAGAGCCGGGTGCATAGGTCTGGGGTGGCGTCGGAAACTGCCATCGTTCTCAATGGAGGGCTGTGAAGAAGTACTGATGCCGTGAAGGTGAAAAGGATCCGGTAGAATCCAAGCCTGGATTCTAGAGGGAAGGAACCTGAAAGCAGAGGGGACAGAGTCTGGGTCAATTCAGCGTGACCAGGAGCTCGGTAGACAAATTCCCACCGATGTCGGGTGCTTCAGATGCGAAGAAGGGATGCTTGACTCTGCAGCCACGAGGACCAGGAGACGTCGAGGACAACCAGGAGCCGGAGGTGGGCTGTCCCACGAAGGATGTCGAGTTCTGAGGGGTTTGTGTCTGGCTGGAGCACCAATCAAGCCTTGGCAAAAGCATCACACGAAGGAAGGTCAAGCAGGTTACAGTGTCGACCAGCAAGGTCCAGGGGACTCACCAAACAATGGAGAGTCAGGGCACGTCTGGAGCAACCAGGAAAGCCCAACAGAAATCAAGATGACCCTCAGAGAGACCCACAGAGAGACCCACAGGCTGAAGGACCAGGAGTCATGAAGGGACCTCAAGCCAGTTTGCTAAGTACCAGCCCACGGAGCACACAGTGTGAGGAGGCCGGAGTTCTTTGGTGCAAATACTGCTCAGGGTCAGGACTACATGGAGTCCAATGCACAAGCTTGGGAATTGCCAACAAGCATATGCAACTGCAAATGGACACGGTGCACAGGGGTTCAGGTTATGCAGTCCCCAGGAGGGATACTGGCCTTAAACTTGCTGAGAAGGCAGATCAACCTCAGAGAACTTCAGAAACCCACCTCCTGTGTTGCTGAATTCTTCAGAGTCCGCAGGGGCTCAGGGGCAGCAGACCGGTCTGTTGCGTTAAGGTGCCTGCTAGGGCAGGGGAGTGACTCCTTCACTCCAAGGAAGATTCTTCAGTTGTCCTTAGTGCACCACAGGTCCTGCACGGAGTCTGTATGGAGCAAGGGCACAGACAAAGCTTTGGACGGAGAGGGAGACGAAGTCGGGCCCAGTCGAAGTCCAGCGAAGTCCAGAGTGTCCAGACGGTCGAAGGTCAGTAATTTCTTCTTGTAGAATCTTGTCCACGTAAAATCTAAAGTCTTACAGCCAGGTATGCCAATTTGTTCCCATGGGAGAGGGTTGGACAGATTCGGGGGACCCTCCTAGGGGAGGGTCAGGACAGAGGGGTGGTTACACCCATGTCCTTTGTCCAGTTTCGTGCCAGAGCAGGAGCCAATGGCTCCCAGAACTGGTTTGAGCTGGACTATGCACAGAGACACCAATTGTGCCCCAAGTGCAGACTTTCAGGCACTCTCAGAGTGCACCTACCCAGCCCCAATACACTAAATCCTGTCTGGGAGGTGGTCACACCTCCCTGTGACAGGATGCCTATTGTGCTGCCTTTCTCTGCTCGAGCTTGGCTGAGCAGCAGGAGGGCAGAAGTGTGTCTCTGGTCGGCAGCATCCATTTTGTGCTGACCGGGTCGAGAAGGCTGGCACCGGATAGACCAGTGACCCCATGAAGCTCGCTTCTGAAGGGTGGAATCATACCTCCCACACCGGTTACCGGTGTGGGAGGTATGATTCCAAGGTGTTTGATACCAAACACGATATGTTTTTATGCAGCCCCTTTCGAGATAGCATTTACCGCGAGGTTATATTGCACCTCTACCTATATGTCCGGCTGAGTCACAGACAACCCGGGAGAATGGTCTCCGAAGGCTGCAGAGAGGCTCTGCTCATGCAGGGGCACCTTCTCACTAAAAACCCAGCACCCTGCCTTCAGGATTGATAAAGCCTGCTAATGGGGTGACTTATACCTTTTTAAGTGTAGTGACCTATAGATATATTGAACCTATATCTAAAGTAAGTAGTGCAAGCACTATCTTACACAGGCTGCTGTAGCAGACCGAGAGTTCCATTTTGCATGGCCTCTCAGGGGTGGCATAATACATGCTTCAGCCCATGGGAGGCCTCTGGGGTACCTATACCCTGGGTACATGGGTACCATATACTAGGGGCTTATAAGGGTACCCCAGTATCCAATATGGAGTGTACCAATTTAAAGGAGAAAGCAGATAGACTGGGGTCCTGATTAGCAGGATCCCAGTCAGACTAGTCCAAAAAAGTGCAACATCAAGCAAAAAGTGGGGGTAACCATAAGAAGCAGATCCTACTTTCCTACCAACCCCCCCCCCAACGAAAGGACATGAGACTAACCTTGACCAGTTGAGTCTTCATTTTCTAAGTGGAAATATCTGGAGAATCCATCTGCATTGGCATGGTTACTCCCAGGTCTATGTTCCACTGTCTAGTCCATCCCCTGTAGGGAAATGGACCACCTCAAAAGTTTGGGGTTTTCACCCTTCATCTGTTTTAGCCATGAAAGGGGCTTATGGTCTGTCTGAACAATGAAGTGAGTACCAAACAAGTATGGCCTCAGCTTCTTCAGAGCCGAAACCACAGCAAAGGCTTCCCTCTCAATAGCTGACCAACGTTTCACTCTGGGGGTCAGCCTTCTGCTTATAAAAGCTACTGGCTGATCCTGACCCTCTTCATTCAGTTGTGATAACACAGCCCCTACCCCCAACTCAGATGCATCAGTTTGAACAATGAATTGTTTGGATTAGTCAGGACTCTTCAGAATGGGAGCAGTGCACATGGCCTGCTTCAGGTCATCAAATGCCTTCTGACAGCTAACTGTCCACTGAACTTTCTTAGGCATTCTTTTAGAGGTCAGATCATTTAAGGGGGTCACTATAGATCCATATCCCTTAACAAACCTCCTGTAGTACCCAGTCAGGCCCAAGAAAGCTCTGACCTGAGTCTGGGTAGTTGGAGCAACCCAGTCCATGATGGTCTGGATTTTGCTCTGCAATGGTTGAACCTGGCCTCCACCCACAAGGTGGCCCAACCTTACTCTGCCCTATCTGGCACTTAGTGGCCTTGATAGTGAGGCCTGCCATTTGCAGGGCCTCCAGAACATTTCTTAGGTGGACCAGGTGATCCTCCCAGGTGGAACTAAAGACAGCAATATCATCAAGATAAGCTGCACTGTAGTCTTCCAGGCCTGTGAGAACTTTATTTGCCAACCTTTGAAATGTGGCAGGTGCATTTTTCAAGCCAAAGGGCATCACAACAAATTGATAATGCCCACAAGGGGTTGAAAATGCTGTTTTGAGTTTGGCATCCTCAGCTAGTCTGATTTGCCAATAACCAGCTGTGAGGTCAAATGTACTCAAGAACTTGGCTGATGCCAAAGTATCAATGAGCTCATCTGCCCTAGTAATAGGGTGAGCATCAGTCCTAGTGACTACATTGAGCCCCCTGTAGTCTACACAAAACCTCATTTCTCTTTTACCACCCTGGGTATGAGGTTTGGGTACCAGGACTACTGGGCTAGCCCAAGGGCTATCTGAGGGTTCAATGACTCCCAATTCCAGCATCTTTTTGACCTCAGTCCTGATGCAGTCCCTGACATGGTCAGGTTGCCTGTAAATATTATGTTTAACAGGCAGACCTTCACCTGTGTCCACTTCATGGGTACACCAAGTGGTCTGACTAGGAGTCAGGGAGAATATATGTCTGTACTGATTGAGGACCTTCCTGCAATCAGTCTGTTGCTGCTCAGTGAGGCTGCCTGCCAAGGCTACACCATCCACTGAGCCATCATCAGGGTTCTGTGAGAGGAGGTCAGGGAGTGGGTCACTCTCTCCCTCCTGTCCCTCATCAGTAGCCATGAGCAAGCCCATGTCTGCCCTGTCAACATATGGCTTGAGCCTGTTTACATAGAGCACCCGGTGGGGGCTCCTGGGAGTTCCAAGGTCCACCAGGTAGGTGACCTCTCCCTTCTGCTCAAGAATGGTATGGGGTCCACTCCACTTGTCCTGGAGAGCTGCTGGGGACACAGGCTCCAACACCCATACCTTCTGTCCTGGCTGGTACACAGTCAGCACAGCCTTTTGGTCATGCCAAGCTTTCTGTAATTCTTGGCTAGCCTCAAGGTTTTTACTTGCCTTCTTCATATACTCAGCCATCCTGGAGCGGAGACCAAGTACATAGTCCACTATGTCTTGTTTAGGTGGTTTGAGAGGTAACTCCCATCCCTCCTTCACTAAACATAAGGGACCCCTAACTGGATGTCCAAACAGAAGTTCAAAAGGACTGTAGCCAACCCCCTTCTGAGGAACCTCTCTGTAGGCAATGAGAAGGCAGGGCAACAGGACATCCCATTTTTGCCTAAGCTTTTCTGGGAGGCCCATGATCATGCCCTTCAGGGTTTTGTTGACTCTCTCAACTAACCCATTGCATTGTGGGTGATAGGGTGTGGTAAATTTGTAACTTACTCCACACTCCTTCCACATAGCAGTAATGTAACTAGACATGAAGTTTGCACCTCTGTCAGCTAAGACCTCCTTAGGGAAACCCACTCTGGAAAAAAGTCCCAGGAGGACCCTGGCCACCACAGGAGCTGTGGTGGTTCTAAGGGATATTGCTTCTGGGTACCTAGTGGCATGGTCCACCACCACTAGAATATATCTGTGGCCAG
Source organism: Calotriton arnoldi (assembly GCA_963921515.1). Lineage (NCBI taxonomy): Eukaryota > Metazoa > Chordata > Amphibia > Caudata > Salamandridae > Calotriton > Calotriton arnoldi. Next base: position 3,092,449 of record CAWUFW010001113.1, read on the forward strand.
ATGTAGTTGGAGGATCCATGGGACCAATTATGTCAATCCCAACCCTCTCAAAGGAAACCCCCACCACAGGTAGTGGTATCAGGGGGGGCCGTTGTGGTACCACCTGCCTTACCACTGGCTTGACAGGTAGCACAGGAGCGACAAAACTCCTTTGTGTCCTCTGACATGTGAGGCCAGTGAAAGTGAGGGACAAGCCTGTCCCAAGTCTTACTTTGGCCGCCTAGGTAGCCTGCAAAAGGGATATCATGTGCCAGTGTCAGTAGGAAGCCCCTAAACTTCAGAGGTATAACCAACCTCCTGGTAGCACCAGGCTTGGGGTCTCTACCCTCTGAGTAAAGGAGTCCTTCATCCCAGTAGATCCCTTGGGACCTACTGGCACTCCTAGCAGCCTCAGCAGCAGCTTGCTGTGTGAGGGGTTCAAGAGAGGGGCAGCTGTGCTGCTCCTGACTCAGTTCTGCCTTGGAAGGGCCCTCTGTCCCCAAGAACTCAACCTGATCAGGTTCAAGTTCCTCTGAGACAGTTCCTTCACAGGGACTGGCGTCATTTCCCTCAGGAGACTGATCCTCGCTCTGAGCCTGGGGGGAAGACACTGCATTACCCCTACTGCTCCTTCTCTTGAAAGAGCACATGGTCCATTTTTCCAGGATCCAGGGCCTGTTCAGTTGAAGACAATTTGGCCTGTGACCTAGTCACAGCAAACACATCTGCAGAGATGCCCAACATTGCTGCATGTGGCCTGAGTTCCACTTCAGCCCAGGCTGAAGTCTCCAAATCATTGCCCAACAAGCAGTCCACAGGGAGGTCTGAGCTGACCACAACCTTCTTAGGGCCAGTTACCCCTCCCCAGCTGAAATTAACAACTGCCAAGGAATGGTCTGTCCTGACATTGTTAGCATTGGTCACTCACCAAGTATGATCTGGTCAGGGCCCACAAGGTCTCTTGTCACCATTGTGACACTAGTTTCTGTGTCCCTATATGCCATGGCCTCCTTACCATTGATTAAAGGCTGTTGTCTGTATTTGCCCAGGTTACTGGGACTCACAAATAAGTAGGCAATATCCATGCCTCCATCACAGACTAAAACATCCTGAGCTGGAGTTCTGACTAAGCCAGAACCCATCTCTGATCCCAGGGTTAACCCTACTATACCCTTGTTCCCTGTACCACTACTTGGAGCTGAACTAGGGGGAACAGTTGCCTTATGGGCAGTGGTCGTGGTAGGAGGATCCTTGGTCCTTGAACAATTGTCATACCTTGTCCAATGGGCTTTCTCCTTACACAGTAGGCACCAAGGTTTCTTTTTGCCTTTTCCTTTGTTAGACTGTGAATCCCCCCCAGATGCAGGTTTTTGGGGCCTTGATGAAGACTTCTGGTCTTTACCCTTCTCCCCACCCTTATCTGAAGGTTTAGCATCTTGCTTCTTTTGGTCACCACATATGGTCTGGTTTTTCTGCTTCACCCTGATTCTGACCCATCAATCTGCCTTCTTTCCCAATTCTTGGGGAGAAGTCGGATCAGAGTCAACCAAGTACTGATGCAACAACTGATTTTGGCAATTATGAAGGATCTGCTCCCTCATAATCAAATTGTACAATCCCTTGAAATCATTTACTTTGCTGCCAAGTAACCAGCCTTCCAGAGCCTTAATAGCACAATCTACAAAGTCTACCCAGTCCTGAGTCTTTGTCTTCTGGGTGTCTCTGAACTGAATCCTGTACTGTTCAGTGGTTAAGCCAAACCAATCAATGAGAGCACTCTTCAGAACTGAATAGTTGTCAGCATCCTCTTCTCTAACAGTGAGGAGCTTATCTCTACCTTTGTCAGCAAAGGAGAGCCACAAGATAGCTGCCCACTGCTCTTCGGGGACCTTCTGTACTTTACAGGCCCTCTCTAAAGCAGTTATCCATTTGTGGATGTCTTCCCCACCATGGTAGGGAGGGACTATCTTGCTCAGGTTCCTATGGACATAAGTATACTCCTTAATCCTAGGGACACTGTTGCTGCCACCATGGGACTCTAGTCCCAATTTCTTTCTAGCCTTCTGGACTTCTAAGGATTCCTTATCTAGGGCCAATCGCTCTTCCTGAGCCTAAGTTTGACTTTCTCAAGCTCTAGAAATTGGCACTGTCTTTCATAAGAGTTATTTCTCTTATGAGATATGGAGGTCCCTATAGAATGTCCTGAATGGTCAGATTCTACAGAGGGAGATCTAGATCTCCTGGGTAAACTCTGCACTCTTCCAGTAGGAGTAAAAAGAGGGCCACTGGGGCCTTCTCCATCCTCTTCCTGAAGATCTATGTTGTCCAGGTTGGAATCATTTTGATACTCCTGGCCAGGGTTTGAGTCTAGGTCCTAAAAGGTGTCACCTCCTGACCTGTCTTCATTCCCTGCCCCACCCACTCTTTCTACCTCATCTGACCCTTTCTAAGGTCATCTAAGAGTAACACCTCAATGAGACGTTGGGTGTTGGCATTTCTCCCTGTCTTCAGCTTCCTAGAAACACACATGGCTTTCAATTCCTGAAATGCAAGACCATTGTACCTAGAAGACAGAGAGCCACTGGCTTCTCCTTTAGAAGACATAGCTAGTTAGGTGTGGTGGTATGCACCTACCTAACCTAGTGGGAACTAAACTCTCTTAGGTTGGAAAAAGGGTGTGCTAGACCCTTAACTTACCCAACCCCAAGTACAATAGAACTTACTTATTCTAACCTTAAGTATTATATGTGCCTAATACTTTAGTGGTTTTCAGTTAATCAATACAATGAGATTTATCTGGTAAAACAATGCAGTCTTGAATCCCAACCGCTGCACACCAATGTGAGAAGTTGGCCTGGTATATGCTGTCCACTACTTAAAGTGGGCACCTTGCATCAGTCCAAACGACCCTTATGATGTATGAGGTCAAAGATAACCTTTAGAAAGCTTTCCTAGTAGTAGCTGTGGAGAGCAGCCTTCAGGCTTAATCTTGAAGGAATGTAAAGCAGCTTGTTTCACCAGAACATCACCTCCTATATTGAATAAATGAAAGGAGAACCACACAGTAGTTATATAAAAATATGTATTTATTAATATAACACTCTCTACTATCCTCCACACGAGGATAGAACACAAAGCACACAATGCTAGATCAATAGAACAGTTGTAAGTAGCACAATACACAGTGGACTCCAGGGGGAGACCAAACCATACACTAAAATAGTGGTATAACAATCACGATTGGGATCAAGACAAGGTCTGGAGTACGTAAAAATGTTGGGACACCAAGGAACCACCCAAGGTGAGTAGATAGGGACCCCACAGAAGACGGGTGCAGTGTGCTAACGACCGCGGGCTCCGTAAAATTCTATGGGGAAGTCGCAGTTACAGTTTTAAAGTTTAAGGACCCTTCTAGGAGGACTTCGAGCGAACCCTTTCGAACTTAAGAGTTTGAAGAGCCACCCCACCCGTGGATACCGTAGTACCCAAGTTACCTATCCCAGGAGAGCCGGGTGCATAGGTCTGGAGTGGCGTCGGAAACTGCTGTCGTTCTCAATGGAGGGCCGTGAAGAAGTACTGCTGCCGTGAAGGTGAAAAGGGTCCGGTGGAATACAAGCCTGGATTCTGGAAGGAAGGAACCTGAAAGCAGAGGGGACAGAGTCTGGGTCACTTCAGCGTGACCAGGGACTCGGTAGACGAATGCCCACCGATGTCGGGTGCTTCAGGTGCGAAGAAGGGATGCTTGACTCTGCAGCCACGAGGACCAGGAGACGTTGAGGATGACCAGGGGCCGGAGGTGAGCTGTCCCACAAAGGATGTCGAGTGCTGAGGGGTCGGTGTCCGGCTGGAGCACCAATCAAGCCTTGGCAAAAGCAACCCACGAAGGAAGGTCAAGCACATTACGGTGTTGACCAGTAAGGTCCAGGGGACTCACCAATCAATTGAGAGTCAGGGCATGTCTGGAGCAACCAGGAAAGACCAACAGAAATCAAGATGACCCTCAGAGAGACCCACAGGCCGAAGGACCAGGTTTCGCAAGGGGACCTTGAGCCAGTTTTCAAAGTACCATCCCACGGAGCACTCAGTGCGAGGAGGCCGGAGTTCTTTGGTGCAAATACTGCTCTGGGTCAGTACTACACGGAGTCCAATGCACAAGCTCGGGAATAGCCAACAAGCATATGCAACTGCAAGTGGACGCGGTGCACAGGGGTTCAGGTTATGCAGTCCCCACGAGGGATACTGGCCTCAAACTTGCTGAGAGGGCAGATCAACCTCAGGGACCTTCAGAAACCCACCTTCTGTGTTGCTGAATACTTCGGGGCCTGCAGAGGCTCAGGGGCAGTAGACCGTTCTGTTGCGTTAAGGTGCCTGCTAGGGCAGGGGAGTGACTCCTTCACTCCAAGGGAGATTCTTCAGTTGTCCTTTGTGCACCACAGGTCCTGCACAGAGCCTGTTTGGAGCAAGGGCACAGACAAAGCTTTGGACGGAGAGGGAGACGAAGTCGGGCCCAGTCGAAGTCCAGAGTGTCCAGACTGTCGAAGGTCAGTGGTTTCTTCGTGTAGAATCTTGTCCACACAAAATCTAAAGTCTTACAGCCAGGTAAGCCCTTTTGTACCCACGGGAGAGGGTTGGACAGATTCGGGGGACCCTCCTAGGGGAGGGTCAGGACAGAGGGGTGGTTACACCCATGTCCTTTGTCCAGTTTCGCGCCAGAGCAGGAGCCAATGGCTGCCAGAACTGGTTTGAGCTGGACTATGCACAGGGACACCAAATTTGCCCCAGGTGCAGACTTTCAGGCACTGTCAGAATGCACCCACCCAGCCCCAATACACTAAATCCTGTCTGGGAGGTGGTCACACCTCCCTGTGACAGGATGCCTATTGTGCTGCCTTCCTCTGCTTGAGCTTGGCTCAGCAGCAGGAGGGCAGAAGTGTGTCTCTGGTCGGCAGCATCCATTTTGTGCTGACAGGGTCGAGAAGGCTGGCACCAGATAGACCAGTGACTCCACGAAGCTCAATTCTGAAGGGTGGAATCATACCTCCCACACCGGTTACCGGTGTGTAGGTATGATTCCAAGGTTTTTGATACCAAACATGATATGTTTCTATGCAGCCGCTTTCGAGATAGCATTTACCGCGAAGTTATAATGCACCTCTACCTATATGTCCGTCTGAGTCACAGACAACCCGGGAGAATGGTCTCCGAAGACCTGCAGAGAGGCTGTGCTCATGCAGGGGCACCCTCTCACTAAAAACCCAGCACCCTGCCTTCAGGAATGATAAGGCTTGCTATAGGGTGACTTATACATTTTTATAGTGAACCTATATCTAAAGTAAGTGGTGCAAGCACCATCTTACACAGGCTGCTGTAGCAGACCTGGAGTTCCATTTTGGATGGCCTCTCAAGGGTGGCATAATACATGCTTTAGCCCATGGGAGGCCTCTGGGGTACCTATGCCCTGGGTACATGGGTATTATATACTAGGGGCTTATAAGGGTACCCCAGTATCCAATCTGGAGTGTACCAATTTAAAGGAGAAAGCAGATAGACTGGGGTCCTGATTAGCGGGATCCCAGTCAGACTAGCCAAAAACAGTGCAACATCAAGCAAAAAGTGGGGGTAACCATAAGAAGCAGATCCTACTTTCCTACAATGACGGGTAATTCAGAAAGGGAAAGTACAGAGGCAGATGGGTAAAGTGACCAGAGTTTGAAAAACTAAAATTGGGATGTTCCACAAACAGAAGTAGTAATTACATAAGGTTAATTAAATTCAATATTTACAAACAGTATTACCAGTGCCAATTAAATTACTTTCTTACAAGGGCTTCTAACTAATTCTCAACTGGACCACATGAAAACGTGCTTCTTTGTGTATTTAGTCATCCTACTCTGAAAACCAGTACAAGAGCTACATTTGCTGAACTTTGCATGGACAGACGGTGAAAAACCGGGACTGTTCCATAAATATTTGACACCTGGTCACCCAACAGATGGGTTCACTTAAATAGTGATAGTTCAGCATCTCTAAGAATCAGTGTTAAAGTTACTTAGGGCGAGAGGTACATAGCACCGGTCGCAAAATACTGGTTGCAATTTGCAACCATTATTTTTGTGACCAGTGCGAAGATTTGTAAACTGAGCTATATAATAATAAGTCAGTCAGTAAATTACTGATTCCTAGTGGTTCACATTTCAGCAAACCTCATGAATATTAATGAGGTAGGTCACAAATTGTGACCTAATAGGATTTGCAGGCGTGCTGAGGGTAGTAGAACACCACATCTTTGACTGCTTTTAAATAAAGCATCTTTTTTAATGCAACCCATTTTCCTTAAATTAAAATACGTTTGAAAAAATAGGAAAAGTGTAATTTTCACTTTTTAAGAGCAGGCAGTGGTCCATGGGTCTACATCCTACCCTTAAAAATGTGTTTGGGACAGTTTTATTTCCAGATAGTTGAAATTAGGGACACACTAATTGAACCTATTTGCAAGGATGTTTTTGGGACCTTTTTGCTAAGGGGACTAAAAATCATATATTTGGTCTTATGCATGTTGAGTTCAATGCCCCTCTCTTTACAGAATAATCCAAAGGCATAAGGCCACAGTAATTAAATCCATATTTGTAAAACACGAACATATAACTGCTTAGGGTGTCAAGGTGCTAGGGGCAATCGGGGAGATTCAGTAAATTATTGCCCAGAGTCACATGATGCTGAGCTGAGCTGCTGCCGGCGATTGAGCCTTGAGTCCCGTGCTCTGGAATCAGCCGCTGTGGCCACTGTGCTACACCCCTCCCACAGTAGAAGTGTGTCGTCCATAAACAGGAGGGTAGGTATCCTCCGCCCTCCCATTTTCAGTACGTCATACCCATCCTTGTCCAGCCAGGTCACCACATCATTAATAAACAAAGAAAAAAGTGTGGGAGCCAGGACACACCCCTGTCCGACGCCCCTTTGAATCAGGTTGATAAGTTGCCCTCCAGAATACCATCTCATCTGTGAATAGTTATTAATGTTGTACATTAATCATTTACATTTGGATAAACACTACCATTATTCATAAAATAATCTGGTGTTAATTCTGGTGCATGCTGTTCAAAGCTTCCTTTTTTTGTTCTTCTCTAGAGACAGCTTTAAGCAGTCTGTTGTCGGAAAGGTTTGTGGACAATACCAATAATTACAATGGGCTTTGGATCAGCTCATTGCTTTCCATTTGTTGACATCCTTGTCAGTCTCAGTTATGTGCACCTTATTTGTAGGGGTGAGCAGTAAACTCAGCTCTGCCGGCAGCGTTTTGCTACTCTGTGCTCCGCTTGGAACGTGCAGTTCGGCAAAAACTCCGCTAACTCACCGGTGGAGCAGAGTTTACCATTGTGCTCACCTCTAGTCTCAGCTATCCCACTGTGGGGGACTTACTTGTGGCAACAATAAGGGTTCTTGGCCCCCAACGACCCTCGACAGCCAATGAGACTTCATCCCCCAACCAGTAGTGCGCCAGGAGGCCTCTTTGCAGAATGGTTGAGAAAGAGGGCAGGGCCTCCAACGACGTATCAGCAATCTACCTGTGGACTTGTGGCAACAATAGGGGTTGTTGGCCCCAACTACTCTCAGCATCCAAGGGGACTTCATTAGTGGTGGCAGAGCAATACTCCGCCCACTCATGGAACTCAGTGGAATTTGGCTGAGTTTTTTGGCAAGTCCGCGGAATTCTGCATAGTAACACTTCGCAAGCTCTACACAGGCCTACTTATTTGTTGGCTTTCTGACCTCTTCCTCTTTGTCTCTCCAATGAAACACAGAGTCATTAGCATCCTTTTAATTGGGTTACTTGTATCCTTTCACAGGTCCACATCAGAAACTCTGCCACATGCTCTCTCTATTGCGCCTCCTATCAAATCTTGTAATTTGCTTCTAAAAGCCCCTGTCCATTCCCTCAGCGTTTTGTGGTTTTTGTGTTAATTTACTATGCCCTCCTAGCTTCTTCATTGGTTGCTCCAGCTGTTCCAGCCACTCATTTCTCCCCCTTGATCACATTTTTCATCTTTGTTTTTTTAAGGTCCCAGCAGTTGCAAAACTTAAAACAAAAAACAAAAAAATTCACATCCTTCCTACAGTGGTGGCTGGTGACATTTGAAAGTGGTGGGCGTAAAAATTTGTGTGGGAGTGCACTGTGGCGAGCGAGCGTAGCGAGCGAGCCTGAACAACCTAAGGGGGATTCGGGGGGGGTTCTCCACCCCAGAATTTTTTTTAAAAAAGAGTGGGCAAACTGGGACATCTTAAGGATTTTGGGGCACCGGGCCAACCGTATTAAGTTGGCCCCCGGCCCGTTAAGAACAGCTTTGAATATATGGTCCAGTTTCAGCTCTTTCATGCCCTCTTTGACCAGGTCACTGAGAGTGCACAACCATTCCTCCAAAATTCTAAATGTGTTTACATCTATAATATTCATGGATAGTGATGACATGTGTTTTCAATATTTCAACACAACAGCAGCTCACTAATATTAATGCAAATAATCTCTGTGACGCCTTCCCATTTCTCATATGTGTGTGAGGTACTGTTTTGATCTAAAAGTAACTTTTTTAAGGATGTTGCATGAAATGTAAACTAACATTTCTCTGCAAAATGTCACTCTGAAATAGAATAGTCTCCCACATCACCCACATTAAAAATAAATGTCAGGAAAACGGTATTCAAAAAATTCTGTTTAGGAAGGTCTGGAGAAACGAATTAAATATCTAAAAATCAAAATGGTTACAAATAGAAAAATGTAATCAGTGAATTTATGCTGTGCTAGTAAATCACTCATAACAGGCAAATGTATGCACTAAACTCAAAACACATTCTCAGTTAATTTGGCACATCAAGCAATGAATTTATTATAAGGTTGTGGAAAGCAGAGGAGCACTTACAGTAGCTTCAGGTGTGCGTGTAAAGAATGTTTACAGACCCAGTCGTACTGTACTTTAAAAGGCCTTCTCGTGGAGTGGTGGCCAGAAATACTTGTTTTACGATGAACCGAGTTATACTCTACAGAAAAGTCAGAAATGTGTGGGAATAGATAGTGAAATAGAAATAAATGTTGCGATAATGGGCGCCCTTCATGCCAAATGGTTTCCGTGGGAAAGAACAAGCTCCTCGGTTTTTGTTACAAAATGGCGGTATCTCAGTGCTGCCCTTTGCACACACCCCGGCCTTTCACTGGGCCCCGGGGGCGCGCAACAGTCAGCCTCAGCTGCACTTGACATAGACAATGACCCTTCAGCACTCGGAGGCGACCTAAGGATGGCACCAGTCGCCCAACTGTTAAATAGGAATGGAGTAAAGCATCCAAACGTTTTAAACATGAAGCACCGCAATGGAGACACAAGAAAAGGGGAGGGCGAAGGAGAGGAAGGAGAAAAGAATGGAATAATGACATTGAGCATCATCAATGGATCACAGACAGAAAGAGCCAGTAATCAAAGACACTAAAACATAAATCTCTGTTCTGCTCAAATGGAGCGGCTATCTTCATGCGGCATATTGTGCCATAATGAAAGTCTTTTTAAATATAAATGATGCTATCGGCTGTCTTTCATTCTGGCTGCCCGCTCAGTGCTCCGCCAGTTTTCCCCAGTGCCTCATTCATCCCCTGGCATGCAGGCTGCAGCTACTCACTATCCCTCATAAGAGTCAATGGTCCCCACAAGAAACTCATGTAAAGTTGACCACTGCAAATGACTTTGACTGGTGGCCATCACAGGCGATTTCGATGAAGGGATTCCCCTCCTGGTAGCCCCAAATCTTATGATGTTTGCAGGCATTAACCAGCCGCGGCCGGCATGCTCGCGGGAGGGAGGGGGGCGCAGGTGTTCGCGGGTGGGGGGGCAATACAAATAAAAAAATAAAACTTACCTTACCGCCAGGTCCCGCGCCGCCTCCGCTCCTGGCCGGGTCCTGGTGTTCCTGCTGCTTTCCTGCAGCAACAGGTAGCAGCCAGCAGGCAGCCTCCCTCCCCTCCCCTCCGCCAATCACAACGCTGCAATGGCAGCGTTGTGATTGGTGCGGTGCAGAGGACAGCGCCCCAGCCGGGCGCCTGTTGGGCGGCCATTTTCTCTATGTAGGCTGCATGCAGCCTACATAGAGAAAAAGGAAAGTGCGCATTAAACAGTCAGGGCCCAAAACAGTGGGCTAGTCACTCCCCCCCTGCCCTCAAGCAGGACCGCCCACCCGCCCGCCCCCAACCAGGCACTTCTGCTTTCTCGCAGTGCGAGAAGCAGAAACATAAAATGGTCCTTTTACCATTTTATGTTTCTGCTTCTCGCACTGCGAGAAAGCAGTGGGACGACGCCCCCACGCCCCAATGGAGGAGCTGCCACTGCCTCCCTAACTAATAAACCTTTTTGTTGCAACTTGCAAATACTTGTCATAATGATTTCAAACACACAATTCACTATTGATGAAAAACTACTAATTTCAGAAAAAATCCATGGACATGAAATCAAAAAATATGAACTTCAAAAAGATAAGGCATGACAAAATTAAAAAATTCAAGTGAAGGAAAGAACTCACCTGGAACACTGATGCAATCCAAAATTAAAAAATGGCTCAACAGCCTTCAAATGAGTTGTGCTCAATTTCTGTTGCTAAATATTTCCCCCAACTACTGCTACAAAGACTATCATTTTGAGCTCCTGATGGAACAACTTCTCATTTGAAATTGGTTCCACTTTGATTCAGAAGTCTGCAACTGTAATAGCACTCTTTATTAGAAATTGGGTTACTGGTTGAAGGAGCTGAATTCCTACTCAAGTATCAACCACAATCCTTGTCAGGGTGAAGTCACAAGCAAACCCCAAATCAACCTGTGGTCAACCCTCTGCTAGCTTGGCACGGAGCAGTCAGGCTTAACTTAGAGCCAAAGTGTAAAGTATTTATGCAGCACGCAAGAAAAATCCCAGCCCAATCTACAACAATAGAGTAAAATCTACTGAAGAATTTGACACCAAAGTAACACAAATCCAATTAGCATAACCGGAGATATGCAATTTTAAAGATTTAAGTGAAAATAGAACCTAAAAGTCCAAAGCGTGGCTCGCGGCTATCTGGTTGTGCAAGACCGGTAGAAAGTCACAAATGGTGCTGACCAGCATGGAGCATGGGTCGGATACAAGGGCCAGGTTAATCTTGCTGAAAGAGCTGCCTTCTCAGTGGGTTCTGTTTGCTTTGGAAGGGGCCATGAGAAGCAGTAGAGAGTCGTGGATGACCGTCCAAGTAGCATGAAAGGCCCGCTAGGCATTGCAGACCATTGTTGCTGTAGCACGAAGATTCTGTCGCTGCTGCATATGGTCATGGCTGGAGCTTAGCATTGGCAGTCACTGCATTGGTCGATGCTGTAGCATGAAGAGTTTGTTCACCAGACCTTCGAGTTGGTGATGGGCAGCAAGGTTTTGCCGCCAACGGTCCCATTCGCAAAGAGCCAGAGAGACTCATGGGAGCTCAACTGAGGCCACAACAAGGGCCCAGGACCTGAGGGGCCCCAATTGGATATAAGGAACTCCCTCAGGCAGAAGCCAGCAGGACTCAGATAGGTCCAGTTGCAGGTCCAGGCAACAGGTCATCTGTTCAGTTGCAGTGATCCTCTGAAGCTTGTTATGTCGTTTGTTGGACCTGGCCCCCTGTGAAGGGTCACCCCCAAACATTTTGCCTTTTCCCTCCACTTTTTGCTGAATTCGATTTTATTGGCCTTGGGACTCTGTACACTTTACCACTGCTAACCAGTGCTAAAGTGCTTGTGCTCTCACTTTAAAACATGGTAACACTGGTGTATAAACAAATTGAATCTTTAATGTACTTGTATGTCCCCAGTAAAGTGGCACTACAAGTGCCCAGGGCCTGTAAACTAAACGCTACTAGGGACCTGCAGCTTTGATTGTGTCACCCACTCAAGTAGCCCTTTAAAACATGTTCCAGGCCTGCCATAACAGCATGAATTCAGTGTTAAACTGCCATGTCGACTTGTCATTTAAACCCCCTTGCCAAGACTAAAAACTTCCTTTTTATTACATACAAATCTCCCCTAAGGTAGGCCCAAGATAGCCCATAGGGCAGGGTGCTATGGAATTAAAAGGTTGGACATGTACACTTAAGTTTTGCATGTCCGGTTGGTGAAAAGCTCCTAAATTTTTTTTTTTTTTTTTACTACTGTGAGGCATACCCCTCCCATCGAATAACACTGGGGATTCCTTACTACATTTAATAAGCTGTAACTTCCAAATAGGAACTGTTAACTATGTCACGTTTTGTGTTTTTGGAAAAGTGGTGACAAGCCCTATTTAATGGTAAAGTCGGGCTTTTGATCACAATTATAAAAATGCCACTTTTAGAAAAGTTAAAGGAACAATTGATGGATGGAATGCTGAACAATGCAAACATTCACCCCCAGTTACAAGGATATGGGTTTAATCCATTGTTCTTTTGCTCACCACGCCACCCCAGTTTGGACCCAGCCATATGCAAATCAGTCTTGACCCTATTCCTCATGGGAACAGTCCAGCCTGACCTGCCAAGCCAGGTCCTCCCTGGACCAGAAACAAGCATCCAGGGACCGGTTTCGTGACTTCACCCCTCATCAGACAGGCTAGCTTGATTCCGGTGATTCAGTGAGCACGAGTCCCACATCTGGGCATTACCTTCCCACTTAGGACAACAAAAGCAAAAGGAACAATTGATAGACGGAATGCTGAACAATGCAAACATTCATCCTCAGTCACAAGAATCTGAGTTTAATCCATTGTTCTATTACTCGCCACACCAGTTTGGACCCAGCCATATGCAAATCGGTCTTGACCCTGTTCTTCATGGGAACAGTCCAGCCCGAACTGCCAAGCCAGGTCCTCCCTGGACCAGAAACAAGCATCCTGGGACCGGTTTCAGGGCCTCACCCCTCATCAGCCAGGCTAGCTTGATTCAAGTGGCGCAGTGAGCTTGAGACCCACTTCTGGGCATACCCTTCCCACTTAGGGCAACAAAAGCATTAGGGACAATTGATGGACCGAATGCTGAACAATGCAAACATTCACCCCTAGTCACAAGGATCTGGGTTTAACCATCATTCTTTTGCTCACCACACCACCCCAATTTGGACCCAGCCATAGGCAAATCAGTCTTGACCCTGTTCCTCATGGGAACAGTCCAGCCTGAACTGCCAAGCCAGGTCCTCCATAGACCAGAAACAAGCATCCTGGGACCGTTTTCAGGCCTCACCCCTCATCAGATGGGCAAGCTTGATTCCAGTGGTGCAGTGAGCATGGGACCCATGTCTGGGCATACCCTTCCCACTTAGGGTGACAAAAGCAAAAGGAACAATTGATGGACGGAATGATGAACAATGCAAACCTTCAGCACCAATCACAAGGATCTGGGTTTAATCCATCGTTCTTTTTCTCACCACGCCACCCCAGTTTGGACCCAGCCATATGCAAATCAGTCTTGACCCTGTTCCTCATGGGAACAGTCCAGTCCGAAATGCCAAGCCAGGTCCTCTCTGGATCAGAAATTAGCATCCTGGGACGGGTTTCAGGGCCTGTGTTCTCCATGCCACTGGAGTCAAGCTAGCCTGGCTGATGAGGGGTGATGCCCCAAAACTGGTTCCAGGATGATTGTTTCCGGTCCAGGGAAGACCTGGCCAGGCGGTTCGGGCTGGACTGTTCCCATGAGGCACAGGGTCAAGACTGATTTGCATATGGCTGGGTTTAAACCGAAATGGCATGGGGAGCAAAAAAACAATGGATTTAGGCCCAGATCTCGGTACTGGGGTGAATGTTTGACATCGATCAGCATTCTGTCCATCAATGGTTCTTTTTGCATTTGTCACTCCAAGTGGGACGGGTATGCACAGATGTGGATCCCGTGCTCTCCATGCCACTGGAGTCAAGCTAGCCTGGCGGATGAGGGGTGATGCCCCAAAACCGGTCCCAGGATGCTTGTTTCTATTCCAGGGAGGACCTGCCCTGGCAGTGCAGGCTGGACTGTTTCCATGGGGAACAGGGTCAAGACTGATTTGCATATGGTTGGGTTTAAACTGGAATCGAATGGGGAGCAAAAAAACGATGGATTTATGCCCAGAACTCTGTACTGGTATGAATGTTTGACAATGATAAGCATTCTGTCCATCAATTGTTCTTTTTGCCTTTGTCACCCTGAGTGGGATGGGTATGTCCAGACTAGGGTCCCCTGCTCTCCATGCCACTGGAGTCAAGTTAGCCTGGCTGATGAGGGGTGATGCCCTGAAACCAGTTGCAGGATTCTAGTTTTTGGTCCAGGGAGGGCCTGGCCTGGCAGTCGGGTGGACTGTTCCCATGGTGAACAGGGTCAAGACTGATTTGCATGTGGCTGGGTTTAAACTGGAATTGCATGGGGAGCAAATGGATTTAGGCCCAGATCTCTGTACTGGGGTCAATGTTTGATATTGATCAGCATTCTGTCCATCAATTGTTCTTTTTGCATTTGTCACCCTGAGTGGGATGGGTATGCCCAGAGGAGGGTCCCATGCTCTCCATGCCACTGTAGTCAAGCTAGCCTGGCTGATGAGGGGTGATGCCCCGAAACTGGTTCCAGGATGCTTGTTTCCTGTCCAGGGAGGTCCTGGCCTGGCAGTTCGGGCTGGACTGTTCCCATGGGAAACAGGGTAAAGACTGGTTTGCATATGGCTCGGTTTAAACTGGAATGGCATGGGGAGCAAAAAAATGATGGATTTAGGCCCAGATCTCTGTACTGGGTTAAATGTTTGACATTGATCATCATTCTGTCCATCAATTGTTCTTTTTGCATTTGTCACCACGAGTGGGACGGGTATGCCCAGTCATGGGTCCCGTGCTCTCCATGCCACTGGAGTCAAGCTAGCCTCGCTGATGAGAGGTGATCCCCCAAATCTGTTCCCAGGATGCTTGTTTCTGGTCCAAGGAGGACCTGGCCTGGCAGTTCGGGTGGACTGTTCCCTTGGGGAACAGGGTCAAGACTGATTTGCATATGGCTGGGTTTAAACTGGAATGGCATGAGGATAAAATGGATTTAGGCCCAGATCTCTGTACTGGGGTCAATGTTTGACATTCATCAGCATTCTGTCCATCAATTGTTCTATTTGCATTTGTCACCACGAGTGGGACAGATATGCCCAGATGTGGGTCACGTGCTCTCCATGCCACTGGAGTCATGCTAGCCTGGCTGATGAGGGGTGATGCCACGAAATAGGTCTCAGGATGCTTGTTTCTGGTCCAGGGAGGACCTGGCCTATCAGTTAGGGCTGAACTGTTCCCATGGGGAACAGGGTCAAGACTGATTTGCGTATGTCTGGGTTTAAAGTGGAATAGCATGGGGAACAAAAAAGCGATGGATTTAGGCCCAGATGTCTGTACTGGGGTGAATGTTTGACTTTGATCAGCATTCTGTCCATCAATTGTTATTTTTGCACTTTTAGAAAGGGTGTCATTTATCTGCACTTATCCCTTTTGTGCCTGTAAGCCTTGCCTGGGTCACATGACAAGGTGTAACTGACAGTTAGTCTTTGTGAATTCCTCCCAGACAGTCATACAATAAAGGAATTAGATATGCCTGGATGGGCCATCTGCTGACAGGATGGGGGCAGAGATGAGCACAGTCCCACTTACAACTGATTAGTCTGTGCTCTGACTTCACACCAAGGGCCTAAAGATCCTTGCATTATCACTTCAGCCAGAATGGAGCCAGGGCAGCATAGTCAGGGAATTGTCTGCACTTCAAAGCCACTGTCTAGAAGCTTCTCCTACCTTCCAGAACCAGGGCACCAGGGTATAAAAGTAGGACCTCAGAAACCAAGTGCCCGATTCACAAAGGTAAAGTAAGACGAAAGTCTAACTTTACGACTTTCGGCATTCACAAAGGGCAGCTACTACTCCTAAATACCTTTTGTGAATACTGAATGTCGTAAAGTTCGACTTTCGGTATTAACAAACAGCATTTACCTCAGGACCTCAGAGTGACTCCAAGGGCTAGTCTGCTGGCGTCTTGATCTGAGCCTAAGGGACATAAAAGGTTCCCCAACCAGCTCCTGGACCCAGGTGTAGCAAGTTCCTAACCCCTGAGTGGTTCGGCTCAGATCCTGAACCCTTGGTGTGGTTCAGTGAGCTTAAACCAAGCTTTTGGGCTCCTCGAAACCACAAATGGGCCTGTTTGCACCTAGATCATGCTGCTCGCACCAAAAATCAGCCCAAGCAGCCGCCAACTCATCTCTTCTCACAGCAGCATCGACCACCCACAGAGGACAATGAAATGCTCCAGCTTGTCCATCCGCGATGCCCAGCCTACTCTTTGCATCGCGCCGACAGCCTCCCGCGATGCTTTACTTGCTCCTCGTGGCCCTCTCCAACACGAACGGGACTCTTGGCACAAAACTTGGGAAGGTAAATCTTCAGCGGGTCTAATATGGGAATGTATCCATCCTGTGCACCATTGTGGTCAGCCTGAACATTTCACTGTGACCCGGCCCAGCATGACCAGATGGCCTTGTTTGGCCTTGTTTGGCGCTTTGTGCTTTTAGGCACTATTTTACACTTTAATGCTTAAAAAGTCATAACTCCAGTTCTACTGACTGGATTGTTGTTGTTTTGGTCTTGTTTTAAGTCTTACATTTTGCTCCATTTTTCTAACTTGGTGTGGGGTCTTTTTGTTTGGTATTTTCACTGTGTTACTGTTTGAGTGTTGCACAAATAATTTGCATGTTGCCTCTAAATTAAACCTGACTACTCTGTGCCAAGATACCAGGGTGTTGAGCACAGGTTAATTTGGGGTTTGCTTGTGCCTTACCCTGACAAGGATTGTGGTAGCTGCTTGGCCAGGGCTCACGCCCCAGTCAACCAATAATCTAGTTGCTCACATCACTTCAGCCTGGGATGAAAAGTGAAGGGTGCAGGTCCAATCTTCCTTATCAGCAAGCAGCAGGGCAGAAGGCAGAAGAGTAGAAGGGCAGCAGAGTGACAGTCATTCTAGTAGCAAAGCAGCACTGCAGTCCTTCTTCTGTAGTATCCAGAGGTCTAGGAGAGTACTGAAGAGTTGGTGCCCGAGGTCCAATATTTATACATACTGCCTTCTTTGAAGTGGGAAAAGCTTCTAGAGGGTTCTCTTTGAAGTACACAGGTTTCCTGCTTTCCCTGCCCTGGCTCCAGTCTAACTATAGGGGGTATGCTATCTTTTATGTGAAGGCAGGACACAGCCCATTCAGGTGTAATTGAGGCTGTGACTAACTCCGCCATTCCATCCTGCCAGTGATCACCCATCCAGGCATACCTAAGCTCTCAAGTGTGTGGCGCTCTAGAAGGAATACACAAAGCCCAGCTGTCAGCTACACCCATTTGTGACCCACAGACAGACTACAAGTACTACATGTGTAAGGCAGGAAAATGCCAACTTTCATAAAGTGGCATTTTCAAATTTGTAGTTTAAAATCTGACTTTACCATAAATTAGGACTTTTCATTACAATTACAAAGACACCAAATATGAACTGATTACCTCTTCCCATTTGAAAGTTATAGCTTATTCAATGTAACAAGTTAACTCCAATGTTATCCTATGGGAAAGCTAGGTCTTGCAGTAATAAAAAATGAATTTATGAGTCTTTCACTACCAGGACAGTTAAAACTTAAAAGTACATGTCCAACTTTTTTAATGCACTACACCCTGCTCTCTGGACTGTTGGACCTAGGGGTGACTCATATGTATTAAAACAGAAGGCTTAGGCCTGTCTAAAGATTTATCTTGCCAGGTTGAAATGGCAGTTTAAAACTGCACACACAGGCTGCAATGGCAGGTCTGCGACAGGTTTGCCAGGCTACTTAAGTGGGTGGCACAACAAGTGCTGCTGGCCCACTAGTAGCATTTAATGTGCAGGTCCTGGGTCCATGTAGTGCCACTTTAATAGGGACTTAAGTAAATTAAGTATGCAAGTTGGGGATAAGCCATGGCTACCCTGGTTTAAGGAGTGAGCACAGGCACTTTGGTACTGGTTAACAGTGGTAAAGTGCACAGAGTCCTAAGTCTACCAAAAACAAGATTAGAAAAATATGGAGAAGTAAGGCAATAGATTTGAGGGAAAACCGCCCTAAGGCTGATAGGCCTTACACTCTTGATGTGTACTTTCAGTTCTATTTCTTGCATGTTGGTTGCTTACAATATGACGGATGCAGGACAATTGTTAACCCCTAAATTCCACCCAAGTCTAACTCGGTGTTATACCAGAGGAGCTAAATGAAAAAAACTACTTTTTTAACACTGCAATGTTTTAACTCTTGTTCTTTTATGAATTGATCATAGCCTTTAACAATCCATACTGCTTCAACTTTGTTGTTAATTTTATCTCAATCTGATGTATCAGTAACCCTGTAAAAGTGTTCTTGATTTTCCTTGAAATAGTTTGGAAACTTTGTATAGAGCTGTAAAATGCCCTTTTGATGCCATTGAAAGTTGTCTATCTCCACTCCATCTTCAATGTATACATCATGGTCATTAATTAAAAAATTGAATAAGTTTCATCCAATACAGTTTGAGATGCTTTTGTATTTTTGTTTATTAGTTACAAATTATATTGTGCTCTCTTACACATGTAGAAACATCCTTTTTATACCTCCAATCATATACACATTTATAAAATATTGTGCCTGCCAACAGGAGTTTCACAATCAAAATTTGTGTCCTCAGTGATTTCAATTCTTATTAGTACATGACCGCTATATAGATTAAAGCTTGGATATGATTTCATAGGATAAAGAACAATTCCAAACATGGTACTCTACAGTTCTAATCATGATTTACTGCTGTTGGTGGTGATATCCTCTTTGAGGCAAAGACTCACCACACCATTCATGTTTTGTTTCCTGCAAGAGAGTATTAATTAAAAAAAAAAATTGTCAATGTGTTGGGAATCATAAATGCGCAGACATGATCAAAAAAATAATGACACACTGATCAATAAGCGGTTATCACTGTTCAGAACATCGGGACTTAGGTGGATAATTTTTTCTACAAACAGCATAGGTGCCTGAGAAACCTTGTATAACAATACTTTTCAAAAAGGACACATGATTTACTATAGAGAGATGAGGCTTTGCGTCAGCCCCTTCAGCCATTGGCTCACATTTAGTTTTCTTTGGTCTCCATTGATTGGCTAGGCTCTTCTTCAACTCTAAGGCATTTGGTGGACAATTATTGTGTCCTATTCCTATTTTGATTAGAATTAGAATTATATTCTCCTCACTCTGTCCTCTTCTGATGGAATGCAGTGCAGGCCCAGTGAGCTCCCTCAACCATTCCTAGCCTGCTCACGTGCTGTTAACCAGCATGCGTGCTGTGCCCTGATTGGTGGGAGCGGTGTATCTCGGTGCTCCCGAGGGCGCTGGATGCCTGCACTTGCTCTCAACCTAGCTGTCTTTAGACAGCTGGGTTGAGAGGTTTAAAGTGCTCATATCTGGCTGGCCATCGCAAGACGTCCGGCCAAAAAGACATGCACCCTTTGAACAAGTGCTAAGGCAGCCGTCTGCCCACCACTCCCCCCTGCTGTCACTCAGCAGGCCCGCCCCGTCCTGATGCTAGGTTCAGAACGGGACGATGAAAAGTAAAATGGTTACAAATTACCATTTTATTTTTAATCTCTGGGGCTTTGGGGGGCACTTAAGTGGGGTAACGCTCCTTTGCTCTAACAGAGGAGCCGCCCTGCCAGACTGCTGCCATATGTCTTGGTGCTGGGTAATTTTTCCCCAGCCATATGTTATCATATTACTCCAGTAAGTATTTTGAAACTTTGCTTACATAGATAAAATAGGCAGATGAAATAAAATTCTTCACACTGTATGGAACACAGCCTTTTTCCTACGTTTAACGCCAGACTGCATGGTGCATCATTTCCATGTGTGCTCTGTCCTCTTCTCTGTGGTGTTGATGTTGTATGGAGGAGTCCTGAATTGGGTCAGGCCCCTTGAGCTAGCGTCCACATGTTGACAGCAGGGGAATGCAGACATAGGGGCCGATTCCGATCTCGGCCGGTAGGGCTCCGAATCGGACTCGGCATTACCGGATCCGATTCGGAGCCCTGTTTCCCGACCGAGTCGGACGTGCGTCCGGGCGAGCGAGTACGATGCGAACGTACGCGAAATTGCCGACCGACTCGTTCGCGGGACCCGACCGCTCCGACCGACTCGCACAGACACGACTCGCACCGCGCATTGGAGACGTTCCCCGGCCGGTTAAGTACAATGCGCGCCGCGAGCAGTCCGACCGACTCGCGCCGTCCGGCTCGAAAGAGCAGTCGGAGCCGCACTTTGGGGGTCCGTGTCGGACCCCCCTGTACGCCTAGCCGTGCGAGTCGCACACAGGGGCCCTACCTGTGCATGTACGGCGCGACCCGCTTTGATGCATACCCGCTGTAGGGGGCGCCCTTGTTCGCCTCGCACCCATTGAGTCAATGGGAGCCCGCGTACGCGTTGTACGACCGGCTCCCATTGACTTCAATGGGAGTCCGACCGAATCGAGTCCGATAGCATGCGAACGCATCGTACTCGTTTGGTCGGACTGCTAGGGTCCGATTCGGTCGGAAATCTCTCCGGGTCCGGCTCGGTTGGAGAGATTTCCGGCCTGAATCGGAATCGGCCCCAAAGTGTCCTCAGTCCACACACCATCCACGGATAATACATAAGATTACAAATTTGGAGAGCACTTCAGTGTATTAACTTCATTTGAGTATTTTGCCACTCTATCCATGAGGCTGTGCTGAAGGGGCTTGTAGAAATAGAATACCCTATTGGCTTTGCCAGTGCTTGTTTGGTTATGTAACTAGGGATGATATAGTCGTAAAGCATGAACTTTGAAACAAAACATATTTTTTGCCATCTAATATTGGTCCAGATTTTGGAACCTGTTTTTCAAGAGGATCTCTATACACCAATTGATATGGTATTCTCAGCATTCATTTTAAGGAGACCACTGGCATTTGTTACACCACGGACTTGATGAGATCATATGATAATACGTGCTAATAACTAAAAAGAAATGTTGGTGTTCCCGGCTTCAATGCTGAATACTGACACATAGAAACACTTTCTGTACTTGTGTCAGTGCCTTATTTTGGTAGAGTGTCGACATCGGTTCACTGACAAAATATCGATGCAAAAAATATAGAAGTAAAAAATATTGATGAAAAAATATAGGGGCATATTAGCAAGATCCACGTTAAAATTATCGCCGTTTTAGCGGCAGGAAACTGCCGCTAAAACGGCGATAATGGGCTTGCTAATATGCGTTATAGAATTCCAATAGAAGCCCAGGTTAGATGTGCAGGACATCTAACCTGTGCTTCTATTGGAATTCCATAACGCATATTATCAAGCCCATTATCGCCGTTTTAGCGGCAGTTTCCTGCCGCTAAAACGGCGATAATTTTAACGCCGTTCTTGCTAATATGCCCCATAGAATGCAAAAAAATCGACATCCTATACTTGAACAGGTAAGTACAAAAATATTGATGTAAAAAATAACGATGTAAAAAATATAGGGGCATATTATCAACGTGATTATCACCGCTTTAGCAGGACTTTTTCCCGCTAAAGCGGCGATAATTCAATCGCCCTATTAGCAAGCTGTCGCTAACTGCTGTTAGCGACAGCTTCTAGGCGATAGCGACTGGGTTGGGTGCCGCTTTGCATGCCAGCGATATTTATCGCTAATGGCATGCAAAGTAGGCGTTCCCAACCTAAAAGCGACTGGAAACAGTCGCTAAGGTCGCTATCGCCTATTAGCGAGGCAGGGGAGGTGATTAACGAACCAGCGCTAAACACGTTTAGCGCTGGTTTGTTAACGCCTGGTCCAGACCTGACTTAGCCATGTAATCCAATGGGAGGTGGATTACATGGCTAAATCCCCCTCGCCCTATTAGCAAGCTAACACTGGTCACAGTGCGAATATCGCTTGTTTTCAAGCGATATTCACACTGTTCTCCAGGGTTTCTATCGCTTTGGAGATAAGCGTTGCTGATAGCACGCTATCTCCGCGATAGAAACCTGCGATAGCCGGCGATAATTATCCTAGCGCTAACTGCGCTTAGCGATAATTATCGCCGATTATTGCTAATAGGCCCCATAGTTGTACAAAATATCGAATTTTATATGTTTATAACATAAAATATTAAATATGTTAAATAATACAATTTATATAAAAAAATAAAGTAGATTTAATATACATTTAAAAAAATATAATAAATAAACTTAATTAAAAAAAGTTAAACACATACATAATAGTTCATATATATTTACTTTAAGTGGAAAATGTTGGATAGCTTAGGGGTAAAAATAAATATTCTGACTCCAGTGAGTGCAACAGTAGAGAAAGTGTTGGATAGCGGAGGGGTAAAAATTAATATTCCCACTCCAGTGAGTTCAACTGTAGGGAAAATGTTGGATAGCGGAGGGGTAAAAATTACTATTCCCACTCCAGTGAGTGAAACAGTAGGGAAAGTGTTGGATAGTGGCGGGATAAAATTTACTATTCCCACTCCAATAATTGTAAAAGTAGGGAAAGTTTTGGATAGCGGTGGGGTAAAAATCACTATTCCCACGCCAGTGAGTGCAACAGTAGGGAAAGTGTTGGATAGCGGAGGGGTAATAAATACTATTTCCCATTCCAGTGAGTACAACAGTAGAGAAAGTGTTGGATAGTGGAGGGGTAAAAATTAATATTCCCACTCCAGTGAGTGCAACAGTAGGGAAAGTGTTGGAGAGCAGAGGGGTAAAAATTACTATTCCCACACCAGTCAGTACAACAGTAGGGAAAATGTTGGATAGCGGAGGGGTAAAAATTACTATTCCCACTCCAGTGAGTGAAACAGTAGGGAAAGTGTTGGATAGTGGCGGGATAAAATTTACTATTCCCACTCCAATAATTGTAAAAGTAGGGAAAGTTTTGGATAGCGGTGGGGTAAAAATCACTATTCCCACGCCAGTGAGTGCAACAGTAGGGAAAGTGTTGGATTGCAGAGGAGTAACAATTAATATTCTCTCTCCAGTCAGTTCAAAATTAAAAATAAACAAAATTTTAACAACAAAAATATTTAAAAAACAAAATTAATTAAAAAATATATAAATATGTTAAAAATTAAAATACAAATATATTTAATAGTAGTGTTTAAAAAAACATATTATAATATTAAATACATATGACAAATACCTACAAATATTATATTACATAAAATAAAAAATAATTTCCAAACAAATAACTATTTTTAATTAGAAATTATTTAAAAACAAAAACATTAATTATTACATAAATGTACTTTTTTATTTCCTACCCTACAACACCACACAATTCATAACCCACATCTAAATTTAAAAGAAAATGTACTTCCTTAATTAACGTAATTAATTACCAATTAAAAAATATTATTAATTTAAAAACAAATTAAAACTGATAAAAATTATTTAACTTCCCACACTTTATCCCTATAATCCCCACAACCCACAGCTAAAATTAAACTATAAAAAAATTAATTACACAATTAAAACTTTTTTCAATTAAATAACTAATGGTATTTAACAACTAATTATAAAGTAAGTACAATTAATTTACTCCCCACACTGTACCCCTTTAACAATAAAACCCACACACAAAAATATAAACAAATACCCTAATTAAATATAAATTAATTAATGAATATTAATGATCAACTAATTTTTAATTAATTAAACATAAATTACTTCCCACCCTTTACCCCTATAAGCCCCACAAACCACACCTAAATTAATTACACAAATTCCATATTTAATTTTCAATTAATTAATTAATATTAATTAGAACATTGGAATAGTGGGAGCTCCACTGAAGACAATGGAGTGGCTCAGGGCTAGTAAACCCTGGTATAGGCCTTCTGCTTCAACATTCCAATGTTTGTCTTTCAGTGTCTCCCTTTTTATTCGAGAACATTATGCTGTCAGTGGGTGGATTGTTCTGATAGCCTTGCAGCACTTACGATTCAGGCTCTATGTTTTGGTAAAGCCCCTCTCCCTTGTTATACGCCTTTGTCTGCAGCTCTGGCCTATAACTTGGGTTCAGGGCTTTTAACAGGTGTAACTCTCATAAGGCTATAATGTTACACCATATTACTCCTGCTAATTGGAGATAACAGAGATCCACATAGGGCTGAAGATGCAGACAAATAGCAGACAGCAATTAGTTTCTATTCTTGTTTCTTTCCTGTAGACTTTGAGCAATAATTAACCATATTATGCATGTAAAGCAATCTGCAGAAATCCAAGGATTGTCTTAGCAAATAATATTGTGCTTAATGGCAACCACCAGAATCCAGGCCTTCACAAAACTCTACAGATACGTTTCAGAACCTCATTTTGTACATCTCTGGTAAAGTGCAAGCTTTCATGATTTATTTCAAGGTAGAGTGCATAATAATAACAAAGTTACAAAATGAAAGTTTGGTTTAAAAACAAAAAAAACAGTTTTTCCTTGTCTCCTACATTTATTGTTTTTCAGATCTACCAGATTTCACCTGTCACTGTTTGTTACAAATGCCCCTCCAGCCTCAGGCATAACTTCCCGATATTTTCGCAGATAGCACCAGACTCATATAAAATGACCTTATAAACCACTACAACAACTCCATGACAACCATTCTTGATACAGTTGCGCCCTTACAGCTAAAAAGACTGTCCACTAGAGACTCCAAACCATGGTACAATGGGAGCCTAAATGAAGAAAGACGCAATTTGAGACTAGCCGAACGAGTATGGAGATCCTCGCCATCCCTATAACACCTCAAGCACCTGCAATCACTGAGGAACACTTACAATAATCACATCAGAAACTCCAAAGCAAATTTCTTCAGAGTTCAACTTGATAAAGCCAAAAATCATCCAAGAGAACTGTTCAAAATTATCAAACATCAATCTGCTCAAAAACCCAACCCCTGCAGAATGGCATCCCTTCCGCTGCCAAACTGCAACATATTTGCCTCCTTCTTTCTTGAAAAGTCTAAAAAGATTGAAAGCGATCTCAAACAACAAATGATCTCCTCCTGATGATACCACCGAATAGCCCAGGCCAGCATATGATCGTTCAGCACCCAAACCTACATGGACTCTCCCTCAAAAACAACGTGTTGTGGGACACTTTCAAAACCTTTGATGAAAATGCCCTTCTTAATATCTTAATAACACTTAAACCATCAAACCACTTCTGCGACCCTCTACCAGCTAACATCTTCAATGAGATTAAAACCTCTTTACTCCCTCTCTGGACTAGATAGTGAATGCTTCACTCCTCCAAGGGGCTTTACCAGACTGCCTAAAATCAGGGCAGGTAACCCCATTCTAAAAAAACCCACAGCGGATCATACGAACGCCGATAACTTCCGTCCCATCTCCACCATTCCATCTCTGGCAAAGCTTCTTGAGAAATGCGTACATACCCAGCTATGCAATCACATTGATCAGTTCCACCTTATTGACCAATTCCAATCTGGTTTCCGTCAGGGTCACAGCACGTAAACAGTCCTTACCCACATAGTTGATGACGCGCTTAAAATGCTAGATCAGAACAAATCTTGCCTGCTAATACTCCTAGACCTATCCTCAGCCTTCGACACGGTCAAACATGACAGACTCCTTGAATTACTTGAACACAGAATGGGATTATCAGGGATTGTCCTAAATTGGTTCACCTCATTTCTACACAACAGAACTCAAAGAATTAAAGTTAACCAATCCTTGTCCACTACCACTCCTGTAGCTTTAGGGGTCCCTCAGGGGTCCACCTTATCACCTACCCTCTTTAACCTGTTCATGGAGCCTCTAACCGAAATTCTGAAATTTTCCAATGTACAATACCACATGTATGCCGACGACACCCAACTCTGCCTTAAAATCTCCTCCCCTGAGGATATCCATCTACTCAACACAACTCTGCAAAAAATTCAAAACTGTCTAACCAGAAATCACCTTAAACTCAATTCGCTCAAAACCAAATTCCTCTTAATTGCCCCACTAAAAAGATCCCTCGACATTGAAGATTGGATGCAACACTTAACCCTTCTTAAACTGCCTTCCACACATTATAGATTTCACAAGATCACTGGGAATTACACTTGACAATAATCTCAACATGCAAGAACACAGCAGCTCACCCACCAGAGGAGCAAACTTTCAAATGAGCATTCTAAGAAAAATAAAACCCTTCCTCCCCTTTGACGACCTTAAATCAGTGGTGCAAGCGCTAGTTATCCCCAGATTAGACTATGGGAGTGCTACCCTATGTGGTCTGCAGGGATCCAAGTTGGCTCCACTAAGGGCATCCCTTAACTCTGCTGCAAGGCTCATCACTGGATCGAAAAGGTACAGCCACATCACTCCAGATCTGAAGGCACTAAACTGGCTCCCTTATGAGGCAAGGATTCAGATGGAAATTGCTTGCATGACCCACAAAGTAGTAGTGCATTCTTTTAGGTTTAATCTTTGTCTTACCGCTTTAGTGGGATTCCCTCTCTGTCCCTTGGTGTGTGTCTTTGCCCTGTTCCGCTGCGGCTGCTGTGCCGTTTGAGTGGAGGGCGGGACTCAGTTCCACACTCACTTCCATTGTGCTAGCTGGACACGGAAGTTGGCACGCTAATTTGCGGCGGCCCTATGCCTTTATCAGATGCATGCCGGAGCAGATGCGCAGCGGACGCACGCAGCGGGCGCGCCAAAGGTAAGCCCGCCTGCGCCCGTCCGTGCCTGGTCGTCGCCAGATGCCAGGAACCCTGGCTCTGGAGGACCCCGCAGGTTAGCCTTTTCAAGGGAATACCTGATCGCACTGCAACCTTCACTCACATGCGGACAATACAGTTGGCACCCTGATTCCTGTCCCCCGCACTGCAATATATGTGGTTTCAGGGTGAGCCCGTGCTACCGTATGGCGCAGCCAGCCCCTGGGCTGAGGGAATTCATCATCTGCAGCCTCAACTGCAGGTCCCTAGTCAAACACCATTCAGAGGTACTAGACCTCTTGCAAGAGACTGCCCTGGACATTTTATTTCTTACGGAGACATAGCTCACCACTGATTCTGTGGCCATTCCGGCCCTGGCCCTACCCGCAGGCTACACGATGTGCATTCAGAATATAACAGTCGGGAGGGGGTAATTTAAATCAGCGTATACTTGCAGCCTCACCCCGAAGGATATACATTTTTTTAAATTGCACTAACATATAATTTTACACTATCTGGGCTACTTATCTATCGCCCACTGGGCCCTTCGAAAGTTCTTCAAGAAGCCCTAGCTAACATTGCATCCCCGTTAATTCTAGAGGCAACCAATTTATCATCATTGGGGACCTTAATTTACACCTGGAACTCCAAGAGTCCCATGATGCTGTCAATTTTCTGGGGGACATGGCAGCCTGCCAGCTGATGCAGCTGGTTGTGGGACCAACACACGTAGCTGTTCACCTCCTGGATCCTGTACTTTTGAATCTCCAGATCTTGGAGGCCAAAACCCCCCTTCCTATGCCCTGGACGGATCATTTCCTCATCTCTCTATGACTCTGTTTAGAAGGCCCTCCACTTAAATGTTCTCGCCCGCCTTCAATGAAGTGCCTGTGGCATAAATTAGACCCGACTGTGTTTACAACTTCGCTAAACTCCCACCGCCCAGAATGGCCAACTGACATAGAAGCAGCTGATGCGGTCTTCTGGGGGTGGGTTAATACATCATTAGATAGCTGTATCCCAGCAAAAACAATCCATGCCAAGCGTATACAAACTAATGCATGGTACGACAAGTCTTTGATTGCGGAAAATAAAAAATGTAAGATACTAGAACGGACCTGGAGAAGATCTTATGATCTCACAGCTAAGACAGTCTACAGGAACGCAGTCAAAGCATACCATAAACTGGTCTGGAAGACCAAGGCAACGTTCTACGCCAACATGATCACAATTAGCAGCAACCCAACCAAAACCATCTTTGAACTCATGAAAGAAATGCAAAAAATTCCATCAGCTGCCAACAGCATCATATCCTCTAACTCTCAATGTGAGATATTGGCTAAATTTGTTATCAGCAAGGTGGAATGAATATATAAGGATCTTGGTAATTATAGGCCCATCTCGCTCCTTCCAGGAGTGAGTAAAATCGCCGAAAAATATGCCAACACTACTCTTTCAGCATTTCTTGAGTCACATGATCTGCTCCACCCATCTCAAACCGGTTTTCGCCCACGTCAAGGGACTGAAACCGCTTTACTTATGGTGGTGGAGGAAGCAAGGAAGATCCTTGACTCAGGAGGCTCCTCGGCCATTATCCTCCTTGACCTAAGCGCGGCCTTTGATACGGTGAACCACCAAATTTTGGTTCACCGTCTCAGGAATGTAGGAGTTAGAGGCCTGGCTCTCTCCTGGATCGAATCTTTCCTGGAAGGCAGGACCTTCCAGGTGTTCGAAGACGATATTGTATCCGACCCTCTGCCTTTCCAATGTGGGGTTCCTCAGGGCTCTTCCCTGAGCCCGACATTGTTTAATGTTTATATGGCCCCTTTGGCGGATACAGTAGCCCCTTTTGGAGTTCACATTGTGTCTTATGCTGACGATACACAGCTGGTCGTGGCATTGAACCAAGTTAATCAGTCTTCCACCGACCTCCACACTTGCCTAGCAGAAGTGGCAAAATGGATGAGTTTCTCCCATCTCAAACTCAACGGCGAAAAAACTGAAATAATGCTTCTGGGTAACTACCCTAGAACTAATCTGAATGTTATCTGGCCAGCCTGCATGGGCATTGCTCCGGACCCAAAGCCCGAAATAAAAAGTCTAGGCATATGGCTGGATCAAGATCTGACCTTTAAAATTCAAGCCAGGAAGACGGTTGCCGCCTGCTATGGCATGCTTAAATTGATCCGAAAAATCCTCCCGGTACTTCCATTCCCAGCCAAAAAGCTCCTGATCCAAGCCATGATCCTATCTAGGATCGATTTCTGTAATGCCCTATATCTTGGGTCCCCTAAAGCAGTGATTACCAGACTCCAGACTGTTCAAAATTCGGCAGCCCGATTACTTACGGGTACTAATCGTCACTGCTCGGCCAAGCCCGCGCTGCGCGCGCTGCACTGGCTCCCGGTGCAGGAAAGGATCAACTTTAAGGCCCTTTGCGTGACCCATAAGTCTTTGGAAGGGAATGGACCTCCCATCCTTAAAAATCTGATCCATTCGTACAAAGCCTCTAGAAGTCTTCGATCCGACTCCCTCCGTTTAGCCAAAATGCCAAGAATTAAGAGAGCTAGAAGCGGTGGTAGGCTATTTTCCTATAATGCCTCCAAGTTATGGAATTCCCTCCCTCTCCATCTTCGAAGGGAATCAAACCATCTCGGCTTCCGGAAGCTGTTGAAGACATGGCTATTCACCTAGCCGTCAGCCCGACCTCTCTTTCACCACATAGCGCTGGGATGCTCCAGGGTAACCATGCGCTCTACAAATCCCCTTTTCATTTCATTTCATTTCATATAACACATTCGGTCCAGAGAAGGCTCCCTCTGGCATTCAGGAGAGTGTCCTCCCGGACGCTGCGAGTCACTCCCTTTATGTCCTTCCGCACATGTCCTTCAAAGACATGGAGTCCCTGTCGGTTAAGGTAAAGTCAGGTTCTCCTGACGATCCTTTGAAACCTAACCTCTTCAGAAAATTCCACCACTGTCTCCTACCGGAGGGTCAGGAGTTGATCAATAGGTCACTACTATTGGTGGCGATCCTCAAGTCCTGGAAACATGATAAAGTAATTCCCTTGTTAAAAAACACAAAGCTGGATGCGTCCCAGCCGGAAAGCTTTCGCCCAATTTCTCTGCTCCCGTATCTTGCTAAAATCATGGAGTCCTATGTCAACACCATCTTGACTCAATATCTGGAAGAAAATTCAATCCTGGATATGTCACAAAACGGTTTCTGCCCCAAATACAGCACCGAATCTGCACTGCTTGCCGTCACGGAGCAATTATGATCCGCCTTGGATGAGGGCAGAACCTCAGCTCTGATCCTGCTGGATCTGAGCGCAGCCTTTGACACGGTCTCCCATAAGATCCTGCTACGCTGGCTGGAGGAGATCGGTGTCAATGGCAAGGCCCTTGCCTCGTTCTCGTCCTTCCTGGCCGATCGGTCTTTCCAGGTCTCTGCTCCCCCTTTTACCTCCTGTGCCCACCCTCTCTGCTGTGGTGTGCCTCAGGGGTCGACCCTGAGCCCCACTCTATTTAATATTTACATACGTCCTCTGGCCCTCATGGTCAAAGCCTGAAATATTGCCCTGGTATCATATGCTGATGATACTCAACTGGTGTTCACCTTCTCCAGAAAATACAACCAGGACCATGTGAAATTCCAAGAAGACTTTACGGCCATCTCTGAATGGATGGCGAACAACTATTTACAATTAAATTCCACCAAGTCAGAGGTGCTCCTAGTGGGCCGAGACACTAATCTGTGGGGCAGTCAATGGTGGCCCGCAGCCCTTGGAACCTCCCCTCACCCCAAATCTGTGGTCAAGAACCTGGGAGTTCTGGTGGACGGTGCACTCTCGTTTGAGGGGCACGCTAAGGCAGTGGCTGGAACTTGCTTTGGTCTTCTACGTGGCCTGAAGCCTAGCTTGAGAATTTTTGATGCACCTACTCGACAGATGATTGTCCAAGCCACCGTGCTGTCAAGGCTAGACTACTGTAATCGGTTGTTACTGGGCGTTAATAAATCTGTGACTAAAAGAGTTCAACAGGCACAGAATGTGGCTGCCCGCACGCTCTTTGCACTACCTAAGTATTGCCATTCTTCAGACCTTCTTCGCCGGCTTCACTGGGTACCTATAGAGCAGAGAGCCTACTTTAAAGCCCTATGTATGACTCACAAGATCCTCTATGGCCTGGGTCCTCAAATCTTGAGCGAGCTGTGCTCTTTGTATGTCCCCCCTTGAGCCTTGCGCTCTGCGGATCTGCACCTGGCTCGTGTACCGTGGATGCGCAGGACAAGAGCAGGGGGGGCGCTTGTTCCGGGCACTGGCACATGCCCTTTGGAATTCCATCCCTCTGGCTGCCCGTAGCACGCAAGACCACTGGATCTTTAGGAAAATGATCAAGACATGGCTATTCCCCAGCAAGTAGCTCCCTGTCTTTTCCGCTTCTGCTTAATATAGCGCTGGGACGCCTTGTTGCTGGGGCAGCCATGCGCTTTACAAATGCGTATAACATAACATAACAAAGCCATACACTTCAATACACCGAAGTACCTAGCTGACAAACTGGTGTTGGCAGATCATCTACAAGCACCAGCACCTTACTGTTGAAACACTGTTGAAACCTCAAAAAGTTCGGAAAAAGAAAACCTACAACCGAGCCTTCTCCGGATTGGCCCCTAGAATCTGGAACTCCCTGCCCCCTGAAATCAGACTGATCCCTTCAATCACTTCAGTCAAAAAGGAAGTCAAACTGCTTTTAATGAACAAATCTCTACCCTGAACCCACAAACTTATTCTCTGGATAATGATCTGACGCTGTTCTCCAACCAGGGCTTGCACACCGTCTGAGTACTGGTTTATAACTCACTGTCCCACTCCTGATTTGCAACGGACAATGTCAGCGTTTATGTTTCTTGGTTATCTATTTTCTACTTATTGAACTATCTGTAAAGCGCTCTGATATCCTTCTAGGGTCAAGTTCGCGCTATATAAAACTTTACAAAAAAATATATAGAAAAAAGTTAGTTTGACTAGTCAACAATCAGCTTACATTGTCAGTTATTCACATTTGTAGAATAACAGTGCACTTTATTTTAAGCGAGCAAGTGTTTTTCTCTCTGTTTATGCTTGTGTGTTTTTCCATTTCATGAAAATCATAAAAAGGACCCTCTACTGCACTTTCTGTAAAGTAATAGCAGTGCTCTCTTGAAGAATCAATGCTTTGATTCTTTCTTTATTTTGTAACTTCTCAAGGTTTCCTGCTGATGGTCTGTGCATGTCATTTATTAGCTGAACAAACAATTGTAGTGCTGTGTTACATAAATTGTCAATTTGTTTCGTTAGTTAGTTATGCATAGCCTAACCAATGAAATGCATTAGGAAGTAGGGGTCTCCTAAAGTTTCTTGTTTTACCAGAATGGCTTATGTGTTTGCAACATTGCTAGACTATCACTGCTATATCATATCATACCATGAAATATGTGTGGCTTCTGTACACTGAAACATTCTGAAAACCTGTTTTATTTTGGATAAGAACCAGTACTTTCTGAGCTTTCTTTGGGACCAGACTCAATAATAGTCTGTCTATATGATCAATACTTAATCTTTTGGTACTTTTCTCAGAGCAGACCTTATTTTAATTATCTAGCAGATTAAGATGTTTTTACCTTGAATCTTGTCTCGCGTAGGTTTATTAGCCTTGGACTAACTCCTACTAAGACTCAGACAGTTCCAATCCTGTTCTTTGACCCTTCTAATTAGTTAATTAGAGCTTCAATAGATGTTCATAATATGCTTTAGTAGCAGTGCCTTGTTGAATTAGGCATGGTATGTTTTCATTTATCTGATCTGATCAGTTGTTTTGATTTTTATTTGATGCTTTGCAGTCACACAATGAAAACGATGTTTCTCTTGCATGTCTGAGACAAATTTCAGGACACTTTGGTAAATAGGAATGCTTGTCTTGGTAGTATTAGCCTTGCATTTAATATATTCACCCTTCATACACTGTTGGTACGGTTATCATATTTTGATGGCCCCTGCTGTCTTCAAATAGATTTGGGCATTTCTGAGTGACTGTGTCCATGAATCATTCCCTCAATGTACTTTGACTTGAGATATTGGAAGGATTGCCAATAAAACCCGTATTTGAGGTTTGACCTTAATAGAGAGTAAGGGCATTGATAGCAAAGATTATGTTAGTAGTTCCTCTGAAGTGAATCCTGAAAAGCCATAACAATGATCCAATCCATAGTCAGAGAATAAAAATGTCAGCTTTCTTTTCTCAACCATTCTGCAGGACGAGGTACCTTCCTGTGCAAAAACAATCCTGAGAGGCTTTTTCCACTTTCTATGTGTGCTGCAGAATATGTAGAAAGAGGAAAGAATGAGGAGAAATAAAGATATTCCCCCTTGTTGTGCCTCTCCCGGGGAGGTGTATCTTTTTGAAGCATTCCCAGGTTTACCAGGTTTGATAAATCTGGGAATGTATCAAAAACCATGTGGAGGTGCATGGGAACACCATTCAAAGACACGCAAATCGGCTTTGCATGGCTTTGCTTGCCTTCATAAATCTGACTTAGAGGTTTGTGTTTCTCATGTACCACACATGTATCACGTTGTGTGGTGAAAGCATGACGCAAACCTCTCATAAATATGCCCTTAAGTATTTTTTGGAACACAGATAGGCTTCCAAATATTGTTGCATGGATATGGTTTCTCTGATGGCAATGTTAAAATTTGTGGGGCATGTATATGATATCTATATGATATATTTTTTGTTACCATTTTATTGAATCTGTGCATCCACCTCAATTTTGTCACAGGAACTAGTAACAATCGTGAACTGATATGAGTTCCCTTCTTGAATTTGTGGTGGATCCGCAGGTCCAAAAAAAGAGAAAAGCTTAGGGCCTTCAACTCTTGCACTGAAAAACCCATGTAAGAACTGCCCGCCACATCATGAGTTTTCTCCTGTCTGGCGGGCAGGTCTTTGGCATTCCCAGGGCGGTGCCTATGAAATAGGGATAGCAATGGGAACGTCAAAGGCAATACCTGCATGGCATGGACTGCTGCAGTCCATGCCGTGCAGGTACTGTTGTGCATGCATGCTATTGTAGAAATAAAAACCTTCTTAGGGGTTCACTGATACATCTGGTCCTTAAGACCAACAAAGAAGAGATTGGCACAGAAGCTGTAATATCAAAAAACATGTTTTATTAACCTCAGATGAGGGAGATTGCATCTTACGGTACCCGCAGGCCACTGTAGGAGGCATTCTAATGAGTGCAGAGAACAGGGTCCTTATATATGTATTTGTTACATAGTCAGCATAAAATCAAGGGGAGGTCCTAGCACATACAAGCATGCTTATTGACTAATATGGGTATACAAAATTTGCTTGCTCCACAAAGTGGGAGGGGAGACTAAACTGCTTACATGAGTAAGAATAGCCTGACAGTTCTATACTAGGAGCAGGTGCATTCTACCAGCTAGGCCTCTCTGAGCATGTGCAAGACTCTGGAAGAGGGAGAAAGCACATGGCGAGCACATGGCTAACTAAAATGGCTGCCAAGTACAAAATGGCTTTCAGCTCATGCTAACAGCGATTCCTGCAATCTTTAACAGATGATCCTTTTAGCATGAGCTAAAGACATTCCCATGATCTAGTAGAGACATAGAAAATATTTTGCACATTTTCTTCTCATAAATTCATCAATATCCTATGCTAGGTGGGCATTTACATTCTAAACATTTCATTAAGCAGGTATATACAAGGTATAAGCAGGAGTACAAAGTGAACAGAGCATTGGGTCATACAGGTAGCAAGAGAGAATAATGACTATTATCTCAAACAGAAATCTCAATATTTTCCAATCCTAAGCAGAAAGCAAATACCAAAACCATCTAGTCTAATTTTAAGTTTCAGGGCTCTGATGTATTTCAGTGACTATTTATGTCAATTTCAAAATAGCCAACAGCACATACCTAATAAAAACATTTTCAATAGACTTTCTCAGTATTTTTTATGAGGGCTAAATTATCAATTAATATACTTAAGGAAAGAGTAAAGTAACATGCTCAGATGAACTTTTCTCGTGCAGAATAAACATTACTCTTAAAAAATATTAAAGCAATCAGACATATTATTACAAAAACAATCCTGGCTCCGGGGGACCAGGAGGACCACACAGGGCCATAGGAATTAGGACAAGGAGCCGCAAAGGGCTGCTCCTCCAAAAAAAATGGGACGACCAAAGGGGTACATTACTAACAAAAAAAAAAAGAGTCCTTGGGAATTTGTAGCTGCTGAGGAACCAACCAACCAGAGGGGAGTCTTCTCCCTGTGTCCGTTTTGAGCCTCACAGGCAGGCTCTTGTTGTTCCCACGGTGGAGCTGCACAACTCGCAACTCAAGAATCACGGAGAAGGAAAAGTCTTTCTTTCAGGATAGGGCAATCACCCCCCCAGGGCAAATACCCTCAATGATCCTGTCCAGTGTCTCAGGCAGTGCACCAGTTTTCTTCACTTTAATCTAACAGGCACCAAGGGCACAGCACCTGTACCCTAAACTCAAGTCCTTCCCTAACTCCTGTATTGCACCTCTGGCGCACTGCTCTTTTGTTAGGGCCACAAATTGTACCCAGTGTGCTCGGGCATCTCTTGATCAACAAACAAAGGCGTAGACTTGCATTCACTTGGGACCAGGACTCAAAGGCCTGAAGCAACCCTTGTTTCAAAGGGGTCACCTCAAGCAAAAGCCTCCTTGCCGTCCTTGTCGTTCTGTGACTCTCTCAGCTGGGCATCAAAAACTGGATCCACACAAAGATTTCTCCATCCTGATTTGTAACCCCGTCTTTCGCCCAAGACAGTGGCAGGGGTACACACTTCACGTCCCAGTGCTTCCGCCTTCACTGAGGTCCTAGTTGCCAGCAAGGCCTATGCTGGTTCCTTTCGTTTTGACTGTAGGCTGGACTGGTGCTGACTCCCAGGCTGGATCTGATGTCCGGGCCCCTCTGGCAATGGTTGTAAGGCAGCAAATATCTATTGGTGGACAGAACAAGAGGTCTTTAGACAAGGCACAGAAATAATCTAACAACAGAGAGGATAGTCTCAGAATACTTCCTTAGTCTCGGGGCGCCCCATACATTAGCAAGGCACCCAAGAGCCACTTCATCTATCTGAGAGTAGAAAACCCTGGACCTATTGGCAAGTATAAAAGGAACGTTTTGGTGAACTGACAAGAGTAATACATCACCCAATCCCAAACAGCCAAGGAAGTCTGTGTTCATTTACTAAATTCTGAGGAAAAGAGAAAAACAATACAGACATACTCCAAATACTTACATTGGTGTATTCCTATATTACCAATCTGAAGAACCCTCAAGAAAAAGGAAATGTTCTACACTTTTACTCATAGATTTTACATTACTTGTACAGGACTGCAGACACTTGTAAAATAATTTCTCTTACATGTTATGCTTAGGACCATGCTCTCATGTTATAGGTGCAGCAGGAAAATCTAAAACTGCTAATTTAACAGGGATTCTTATTGCAAAAAGAACTAAACTTCAACATAGTGAGTACATTTTCTCCAGCAGAACATGTTATGACAAACAAACTCCTATAAAACAATATTTTCCTTCAAAATGTTTGCTAAGGATCACATGAGCGTCTTTCCTGCATTGTACTTTTCACGATCTGGACTATGCAACATCATTTTCAAAAGGAAAAAAACCCTATCTCCAGCTCTAATAAGGGCTGTCAGCTTATTGACAGAGACTAGCTAATAAAAAACTAGCAATGCCCTTGCAAAACTGTATAGAACATGAGAATAACATAAACAATAATAGTGTTGCCACCTGAGATTTTTGAACAGAAACCGCCACTATACAGTTCTCCTTAAAGATCAAATAAGGGAACATCAATCTGTTCTACTCATTCTTTCATACAGGATGGGCAGTAACATAGCTTATGTGTTTCATCTTTTTATTAATTCTAACAATTTTAAAACAGTATTACAGAATAGCCAATAACTGTCACATGGCCATTTCCTAGACAGCTTTAGACAGACTCAAAAAAAAGTGAGAAAAAGAAGAGAGAAAACATAATTTTGCCTACCCTTAATTTGTAGAGGAGCTAGCCTCCTTCCCCCATTTTGACAGTAGGAAAACCTGAAACAGGTTTTACTTCTGTCAACACTTTCAACCCCTATTTGTAGCAACTGGGCACAAACAAACCAATGTATCAATTTCTTGAGCAATTGTACTAGATTAACATGAGGGCGCATGAATGCAAACTAAAATCCATTTCCTCCTTATCGTAGCCCCTACACAGTATTCTTTAAACTAAAACCATTATTTTTATATACATGGCAGATCAATGCTCAACTGAAGGCTGCCTTTCCTTCGTTTCATATGACTGCGCAAAACGTGTGTTTGCCAAAAATAGGAAGCAAAGCTTCTCTTTCTCTCTTTGCGCTATCATCTCGTCTTTCAAAAACTTTTCGAAGGTCGAAGTGTCCCAGCAAACATTACCCTTCACCCTGCTAAGTTGCTAAATGCAGAACTCCGACCTTTGACCCGTTCAGCAGCTGTTCATTTTGTTTGTGCAAGGCTTGCCATGCGGTTTTCGTAATGCAAAGCAACTCTGGAGAATCACAGCTAAAAGGCAGTCCTGTCCGATCCGTTTGCCAGTAATTTAAAGGTAGGATAATAACGTCTGCTGGTTTCTGTATACTTATTTTCATTTATGTACAGTATGTGGTGTGCAGTCTAGTAATGCAGAGGTCAGCTGTTTGTTTTATACTTGCATATACTTTATTGAAGCCTGAGAGCACGTTAAAACTGCCTTGAGTGGTAGAACTGCTTGTAAAATTGTGAATTTAGCTCAATTTCGACTTTGGTGGTAGGGGCACTTAAAAATGAATATCCTACAATATTTTTGCATAATAGGAACCCCCAGAGTGTTCTCTAGATAGCCCAGGAATGGGAAATCAGAAATGTATAAGATATACCCTTATAAAAATGAGTTTTGTACGGCTGGGTAAAGTGACATTTCACATTTAAGTTCCCTTCTTATTGCGGTACAGCACTGCTTAAATTCAACTTTGATACTAGGAATTCACAGTATGATGATTAGGCTTTATAAAGATGAAAAAACGAATTTAAAGCATTTATGTTTAACAATATATTTTTTTCATATAATTAATTTTATTTATTTTTTTAATCAAAACCAACCATTTTGATGATTCCACATTGGAAAAGCAAGCTTCATTCGTAGCCTATCATATTTAAACGCATTCATTCATAACCCTAAGCACAGAAGCCTTACTTGAAACAGGAAAAGTCTGCGCCACTTTTTAAAAGGACAGTTATCATTTAACATCAGAACCACAGATGTACTTATGTAAAAAAGGCATTAAGAAAGGAAATCCCTACTTTCAATTTTGTTCTCTGTTATCCAAAATAATGAAACTGGTTTTTTGAAACTTTTAAAATAATGCAGGCCCTGTATACCAGTTGTACACTGACTTAAAATTTCGCTGACTCAGCATTCCTGTCTGTGGCCGTGATCAGGAATAGCCATATGCTATTTATGCAGCTGTTGTTTGTCAGCAGGCGTCGAATTTTCACGCCTTTCTCAGGAAAAAAACCCTTTATTATTTGAAATACCCTGACAGAGTTAAATCCCCATTTGCTGTGTCAAACAGTTTCTTTTCAGTTAGTCAGTTTAAACACAGCTGTTGGAAAGCTTTTTTCTCGGGTGCTGAAAGAAAAGCATGTCACAGTCTATTTAAAAACTGAGGCATTTCAATGCAGTCAAATCTATCTTTCTATAATGTGTATTTAGTTCAGCAACGACCAAATTCACTCATATGATGTGCATGCCTTTTAATGTCTAATACAATGTATTTAAGGAAAATGCTGTAACATGTGTATTTTAGTCTATTGATTACAAAACACACAATTTCGTTTTTCTTCCTCTGTATGAGGCCTATTTTAATCCTATTGAATACGAATTCTAATTTTATCTTTAGCATTGTGGCAATTTGCACACATGTACAGTGTCTTACTCTGTCAATTTAATAGTAACATGCAGCTGTTTAGCGTATGTTATATAATTCATTTCTGGATTTTTATTTAATATGTAAGTAACTAAATGACATTTTGCATAACAGAATGATGACAGCAAAAAAACATAAACAAACTCATTGAGCTCATTCAGACATTTACAGAAGGGGGTCATATACGCAGAGCACACAACACAGCGCGCTTAAAGCTAGCCATTCTTACACAAAGAGTACTCACACAAGTATTACCAATGTCAAACCAAAAACCCCACATAGACATTTAAACACACATTTAACCCACAAATCAATACTTAGGACTTTAAGACAGCTTACAAACTGTACGCAAGACCAACCTATTTGTAAATACTAATTGTAAGTCATATTTACAAGAAGAGCTCTCAAAAGTAGCCCAAAAACTGTTCCATGGTCAAGAAGCCAAAATACACCAAATTCGCCAGTTTTGGCTGGTAGAACACTCAAAAAGCGCTCTGCATATCACCACTTATGAATGTTACTAAGTGCGCAGATCCGGATCCGTTTTATGTACATATTTAGTTCCATGGGGTACTTAGTCACCAAGGAAGAAATATCTTTTTACTATACGTAAACCTATTTAGGTATCCCCTCTGAGGGGAGTCAACTAAGTACTTACTAAATCCATATCGGTACCTCCAAAACAGCAACACTTTCTGCGAAGTGTACTGGAAACAGGCATGCCAAAAATAGTGCAGAATATGCAGTATTATAATCAAAGTAGCGCTTAAGGTACTCTTTGTACGTTGCGCTGTTCAAACAATTTCAAATAGAGAAAAATCTCCTCATTACCCGCCTATATGTATTGCAATGCATATATAATTACAAAACAAATTCCAAAATTGGCCAATCATACAAACAAAGCCACAGTAAGTGTTACTAAAACTACCTTACCAATCAAAGGCATCAAACCAACAGCAAGTGCCGCAAAACGGCTCTTACCAATCAAATGGTGTCCAGGTTCCAACTGCCAAGTTCTGAGTGACCTAACGGTCGTTTTAAAATACTCACGCCAAAGAAGTTCTCAGTCGGGAGCGGCAAACACTTGGAGGATCAGATCAGGAAGACCAGAAATATACTGGGCTGGAAGACAAACAATCTCCGTGCGCAGGGTACCTCCTCAGTAGATTCCTGTCCTGTACTCCTCAGTAGATTCCTGTCTCCCTTCAAGACCACTCCCTTGGATAGCCGCTGCACCGATGAGGTCCACTTTCGGGCGCCATTTGTAGAAATAAAAACCTTCTTAGGGGTTCACTGATACATCTGGTCCTTAAGACCAACAAAGAAGAGATTGGCACAGAAGCTGTAATATCAAAAAACATGTTTTATTAACCTCAGATGAGGGAGATTGCATCTTACGGTACCCGCAGGCCACTGTAGGAGGCATTCTAATGAGTGCAGAGAACAGGGTCCTTATATATGTATTTGTTACATAGTCAGCATAAAATCAAGGGGAGGTCCTAGCACATACAAGCATGCTTATTGACTAATATGGGTATACAAAATTTGCTTGCTCCACAAAGTGGGAGGGAGACTAAACTGCTTACATGAGTAAGAATAGCCTGACAGTTCTATACTAGGAGCAGGTGCATTCTACCAGCTAGGCCTCTCTGAGCATGTGCAAGACTCTGGAAGAGGGAGAAAGCACATGGCGAGCACATGGCTAACTAAAATGGCTGCCAAGTACAAAATGGCTTTCAGCTCATGCTAACAGCGATTCCTGCAATCTTTAACACTATGGGGCGCATGTTGTGCCCTTCTGTTTTTGCATCCATATAGTGTGAGGCGCAAGTAGAGCCCCCTTTGTTTACTCACCACCACACTTTTCATGGCGGTCGCACCACCATGAAAAATGTGGCAGTGAGGAAACTTGTAATATGTTTGGTGGGGTTGCAGAGGCTCCGCCAAGCATATAGTGGACTCAGGGCTGCTGCACAGCACCATGGAATGGCGGCTCCCTGTCAGTTGCAGGGGGTGCGGTGGTCCCAGGGTGGCCCAACCACCCTAGTCATAAATAATAGGGTGGTCGGGAGACCGCCATCATGAGTCTGGTGGTCCATAATAAGGCCCTTAGCGTATTGCATTTATAGAAAAACTACATAAGTTACCTTACCTTGATTTGTTCATTGTTACTTTTAAAATGTAGAGTATAGTTAACATAGATGTTTGAATAAAATGCATTTAGAAAGTTGTAAGAATTTATATTACTAAATCAAACTTTTAGGTGAAATTGCAGTACAATTTATATTAAATATAACGGTGAGGTTCACTAAAAAAAACAAAGGTTACAGGGATGTTATAGTTAGGCTCAGATTTTACACACACAAAACCATAGAAATTCAGCAGTTATAGTTACCTGAGCTAACTCTAGCTTACACCCCGGAAATGCACTGCTTATGACCTCACATATCACATCACTCATGACATGGACAAGGAAATGACCGATTACATCATCCAGCGAAAGGAAACTTCAATATACTTCATAAAGTACCATTTAATTTTTTGAAAAAAATAAGACGACACAGGTGAGAGATGTACAGCACAGAGCTCACTGTAACCTTATCAACTAATACAATCACTTATGTGAGTAAGTTCGCAGCACATAGTCCTGTCTTTTCTGAACAACTACTCTAAACACCAATGACCAAAGAAAAATGTTTAACTGTATAGGCTAGTCTATTGCAAACAACAACACCACCATTTGTGAATCTTGCAAAGAGGTTTTAGTGCAAATGACAGATTTAAACAAACCACATTAACATACAACCGGTATAGAGGTCTTTGCGGACAGGCCAATGTGTCACAACCACTAGTAAAATTACTCTTCATCCTGGAGAAAGGTATGAACAGAGTGGTCAGTCTGTTGTAAATGTCTACTACACTGAGCCATCACCCTAGAGAAAAATCTTAGTGAACAGATGAATTTATTGCAATCTGCTACTACAGTCATTCATCACAAAGGAGAGAGCTCTAAGGAAACTGGTCAGTATGCCATAAGACAGAACTATACTCAGCCATCACTGTGAAGTGAAGTCTCAAAGTACAGCTTCGACTGCCACAAAGAACTAGCATACACATACATCAGCAGGGGACTTGTGTCAGTGTAGAGGCTAGTTTACTGATAAATAGTACCTGCTTTAAAAAGAGGATTTTAGATAAGATGACATACGTTACAAATAGTATGTCTCATTAGTAGTAGAGAAAGAGAAGTAATTTATCTTATGCAGTAGCTTAGTATATATCTTTATGTTTCAGAAACGTTTATGAAACACACTAACTGGATGATTTTATCAGTGATGTCATTTCAGATGTCATCAGTGATGTCACTGACCACGTCATGAGTGATGTAATATGTGGGGTCATAAGAAGTGTATTGTGAGGGCATGTTATAGTTAGCTCAGGTAACTTTAACTGGTGAATGTGTATGGTTTTGTGTGCACAAACACCTGAGCCTAAGTATGACGTCCCTGTAACCTTTGCTTTTTTCAGTCAATATATAAATATATATATATATATATATATATATATATATATATATATATATATATATATATATATATATATATATATAATATTATCCAAGTTGTTACCGACTCAAGCAAGAAGACGAGCCACTCTGATTGTGGATGCAAAATATTTGATTTATTCGGGCACAAAGACGCGTTTCGACCTATCCAGGTCTTGGTCATGTGACTCGGGATCGTCTTCTTGCTTGAGTAGGTAAGAACTTGGATAATTTGTTAAGCGTCGGCGTCCGCTTGTGGTGGAGCCCCGACCCTAGTGGACAGGCGTACTGTGATGCCATCTCTCTGTTGGATATATATATATATATATACTATATATATTATCTAGTAGATAGTTATAGTTAGGACCTATTTTCCATAGGAAATCCGCAACATTCTATTTGAAATAACTTCGGCGCCGGTTGACGAATCTTCGCGAAAGTTTCCAACTTGTTGGGGCGCTCCGGTCCGCTCCTATCCTGAAAGTCTCGGGGTGATTCGGCAAGCGGGGGCCGAGAAAAAAGGGGGGTCCGAAAACGTGTTTTCCCCATGCAATTTTCCATAGGAAGACTTAGTCGCAGCTACAGCCCGAACTGCTGAACGGAATTACACCAAACTTGCCAAAAAGGTAGCCCTTGGTTCAGGGTCGTGCCTTTTGCTTAAATGGTGTAAATCCGTTCAGTAGTTCCTGAGAAAATCAAAAATAAAATCACATATATATCTATGGCCGCGTAGGGTCCGCGCACCCTCCCGATCACGAGCTGTATGCTAATTGGCTGACAACACTCCAAATCAGGAAGTGTTGGCAGCCATCTTGTTCCTCGGTAGACAGAGGAACAAGAAAGCAGTAAAAAAAGTGCGCAAAATGCAAAAAGGGGGCAGGGTAGAAACACCCTGACCCCCTAGGCCTGCTCAGGGCCCAAAAAAAAATATATATATTTTTTAAAAATCGGCAAAAAACGCGCTGGGTGCGCGGATCCAGCCGATAAAAAAAAAATCGAAGCGCTGTCTCCCGCGCTTCGATGTAATTTTGCCCCCGGGTGTGCCAAGTCCCGGGGGCATGCGGGGGTGGGTTTATGTTTTATGTGGGGGGCCTCTGGCCCCCCAAGCCCCAGGGACCGCCACCCCCCGTGGCTTTATAAAAAAAATGGTGCAGGAGGGCTCTCCGCCCTCCCGCAGCCCCGGGGACCGCCACCCCCCGGGGCTTCTTTTTTTAAATTGTAATCAGCTGTGTGGGGGGGCTCCAGCCCCCCCACATGCCCTGGGGACCGCCACCTCCCCGGGGCACTTAGAAAAGAAATGTGGGGTCCGTTTCAGACCCCCGAAGCCCCGGGGACCACCACCTCCCGGGGCTTTACTAATGAAGGAGAGGGGGCCGCGCGGCCCCCCTCCTGGAGCCCTCCATGGCCCTGGGGACCGCCACCCCCAGGGCCGGCTCCTGCAGTGTCCCGGGTGCCTACCCCCGGGACACTGCTGTTTGCAATGGCAGGACGGGAGCCTCGCGGCTCACGTCCTGTCATTGCAAACTTGCTTTGCTTCATTGAAGCGAGAGCAGGGAAACCTGCTCTCACTTCAATGAAGCAAAGCAGAATTGCTTTTCCATAAGGGGAGCTGCATGTCAGCAGCTCCCCTTATGGAAAAGCAATGCCGGCTCCCGCAGGACGCGGGGAGCTGGCGGGACCGTGTGGGGATTGGGGACCCTCCCACGGTTCCCAGCGAGTGGCCAGGCCCCGGGGGATGGGGTCCCCGGGGCCATTAGTGGCCCGGGAGGGGGGCCAAGCAGCCCCCCTCCCAAAAAAAGGAATAATACATTTTTTAAAAAGAAGACGCAAAGGCCGGCCCCGGGGGATGGGGTCCCCGGGGCCTTAAATGGCCTGAGGAGGGGGGCCACGCAGCCCCCCTCCGAATATTTTATTAAAAAAAAGAGGGCATGCCCCGGGGGATGGGGTCCCCGGGGCCAATAGAGGCCCAGGGAAGGGGGACCACGCGGCCCCCTTCCCATTTAAAAAAAAAAAAAAGAAAATGCTCAGGCTCCGGGGGATGGGGTCCCCGGGGCCAAAAGTGGCCGAGGGAAGGGGGGCCATGCAGCCCCCCTCCCATACAAAAAAAAAGTAAAAAAAAAAAAAAAGACCGGCATCGTGCCGGAGGCCCCGCCCCCTCGCTGCAGCAGTCTGCAAACGCGCCCCCTGGCGCGTTTGCAG
The DNA here is from genome assembly GCA_963921515.1 of Calotriton arnoldi. Taxonomy (NCBI): domain Eukaryota; kingdom Metazoa; phylum Chordata; class Amphibia; order Caudata; family Salamandridae; genus Calotriton; species Calotriton arnoldi. Next base: position 3,136,983 of record CAWUFW010001113.1, read on the forward strand.
ATGGGGAACAAACTCCCCTTGAATACTGGGGGTGCCTGGGGGCCAATTAGCCCACCAGGAACCTCCAGAATGCGCCAGGGAGCTGCGTTGCTGAGAGGTGTACAGAGGCCACGCCCCTTTTTACACCTCTCTGCAACGCAGCTCTGTGGCGCTTTTTGGAGGTACATGGTGGGCTACTTGGACTCCAGGGACCCTCAGGATTCAAGGGAGTTAATCCCCCAACTTAAAACGCGCCACGGGGCGCGTTTGCACAGTGGTGAAGGGAGGGGGCGGGGCTTCAGGTGACATGTGTGCAAACAGGCCCCGTGGCGCATTTTAAGATGGGGAATGAAATCCCCTTCAATCCTGAGGGTCCCTGGGGGCGAACTAGCCCACCAGGTACGCCCAGAAAGCGCCACAGAGCTGCGTTGCAGAGAGGTGCAAAAGGGGCGTGGCCTCTGAACACCTCTCTGCAACACAGCCTCCCTGGCGCATACTGGAGGTACAGGGTGGGCTAGTTGGACCCCATGGACCCTCATGATTCAAGGGGACTTAATCCCCTAACTTAAAACGCGCCACGGGGCGCGTTTGCACAGATGTCACCTCAGGCCCCGCCCCCTCCCTTCACCATTGTGCAAATATTCCTCTAAAATCAGCCGAACTACGAATTCCGATTTACTCACCTGTTATCAGGAGAGACCTCAGTGCTGCATCTTTCAGCCCAGTACTGATCCTGAAAAGTAATTTTAACCGTACTTACCAGTAACTTGAATTTCCTTCCATAGGATATCATTGCCTGCTTTTTGCTGAAAAAGTTTCTAAGTGTCGATTTTTGAAACTTACAAATATTCCTCTAAAATCAGCAGAACTACGAATTCCGATTTACTCACCTGTTATCAGGAGAGACCTCAGTGCTGCATCTTTGACCCCAGTACTGATCCTGAAAAGTAATTCTAACCGTACTTACCAGTAACTTGTATTTCCTTCCATAGGAATCCATTGTCTGGTTTTCAGCAGAAAAGTTTCTCAGTGTCGATTTTCACAAACTACAAATATTCCTTAAAAATCGCCTGTATGACTTAAACGCATTCTTTCAACTGTTTACAGGAGATGCACCAGTGCTGGATCCAGGATCCACCACTGAGTAAGAAAAAGTAACGATAACACTACTTACCTGCTAAGTGAATTTCCTCCCATAGGATAACATTGGTGATTCTATGTGAAAAAGTTTCTGTGTCAACTTTTAAAATACAATAATATTCCTTAAAAATCACTACTGTAACCAAAACGCTTTTACTCAACTGTTTACAGGAGATGTCCCAGGACTGAATCTAGGATCCAGTCCTGTGGTTAGAAAAAGTAATCCATAAAGTAACTAATTGCATTTAACTAGAAATTCACATTGAGCTCAATGTTGCATTGTGTTTGAAATTGTGTTGCCCATTGCAACAACTGTAACTACTGTACTTAAAAGTCTATTGCCTATTTGCAAAGTATTTAAACTAAAGTAATTCATTCTGAGAAAGTATATTTTGTAATGTAATGTATAATGTAATTTAAAAAATAAAATATCTAAAAATAAATAGTTTAAAAAAATGTAGTAAATCAGTATAAAAAAAATAAATGTAACAATTAATACATTTAAAAATTGTCATTTACAAAACCTTTGAAATTCACTGAAAAAAACCATAGGTTTCAGACATGTTATAGTTAGGAATTAGCATTTAAAAAACCTTTGAAATTCACCGAAAAAACCATAGGTTTTAGGGACAGTTATAGTTAGTTGGACATTGCACTCGTACAAAACCCGTGAAATTCCCCCGTTATAGTTAGTTCAGCTAACTATAACTCGCGCCCCCGCAATGCACTGCTGATGACGTCACATATTACATCACTCATGACATGGTCAGTGACATCACTGATGACATCACTGATGACATCTCAAATGACATCACTGATGACATCATCCACGTGATAATCTGATGCACCTCCTCACACCCTAATATAACCTTTGATACACCCACTCTAAATTACAGACTGCCATTCGCAAAACCATAGACACTCCAACACCAATAACTACATACCCACTCACTGATTCTTAGGTCTACACACACATCCACTCACTCACCCGTACAGTCACTCATACTTACGGTCACTCAGTACAGGACTATCATATGCACTCATACACCTACATAGACACTCACACACCGCCACTCATCCATAGAGGTACTCACACACCTAGTCAGTCATGCAAATAATTAATCACACTGCCATTTACTCACCTATACAGTTATACACACACCAGCTCACTTACTCATACAAATACTAGCACATTCTTACGCTCTTATACAATCACTGATACAAGTACACACTCATCCATACAGCCACTCTCACAATCACACACTCTCACTTATAGCCATTTATATACTCCAACACACATATATACTGCCTTTCACATATGTAGTTACTCACACATGTACCACTGAGATATACATTCACTCACTAACACACCCATACACACACTCACCCACCCATACAGTCCATCACAGATGCACTCTTGAAACCATGCACCCAGTGAATCACCCACTCACACATCTATGCACAGAGTCACACACACCCCACCCCCACAAACACTCAGGCACCCATACAGATACTCAGACAACCAATCAATAACTCATATAGACACTCATGTAGCTATTCACAAACCCATGCAGCCACTTACACAGCAACAGGCAGACGGATACAGACATTCACCCAGTTTAGTCACTAACCCATGCATTCAGTAAGATACGTTTAATCACTCACTTATGGAGTCAGTCACGCACCTACTAAATCATCCATTCAGACAATTATACACCCACTCATTCTTCAATACGCCTTTCCCTAAATATATTAAACATATTTAAACTTTACAGAAACACACAGTCACTGGATGATGTCATCAGTGATGTCATCAGTGATGTCACTGACCATGTCATGAGTGATGTAATATGTGACGTCATCAGCAGTGCATTGCGGGGGCACGAGTTATAGTTAGCTGAACTAACTATAAAGGGGGAATTTCACGGGTTTTGTACGAGTGCAATGTCCAACTAACTATAACTGTCCCTAAAACCTATGGTTTTTTCAGTGAATATATATATACACATATATATATTATCTACTGGCGGTCGCCAGTAGATAGTTATAGTTAGGACCTAGTTTCCAAAGGAAAAGCGTTTTTTCTTTTCCAAATAACTTTGGCGCCGGATGATGAATCTTCGTGAAATTTTGAAAACTAGTGGGGCGCTCCGGTCAGCTCCTATCCTGAAAGTTTCGGGGTGATTCGTCAAGCAGGGGCCGAGAAAAAAGGGGGGTCCCAAAACACGTTTTCCCCATGTTATTTCTCATAGGAAACTTTAGACACGGCTACAGCCCGAACTGCTGAACGGAATTACACCAAATTTGGCAAAAAGGTAGCCCTTGGTTCAGAAAGTGCCCTTTTTTTAAATGGTGTAAATCCGTTCAGTAGTTCCTGAGAAATTCAAAAAATAGAGGTCAAAAAATCAATTTCCCATAGGAAACTTTAGACACGGTTACAGCCAAAACTGCTGAACGGAATTACACCAAATTTGGCAAAAAGGTAGTGCTTGGTTCAGAAAGCGCCCTTTTTTTAAATGGTGTAAATCCGTTAAGTAGTTTTCGAGATATTAAAGGAAAGAAATCTTTATATATCTGGGCTGTACCTAACTACACAAGCACGAGCTTGGCTCTAATTGGCTGCCAACACTTCAATCCAGGAAGTGTTGGCAGCCATCTTGGTGCAATGCTTTTTTGTTCTCGCCTAGCGACGCAGCGCATGCACTGCACACTACACAAACACCACTGCACTGACCTAAACCCTAAAACACAACCCCAGCACGACCCCTTACACTGCACGAACACCACTGCACTGCCCTAAACCCTAAACACCACCTCCAGCATGACCCCCTACACTGCTCGAACACCACTGCACTGCCCTAAACCCTAAACACCACCTCCAACACGACCCCCTACTCTGCCCGAACACCACTGCTCTGCCCTAAACCCTAAAACACTATTCCCAGCACGACCCCCTACACTGCCTGAACACCTCTGCTCTGCCCTAAACCCTGAACCACCACCCCCAGCACGTCCCCCTACACTGCCCGAACACCACTGCACTGCCCAAAACCCTGAAACTCTAGCCCCAGCACGACCCCCTACACTGCCCGAACACCACTGCACTGCCCTAAACCCTGAAACACCAGCCCCAGCACGACCCCCTACACTGCACGAACACCACTGCACTGCCCTAAACCCTGAAACACCAGCCCCAGCATGACCCCCTACACTGCCCGAACACCACTGCACTGCCCTAAACCCTGAAACATCAGCCCCAGCACGACCCCTACAGTGTCCGAACACCACTGCACTGCCCTAAACCCTGAAACACCAGCCCCAGCACGACCCCCTACAGTGCCCGAATACCACTGCACTGCCCTAAACCCTGAAACACCACCCCCAGCACGATCCCCTACACTGCCCGAACACCACTGCCCTGCCCTAAACCCTGAAACACCACCCCCAGCACGACCCCCTACACTGCCCGAACACCACTGCACTGCCCTAAACCCTGAAACACCACCCCCATCATGACCCCCTACACTGACCGAACACCACTGCACTGCCCTAAACCCTGAAACACCACCCCCAGCACGACCACCTACACTGCCCGAACACCACTGCACTGCCCTAAACCCTGAAACACCACCCCCCTGCACGACCCCCTACACTGCCCGGACACCACTGCACTGCCCTAAACCCTGAAACACCACCCCCAGCACGACCCCTACACTGCCCGAACACCACTGCACTGCCCTAAACCCTGAAACACTATCCCCAGCATGACCCCCTACACTGCCCGAACACCACTGCACTGCCCTAAACCCTGAAACACTACCCCCAGCATGACCCCTTACACTGCCCGAACACCACTGCACTGCCCTAAACCATGAAACACCACCCCCAGCAAGACCCCCTACACTGCCCGAACACCACTGCACTGCCCTAATCCCTGAAACACCACCCCCAGCACGACCCCCTACACTGCCCGAACACCACTGCACTGCCCTAAACCCTGAAACACCAGCCCCAGCACAACCCCCTACACTGCCCGAACACCACTGCACTGCCCTAAACCCTGAAACACCATCCCCAGCACGACCCCCTACACTGCCCGAACACCACTGCACTGCCCTAAACCCTGAAACACCAGCCCCAGCAAGACCCCCTACACTGCCCGAACACCACTGCACTGCCCTAAACCCTGAAACACCACCCCCAGCACGACCCCCTACACTGCCCGAACACCACTGCACTGCCCTAAACCCTGAAACACCACCCCCAGCACGACCCCCTACACTGCCCGAACACCACTGCACTGCCCTAAACCCTGAAACACCACCCCCTGCACGACCCCCTACACTGCCCGAACACCACTGCACTGCCCTAAACCCTGAAACACCACCCCCAGCAGGACCCCCTACACTGCCCGAACACCACTGCACTGCCCTAAACCCTGAAACACCACCCCCAGCACGACCCCCTACACTGCCCGAACACCACTGCACTGCCCTAAACCCTGAAACACCAGCCCCAGCACGACCCCCTACACTGCCCGAACACCACTGCACTGCCCTAAACCCTGAAACACCACCCCCAGCAAGACCCCCTACACTGCCCGAACACCACTGCACTGCCCTAAACCCTGAAACACCAGCCCCAGCAGGACCCCCTACACTGCCCGAACACCACTGCACTGCCCTAAACCCTGAAACACCAGCCCCAGCACGACCCCCTACACTGCCCGAACACCACTGCACTGCCCTAAACCCTGAAACACCACCCCCAGCAAGACCCCCTACACTGCCCGAACACCACTGCACTGCCCTAAACCCTGAAACACCAGCCCCAGCAAGACCCCCTACACTGCCCGAACACCACTGCACTGCCCTAAACCCTGAAACACCAGCCCCAGCACGAACCCCTACACTGCCCGAACACCACTGCACTGCCCTAAACCCTGAAACACCAGCCCCAGCACAACCCCCTACACTGCCCGAAGAACACTGCACTGCCCTAAACCCTGAAACACCAGCCCCAGCACGACCCCCTATACTGCCCAAACACCACTGCACTGCCCTAAACCCTGAAACACCAGCCCCAGCAAGATCCCCTACACTGCCCGAACACCACTGCACTGCCCTAAACCCTGAAACACCATCCCCAGCACGACCCCCTACACTGCCCAAACACCACTGCACTGCCCTACACCCTGAAACACCACCCCCTGCACGACCCCCTACACTGACCGAACACCACTGCACTGCCCTAAACCCTGAAACACCACCCCCTGCATGACCCCCTACACTGCCCGAACACCACTGCACTGCCCTAAACCCTGAAACACCACCCCAACACGACCCCCTACACTGCCCGAACACCACTGCACTGCCCTAAACCCTAAACACCACCTCCAGCACGACCCCCTACTCTGCCCGAACACCACTGCTCTGCCCTAAACCCTGAAACACCAACCCCAGCACGTTCCCCTACACTGCCCGAACACCACTGCACTGCCCAAAACCCTGAAACACTAGCCCCAGCACGACCCCCTACACTGCCCGAACACCACTGCACTGCCCTAAACCCTGAAACACCAGCCCCAGCACGACCCCCTACACTGCCCGAACACCACTGCACTGCCCTAAACCCTGAAACACCAGCCCCAGCACGACCCCCTACACTGCCCGAACACCACTGCACTGCCCTAAACCCTGAAACACCACCCCCAGCAGGACCCCCTACACTGCCCGAACACCACTGCACTGCCCTAAACCCTGAAACACCACCCCCAGCACGACACCCTACACTGCCCGAACACCACTACACTGCCATAAACCCTAAAACACCAGCCCCAGCAAGACCCCCTACACTGCCCGAACACCACTGCACTGCCCTAAACCCTGAAACACCAGACCCAGCAGGACCCCCTACACTGCCCGAACACCACTGCACTGCCCTAAACCCTGAAACACCACCCCATGCAAGACCCCCTACACTGCCCGAACACCACTGCACTGCCCTAAACCCTGAAACACCAGCCTCAGCAAGACCCCCTACACTGCCCGAACACCACTGCACTGCCCTAAACCCTGAAACACCAGCCCCAGCACTGACCCCCTACACTGCCCGAACACCACTGCACTGCCCTAAACCCTGAAACACCAGCCCCAGCACGACCCCCTACACTGCCCGAACACCACTGCACTGCCCTAAACCCTGAAACACCAGCCCCAGCACGACCCCCTACACTGCCCGAACACCACTGCACTGCCCTAAACCCTGAAACATCAGCCCCAGCACGACCCCCTACACTGCCCGAACACCACTGCACTGCCCTAAACCCTGAAACACCAGCCCCAGCACGACCCCCTACACTGCCCGAACACCACTACACTGCCCTAAACCCTGAAACACCACCCCCAGCACGATCCCCTACACTGCCCGAACACCACTGCACTGCCCTAAACCCTGAAACACCACCCCCAGCACGACCCCCTACACTGCCCGAACACCACTGCACTGCCCTAAACCCTGAAACACCACCCCCAGCACGACCCCCTACACTGCCCGAACACCACTGCACTGCCCTAAACCCTGAAACACCACCCCCAGCACGACCCCCTACACTGCCCGAACACCACTGCACTGCCCTAAACCCTGAAACACCACCCCCAGCACGACCCCCTACACTGCCCGAACACCACTGCACTGCCCTAAACCCTGAAACACCACCCCCAGCACGACCCCCTACACTGCCCGAACACCACTGCACTGCCCTAAACCCTGAAACACCATCCCCAGCATGACCCCCTACACTGCCCGAACACCACTGCACTGCCCTAAACCCTGAAACACCACCCCCAGCACGACCCCCTACACTGCCCGAACACCACTGCACTGCCCTAAACCCTGAAACACCAGCCCCAGCACGACCCCCTACACTGCCCGAACACCACTGCCCTAAACCCTGAAACACCACTGTGAGAAGTTGGCCTGGCATATGCTGTCCACTAATTATAGTGGGCACCTTGCACCAGTCCAAATCGACTCTTATGGTAGGTAGGTTAAAGACAACCTTATTGAAAGCTATCCTAGTGGTAGCTGTGGAGAGCAGCCTTCAGGCTAAGTCTTGAAGGAATGTAAAGCAGCTTGTTTTACCAGTCTATAATCTCTTGAGTGACCAAATGAAAGAGCACCACACCAGGTATATATTCAAAATATATGTATTTATTACTAAACACACCCCTCTAGTCTCTTTATGAGGCTAGAGTTCGAAGTACATAGGTTATAAGATCTTAAATCACAGTAATAGCACAAATACACGTTTGGGCCCTAGGGGCGTACCAAACCATATACCAATAAAGTGGTATGCGAACCACGACTGAACTAGACACTAGGCCTAGAGCCTCTAGAAGTGCTTGGACCACAAGGAACCACCCAAGGTAGTGACACAGGGGACCCACGGGAGACGCGTGCAGTGTAAATACACAACCGCGATACGCCGTTAACTTCTATGGAGAAAGTCGGGATCGGGAAAATAGAGGAAAGGGACACTTTAAAGAGGACTAGGACAAAACCCTTTGAGATCTAGGACTTTGAAGAGTCTCTACCCACGGGAGCACCGGAGTACTCGTGTTACCTCACCCAGGGAAGCCGGGTGCATAGGTGCCTTTCGGGGTCGGGTTTCGTCGTCGTTTCTTATGGCGATCTGCTGCAAAGTGCTGCTGGCGACCAGGAGAAAAGTGTCCGGGTGGATCCAAGAGTGGATCGGAGTTCTGAAGAACCTGAAAGCAGAGGGGACAGAGTCTGGGTCACTAGCCAGTGACCAGGAGGGCGATGGACAGATGCCCACCGATGTCGAGTGCTTCAAGTTCGTTGACGGTCGTCTTGACTCTTCAGCCACGAGGTCCGGGAGGCGTTGTCGGCGACCAGGAGCAGGATTCGGGCTGTTGCTCGATGTCTGTCGAGTGCAGAGGTGTCGGCGACCAGATTGGACCCAACAGGCCTTGGCAACGGCAAGTCTCGAGTAAGATGTAGATCGTCGATGATGCAGACCAGCAAGGTCTGGGGAACTCACCCAGCAAGGGTAAGTGAGGGCAGGCCTGGAGCAACCAGACTGCCAAGTAAAGAAAAGATTGGCCTTCGGTAAGGGCTACTAGCCAACGGGCTAGCGACCGCGAAGGAGCCTCGTGACGCCGCACGTGGAGCTGGCTTACAGGACACTCGTGGAGTGGGGGCCAGTGATCTTCGGTGCAGGTGGTGCTGGAGGCTAGGGCTACTCGGAGCCCAAAGCACGACTTCTTGGGAGACCCAGAAGATGGTGCACTTGCAAGTGTGCTCGGTGTCCAGGGGTCACGGTCTCAAGTCACCCACGATAGCCACGGGCCTCAGCTTTGCTGGGGACTCAGGGTAGCCTCGGGGAAGTCTGAGAATCCACCTCTGGTGATGCGATGACTTCGGCGTCCGACGGGAGCTTCAGTAATGCGAACCGGACAGATGCTTCTTTGGTGCCTGCCAAGCAGGGGAGTCACTCCTTGACCCCAAGGGAGATTCTTCAGTCCTCTAATCGTGAGTAGAGCGTCGAAGGTCCAGGATTCTGTTTCAGAGTTTCGTCCAGGTATAATCTAAAGTCCTAAGGACTGGGTTCCTACCTTTATTCCAAAAATAGGGGATGGACTACTCTGTGGCCCCACCTATGGGTGGGTCAGGGCAGAGGGGTGGCTACACCCCTTTCCCTTTGTCCAGTTCGCGCCAAAGCAGGGGCTGCAAGCCCCTGATCCGGTTTGAACTGGGGTATGCACAGGGACACCAAATGTGCCCCCAGTGCAGGACTTCAAAGCACCCGAAAGTGCTCCCGCCCAGCCCCAATACACATTGTCCTGTCTGGGGAGGTGGTCACACCTCCCTGGGACAGGAAACCTATTGTCCAGGCCTCCCCTGCCGGAGTTTCGTCCAGCAGCAGGAGGCCAGACTCGTGTCTGTGGCAGCAGCATCCATTTTGTGATGCCAGGGCTCTGGAAAGAAGTTACCGGACTCGTCAGAGTTAACATGCCTTTCCCTCTAGAAGGGTGGAATGCTACCCCCGCCGCCAGGATTGGCGGGGGGTAGTATTCCAAGATGTTTGACACCAAACACGACATGTTTAGGTGCAGCCATTCCATAGTTAGCATTTTACCGCGAGGATATAATGCGTTTAAGAGTATATGGTCAGGCTGCACTACAAACAGCATCAGAGATGGTCTCCGAACGCTGCAGAGGGGCCCTGCTCATGCAGGGGCACCCTCTCACATAGGAACCATGCACTCTGCCTTTAGGATTGATAAGGCCTGCCTTAGGAGTGACTTATAGGTTTATATGTGTGTATGCTTTTAGTGATATAGGTAACCTATACCACAGCAAGGGGTGCATGCACCACCTTACCCAGGCTGCAGTAGCAGACCTGTGGTGCCAGTTTGGATGGCCTACCAGGGGTGGCATAATACATGCTGCAGCCCCTGGCAGGCCTCTGAGGTACCTATGCCCTTGGTACATAGTATACCATATACTAGGGACTTACAAGGGCACTCCAGATCCCAATCAGTGATGTGCCTAAGGCACATGGAGACCCTTTTAAAGAGGAAACAGCTAGGCTGGGGTTCTGAATAGCAGGGCCCCAGCCAGACTAATGTCGAAAACCAGTGAAGTATCAGCAAAAAGTGGGGGTACCCCTGTGAAGCAGATCCTACTCTCCTACACAACCCCCCCAAACGTAGGGACATTAAACTAACCTTGCCCAGTTAAGTCTTCATGTTCTAAGTGGAAATACCTAGAGAGTCCATCTGCATTCGCATGGTTACTCCCAGGCCTATGTTCCACTGTAAAGTCCATCCCCTGTAGGGAAATGGACCACCTAAGCAGTTTGGGGTTTTCACCCTTCATTTGTTTTAGCCATAAGAGGGGCTTATGGTCTGTCTGAACCAGGAAGTGTGTACCAAACAAGTATGGCCTCAACTTCTTCAGAGCCCAGACCACAGCAAAGGCCTCCCTCTCTATGGCTGACCAACGTTTCTCTCTAGGGGTCAGCCTTCTGCTAATAAAAGCTACTGGCTGATCCTGACCTTCTTCATTCAATTGTGACAGTACAGCCCCTACCCCCAACTCAGATGCATCAGTTTGAACAATGAACTTCTTGGAGTAATCAGGACTCTGCAGAATTGGAGCAGTGCACATGGCCTGCTTGAGGTCATCAAATGCCTTTTGACAGCTAACTGTCCACTGAACCTTTTTGGGCATTTTCTTAGAAGTTAAGTCATTCAAGGGTGTCACTATTGATCCATACCCCTTGACAAATCTCCTATAGTACCCAGTCAGGCCTAAGAAGGCTCTCACCTGAGTCTGGGTAGTGGGAGCAGTCCAGTCCATGATGGTCTGGATCTTGCTCTGCAAAGGTTGAACCTGGCCTCCACCCACAAGGTGGCCCAGGTACACAACCTGACTCTGCCCTATCTGGCACTTAGTGGCCTTGATAGTCAGGCCTGCCTTTTGCAGGGCCTGTAAAACATTCCTGAGGTGGACCAGGTGATCCTCCCAGGTGGAGCTAAAGACAGCAATATCATCTAGATAAGCTGCACTATAGGCTTCCAGTCCTGTGAGAACTGTGTTCACCAACCTCTGGAAAGTGGCAGGTGCATTTTTCAGACCAAAGGGCATCACCACAAATTGATAATGCCCACTAGGGGTTGAAAATGCTGTTTTGGGCTTTGCAGCATCAGCTAGTCTGATCTGCCAGTAGCCAGCTGTTAGGTCAAATGTGCTGAGATATTTGGCAGAGGCCAAAGTATCTATGAGCTCATCTGCCCTGGGTATTGGATGGGCATCAGTCCTAGTGACTGCATTGAGGCCTCTGTAGTCTACACAAAACCTCATCTCTCTTTTCCCACCACTGGTGTGAGGTTTAGGTACTAGGACTACTGGACTAGCCCAAGGGCTATCTGAGGGCTCAATCACTCCCAATTCCAACATCTTCTGGACTTCAGTCCTGATACAGTCCCTGACATGGTCAGGTTGCCTATAAATCTTGTTTTTAATAGGCAGACTGTCCCCAGTGTCCACTTCATGAGTGCACCAGGTGGTCTGACTGGGTGTCAGTGAAAACATATGTCTAAACTGATTGAGGACTTGCCTGCAATCAGTTTGTTGCTGGGTAGTGAGGCTGCCTGCCAAGGCTACACCATCAACTGACCCATCGTCAGGGTTCTGTGAGAGCAGGTCAGGGAGTGGGTCACTCTCTTCCTCCTGCCCTTCATCAGTAGCCATGAGCAAGCCCATGTCTGCCCTGTCCACATATGGCTTAAGTCTGTTGACATGGAGAACCCTTTGGGGACTCCTGGGTGTTCCCAGGTCTACTAAGTAAGTGACCTCACCCTTCTGCTCAACAATAGTGTGGGGTCCACTCCATTTGTCTTGGAGAGCTGCTGGGGCCACTGGCTCCAACACCCACACCTTCTGTCCTGGCTGGTAAACAGTCAGAACAGCCTTTTGGTCATGCCAGGCCTTTTGAAGTTCCTGGCTAGCCTCAAGGTTTTTGGTTGCCTTTTTCATGTACTCAGCCATCCTGGAGCGGAGACCAAGTACATAGTCCACTATATCTTGCTTTGGGGGCTTGAGAGGTAACTCCCATCCTTCCTTCACCAAGCACAGTGGACCCCTCACAGGGTGGCCAAACAGAAGTTCAAAAGGGCTGTAACCAACCCCCTTCTGAGGCACCTCCCTATATGCGAATAAAAGGCAGGGCAAGAGTATGTCCCATCTACGCCTAAGCTTTTCTGGGAGCCCTTTAATCATGCCCTTCAAGGTTTTGTTGAATCTCTCAACTAAACCATTGCATTGTGGGTGATAGGGTGTGGTGAACTTATAAGTAACTCCACACTCCTTCCACATTGCTTTTAAGTACCCAGACATGAAGTTTGCACCCCTGTCTGATACTACCTCCTTAGGAAAGCCCACTCTTGAGAAGATTCCCAGGAGGGCCCTTGCCACCACAGGTGCTGTAGTGGTCCTGAGGGGAATAGCTTCTGGGTACCTGGTGGCATGATCCACTACCACCAGGATAAACCTGTGCCCAGAGGCTGTTTGGGGATCCATGGGACCAACAATGTCAATCCCTACCCTCTCAAAGGGCACCCCCACCACAGGTAGTGGTATCAGGGGGCCTTTGTAGTGCCACCTGCTTTGCCACTGGCTTGGCAGGTTACACAGGAGCGACAAAACTCCTTACTGTCTTCAGACATGTGGGGCCAGTGAAAGTGAGGGACAATTCTGTCCCAAGTCTTGTTCTGGCCCAGGTGTCCTGCTAAGGGAATATCATGGGCTAGGGTCAATAGGAAGCCCCTGAACTTCAAAGGTATTACCAACCTCCTGGTAGCACCAGGCTTGGGGTCTCTACTCTCTGAGTACAGGAGTCCATCATCCCAATACACTGTATGGGGACCACTAGCTTTCCCAGCAGCCTCAGCAGCAGCTTGCTGTCTGAGGGGTTCAAGGGAGGGGCAGCTCTGCTGCTCCTGGCTCAGATCTGCCCTAGAAGGTCCCCCTGTCCCCAAGAACTCAACCTGGTCAGGTTCAAGTTCCTCTGGGACAGTTCCTTCTTCAGGGCTGAGATCATCCCCCTCAAGGGACTGATCTTCCTCCTGAGCCAAGGGGAAGGCACTGCCTTAACCCTACTACTCCTCCTCTTGGAAGGCACTTGGTCCATTCTTCCAGAATCCAAGGCCTGTTCAGTTTTAGACAGTTTAGCTTGTGACCTGGTCACAGCAAACACATCTGCAGGGATCCCCAGCATTTCTGCATGGGTCCTGAGCTCCACTTCTGCCCAAGCAGAAGTCTCTAAGTCATTGCCAAGCAAGCATTCGACTGGTAGGTTTGCACTTACCACAACCTTCTTAAGGCCAGTTACCCCTCCCCAGGAGAAGTTAACAACTGCCAGAGTATGGTCTGTTCTGACATTGCTAGCATTGGTCACTTGGTACATCTCACCAAGTATAACTTGCCCAGGTAGCACAAGGTCTTGTGTCACCATTGTGACACTTGCCCCTGTGTCCCTAAATGCCAAAGCCTCTCGTCCATTGATTAAAGGCTGTTGTCTGTACTTGCCCAGATTACTGGGACTCACAGTGGAGGTCACATCCATGCCTCCATCACAGACTAACACAGCCTGAGTCAGTTCCCTGACTAAGTCAGAGCCCAACTCAGTTCCCAGGGTGAACCCTACTAAACCCTTTGCTGGAGCACTTCCACCAACTGTACTAGGGGGAACAGGTGCCTTAGGGGCATTGGTGGGTGCTGGACTGGAGTCTTTGGACTTGGTGCAATCACTGGTCCAGTGGGTCTTTTGCTTACAGACCTTGCACCATGGTTTTCTTTGGCCTTTACCCTTGGTAGACTGGGAATCCCCACCAGAAGAAGATTTTTGGGGCCTGATGAAGACTTTTGATCTTTACCCTTCTCCCCACCCTTGTCAGAGTTCTTAGCATCTTGCTTCTTGGTTTCCCCACCTTGGTTCTGTACCTTCTGCTTCACCCTGGTTCTGACCCATTTGTCTGCCTTCTTTCCCAATTCTTGGGGAGAGGTCAGATCAGAGTCAACCAGGTACTGATGCAACAGCTGGTTTTGACAGTTATTAAGAATCTGCTCCCTCATTATCAGATTATACAATCCTGAGAAGTCACACACCTTACTGCCCATCAACCAGCCTTCCAGAGCCTTGGCAGAACAATCCACATAGTCTACCCAGTCTTGAGTCTGTGCTTTTTGGGTGTCTCTGAACTTCAACCTGTACTGTTCAGTGGTTAGGCCAAACCCATCAATAAGAGCACTCTTCAAGACCTTGTAATTGTCAGCATCCTCCTCTCTAACAGTGAGGAGCTTGTCTCTACCTTTGTCAGCAAAGGAGAGCCACAAGATTGCTGCCCACTGCTCCTGAGGGACCTTCTGTACTTTACAGGCCCTCTCTAAAGCAGTTATCCATTTGTGGATATCATCCCCACTCTGGTAGGGAGGGACAATCTTGCTCAGGTTCCTATGGTCATAGGACCTTTCCCTATCTCTAGGGATATGGCTGCCACCATGGGACTCTAGTCCCAACTTTCTTCTCTCTCTAAGGAGATCTAGGGATTCTCTATCTAAAGCCAATTGCTTCTTCCTGATCTCCAGTTGAGTTTCCTCATACTGGACCAGTCTCTTTCTTCTCTCATGAGAGGATTCCCTCCTGTGAGAAGAAACAGAGCTCCCTATTGAGGTGCCAGAGTGGTTAGACTCCTGAGAAGGAGACCTAGACTTTCTGAGCACACTCATAATCCTTCCTGGGGGGACAAAGGTGTGGTTCTCCAGATCCTCATCTTCATCTTCCCCAGAAGGGATTGGGTTTTCCAGGTCAGGGTCATTGTCACCCTCCTGGTCAGTTTCAGAGGGGGGCTGGGGGTAGTAGTACCCCTGGCCCCTTCCTCATCTGCTGGCCCACCCTCTGCTCCTACCCCTTCAGTCTCTGAGGACTTACTAAGATCATAAGCCACCAACAACTCCTGGAGGTGTTGGGTGGTGGGACTTTGGCCTGTCCTTAATTTCCTCACGTTACACAAAGCTCTCAGTTCCAAGAATGGGAGTGTGTCATACTTGGAGGGGGAAGCTCAATGGCTTCCTGCAGGGCATCTTTGGATCCTGCTTTTAAAGACATTACTAGTGTGGTGTGGTGTATGCACTACCTACTCTAGTGTGGCCTACTAAACTCTCTTGAGTTGTAGAAAGGGTTGTGCTATCCCTTAACACACAACTCTAAGTTCAGTAGAACTTACTGATATTCTAAGCTTAAATTATATGTACCTTAGGTACCTTTAGTGGTTTTCAGTTGATCAATTCAATTGAGATTATCTGGTAAAACAATAGCAAGCTGGAATCCCACACGCTGCACACCAATGTGAGAAGTTGGCCTGGCATATGCTGTCCACTAATTATAGTGGGCACCTTGCACCAGTCCAAATCGACTCTTATGGTAGGTAGGTTAAAGACAACCTTATTGAAAGCTATCCTAGTGGTAGCTGTGGAGAGCAGCCTTCAGGCTAAGTCTTGAAGGAATGTAAAGCAGCTTGTTTTACCAGTCTATAATCTCTTGAGTGACCAAATGAAAGAGCACCACACCAGGTATATATTCAAAATATATGTATTTATTACTAAACACACCCCTCTAGTCTCTTTATGAGGCTAGAGTTCGAAGTACATAGGTTATAAGATCTTAAATCACAGTAATAGCACAAATACACGTTTGGGCCCTAGGGGCGTACCAAACCATATACCAATAAAGTGGTATGCGAACCACGACTGAACTAGACACTAGGCCTAGAGCCTCTAGAAGTGCTTGGACCACAAGGAACCACCCAAGGTAGTGACACAGGGGACCCACGGGAGACGCGTGCAGTGTAAATACACAACCGCGATACGCCGTTAACTTCTATGGAGAAAGTCGGGATCGGGAAAATAGAGGAAAGGGACACTTTAAAGAGGACTAGGACAAAACCCTTTGAGATCTAGGACTTTGAAGAGTCTCTACCCACGGGAGCACCGGAGTACTCGTGTTACCTCACCCAGGGAAGCCGGGTGCATAGGTGCCTTTCGGGGTCGGGTTTCGTCGTCGTTTCTTATGGCGATCTGCTGCAAAGTGCTGCTGGCGACCAGGAGAAAAGTGTCCGGGTGGATCCAAGAGTGGATCGGAGTTCTGAAGAACCTGAAAGCAGAGGGGACAGAGTCTGGGTCACT